>JAYJMM010000038.1:2702500-3902500 GCA_037349105.1 Limnomonas spitsbergensis
AGGGGGGAGTGTAATGTGCCAACCAGGGGGGCCGTGAGGGTTTGGCTCCCATCGGCTCAGGGGTGCCTGCCCAGCGGCCTGTCAAAGGTTATGGTCTGGAGCGCCTCAAGCAAGCGCTAGTGCGTGCATGCATACATGCATGGTTTGATTGGTGAGCCCAATCAGGTACCGTTCCTCTTCATGGCAAAAGCTTGCCCTGTCAGGAAACGATGTCGCACGCTCGCTCGGCAACCGTCTAGCTTAGTATAATACACACCAAGAGGCCGCCGCACATATCAGCGCAGCAAGACTGCGAGAGAATACATTGCTTGCATGGGGGTTTGGCCGTGTACATGCATGCTGCAGCAATGTTTCCATGGCACACCTCCGGCCATGCACCAATTGTTAAGATTTCTTCCATGACACACTTCGGGCCATGCACCTTTTGTAGCTTGCATGGCTCTCCTCGGCCCATGTACACATATTCTGCTTCCATGGCAAGTACCTCAGGCCATGCACCATTTGAATTGAACCGCGCAACTCATGCCATGCATGCACCCATTGTACTTGCATGGCGCACCTCGGGCCAAGTCAGGAAGTCACCCATGCCACTGGCCTGGTCGTTCATATCGAGGTTTATTTGTCTGTAGCATGGTAGCATGATACGGCATGATACGGCGCAATACGGCACATGTTTGGCGGGATTGTACCACCATAGTGCCACGATACGGCACAATACGGCTCAATACGGCACAGATTCAGCCGGATTGTGCTACCATGGTCTGTAGAGGCAGTATGTAGTAGAGCGTCGAGGCGATGAAGAGCAAGATGACAGTCGCGAGTACGGAAACCACAACTGACGCTCAAACCTGAACAATGAGCAAGGGGCAGACAATTCGCTGATTTCCACTGGGTTCCCATTACTGGCATGGTGAATGGTGATTTCGTGAGCGAGAGTAGGAGCAGGGGGGGCCCAAAACCCCAAATGAAGCAAGATACCCGTAATTCGGCCACACCTAATCGCGTGAGCAATAACCAGCAGGCGATAAGGAACAGGGATGGGATCAAGAGCGTTGCCATGCCACCCCAACGATGCTGGAGGTAGACTCAGCACGTGTCGCCGACGCGACACTAAATGACACGCGACTAATACCCGTTACCATGCCAACCTGAGAATGTTTGCCGTTAGGAAAAGAATCAGAGATAGACCCCCGTCGGATCGTCGCTGATGTAGAGGCAGTTAGTACGTGGTGCCGATCACGCTAGCTATATAAACGGTAACATCCCGTTTCTTCCTTGCAGGGGGAATGAAGGGTGGAGGAACACAACGTATTTTTTCTGAAGTTCCTGAAAAAGTTCCTCCGGCCCTGTTCCACGATGCGCGCATCGATGCGTGGGGAGTTAGATAGAGGAAGAATGGCAACATTTGAATATATGTACGTGAGATCATCACAACGCCCCTTCCCAACCTGGAGCACCGCCCCAGCCAGGAACCATCATGGGCTAGCAATGGTGGTGGTCCGGGCCAGAAAGGCACGGGTCCCAAGAAAGGCGGGAGGAGTGAAGATAGGATAGGAAGGAACGGCTCAGGAATGAGTGAGCAGGCAGAGATGACCTTGAAGTTGCAGCAACAGATGGGGCAGTCGTTGCTGGGTGACTGCCAGGTAGTGATCAGATCAGAGGATCTCTGGATCAGATCTACCAAGATCCCCAACGTCCAAGGCAAGATTCCAATGTTGGACGTGTCCAAGCCTTGGGCTCTGTCTGTCAGGAAGTACTGCCATGCGTGCAGTGCGTGGGGAGGGAACAGCAGCATGGCTCTGACCGATGATCCGTTGGCGCTGGCCATTCTGGCGGGAGAAATGGTTGGATCGTGCCAGTCCCCCTCAGCTATGGTACTGTTCGTGGATTCCTTCCCAAAAATCTGGGACAAGAAACACGGTAACCCGGTACGGAATACGGTACAGTCAAATGGTACGGTACGGACACAATCGGTCGATTAAGAAAATGGACAATACGGTAGTAGTTCCAAACAGTATCGTACGGTCAAACGGTACGGGATAAGGTACGGCCGTATTTTTGCCAATGCGGCCGTACTGGGTAACCCTGGTCAAGAAACCAGTCAGCATGGGGCCATTGGTTGACGCCATTGCTGCAGCATCGGCCAGAGCTGAGAAGGTCCCCAGGGATGCGGAGAAGGCCAGGGATGCGTGATGCAGCAGATCGGGGTGCCAGTCGGGGGGGGGGGTAAATTGGCAGGGTCCCTCCTCAAACTGTGGCTGCAAGAGGTCAAGGTGGTACTTGGGATGCCCACCACCGAGGAAAGGGGGCAGATCACATCGTTGGGTCTGGGGGGGCGATCAGCCTATGATCCACATGCGCAGTCAGACGAGTCGGTGGGGGCATTCGCGCACAGGGTGCTCTGTACAGCTGAGTTGCTGCACGTCTCCAGGGTCGCCAAGGATCACTTTAGCAGGAGCTACTCCGTCTCCAACCTGTTCCTAGGGGGTCTGTCTGAGGACATGACGGCAAGGCTGGATGAACATGTGACATGACCATGACAGATGAATAGCAGAGCCTGGGTGTCAAATCAGCCTAGGATCCGGATGTCAAGGTGGATGAGACTGTGGAGGCACTTGCGCAAAGGGTGATCTCCACAGCTGAGCTGCTGCACGTCTCCAGGGATGCTAGAGATCACTTTGGCAGGAGTTATTCAGTCTCCAATCTGTTCTTAGGTGGCCTGTTGAGGACATGACAGCCAGGCTCTGGGTTCCAAGGCTTTGGGTTCCAAGGTTCCTTTTCCTTTCCAGCCTTTTGTCTGTCCCTTCACTCTTGTTCACCCCTTTCCCTTTTTTTCTGCCCTTTTACTTAGGCGCCCATGCGACCAAGACTTTTTTGAGCAGGGCCCAGAGATGTAACGTCATTCACCTTTGGGTTCCAAGAGCCTTACACGGCCCAAGAAGCTCCCAAACGGGTGTTTCATGGCATAAAATACAACAATCAAAACGCCGCGCCCTGCACGTGGCGAGGCGCTGGGCAGCAATGCCCACCCCGAAATCATCAGACCAATCCGAAATCAAATGCAAGCGGTAGTCGCAAAAAATCCTTGTCGTTCCTCTCGCTTCGCCCCCGTCACGAGCTCAAGTACCAGCCTGCTGGTTTCAGCCTATATCAGGGTGGCTGTGCAGGGCTGCCAGCTCCACCCGCACCTCCCGGTCGCTTCATGGGGGATCTGGTGGCCACCCGTTCGGCGCCGGGCCTGTCGGGCACAGGCAAAGCCTTCAACTTATCAGACAAAGCCTTCAGTGCCTCGGCAGTCGGCGGCGGCGGTCGGACAGATCTACTGCCAGATCCACTGCCGGATCCGAGGCTGCTGCTGCCGCTGCCGCTGCTGGATGGCTGTGGCGTCCCCGTATCGCTAGATAATGCCTCGCCCCATGGAACGGCAATGATGTCGCTGCTCCTGCTCCCGCCAACAGATCCGCGCCCGGGCCCCTCTCCCCCCCCAGAAACCGACACTGCGCGGGGCTGCCCTGCGCCCACCCAGGCAGCGGGAGACGAGCGGGCTGCGGCGCTCGACGGTGTCGCCCCACCTGGCCCCGAAACTGGGGAGGCGGCAGATGCGGCAGATGCAACTACAGGCCCCGTCGCTTCCCCTCCCGCTCGCCGAGCGCCCGGCCCCCCTCCCCGCCATGCCTTGGTCCCACTGGCCCCGCGCTGCCGCTTGCCTGCATAGAACTCTGCATATGTGACCACTCGCCACGGGGTGCCCATCCCAGCGACTGCGGTCAGGACCCGAGCCGAAGCCTCCGCGTTATTGACTTGAACAAAGGCGCTCTTTGTCGCGGCGGCCAACGGCTGCAAGTGGTATGACTGATCTGGCGACAGCCAGGTGACTTTCACCTTCCCGAGCCCCGCCCTGCCAAACTTGGAAACAACTTCGCTGAAGCGCGTGTACGCATGA
Source organism: Limnomonas spitsbergensis (assembly GCA_037349105.1). NCBI lineage: Eukaryota > Viridiplantae > Chlorophyta > Chlorophyceae > Chlamydomonadales > Limnomonas > Limnomonas spitsbergensis. The sequence goes on from JAYJMM010000038.1 coordinate 2,706,444, forward strand.
ATGTTGTACACGTGGAACACGTCCGGGCGGTGCGGCACCAGGTCTGGACCGGCCAGGTTCAAGTAGGGCAGGTCCAGGCGGGTCACATGCAGCCGGCCGCGGCAGTCCTCCACCCACCGCAGAGGCGGGAAAGCGAGCGGGGGCGCAGAGGAGAGGTCAGGGGCCGCGCCCCGGCTGCCGGCTGGCGTCCCGGCCGGTGGCCGTAGCGGCCCGCTCACCCGCACGGTCTCCGGGCCACTACTACTGCCGCCTACCGTGTCTCCCAGAAGACTCAAGGGACTCCCCACCGGCGCGTCGAGCAGCTCAGCAACGCGCAGCAGCCGCGCAAACGCTACACCGGTTATATAGGCATCGTACCCTGCTTCGTGCTCCACTGCGGTACAGCCGCGGTACAGGTCAAACCCGGGGGCGTGCTCCACCATGGGTAGCAGCAGCGACAGTGCAGATGTTCGGGCGGCTGCGGTGTCCTCCCTAGGGGAAGCGGCAAGGCTGTTGCTGTTGCTGCTGACGAGCGAGGGCGAGGAAGAGCCAGTGGCAGGGAGGTGCCGGGGTGCGAGGTAGCGCTCTGCGGAGCCCCCGGGCTGCAAGGACTCGAAAAGCGACCCGAGGGATAGGTCCCCGAAGGGACTCGGCTGCGGCCGGTTGGCCTGCTCCAAGAGTTGCAGGGCGACCACCTTGGTATCAAAGATGCCCTGGGGGAGCCATGCGGCAACGGTGGCCTTGAAGCTGCTCCAGACCCCGGGCAAGGCGGGCAGCGTGAAGTGCTGGGGGGGGGGGGTGAGGGTTGAGGGGAGGGGGTTGAGGGTTGAGGGGAGGGAGGGTGAGGGTTGAGGGGAGGGTACCCGTTCGTGGGTTTCTACTTTGATCAACAGTTTGTACTGGGAGGTGCACACCAGGTGTCACGGAAATGTCTTAAAGGAGCAAATGTGTTTGGAGAATAGAGATGAAATCACCTCGGACACATTGGTACTGGTGCTGTCCATACCTAGAGAGGCGTATGGTACGGCAACAGTTAAAAGATCAATGTACGCCTGCGGTACAGCAACACTTCAAATATTGATGTACGCCTGCTGTACGGCAACAATTAAAATATCGATGTACCACACCAGCAACAACGGTACATACCAGTACAGCAACAAAGGAGCAAACACTGGTATTGTACGGAGAACAGCGGTACATATGGATACCGCAACAGGAACAGCTGTACATCCAGATACCGCAACAGGAACAGCAGTACATCCAGATACTGCAACAGGAACAGCAGTACATGCAGATACTGCAACAAGGACAGCAGTACATCCAGATACCACAACAGGAACAGCTGTACATCCAGATGCCGCAAGAGGAACAGCTGTACATCCAAATACCGCAACAGGATGAGCAGTACATCCAGATACTGCAACAGGAAAAGCAGTGCTTCCACATACCGCGGTACATCCTTAATTACGCACACAGTGTAACGGCACCGACAGCACCCGTAAATACTTGGTATACTGGAACTGCATCGGGAACAGCACATCGGCACCGCTCAACAATGTTCTCTCAAGCCTGTACGGTCTAGGGCGGACACTGTCCAAAAAGGGCATGCACGTGACTTCCAAGACCGAGTAAAGCGGGAGATTTCTCCTGCCCACCTCTCGTTTGTACAGTGTCCAGCTGTTGGTTTGGTTGTTCTCATCCCTGGATCACTCTAACACATCCACACAATTACACTAACTTACAGTTAAGTGGGGGGAAATGGTCCAGTGGTATAACTCTGGTGGCATCCATACCCAAAGGTTGAGGGATCAAACCCGCCCAAACGACCCTCTCTCTCTTCCCGCCTAGAATGCCGGGTTCCATGTTCCTGCCCCCCTCACGTAGGAGGGTAGCATGGCTGCACCATGGTCCTGGCTATGCATGGTGGCTGGAATCGAGCTTAGTCATTTCCTACCAGCCCCACGTGACCGAGCTTTCAGCAGGCCCAGCGGGGATGCACCGTTCTAAATTGACACACACACACACTTCCGCACACTCTTCACTTGCACAGTTTCACACTGAAAAAGTGTGAAACTACCGTATGTGAAAACTGTTTCACACTCAAGTCCCAGTCACGCAAAAATGCACTATTGCACCCACCTGCAGCAGGTAGACAAGGTCCAGCAATCCATTGTGAGCGACGGCTGGGCGGCCACAGCGGCGCATCATCTCCAACACCTGGTTCAGGTTGGGGGTGTTGTGGCAACAAGGAGGTTCTGTGGGAGTTGTGAAGGTAAGCAAGTCTGTGTCGGAGTTATTGAGCTATTGCAACAAGGAGATTTTGAATACCAAAGCAAGGGGTTTGCAGACCAGGGCCCTCTGGACCTTTTGTACCCACAATCAAATGCTCAAAGTCAGCCACTTTGCAGGTGCCACAAACCCAAAAATCATACTCAGACACCAAATAGTTTGTGCGTACAAACGGTCCTCCAGAGGGCCCTGGTTCAAAGGTTTTGCATGGCGCAAAAAACAATCAGCACAAGCATGACAGTGAAAAGTACAGAATGCACGAGATGCCGGCAAGACAATTGAGTCACCGTGTTTCACAATTCTGCCGCAAGATTACCTTTGGCAGGCCGCGGCTTAAGGCTCCACTCACTGGCACGGAACCAAGCGCCTTATCATTTTCTGAACGCTCTTGCGTAAGACTTCCCGAAGAATGTGGGCCTAGATCGTCTTATATACCGTAGATTTATGATACGGTATATAAGGCGATACGGTATGATACAGTATAATACGGTCGCCATATGATTAACGTTGTTTGGGGTTGAGGGATCCATGCACATACTATTTATTGATCATCGACGCCGGTTTTCATTCAGAAATGAAGAGTTTGGGAGGATATTTTGCACTGAGGGCAGCATTGAAACAAATCGAGGGAAGGCAAGTCGAATTTACGTTAGGGTATGGTGAAAAGCCTTTTATTTCAGTCATGCTTCGCTAATTTTGTAAGCTGGATAGGCCTGCAGCTGGACGCCTTGGCAGCACAATCCGCAGCCGCAGCAAGGCAGGAAGACGGGTATAGAATACACAAGACGCCAGCAAGATGACTGAAGCACACTGTTTCATTTAATCTTGTTTTTTGCTGCAAAATAACAAGGCCGCAAAATAACAAGGCCGCCAAAGGCCCAGCCTGGATCAGCCTGCGGCCGGTAGCCTCCGAAGCCTGCTTGTCAAAACCTCAGCCCTGAGGCCTCCGGGGGCTGGAATGTAGCTGACACGTAGCTGGCAAGTAGCTGAGTCAGTAAACAAAAAACAGCCGGATCACCTGCGAGAAACCGCCGTCGTCGGGCGTCCCAGTTGCCGACAGAAGCTTGCCGCTCTCCGCCGCTGCTGCGTCCAAGGAGCTCTTTGCAATCTCTGTCAGAGCGCTACTGCTGCTACTGCTACTGCCGTTGCTGTTGCTTTCACTGTTGCCATCACCGTTACTGCCGCCAGGGGTTGAAGCGGAGTCTCTGGCAGGAGTGGAGGGTGCTGATTCTAGGGTTGAGACGAGACTGAAGACCGGCGGGTCGCGTATGGGCAAGGGGCTGTATGGGATGCCTTCGTAAATCCAGCGGTTGAAATCGAAGCCCTGGGGCAGGGACGAGGCAAAAGTGCGAAAGCAAGAAGTTAGAGCAAAAGCGAAGCAAAAGTATGAAAGCAAGAAGTAAGAACAAAGGGCAAAAGTGTGAAAGCAAGAAGCCAGAGCATGCTGTCAAGCAGCGAAAGCTCGCAAGCAACAAGCATGTGAGCGAGAGACTAAAGCAGGAGCGCACTACCACCAAAGCTAAGATGGATGGCGGGGGCCCTCCCTGCAACGCTAAGAACGGGGAAGGTAGCCTAAAAGACCAGCGGGAGCGCTCTACCTCTAAAGCTAAAAGGCCAGCAGGAGTGCCCTACCCGTAACGCCAGGCACGCAAAAGGCAGCCAAAAGACCAGCGGGTGCGAGCGCCTTACCTCTAAAGCTAAAAAGGCCAGCAGGAGCGCCCTACCCGTACCGCCAGGCATGCGAAAGGAAGCTATGCGGGCCAGCAGGAGCGCCTTATTTGGCTGGCTGTAATGCCAGCAATGCCCAGCAGAAGCGCCTTACCTTTGAAGTCAGGCGGGCCGGTGGAACCAAGAGGGCCAGCAGAAGCGCCTTGCCTTCAAAGCCAGCGGGAGGCTCTTACCTTCAAAGCGACGTTAGCCAGCAGGAGCGCTCTACCTGGCTGGCCGTAAAAGGAGGGCCCAGCAGGAGCACCTTACCTCCAAAGCTTAAGAGGGCCAGCGTGAGCGCCCTAACTTCAAAGCCAATCAGATCAGCAGGAGGGCCATACCTGTGACGCTGTGGGCCATTGAGGATGCCTGACACATACCCCTCCCCCTTATTACACCCTTATTATACCCTACCCCCCTTACACGTGCCCCCCTCCCCCTTATTATACCCCACCCCCTTACGCGTGCCCCCCTCACCCTTATTATACCCTACCCCCTTACACGTGCCCCCCTCCCCCTTATTATACCCTACCCCCTTACACGTGCCCCCCTCCCCCTTATTATACCCCACCCCCTTACACGTGCCCCCCTCACCCTTATTATACCCTACCCCTTTACGCGTGCCCCCCTCACCCTTATTATACCCTACCCCCTTACGCGTGCCCCCCTCACCCTTATTATACCCTACCCCCTTACACGTGCCCCCCTCCCCCTTATTATACCCTACCCCCTTACACGTGCCCCCCTCACCCTTATTATACCCTACCCCCCTTACACGTGCTCCTCTCACCCTTATTATACCCTACCCCCTTACACGTGCCCCCCTCACCCTTATTATACCCTACCCCCTTACACGTGCCCCCCTCCCCCTTATTATACCCTATCCCCCTTACACGTGCCCCCCTCCCCCTTATTATACCCTACCCCCTTACACGTGCCCCCCTCACCCTTGTTATACCCTACCCCCCTTACACGTGCCCCCCTCACCCTTATTATACCTGTGACGCTAAGAAGGCCATTGAGGATGCCTGGCACATGAAGCGCGCCTGGAGGCTGGCTGCGGGAAAGACGTTGAAATTGAATGTGCGGCAGGTGTAGTGCCCGGTGCCCGGACAGCGTTTGAACGCAGAGAGGCCAAACTGAAGCACCTAGCAGAACACACGCACACACATGCATGAGATAGAGAGAGATCATATGGGCATATCATGTATTCATGTGGTTAGGTCTGGGGTTCAGGGGTAGGTGGTTAGGTCTGGGGTTCAGGGGTAGGTGGTTAGGTCTGGGGTTCAGGGGTGGGTGGTTAGGTCTGGGGTTCAAGGGTTGGTGGTTAGGTCTGGGGTTCAGGGGTAGGTGGTTAGGTCTGGGGTTCAGGGGTAGGTGGTTAGGTCTGGGGTTCAGGGGTAGGTGGTTAGGTCTGGGGTTCAGGGGTAGGTGGTTAGGTCTGGGGTTCAGGGGTAGGTGGTTAGGTCTGGGGTTCAGGGGTAGGTGGTTAGGTCTGGGGTTCAGGGGTAGGTGGTTAGGTCTGGGGTTCAGGGGTAGGTGATTAGGTCTGGGGTTCAGGGTTAGGTCTGCGTTTAGGCATAAGATAAACAAGGTTGCCTCCTAAGATGAAGGGATCAAGGATCTTAAGGGGCCACAGCCTCCTGGAACAAGGTGCCAAGGCGTCACATATCCTGATTCCTGGTCAATGAAGAAGTCAACAGCCTGACCAGCAGCAGGGTCTCGGGGTTTGGGCTCGAGGGTTAGGGACCAGCATCTGCAGGTTCTCCCCAAAGCCTTTTCGTAAGTTGAACGGACGACCCGGTGAAATCGAGGGTTTGGCTTGGACGCTCAGATATTTCTGGCAAGCCAAGATCCATGGGGTTCAGGAAATGGAGAGAATGTGAGAAGTTCTTGCCTGGCATCGGGAGTTGTACTACCGTAGACTTGTTTTGCCTCCGCGAAGGAGAAATAAATATAGTTCTTCGCTAAAGCGCGCTTCACTGGATAACTTTTTTTGACGTCCCCAAAGTGGCGTTTTCCGGATAAGTCGGGGTTTTCATTCGGCGCGACGGCAAAACAACATTAATTCCGTGCGGAGGCAAAGAGCGTCTATGACTCTATGGTTTATTTCAGGGGTGATATGAAGGAGGCAAATCAGCTTATGACCTACAGACATATGTTGCATTCTCTACGAAAGTGTGGAGTCCAGACAGTCCTGGCCCCTAAAATTACTAAAATTAGGGGCGAGGACCGTCTGGACTCCACACTTTTTGTCTACCTCAGGCCACCTTTGGGAGCTTCCGTCCTGGGGCCAGAATATGATGGGGAGGCCCACAGCCGGGGGCCCTAGCAACGTGATTTGATGCGACAGAGCCTGAGTTGTACACCAAGCGTGATTCAAATTCAGCAGACTTTTATTCATTCCCCCAGAGTTAAATTTTTAAGTTTCCAGGGCTCCCACCTGTCAAGGAGGTTAACCCCCTAGAGACCCAAAGAGTACATCATACCAGGGGATCATACACATCTTAGAGGTAGCTTTGAGGTCCATGGCCCTCCTGGAATCGAAACCCCAAACTAGGGCCCACCTGGAACCTAAACCCTGAACCATCAATTAGGGCCCTCACCTGGAATGTTAACCCTAAACTTAAGACCCTTATACAAGTAGGGCCCCCACCTGGAATCTTAACCCTAAACCCTAAACCCTTGTACAAGTAAAGCCCACCTGGAATCTTAACCCTAAACCCTTGTACAAGTAGGGCCCCCACCTGGAATCTTAACCCTAAACCCTAAACCCTTGTACAAGTAGGCCCTCACCTGGAATGTTAACCCTAAACCCTTGTACAAGTAGGGCCCCCAACTGGAATCTTAACCCTAAACCCTAAACCCTTGTACAAGTAGGGCCCACCTGGAATCTTAACCCTAAACCCTTGTACAAGTAGGGCCCACCTGGAATCTTAACCCTAAACCCTTGTACAAGTAGGGCCCCCACCTGGAACTGCTGTGCGGCCTGCAGCACCCGCCTGTACCGGTCGTCCGAGTCGTCAAACTGCTCGCTCATCGGGTGCGTCGCGTCGAGCGTCAGCCCGCTAAACTCCAGGTCAAACGCGAAGAAGCTGCAGCTGTTCAGCGCATTCCAAACGTCAGGCAGCGCTGCCTGCAGGTTGTGGCGAGTGACCTGCTGCACTGGGGTGGGCAGGCCAGTGCCGCCGCCGCTGCCGCCGCCACTGCTGCTGCTGCTGCTGATGTTGCCCAAAGAAGAGGCGGAGGCTGCGCGAGGGGTAGGAGCGCCCGCGGACTCGCCGTGCATGCTGGGCGCAACGGTGGTGCGGCTGGCGCTGGGGCTGGTAGTGGGGCTGTCGTCTCTAGGTGTCTGATGGCCTGTGTCGGCCGGGAGGGCAGGAGGCGCTCCGGGATCACTGCTGGTGCTGGAGCCCTTGAGGTCTACCTGCTGGGCGCTAGCCCCTGCATTGGTAATGCACGCCAGGGGCTGTGTGCGGCTGGGCCGCATGCCGGCTAGAGAGGCGCTGCTGCTGGTGCTGCTGGTGCTGCTGGAGGCCCCCATGCGCCCCGATTGGAGAAGGCTTGACAGAGAGTGGGAGGCCGGCATGAGGGGTCCGAATGAAGAGGAGTGGCATGCCGCTGGGGAGCGTGCATGGCTGCTGTTGCTACTGGTGAGGCTGTAGGCGTGGATGCATGGCGTGAGCCGTGTGGTGCAGCAGGGCCTGCCGATACCGCGATTAAGATGCCGGTGTAGCGCAGTCAGGGGCAGCAGCGGACGGGCATGTCGGTGGGTGAGAGCCGCAACGCGCTGCTGGGGTGCGAGCCGATTTGGTCGGCCCAGCAGCAACGTCGTCGAACTCATCATCCGATTAGAGGGGTTTTAAACTTGTGTTACTTTGTTCAGGCACGCCTAAGAAGCTGGGCTACCGAGCGAGAGGGCCAATCTCTCAGTGACGAAGGAGGATACTGATGAGAATCTTGCGCTGATGGCATGCGGGGCGACCGCGAGTGGCAGGCCTAACGCGCAGGTGTCACGACAGGCTGGCAGCCAGGCGGGTGGCAGCCAGGGCAGCAGTCTGCTCCGAGTCCAAAACCCGATGTGTGGACCAACGCAATGTGTGAACGATGCAATTGTAGTTTCCTGCTGCGCTGCAACGTCGAAGCAACAAATATACATATTTTGCAATGGGTAAAGGATTGTCCCAAAGACATCGTCTGAAGCACGTTAAGAACGCAAATGAAGGCAACTTGAGAAAGGCTGCGGTACGAATAGTTTCGCTCGTCAAGCGTTTCTTTCTTGCCTCCCCCAATCTTGTCTCTCATTCGGCCCGACGGCATTCCGCGACAGCAATCACACCTAACCGCTCTGTTCGTTGCTCCTGCGCTCTCAGTTAGGAAAGGGCGGAGCTACCCCGTACATGCCCCTCCCGCGAGCCCCCAAAAGCGAGGAGTTCATCGACAGGATGCCGAGGTCTCTGAAAAGGCTACTGAGCATCAAGGTGTGACATGGGAGGGGCAGCATCTGGCAGCGCAACAGCTGAGCTTGCTGTGAGCTGCCATGCGTGGCTGCTGCTGGCCATGCGGCATGCCAGAGTCAATTTGAATGCGCGCCAGACCATCCCTGAGGATTGCCAATCAGCCAGAAGTGGGTAGCCAATTGGACTAAACTGTGACCGGCCCATGGCTGGAGGCCCAACCAAACAGGGCTAGCTGCACCCAGCCTGCCGGAGCCCACCGAACACAGGCCGTGATGTACCTGTAGCACCCGAAAATGAAATCGGTGCGCAAAGCGCTGACACACAGACCAGAATCCGCCTAAATCTGTCCCTGGATGCTCAGTGGCAGAAAGGAGGTTGCCGAAATGGCCCTGAAGCTCGTAAACCCTAAACCCTGTACGAGGTGGTTGTGGGATGTGGAGGTGAGTGGACGCTAAGCCACTTGCACATCTGGCGCCAGATGTTCGAGCGAATCAGTGCCTCCTCACCTCGACAGCTATGACTTTTGGTAACTCCTCCTTTCCTTCTGTGAATTGGGGAGGCCTCCTTCCGCTTTCTTGTCCGACTGACGTTGAATTGGTGCTCATGCTGGTCAGGAGTGACAGCCTGACATTGTGATTGTGCTCATCTTATTCACTCTTCTGCTCTTAACAGGCACTGTCTGACGCGTTGAATGTGCTAGCATCTCTTTCTTTGCTTTTCTCAACTCACAGTGACCGACTCTTGGTGCCTCTCCCTTTGATAGTCTTAACCGGCAAGTTGCACTCAAATGTTTACTCAAATGTTCACTCAAATGTTCACTCAAATGTTCACTCAACCAGGGGCCTCCATGGAAAAGGGGGGGGGGGGCTTACTGCTACTGCTACTGCTACTGCTACTGCTACTGTTGCTGCTTCTGCTACTGCTACTGCTACTGCTACTGGCAAGATCCTTGTCTGACATTTTGACTCATGGTCCCCTTCCCTTTGTTTTTCTTAATCGGCACTGTCTGACGCTGTGACTGTGCCTATACCCTTCATTTCCTTTTCTCGACAGGCCTTTATGGAAAAAAGGGGGCCTAATGCTGCTGACGAGATACTTGTACCTGCCCGACATGGTGATTCTTGGCAGTTGGCACCCATTGCTTCCCTTCACCGAGGCTGTCTGACGCTGTGTCTGTACCTTCTGTTTCTTTTTTTATCAACAGGCCTCCATGGAGAATCCTACGAAAAAGGGGGGGCCCAATGCGGCTGGCAAGAAACAAGGTAATGACGGCCGCTGTATGCCTACTTCCCTGCACCCTGGCGGTTGACACCTCCCCACCTACCTCTCCCTGCCCTGGCCACCTGCCCTGGCCAGTCATGTGGGTACAGAGCTCATTGACATATATCAGTAATATCATAGTAATAACACTTATTAGATCACTAGTACCGTTATCTAGACAAAAATGAATATTATACTGGTGTACATTTAAGTGCGCATCAGACCACATTTGGGTGGCTCTCGGGCCGATTAGAACCTAGCCGGTGGCCAAAGTAACAGAGCTCGCTGCGGACTGCGGGCCGGATTAAAGCTGAATTGTGGCTGACGCACCCCAGGGTAAGAAAGGCAATGCCAAGTGTCAAATTTAGCAGCTTGAGCAGGGACCTCTCTGCAGTTCCCTCGGCCAATTTAGCAGCTTGAGCAGGGACCTCTCCGCAGTTCCCTCGGCCAATTTAGCAGCTTGAGCAGGGACCTCTCTGCAGTTCCCTCGGCTAATTTAGCAGCTTGAGCAGGGACCTCTCCGCAGTTCCCTCGGCCAATTTAGCAGCTTGAGCAGGGACCTCTCCGCAGTTCCCTCGGCTAATTTAGCAGCTTGAGCAGGGACCTCTCCGCAGTTCCCTCGGCCAATTTAGCAGCTTGAGCAGGGACCTCTCTGCAGTTCCCTCGGCTAATTTAGCAGCTTGAGCAGGGACCTCTCCGCTGTTCCCTCGGCCAATTTAGCAGCTTGAGCAGGGACCTCTCCGCAGTTCCCTCGGCTAATTTAGCAGCTTGAGCAGGGACCTCTCCGCAGTTCCCTCGGCCAATTTAGCAGCTTGAGCAGGGACCTCTCTGCAGTTCCCTCGGCTAATTTAGCAGCTTGAGCAGGGACCTCTCCGCTGTTCCCTCGGCCAATTTAGCAGCTTGAGCAGGGACCTCTCCGCTGTTCCCTCGGCCAATTTAGCAGCTTGAGCAGGGACCTCTCCGCAGTTCCCTCGGCTAATTTAGCAGCTTGAGCAGGGACCTCTCTGCAGTTCCCTCGGCTAATTTAGCAGCTTGAGCAGGGACCTCTCCGCAGTTCCCTCGGCCAATTTAGCAGCTTGAGCAGGGACCTCTCCGCTGTTCCCTCGGCCAATTTAGCAGCTTGAGCAGGGACCTCTCCGCAGTTCCCTCGGCCAATTTAGCAGCTTGAGCAGGGACCTCTCTGCAGTTCCCTCGGCTAATTAAGCAGCTTGAGCAGGGACCTCTCCGCAGTTCCCTCGGCTAATTTAGCAGCTTGAGCAGGGACCTCTCCGCAGTTCCCTCGGCTAATTTAGCAGCTTGAGCAGGGACCTCTCTGCAGTTCCCTCGGCTAATTTAGCAGCTTGAGCAGGGACCTCTCTGCAGTTCCCTCGGCCAATTTAGCAGCTTGAGCAGGGACCTCTCTGCAGTTCCCTCGGCCAATTTAGCAGCTTGAGCAGGGACCTCTCTGCAGTTCCCTCGGCTAATTTAGCAGCTTGAGCAGGGACCTCTCTGCAGTTCCCTCGGCTAATTTAGCAGCTTGAGCAGGGACCTCTCCGCAGTTCCCTCGGCCAATTTAGCAGCTTGAGCAGGGACCTCTCTGCAGTTCCCTCGGCTAATTTAGCAGCTTGAGCAGGGACCTCTCCGCTGTTCCCTCGGCCAATTTAGCAGCTTGAGCAGGGACCTCTCCGCAGTTCCCTCGGCTAATTTAGCAGCTTGAGCAGGGACCTCTCCGCAGTTCCCTCGGCTAATTTAGCTATTTGTGCATCCAGGCCGGCGGGCTTCTCCTCCCGACACACATGCCGGTGATTAATAACATGGTAAATAGTAAGGGATTCAATTATGTCATTCGGTCCCCCCCCCCCACACACCCAGTGAAATCAAGGTGAATAGTTTGTTTAGGGTTTAGGACTTAGGGTTCAGGGTTACGGTAGGGGGAAAGGGATGAAGTCTTGCCCTTAACCCTAAATCCTAAACCCTCAACCCTTTTTTCTCCACGCTGCGAGCTGGTCCCTTCCCACCAGTGTGAACTAGTCCCCTGATCCACAAACACAGACACAGGGTGGCCCCTTCAACTTCTCCTTAGTTTCATTGCAAGGCTGCTGCCGCATTTTGCAATGAAACTAAAGACACGTAAGATAACTTTGAAACAGCAGTTTTTCTGTTTTGCAACAGAAAAACTGCTGTTCCAAAGTTATCTGGTTAACCACCGCACACTGAGTGTGAACAACAGGTGGAGGGACCGGGTAGCTCCAGCGTTTATTTTTCCCCGGCCAACAGTCCACCTTCGGCCGGCCGCCCTACGGCCGGCGAAGGCACGATTGGGAATTTTCTTGAATGTCCTAGGACAGTTTGCCAAAGCAGCATTTATGCCCAAATATGGGGCCTCATGCCAGAGGCCGCAGAGTAGCTGCCATGTAGCTGAGTCACAAAAAAATAAACACTTTGCAGCTCCTCGATCGACCGATCCTCTCTCTCCCCCTGTCTAGATCTCCGGGTTCCATTTTCCTGCCCCCCTCATATAGGAGGATGGCATGGCTGCACCATGGCCCAGGCTGTGCATGCCTGCATGGTAGCTGGAATTGAGCTAAACATTCCCTGCCAGCCCCCCGCGGCCGAGCGTTCAGCAGGGCCCAGCTGGTATGCACCGTTATTCCTTTAAAGCTCCGCATTCTGGCCTACTGGCACAGCCTAGCAGGCTATATGGCTTCACTAGGCTTCCTCAGTTATGGGCCATAATGTAGCTGAGAAGGCCTAGTGAAGCCAAAGTGTAGCTAAAACGTCGCCGGCTTGTCCCAAAACAGCTTTGTGCCCCCTCTTTGCCTTGTGCCTCATAGTGGCCCCTTGTCTTATTCATAGGGTTGAGACTGAGGCTGGGGCAGAAAGTTGAGGCAGCAGGCTGACGTAGCAGGCGAGATCGGCAGCACAGGGTAGCAGATACGGATAGTGGGTTCTACATGTCTAAGGGAGTTTCACATGTTTTAGTGTGGTCTACATGTTATAGGGAGTTCTACAAAATAAATGCCTGATGCGTCCTTCGAAACCGGCGAGTCTCATCAGGCTGTATGTTTTGCAGATGCCTCACAAAACCCAAACAAGAAAGGAGTGCCTGCGGCCGACGCCCAGGCAGCAGCGACAGCAACAGCAGCAGCAGCCGTAAAGCCAGCGGATGCTGCTGCGCCCACAGAAGGGGAGCAGGCGGCAGCCTCGGCCTCTGCAAGCGAGGAGGCTGCCACTGAGGCTGGTCCCGGAGCAACAGCCGCAACAGCAACAACGGCAACAACGGTGGTGACGGCGGCAGCTCCGAAACCCGCGGCTTCTGGCAGGCGTGCGGGCCCTGGTGGCTCCCAGGCAGACACGCGCGGCATGCCCACCAACACGTACGACGGCGTTAAGATCAAGACGCTCAAGCAGAGCAAAAAAGAGTGAGTCGCTCGCCGGATGTGTGATTGGGGGGTTTGGGGGATGGTGCCCATTCGCGTGGCATGCCCAGCAATGCGTTGGACGGTGTTTAGGTCAAGATGCTGAGGCAGAGCAAGGTGTAGTAACCAGTAGTCAATAAGTGTTTACTTAGTAACTACCGGTTACTGCTTCACATGAGCCCTGTTGCTGCTTGGGCCACCGGCCGCAGCCAGGTCAAGGTTTGGTCCCCATCAGTCAAGAGGTGGAGCACAGAGATCTGCCGTAGGTGGTCAGATGGGCACACAAATTAGCACTTGTGCCTGTCGGATGTGCCATGTGTAGGGTTGGCATGCACTGTCATTCCTGAGCCAGAATACGGTATACTCTATATGCCATATATGCCCATGTGCAATGTTTTAAAGGGTTTGGACTTTGGACCTTTCAAGGCAGGGGACTGGGGATCTGTTTGGGGAGCAGTTAAGTATAGGCAAAAAGGATGTTACCCTAAACACCTTCAATACTGCCACATGTCAGTTTAGGTCTTTCGGTTCGGCTTCAATTAGTTCACTTGCACTCCGTGCATTTGAGTTCAGGTCTTCCGGTTTGGCTGGCCTGTGAACATGCTGCACGGTGCAGGATGTGCATGTCGCCAAACCCTACATGCTTCACCCTAAGCCCATAACCCTAAACCCAAACCCTAAACTAGATTAAGCTGTTAGCATGCTGCAAGGTGCAGGATGTGCATGTCGCCAAACCCTACATGCTTCACCCTTAGCCCATAACCCTAAACCCTAAACCCAAACCCTAAACTAGACTAAGCTGTTAACATGCTGCACGGTGCAGGATGTGCATGTCGCCAAACCCTACATGCTTCACCCTAAGCCCATATCCCTAATAAACATTTTGTCCCCGCTAGAGGCCCCGCAGCCACACCCTACTCCAGCTATATCCCTATGGGTGCACCGTTGCAAAAAGCCACTGTGTCACCGATTCAACCAACCTCGGTAGTTCAACCAACCATGTGGCAGTGTAGGAGTGTGCCATACCTCGGGGCTCTTTGGCGGCGCGATGCCCCACTGCCATATTCTGCCTTGTTTCTCGCGTTGGGGAAGAGAGCGAAGCAACACTAGATCCTGCAGGGGTGTGAGGGTGAAGGAAACAGCGTGGCATGGGCTGAGGCCGTGCAGGATGAGATCCGCTCTAGGATTCGGGCAGGAGAGCTGTGCAATCTTCCTTTTAGTGCACACATCAGCTACAGGCCAGCTGCCTTCCCGCCTGCCGCTACGGGGGTCCCAGTGCTGGGTACCCGGGTGCGTAGCCGTGAAAGAGCATAGCCCTGTTTATTTTAGTTTGCGCCAGATGACCTTCAGGGGGCCGCCGGGCGGCCACCACTGGGCAAAATTAAGCCAAACCTCGACCGGCCTACGGCCGGAGGCCCAAGCAGCAGGGCTGGCTGCACCAGGCCCCCGCGGCCGTAGGCCATGATGTAGCTGAAGTGTAGCTAAAGCGCATTGAAATAAAAACACTGGTGAATCGCCGTGAAAGGCTGTTCTACAAAAAGGCCCCCGAGCTGGGCCACCTTCCACACCGTGTTTCAATGTTGTTTTTATGTATTGCATTCCATCTCCATTTCAGCGCTTTCACGGCTGCAGTCCAGCTGCCTTCCGGCCTGCCGCTAGGGGGGTCCCAGTGCAGGGTGACCGGGTGCATAGCAGTGTTTATTGTAGTGTTCGCCAGACGACCTTTAGGGGGCCGCCGGGCAGCCAACTGGCCACCACTGGGTAAGATGAGACCCAACCTTGACCGGCCTGTATATATTGCATCCCATCTCCATTTCAGCGCTTTCACGGCGACAGTGCAGCTGCCTCCCTGCCTGTCGCCAACGGCAGTTTTTTTTTAGTGGTTACCGGAGCACCTCTGATGGGTCGTGCTGCGGCCACCCCTGGGCTGATTGACACCAAACCTGGACCGGCCTCCGGCTGGAGGCCCAAGTAGCAGGCGGACCGAGCCAGGGGCTAGTGGCCATAGGCCACAGTGTAGCTGAAATGTAGCTGAAAGTGATGCGGTAACCACTGCACAAAATACTGGCCAACGGGGTTCCAGTTGTGGGTGGCCTGATGCACAGCCCAGATGAGCTGTCTACAGGAGGCTCCTTGACTGAGCAACCTCTTACACCGTGTTTCGGCATTGTTTTATGTACCGTAAAACCACTTTAACTCCGCGCACCCCCAAAAAAAAGAATTTGATTTTCGGCCGCGCACCCCAAAAAGAATTTAAAAAACGGTCGCGCAGCGACGAAATTTTAATTTAATTTAACGCCGCGCAGCACGAAATTTAATTAAACATCACGCATCACTGGAAATATTTAAATTTTTTGTCCGCGCAGCACTTTCAGCCAGTTCAGTCAAACTCTGTTACAACTTCGTTTGATGCTAGCAGGACCCGCATACCGTAGTCGTCATCCCCCTCCTCCGCCGATTCCTGGCCCCAGGAAACGTGTGGCTACTGGGGCCCGGGGGGCTCTGTGGTACTACGTAACTTAGCAGTCCACCCTGAGGTCTGCAGTTCGAATCCAGTCAATGTTCAGCACTTTCAGCCAGTACAGCAATACTTAGTGAACACCCTCACAGTCAGCAAAAGTCATCAAACGGTAGTCAAAATTCATCCACCTCTGGTATACAGCGGATGTCGAATCAAACAGTCGCGCGCTAGCGCGCAAAAATTTGAAAAAAATGCTGTTTCTAATTCATACCGCGCACCCCCAAAATAATTGTTTGGGCACCTGACTGACGCTCCGCGCAGCGGCAATTTTTGAATTAATATTAGCGCGCAGCCATGTCCGCGCACCCCAATAATTATTCAATTACGAGCGGAGCTAAAGTGGTTCTACGGTATTGCATTCCATCTCCATTTCCGCGCTTTCTCCGCTACTGTGCAGCTGCCTCCCTGCCTGTCGCCAACGGGGTCCCAATTGTGGGTGACCTGACCACCTGATTGAGCAACCTCCCACACCGTGTTTCAGTATTGTTTTATATTGATTTTCAGCTCGGTTCCAGCATCTCCACAGGGCGGGACCTATGGAGCAGCGTGCTTGGTTAGCCAGCTTCAGGCCTGTCATGATCCCGATAGGCCTCCCAGCGGTGGCCGCCCAGCTGGCGGCCGCCCCCCAACACTGACCTGTTGTTGTTACAAAGTTAACGCAACCGCCCACAGCCTTCAGCGAAAGGGCCAGGCAGAGCGAACCGGGTGGAAACAAGTGACGAGAACCAAAACCTAAACACACAAAGACCTATTGCCCAACAACAACAGCTCTGGTGTGCATCAGGGAACACTGGGCCAGCGCTTTCACTGCTCCCACAATTCCCCCAATTCGATGCCCTCTTCGCCTTTCCACGGTTTCCCCAATCTTGTGCCCTCCTCGCCTTGCTGACGCTTTCCTCCTCTCATGGTCTTGCCTCTCCGGCTGCCTCGGCTGGAAACAACTGATTCCCTCCTCTCCGTGCTGACGCTTTCCCCCGCCCATGTTCCCCTCTCCGTCTGCCTCAACCGGGAAACAACTGATGCTCTCCTCGCTGTGCTGACGCTTTCCTCCCCTCATGTTCGCCTCTCCAGCTGCCCCAACCGGAAAACAACTGATGCCCTCCTCGCCTTGCTGACGCTTTCCTCCTCTCATATTCGCCTCTCCGGCTGCCCCAACCGGAAAACAATTGATGCCCTCCTCGCCTTGCTGACGCTTTCCTCCTCTCATATTCGCCTCTCCGGCTGCCTCAGCTGGAAAACAGCTGATGCCCTCATCGGCTTGCTGACGCTTTCATCTTCTTATGTTTGCCTCTCCAGCCACCTCAATTGGAAAACAACTGATGCCCTCCTCGCTGTGCTGACGCTTTCCTCCCCTCATGTTTGCCTCTCCAGCTACCTCAATTGGAAAACAACTGATGCCCTCCTCGCCGTGCTGACGCTCTCCTCCTCTCATGTTCGCCTCTCCTGCTGCCCCAACCGGGAAACAACTGATGCCCTCCTCGCTGTGCTGACGCTTTCCTCTTCTAATGTTTGCCTCTCCGGCTGCCACAACCGAAAACAACTGATGCCCTCCTTGCCGTGATGACGCTTTCCTCTTCTCATGTTGACCTCTCCAGCTACCTCAACCGGAAAAAACTTAAGAAGAAGGGCATCGCATGCGTCAAGGATTGCCCAACCGCTCTAGAGCAGACGCACAAGCTGCAGCAGAGAGTCCAATTTGGAGAGACGTCCGACCGACCGCTGGAGGTTAATCTTAAGCGGAAGCACTGGTAGGTTTACTGTTTGTTGATGTAACAATGCTAAGCTACTGAGACATCTGGCGGGCAATGACCACACTCTCTTTCTTGATCTAACAACGCTAAGCTAATGAGACATCTGGCGCCAGATGTCTCAGTAGCTCAGCGTTGTAAGATCAAGAAAGAGAGTGTGGTCATTGTAAAGGCTTGGTCCCCATGGGCCCTGTTGTTGTTGTTGACCAGCAGTTTGTCAGGTTTGTGAGACGTCAGACCTGCAGCTGGAGCTCGGTTTTAATCGGAAGCGCTGCTGGCCTTTCTTTGTTGGGGGGATCACCACTTCAGCTGCAGTCCAGGTACTTCACGGCCTGCACCAGGGGGAAGGGGAGGGGGGGCTTGGTGCCGTTAACCCTGCTGCTTGGGATACCGGCCGTAGGCCATTCTCACTGTTTGGTACATGTCTGCCCAGTGGTGGCTAGTCAGCCGGCTACTAACGGTGGTCTGGTACGCACTTGAATAAGGCACGCTGGTGGGTCCCGGGCTCAGGGTTTGTGGACCGGGCTTTTGAAGGCAGGAGTGGGGGGGGTATCACGGATACTTACAAGCGATGATGGCAGCAGAGGGGGGGAGTAGCACTTGTCCGAGTAGATAGTAAGATGTGCCAGCAACGGGCGAAAGATGATGAGGGGAAGGAGTGAGGGGTTGGGGACAAAAATCAGCCTAGCACGGCCTTTGTTGGGTTTCTTACCCGGGTTTTATCTATTATCTGCTGCCTTACGGCGTGCTTGCTGCCTTGAACACTAGGGCACCAAGCGACTGCCATGTGTCTTCTGAAATTAAGATCAGGATTGGGATCTGAACCCGGGCTTGCGTGTTTCATGGCCAAGCCTTGGTTGCCTTCCAGGTGCCTTCCAGTACATCAAGTTGATCATGCTCAAGATCATTGCCAGGCGGCCAACCGTAGGGGTTTGCAGTCTTGTGATGTTAATTACGATGTTAGTTTCCGGTTTTATAAACCACTGGAATGGTAGCCCACCAATCGGTGCTGCTGGGTGTCGCCCTGACTCCGCATCTGGGGGGCGCACTCTTCACTTATCAATTGTCATTCGCCAACCCTGCAGCTTCCAAGCAAAAAACCTAGCGACCTACCAGTGACTGAACTGCCAGTGACCTTGTTTAATCATTATGTTTCCACCCTGCTGCCCCCAGGCAAAACAAGGACAGAACTGCCAGTGACCGATGCAAGGTGGGAAGAGGGGGTAGGTAGCACTGTTTATTTCAAGGTGGTTCAGCTACACTTCAGCTACAATCCGGCCTGTGGCCAGCAGGTTTTGGTGCAGAAAACACTGTTGCTAGCGCTGCTGACCGTAGGGTTGTCAAGGTATGGTCCCAATTGGCCCAGTGATGGCCGCTTGGCAGCCCCCCGAAGGTGGTGTGGTGTGCACTAAAATAAATACTGGTAGGAAGGTGTGAAGAAGCTGCTAGCAGGCTTGGAAGGTGCGGAGAAGCTGCCTGCGGTGTATCCGCCCGACCAGACCAGAGTGCTGCATTTTGCGCTCAGCTTTCTGCAGACTGCCCTCCCCGCATTCGAGCAGGTTGAACTGTGGGGGCATGGGGCGTCATTGGATCTGAGGCTATAAGCTTGTGCACCACTAGGGCTCTTGTTCAGCTACCGGTAGCTCCCAAGATTCCTTGGACACCGATCATCGCAGATCACGGTTCGAGCAGATGCTCCGAGTGCGAAAGGGCAGGAGGCTGGTGGCTGTAGCATAACATTCTTTCGTTTTTATGGGCGCATCTTGGTGGCGCATCCATCAAAGCCACGTAGGGGCTGAGCGGAAGGGTCGATTGATATTTGTGTGCTAGCTGTACTGATGCTAGTAAGCTATGGGGGGCATGTACTACATCTGGATATTTTGGTGTACCTGCTGATCATGCTACACTAGCGCACGTGTGAACCCTTATCAAATGGCTTGGATCTCCGCCAGCCTGTCTTGGCAGAAGGGCTAGGAGACTCGATGTGATAATCCAGCATGAGCATGGCATGCTAAGAGCAATCAGATAATGCTGGGGGCAGTTGCATAATATAAGCTCCTCAAGTCCCTTCCTGCCCTGACCCTGCATCGGCTAAATAGCTGATTGGGGAGGGGGGCGACACTGAGGTAAATCCCAGGAAATTGTAATGCTTTGATTCTCCCAAACCAGTGTATCCTGCACTGCCAACCAGGCCGGCAACGGTAATAAAGACCCCTGATTCTATGCCTGTTTCCTCCTGTCACCTACTGTTTGACTGCCTGAGGGAATCAAGGCCTATCAGGATAAAACATGTTGAAACGACGGGGCGAGTTTGGTACTGCCCCTTGGATCTTGAAGCGCGACCTTTTGGACCTCTGCCTCCTACCAATTCAACCCTGAACCCGAAGTCGTCGAGTCCTGACCCTTTCAAACTTTGACCCTAAACCCTGCCTGCCTTCTCACACCGCACCTTAACCATAAACCCTGCTTGCCTGCCCAGATCCCTTAGCCCTAAATCCTGCCTGCCCTCTCGTGCCGCAGGAGATCTTTGTGAAGCAGCTGGACGAGGCAAAGCGGAAGGACGTGGCACTGCGCGGGGGCGCCCCTGCTTCCGACGGCGGCGGCCAAGCGCCCAGCAAGAAGAAGGCGCAGCGGCCGGCCGTCGTGGCCTCGGAGAACGAGCAGTCCAAGCTGCGGGCGCAGGTCATCGAGGCGTACCGGTCGCACAAGAAGGGCGGGACGGGCGCGGGGGGGGGGGCCACGATGGGATCATTGGCAGCGCTGGTCAAGCGATCGTCCTCGGTCTTGGCTGAAGGATGATAGGGCTATGTAGTACTCAGTAGTACTCTGTAGTACTCTGTAGTACTCTGTAGTATCTGTGTGGGTGAGGGAACCCTGGATGCTGACAGACCTGGACGATGAGGATGGCAAGATGTTGGACTGCTGGGGGCTGAGAATCTGTCAGTCATGGACAACCGAGCGTGTTCTGTCTCACAGGGCCATGGCCGGAGATGATCGATCATCAAGGTCGATTCGGAGGTCTTGGGTGATGTTCACATACCTAAAGTAGGGTGGGGTCTGTCGGGGGCATTTCTTTCCCCCCTGACATCTTTCTATCCTCTGGGATGTGTAAGGCTTCCTCTTTCTTGGCTTAGGGCAACTCCTCAGGAGGATTCTCCTGAACAGGTGAAATTCTCCTGGTGAATTGGTCGATTCTCCAGGTGAATTCTCCAGGTGAACAAGAGGATTATCCTGAACAGGTGGAAGCCCTGAGGGAGAGAAGGGGGGAGACAGGTTGCACCATGCTTTAGGGCTTCATGATGTTGTGTTACAGTATTTGTTTTCAGATTTGTGCAAAAGTGTTGTTGCATATCGATTGCGTAGTTCCTTACCGGGGGTGCACCGAGGGTGCAGTACCTTCTCTGTATTGCACCAAAAGAGGCGCAAAGCATAAGGCACCTTTGTGTATGTAGCAAAAGGCACCTTTGGCGCACTCTAGGGCCCTCTCGTAGGACTGCTGTATACGGTAACAGTTGTTTCCTGAAGCCATGCACCCGGTAGTGGCTTTTATGCCCCATGATGCTTATATTGCTGAGTGTCTGAGCAGGTGTCTGAGCGTGTAAGTTGAGCTGTCTGGGAAGTGGGAATGTGACGGGTCACTTCTTGCAGTTCCATTCAATAAGCCATTGGGTCGGCATCATGCAATCTTCATACACGGGGATCCCATTGCACTGGTACCCTAGTACTCAAGCCGGGTACCGGTTCAGCGGTTCTCAAGGTGGTCTTTTAGTTCAAATTGCAGCAAATTGGGTCTTGCACCTCCCCCTCTAACCAGGCCACATCATTTGTATCGTACTTATCAGAAGTTTGTCAATGCCATCAATATTGAGGCACCTGTCCATGCCCCCTTCCTTGTGGACTTTGTGGTGCAGTCGAGTGGTGCTTACCAGACCTCCGAAACCTGGACAACCCTACACGAAAGCTCATAGCCAGGGAAGGCGTGCATTGCGTTCAGACTCAGACTATTGACAACGCTTAGATCTCATTCGGTAGGGCAATTTCTTGACTGTCAATTCCGACGATGTCGGAGCCTGCCATCAACAACTACGCACAATATCTTCACTGACTCTTGCAGACACATATATTAAAATGGAGGGAAGCGCACGCGACCAGCTGAAGGAGCAGCTGAAGGCTTCTCCCACTTTCAAGTCTGAGCTAAAGGACCGCATCAAGACTGCTTTGATGGGCAAGCTCCCAGCAACTCAGCCAATTCAGTACAACTTTGACTCGTAAGCAATCACGGCGCTTTCTCATGTGAGATGTGCAAGCGCTGTGGCTGACGAAGTGTCGCTGATTTTGTCCACAGGTACATGGTTCAGGCAAGTTGGCGAGTCCTTCCGGGAATATGGTTGATATGCAATAAACCAATGCTGTCGTTGAGGAGTGCTCATTTATCATCGGGCCTGTCCTACTTTGGGGTTCCGTTGTCATGCCTTGGCCTCCCCGATGATGTCTCCCATCCTTTGGCGCCTGCAGGATATCCAACCTGGCCAGCTTCGTATCTTGGAGGTCGACGAGCGCTTGGTGCTTCCCACCAACACGTTGGTCCGCCTTCTGGTGACTGCCTCCGATGTCATCCACAGGCAAGCAGTAATGCAGCAATCGTATTTGCCCAGAATGCCCCATTTGTCTTCATGAGAAAGAGCCATTCCGTAAAAGTGTCATGCCCAGACAGACCCCATGCAAGATACAGTCAGATCCTCGGATTGGCCCGGAGTTGTGATGTCGCAATGCCATGGAGCCTCGCATGGTTGAAGTGGTGGGACCAGGTGGGGCTGAACGTCATGAGGGGCCTACGGATGCTGCACTCTGACCTGACCATGATGACCCTCTCGAAGCTTTGCAACTTTTCCCGGCACATGATTGACGTTTCTTTCTCTGCAGCTGGTCGGTTCCCTCCCTGGGAGTCAAGATTGACGCCGTGCCAGGCCGCCTCAACCAGATCTGGCTGACCATCAACCGACAGGGCGTTTTCTACGGGCAGTGCTCGGAGCTGTGAGTTGAAGAGGTCAAAGCTGTACCTCTTGCCTTACACTTCCAAGCGCATTCGGGGGGGAGGGGGCATAGGGTCCTGGCTGTGCACCTCTCTGCATGCTATCGCTGCTCACAAGAAGCCTGCAAGATTCTGATGCCTCTAAATGCAGAATGCGACAGCATGTTCAGTGTTTTCTGGGCCTCAGATGCTATTCCGCATGCGTCCCTTGCCCATGGGGAGAGGTCATAAAGACGAGTGTGCACGGGGCGTCTGTGATCCCCTGTGTCTTGGGAGTTATTGCCTCATCAGCATTATACTTGCCTGTGGGATTAGGAGTGGACACTCTGCTGGCCTGCAGAGTTTGAAGCGGATGTCAGGCTGGCCCGTGGGAGTAGGAGTGCATGCCCTGCAATCTGCATGGTGCCCAATATTTTCCAGCCCTCAGGCCATGTGCCTGTGTATTTTGCTTCCTAGACGCCTGGAGCTGCCTCTGTTTTACACTGCCAAGCTGTTGTTCCCCGTTGTCCTCGGCACTTAATGATCTTCATCTAAACTGCCTGCCGATGGCAGGTGCGGAGCCAACCATTCCTTCATGCCCATTGTCGTTGAGGCCATCAGCCCTCGCCAGTTCCTCACTGACGTGAGTTGCTGCAAGGGAGGGTGGGAACTGCCTGGCGGGGCCTTGTCCACCATCATGGAGGGCCTGCGTCCAGTCATTGGGTTGTGAAGTAGAGTATTCCAGTTGCCCACTCATGGGAGTTGCGGATGGGGAGGCCGGAGGGGTTTTTTGTCCACTACCAGGGGTAAATGATACAGCTGGCTGGCAGTGTGATACGTGCCGGTTTGTCACTGATGGGAGATGCAGAGGGAAAAGGAGGGGGAGGGGGGTCCGTCAACCGTCCGGGATGGCCTGCAACAGCTAGTGAGCTGTGTGCAGCTGAGTTTATGATTTTGTTGCCATAATTCAGACCTTTGGCTGCAGCCGGTCCAAGAAACGATCAAAACGCGCCGAAGGAGAAAAATGCCTTTTTTCAGCAGCAGCCGAAAAGGAAACAGACGACCTTCGGCCGGAGCCAAAACTTTTGAAAAGGCCTGTAATTTCGCTGAAGGTTGCACCTGTTTGACCGTGCTCCAGCTGCAAACACTCTGGTAGTGCTCTACCTCAAGCCAAGATCTGACAGCGCTTTTGATCAGCTGCATGATCCCTTGTGCTGTTTCCCTGCGCCCTGTCCACACTGTTGCGTACATTCTGGCTGAGTCCTGACTCTGCCCTCCTAGCAATTTTGGTTAAAGTTGCTTGTGCCCTAGTGCACAGGCAACTGCCCCCCACACCCCACACTGGCAATTGTTTACAATGGCTTTCGCTGCCCCCCCCCACCTCCCCTCCCCTGTCTGCACTGCTGCAGTACTGCAAGAAGCTGATCGATGCCGCATAATCTGCGGAGCGGCTCGGTGCCGGCCACAACACTTGTGTATGATGAAGACTTAGCTTATTCAGGTTGGCGCATCAGCATCAACTATGCGCGGCGCACAGAGCCCTTCGCTAGTCAAGCAGGTTTATCCGAGCTCCCAGCACGGAGGCTTTGTCGTATGGATCCAGAAGCGTCGCTGGGTTTCTGTGCATGGGCCCCTTTTTCCCCTGCGGGGCATGAAATCAGTGACCCAGATACATATTTCCTGGTCAAGCGGCGCCTTGCATGGCCCGAGGTGGTTGCTCCCCTTATGTGTTCACATGGGAGTCCCTGCGGGGTGTAACGTGTGCGCCTCTCCCGGAGACATGCCCCCTGCCTTCTCAGTTAATGACGTAACACCTTGGGGCCCTGCTCCAAAAGGGGGACATGCCTCCTGCCTTGTCAGTGTCATTCTCTTTGGGATGGTATGTACCCTCCACGAGTGCGATGTTAATGACGTAATACATCTGGGCCCTGCTTAAATGAAGCTCTGCCACGTTGGCGAACATGAGGTCGATTAGGAAAGTCAAAGGAGAAGGCACGAGACATGAAAGGAAAGCAAGTTTGCCTTCCAAACAACGAGAACAACAAAAGGTCAGATAAAGCGTACCCTCCTAGAGTGCGATGTGCACTTCTCAATGCCGCATGCGCTTTACCTTAGCCCTCCTTGCACAGCGAATTTCGAATGTTGCAGACACGCTGGGCCCCGCTGAGTGCTCGGCCGCATGGGGCTGGTCAATGACATAATACCTCTGGGCCCTGATCAAGAAGGCTCGGCCGTGTGGGCGCCCAACTGTCCCGTTGGGAAGGGAAAAGGAACTACAGGTAACAGAAAAGAAGGGGAAGTACACACAGGAGAAAGAAAGAACATTTGGATAACCCTCGCACCAGTATCCACATCTGCCCACCATCATGGCATGTACAGTACTTGAGGTAGCTCAATGAAGTTACACCTCTGGGCCATGCACCTGAGGGAGGTACATACGCACCTGTGCCAAGCCAGCAAACAAACATATGTCTTCTTCAGGGCTAGACTCGACAGGGGCGAAAACCCGAGGTAGCTACAACCATACAGTCGGACGCCCACTCGTCCAAGTGGCCGAGTTTGATCAGGAGTAACGTCACTCCGGTAAGCTACGGTGACATGATCGTTGATTCCGCATTTGTCAATGACATAACACCTCTGGGCCCTGAAACGCGTTGATTCCTAATTCGTATAATTTGACAATGGACGTGTTCTGCAGAGTGGACTGGAAATTATGGTGTGCAATAACACCTGGGCAGACACAGACCGCCACAGCAACAAGCCTTAAAGCATAGGAGTGTGAAATTGCTGGTTAAGGGTCTCTGAAAATTTCGAAGTCGTGTTTTCCTTACATTGAAGAGGAACATCACAATTGAGGGTAGATGCCCGCCTGACGCTTCAGATGCTACAACATGAACTAGGACAGTGACAATCAAAACCCGTCAATGACGTTACACCTCTGGGCCCTGCTCAAAAAGGCTCGACCACGTGGCGCCTAACTAGAGATTTGGGAGGGAAGAGTGACAATCAAACCAGTGCCTCATCTGGGCTACTCAAAGCTAGGACACGAATTTCTTCCCTGTCATAAGACCAGCCAAGGACATGGCGGCAGCTCCAAAGGCCTCCACATCAAATCCGAAAGGACGCGCCTACGTTCACTTCTTTCCCCTCTTCTCGTCACGGGCCCGGGCCTCATTCTCGGCCTGCAGAATCTTCTCCGCAGCCTCCTGGCCTGTCACATAAAATGGACAAGGGGCAGCATCAGGGCATGGTTTAGGCGAATGGAATCGGTGAGTGGCGGTCAGTCGCATTGTTTACTTGCATCAGCTAAGATTCATCTCCATCATGCCTAGTTTACCCGGCCCAAGGGGACTGGTGTAGCAAGTCCTCCTGCCTGAGCCACAGGCTGGTGAAGCTTTGGCCCCAATCTGTTATGGCGCCCATATACCACCCCCAGAACCTGGAATATATCACGCACCTGCTAAAATGAATCACTGCCGAGGCCCTGTCCCAGACATTTTGCAGGCGCGTTTAATTGTCCCTGTCTCTGGTTCCATCGCCAGTGCTTGAAATAAGGCAGTCCAGGGTGTCTGTTCCTGATCACTGGTCGCGAGTCGTAACGACGGAGGTAACCATACAATTAATTCGGCTAAGCCGAGGATGGGTTGCGCGGTCATTTTTTGACGCCTGCGGCGCGTTCCTCCCCAAAAAAATTTACTTTTGATAACAACAAAATAATTCAAACTACCACTACCAGTAGTTGAAAACTGGGGACATGCCCCTTGCATCTCTCTCCCAGATTCTGTAACCAGTGACCAGTGATTCTTTTAGTGATTTTGGCCATTCATTGTTGGGTACTGAAATTCTCGAAACAAGCGCCGCAGGCGCGAAAACCCCCCGATTCTCAGTGTTCCCGCGCGTTTTCGGGATTTTTCCAGTACCGAGCGACTGCGTTAGATTCCAAGACCATTAATTGTTCGATTCCGTGTTTCGGTACCACTCGTACCCAGTACCCACTAAAAGAATCATTGCCAGTGACGCGTCCCTGTCCACGGTCCAGTCACCCATTATTTAAGCAAGGCCAGTCTCAGGCTCCCTTGATGACGGCCGTCATGCCTACTACCATCAAATTTTAGCATGGCTAGCCTAAAACTACTCTGCTCCAGTCAAGAGACACATGCGTAATCCCAGTGCTAGCCCCCGCACTATCCATTCCATAGTGCATCTGCCTGCTCCATACCATGCTATCAGATAATGGTATCGGAGAGGTGCACCAGATTTGTGAGGCACCAACAATGAACCCGATGCCTGTAGGCACTGGGTGTGGCTGACATACCCTCTATATCTTCATGCTGGTAGTCCACCCTGCAGCCTTAGAGGCATTGCTCCTAGGACCCGAATGATCCGCACATTCACAACAGCTCCTGTGACCTGGAACTATCACACAAAACTGCCTAGGGAAGCTCCTGCCATGATGTACCTGGGGCGAGCAACATCGGGATCAAGGCCGTCGACGCGACGGTGACGACCACAGCTCTGCGAGAGGGGCAGGCATACGTAGCAATATAAGATTTCCGCAACTAGGAAATTGAGCTCGCCAGTGCAGCTTCCTGCATCATCGTCTGCATGACTTCCTTTACAGCGGATCGACCTTTTCAATCCTCGTCATCACGAGGCGGAGATCTCTTGTCGGCAACTTACGCGCCGATGACGAAGCCGATAGGGGCATCAACAGATCCTGGCGCTCCTTCGGCAAGGGTCACGAGCAGGTTCATCGCAGACTTGCAGGTCACGGTCTTGCGTGCGGGGTGAACCGTCGTGACAGGGCTTCGCACCGCTGCTGTCCTGGAGGACAGAGCCTTTCGGGAAACAACTTGGCCAATCATTTTATGTTTCAAGAGAGGGGGGTATGGGTATGCTGAAGTCGCTGTCCCTGTCCAGATTTGTACTGGCTTGATCCGAGACCAGGACTTGCCACGTATGCAAAATTGCAAACATACGCGTATGCGTTTGCGTCATTGCGTATGCTCCGTATAATTCACACCAGGGGATCCACATTTATGCGCCCTTCTCTTCATTCCGAACGCAGAACCATTGGCAAATACCATTTAATTCAGACAAATTTGATTGCATCTGTTTTCTTACGGAATGAGATGAGGAGGACCTGGTCTCACCAACTCTACGAGCGAGAAGGATGCGCTGTCTCAAGTGGTGAACAAGTCAAAAGATTAAAGAGGGCATCCCACCTCAAAAAAAAGCCATGCCCTCATGAGAGCCCAACACCAGCAGACGACAGTAGCAGCATCTGCCGCCATGTCTTGCATGCTTCAACCACGCGCAGTGGCACCGCCTACAGCCCACGACCCTCCCGGATCTTCTGGAAACATTCCCCCGAAGAGCAGCAGAGATCAGCATCGACAGCCACCCCACCATCCATCCTAGAGATGATGCCGCAACACATCATCGAGGAGCTCGCCTCCCGCCTCGATCCTCGCTCGCTTCAGGCGCTGCGTTCAGCTTCAAGCGGCATGTGCGATTCTGTATCCCTGGCTGTCACCCATGTCTCCTTGCAGTCTGGCAACAAAAGGAAGCTGTCGCGGCACACGCCACATGCGCTGTACATGTCCATGCGCTGCGCAGACCTCGCCTTCCCGCACCTCCTCAGCGTCCGGCTTGTCGTGCCTGCTTTCACGCCAACATATGACTTGACGTCTACAGCAGGTGAGCGGCTACAAGAGCTGTCCAACCGGCATGTGCTGTCCACATCAAGGGCTGTCCGACCAGCAGCAGATGTTGGCCATGACACAAGGGCTGTCCCACCAGCGTGTGCTGCTGTGCTATGTTTAGGTCGCACCAGATCACCTTTGGGGGATCACCACTGGCCAGGCGGCCACCACTGGTCGAATAAGGACCGAACCTTGAGCGGCCTCCGGCAAGTGCCCCTAGCAGCAGGGCTTGAAGTATCATGCCCTCTCAGTTGTGGGCTGGGTTGTAGCTGAAGTGCAGGTGAAGCGCGCCCAGCATTCCACTGGTTCTGATTGGCTGATCCCACTGGATCTAATTCCACTTGTCCCTTCAAAGAGCGTGCATATTGTCAGATTTGTCCTCCGAGTCTCCGCCCCCCCCCCCCTTGTCGAAATTCGCCTCCCCTCCGGCCACGCCCACCCTCGGCAGGCCGTAGCCGTCGATTCGAGTTTACGCCAGCCGGGCCACCTCATGCGTCCACAACAAATGTCCGTCCCTTGATCTAGACCCCTCCCAACCCAATCTGTAACATCCTGATCTAATCTGTTACATCTCGATCCAATTACTCATTGGTCCCCTCTGATTGAAAAATATCCAGGGCATGCTTCCGCAGCCACTTCCTCAGTACTTATTTCTCTTGACTATGCTACAAGTCAGCTACATTCTGGTTTCGGGCTGATGGCCAGAGCAGCTGCCAGCCATGCCAGTGTTTCTTATTTCGTGACTCGGCTACATGTCAGCTACACACCAGCTGCTGGCCAGAGGCCCCATTCGTGGCTAAAGCCTTGTTGCTTTGGTCACCAGTTGCAGGCCGGTACAGGGTTGGTCCTACTTTGGCCTTTCGTGTCCGCTGGGTGGCCTCCCAGTTAAACTTGTAGCCGAAAAGAGAAGCATTGAGACATGCTTCTTAAGCTGCTGCTGGTCCACCAAGGCAGGTTTTGTCTCAATCGGGCCCGTGGCGGCTGCATGGTGGCCTGCCAATGGTGGCCTGCCAATGGTGGCCTGCTAATGGTGGCCTGCCAATGGTGGCCTGCCAATGGTTGCCTGCCAATGGTTGCCTGCCAATGGTGGCCTGTCAATGGTGGCCTGTCAAAGGTGGCCTGTCAAAGGTGGCCTGTCAAAGGTGGCCTGCCAATGGTGGCCTGCCAATGGTGGCCTGTCAATGGTGGCCTGTCAATGGTGGCCTGTCAATGGTGGCCTATCAATGGTGGCCTGTCAATGGTGGCCTGTCAATGGTGGCCTGTCAATGGTGGCCTGTCAAAGGTGGCATGCCAATGGTGGCCTGTCAATGGTGGCCTGCCAATGGTGGCCTGTCAATGGTGGCCTATCAATGGTGGCCTGTGAATGGTGGCCTGCCAATGGTGGCATGTCAATGGTGGCATGTCAATGGTGGCCTGTCAATGGTGGCCTACCAATGGTGGCCTACCAATGGTGGCCTGTCAATGGTGGCCTACCAATGGTGGCCTGTCAATGGTGGCCTGCCAATGGTGGCCTGTCAATGGTGGCCTGTCAATGGTGGCCTACCAATGGTGGCCTGTCAATGGTGGCCTGTCAATGGTGGCCTACCAATGGTGGCCTACCAATGGTGGCCTGTCAATAGTGGCCTGCCAATGGTGGCCCACCAATGGTGGCCTGTCAATGGTGGCCTGCCAATGGTGGCCTGTCAATGGTGGCCTGTCAATGGTGGCCTACCAATGGTGGCCTGCCAATGGTGGCATGTCAATGGTGGCCTGTCAATGGTGGCCTGTCAATGGTGGCCTGCCAATGGTGGCCTGTCAATGGTGGCCTGCCAATGGTGGCCTGTCAATGGTGGCCTGTCAATGGTGGCCTGTCAATGGTGGCCTGTCAATGGTGGCCTGTCAATGGTGGCCTGCCAATGGTGGCCTGTCAATGGTGGCCTGTCAATGGTGGCATGCCAATGGTGGCCTATCAATGGTGGCCTGTCAATGGTGGTCTGTCAATGTTGGCCTGTCAATGGTGGCCTGTCAATGGTGGCCTGTCAAAGGTGGCCTGTCAATGGTGGCCTGTCAATGGTGGCCTGCCAATGGTGGCCTGCCAATGATGGCCTGTCAATGGTGGCCTGTCAATGGTGGCCTACCAATGGTGGCCTGCCAATTGTGGCCCACCAATGGTGTCAATGGTGGCCTGTCAATGGTGGCCTGTCAATGGTGGCCTGTGAATGGTGGCCTGCCAATGGTGGCCTGCCAATGGTGGCCTGCCAATGGTGGCCTGTCAATGGTGGCCTCTCAATGGTGGCCTCTCAATGGTGGCCTGCCAATGGTGGCCTGTCAATGGTGGCTTGCCAATGCCATAGAGCATCAAAACTGGACCATAAATGATGGCCTGTCAATGGTGGCCTGTCAATGGTGGCATGCCAATGGTGGCCTATCAATGGTGGCCTGCCAATGGTGGCCTGTCAATGGTGGCCTGTCAATGGTGGCCTACCAATGGTGGCCTGTCAATGGTGGCCTATCAATGGTGGCCTGTCAATGGTGGTCTGTCAATGGTGGCCTGTCAATGGTGGCCTGTCAATGGTGGCCTGCCAATGGTTGCCTGCCAATTGTGGCCCACCAATGGTGTCAATGGTGGCCTGTCAATGGTGGCCTGTCAATGGTGGCCTGTCAATGGTGGCCTGCCAATGGTGGCCTGCCAATGGTGGCCTGCCAATGGTTGCCTGCCAATGGTGGCCTGTCAATGGTGGCCTGTCATTGGTGGCCTGTCAATGGTTGCCTGCCAATGGTGGCCTGTCAATGGTTGCCTGCCAATGGTGGCCTGTCAATGGTGGCCTGTCATTGGTGGCCTGTCAATGGTTGCCTGCCAATGGTGGCCTGTCAATGGTTGCCTGCCAATGGTGGCCTGTCAATGGTGGCCTGCCAATGGTAGCCTGCCAATGGTGGCCTGCCAATGGTGGCCCACCAATGGTGGCCTGTCAATGGTGGCCTGCCAATGGTGGCTTGCCAATGCCATAGAGCATCAAAACTGGACCATAAATGATGGCCTGTCAATGGTGGCCTGTCAATGGTGGCCTACCAATGGTGGCCTACCAATGGTGGCCTGCCAATGGTGGCCTGCCAATGGTGGCCTGTCAATGGTGGCCTGCCAATGGTGGCCTGCCAATGGTGGCTTGCCAATGCCATAGAGCATCAAAACTGGACCATAAATGGTGGCCTGTCAATGGTGGCCTGTCAATGGTGGCCTGTCAATGGTGGCCTGTCAATGGTGGCCTGTCAATGGTGTCAATGGTGGCCTGTCAATGGCGGCCTGTCAATGGTGGCCTGTCAATGGTGGCCTGTCAATGGTGGCCTGTCAATGGTGTCAATGGTTGCCTGGCAATGGTGGCCTGTCAATGGTGGCCTGTCAATGGTGGCCTGTCAATGGTGGCCTGTCAATGGTGGCCTGTCAATGGTGGCCTGTCAATGGTGGCCTGTCAATGGTGGCCTCATCATGGAAAAGGGAAACATTGCCTTTTGACTGCCTTTGCTTGCAGGCACCGCGCCTCGTAGGACCACAGGGCCACTGACCTTTTAAGGGTGTGTCCAAACGGCTGCCTGCTGGCTTTGTCAGCTGGGCCGGACTTGTGTCCCTTCCCTTTGGCTGTCGTTACATGCAGGCGCTTTAGAGCTCAAGAAGACCAGTCGCCACTACAAGGATTTCCAAGCGGCTGGCCTGCAGGCTTTAATAGCTTGATCTGACTGGTGTGCCCCCCCCCTAAATGTCTTTACATGCAGGCGCTTCAGAGCTCCAGTAGACCAGTCACCTCTACAACGGTGTGTCCAAGCAGCTGCTCTGCAGGCTTTGATAGCTTGATCCGACTGGTGCGCCCCCCCCCCCCCTTAAATGTCGTTTCATGCAGGCACTTTAGATCTCCAGCAGACCAGTCACCTCTACAAGGGTGTGTCCAAGCGGCTGGCCTGCGGCTTTCAGAGCTTAACCCGCTTGACTGTGGAGCAGATGCACATCTCAGTCTCATTGGCACCCCTGGCAGCGCTGGCCAGGCTGTGCAGCCTCGACCTAACCAGGCAGGTGCCTCGCTGCCAGTGTTCCATTATTTAAACCCTAACCCTAACCAGGCAGGTGCCTCGCTGCCATTCTTCCTTTATTCCATGCCTCGACTGCACTTCAGCTACGTTTAAGCTACCTCCTGCGACTCCTGGCCTCCAAACGCTCTGGCCCCTAGTCATAGGCCCTAGTTGTGGCCAGCCAAACTGCTTTGGACACCAGTCGTGGACCAGACAAGGTTTGGTCCCGATCAGGCCTTCGGCGGCCGCGGGGCGGCCTGCCGAAGGTGGACTCATAGCCGGAAAAAATAACACTGAACCCGATCGGATCACAGGGCCCCGGCCTCCATCGTCTGTAGAGATTAAAACTAATTAATCACAACTTAAGCACACCCCATCATCCCAGCATTGAAATCTCTTCCATATGTACTCTCCTGGTCGTCAGGTTTTCTTTTTTCGTGACTCCGCTACACATCAGCTACACTCAGGCCCCTGGCCTGAGACCCCATTTGCAGCCAGCCATGCTTCTGTTGCCGCCAGTTGTAGGCCGGTCCAGGTTTGGCCCCAACCGGGCCTTCGGCGGCCGAGGGGCGGCCTGCCGAGGATGGACACATAGCTACAAATAAAACGCTGCTCCCTGTGGTCAGGGAGCCCCACATCCCCACACGCCCCACATGCCATGGAAATGTCGTCCAAATGCCCTGTCCCCCCCCCCCGTGTGCATCCCTTTCAGGTGCCTGTTCCCCTCATCGGACCTCCCCTGCCTGGCCACCCAGCTGTCAGGCCTGACGGAGCTCCGACTGACGCTGCCGCTCGGCTGCCCCATGCGTTTCAAGCTCGCAATGGCCCCGGAGCATCTTGCTTCCCTTTCCTCGCTCCGCCAGCTGCAATCCTTGCAGGCAGGTGTTCGCCAGGCCTAGAGTGCTGGCCTAAACCCTAAACCCTTAACTCACAACTTTAAACCCTGAACCCAGCTGCAATCCTTGCAGGCAGGTGTTCGCCAGGCCTAGTTTGCTGGCCTAAACCCTAAACCCTTAACCCACAACTCTAAACCCTGAACCCAGCTGCAATCCTTGCAGGCAGGTGTTCGCCAGGCCTACAGTGCTAGCCGAAACCCTAAACCCTTGACCCACAACTCTAAATCCTAAACCCAGCTGCAATCACTGCAGGCAGGTGTTCGTTTGTTTGTAAGTGGTTACCGGACCACCTCTGATGGGCCGTGCTGCGGTCACCCCTGGGCTGAATGACACCAAACTTGGACCGGCCTCCGGCTGGGGGCCCAAGCAGCAGGCTGGCTGAGTCAGAGGCTGGTGGCCGTAGGCCACAGTGTAGCTGAAATGTAGCTGAAAGTGATGCGGTAACCACTGCAAAAGACACTGGCAGGTGTATGCCAGGCATCCAGTGCTGGCTTCAGTGCGACCCAGACCATCATTAGGGTTTAAGTTGGCTGGCTGATGACCCAGACCATCATTAGGGTATCGGGTTGGCTGGCTGATGACCCAGACCATCATTAGGATTTAGGGTTCAGGGTTGGCTGATGACCCAGACCATCATTGGGGTTTAGGGTTCAGGGTTCATACTTTGCTGCCTGTACTAGAAGGGCACGTTGGGCCACCCTGCCACACCTCTTTAATATAGGGGGGCCAAAGCTTGACCTGCCTACTGCCGGAGGTCCAAGCACCTGGGCTTGGTGCACCCGGATCCCTCGTCTGTAGGCCGGGGCGTGGCTGAAGTGTAGCCGAAGCGTAGCTGAAGTGTCGTCGAAGTGTAGCTCAAGTGTAGTCAAAGTGTAGCTGAAGCGTAGCTGAGCCCCCAAATCTGCTCCCTGGTCTGCAGGGGTCGGCGTTAAACCTCAACCCTAAACCCACAACCTGCTCCCGGGTCTGCAGGGTTTGGGGTTTAACCCAAACCCTAAACCCACAACCTGCTCCTTGGTCTGCAGGGTTTGGGTTTAACCCTAAACCCTCAACCTGCAGATGGGTATCTACTCCGACATGGGCGACGCGCACATGCAGGCTCTGTCGGGCCTCGGCACCCAGCTGAGGTCGCTGGACCTACGGGAACACTGGTTGGAGTTGGAGGGCGATGAAAACCGCATCTCAACGGAAGGGATCCGGCTGCTGGGCAGGCTGAGCGGGCTGCATCACCTCCGCAGCCCAGGTGGGTGGTATGGGTAAGGGTATGGGTATGGGTATGACTTAGGGTATGGGTATGGGTATGGGTATGGGTATGGGTATGGGTAAGGGTATGGGTATGGGTATGGGTATGGGTATGGGTATGGGTATGGGTATGGGTATGGGTATGGGTACGGGTACGGGTACGGGTACGGGTACGGGTACGGGTATGGGAAAGGGTATGGGTATGGGTAAGGGTAAGGGTAGGGGTAGGGGTAGGGGTAGGGGTAAGGTTTTGGCTATGGCTATGGGTATGGGTAAGGCTATGGGTATGGATAAGGGTAAGGGCATGGGTAAGGGTATGGGTATGGGTATGGATAAGGGTAAGGGCATGGGTAAGGGTATGGGTAAGGGTAAGGGTATGGGTATGGATAAGGTATGGATAAGGGTATGGATAAGGGTAAGGGTATGGGTATGGGTATGGGTATGGGTATGGGTATGGGTATGGGTATGGGTATGGGTATGGGTATGGGTATGGGTATGGGTATGGGTATGGGTATGGGTATGGGTATGGGTATGGGTATGGGTACGGGTACGGGTACGGGTACGGGTACGGGTACGGGTATGGGAAAGGGTAAGGGTAAGGGTAAGGGTAGGGGTAGGGGTAGGGGTAGGGGTAGGGGTAGGGGTAAGGTTTTGGCTATGGGTATGGGTAAGGGTATGGCTATGGGTATGGGTAAGGGTAAGGGTATAGGTATGGGTATGGATAAGGGTAAGGGTATGGGTATGGGTATGGGTATGGGTATGGGTATGGGTATGGGTATGGGTAAGGGTATGGGTATGGGTATGGGTAAGGGTAAGGGTAAGGGTATGAGTAAGGGTATGGGTAAGGGTATGGGTATGGGTATGGAT
Organism: Limnomonas spitsbergensis; assembly: GCA_037349105.1. Lineage (NCBI taxonomy): Eukaryota > Viridiplantae > Chlorophyta > Chlorophyceae > Chlamydomonadales > Limnomonas > Limnomonas spitsbergensis. Next base: position 2,741,565 of record JAYJMM010000038.1, read on the forward strand.
AAGGGTATGGGTAAGGGTATGGGTATGGGTATGGGTAAGGGTATGGGTATGGGTAAGGGTATGGGTATGGGTATGGGTATGGGTATGGGTAAGGGTAAGGGTATGGGTATGAGTAAGGGTATGGGTAAGGGTAAGGGTATGGGTATGGGTATGGGTAAGGGTATGGGTAAGGGTATGGGTATGGGTTTAGGTAAGGGTAGGTTAGGGGTAGGGGTAAGGAGCGGCCTATCATCTGATACCGTAGTATGCTTCGGGTTGAGCGGGCTGCATCCCCTCCGCAGCCCAGGTGAGTGGTATTCTGGGTTTCTGGACCGTAAGGATCAGCGTGTCATCTGATACCGTAAAGTACGCTTCGGCCTTCGTGCCAAATTGATAGATGAATGAGCTGCGCGGACCGATCGCGGACCTGCTGCGCGCTTGAATCAGTTCGAAAGCCCGATGTTGCACGCTGATTTCACGGCTGTTGAAGACGAGATTTCTGGCCCGTAAGTGGCGGAGTGCAGGCCTTACAGGAGGAGGCAGAGGAGGAGGACCTGGCAGGCCTTAGAAGACTCAAGGCAGGCTTATTGGAGGAGGCAGAGGAGGAGGAGGATCTGGATGACTGGTAGTTTGCTGCAGGGGTTGCTGCAGGGGCCCTGGTTGGCTGTGTACTGTAGATTTGATTTGCCTTACCTCGGATATGAAAAAAGTTTTATTGTAATGCTACCCTCATAGCAAATAATCGATTAAAACTCTGATGTCTGGCTGAAAACTGGTGTCGACAATCGGCCATTAGAAAATGCATGGATCCCTCGGCCTCGAACAACGTTGGTTATGAGGCTAGGCAAATCTAGGGTATAAGCTTGGTTTGCATGAATGCCTGATGGTAGGCAACTTCCCAGGCCTCAAACCATGGCTTTGGACAATGATACGCAGCAGTTTTAGCATTGCGCGGAGGATTGCACCTGCAGCGCTGCGCGAAGGGCTGTACATTACTTTTTGCCTGCACGCAGAGTTAAAAAGCCGCGCGATGATTTTAATTAGTTTTGTGCAAAGGTTAACAACGAGTTCGGTCTGAGAAATAATATAATGATGTATAAGCTTTTCCCAAGCTTGTATAAACTTATGCATTATCGGCATGTAACGCAAATGCACAACAACAAAACTAATAATACTGGGGGAGGAAATTGACAGGAAAACGGGGCGTAAAAGAAACTTAACCAAATTTGCAAGAGGAGGGACAGCTGGTGCAGCGTCAGGGGGCGTATGGTACAGATGTACGAAACAGTTGTACACTTGTACCAGTACCGCAGATTTGATTTGCCTTCCCTCGGGTATGAAATAAGGATTTCTTGTAATGCTGCCTTCAGGTCAAATCGTTATCATCGTAAACTCTTAATTTCTGACTGAAACATGGCATCGGCAATCGATATATAGGAATTATTTCAGGAATATAAATACTTTATAATGCACACTTGGCAGGCTTAGTTACAGCGTGACAGTCCTTATAGCCCGAGCTCAAGCTCTTTGGCGCCAGCCGTAACTGGCCTACATACGTCCAGTGTTTTGTGCACTACCTACATCCAATGTTGTGTGCAGTGGTTACCGCATCACTTTCAGCTACATTTCAGCTACACTGTGGCCTACGGCCACCAGCCTCTGACTCAGCCAGCCTGCTGCTTGGGCCTCCAGCCGGAGGCCGGTCCAGGTTTGGTGTCAATCAGCCCAGGGGTGGCCGCAGCACGGCCCATCAAAGGTGGTCCGGTAACCATTAAAAAAACACTGCATACATCCACTCCGCACAGCGTTGCAGTCGTCCTTTGCTTTTGAACCCTAAACCCTTAACCCACAACCGGAAACCCTAACCCATCCTTTGCTTGATTTGGAGTTGCATGGGTTGTAGATCACGATCAGGAATCATTGTAGATTTGCTTTGCCTTTCCCTGATTATTAACGTTGCTTGGGGTTGAGGGATCCATGATTTATTCTATTCATCATGTTATCTATTTATCGTTTGTTTATACACTTCAAGTACCGGTACCGTAGATTTGCTTTGCCTTCCCTCACAATTAAAGTTGTTTGGGGCGGGGGGGGAGGGATCCATGAATATAGTATATATCGATGGTCGTTGGCAGGATTTCAGTCAGAAATTAAGAGTTTGGGTCGATAAATTGCCCTGAGGGCAGCATGCAAATAAATAGTGTTTTCATACCCGAGGGAAGGCTAATCAAATCTACGGTGTATTTATATCCCTGGTTTGTTGCCGTAGGATGCTTAAGACGCGAAGGCAATCCACGAAGATAAAAAGCGAAATGGGGCCTGACAACGGCCTGACATGCTGCCTGCTAATGGACCCACTGAACCTCTGTTTGTGTGGCACCCCCCAACAGTGTTCACACCCTGTGATCGTCTGGGTAACAGAGCGGAGCGGTGTAAGGATGCGTGGGCTCACGTGCTGTCTCCTCTTCTGTCGGCGGCGGGCGCTCTTCAGACCCTGGAGCTGCACGGGTACACGCTCAAGACAGGATTCGTGCACATGGTAGCTCAGGTGATGGGAGACATGGCAAAGGGGGGTCCAATTGGATTTTATTATTTTTATTATTATTTAGGGGAGCCCCAACTGGAGTTGATAGGGAGCTCCTGTTGGAATTAGGGGAGCTCTGATTGGAATTTAGGGGAGCTCCAATAGGGCTTTAGGGGACCTCCAATTGTAAAATAGGGGAGCTCCTATTGGAGTTAAGGGGACCTCCTATTGGACTTTTGGGGAGCTCCAGTTGGACTTTCTGCACGTGGCAGCTCAGGTGATGGGCGCTGGTGATGCTGATGGGAAGTTTGTGGCGAGGGTAGATGGATCATGGTAGCGGTGATATGATCGGAGCTGTTTGGGCCTAGAGCTGGAAGGGAGCTCAGGATGGGATATGTACACGTGATAGCTTCCAACATGTGCTAGCTCAGGTGATGATGATGGCAGCACTAATCGATACCGGTATTCCAACATGTGCTAGCTCAGGTGATGGTGATGACAGCACTAATCGATACCGGTATTCCAACATGTGATAGCTCAGGTGATGGTGATGGCAGCACTAATCGATACCGGTATTCCAACATGTGATAGCTCAGGTGATGGTGATGGCAGCACTAATCGATACCGGTATTCCAACATGTGCTAGCTCAGGTGATGGTGATGGCAGCACTAATCGATACCGGTATTCCAACATGTGATAGCTCAGGTGACGGTGATGGCAGCACTAATCGATACCGGTATTCCAACATGTGATAGCTCAGGTGACGGTGATGGCAGCACTAATCGATACCGGTATTTCAACATGTGCTAGCTCAGGTGATGGTGATGGCAGCATTAATCGATACCGGTATTCCAACATGTGCTAGCTCAGGTGATGATGATGGCAGCATTAATCGATACCGGTATTCCAACATGTGATAGCTCAGGTGATGGTGATGGCAGCACTAATCGATACCGGTATTCCAACATGTGCTAGCTCAGGTGATGGTGACGGCAGCACTAATCGATACCGGTATTTCAACATGTGCTAGCTCAGGTGATGGTGATGACAGCGCTAATCGATACCGGTATTCCAACATGTGCTAGCTCAGGTGATGGTGATGGCAGCACTAATCGATACCGGTATTTCAACATGTGCTAGCTCAGGTGATGGTGATGACAGCGCTAATCGATACCGGTATTCCAACATGTGCTAGCTCAGGTGACGGTGATGGCAGCACTAATCGATACCGGTATTTCAACATGTGCTAGCTCAGGTGATGGTGATGACAGCGCTAATCGATACCGGTATTCCAACATGTGCTAGCTCAGGTGATGGTGATGGCAGCACTAATCGATACCGGTATTTCAACATGTGCTAGCTCAGGTGATGGTGATGACAGCGCTAATCGATACCGGTATTCCAACATGTGCTAGCTCAGGTGATGGTGATGGCAGCACTAATCGATACCGGTATTCCAACATGTGCTAGCTCAGGTGATGGTGATGGCAGCACTAATCGATACCGGTATTCCAACATGTGCTAGCTCAGGTGATGGTGATGGCAGCACTAATCTATACTGGTATTCCAACATGTGCTAGCTCAGGTGATGGTGATGGCAGCACTAATCGATACCGGTATTCCAACATGTGCTAGCTCAGGTGATGGTGATCGGAGCACAAATCGATACCGGTATTCCAACATGTGATAGCTCAGGTGATGGTGATGGCAGCACTAATCGATACCGGTATTCCAACATGTGATAGCTCAGGTGACGGTGATGGCAGCACTAATCGATACCGGTATTCCAACATGTGATAGCTCAGGTGATGGTGACGGCAGCACTAATCGATACCGGTATTCCAACATGTGATAGCTCAGGTGATGGTGATGGCAGCACTAATCGATACCGGTATTCCAACATGTGCTAGCTCAGGTGATGGTGATGGCAGCACTAATCGATACCGGTATTCCAACATGTGATAGCTCAGGTGATGGTGACGGCAGCACTAATCGATACCGGTATTCCAACATGTGCTAGCTCAGGTGATGGTGATGGCAGCACTAATCGATACCGGTATTCCAACATGTGATCGCTCAGGTGATGGTGATGGCAGCACTAATCGATACCGGTATTCCAACATGTGCTAGCTCAGGTGATGGTGATGGCAGCACTAATCGATACCGGTATTCCAACATGTGATAGCTCAGGTGATGATGATGGCAGCACTAATCGATACCGGTATTCCAACATGTGATAGCTCAGGTGACGGTGATGGCAGCATTAATCGATACCGGTATTCCAACATGTGATAGCTCAGGTGACGGTGATGGCAGCACTAATCGATACCGGTATTCCAACATGTGATAGCTCAGGTGATGGTGATGGCAGCACTAATCGATACCGGTATTTCAACATGTGATAGCTCAGGTGACGGTGATGGCAGCATTAATCGATACCGGTATTCCAACATGTGATAGCTCAGGTGATGATGATGGCAGCATTAATCGATACCGGTATTCCAACATGTGATAGCTCAGGTGATGGTGATTGCAGCACTAATCGATACCGGTATTCCAACATGTGCTAGCTCAGGTGATGGTGACAGCAGCACTAATCGATACCGATACTCCAACATGTGATAGCTCAGGTGATGGTGATGGCAGCATTAATCGATACCGGTACTCCAATATGTGCTAGGTCAGGTGATGGTGATGGCAGCACTAATCGATACCGGTATTCCAACATGTGCTAGCTCAGGTGATGGTGATGGCAGCACTAATCGATACCGGTATTCCAACATGTGATAGCTCAGGTGACGGTGTTGGCAGCACTAATCGATACCGGTATTTCAACATGTGCTAGCTCAGGTGATGGTGATGACAGCGCTAATCGATACCGGTATTCCAACATGTGCTAGCTCAGGTGATGGTGATGGCAGCACTAATCGATACCGGTATTTCAACATGTGCTAGCTCAGGTGATGGTGATGACAGCGCTAATCGATACCGGTATTCCAACATGTGCTAGCTCAGGTGATGGTAATGGCAGCACTAATCGATACCGGTATTCCAACATGTGCTAGCTCAGGTGATGGTGACAGCAGCACTAATCGATACCGATACTCCAACATGTGATAGCTCAGGTGATGGTGATGGCAGCATTAATCGATACCGGTACTCCAATATGTGCTAGGTCAGGTGATGGTGATGGCAGCACTAATCGATACCGGTATTCCAACATGTGCTAGCTCAGGTGATGGTGATGGCAGCACTAATCGATACCGGTATTCCAACATGTGATAGCTCAGGTGACGGTGTTGGCAGCACTAATCGATACCGGTATTTCAACATGTGCTAGCTCAGGTGATGGTGATGACAGCGCTAATCGATACCGGTATTCCAACATGTGCTAGCTCAGGTGATGGTGATGGCAGCACTAATCGATACCGGTATTTCAACATGTGCTAGCTCAGGTGATGGTGATGACAGCGCTAATCGATACCGGTATTCCAACATGTGCTAGCTCAGGTGACGGTGATGGCAGCACTAATCGATACCGGTATTTCAACATGTGCTAGCTCAGGTGATGGTGATGACAGCGCTAATCGATACCGGTATTCCAACATGTGCTAGCTCAGGTGATGGTGATGGCAGCACTAATCGATACCGGTATTTCAACATGTGCTAGCTCAGGTGATGGTGATGACAGCGCTAATCGATACCGGTATTCCAACATGTGCTAGCTCAGGTGATGGTGATGGCAGCACTAATCGATACCGGTATTTCAACATGTGCTAGCTCAGGTGATGGTGATGGCAGCACTAATCGATACTGGTATTCCAACATGTGCTAGCTCAGGTGATGGTGATGGCAGCACTAATCGATACCGGTATTCCAACATGTGCTAGCTCAGGTGATGGTGATCGGAGCACAAATCGATACCGGTATTCCAACATGTGATAGCTCAGGTGATGGTGATGGCAGCACTAATCGATACCGGTATTCCAACATGTGATAGCTCAGGTGATGGTGATGGCAGCACTAATCGATACCGGTTTTCCAACATGTGATAGCTCAGGTGATGGTAATGGCAGCACTAATCGATACCGGTATTCCAACATGTGATAGCTCAGGTGATGGTGACGGCAGCACTAATCGATACCGGTATTCCAACATGTGCTAGCTCAGGTGATGGTGATGGCAGCACTAATCGATACCGGTATTCCAACATGTGATAGCTCAGGTGATGGTGATGGCAGCACTAATCGATACCGGTATTCCAACATGTGATAGCTCAGGTGATGGTGATGGCAGCACTAATCGATACCGGTATTCCAACATGTGATAGCTCAGGTGATGGTGATGGCAGCACTAATCGATACCGGTATTTCAACATGTGCTAGCTCAGGTGATGGTGATGGCAGCATTAATTGATACCGGTATTCCAACATGTGCTAGCTCAGGTGACGGTGATGGCAGCACTAATCGATACCGGTATTCCAACATGTGATAGCTCAGGTGATGGTGATGGCAGCACTAATCGATACCGGTATTCCAACATGTGATAGCTCAGGTGACGGTGATGGCAGCATTAATCGATACCGGTATTCCAACATGTGCTAGCTCAGGTGATGATGATGGCAGCATTAATCGATACCGGTATTCCAACATGTGATAGCTCAGGTGATGGTGATGGCAGCACTAATCGATACCGGTATTCCAACATGTGATAGCTCAAGTGATGGTGACGGCAGCACTAATCGATACCGATACTCCAACATGTGATAGCTCAGGTGATGGTGATGGCAGCATTAATCGATACCGGTACTCCAACATGTGATAGCTCAGGTGATGGTGATGGCAGCACTAATCGATACCGGTATTCCAACATGTGCTAGGTCAGGTGATGGTGATGGCAGCACTAATCGATACCGGTATTCCAACATGTGCTAGCTCAGGTGATGGTGACAGCAGCACTAATCGATACCGATACTCCAACATGTGATAGCTCACGTGATGGTGATGGCAGCATTAATCGATACCGGTACTCCAACATGTGATAGCTCAGGTGATGGTGATGGCAGCACTAATCGATACCGTTATTCCAACATGTGATAGCTCAGGTGATGGTGATGGCAGCACTAATCGATACCGGTATTCCAACATGTGATAGCTCAGGTGACGGTGTTGGCAGCACTAATCGATACCGGTATTTCAACATGTGCTAGCTCAGGTGATGGTGATGACAGCGCTAATCGATACCGGTATTCCAACATGTGCTAGCTCAGGTGATGGTGATGGCAGCACTAATCGATACCGGTATTTCAACATGTGCTAGCTCAGGTGATGGTGATGACAGCGCTAATCGATACCGGTATTCCAACATGTGCTAGCTCAGGTGACGGTGATGGCAGCACTAATCGATACCGGTATTTCAACATGTGCTAGCTCAGGTGATGGTGATGACAGCGCTAATCGATACCGGTATTCCAACATGTGCTAGCTCAGGTGATGGTGATGGCAGCACTAATCGATACCGGTATTTCAACATGTGCTAGCTCAGGTGATGGTGATGACAGCGCTAATCGATACCGGTATTCCAACATGTGCTAGCTCAGGTGATGATGATGGCAGCACTAATCGATACCGGTATTCCAACATGTGATAGCTCAGGTGATGGTGATGGCAGCACTAATCGATACCGGTATTTCAACATGTGCTAGCTCAGGTGATGGTGATGGCAGCACTAATCGATACCGGTATTCCAACATGTGCTAGCTCAGGTGATGGTGATGGCAGCATTAATCGATACTGGTATTCCAACATGTGCTAGCTCAGGTGATGGTGATGGCAGCACTAATCGATACCGGTATTCCAACATGTGCTAGCTCAGGTGATGGTGATCGGAGCACAAATCGATACCGGTATTCCAACATGTGATAGCTCAGGTGATGGTGACGGCAGCACTAATCGATACCGGTATTCCAACATGTGATAGCTCAGGTGATGGTGATGGCAGCACTAATCGATACCGGTATTCCAACATGTGATAGCTCAGGTGATGGTGATGGCAGCACTAATCGATACCGGTATTCCAACATGTGATAGCTCAGGTGATGGTGATGGCAGCACTAATCGATACCGGTATTCCAACATGTGCTAGCTCAGGTGATGGTGATGGCAGCACTAATCGATACCGGTATTCCAACATGTGCTAGCTCAGGTGATGGTGATGGCAGCACTAATCGATACCGGTATTCCAACATGTGATAGCTCAGGTGATGGTGATGGCAGCACTAATCGATACCGGTATTCCAACATGTGCTAGCTCAGGTGATGGTGATGGCAGCACTAATCGATACCGGTATTCCAACATGTGATAGCTCAGGTGATGGTGATGGCAGCATTAATTGATACCGGTATTCCAACATGTGCTAGCTCAGGTGACGGTGATGGCAGCACTAATCGATACCGGTATTCCAACATGTGATAGCTCAGGTGATGGTGATGGCAGCACTAATCGATACCGGTATTCCAACATGTGATAGCTCAGGTGACGGTGATGGCAGCATTAATCGATACCGGTATTCCAACATGTGCTAGCTCAGGTGATGATGATGGCAGCATTAATCGATACCGGTATTCCAACATGTGCTAGCTCAGGTGATGGTGATGGCAGCACTAATCGATACCGGTATTCCAACATGTGATAGCTCAAGTGATGGTGACGGCAGCACTAATCGATACCGATACTCCAACATGTGATAGCTCAGGTGATGGTGATGGCAGCATTAATCGATACCGGTACTCCAACATGTGATAGCTCAGGTGATGGTGATGGCAGCACTAATCGATACCGGTATTCCAACATGTGCTAGGTCAGGTGATGGTGATGGCAGCACTAATCGATACCGGTATTCCAACATGTGATAGCTCAGGTGATGGTGATGGCAGCACTGATCGATACCGGTATTCCAACATGTGATAGCTCAGGTGACGGTGATCGGATCAGAAATCGGGTGCTTCAAGCATGTGATCGCTCAGGTGGTTTGAAATGGTCGTCGGTGATATTTGTGCAGTTGAGACGGGACAGGTGGGAATGGGGCTGTTTGGGACGGACGATATGGATTCACTCCTATTTCCGGGACAAAACAAACGTTGGGGACTGGCATTAGGACTCGGCCTTTCTTTCTGCTTGGAGCTTGCATAGCTTCAATGTTTTGAACTTGGTAAATGCTTCGATTGAGTGCTTCGATTGAGTTCTTCGATTTCCGCCTCTTTCGAACCCTGTGTATACTAGGCTGGGCGTTGACTTCCGCGAAAGCTTCCTCGTCTTAAAATCCCCAATTTTTTTCTGCGTATCATGTGCTTTGATTTTGGAAGTTTGTTGCCTCCTCTGTATGCCCTGCGTGCAGCTCCTGCAGCGTGCCTCAATCCTGCGCTCTACTACAAGAGGGCACATCATGGAATCTCTGAAATTCTGCGTGATGCAGGTATGGGTCAAGTTTTTTGTGTACAGGGTTTAGGCAGTGGTGTGGCAGTGGTGTGGCACTGCCGCACAAGTTTTGCCGGATTGTACTGCCAAGGTAGCATGAAACGGCACAACCGCACAGGCTAAGCTGAATTGTACCGCCAAGGTACAACAACACAATAAGGCACGTTACGGCACAGGTTTAGCCGGATTGTACTGCTGAGGTAGCACAATACGGCAGTGTGGAACTGTGCGGCACAGCTGGGTAGCAGGATACGACACAGTGTCGCGCAGTAGCCAGATCGTACTGCCATGGTCTGCGTTAGTGGTCATGCCACTTGCTTCCATGACCTTCTTTTGTTGCTCCACACAGAAGCAACAAGGCTACCTTGTAGCAGGGGTTTTAGGGTTTAGGGCTAAGGGGTTTAGGGTTCAGGGTTCGTAGCATGTTGCAACAGAGGCAACAAGAGGCTATGTTGTAGCATTTTGCAGGCTACCTTAAAGCAACCATCAGCAGTCTGCTGCAGCTGTTGCAGCCACCTCCGACTTTTTAAAGCTGCTTTCAAGCTTAATTCAAGACGTTATCCTGGAATAATTATATAAGAATCTGAGGAAATGGCACCTGAAATGAGAGCCTGGACCCCTCGCTCCTGGATCCTCTAATTTGTGCATGTCCAAACACTCACGCACCACACCAGGCGGGCCCTTACCGGAGGCTGCAACCCCAGCTCAATCAGCTGGAGGGAGGCGGGACCATTGATCTTGAGGTCAGTGCATGTGGTCGTTCAACCAGAGGATGAAGATGAAGCCAGTGACTGGCCATCAGACAGTTTTAGGCTGGGAGGTGGCGTAGGAATAATTGACTTGGTCTGTGTGTGTCTTCTGTTTCGTGTGGTCGTTCACTCAGAAGATGAAGACAGTGACTGGCCATCAGACAGTTTTAGGCTGGGAGGAGGCGTAGGAATAGTTGACTTGGACTGTGCGTGTCTTCTGGTGCGTGAGGTCGTTCAATCAGAGGATGAAGCCAGTGACTGGCCATCAGATCATCATAGGCTGGGAGGAGGCGTAGGAATAATTGGTCAGTGCGTGTGGAGTATCAATGCGAAGACAGTGGCATGCAGCTTACAGTGGCCTTCTGGCCCAGGTGGGTCACTGATTCCGATATTTTCTGGCTCAAAGCGATGCGTTGGTAGTTGGTGCCAGTCAAAAGGCAACACAAGCTCTCGCCTGACTGGCTAACTGTACTTAATAATATATTTTTTGGTCAGCTTAGAATGTACTGTGGCAGCTAACTTGACTGTATGTGTAAATTGTTACGGTTCGTAGGGGTAGTGGAGGGTAGTGTCATGGTGTCGCGGGCTTAGTGTAGTTGTCGGTTTCATTATCCCCAAATCGATTTGTGAATTGTTCCGTTGGATCTTTGTACACCGTATCGAACACAGAGACACGCATATTCACAACTGGAAGGAGATCGTTGCCCGTACAGTGACCTTCTGCAAGTAGTGGCCCCTGGCTTCACAGCGACTGTACATTAGTGATAACCGATGATGGTGAATTGGTGATGGTGATGATGCTTGGGCTGGTGCTGCTGATCAGGGGCCTCTTTAAGTGGCATTCGGAATTAATTATGGTTATTACCAGAAGTAGGCAAGTTCTTGGTGAAGAGCGTACCGCAGGCGCCGAAATTATTTTGATTATATTTTATTTTGGCGTTTATCGTTACGGTGCCACTGAAACTTGGCTTCGCCAAATTAATTTGTTGGGTACCACTTAAGTTACAACTCGTAACCAGTAACCACTGGAGTAATCCCTGGTGCTGCTGCTGATCCTGCAGGCTAATTATGAACCGCGGTTGGACGGGCCGATCTGTGCGTCCGGCCTCGCCCTGGTCTGCCACGTGGAGCTCCACGTTAAAAAGCTGGCCTGTCCGGGCGGCCTCGGGCCGCTGTTCGAGCTGATTGGCTGCGATGGCCTCAAGGGCGGACTCTGTACAGAGCATGATATTGGCAATTCATACTGGAAACTAGGAAGTTTTGTGGACTCGGTCGGGAATCACCATGGGCCCTGGAAAGCTGCCCCAGGTAGTAGCTAGGGCCTGCCACCCAATTTGAAGCTTTAGGATGGCGACAGGCGCGCTTATTTAACTCGGTGGACGGGGAGGGGAATCGTCTTGGGCACTAGAAAGCTTATGTTGAGGCTGCTTCTGACAGCAGCTAAATTTTGTATTCGTTATTATTTAGTGCTTTGGGGTGCCACCTCTCCAAAAGGTGGATCACCCACCCCTGGAAAAATTAGCTGGGTACGTCTTTGAGGGAGGAATGCAAGTCAAGGGGAGAGCTACCCCCCATAATGCTTCTCAGGTCCATGTACATGAATGAAACAAGCTCCCGTGCTGTTGTAGCTGTTGTCTAGTGCCAAGATGAAGCTTGATGAAGTCTCTCACCTGGTCTGTTGGCTGTTTTTGTTGATTATTTTGATCGGTAGTGCCTGATTTGAATCGGGTTGCGGATGCAAATTCCACACAGGAAGTGCATCTTGGTATCAACGAATTTCACCATATTGAAAATTGGAATTATCAGGACGTTATGATGAAGGTTTTCCTTTGCACTGGCGTCGACTTTTAGCGCAACTTGATATGGCCTATTCAGCATGGGCTGCTGCTTCTGGTCTGCCAAGCAGTCGATTTTGTACAGGAGGCATGTCAAGCATTTCGTTTTAAGGCTGTGAAACATGCCTACCCCTGTCAGGTAAGCCGGGCATCCGAGATTGACTCATGAGGCAGGGCCTGGCTACACGAGCAATATATAAGGTACTAGTATGGTGGTATGTATGTCGCGCTTAATTCCGGTAAATCCCACTGGAAAAGGCATTTGAGCAGAAGCGAACTCACCAAGGAAAAGAGGCCACTTTCTGTGTGGGGGGGGCTGGTGAAGGGCTCTCCCCCACTACCAAGTACCAAGGAATGTTTGACCCTGCACTCGACTCCTTTTGGGGTGGGATTTCCCTTTTCGGCACGTCTACAGGTTGATACCAAAGTAGGGCACTGGTATGTCGAAAGAAAGCTGTCTCAGCTAGCCTCTAAAACTCTTATCAGACCACTCACTGGCACTACCGGTGTGGAGCATTATTTTGCTTGGACTTCACTAGATGTGAGCCAGGCCGGCCGCCCAACTCTAGAAAAGCTGAGACGCCAACACAAAAAACAGCCCGGGTGCTCATGTGGCCCTTGGAACATTGCAGCAGCTTCATGTCACTCACATTCCCTGCTCACATTTGACCTCCGTATTTTTCAATAACCTTAAACCTCTGGGCACGCTCAGTAGCTCGGCCGCGTGGGCGCCCGTTTGTAGAAACTAAAAAAACTCGGTACCGGTATTTGTATTTCCTCTTTGACTGGCTCACAGTGAAACATCTTGTGGCATTCAAACCTCCTGGATTCAAGTAGATACAAGGAGAGGAATATCTGTGTGTATATAAAATGCTGGGCTGGCACCGCATGCCATGATGGGCAGCAGTGCAGCACACATCGGCTGTGAAATGTAACGTTTTTTACGATGGCATGCCCATCATTGTGACCCGGGCATGCCATCGACCCAGGACAGGAGACGTAGTGGAAGGGTAATGTCGAAGCTAGGGTCGAACCTGGCTACATCGCCAAGTCAGCCGGCTACACTTTATAGTGAAATCATTTTTTAATCCTTAAGACCTGCTGGTGGCTTCGAAGGACACAGTATTACACAGTATTATAATGTCCATGTCCCGCGTGCTGGACAGCCCTCAAGGCACTCACGCAACATAACATAGACATTGCAATCTTAATTATTTTGTACCATTGAACCTTCCCCGAGCCAGTGAGCTCTCCCCTCCCCGTGCCGAGACAGCGGTAGGAAGCCCCCTCGAAGGATCTTCGACCAGCGCCGCGAAGCGCCATTAGTGGATTTCTTGCCGCAAATAAATACCGATCAACACATTCTTCATCGGCATGATCGCCCAACACGACTCCGTGGCCTCCCCCAGAGGCCTGTCTAGCTCCAGCATGGGCCAAGGGGTAGCAACCCCACCCCTATTCTCACGTAAGGAGATGAAAGCCGAGCTGCCATGGATCCTCGAGGACCACAAAGCCACGCCCCATGCCCTGGCACAAGCTACTGCCATCGCTGAGGCGTACCTGACAATGCGGCTGTGGCTGAGTGCATGCTGGCCGTACGCCCTTGTGATAACCCAGGAGATGCATCTGCTGAGCACCTGCCAAGCAAAACAGGCTGGCAATGCTGACTCAGCACAATCAGAGGAGACGGAGGCTGCCTTTGAGGAAGCAGCAGCTACAGATGAGGCAGCTGCAACTGAAGCAGCTACAACAGAGGCAGAGGCGGCTAAGGCAGAAACAGCTGAGGCAGCTGCGGCTGCGGCAGAAGCGGTTGCAGCAGCTGCGGGCAAAGTAGAGGTAGCACCAGAAGGGGCAGAGGCAGCTACAGCAGCCAAAAATGAGGTAGCAGCGGCTGAACCCGCAGCAGAAGCAGGGACAGATGAAGCAGAGGCAGCTGTCACTGAAGGTGCTTTAGCACAGGCAGCTGTAGCTGCTGCAGCAGAGGCAGCAGCAGACGTGGCAGAGGCAGCTGCAGCAGCCGAAGCAGAGGCAGCACCGGCTGAAGCAGCTGCATCTGAAGTAGCTGACCCCGAAGCGGCTTTGTCTGAAACAGCTGCGGCAGAGGCAGCAGCGGCAGAGGCAGCTGCTGCAGAGGCAGTTGCGGCAGAGGCAGCAGCGGCAGAGGCAGCCGTGGCAGAGGCAGCAGCGGCTGAGGCAGCTGTGGCAGAGGCAGCTTTGGCAGAGGCAGCAGCGGCCGAGGCAGCTGTGGCAGAGGCAGCAGCGGCCGAGGCAGCTGCAGCAGAGGCAGCTATCTCAGGGGCAGCCGAAGCGGATGCATCTGCGGGAGAAGCAGCTGAAGGAGAAGCAGTGGTGGCAGAAGTGATTTTGGCAGAGGGTGCTTCGGCAGAAGCAGAAGCAGGTGTGGGAGAGGCAGCTGAAGTCGCTGCTGTTGCGGCGGGAAAAGCGAGCACAGAGGCAGCTACCCCAGGGGCAGGTGATGGGGATGTGCCCACCGCAGAGGCAGCTACCCCAGGGGCAGGTGATGGGGATGTGCCCACCGCAGCGGCAGCTACCCCAGGGGCAGGTGATGGGGATGTGGCCACCGCAGAGGCAGCTACCCCAGGGGCAGGTGATGGGGATGTGCCCACCGCAGAGGCAGCTACCCCAGGGGCAGGTGATGGGGATGTGCCCACCGCAGCGGCAGCTACCCTAGGGGCAGGTGATGGGGATGTGCCCACCGCAGAGGCAGCTACCCCAGGGGCAGGTGATGGGGATGTGCCCACCGCAGCGGCAGCTACCCCAGGGGCAGGTGATGGGGATGTGCCCACCGCAGCGGCAGCTACCCCAGGGGCAGGTGATGGGGATGTGCCCACCGCAGCGGCAGCTACCCCAGGGGCAGGTGATGGGGATGTGCCCACCGCAGCGGCAGCTACCCCAGGGGCAGGTGATGGGGATGTGCCCACCGCAGCGGCAGCTACCCCAGGGGCAGGTGATGGGGATGTGCCCACCGCAGCGGCAGCTACCCCAGGGGCAGGTGATGGGGATGTGCCCACCGCAGAGGCAGCTACCCCAGGGGCAGGTGATGGGGATGTGCCCACCGCAGAGGCAGCTACCCCAGGGGCAGGTGATGGGGATGTGCCCACCGCAGAGGCAGCCAGTATGGATGCATTTGTGGCTGGAGTGGATGCCGCTGCCGCAGGCGTGGCAGAAGTGGATGCTGTTTCCGCAGGACAGTCTGAAGTGGGTCCACTAGCACCTGACGCAGGGGCAGCCGCGGTAGAGACGGCTGAACTGGATGAAGCCCTTCCAGAAGCAGCTGAGGCGGATGCACCAGCGGCCCATGCAGAAGCAGTAGAAACGGGGACGGGTCGAGCAGAGGCAGAGGCTGGAACAGCAGAGGCAGAGGCTGGAACAGCAGAGGCAGGTGTGGCAGAAGGAGCCCCAGTAGAGGCAGCTGAAGCAGCGACTGCTGGAATGGATGCCACTGCAGATGAAAAAGCAGTGGATACGGATGCGTCTGAAGCAGCTGAAGCAGATGCATATGCAGCTGTGGCGGTGGAAGCAGATGTATCTGAAGCAGAGGCAGCTGTAGTGGATGCAGCTGAAACAGCAACGGCTGATGTGGATGCCGTAGCAGCAGACAAAACAGCGGATGCGGATGCACATGCGTCGGAATCAGCTGAAGAAGAGGCAGCAGCAAGTGAGGCAGAGGCACTGGCGATGGCAGCGGCTGAGGAGGACGCAGCTTTGGCTGAAGTGGAGGCGGTTGCGGCAGATGCAGGTGGAGCAGAGGTAGGAGCCATGGAGGCAGCTTCGGCGGATGCGTCTACAACGGAAACGGCTGAAGCAGATGCATCTTCGGCTGAGGCATCCGCAGCGGATGTTTCTGCAGCAGGAACGGCTGAAGCGGATGGCGGTGCAGCACAATCGGCAGATGTGAATGCTCATGCGGCTGATGCAGCCGAAACGAATGCTGAGGCAGCTGAATCGGATGCTGATGCAGCTCAAGCGAATGCTGATGCAGCCGAAAAGGCTGATGTGGATGTGGATGTATATTCGTCAGACGCCGCTGCAGCAGAACTTCCTGAAGTGGAGCTAGCGGCTGCACAAATAGCTCCTTCAGATAGAGATGTGGTAGCTGCTGAAGCTGAGGCGGGTGCCGTAGTGGTGCCTGAGGCAGAGGCAGTGGCCAGGGTAGCAGCTGCGGTCGGGGCAGCTGCAAGTGCAGCAGCAGCAGCTGAGGCTGAGACAGATGCAGCTATGGCAGCTGCAGCAGAGGCAGCGGCTTGGGAAACAGCTGTAGGCAGGGCAGCAGCAGCGGCAGCTGGATTAGAGGCAGAAAGGGCAAGGGCAGCTGCAGCAGAAGCAGCAGACGCACAGGCAGCTGCAGCAAGAGAAGCTGCGACAGAGGCATCACAAGCCAAAGCAGCGGCAGGGGCAGGGGCAAATGCAACAGGGGCGGAAACTACAGCCGCTGGTGCTGCCCCAAGACTGCCTGCTAGCTGCGCCCACACCCCTCCCAGAAAGAGGGAGCCTTCGGCGTCCGCGCGCTCCCCGTTCCTCCGCCCCCCGCTCTTGGACAGCTCCTTGCACCGGATGGCCAAGCAGGTGGCGGCCGCTGCTGCCCCGAAGGCGTCGTCGCATCCGGGCTCAGCCACCCGGGGCGGTCCGCAGCGCCCCATGTTCCTATGCGGCGGGTCGGAGTTCGAGGAGCAGGTGCAGGAGATGGAGGCGGCGCTGGACTCATGCCGGGAGGCGGTCACGCGGTTGAAGCACGCGGTTGAGGTGAGGTTGCCGGTTGGGCGGCGTCGGGGTTTATAACGTGCGGTTGAGGTGACGTTGCCCGTTGGGAGGCGGTCATGCGGTCGAAAGTTGCGGTTGGGGTGACGTTGCTAGGTGCCTCTTGGGAGGCGGTCATGAGATGAAAGTATGGGGCTGAGTGGAGGCGGATTGCTAGCTCGGGGCGGGACATATCTGATCCCCCCCGGATGCTAGGGACCTAGCTAAGTACTTTGGGAGTGTCTGGCCTGGTTGCCTGGCCTGGGGAGACCCTGAAGCCAGAGCTTGTTATAAGCTTTAATGTGTGTGTCGGTCAAATATGTTCTGTGCATGCTGTAGATGGATGTTCATGTACTATCTTCTGCACTAAGGGGTTCATTCCCACGCTACTGCTCGGTGGTTGTGTGTTGGTTGCTTGCCCAGGGGGGTCACTGGCTTTCGCTTGCTGTCCTAACGTATATAGTGCCTGCACCGGTTTACGGGCACAAGTCCCATGCATCAATTGTGATGCCCCGCTGGACTGTAAAAACTTCACATACCGGTATAGGCAAACTGGACTGCAGCAGGAGGCTAGGAGCGCCATTCCCTGCGGTAAAACTGGGAACTCCTGCTTGCTTGGTTGTATTTGTTTCTCTTGGGGCCCCACTGACGATCCCCTCCTTCCACACCTTGTGCCTCCAGGTTGAAACGTCGGACCTGGACGGCTGGCTCCTGGAGCAGAGCTGCAACCTTAGCGCCTGCACCCAAGGACAGCTGCAAGAACGTATTGACAGCCTCAAGGAAGCTGGCAGGAAGCTGGAGCTGCAGGCTGAGGAAGCTGATAGGCAGCTGTCCGGCGCCAGCCGGACGATCCAGGCAGCGCGCTCGCGTCTGGCCCCGCCTCCACCCCACCAGGCGCCTTCGCCCCACTCACCGTACGCGCACCTCGCCGCCTCTGCGGGTGTCCTGCGCAAGTCGACGGCGACGCTGCGGGCGGCCGACCACGAGGCCCCCAAGCGCCGCACGCTGCAGGCACTGCTCGACTCCCATGACGCGCTGGCTGGCATGCTCGGCGAGGCGTCGCGGAACGCCATGCGCCTCTCGCTGGCGGAGACCGAGCTGGCCGCGCAAGCCTATCTCATCTCGGCGCTGCCAAAGCAGCTGCAGCGGTTGCTGGACGTCGCGCTGCCGAAGGCGCTCGCTGGCGCGGAGCGAGCCCATGCCTTCCTGACCTCTGTGGTAGTGGATACGAACGCCGTGGCGGCAGATGCCAGCGCCGAGGCCGCTGACGAGGCCGCAGAACATGACACCCAAGCCGTTGCCGCCGCCGCCGCAGCGGATTTAGGCGACCCGCTGCATCAGGACGCGCAGCTGCGTAGGAAGGTGCTCTACGAGTACAAGCACGTCCAGGCGCTAATTGAGGAAGGACAGAGAGTGAGATCCGAGGTGGAGCAGCTTCAGGTGGGGGAGGCAGGGAGATAAGGCGTTATATGCTGCTGGTTATAAACAGTGCTGTGCCATAGCACCGTAATTCAGAAATCGTGTTGGTCATAACGGTCCCTTGCGGATAAAAGTAGTGACTGATTCAGCCACCGTAATTCAGCCTCCATAAGGACCGTAATTGGCACAGCACTGGTTCTAAAGCTGTTCACGGTGCACGAAGGGACGCCCTAATGGACAATGGACTGTGTATTATTGTTAATTGAGATATCATGAAGATTGGAGAGACAGGCAAGATAGAGCGGTATCGCCTTTTCCCTGACCTTTGAAACCACGACCCTGCCTGTCCAGGTCCGTCTGGCGGAGGGCGCTGTCAACGGCATGTCCAGTGCAGGTGCTCAGCTCAAAGCGAGCGCCGCGGAGCTGATCAACAGTGTTGAGGCCCTGGCGCGAACGCTGACCGGCTTGCGAGCAGAGGCGTTCCTGCTCGCCCAGCGCGACCGCCCGGGGAGCGCCGCCTGGTCGGCGTCGCGGTCAGGGACACCCGGCCACTCGAGCGGCTGGGCGAACTCACGGACGGTCTCGAGCCGAGCCGGCAGCCCCGCGCCGGCGATGCGGCGGGACACGGGCAGCACCCCGGAGCGGGCAGGGGGGCGCGCCCCGGTGGCGGACGGCGGCATCGGGAGGCATGCAGCGCCGGGGAGCGCACGAGGATCGGCAGGCGAGCCGGCGGATGGCCGGCGCTCCTCCTCGCCCGTCAGGACGCCGCAGGCTGCTCATGTGATTGGGGCGCCGCCGCCGCTGGGCAGGTACCATCTGGGTGGCACGCCCCTCGGGTCGCCCTCCTACACGCTCAGCCTGGACCGGGGCCTGCAGAAGCAGCTGAACGACCTAGTGGGCCAGATCCAGGTGGGAGCAGGTGGAGGGTTCAGGGTGAACGGTTTGTCAAATTTAGAGTGGGTGAAGGGTTTAGGGTGAACGGTTTGTCGAATTTATAGTGGGTTAGGGGTTTAGGGTGAATGGTCCGTCTAATTTATAGTGGGTGAAGGGTTTCAGGGTTCAGGGTGTATGGTGGTCGTGAGCTCAGATTTTGCAACCTGAGAACAATGGAAAACCTAGAGCAGCCCTCGGCAGCCGTTAACACTAATGTAGCCTGCCATGAGGCTCAAGCGGGTGTTGGCTGCGTTAAAATGTGTGTGCATCTTGGCTTTGTCTTATTTGTCAAGGACAATAGGAGTGGTGCATGCGAGGGGTCAAAATATCGGTACCGGCAGGCAGGTATCGGTCGACTTCAGTGAATGAAAGAACACCATCTGAACTGCCCCTGCAAACCCCTTCCATAGCCACAGAAGTGAACCCTTCACCCTTCACCCTAAAATCCCCCAAGGCCAACCCCTTCCATAGCCACAGAAGTAAACCCTTAACCTTAAACCCTAAACCCTAAACTTCCAACAAGGTCATTGCCTCACTTACCTTGGGTGCTGTATTTGCTTTCCACTTTTTGTTCCCTCCCCTTGCTTACTGTGTGACAGGGTCGGACGGTGAAGTGCGTCCCCGAGCGCGAGTGGGAGATTGCGTTGGCCAAGCTTAGGTGGCAGATCACGAGGGACCAGTCAACGCACCGCTTCCTCCAGCAGCAGCAGCAGCAGCAGCAGCAGCCGAGTCAGCAGCCGCAGCAGCAGGATGAATCATGTCACCACAGCTCATCGCAGCAGGAGCAGCAACAGCAGCAGCAGCAGCATGCTGGTACCGGAGGTAGCCGGGGAAGAACGGCGTCACCCACCTCTTCCTTTCCTGCTGCCCCCGCTCCTGCTCCTTCACCCCTGGGGAGGGCCTCCTCTGCTGGCTGGGCAGCCGCTGGCACCTCCCCCGGTGACGCATCCTCGCACTTATCCAACCGGCGTCCCATCGCAATCCATACCTCTGCCGTCCTGCACCCGGGCGGTGACAGCAGATACACCCGCAGCCCGCGATCCTCGAACGACTCTGCCGACACCGACGAGCTGCTCGGCATGCGGCCGGGGGACGCATACCTTCCCAAGGAGCGCCTGAAGCAGCTGCATGTGCTGCAGCAGCGGGAGCAGAAGAAACTGCGGGCAGCCAAGGCGGCGGCGGTGGAAGTGCGGAGGATGCTGAAGACGGGGCCGCACATGTCAACGGCGTTGCCGGGGCAGGCGGGCTCCGCCCCGCCGTCGGCAGGATCCTCATTGAACTGGGCGTGGGGTGCGCCTGCCGCACTGGGTCTGCAAGCCGGCGGCTGGGGCGACGACGGCGAGGTGCCATGGGGCGGTAGCCGCCCTCAGACGAGGCAGGTCGACGGTGACTCGGCGGCGGGCCAGAGGCGGTCTGTTGATCCGCCCTTCACGCGCCTCAGCATGGTCGCCGGAAACTTCTCCGGCCCGTCGGCCTCTCCGAGGTCTTCGTCGGCCTCCCGCCCTCTGCGGCCGACGTCAGCGGTGGCGGCGGCGCGGGCGCCAGCGCGGCCGGCTGTGCCTCCGTCGCTCGGGGCTTGCTCCTCGCGGGAAGCTGGCGGCCGCGCCTCGGTCTCGGCGGGCGGGCACGGCAGCAGCATCGGCTACGGGGCCTCTCGCGTCTCCAACCAGAACCTGCTGCACGGCCTGCTCGAAGGCTACAAGGGCACCAGCCCCACGCTGCAGTTCAAGGAGCCGGGTCAGGGCCGCAGAGACCGTGCGCTCCACCAGTCCACGGACAGCGGCGGCCCCCGGGCGGCGGCGGCGGGGTCGGTCAGGTCAATCCAAACCGGGCTGGGCGGCCCAAGACGGTGGGAGCTCGACACGGAGGAGACCGATCTGGTCAAGGTACTGCAGCCTGCGCGGGCTATGCCGAGGCCGGCGTCGTCGCGAAGCGCCGTCGCCGTGCCTCTGGCGCCGCCGCCGCCGCCGCGGCCTCAGACGCGCGAGGGCAGCAGGCCGCCGCCGTCTGCCTCTGCGTGGCGGAGCGACCGCATGTGAGCGCCGGCTGGAGAGTGAGCGGCGGCGCATGCGATGCAGCCCTCACTCATCTCTCTCCCACTGGGCGGGGGAAGTAGGGAGCAAGGTGCTGCAGCAGATCCTGCTCCAGGCTGTACCTGTATGTGGCTCTTGCTATTCTCTTGCACCTTGAATGATGGCAAGAAAAAATTTCCTTCCGAGGCCCATTCATGGGCTTCGAGCTGACGTTTTGCACGTCTCAACGCTGTTTTTGGCTTCCGGTTAAGGCTATGGGGTTAAGGGTTTAGGCTTCCGGTTTAGGCCGTGGGGTCTGCTGCACAAGTGACCTGAAACTCAGATATCGGTAGTACTGAACTTAAGCAGGGTAAGGGAACTATATGTTAGCCCTGGCATTTTAGCCTCAAATCCATTAAGGGATACGCGTTTTGATGTTTTTCCTGCTCTGGCTAGCACTGCCGAATGGGGTGCTTGAAAGGGGTGTTCCTCTTTTGCCTTGGGCCATGTGCAGGCTTGCACAAGCGGGCAAAACCTAAGAGGCCAGTTGTCAGGTACTGATGAAGCAAGGGCCATGCTAATGGCAGTACGAAATGGTAGCTGTCATAAATGCTGTGCGGTACGGCAGTACGAGTCATGTGCTTTATTAAAACGCTGCTGTCCTTCTCTTGTATAAACGAGTCATTCTCATTACCTGTGTGATTGTGTTCCTCTGTATTGATTCCTCATACAAACCTGGATCAGCTTGTACCCGAGAGAAAACCTATAATAGAGAGAAACCTTATACCATGAGCCCTCAGTCTCTGGCATGTACCGATATGGTAATTTGATTATTTTGCTTGTAATAGAAACTCTGTGCCTTCATTATTCTGTCCCATACCCACCGTTGCAAGCATTGATAGGGGTGATGGGCACAAGCCAGGTGCCCAAGCCTCAAAGGACTGCGTCAAATGATACAGGATTGCGCTTCTGAGCTATTGAATCCTCAGCAACGACTTGATGAATACTATTGAGGGGGGATGCTCCAATCAGGCGTCCAAAGACTGAAATCCTGGAGATGCAAAATATTATTGGATCGCTCCTCCGAGGAATCCAATCAGCAATAGCAATGTGCTGACGGTAAAGGCGCTACACGTCTTTTAAGAGTTGGAGGGGTCCCCAAGAAGAGGAGCCCCAAAAGGAGGCCACGACAATGCCGCATTTGGGCATCCATGCCCTTTAGCATGCTTATCCCCTTATCCTGATCATACAAATACGAATGGATCACTACCCTGAGCAATCCAATCTCTGGCAATCCAATCACCAATAGTAATCCAATCTCTGGCAGCGACCAATGCTATCACGCACCAGGCAAGGCGCAGGAGGGCCACCATTCCACTGCTAGATAGGCCGGGTGCAGCGAATCCTTTGCCGGCCTAAAGATCATGGCCCAAGCAGCAAGGGATGCCGTGCCAGGCCCCCACGAGCGAAGCCCGTCATGATTCTTAAAGGAGCAGAAGCACCCGAAAATCAAAACCCAGCGCCACCAGCAGAACAGCAGTGGTGGTGATCAAATTTTTGGAATCCTGAAATCAGAAAGTTTGTTGTGAGGAAGTCGGCTCTCTAAGTGATTGGAGATCTTAATTAGACCCTACCATGACAGTTGATGTATGTGAAACAGCACTCTTGAGTCTTGACTGTCTCTAGGAGAAACAACCTTGAATTTTTTGTGTTAGCCGGTTGCGGGCCCTTTTTTGTGGGGGGGTGTTTGCTAGCGGGTGTGTCCAAGATTTCACCAGCTAGCGGGTGTGTCAATGACAAAGCACTTACGGGCCCGGTTGAAAAGGCTTGGCCGAATAGTTGGGGAAAACGAACAGATTTGGGGTGGAGGGGGCGAAATGGGTGAGATTGAAAGAAAAAGGGGAAATAAAATGAAGGGGCAGAGGTAAGCAGGAGGAAAGGCTGGAAAAGAAAGTATGGAATTGGTATGTCAATGGCGTTACACCTCTAGGCCCTGCTCAAAAAGGGTCGGCTGCGTGGGCGCCTAACTACACAGTTGGGAGGAACGATGGAAACAAAGACAAGGGGGCAGGACCAAATAAATGTGGAAAAGTAGGAAATAAAGTGAAGGGACAAAACAAAGGCTGGAAAAATACAAAGAGAGCTCCAGCCTCTAAAAACGTCTACGCCTCCACGATATCTACCGCGTCTTCCACAAAGGCAAGGGCATCCCACCCAAGCCTGCCCCGGTACAACTCTAAAAAGTCTCTAGCACCGTTTGGAAGACCTGCCCATCCCCGCTCCCCAAGTTGATCCTGCATGCTGGGGCATTGAAAGCATGCATGCAGCGCGTCCTCCACATGGTCGCCGTGTCCCCTAGCCCAATATCTCCGGCAGCAGCGTCTGTCACGCTGCTGACCACTGCGCTGTCCTCTAGTGTCAGCCGTGTTGACTGCGCCGAGCCGCAGCCTAAAGTTCGTCCTCATGCAAGCACACTCCCTTTGGCTGATGCGGCCCCTGGCCTGCGCCAGCACGGCGCCCACCGTGGACTGAAACCAGGTGCGGTAGGCGGCCGCAGACCTGAGTTCATTGGCAGGATCTCTGGGGTCCCCTCTGCCAGCTGCATCCAGCTGCGCCCACTCGTATGCTGCATCAACTAGCGCTAGCACCTCTCTGACAGGCAGCGGCTGTAGGTCAGTTGCTGTCTGACGCAATATACTGCACCCAGTTTGGGAACGGCCGATCCCAGCTCCAGCTCCAGCAAGGCACCTAGCAATTCACTGCACCAATTGCGTCCTCAGGTGCCCTGCCTGACAGCGAGCTGCATGTTGGCCGCCATGGCTGCCGCCATGAGTGGGTTGTCTTGCCGTGCTGCTGGTACGACCGCTGTGTTGTAGAAGCGAAGTACATGCTGCCACCAACTTCGTTGTAACGGCTGGATCTGCAGCTCCCTCATGACCCCCCACTGGCAGAGGATGGAGGTAGCCCTGCAACCTGGCGCAGATTCTGGAGGAAGCTGGACTGCATCTTGCTCTTGAGTCAATGCCGCGGCCTAAGGTGATCGGTGGCCCATACCACATCACCGTAGTTGGCCGCAGGCGCTGCATAGACAGACGCCAACCGGATGCGTGTAGGCAGATGACGCCTGAGGTGCACCTTGGCGGCCATGCGGCGGACACGGTGCAACCCGGTAGCCAAAGGAATTGGTATTGACGTCAATGAAATTACACCTCTGGACCCTGCTCAAAAAGGCTCGGCCATGTGGGCGCCCAACTGTCCCGTTGCAAAGAAAAGAAACTGAAGGTAAGAGGGAAATAATTGGTATGTGTCACAGTGTCCGGTGTCTTACTCTTGGCTTGGCAGCTTCGGGCTGAAGACGGAAACAAATCCCAGTGGAACTTGGTTCGAAGTAGGTGACTCATAAGCCCAACATGGGGTGAGAGCCCTATCACCACCAAACCTTTGCTGTCAAAGGGGACGGTCCAGGAGCATGTCCAGATGTCCTGGACACAGGAACAAAATGAATCAACAGGCAATGGAGTAAATTTAGGGAGCTTCGTGGCCACAAGTCTTAACACAACTGAACCCACGTCCCTCTTTGTAGCAGCAATAGGCCGCCTTTGTCACACCATTACGCGTTGCCGTCTCCTCTTTGCATGAGGTGTGCACTAGTCATAGGCAACCTGCGATCCAACGGCGCCGAATCTTCGTCACTGCAGCCTCACCTTTGACTCAGCATCGGAAACGACCCACGTCCCTCTTTGAGGCAGCAATAGGCCGCTTTTGCCACCCCATGTTACGTTGACGTATGCTTTGCTTGAGGTATGTGCACCAGTGAGTGACAACATCGGTGCAACGTTGCGAGTTCGTTGTCGGGGTAGCATTGCACGGTCGCGCAACATCAAGAGGGAAAACGCACTCGGCAGGATTTGAACCTACGCGCCTTACGGCAGCTGATTTCGAGTCAGTCCCCTTAACCACTCGGGCACGAGTGCTCTTGAATCTTCCACTCAAGATGGGTCTCTGGACAAAATCTGTACAAGTTGTGCCTTTGACGCAGACCCCGAGTGACATGCTTGTTTTGGTGCTCTGTGGATCGTGGCTGCATCGTAGGAGCCATATGTGGTGGAATCAAGGAAGTGGTGCCCTGTACCCTTCATTTGTGACACTGTGTCTGCTACCCATTCCTAGGAGTCCTGCGTGTTGTGACAGTTGATGCGATGTGGGCTGCTAGCTCAGATGGATGTGCACTTGACGTGGCACGACAGTCCCCACGATGGTATTTCACATGTTCTGCAGTGTCAACTGTCATCCTGCAAGTTCGAAAACTAGTCAGCCGCTGACTGCAGCGCTGCGGATCAACGCAAGCAGCCCTGCAACCACGCCTAACCTGTTCAACGAGTTTGCGCTTAAACCACCGCAACGCGAGTGCATGACACGTACTGTGCAGTATGGACTTTCGGTGGAAAAAGTTCAAAACCAACGTGGCCGAGGCTGTGGCTGCCCCACCACGAGCACACACATTGCTAACAGACATGCAAACGACTTTGCGCCCCATAGAAAGCAACGCAAAGGCCTGTTTCTGAATTCTACACCAGTTTTCAACGCAAACCCCTCAAAATAGCATGCCCAGAAAAGTACGGCTTGTTCGATCCACTCCGCGCATCTCCGTTGCAGTGCACTGTCATAAGGAAGCACGAGATACGCCGGTGGAACAAAAATCGACTCGAAACACTGAGGCGACCGCGAAGAAGGAGCCTTTCAAAATGCGGCCACTGGCGGTTGGTAATCGATGTCCCAGTGAAACCAACTGAAAACCCAAACCCTATCCCTTTTTGTTCCTTTCAGTCACTCGGGTATTTCTCACCAACCTTTCCTTTTCTTGCTCTCTCTCATCTGAGATGGACTTGCCCTGAGCTAAAGCAGATATTTTCCGGTATGTGTGCCTGGGATCTGGCTCTCCAGATCTAGCAGTAGGGATAACGGCTGCTCAGCGTTCGTCCCCTGTTGTAGTAAAATCAAAATCAAAAAAATGCGAATGAGCCCGCAGCCTCGCATCTCAGCCTGCCGCCCGGGGTATGGTCAATGATGTTACACCTCAGGGCCATGCACAAGAAGACCCAGCCGCGTGGGCGCCCAACTGTTCAGATGGGAGAAAAGTACACCGTGAACTAAAAGGAGGAGGGGGCAAAAAATAAAAGAACAAAAGGAAAGGCCGGGAAGGCAAACAAGTATTGCCGCCCGGGGTAAGGTGGAATGGTCATGCGTTTCTTTGCTCTGCTAGTCTGTTCTTGTTTACAGCTATTTCAGGACGCGCTTGACGCTCTAGTTCTAGGTAATTTTTTTAATGAAGGCCTGATTTGCAGGGCAATGTTTTTATGTTTACTGGTTTACTGGACTTGAGCAGGTGTGACAGGCCTTTTCATATCTCCGCCTTTTCTGACTTCCGGATTTCCTGATCTAAGTTGAACACCAGGATTTTGTTGGGTGGGGTTTTGATCCCTACTTCGCCGATGCCTCACCCGATCCAGTGTCGTAATTTTCTCACTTTTTTTTGTCAGAGTCTCTGCCCTTGCTCTGCGTTTTTACTAATTTTCTTACTAAAATCTAAGCGTTCAGATTGAGCGCTTAAGATAACGGCTACAATGCGGCTGGCTTCCTGAAAGCCCGGTATATTACACTGTAATATTACCCTGACCTCAGCCCCCTCTGGATGACAGAAGGCTCCCCCATTCCACCATTCATTGGCATCAAGAAATCGTGTGAGCAAGCAGAGTTACAGCCCGACCTGACGCTTGGGGTGACGTGGGATGGTCATGGCAGGAACTGTGTTGTTTAGTTTTTGGTCGGCTCCTAACTTGAGCTTTCAGGTTCTGATAGTTTCCCGATAGTGTCCTTTGCTTTTCCAGTACTGGCCTTGTCTTTGCGTTTTTTCAGGCCACGTTTGACGCTCAAGCTCTTCACAGTTTCTCTGAATCAGTCCTTCCGTACCTGAGGGTCTTTGCCTTGCCACTGCTCGAGTTCTCGTTGGAGTGGCAGGCCTTGCTTGATTTTCCTGATTTTCTTCATGTTGGATTCTCTCTAATTTCGCTACTTCAGCTTTGTAGAGAACTTTCTTGCTTGTGGTTGACTCTCCCCTCATTTCTGAGATTTAACTTCCCAGTCCAAACCACTTATCCGCTTTTCGATCTGCCTGTCTGAAGTCTGAATTTCCAGATCGAGCAGTTGGGATAATTGCAGCATAGCGCTTAGCGTCCTTTCATCCCGAAAATCGAATTTGATAAATCGTTTAACCCATACATGTGTTCTTGTTGCTTGCTGCCATGATGGTCGAGATCCGAGTTTTTAGATCCTGTTGGGATCAGGACCAGATATATAAAGACCAACACTACCACAGCCCATGAGTAATCTGGAAGCAATGCTTCAGGGCTCAAGGCAGTAATCAGCATGGCCCTGTCCCTACCAATCTGTACCAGCAAGCACTTGATTCAAGTCTGATTCCGTAACATAACCTATTGTCAGAGATCAAATTGGTTTGCGGGCAGTTGGGCACCATTGCCTAGCTGATGTCCTCTAGGTTGATAAAAACGAGATCTGCAATCAGGAGGCGCTGTTCCGCTACGAGGCATCGCCTATGTCCATGGACGATACAGCCATGGCGGCGGCTGTCCTTGTAGACACGGCTGATGCTCACCTACACGCCTCCTCTAGTGCCTTCTCCCTTGACTTTCATAACAGACTTTTTCTTTGCCGACGTGGCCGAGCTTCATTTCAGCATGGCCCAGAGGTGTGATGTCATTAACCTACACACCTCCATGCAATCTCTCTTAACCTGGGAGAATGAGCAACAGGACGACACGGCCAGCTTGCGCCTGATAGGCGACGGTGTTCTATTCAATAGGCTGTCATGACATTGCGCCGGAGTGTGACTGTCCCTCTGGCTGGCAGGGCAGCCGTTTTAACTGCAGCAAAATCTGGTGCTACCGTCCTGCACTTTCGATGGCGTCCAAAACAGGCAGGCAGGCAACCATGAGTTTTTACCTGCTTCCTCGAGTCAGAACCCTTCCTGGAAGACATTGTGTCCGACCACTACAGTTGTGGGATGGTGCTGTCAGGCCGTTTTTTGCTGTATTTTGCCTGCTCCAGAAATTTGCATTGGGGCGTATTTCTCGGCTCTGACCTCGTCATGACATGCTTGTCGGCCTAATACTTGTTATACTTAAGCTTATCCCCCCCCACCTATGAGCCAGATCCTCAGGGCACTCAGTTTTGCAGCTGTCCTGCAGACATTTGGTACTCTGTCCTGCACTTGTTCGAGTTTGCTTCTTTATCTACATTTTGAGTCCAAGCTAAACCAGCTATGTGATTGACTTCCTGAATTGTCATCCCTTCTTAGAAACCCTAGATCTCATTACGATTGCTGTAATACTTGAAATCGCACCCGACAATCATGCAGCATTGCAAACACAGTATTTATAGGAGAACAATCAACATTGGTTTGGATCTAAATAGTTGACAAACGTCACTGGCTGGGGCACTACCAGTACTTCAAACCGGTAACCAGTGATCTGACCGTGATTTGACATGATTCTTCTGAAGATTCTTTAACGAGCTTCCTGCTACAGTGCGTGGCCAAAGCTGCTTCAATATCCAATGGATCACGTTACATATTCAAAAGTCTGACAAATGCTCGAGCTTTGATTCTGCTACAAAAAAGGAAGGTAAAAGACACGGCTACCTACCTCAGTCAACGCTGTCTATATGTGGGTTCAATTGAGCCCTCAACACTTGAGACAGAGCCCAAGGAATTATTACCCCACTCATTGCTAATCCATGACACCATGATAAATGCCCAAGCAAGCAGGCCGCGTTCAGTGCATGCTACAACATAAATTCTCAATACCAACTGTCGAATAAAAACCTTCCGCTGTACATTTCAGGGGCAACAAGGCGCTCAATACCAACTGTCGAATAAAAACCCTTCCGCTGTACATTTCAGGGGCAACAAGGCGCTCAATACCAACTGTCGAATAAAAACCCTTCCGCTGTACATTTCAGGGGCAACAAGGCGCTCAATACCAACTGTCGAATAAAAACCTTCCGCTGTGCATTTCAGGGGCAACAAGGCGCTCAATACCAACTGTCGAATAAAAACCTTCCGCTGTACATTTCAGGGGCAACAAGGCCAAAGTAAGTAATAGGCCCAACACAGATCAGGCCTAATATGTAGCAAAAGTAACAGTCCATTAGCAAACTGTACAAAGAACACCTGCAGCACTCGCAATCTGATGGGTCACTGAGTGGTCATGGTATCCTTCCGCCACCAGTCAGGACTGAGCTAACAACTCTCTTGCTGAGGAGGGTCGATAGACCTCGTCCCAGCAGGCAACTATGAGGTGCAGCACAGCAAGGGGACGCTGATTGCAGCCTGAGAAGTTTGGGGGATAACGTCGCTGCAGGAGTACACACCGAGCAGGCCGTTGGTCGGGGGGGGAGAGACGATGATGGAGGCGCCGCAGTTGGAGGGCGGGAACAGCTGTCCATTGAAGATGAAGAAGTTGATGGACAGGGCCATAACGTTTGAGATGGACTGCGAGTAAGCTACTGATTCAAAGATCGCAACAATCTGCACCCCAGATATGGTCTCAACACATTGGATGGCGCCTTGCTGGAACTGCGAGATCTGGGCAACGGTGATGTACATCTTCAGTGAGGCCTGAAGGAGGGTGCAGTCAAACTTATCTGCAACATTCGGCAGCAGGACGTCCACAGTTAAGACGCCGACTGGGGGTGGAGAAGGAGGGCCAGGGGGAGGGGGGCTGGGAGGGCTGGGGGCGGGTGGCCGGGGAGGCAAGGGGCTTGGGAAGGGGGGGATTGGGGGCAGGGGAGGAGGAGGCTGGGGAGGTAAAGAAGGTGGCGGTGGCAACGGCGGAGGTGGCGCACAGGTGGATGACAAGATGTTTGAGCTGTCGTAGGTATATGTCAGGCCCGTGCAACCATTTTTGGCACTGAACGTGTCATTGCAGCCCAGCCGGTAGATTTGGGCAAGGATCGACGCGAACACTGACTGCTGAAAGTTTGACATGAACATGTTCCCGTCAGCTTGGCTGGCTGCCACAGCAGCAGAGACAATCACCGTACCCAAAGGGGGTGTGGTGTAGCACAGGAACGGTGTTTGGTAAGACACACCGGTGCTGAAGATACTACCCACGTTATTGGCCAGATTCCTACACTCCGTCATAGTGAATGGCTCACTAGGCACCGAGTTGCGGATAGCCGAGACCTGGAGGTAGCAAGTCGGAGGTGGAGGTGGAGGAGGTGATGGCGGGACTGGTGGGGTGGGTGGAGGAGTTGGAGATGGGGGCGGCAGGGGAGGTGGGGGAGGAGGAGGGAAAGGGGGGGGGGGAGGGTGGCGGCAGGGGAGGTAGGGGAGGAGGAGGGAAAGGGGGTGGGGGGGGTGGCAGAGGGGGGGCTGGAGGCGGCAAAGGGGACGGAGGATTGGGTGGAGGTGACGGGCAAGCAAGACCTGTTACTACAAGATCAGAAGAGCCGCTGTTCACGCCGCCAGCTGTGCCATTGTTGCAGTAGACTGCGGCGCCAGTATTGGATGACACAACAGGGAACTGCAGGACAGCAGGGGGGATGCCAACGGTGAGGGCAAGGAGTGTCAGAGCTTGCATGGCATCACAGGCGGCAGGAGCAAGAAATTAAGTGGGGTACGAATGGCACGACAGAGATGGGGCATGACCTTCCATTTTATTGAAGGGGAGACTCACCGGCGTATTGAAGCCCTGCGTACAGACGTACAGCTCAGCTGCAGTGGACATTGAGGCTGCGGGCAAATGCTCTGTGAAGGATGCGTACGACCCACAACCCAGGTTCATGCTATCGAAGAGGTTCTGCCAGAAGTTCTTGAAGTTCACGGACGTGGTGAGGTACTTCACATTAGAAGGGACGACGTAGTAGCCGGTGAAAATCAGCATGGAGAGGGAGGTAACCTGCCCAGAGAGTGTACCCGAGGAGTTGGTCGTGTTGGGTGAGGTGCACGTCGAGTGATACATTCCTCGCCCCAGGGTGAAGCTGCTGATAGCGTCAGCCAGAGGTGCGCAGTCAACAGCTGAGTCAAGGATACGGGGAGGGTTGGCCTGGACAGTGTATAGCTTGATGGTGGCAAAGATATCAACGGCAGGGGGAGATGGTGAAGGTGGCGGAGGAGAGGGGGCAGGGGGGGCAGGAGGGGCAGGAGGGGGAGGGGATGGTCCAGATGGAGCAGGAGGGGGAGTGGGGCCAGGATGCGGCGGAGAAGGGCTCGGAGGGAGTGGTGAAGGTGGTGGTTGGGGAGGAGTAGGAGGCATAACTCTGGCACTGCAAGACGAGGGCACTGACGCAGAGATGAGGCCCAGAGAGTTTGCAGAAGTGAAGGCTCCAAGCGTGATGGAGGCATTGGTGACCATATTTCCACAACCGTTCCCAAACCCGGAATTGAAAGAGGGGTTGGCGGAAAAAGTGCCCAGCGTTCCGTACATGTTAGCTGTAAAGCTGACATACACATACCAGAGGTGGTCAGCAGAGCGGTCAGCGTAAGGGCATGTGGTGCCATCCACCCTACACTCACAGCCACCGTTACTGGTCTGTGCATTTGGCAATGATGAATGAGTGCTGGTGAAGGGATTGCAGGCTTGCTTGGAGTTGACCTTGTAGGTGAGGCATGAGTACCTGGGGAGGATGAGCAAGACAGGATGAGGTACGACAGGCAGCGCTCAGCAGATTGAGAAAAATCAGGTAGACGACTGATAAGTGGCAGTGGAGACTGTTATGGACTCAGGCAGATGTGGTGATAATCCATCGCTAGAGAGAACGTGGGAGAGTGGGAGTCTAGAGACAAGCCAACGGAGTGGAAATATGGCTTGGGCCCCACCTGCCGGATATCAGCTGGTTGTTGTAGTTGGTCATGCTGCTGTATGCTGTTAGGTTCAGATCTGGCCAGGCAAACACATTGTTGGGGAGCGACTGGTTCCCAAGGTTGGGCAGGGTGAACAGTGGGAAGCCCGGGTAAGCCTCTGGGTAGTCGGGCCCGTCCAAGGCCACTGTCACAAACAGCTGGTCTGTGTAGTCCTTGAAAATGTAGATTGATCCGTAGGTTTTAAAGCTGATACTGTCTGTCAGATCGACTCGCGTCACTGCACCGTCACAGACCCTATTCAGCGCGAAGTTGGCGTTGCTGCCGGGTGGGTCCAAAGAGCCAGGGATAAGGCAGGAATTCGTATCGGAAAACCATCCATCTGTGGTCTACGGATGTGGGTAGCAGAGAAAAACAGTGAGAGGTGAAGGCACGATGGAACCCTCCGGCATCTCGACAATCAAAACATGCCGAGTTTCGTACAGACCAAAGACCGATGCCATACCCCTGGTGCCATACCGAGCAGGCAGTTTTCGAAAAGCTTGTACTGTCGGCATTGCAAGGCTGCTTGAAGAACTGGTGGTTGTTGCCGCCGAAGCTGGAAGACATTTGGCACCAGTTATAGATTCCTGGTGCTGGCTGTGCTATTGCTGTGCTTTGGACGATGGCTCCAAGCATGGCCACCAGGAGGGCCCTTGGAGCTGTGATCATGACGACCCTGCTGCAGACGAACAGAAAGGTGGACTGCTCTTAGCTCAAGAGGTGAATATGGTTGACGGCAATGTACGATGCACATAACCAAACAGTCCTTTGCATTCGGATGCAGGCAGATTTTTGGTCACGGGGCAAAAAACGACCGACCGTAGTCCATGTCTACAGCCCAAGCCCGTCTACAGCTTTCTGCCTGGTCATGAGAAACGGAACCAATTGAAACACAATAAATTTCCTGACAATGTTGGAGCGGATTACCTGTCTGTCCTTCGTCGAAGTTGGCTACCGTAGGTTGATTGCGTGAGTTTGTAACCCAGAGATTAATGTTGAGACACGATGTTTTTTAGCTTCTTCCGAAATATCTGGTTTTCATTGTCCTCTACCGTTGCCCTGGTTGCCCACGTTGTGAGCAACAAAATTTCTGCATTGGATGGGCTTGCTAATTCAAAATCGACAGGTGGAGACAAGGTTGCATCAGGGGGCCTTGGCAACGTCATTGAGAGATTACTAACGTGCGCATGAAAAAGAAGGACTGTGATCCCTGGCTCCTCTTCAAATCGACAAACTTCGTTTTCTCCTGCCCTGCCATGCAGAACATGAACTTCAGAGCAGGCTTCAGAGGCCGCTGTGGTCGCCATGATACCGCCATTTTATTACAAATACCGGTACGGTATGGTACCCTATGTTCCAGCACGGTTACAGAAGCCTGCTTTGATCTGGATGAGGCAATTATGATGTGACTTTCAACTAGAAAAATGCTGCGGCCGTATCGAAGCCCTGCGTACATATGCGGCCGCAAGTTCTTTCAGCTTATCAGCTGTGAGATCACTGCCTGTCTGGTGTGGCCAGCAGCCTTTTATGCACCAGTACGGCATGGCATTATACATTGAACATCATTAGTAATCATTGTATCATGAAAAATAGATAAGCACAGCACCCGGAGTGGGGTCTTGCTAGCTCTTGCTCCTACCGCTCATGCATATGCCACTCATGCTCCTACCACTCCTTCTCCTCCCGCTCCTCCTCTTGCCACTACCGCTCCTACTTAAACCGCTCATACTCCTACTGCTCCTCCCTCTCATGCTCATACCGCTGATGCTCTTGCCGCTCCTTTTCCTCCGCTCTTGCTCCTCCAGCCCTTGCTCTTATCGGTCAGGCTCCTACTGCTCCTGCTCCTACTGCTCCTACCGCTCCACCTCATACGGCTCATGCTCATACTGCCCATGCTCTTCCTCCTACCGCTTCTACTCCCACTGCTCCTACCGCTCATGACGCTCATGCTCCTACCTCTCATGTCTTGCCACTCATGCTCCTACCGCTCATGCTCCTACCGCACCTTCCCCAACCGCTAATGCTCTTACCGCTTTTGCTCCTACCGCTCAGACTGCTCTTGCTCCTACCGCTCATGCATATGCCACTCATGCTCCTGCCACTCCTTCTCCTCCCGCTCCTGCTCTTGCCACTACCGCTCCTACTTAAACCGCTCCTACTCCTACTGCTCCTCCCTCTCCTACTCATACCGTTGATGCTCCTCCAACCCTTGCTCTTACTGGTCAGGTTCCTACTGCTCATGCTCCTACCGCTCCACCTCATACGGCTCATGCTCCTACATCCCCTGCTCCAGCTCCTACCGCTTCTACTCCTACTTCTCCTACCGCTCATGACGCTCCTGCTCCTACCCCTGATTTCTTGCCACTCATGCTCTTACCGATCATGCTCCTACCGCTCCACCTCATACCGCTGATGCCCCTGCCGCTCTTGCTCCTCTAGCCCTTGCTCTTACCACTCATGCTCCTACTGCCCTGCTCTTGCTCCTACCGCTTCTTCTCCTGCTGCTCCTACCGCTCATGACGCTTCTGCTCCTTCCCCTGATACCTTGCCACTCATGCTCCTACCGCTCATGCTCCCACCGCACCTTCCCCAACCGCTAATGCTCTTACCGCTTCTGCTCCTACCGCTCAGACTGCTCTTGATCCTACCGCTCATGCATATGCCACTCATGCTCCTACCACTCCTTCTCCTCCCGCTCCTGCTTTTGCCACTACCGCTCCTACTTAACATGCACTTACTCCTACTGCTCCTCCCTCTCCTGCTCATACCGCTGATGCTCATGCCGCTCCTGCTCCTCCGCTCATGCTCCTCCAGCCCTTGCTCTTACCCCTCATGCTCCTTCCGCTCAACCTCATACCACAGTCCCATGTAT
Organism: Limnomonas spitsbergensis; assembly: GCA_037349105.1. Lineage (NCBI taxonomy): Eukaryota > Viridiplantae > Chlorophyta > Chlorophyceae > Chlamydomonadales > Limnomonas > Limnomonas spitsbergensis. The sequence continues at coordinate 2,777,045 of JAYJMM010000038.1, forward strand.
GTGCGCTAGCAGCCCCATTGTGCGCATTCCCATGTATGTGCGCTAGCGGCCCCGATGTTTGCAGTCCCATGTATGTGTGCTAGCAGCCCCGTTGTGCGCAGTCCCATGTATGTGCGCTAGCGGCCCCGCTGTGCGCATACCCATGTATGTGTGTTAGCGACCCCGCTGTGCGCAGTCCCATGTATGTGCGCTACCGGCCCCATTGTGTGCAGTCCCATGTATGTGCGCTAGCGGCCCCGCTGTTTGCAGTCCCATGTATGTGCGCTACCGGCCCCGCTGTTTGCAGTCCCATGTATGTGTGCTAGCGGCCCCGTTGTGCGCAGTCCCATGTATGTGTGGTGGCTGCCCTGCTGTTTGCAGCTCCATGTATGTGTGCTAGCGGCCCCGCTGTTTGCAGTCCCATATATGTGTGCTAACGGCCCCGCTGTTTGCAGTCCCATGTATGTGTGCTAGCGGCCCCGTTGTGCGCAGTCCCATGTATGTGTGGTGGCTGCCCCGCTGTTTGCAGCTCCATGTATATGTGCTAGCGGCCCCGCTGTTTGCAGTCCCATGTATGTGTGCTAGCGGCCCCGCTGTTTGCAGTCCCATGTATGTGTGCTAACGGCCCCGCTGTTTGCAGTCCCATGAATGTGTGCTAGCGGCCCCGCTGTGCGCAGTCCCATGTATGTGCGGCTTCTTACCATGGTTCAGTATCAGGACATGCCATGGTCAGAGCTGTCCCCCCTCTCCACAGCACAATCTCACCTCCTCAGCCACCAGTACCCCCTCTCCACAGCGCACCCTGACCTCCTCCGCTAGCAGTCCCCCCACCCCCAGCGCACTCTGACCTCCTCCACCACCAGTCCCCCCTCCCCCGACCGCACTCTGACCTCCTCTCCTACCAAGCCCCCCTCCCCCCAGCGCACCCTGACCTCCTCCGCCACTTGTCCCCCCTCCCCCCAGCGCACTCTTAACCTCCTCCGCCAGCATAGCCAGCAGTCCCCCCTCCCCCCAGCGCATTCCGACCTCCTCCGCCACCAGCCCCGCCCCCCCTCCCCCAGCACACTCTGACCTCCTCCCCCACCTGTCTCCGCTCCCTCCAGCGCATTTTGACCTCCTCCACCACCAGCCCCCCCCCCGTCTGCACACTCTGACCTACAGTCCTCCGCCACCAGTCCCCCTTCCCCCCAGCGCACTCTGACCTCCTCCGCCACCAAGCCCCCCTCCCCGAAGCGCACCCGGACCTCCTCCGCCACTTGTCTTCCCTCCCCCCTACGCACTCTGAAATCCTCCGCCAGCAGTCCCACCTCCCGCAAGTGCACTCTGACCTCCTTCGCCACCAAGCCCCCCTCCCCTCAACGCACTCTGACCTCCTCGGCCACCAAGCCACCCTCCCCCCAACGCACTCTGAACTCCTCTGCAAGCAGCCCCCCCTCCCCCCAGCGCACTCTTGACCTCCACCGCCATTAGTCCCCCCTCCCCCCAACGCACTCCGACCTCCTCCGCCACCAGCCCACCCTCCCCCGACGCACTTCTCCTGTCTCCTACGCCACCAGCCCACCCTCCCACCAGCGCACTCTGACCTCCTCCGCCACCAGGCCCCCCCTCCCGCCAGCGCACTCTGACCTCCTCCGCCACCAGCCCCCCTTGCCCCCAGCGCACTCCAACCTCCTCCGCCACCAGCCCCCCTCCCCCCAACACACTCTGACCTCCTCCGCCACCAGCCCCCCCTCCCCCAGCGCACTCCAACCTCCCCCGCCACCAGTCCCCCCTCCCCCCTGCGCACTCCAACCTCCTCCGCCACCAGTCCCCCACCCCCCAACACACTCTGACCTCCTCTGCCTCCAGCCCCCCCTCCCCCCAGCGCACTCCGACCTCCTCCGCCACCAGCCCCCCTCCCCCCAACACACTCTGACCTCCTCCGCCACCAGTCCCCCTTCCCCCAACACACTCTGACCTCCTCTGCCTCCAGCCCCCCCTCCCCCCAGCGCACTCCGACCTCCTCCGCCACCAGCCCCCCTCCCCCCAACACACTCTGACCTCCTCCACCGCCAGCCCCCCTCCCCCAACACACTCTGACCTCCTCTGCCTCCAGTCCCCCCTCCCTCCAGCACACTCTGACCTCCTCCGCCACTAAGTCCCCTTCTACCCAGTGCACTCCTGTCTCCTCCGCCACCAAGCCCCCGTCTCCTCAGCGCACTCCAACCTCCTCCGTCACCAAGCCCCCCTCTCCCCATCGCACTCTGACCTCCTCCGCCACCAAGCCCCCCTCTCACCATCGCACTCCGACCTCCTCCGCCACCAGCCCCCCCTCCCCCAGCGCACTCCAACCTCCCCGCAACCAAGCCCCCCTCCTACCAGCGTAGTCTGACCTCCTCCACCACCAAGCCCCCCTCTCCCCAGCGCATTCCGACCTCTTCCGCCACCAAGCCCCCCTCCCCCTGCGCACTCCAACCCCCTCCATCACCAAGCCCCCCCCCCCCCAGCGCACTCTTGACCTCCTCCGCCACCAGTCCCCCCTCCCCCCTGCGCACTCCGACCTCCTCCGCCACCAGCCCCCCCTCCCCCAGCGCACTCCAACCTCCCCCGCCACCAGCCCCCCCTCCCCCCCCGCGCACTCCAACCTCCTCCGCCACCAGTCCCCCTCCCCCCAACACACTCTGACCTCCTCTGCCTCCAGCCCCCCCTCCCCCCAGCGCACTCCGACGTCCTCCGCCACCAGCCCCCCTCCCCCCAACACACTCTGACCTCCTCCGCCACCAGTCCCCCTCCCCCCAACACACTCTGACCTCCTCTGCCTCCAGCCCCCCCTCCCACCAGCGCACTCCGACCTCCTCCGCCACCAGTCCCCCTCCCCCCAACACACTCTGACCTCCTCCACCGCCAGTCCCCCTCCCCCAACACACTCTGACCTTCTCTGCCTCCAGTCCCCCCTCCCCCCAGCACACTCTGACCTCCTCCGCCACTAAGTCCCCTTCTACCCAGTGCACTCCTGTCTCCTCCGCCACCAAGCCCCCGTCTCCTCAGCGCACTCCTGTCTCCTCCGTCACCAAGCCCCCCTCCCCCCATCGCACTCTGACCTCCTCCGCCACCAAGCCCCCCTCTCACCAGCGCACTCTGACCTCCTCCGCCAGCAGTCTCCCCTCCCCCCAAATGTTATAGATGGGCCCTAGTGGCCCACTTGCTCTATAGATTTTGGTTTAACTCTTTAATTCCCCTTCTATAGCCCCCACTCCCCATTTCCTTACTTCCATCATTCCCTCCATCCCCTCAAACATAATCTCCATGTCCTTTGTCCAATGAACCTCCACCCTTCGAGTGTGGCTTTGCCTGCCCTTATAAAACAAGGATTGCTAAAAAGTTAAATGAGGGACATCATGTCGATTGACTAAATTGTTTGCTAATTGTTTGCCCCATTTGTATCAACTTGGCTCACTTGGCATTTTTGTAGGGGCTGGACAATAAATGGCAGGTTTTGAGATCTTTGGTAGGGGACTAGGCAAGAAATGGTAGGTGCAAGCCATTTCTGGTAGGTCGGGGAATCATAGCCCTAATTTTTGGTAAGTTGGCTGAAATCGGTAGGAAAACCTACCAGTTTTGACACCACCTACCTACCAAAACAGGGGGTTTGAGTAGTAGTGGCTTGAGTCCTCAGTGCCGTCTTGACGAAGCTGCCATGCGGCTGGCGTCTAGAATCTAGATCTGAGCCTGGCCCAGTGCGCTCACGTCCAAGTCCTACCTACATGTGATGATAGGCATTCTCAATTCATTTTTTTGGCAATAGCAAGGGATACTTCACACCTACCGGTATGCCAGGATCTATCATCTAATTTACCTGCGGTATTGATATGTCCGGTCCTTTCATTTGTATTATTTCCTACCTGCCTTGTCAGCCAAGTTTCAGTGACTCCATTGAGTCAAGTCAGTCCAGTCCTTGACATCTGGGCCATATTGCTTGTGTACCTAGTTTAAAGCCGTGCTGCCAAGGTGCTTACAATCATGAATGTGCCAGACGAGTGGACATGTGTCTATGCGTTTTCTTCACAAGTCAATTAGGTTGTTGGGTCTTGTTCTTGTTGGGCCTGCTTCCGGGGCTGTCATTTGTCTTTGAGTATTCTATGAACCTGATCTGATCAAGAGTCGTTCAATGCTTTACCGGTGTTGTGCTGAGCCATCCAGTATTCCCTTGTTCCTGCCCTGGTGGGTGGCCAGGCAAGTACAGAGCTTCCGGTGATTTGAGACATTTTGTGTGTCATGCAATGTGATGTCAGATTCTATTGAACGCCATAGTCTGATCTGAATGCCTGTGATTTGCTGTGAGCAAACGCATGGGCCATGGGCATGATTTTGAGCTCAGCATGCATTCTTCTTTCTTTCCAATGCAATCGCTTCAGTCCAGACTTTGAACACTGTTTCCTTCGTCATGCTCCATGATAGGTGATATGATGTGGGAAGTGAGCATGCTCTGAGTGTGCATACATTTACGTGATATCTGTATTGCATCACCTTGATAAGCTCGGCCTGTATTTCATCATTTTACGAAAATTCATGATTTACCGTACCGGTACTCAGAGTTGAGGATAGTCATTGCGCATTATAGCTCGGAGACCTTCGCAAGAATTTGTTGTCACAGTTCTTTGTTTTTTGCTAAAATTCTGGATTTATGGGAGTCATTGCCTGCCACAGCCTTCATTTTGAGAGACCTCACATGTTTTTGTGAATGGATACCATTATTTATTTGTGTAACACTCAAGGCTCTAGCACTCTTGGCAGGCCACTGGGTAGCCTCTTCATGGCTGACTGGGACCAAAGCTTGAAAGATAATTGTGAAGGGCTCTTTGGGGAGCCACCCGAGTGACATTGCCGTGATCCTGACTGGGATGTGCATGTTTTTGTGTACTGGGTGGTGCAGTACTGTAGTGCTTGCTGTAAAACATCCCTTGGGCCCTGCTGGAAAGGCTTGAAAGGCCACGTTTACGCGACACTGTGTGTCACAGTATATTACAGTATACGTGACAGAACCGTTTAGACCGCAGTTAGCGTCATCGGTGACTCCGCAGCTTCTCTGCGGAGTCTCCGGATTTGAGCTGAGACCTAGAAACCCGCTTACGCAGGATTAGTTTGACAGGTTCTACCGTACTCTGAACTGGGCCTGCCGGGTCCCTGTATCCCGGCAATTGCCTTGGCTAGTTACTTCGTCCCTTTCTAAAGGACAGACCTCTATTTGTAACAAGCACCGGCAGTCTTTGAGACCAGCAGCTTCCATATAAGTCAGTACCTTAACTCGAGTCAAGCCTAGCTCAGCCACCGCTGATCTAGCTGGAGACAAGTACCCCAGTAAGAGAACCGAGACTCTGCAGAAGAAGAAGTACGCAGCCTCGTCCCGTCCGTCTCTCCGCGTGTTACGCGGTAAGTGTCCTTAACATAGCCCAGCTGGATCGCGACCAGACGGCCAGAAGGCCTATGCCCCCAAAGTCTGTTGCTATATATACACAATATCCACCTAGCTGCTTAACTCGAAGAGCACTCGCAGCCAGTGAGTAGTCACTGAGCCTGCCCGTAGGCGTCCGTCACTGCAGTGAGGAAAGAAGTCCGCCACGGACCTGAAGCGCACCTCGCGTGTCCTTTAGAAAGGGACGAAGTGGATCTAGCCTGATCAGCCTGATTTGCCAATTCCTGCTAAAGGTGCTTGTGCAGCGAGATTGGAATTTTGTTTGTATGCAAACAACCTTGGACAGCATATGAATTGCACTTTGCTGAGGTAATCTCCATAGAGAGTGCCAAGTTAAGCCCTGAGAATCACTAAGAGTGGCAACTTAGTGTTGAGTCCAGGAGAGGCTTGAGGATCTGGCTGTGGATTTATACACCCAGCAGATAATTCCTGTATGACTGCAGATTGAGATCAGGTGGATCCAAACATTCATCATTGACAGAAGTAAACTTGTTGACAGATCATCCAAGGTTAAAATTTTGTGGTGTACCAAAGGATCCCCGCAGGCGTCAGAGAGGAACTGACACAGCGCAAGATCCGCCAGGAGGCAGACATCCGCAGGGGACGTGCGCCAGCTAGAGGCAGCCCAGCCAGCAAAGGTGGGAAGGGGCTAAAAAGGGCGAAGGAGGATTCCGCCAGATGCAAATATTAGTGAGCATAAAAGCAGAGGGCAAGGCCTATCACGCAAAATTGCTGTACCTGCCGTCCAGCCTTGACTAGCAGATCCTCACCAGGTTGCAGTAAGGATAAGGGGCAGAAGCCTAAACGTTAGCAGGTTTTGTAGGGGGTGTCGCCAGCACGCCTGCAGAACAGTGCGGTTCGTAAAATGCCTGTAGAGATGACAGGCATAGATCTAAACCCCGATAGGCACCAGCACCCTGACGTCCAACGGAGGAGTGGGCGTCTGAGGGGGCTGGAGCCGGGAATAGACCTAAAAAATGCTAGTGCTGAGATTGTGGCAGAGGCCCTGTTGATAGCGGAAAAGCTGTCAGAGCCAGTAGAACCGCCTGCAGAGGATTGCAGGGTACGTGAGCCAGACCGTGTACCACCCAGAGGGGCAGGGGCGCAAGCAGATGGTGCAGTACTAGTAACACGAAAAGGCATTGGTCGAGGGGGTCCGTTGCCCGCTGGTTCCGACAGCTGTCTGAATTTCGAGCAGGGGCAGACTCAAGCGGGAACCCCAGAGTTGATCTTGGATCAAGCAACGGAAGCATCCCAGAGCTGTGACACGCGACAGAGCAGTGCACCTGAGGCCGAGCCGCAGCAGAGCCTGCCGAGGGTGGCAAGTGTTACACAGCAGGTTGAAAAAGATCCCAGCCAATCGGGTCTAAGGGCAGAAGTAGCCGCAGCTTCAGACAAGTTTGCAGGCTGTCATAAGACCTGCGAAGTCAAACCTCGAATAAAGACGGAGGGAGATGGGGCCAGGATTGTGCCTGCAGAGGTCAAACACGAGGAAGATGAGCCACAGCCAGCAGCAGGCAGACAGAGCTCGCAGGCAGGCAAGGACAGGGAGAAACCAGCTGAGCCGGTAGGGAAGCCTTGGGCTGATCTATCCGAGGAAGAACAGCCAGACCCAGTTCAGGAAAAGCAGGGGCAGCAGACTACAGCAGAACTGCGTCCCGTGCAGCAGCTGCAGCCGCGCAAGGCACTGGTTAGAAGAGGAGCTGGATCCACAGTCTTCGGCACACCGCTGTCCAGTTTTCCACCCAGCGTGAACAGACCTGCGCAGACGTCCAAGGAGGGATCTGGCAGCCAGAGGCAGAGAGAGCCAGAGCGCTCGGAGACCGGGGGAGTCGCGTGCGGAAATGAGGAGGTAGAAGGGCTGATCGGTTGGGCAGGAATTGTGCAGTGGGCAACAGACCTGTGGAAGCAAGTGTGCTCCAGGACGTTCTTGCATTTCCAGGACCAGGTCACAGCCATTGAGGAGTTCAAGGCCCATCATCTGCGGGGATGGGCAACAAAGGCCATGTTGGGTATCCCCCACACAGGTCTGGACAGGGCGCTACTGTTAGCCGCCCTTGGACAGGTATCCAAGGGAAGGACGGGACACGAAGCAGCCAGGGCTGTTAAAGCCTTCGCAGACGAATGGTGCAAAGAGGTCACAGGAGACCAGGAGGAACCTGGGTCAGAACCAGAGGATGAGGAGGACCAGGTGTGGGAAGGATTTGAAACAGGGGTGCAGCGGCCTGAGGGGATCAGGGAGGTGCAAAGGTGGCAGCAGCAGGCAGGAGCCGCGCCAACACCAACACTCAGATCTGCAGCCTTCGAGGTCAGCAGCGAGCCCAGCCTCAGAGGACGGCCAAGGGGCAGGGAAGCACCCAGAGCCAGCAGTCCAGCCGCCAGCGAAAGGGCGGAATTGACTAGCCAATCACTTGCCAGAATGGCAGAGCAAAGCACAGCGACACGCAGAGCAAGCAGGCAAGAGTCTTATGAGTTGCTGCGCATAGTCGAGGACAAAGAGAACGCATACCAGGAAACCCAGGTGGATTACATCAAGGAATTCCTGAGGAACAGGCAGCCAGGCGCGGCAAGAGGAGCTAGGAGGAATGAGCCTGCAGGCAGCGCACAGAGCAGTGGCCCAAAAATACAGGAGGCCAAAGAGGAAACACAGTCTGATTCCTACGCCAGGAATTACACAGGCGGGACGCAGCCAGGTCGGCAGAGCCGGGAGCCGCCCAGGGGGCAGGCATACTCCAGGGAACAACCTCACCAGCATAGCCAAGAGCCGCCCAGAGGACAGGCAGAGGGCAGGGAACAGCCAAGCCAGCAGAGCCAGGAGCAATTAAGGGGACCAGCGGAACGCAGCAGAGGTGTGCGGCAGGAATGGCAAGACCAGGAGCTGCCCAGGGGACAGGCAGAGCCCGGTAGAGCACAGCCTTGGAGACCTGGATCTGACAGCAGACCAAGCAGAAGCGAACCAGAACGACCGCCACCCGAAGGAAGTAGAGGCTCGGCAGGCAGAGCGGGCAGACAGCCATCAAGAGACGCTCACGATCATGATGAGGATTATAACAGACATGACAGGTATCATTCAGGCCGCAGCCCATCGAGGGGCGGCAGTGGAGGACCTAGGTCGCGGTCAGGGTCAGTAGATTCGGGACCAGGGGGAGCGGACAGACGCAGGCCAGGAGCCAGACAGGAGTCCAGCGACCAGGAAATGAAAAGGCTCGATCGGGAGCAGGCGAGGGTGAACCTGCAGCTGCAGCAACAGATGGTATTGCAGCTGGCAGGGGTAGCCAAGGTAGCCAAGATCCCAGCCATCCAAGGCAACGTACCAGTCCTGGATATGTCACACCCATGAGCGGTTGCAGCCAGAAAGTATTGCCAGGCGTGTGGGTACTGGGGATCGCACAACAGGTTGGCAATGTCAGATGACCAACCAGCATTGGCCGTGGTGGCAGGTGAAATAGCTGGATCATGCCAGTCGCCGTCAGCTATGACGTTGCTGATCAAGTCGCTGGTCAAGCTGTGGGACAGCAAGCCTGCCAGCATGAGGCCGCTGATGGCAGCCATCAGGGCAGCGCCCCACGCAGGAAACAGAATTGCCAGAGAGGTGGAGCGGATCGGACAGCAGTGGATAGCCCCAGCGGAGCAGCAGGGTTGCGAAGCTTCGCTACTCACGTTGTGGATCAGGGTGGTCCAGGAGGAGGTGGGAAAGCCAACTTCAGAGGAGAGGACGGCCATCACCAACCTCAGGCTAGGAGTAAAAACTACTCTAGACCCGGACGTCAAGCCAGAGGAGACGGTGGAAGCATTTGCTCACAGAGTACTGACAACGGCAGAGTTGCTGCAGATCTCAAGGGATGCAGTAGATCACTTCGGCAGAAGCCACTCGGTCTCGCGCATGTTCCATGACGGACTCCCAGCGGTTGCTAGAGCCAAGCTGAGCAAGTTCGTTATGACGGTGCCAGGGTATCTCAGCATGAGCGATGAAGACCAAATCGCAGTACTCACGCAGCAGGTGGTGCTGTGGGAGAGGTTTGCCCTGGAAATGGGTGACCTGGGAGGTACCGGCTTCAGGCAGATAACCAACAGCGGGCCTGGCCAGGGAGAGGCACAGCCCAACAGGGGCAGGAGAGAGAGAGCAGGACAGTGGGAGATGCGAACACGCCTTGATGGAATTGTGCACCCCACAGGCTCAGCAGCAGTACCACAGGCGCGGATGGATGGTAAACCCAGAGGAGTTACCTGGGTGGACCAAGCAGGGGCGGCAAATTACAACGCTGAGGGTGGCTCAAGCGCAGCCAAGGCATGCTACCAGTGCGGTAGTACGTCGCACCTAGCCAGGGATTGCAGGGCGCCCAGGGCCAGGGATGAGCGCAGACCTATGCCCCTGGTTACAGACATCACACCTGGACCGGCCAGACAGCCGCAACAGCAGTATCCGCAGCAACAGCAGTATCCGCAGCAACAGCAGTATCCCCTGCCGCCAAGGCCGCAGCAGGGACAGGCGGCAGGCAGGCCGTATGACAGGAATCAGAACAACAGACAGTATCCTAGGCCTGGGCCTGGCCAGGGAGGTCAGGCGCAGCAGGCAGCCCACGTGTCGCATCTCAGCAATGCAACGGGGCAGGCTGAGCCAGAGGGATGGCACCAGACCATGGCAGAGATGCTCAGCGAGTCCGTAGCACTCATGACGCAGGTTGGGCTGGTACCCAAGCCTGCAGGTTTCAAGCAGGCAGTTCATAACGCCCGTCCTAAGTCGTTTTTGCCAGAACCTTCGCAGGAGGAGGAACCAGTACCAGGATTCACGGTACAACCCTCCAGGAAGGGAGCAAAGAGGCTGGTATTGAGTAAACTAGCTGACGATATGTCTGACATCCGCCTACAGGTGTTCAAGTTGAACGAGCGGCTCTCAGCGCTGTCGTTCACCACGATGCCCATGGGAGGAGACAACACCGGCCACAGGGGTGAGACTAGTAACACCAGGCCAGAGGGTAGAACGGTGACGGCTGCACCCAAGCTGCAGTATTTCAAAAATGACAGAAGCAACCTGGAGCAGTGTGTGGGACTTATGGTCAATGGGAAGGTCCTGGTGGCTCAGAAAGCACTCATGGACTCCGCATGCACGTGCCATGTCATCACTGTCAATATTGCAGAGCAATTAGTTGCCATGGGGGCGGAGCTGGTGCGTACAGACGAGAAGATTCGTACCACAGACAATGCAGGGGCAGATCTGTATGGAGTACTGTTCATTTATGTGGTGTATGGATACGGAGGGCCCAATGCCATTATGGAGCCCACGGTGGTCAGGGTCGTTAAGACACCACCGGATGCATATGAGCACTTGGTAGGGAACCCAGAGTTCCTCAAGTATAACGGGGTCTTAGAGGCAGCAGGAAGGCTGACCTTACGGCCCAGAGAGGGCCCACAGAGAGTGCAAGGGGTCAAGGACCTTACGCTGCCACTACTGCGGGCATCTCCGGCAGGGGGGTACCAGGCAGCAGCAGTGGCATGGGCAGGAATTCAGTGTGGATTCGCAGAAAGAGAGGGGTGGCCAGCTGCAACAGTTGAAACAGAGCACGAACCGCTCTTACAGCATTCCATGGCCACACGCGCAGGTACCGCTATGAGGGCCGAACAGGGCGCAGGACCCAGCAGCGAGCCAAACCCCAGGCTACAAAGGCGCAGGCTGGTGCCAGTCGAAGCAGCAGTGGAAGAGACCGCCACACCAACCGCAGAGGAAATGGCAAGAGCGCGCAGAGCCGCGGAACTCTCTGACGTTGAGAAGAGGGCGGTCAGGGACTTCATGCCAGCATGCCCCGCCTACCCGTGCGCCTTGTGCGGAAAACCAGACAAGCACGCGGTGGAGGAGTGTGAGAGGAGGATTCAGGACTTTTCGCGGACACCCGAAACAGCGCCTGCGGTGCAGGCAGGGCCGCCTGCAGCGCAGAGGAGGGGATACGGCACAGCTGCAGCCGATAGAGCTGCACAGGCAACTTCAACGCGCAGCAGGGGAGAGCAGCAGCAGCAACAGCAGCAGCTGCAAAAGCAACCGCAGGTGGCAGGGCCTAGAGTGCAGCAGGCCAGCAGCGGCAAGGGTAGGCAGGCGCAACAGCAGCAGGGGCAAGGAAAGCCAGGGGCGGCAAGGGCCCCCGCGCAATCAGCCAGCAACAGCGAAGATGAGGCGCAGGAAGCAGAGGAGGAGGAAGATTGCAGCGTAGAGAAGGTTCCAGAGCCAGGGACCAGCCCACAAGACAGGCAAATCAACAGGCTGGCAGGGCAAGTCAACGGGCTGAAAAAGGCTCTAAGATGGAGAGAGCGGCAAATGTGGAAGCAGTCAGCAGAATTTGTGGATTACCTGAAAGGCCAGCTGGCCGGGTGGAAGGTCATCACGGATGGTCAGCAGGTCATGACAACGGTCCAGCGAGAGTACATCCTGCGGGCAGAGGAGCTGACCGGGCTGCAGGAGGCCCTGGGACTACAACACTTGGGGGGGCCGCCAAACCACGGGCAGCCGCTCCCATACGAAACAGACCCAGAGTTGGCGGGGTGCGTCAGGGCAATGTTGGCGACTCCGTCCCCGCTACGAGACGTGGACAGCGAGCATTCCGGCATGGAGGAGCCGAAGAAGCGCAGTCCTTCTAGCAGCGACGAGAGCGGCTCAGGGGACAGAAGGCTACGACGGCGCAGCAGAAGCGCGCAAAGGGCCATCAGTGAGGAGCGCCAAGGGGCGGTGCCAACGCCGGCAGCCAGGACCCAGCGGCAGGGCGCAGGGAGGCGCAGCAACAGCGAGGAAAGGAGCAGGGACCGCAGACAGCGGTCACCATGCAGGGACCAGCCCAGGGGCAGATCCAGGGAACGGCACCATGCTGAGGTTGCCAGGCCTTACAGGCAGGGGCAGGAGCACCAGAGAGGCCCAGGCCCCGGGCCGACAAACAGAACCCTGGCAGAGGGCAGCGGGGCGGCAGAGCCTAGGCGTCACCTGGGACCGCGCCATGGTGGATTGTGCTTCAAGTGCAATCAGCCGGGGCACTTTGCCAACGAGTGCACCAACCCGGAGCAGGCCGGGCTGACAGGCGACAGGCCAGGGGCGCCTGCAGGCCCAGCACGGGGCTATGGAACCTGGGGCCCAGGCAGGGGCCAGGGGATGCCCATGGAGAGCAGGCGCAGGACCTTCGATACTGCCATGGGAACTCCCAGTGCAAGGGACTTCCAGCAGGGGGCAGCAGGCCCCAGCGCGTGGCCAGAACCGCCAGCGCGACAGGAACCACCGGAGGGCGAGCAACCAAGGTGGGAGGGGACAGGAGGCCACACGTGCTTCATGACAGGCCACATGGAAATTAGCCAGGACAGAGATGCCTACCAGGCTGAGGTCAGTCAGGCAGGACCAGTTCAGGTGGCCCCTCAGAGGGTGCCAGAAGGGCAGGTAGCCAGTCAGGTAAGCCACTGGGCGATGGCTGTAGAGGCGTTAGCCATGAACCATTATGGGACTATGCCTGCAGGGTCGGCCAGATCCGTAGCACATGCGTTGGAGTTCTTGAAGGATCTCCAGAGGAGGGGGTGCCCAGCTCCGTGTGTAGGATGGCCAAATCTGATGCAGAGGTTCCTAGACAGGGAATGGGACAAGTATGATGAGCAGTGGGATGAGTTTGAGAGACGCGAGCGGGAGGCAGTACCCCAGCACGACGTAGACGGGTGGGATACCGATTCAGGATCCAACCTTTCAGCAGGCAGATATGAGCCTCAGGAACCCTCGCCCTTGCATGAAAGAGAGTTTGGCGTGTTATGTCCAGGTACCCCGGAGGGCAATCAAGACACAGGCAGAGGGGTAGCGGGAGCAGCCGCCGAGACAGAGGAGCCACACAGAGCGGGGTTGCGACTCCCAGCGGCCAGAGGGACCGCAGCAGGGAGCCAGCTGGACGCTCGGGCGGGGCCCGTTAGGACCCATAAAGGCACCAGCTCTCGGTGCAATGCTTGGGGAGGAATCGACGAGGACGGAGAGACACAGCACGGCAGCGAGAGGGAAGGGAGGTCTGACGCAAGGGGCGAGGACAGGCAGCTTGACCAGTCCTTCAGCAGAGACAGGTCCTACAGCAGAGAACGCATCTACATACAGCCGTTCCCGCAGTCGCTGCCAGCAGGCGAACCCTTTGTGCAGTACTTCCGCCTGGGGGAAGAGATGCCAGAGGCGTCCACCTCCGGGGCCATGCTGACTATGCCAGGGGAGTGCAGGGACGGGCCATGTCGGTTGCAGAACCATAGGCTCCTGGACGGCGGAGAGCAGACATGTGTTGACAGGGCAGCAGCCATGCAGGCAGTTGCCAGGATGATTTTCCCGTGGGACGCAGTGACAGCTGTCATGCTGGGCGCTGCGCTCAAAGGATACATCCTGCCCAGCACAAATATAGCAGATTACATGCAGAGGGGATGGTCGCGGCACCCCATCTATGCATACTGCGTTAGCGAGATGGTGAGTCTCGCCATTGCAGCAGGCATCACAGCGGTGGATGCAGCATGCTGGGCGCACCCGGACATGCCAGACATTGCGCCAGCCGAGGGGATGTGGCAGGGCGCGCAGCCAGGATTCATGCGCACACCGTGGGCGATGGATTGTGTCCGTGAGCTGATGGGGCACCCAGCCCTCAGAGACCGCGCATTTTATGTGCCAGTCCAAGCCATGGGCGAATTCGAGAGATTTGTGGAAACAACAGAGCAGGCCCCAGTGAGGGCAGGGCTGTGTCACCCAGGCAGGCCAGGGCGGTGTGAGGCGACCATAGAGGCGTCCATCGTCATCCCCAGGACGGTCGCAGGACAAGCAGTGCCGTGGGGGCCAGCGCCAGGGGACGCCAGGGCAGCCATTCCAGTCCAGCAGCTAGTAACTTACTACTATGAGGAGATGGCTGATGAGGAGTTGCCCGTTTCATCGGCATGGATCCACATGCACGCGACTCACGATGATATGCCCGTCTACCTGTTTGCAAGGCACCAGCAGGACGTGGCAGTCACTAAGTGCGCGTCAGTAGACGAGGCGGAGTTCCATGCCTATACCTACGCTAGGGGAGCAGACCCGGCAGTGTGGACGCTCATGCTAATGGCGCTGCAGAGGGTCCTGCTCCCAGGACAGCGATCAGCGGCCATGCGGCATGTGTGGGGCGTAGAGGATCAGTGGGCGCCTACAGAGGTAACAGCCTGTCCAACATGGCCTTACGGACCCCAGCAGTCGCCAGCATCAGGAGCCATGTGGGAAGGAGAGGAAGAGCTGGCGAGCTCGCCGTACGCAGTAGAACGCCTGGCAGCATATGTGCACCAGTGGGTGCGTCAGGAGCGGAGGGCGTGGCACGACAACAGGGCCAGCAGCGTGCTGCCCTATTGGCAGGCTGACGTCATAACGACGCAGTTGTGGAGACAAGCGCACCCAGCAGGGGTGCGCACGCTGCACCCTCTGTTCAGAGGAGCAGGGGAAGTAGGCATCGAGGAGGAGTTGGAGGACTTGAGGAACCAGCCGAGTAGGGGACATGGGCCGGTGGGCAGGCGAGGCGCCGATGCAGAGGAGCCAGCGGCAGCCACCGACGGCCCTGTCCAGGATGAGGAGCCGGAATGGACCCAGGCGGCATTTGTAACATTTGGGGCGGCAGCAGCCTCATGGGAGCTGCTGGAGTATGTGGACGACTTGGGGGTATCAGCACTGGAGGCTGAGCCTAGGGGACGGGCAGAGCCCCAGGCGCCCCTGGACAGTGTCGGCACATCGCCCACGGAGGACTCAGACAGCAGGATCCCAGAGCTCAGCGACAACGTTTCAGAGGGCCCACCACCACTGGTTGAGATCACCGAGTCAGATGAGGAGTGGCACGAGGCAGGAGCCAGGCCCTCGGACCAGGATAGCGTCACCAGAGCAGAGGCTCGGGATGCAGAGGGCAACTACATGCCAGCAGACAGCGGCCCAGGACCAGGAAGTCCAAGGTACGGCATGGTGGGAGAGCTGCCACAGCTGAGGCGCGCGTGGATGCGCGGCATCTTTCAGGAGCAGGCAGCAATGAAAGAGCGCAGAAGCAGGAGGGCCGCTATAGAGCTCGGTAACGGGATCACGCTGGAGGAGGAGGCAAACCAGGTCACAGCGGGGATCAGCCATCAGCAGGCAGCAGACCAGCGCGCTTGCAGGACCGAGGGGGCAGCAGCAGGCAAGGAGAGCAACGGGCGCCCAGGAGACCCCCAGATCAGCCCGCCAGCACAGACAGCGGCACAGGGGCCTTGGGGTGACCCAGCAGCGTACAGCACGGGACGCTGGGTTGCAGTGCTCAGGAACTTTGTAGATCAGCTGGACGTGCTACGAAGGCAGGACATGGGGCAGCAAGAGGCGGGCCAGGAGGCTAGCCTGCTGTTCCGACTTAAAATGCTACCACAGCCCGATCCGGACCCCAGGATGGGAGGTTACAGCAGGGCAGTCAGGGAGCTACAGGAGGAGCTGACGGAGAGAGTATCAGCCCTCTACACGAGGAGAGCAGAAGGAGCGGACACCCAACAGCCGTCGGACAGCCGCAGCAGACAAGCCCAAACCGGCAGGGGCGAGGACCTCGCCAGAAGGGTTGCCGGCGCGCGGGAAACCATGCGACGGGGCTGTGGGCAAGATGAGCCCGCGGGTGCAGGCAACAGCGAGGCTGTGCAGCGCGCCAACCACAGGCAGGAGAGGATGGCACAGTGCAGCACAGGACAGATCCCAGGAGCAGGGCCAGAAAGGGCCAGTGCGATTTGGGCTGACACTGCCAAGTTGCAAGGAAAAAATTCAAAGAAGGCCAGGCGACGTGCAGGACAGGCGCAGAGGGCGGCCACGGACAGGAACCGTGGCAGCAGGCCAGGAATGGACTGCCCAACCCTGCCACTCAGGATCAGCCAGGTAGACCTGGAGATCACGTGGGCCAGAGGACAGCAGCCGCCAGCGCAGATTGCAGAGCCAGGCGTTCAGCCCGCAGAACAGTTACCGCAGCAACCCATGAGGAAGACGACAGCGTGCAGAGGACTCCTCACCTGTACAGCAATTAAAGGGATCCTTACGGGGGCGCTCCAGCTGATACTGGTGTGGCTTCTGCTGTCGGTGTGTGTGCCGGGGGCGCGAGCTACCGGGCAGGGAGTGCGAGGAGGAGGATTTACAGCAGGCCAAGGTGCTTTTGTTTCTGGCAGGGAGGCAGCAGCAAAGCTGTCGTCTGGATGGTTGCGCCCACCGGCTGTCAGCTCCATGAGGGACACCGGCGGGAGGGGCGCATGCAGCCAGCAGGAGAGATGGCACAACGGCAACACCACTGGCGAGGAAGAGCTGCCCGCGGTGGACGACCCGCAGGCAGCTGTGGTGATCGACATGTTTCAGCCGGGGGGAGTAGTGGAGCCACCCGCAGAGTACGTCAAGACCAAGGAGGGATGGCTGCTGGGCAAGCACCCCGACTTCACTGCGGAGCAGCAGGAGAGCCTGGAGCAGAGCCTCAGGGATCGCCAAGGAGCATTCGCTTACTCCATGGAGGATCTACCAGGCTACTGCGGCACGCAGGGTGAGTTTACACTGGCTTTAGAAGACGAGGTCAGTTCGTGCTTTCAGAAGTCCAGGGATATGCCACCGCCTAAAGCAGCAATTTTTAAGGAAAAGTGTCAGCCGATGATTGAGGCAGGCATCATAGTCAAGGTGCCCCAGGGGGGGCCTATCAAGTTTGCGGCCAACTCAGTAGTAGCAGCCAAAAAGAGTGCTGAAACTGGGGAGTGGACAGACCATCGAATAGCGCACGATATGCGCAGGTTAAACCTGCGTACAGCCAAGCAGGAATTTGCCATCCCCAGGATGGAGACTATTTTTCAGAACCTGGGCACTGCCAAGATATTCAGCAAGGTTGATCTCCGGTCGGGGTTCATGCAGATCCCTATAAAGGTCGAGGACCAGCCTAAGACAGCTTTCTGGATGGGACCTGAGCTGTGGATGTACACAAAGCTCAATTTCGGTCTGCGCAACGGGCCTCCTTTCTTTCAGCGTATGATGGAAGAAGAGATTGCCAGGGCAGGCCTGAGTGCGTTCTGCGTAGCATTCATTGACGATTTGCTAGTGTACAGTGACACACCGGCAGAACACATCAGGCATGTGGAGCTGATGTTGGACATGCTCCACAGTGTAGGATTAAGGGCGCACCCCGACAAGTCCCTGTTTGGGTGTGCAACAGTAGAGTACCTGGGTCACAATGTGTCGGCCCAGGGGCTCACGCCGCACGCTGCTAAGATAGCAGCAGTTATGGCGCTGCCAGAGCCCGCATCGGTGAAAAACATTCAGGAGGTCATGGGATTCTTGAATTTCTACCGGTGCTACGTCCCGGACTTCTCGAAAAAGGCAGCATGCATCAACGCATTGCTGGTCCAGGGGGTCCCGTTTGTGTGGGGGCCAGAGCAGTCGCAGGCGTTCCAGTTGATTAAGACAGAGATGTGCGAGGGCGGGAGAGTCCTGCGCAGACCAGATTACAGTGGGACAGGACCAGACGGCAAGGGGCCGCCAAGGCCGTTCTTGTTGTACACAGATTTCTCTAAGCAAGGCATAGGCGCAGTGCTAGGGCAGTGTGATGACAGCGGGCGGGAGTATATGGTGGCATGCACATCCAGATCCCTGAACAAGAGCGAGAGGAACTATTCCTCGTTCCAGGGGGAGATGCTGGCCGCAGTGTATGCAGCACGCACATACCGCCACATGCTGTTTGGGTGCAAGGTGCATCTCATCACTGACCATGAGCCGCTCACTTACCTCATGGACAACCAGACGTTGGTAGGCCAGCACGCTAGGTGGGCTCTCATGCTTCAAGAGCTAGACATTACCATTGTCCACCGCTCAGGAGCATGCCACCAGAATGCAGACATCCCGTCCAGATCCCCCCTCCCATCCTCAGCTGACCGCACAGGGGCCAGGCTTGATACAGTCGCGCCCGAGCCAGCAGCCAGGGAGGAGGCAAGTGGGAAGCAAGTAGCTTTGCTCACAGGGTTGGGCAGAGTGAACCAGTGGCATGCAGACCAGATAGTGCGCATGGCGCAGGAGGGCAGAAGGAGAGTACAGATGTTGCGAGCTGCAGAGGCAGCTTGCGTGACAGCACCGGTGGGGCAGGAAATATCCTCTGCCGCCACTGACGATGATGAACAGGCGCAGCCTGTCAGTACAGCAGAGCAGGCGTTCAGCAACAGGGAGCGATCCAGGACGATGATCAGTGATGTTCTTGCTGACCTGCCTCGGGTGACGCCCCCTCATTCCCTTGCAGGCCTGGATACAGCTTGCCTGTCAAGTGGGGCTGTGCGGGCCATGGAGACCGAAGGAGTCGTCCTCTTCGAGCCTTTTGGAGGTATGTGCTCAGGGCTGGAAATGGTACTCAGGGCAGGTATCCCAGTAGTGCAGTACTTGTATGCAGATATCAGTGAGGAAGTCAGAGAGATCGCAGGGGGTCGCCTGTTGCAGTTGCACAAGAGATTCCCCCAGTTGCTTCCGGTCAGAGCGTTTGATAAGGCTTTCAGAGCGTTGCCGCAAGATGTGTATGCCATTACGGCAGAACACCTCAAGGAGGCGGGTGCCCAGGAGGGGCGCCAGTGGTTCATGGTAGCAGGCTGGGAGTGCCAGGACCTTTCGTCAGCTGGCAAGGGGCGGGGGCTCGCGGGAGAGAGAAGCAAGTCTTTCTTCCCGTTAGTCAAGCTGTTGGGTACTCTGCAGTTCCTGCAGGGACCTAGGCCGCCAGCGTACCTGATTGAGAATGTAGCAATGCAATTGAATCAGAAGAGTGAGAAGGCCAGTGTTGAGGCTTTTCAGGAAGTGTGCAGGATTCTAGGGACACCGGCGTTGTTTGACGCAGCGCAGGTGGGGTCTTACGCCCACCGCACCCGCAACTATTGGGGGAATATTGCCCCTGCAGCAGATATTGAATTTGTGATTCGTGCGTCGACCAGACCCCACGAGGGGATTGTAGACGACATTCTGGACAAGGGCAGCAAGGCCCAGGTAGTATCATGTCCGGACAATGGGGGGTACCGCATCAATGTCACAGGGCAACCCAGGAAGGTGCTGCCGTGTTTGATGGCCACGCCCTCATCATATGCTTTCCGGAACGGGCAAAATGGGATGGTGTACAGGCCCATGGGGGACTTGCAGGAGCCCAACGCAAACGAGCGTGAACGCGCCATGGGGTACGCTGTGGGGTCCACATTGCCGCGCCCAGACTTCCCAGAGGCAGCCAGACGGGCAGCCTTGGGCAGGTGCATGGATTCATGGGCACTCAGTGCATGGCTCAATGTGGCACTCGAGTGTGCTAAGATCATGCCAGCAGAATTGACACGCAGGGCAAAGCTGCCAAGCCAGGACAGGGACCCAGTGCTGGGGGCGACTTTAATGTCCAGCCACTATGCCCTTGCTACTGCAGGAAACGCGTGCTCTGGCAGCGGGGAAGCGGCCGCGTCATACAGACAGTGCTTGGGAGAATCGGCCGCGGCAGACTGGGCCGACGCGGCACAGGAACCAGGTGGGAACGCGTCTGAGGCACAAGTTGATGTTGAAATCAGAGTAACCAGGGAAATAGAGAGTGAGAAGGACCAGCCAGGTTGTCCTGCAGGACCGTCGGCTAGGGTTGATGTGTGGGCAGATGAGCCCGTCTTGAGGTTTCTCCGTGAAAAGACTTATGTCCAGGGAACAGAGCTAGGAGAACAGACTAGAATACAGCGCAGAGCAGCGCCATTCCAGTGGGAATCAGAGAGGGGAGGAATCCTGATGAGACTCATGCCTGATGGTAGACGTTGTGTGGTGCCCAGGCCAGAAGACAGGCTAGCAGTGATCCAGACAGCGCATGCAGGTACGGGCCATTTCGGCAGCCACCGCACGGCTTTCATGGTCATGCAGCAGCATTGGTGGCGGGGGCTTCGAGCAGCAGTCAAGAAGGCGGTGCAGGAATGCGGTGTGTGTGACAGGGCCAGGGCATCCACGTTCAATCACATACAGCCCAACCTGCACCCGCTACCCATTGAGGGGTTGTTTTTCCGGTGGGGAGTGGACCTGTGTGGTCCATTCACGACCACTTCCAGGGGAAATCGGTTTGTGATGGTGTGTGTGGAGCATTACTCCAAATGGGTGGAGTTGATCCCCATTCCAAGCAAGGCGTCTGATGTGACGGCCTTGGCATTCTTTCAAAATGTTGTTGCACGATTCGGGGGATGCGCAGAGGTGGTGACAGACCAGGGAACAGAGTTCCAGGGTGAATTTCAGGACATGTTGTTGGACTGCTTCATTGACCATCGCACCACTTCTGCCAACCACCCCCAGGCAGACGGGCTTTCCGAGAGGGCTGTCCAGACCCTCAAGGCAGGCCTGCGCAAGTGCTGCAAGGAGGGCAGCAGCGACGAGTCCTGGGACAAGATGGTGCCCTGGGTAGCCCTTGGCTTCCGATGCTCGCCGCAGCAGGCCACGCGCATGGCGCCGTACGAGGTGCTGTTCGGACAGAGACCTACCTTCCCCTCCAGAGTGGGAGCGGACCTCTGGAGCACAGCCAAGGTGGCAACGGCAGAGGAGGCAGCAGACCTGCTTTTGGCCAGAGTGGCCAGGATCAAAGAGGCACTGCCAGTCGCGGGTGAGCATCTAAAAATTGCGCAGCACCGCGACAAGCTGCGATATGCACGCATTCGTGGGGGAGGGTATGTCCCCCAGGTCAGGCGTTTTGCAGAGGGAGATTACGTGTATGTGAAGTATTCGTCAGAGCGACGCAGCCTCGATCCCAAGGCCAGGCCTGAGATCCTCAGGGTAAAAACACTGGGGGCGACGGGAACTTTGGTGCTGGAAGGGGCAGATGGCCTAACAGTTACAGAGAATGCAGTCAATTGTTCTCCATGCCACTTGCCCAACCTCAGGGGAGTGGTTGATTTCAGTGGAACCAGACCCAATAACAGCCTGTCATGCGAGGTGTGCCAGCTGCCCGATCGCGGAGAGGTGATGCTTTTGTGTGATGCCTGCAATACAGGTTGGCACATGGACTGCTTGGTACCAGTACTCGAGGAGGTGCCTGAGGGAGAGTGGTTGTGCCCACACTGCATGCCGGAAGACAAGGGAGCTGGGCCCGCTGCAGTAGCAGGGCCCCCCACAGAGGAGCGCAGTTTACAGGTCCAGGGGCGACCGAGCCCAGCGGCCAGAGCGGCTGCCAGGACAGCCCAGGAGGCCGACGTCATGGACAGGCCTGAGGTGGAAGTCATGGCCACCAACCCAGCAACAAGGCAAATGGAGCGGGGCATCGCTAGACCAATGGCGAACGGGTTGTATGACATCTCGTACACCACTGGCCGGGGAGAGGCCAATGTCACCCCGAGAGCAGTTACAAGAAGGGCCAAGGTGGCCAAAGAAGCAGCAAGGGAGGAAGAGGAGTCAGCCCTTGAGGATTTTACCGGGACCTGAAGCCCGGAGCGGCAGGGCCGCTGAGCACGTGACGTCACCCACGCCGTAGCTGGCAAGGAGCGGGCAGGCACCTACAGAGCAGAAATGCAGACGCAGTGCGGCTTGTCCTAGTACCCAGTAGGCAGCGGGCCGGCAGCCAGCGGACCGAAAACGGAAGATGCAGGAGTAGAGTTACGGCAGCTTAATGAAAATTTGTTTCTCAAATACCGTGGCAGCAAGGCTACAGTAGTACATAAGTTATGAAAATGATGAGCGAGGAGAATTAGTCAACTCGAGCAATTATAGCACAGCAGGGGGCAGATCACGCTGCTACGGCGCACATTTTCTGTGGCCTTTAAAGACCAGGCGGCTATGGCGCAGTGGGGCGAGAGCAGCGGTTGTTCTTAGCTTGACCTGATAACTTTGAAATTTCACTGTTTGCTAGCCAGTAGTGGGCTGAACAGCTTGAGTTTGTAGGGTTCTGCGCATTGCGCTTCAGCTGAAACTCGGTTGATTTTTTTATTTCTGATTTGAAGAAGGCCTGAACCAGGCAGATTTTAGAAGGCCCGAACCAGGCAGAATTATAGAAGGCCTGAACCAGGCATATTTGCAGATGATGATTTGAGCTTCTACATACATATTTTTCCAGAAGTTTATTTCAGTACCACCCCTTTTTTCCGGCTCCCCGCGCATGCCTGGAGGGCTTAACGCTGGGGAGCGGGGGGCGAGTAAAGTAGTAGGGGCGGTACCCACGAGACGGAGACTTCCAGGCAGAGATATCCAGTTAGGGACTTCCAGATACAGTTATCTTGTTGACACACTCTTGTCTGAAGTACAAGGAGCATGAGTGTACGGTGATGTACCGTGTTTGTGAGTAGAGGACACCTCTCTAAGGTGTCCTGACCGGAGTTTACGGTATTTACCATAGTATTGCAGTTACTGCTTTATGGTGCGACAGCTGTCACAGTATATTACAGTATACGTGACAGAACCGTTTAGACCGCAGTTAGCGTCATCGGTGACTCCGCAGCTTCTCTGCGGAGTCTCCGGATTTGAGCTGAGACCTAGAAACCCGCTTACGCAGGATTAGTTTGACAGGTTCTACCGTACTCTGAACTGGGCCTGCCGGGTCCCTGTATCCCGGCAATTGCCTTGGCTAGTTACTTCGTCCCTTTCTAAAGGACAGACCTCTATTTGTAACAAGCACCGGCAGTCTTTGAGACCAGCAGCTTCCATATAAGTCAGTACCTTAACTCGAGTCAAGCCTAGCTCAGCCACCGCTGATCTAGCTGGAGACAAGTACCCCAGTAAGAGAACCGAGACTCTGCAGAAGAAGAAGTACGCAGCCTCGTCCCGTCCGTCTCTCCGCGTGTTACGCAGTAAGTGTCCTTAACATAGCCCAGCTGGATCGCGACCAGACGGCCAGAAGGCCTATGCCCCCAAAGTCTGTTGCTATATATACACAATATCCACCTAGCTGCTTAACTCGAAGAGCACTCGCAGCCAGTGAGTAGTCACTGAGCCTGCCCGTAGGCGTCCGTCACTGCAGTGAGGAAAGAAGTCCGCCACGGACCTGAAGCGCACCTCGCGAGTAAAGTAGTAGGGGCGGTACCCACGAGACGGAGACTTCCAGGCAGAGATATCCAGTTAGGGACTTCCAGATACAGTTATCTTGTTGACACACTCTTGTCTGAAGTACAAGGAGCATGAGTGTACGGTGATGTACCGTGTTTGTGAGTAGAGGACACCTCTCTAAGGTGTCCTGACCGGAGTTTACGGTATTTACCATAGTATTGCAGTTACTGCTTTATGGTGCGACATGTGCGACATGTGAAGTTACAATCTGAACATGTGATGGTGGGGGGTGAAGCATTTCCCTTTGTGGATCGAACCGGGTGGACCTGGAAGTCCTGCCAATCGTGATATTGCTTAGAAATTAATGAAGCCCATGTTGCACGACACACACTGCTTGTCATGCCTCTTAAATTCTTACGTACGGTACAGGAAGGGGAGTGAGGCAGTGTGCCTCTTGTCACACTTGAAGCCCCCGCCTGAAAGCGTTTGCATAATTGCACCTCATCGAGCGGCATGCCTAGCTATGACAGAACAAGGTTCATCATGGAGCATACCCGTTGGGCCGTGCTCAACACTCGGCTGCATGGAGGTAATAGAGGATCTGAGGATGAGCAAGCCGACAAAGTGAATGACGGGACACCTATGGGTCCTTCTCAAATAGACTCGGCCACGTGGGCGCCCAAGGCTAGCTGAACTGAGGAAGTTTTTTGTCTGTCTTGTGTGACAATTGTGTGACGGTGACAGCGCGGATGTGGCTTCGGCCCAGGCTGCGCTGTTTCCTTAAATCTCACGCCCCCCCACGGGGCGTAGCTTTATTTATTTCTCTGTCTTGTGTGGCCAGCAGGTTAACCCGGCTTTTAGCTGGTAGTGCACTGCAAATAGTCGGACGCCCCTAACTTCTGAACATGCTATAAACCGCTATGAACAGTGGAAGATTGGATGTGGCATGCGGGCTGCTATAAGTTGTGCTTGTGCATACCTACAGTTTGGTGCTTCTGAGGGAAACTGATAGCTTACATAGCTAGCGTCCCAGCCTCCTTGCCATGCATCTGCTGAGCATCTCCTTCTGTGTTTCCGCAGGTTGTGCAGCATCTTCCATGCATTGCCTCCGCCTTTCTGCCTGTTTTGCTGCATCTGCCGTGCACAGTTTCTGACAAGTTAATGCCTGTTTTCGTGCAATTGCAAAGCTGATCTGCAGTGCTTGCTTTCTCTCTGCCTGTTTTGCAGCATCTGTCAGGAATTGCTTTCTGCCTCTCTGTCTGTTCTACAGTGCGTCATAGTATGTCGTGCAGTTGATGTGCAGTTGATGTCAGGCCTGCCCCGGCTCCTTATTGACCTCATATGAGGCATGATCCGGCTCCTCCTCCAAGGCCTGCTCAGCATCTTCCGCCCTTCCTCTGCCCCCTCCCCTACCTCAACCTTTCCCTTTGCTCTAGCGAATGACTGTAATAATCCGGACCGCCTCTTCATTTTAGATACGGTGTAGAGATTGTTCGCAGTGGGCGCAGAATGAGGTCGAAAAAGGACTGCCTCTGCCTCTTCATTCTAGATAGAGATTGGTCACAGTGGGCTCAGAATGGGGAGGAAAAGAGGGGGCAAACCTGGGCGGAAACCCTGGTGGTAAAGTATTTGATTTTGTTTTTTCTCTTTGGTACCTGAAACTGTTGGTTTTAATCTGGTTTTCATGATTGGTTCTTAATTAAAAACTATCAAAAAAACAAATCTGACTGATACTACGGTATGATTACCAGATGATTACGGTACCGGTATGTGCTTTTGTGTGCTTTTGTTTTTAGGGATCTCCTTCATGGGAGACTGTAAAAAAAGTGTGCCTAGAAAAAAAACGTGACTAAAAAAAAAAAAAAAAAAATGGTGGGGATCTTTGGCACCTTCCCCGGGTTTCTTTTGGTGTCTTTTATTTTCTTGAACCCTTCGCTCTTTTTCTGGGTTGTTTTCTTTCGGGTGCGAACAACCATCGGCGTGTCAGTGCGATAACGCACGGTATGCAACATTTTTTTCTGCCACCGGCAGGTATCGAACTCGCGACCTCCGCTTGGGTCAGTATCGTCAGTGCTAGGCTGTAAGCGACTAATATCAGTACGGCATTAGCCACGGACGATTACGTCGGGTGGGTGGCGGGCGAGAGGTGTCATCGCCGCGCGGCCCAAAAGTTTTTCGAAAATCATGTCGCCTACACCCGACGTTGGGTGCAATAGAATCGCATTGCTAATGCGCTGCTTTTGATCGAGGCCGCGCTTGCGGTAGAACACTTCGTGGCAACCCACCCCTGGCCTGTGCCTGCGGAGCGTCGTGAGCCGTCGCTTCGGCATAGAAGTTTCTCTTGCGCGTGTTTGTTGTTTTTTTTTGTTTTTTTAGTCACTTTTGTTTTCTAGGCACACTTTTTTTACAGTCTCCCATGAAGGAGATCCCTAAAAAAAAAATCGTGGGGATCTTTGCCACCTTACCCGGGTTTACTTTTCTTCAACCCTTCGCTCTTTTTCAGGGTTGTTTTCTTTCGGGTGCGAACGGCCATCGGCGTGTCAGTGCGATAACGCTCGGTATGCAACAACTTTTTCTGCCACCAGCACGTATCGAACTCGCGACCTCCGCTTGATCAGCATCGTCGGTGCTAGGCTGTAAGCGACTGACACCAGTACGGCATTAGTCACGGACGATTGGGTGGCTGGCGGGCGAGAGGTGTCATCGCCGCGCGGCCAAAAAGCTTCACGAATACACATCGCCTACACCCGACGTTGAGTAAAATATAACCACATTGCTAATGCGCTGCTTTTGATCGAGGCCGCACTTGCGGCATAACACTGCGTTGCAACCCAGGCCGTGCATGCCGAGCGTCGCCACTCGTTTCGGTTTGTAGCATGGGTGGTTGGCCGGCGAGAGATGTCATCGGCCCCCAATTCGCAGCGACTGCAATAACTTTTCGAATACATATCGCCTACACTCGACGTTGAGTGCATTAGAATCACAATGTCAATGCGCATCTTTTGATCGCCTGGCCGGTGCCTGCTGAGCGTCGTGAGCCGTCCAGGCTGGCATAGAAGGTTCTGCTGACCGTTTTTTTTTTTTTTTTTTTTTTTAGTCTTTTTTTTTTTCTTGGCACACTTTTTTTACAGTCTCCCATGAAGGAGATCCCTAAAAAAAAAAAACGGTCACCAAACCTACTATGCCGAAGCGACGGCTCACGACGCTCCGCAGGCACAGGCCAGGAGTGGGTTGCCACGAAGTGTTCTGCCGCAAGCGCGGCCTCGATCAAAAGCAGCGCATTAGCAATGCGATTCTATTGCACCCAACGTCGGGTGTAGGCGACATGATTTTCGAAAAACTTTTGGGCCGCGCGGCGATGACACCTCTCGCCCGCCACCCACCCAACGTAATCGTCCGTGGCTAATGCCGTACTGATATTAGTCGCTTACAGCCTAGCACTGACGATACTGACCCAAGCGGAGGTCGCGAGTTCGATACCTGCCGGTGGCAGAAAAAGTTGTTGCAGACCGTGCGTTATCGCACTGACACGCCGATGGTTGTTCGCACCCGAAAGAAAACAACCCTGAAAAGAGCGAAGGGTTCAAGAAAAGAAAATACACCAAAAGAAACCCGGGAAAGGTGGCAAAGATCCCCACGTTTTTTACAGTCCATCAGAGCAAGCGGGCGGGGTAACGTGCATGCATGCGGGGGGCTGGGCATGCATTCGGGGGCTGTCAGTACTGGTGGAAGCTGCGCATGCATGCAAGATGTTGCCCAAAAGGGTGGGATGCTGTGTTAGCTGGCTCAATGCTGTGCATGTGGGCCGAAACTGCACACCAAAATGCAGTGAGTGCTCTTGTAGCAGGCACAGGTTCAGGCACGCTTCATACCAGTAAAAGTAGGACCTGCAGCTTAAGATAATCGCGCCTCAGGATGGGCTGCAGCAGCGATTAGTCCACGCTCGCCTGCAACACCCTCGCTTCCATGGAGGCCCTCTGGGCACTTGGTACGATCGGAATCGAGGTCGATAAATAACAAGTAATGCAAGTATTTAATGGCATGCGCTCCTCTTCAAAGAGGACGGACTTAGGGGAAAATGACGTCACTCACTTGCCAACGTTGGCAAATAATGCCATGTCATTTGACTGAAACGTTGGAGAGTAATAGTACGTTTTGAAGGGGGATCGATATCTGAATGATCCCGGGTGGAATGATCCACCCAATGATCCGAACTTGTATGGAAATACCGGTGGCGCCACGTCATACTTCCTGAGCTGCTGTACGGACTAGATCGAACCATTCACGATCCTACTCACGCCACTTCATTGCGTTTGGCCGTACCTGCTCTGGACAACGCCTCTACATCTTCCTCGTTGTCCTTCCTCTCTCCCCTCATCATGCAGGATGATCTGAAGACCCGTCTCAAAGCGCTCATGCTCCAGCGCGACGCAATGGAGCAAGAGGCTGCCAGCATATCAGCGCGCCTCTCTGCTCCGGGCATGCCAGGACTACAGGGGGGACTCCTTGACAAGGAGGTGAGGCTTGCACCCGCTCTGTGCAGTGTGCTGGTGTTGAAGTATGAGGCGCAAACCACTACGAGCATGTGCACCCACTCCTCCTCGTGCATGGCATACCATGCGGCCATTATCCCCTCTGTTCCTCCTGGTGGCACTGCCTGGCCCTTACGAAAAATACGTGATGTAGATACCGTTGATAGATTTGATTTGCCTTCCCTAGGGTAAGAAACAAAGATTTCTTACAATGCTGCCCTCAGGGCAAATTATGGACCTAAACGCTTAGTTTCTGACAGAAAACTGGCATCGGCAATCGATTATCAGTATATTCATGGATCCCTTAAAACCCCATACAACGTAAATTAGGGAAGGCAAAGCAAATCTACGGCATGTAGAAACTGTGACAGCAGCACTCTGGTAATTATTTCGGCACTCCCTTTCTCTGTCACACACACAAACACACACACACACACACACACACACACACACACACACACACACACACATGCTCGTGAATCATGATCGTGCGCAGGGTTACCCGCGAGCAGACATCGATGTGGTCGCGGTCCGGAAGGATCGTCACCGCCTGGCCTGTCTTAGCAACGACCACAAGGCACTCTCCTGCCAGGTGCAGCGCGCCTGCCTTTTCGAATCAGGGGGAGGCATGATGGGCCCAGATCACTGTTTACTGGGTGCACCTCATCGACAGGAAACAATAGCCAAAGGCATTCCACAGTATAATTAAGCCTCTCAATACTTACCATCTGCATTGCACGTCACTGTTTTTCGACCCGGGCGCCGCTACCCAGGTGCAGCGCGCTCTCCTTTTCAATATACTTCGATGCATGTCTCGTTTTTTTAGGCATGGGCGGTGCACCTTCTCAACCCGGCTTGTTTAAAATACGTTCACGGCCCGAGTTGAATACAGCCGGTGGCCCAAGCGCCCAACCCACCTGGCCTTGGGCCATCAAATAGATGACGTGTTGCTTGGGCTCCCTACACAAACAGTGCACCAAACCCATCGCAGGGCATGCTACCTCAGCAGGTCAACAGCCCTTGCCAACTGTTTGTTGAAGTAGGAGGCGTAAGCCACTATATCATCTTGCGCAAGATGTCCTAGTGGCACACTCCTCCTACTTCAACAAACACCGTCACATCGGGCATCATGGCAAAGTGGGCACCTATCGCCTGCTGCTACTAACCTTGTGAATCAAGGCCGTTTTTTCAAATTTGAAGGCTGCTGACTAAGCATATGTGAAGGCTTGCCTGTGCTCGCCGTTCAGATTCCGAGCAGCGCCTCTTCTATAAACGCTTGCATCTCCACCCGTGTCTCATCTGTGATGGTAACGGAGCGGGCGTGGCCCTCGGCCCATTTTCCTTCACCCACACGCTCCTGCGGGGCGTAGATTTCTTCCCTTGCCTCATCCGTGGTTTTTGGGGTGCCATTCGTTTGTGTGAAGGCCCAGAAGAGTTTGCTTATCTGATGCTGGTATGCAGCCCTCCTGCCTGCAAGCCTCTCATCAGATATTGCCTGTGCTCTTTTCAGTGAACCCCATTCCACCTCCGTGGGGTCGCCGGAGGTCTCCACTAGGTCTATTGGGACTTAATCTTGACCGTCCAGCATGATAGACATGCTTACGTCAATGGCCGGTGACCCAAGGAACATATCTGGATGCTCCATGCTTGATGCTCCATGCTAGCCTGGCCGCAGGCCAAGATTTAGCTGAGGTGCAGATGATGTGCACTGAAAAAGGTCACAGGATGCCGCCCTCCCGTTTGCAACCCTCTCATCTGATGCCGACCTTCAGTGCTTTTTTCCATGACTCAGCTATATGTCAGCTACACTCTGGCCTCCGGCCGTAGGCCCCACTGCTGACCTCCTGTCTGCCTGCCTCTCATTCCATGTTCCCCCCGCAGGTTGAGGGCTTGCTGACTCAGCTGCACGCTGCAGCAAGGTGAGGGGAAGCAAGGGCACGGCTGTAGGAGGGTGCATGAACCATGATTCGTTGCAACTCCAGAGGCGCCTGATGCCCTGGCACCCGTCCCCCTCCCCGCTGCTGCACCTTAACCCAAGCCCTGAGGTGCATGCTCAGACGCGTGTGTAACGTACAGCATGTGTCGTTATTTCTGTGTACAGGGCTGCTAAAAGCGCCTCAACGGCGCCACCTAACCTGGATCTCGTCCCCGCCGCTGCTGCGGCTCCAAGGCCGGCTGCGTCAGGTTCTCAGGTGTGGATGTGGAGGCAGGTGTGCATTCTGTATGGACGTAGGTGACTTTGAGACATGACTCAGGTCTCAACCCTTCACTCCTAAGGGGCAGGGATACTGACTTGGGAAGCTGGGGCATGAGCCTGACACCCCACCGTTGTGTGCTGCTTCCATTCTGGGATGATGGGATGTGGGTGTGAGGTTGATAAGTTACTCCAATCACTGATTAGACGACCGATTCCCCTTTTCAAATTCCAGTCAGACTTGCCCTTCAGTTTCTGCATTAGTTACGGGACGGGGTACTGGTAAAGATATTTCCACGTTTTCATTGCTGGGCTGCTGTTCCCTCCTCCAGGGAAGAAAAAGTGTCGACGGCCGGCTCATCTACCCTCCCCAAATCCAGAACAAGGTTTCTACTCATTGTTATTTATCTTTGAATTTGAATTTGAATTTTAACGGAACTTCAAGCATCCAGTCCAAATAAACCCATTGCCGATTTTGAAGGCTGCAGACGATTCTGAGCATGTCACTCCTGAGGCTGCAAGCTCGTCGGGTCAGGGGGGGGCTTCAAGTCAAAGCTCTGCACCTGCTGCTGCTGCTGCTGCTGCTACTGCTGCTGCGGCGGCGGTGACGACCCCCGCTCCCTCAGCATTTGCCGTCGTGGACGAAGTCTCCGGAGGGTCACCAGCAGCAGCTTCTGGGATCCAGGTTTGTGTGTGTGTGTGAACTTGGTGTGGATGCCATTGGGTGTGGAGCTGATTTGGTGTGGATGCTCGTGGATGCGATGTGGACTAAGGATTAGATGTGGATACCAGCAGGCGTGGAGTGGACTTGGGGTGTGGATGCCATCGGGTGTGGTGTGGGGATTTGTGTGGATGCCTGTTGCAGATGCCAGGGGGTGGATGCAGCCAGGAGTGGCGTGGCTAAGGTGTGGCTGATGTGTGGCTGATGTGTGGCTGAGGTGTGGCTGAGGTGTGGCTGAGGTGTGGCTAAGGTGTGGCTGAGGTGTGGCTGAGGTGTGGCTAAGGTGTGGCTGAGGTGTGGCTGAGGTGTGGCTGAGGTGTGGCTGAGGCGTGGCTGAGGTGTGGCTGAGGTGTTGGCCCATGTCTAGCGACAAAGGCTCTCAATGTTGTCAATGAGATGCTCCCCTGGACGTTCTTTTGCTTGGACTTAACAAAGTGCGAGACTGGTAAGATTTTTTTCTACCCAATGGACCCTCCTGTGTGTGTTTGTTTTAGTTTGCACCCGGCCACAACCTGACGCCGGCAGCTGGTCAGCAGCAGTGTTTATTTTAAGGATTTAGAGGAACCTTCATTTTACCATGACTCAATTTTGGGGACTTTCTAGAAACTAACTTTTACCATGAATCCGAGGCGAAGCCTCGGTTGGGGGGGTGCGGGGGGGCGCCCAAGCCCCCCTGCCATGGGGGTCCGGGGGCCAGCCCCCGGTGGGGGTTCGGGGGCGAAGCCCCCAAAGTTCAGAAACATACTCAGGTGAAACATCTAATTTCTTCATTGAAATGCTTTGTTTTCAGAATTTAGTTCACCACAATGTTGAAACAGAGCATCAAATATTCAACTGCTCAGAGTCAAATTAAGCAGTCAACGTGCTTGCGATGTTTCATAATTCAGGGCGGCAACGATGAATGCTGGGGCAGAGGCACAGAGCGTCAAACACACATAAATCTAACTGCCTAGCCTGGCCTCGAGCTGGTCGAGATTCCTCATTTTCTCCTATGGGGGGAACTTTGTTCATGCCCGACGATGACATCTTTCAAAGTCCCGCAAGTGACATCGCAGATCTTGCATCTCCACGTATACTTGTTCATGCTGTCGTCGTAGCCGTCATCTATCAGCCACTCCCTCCGCATTTCGCCCTCTTCGAAGTACGACTCTTGACAGGCGTTCGTACCAGAGCCCCTCATGCATTTCCAAGCACCATCGCTACGGCCTTTCGAAACTCTACTCGCCATTTCATCCATGCTCTTTGTGTCGGAATGATTGTCTGAGGGCAGTTTGACCAGTCACCATTGCAGAATTCGAAAACCTAGTAGGTTTTACCGCGGTGGTCAGGGTCGATTACCCCCTGTTTTACCGCGGATCGCGGTATACCGCGGTCTAAAATAGACACTGGTCAGCAGCCACCCACCCTGGCCAAAGTCAGGTCCCCATGGGCTCACTGGGCTCATGGGGCCCTGACCATGACCAGCCCCTGTCCGACGGCCCTAGCAGCAGGGCTTGCGGATCCAGACCCCCAACTGCAGGCAGCGATGTGGATGAATTGTAGGTTAATCCACGCCTCAGGACGGATCGTTTATCGGGACCAATATTGCTACCCTTGTTTCTGCGTGGGAAACTGCCGTACTGTCGGTTGAGTTGGTCCGGCGTTATTTATTCATTTATTGAAAGGTGAAACACCGTACAAACATGACCGACCCTCCCTACAGGTCGGGGACCGACTGTGTGACTTCGGTGGTGTCCGTGTCGGTAGCACAGCAGGAGGGGAGCTGCAGCGGGTGGCTCAGGTGCGCGCCCTCAACACTTCAAACCTTACCCCACGTCCCTCATCCGTCATGATCCCCCCGTGGACTCATCACCACCCCTCAGCCAGCCCACACACCCCCTCAGCCAGCCCTCACCCCCCCTCAGCCAGCCCTCACCCCCCCTCAGCCAGCACTCACCCCCCCCCCCCCCCTCAGCCAGCTCTCAACCCCCCTCAGCCACCCCTCATCCCCCCTCAGCCAGCCCTCACCCCCCATTACCCAGCCTTCACCCCCCCTCAGCCAGCCCTCACCCCCCCTCAGCCAGCCCTCACCCCCCATCAGACAGCCCTCACCCCCCCTCAGCCAGCCCTCACCCCCCCTCAGCCAGCCCTCACCCCCCATCAGACAGCCCTCACCCCCCCTCAGCCAGCCCTCACCCATTCCCTCAGCCAGCCCTCACCCCCACCCTCAGCCAGCCCTCACCCCCCCTCAGCCAGCCCTCACCACCCCCTCAGCCAGCCCTCACCCCCCCTCAGCCAGCCCTCACCCCCCCTCAGCCAGCCCTCACCCCCCCTCAGCCAGCCCTCACCCCCCCTCAGCCAGCCCTCACCCCCCCTCAGCCAAACCTCACCCCCCCTCAGCCAGCCCTCACCCCCCTTTAGACAGCCCTCACCCCCCCCTTAGACAGCCCTCACCCCCCCTCAGCCAGCCCTCACCCCCCTCAGCCAGCCCTCACCCCCCCTCAGCCAGCCCTCACCCCCCCCCTCAGCCAGCCCTCACCCCCTCTCAGCCATCCCTCACTCCCCCTCAGCCAGTCCTCACCACCCCTCAGCCAGCCCTCATCCCCCCTCAGCCAGCCCTCACCCCCCTCAGCCAGCCCTCACCCCCCTCAGCCAGCCCTCACCCCCCCCTCAGCCAGCCCTCACCCCCCATTACCCAGCCCTCACCCCACATTACCCAGCCCTCAGCCCCCCTCAGCCAGCCCTCACCCCCCCTCAGCCAACCCTCAACCTCCCTCAGCTAGCCCTCATCCCCCCTCAGCCAGCCCTCACCCCCCCCTCAGCCAGCCATCACCCTCCCTCAGCCAGCCCTCACCCCCCCTCAGCCAGCCCTCACCCTCCCTCAGCCAGCCCTCACCCCCCCTCAGCCAGCCCTCACCCCCCCTCAGCCAGCCCTCACCCCCCCTTGGCCAGCCCTCACCCCCCCCTCAGCCAGCCCTCACCCCCCCTCAGCCAGCCCTCACCCCCCCTCAGCCAGCCCTCACCCCCCCCCCCCCCCCCCCCCGCCTCAGCCAGCCCTTACCCCCCCCCCCCCCCCCCGCCTCAGCCAGCCCTTACCCCCCCCCCCCCCCCCGCCTCAGCCAGCCCTTACCCCCCCCCCCCCCCTCAGCCAGCCCTCACCCCCCCCCCCCCCCTCAGCCAGCCCTTACCCCCCCCTCAGCCAGCCCTCACCCCCCCCCCCCCCCCCCTCAGCCAGCCCTCACCCCCCCCCCCCCTCAGCCAGCCCTTACCCCCCCCTCACCCCTCACCCCCTCAGCCAGCCCTCACCCCATATTACCCAGCCCTCACCCCCCCTCGGCCAGGCTCACCCCCCCTCAGACAGCCCTCACCCATTCCCTCAGCCAGCCCTCACCCCCACCCTCAGCCAGCCCTCACCCCCTCTCAGCCAGCCCTCAACCCCCCCCCCCCCCCCCCCCCCCCCCTCAGCCAGCCCTCACCCCTACTCAGCCAGCCCTCACCCCCCCTCAGCCAGCCCTCACCCCCCCTCAGCCAGCCCTCACCCCCCCTCAGCCAGCCCTCACCCCCCTCGGCCAGCCCTCACCCCCCCTCAGCCAGCCCTCACCCCCCCTCAGCCAGCCCTCACCCCCCCTCAGCCAGCCCTCACCCCCCCTCAGCCAGCCCTCACCCCCCCTCAGCCAGCCCTCACCCCCCCCTCAGCCAGCCATCACCCTCCCTCAGCCAGCCCTCACCCCCCCTCAGCCAGCCCTCTCCCTCCCTCAGCCAGCCCTCACCCCCCCTCAGCCAGCCCTCACCCCCCCTCAGCCAGCCATCACCCCCCCTCAGCCAGCCCTCACCCCCCCCTCAGCCAGCCATCACCCCCCCTCAGCCAGCCCTCACCCCCACCCTCAGCCAGCCCTCACCCCCTCTCAGCCAGCCCTCACCCCCCCCCCCCCCCCCTCAGCCAGCCCTCACCCCTACTCAGCCAGCCCTCACCCCCCCCTCAGCCAGCCCTCACCCCCCCTCAGCCAGCCCTCACCCCCCCTCAGCCAGCCCTCACCCCCCCTCAGCCAGCCATCACCCCCCTCGGCCAGCCCTCACCCCCCCTCAGCCAGCCCTCACCCCCCCTCAGCCAGCCCTCACCCCCCCTCAGCCAGCCCTCAACCCCCCTCAGCCAGCCCTCACCCCCCCCTCAGCCATTCATCACCCTCCCTCAGCCAGCCCTCACCCCCCCTCAGCCAGCCCTCTCCCTCCCTCAGCCAGCCCTCACCCCCCCTCAGCCAGCCCTCACCCCCCCTCAGCCAGCCCTCACCCCCCCTCAGCCAGCCCTCACCCCCCCCTCAGCCAGCCATCACCCCCCCTCAGCCAGCCCTCACCCATTCCCTCAGCCAGCCCTCACCCCCACCCTCAGCCAGCCCTCACCCCCTCTCAGCCAGCCCTCACCCCCACCCTCAGCCAGCCCTCACCCCCTCTCAGCCAGCCCTCACCCCCCCCCCCCCCCCCCCCTCAGCCAGCCCTCACCCCTACTCAGCCAGCCCTCACCCCCCCTCAGCCAGCCCTCACCCCCCCTCAGCCAGCCCTCACCCCCCCTCAGCCAGCCCTCACCCCCCCTCAGCCAGCCCTCACCCCCCTCGGCCAGCCCTCACCCCCCCTCAGCCAGCCCTCACCCCCCCTCAGCCAGCCCTCACCCCCCCTCAGCCAGCCCTCACCCCCCTCAGCCAGCCCTCAGCCCCACTCAGCCAGCCCTCACCCCCCCTCAGCCAGCCCTCACCCCCCCTCAGCCAGCCCTCACCACCCATCAGCCAGCCCTCACCCCCTCTCAGCCAGCCCTCACCCCCCCCCCCTCAGCCAGCCCTCACCCCCCTGAACTAGTGACCCTCTCCACACGCCCTCATCCCTGCATGGTATCCTCGTGCCCTTATCTACATCCTGCTGCATCACACCACGACATCCTTTTGACAATACATGACTCTTCCCCCAGTCACCTACCCCACCTTCACAAGCAGTCCTCACACCGTCATGCATCCCACCATGCATTGAAGGCACCTTGAGCTCTGTATCACCATGCCTGCACAAGGTTACCTGTCTGCCCTCAGCCTGTCCTTAGCCCTACTGTTGCATGACCACAAACCGTCATGCATCCTACTATCCTGTTAGGGGACCCTTAGACCTGTCCCGTACTTTTCACACTTCATACTTCACACTTATCCCACACGGCTGGCAGGTGCTTGCTTCAAACGAGGGCCGGCCGGTGGTCATGACGCTGTTGCGGCAGGGGCAGCAGGTGCAGCTGGAGGTGACACCTCAGCGCTGGCCAGGCCGAGGCCTGCTCGGGTGCGTGTGTGGAATGAGCGGGGTGCAAACTTTGATTTGGCATGCTTCAGCCACAATTCAGCTACATCAAGGCCTATCGCCTGCCAGAGATGGTTCTGCAAGCCATGCTGTCTGGGCCATTGGCCGGAGGCGGTTCGAGGTTTGTCCACAGTTGGCCTGTGTGTGGCGGACTGGCAGCCCCCCTAAAGGTGGTCTGGTGCGCACTAAAATGAACTCTGGAAGGGTGGAGGATGTGGAGGAAGCAGGGGGGGGGGGGGCTAAATGCTGGCCTGGCTGAGGTTTTTTTTTGGGGGTTTTGTATTAAAAAGGGAATGCTTAGGAGGCGGGGGTGTTCTGCAGCTAAAACTGTATAAATAAATGTAGGCTGTCCAGGCACGCTGCCGGTTGATCCAAAATAGAGTATTGGAGGAGGCAGAAGGTAGGGGGAGGTATGATTGGCTTAAATTAGTCAATGGTCTCTTTTGCCCAGTTCCCTTTCCCAAGCTACCGGCTGAACCTTGGAAATGGCGCCCCTTGGCTCCCGCTGCCAATGAGGAACAGTGCCTCATTCACAGCTTCCTGGAAACCCTCAGTGGGTTCGTCCTTGGTCATTGTCTGCGCCAAATAGACTGGGAAAACCAGAGAGGGGAAAACTGTATATTTTCACCATTTATATTTGTGCTCCCTGCTGCAGATGCCACCTGCAGCCGCTGTGACGATGAGAGCTGTCGTGGAGGACACTTGGCAGCTGGGCGCAGCTGTGCTCTTTTGCTGGCCCAGAGAAGAACGGAGAAGATCTAGGGAGCCCAATAGGTTATTAAGGGACCCTTGCGGCACGTACAAGTTCCTGCTGGCATGGCTGGTTGCTCTACACGCCACTTATACCACTACAGGCACATCCCGCAAACAAACAAATGCATTCGTGACCTATGCCCTGCGAGGCAAGGGTTGTCCATCTTCTGGAGCGAGCCACATGCAGACAGAACCATGCCCATGCTCCCGGACCACCCCAGCGGCAACGAAGTGTCTGGGGTGGTTGGGCGCAACCCGTACGAATTGGGGTAGAGTTGACGCCAGGCTTGTAGGGGGTCTCCTACACTCCCCCTGCCTCATTCCTTAGTTACACAGGGCTGGACGAATCAGGAACTTGTAGTTGAGCTTTGTGAAGGCTAGACTCTTCAGGGGCAGGGGATACGGTTTGCCTTGATATATCTGTTGTTGTTCTTGTTGTTTGGAAGAAGAACTTGCTTTCCTTTCTTTCCTCATGTGCCTTCTCTCTTGACTCTCCTAGCTGACTTAATGTCTGCCAACGTGGCCGCCGGGCTTTATCTAAGCAGGGCCCAGGGGTGTTAAGTCATTAACCGGGTGGGACGAAACAGAAATACTGTTTGTCTTCAGCCATGCCACGAGCAACAGAATAATGCACCCCTGTGAATTTGCCGTGGTCGCGTGGGTGGTTTGAGCGCTATGTAGGTGCCGTTCCTGCCCACCCCTTTCGTTCCTCTGGGATGTGATGCATCTCCAGGACTACCCGATGTGAGGTCTAGATCCGGTGCAGGTGGAAGCCTTGGGGGAACAGCAGTTGGTGCCCAACTTTTTCAGCGGCGAGCCCCCTTGTTAACCTGCATGACAGGCATCCAGATTGTTGTGAAGTACGAATGGGACATTTTGCAGCACCGTTTTTTGGAGCAGCCTGCCTTCTGTGGTTATACCACCAGCTGCATGAGAGAGGGCAACCAGCCAACAACCACCTTGACGTCGCCACAAGCTGTAGGGTGTCCGGTATGGCCGCTCATGCCAGCATTGAAAAGCAGAGCTCTGAATCGCCACAGCCGCACCCAGGAGTCATAACATATCCTCCTGACAGATTCT
This sequence comes from Limnomonas spitsbergensis, assembly GCA_037349105.1. NCBI lineage: Eukaryota > Viridiplantae > Chlorophyta > Chlorophyceae > Chlamydomonadales > Limnomonas > Limnomonas spitsbergensis. The sequence goes on from JAYJMM010000038.1 coordinate 2,815,025, forward strand.
CACACGGTGGCAGCGATCGCAGGCCAGTACGAGGCACATCTCATGCCCCCAAGAGCAGAATGTAAGACATTGAGATCTGAATCGGTGCCGTCACACCGTTTACAACCTTATGCTTCACTGACCACACTAACCAAATTGACTGGAACAAATGAAGCGAACACGCTGTCGGCGAAATCTACCAGCCTTGTCTTGGCCCACAACTTACCATCCTACGCATAGTGCTGACATAGCCATGACCAGCCCTCCCCTAAACAAAACGTCCTGTATCCTTCTTCATGTGTTACAACAGCCAGATAAAGCTGCATCCTTATACCGTATTGTTTCCAAGTTTAGGCCATACCCCCTCACCACCAACCATGACGAGAACTTTGCACATGAAAAGTCTTTCTTCTGTTCTCCCATCTGAACAGGTGGGCGCCCACGCGGCCGAGCCTTGAGCAGGGCCCAGAGGTGTAACGTCATTGACATGATGAGCCAGCTGCTGATGCTCAGGCTTCACGTTCATACTCCAGCTTAGCTGCGAACCAAAGGATCCTAGGGACCTAAAATCTGAATGTCCCAAAACATGGTAAAAGCCCCATATAACAAATGAAGCACTAGCTTGACAAGTGATGACACACGCAACGCAGATTATGAGATATATCACATGATGTAGAGCCCTGGATGAAGGTAGCAGCAAGTATCGAAATCAGAACGCGGTGCAACCGTCCAAACCGCGGTCATTAACTTGTCCATGCAGAAAAGCCGCTTCTGTGTAGCCTCCAAACACCTGCAGCGGCTCCTCCTCGTGCCCTCCCCGCTCTCCATTATGCAACCACCTGCAGCAACTGCTCGTCGCCCTCCCCGCTCTCCATTCCCCAATCACCTGCAGCAGCTCCTCGTTGCCCTCCCTGCTCTCCATTCCCCGACCCGCTACTCATTCCTCATTCATGCCCATGATCCCGGCAATGCTGGAGCTCCCGCGCATGATGCCCTGCACCAACACGATCATCAGCCTCAAATCATCATCCAAAACAACAAGCTAGACCACAACCATCAGTCAACCAGCAGAAATAACACAACACAGGTGGATACTAACAATCCGAACACCAGAACCCTGTGATGTCCCAGCCTTCCGTGATGCCGGTATAGGGGTAGATTGATACCCCAGCTAATAGTTTTGTCTTCTCCTCCGCAGCCTACTGTCTTCTCCTCGCCCGAAGCCCACTGTGTGAGTTCCCCTCTGTCCACTGCATCCCCCGCAGCCCAACGTGATGCTTCTCGTTCACCGCACAAATCTCAATTCACAGCCCGATTCCCCCATGCCTCCCCCCCCTCCTGTCCCTCCCCACCCACTCACACCGTGTCCTGTTCCCTGACCGCAGCAATATTCATGCATTACTTCTCAAGCTGGCGCGCAACTACCACCGCAATATTGTCCTCCACGCAAACCATGTCCCCCCTCAGTCACCCCTGTCTCCAACCCACCGTGTTCTCCTCGTTCACCGCAACAATCTTGATGCAGAAGTCCTCGTGCACGCGCTGCACCACCACCACGTGGTCCCCGGCGCTCACGAGACCGAGCCTCGCAGCGGAGCGGATCGCGTCCTCCAGCAGCTGCTCGCCGTTGGGGGACGGGGCGGCCAGGAACGGCAACAGGCCACGGCAAATAAGGGACTGGCGCGCAAAGGCCCTGGGCATGTCAGGGACAAGGTGAGGTGAAAGGGAGCAGGCTTTGCATGAAGCAACGACAACGCAAATTAGATTCTTGTGAATTGAATGAGAGCCTGGCGATCAAGGCCCTGCGTGCTGCAGGGCTGCAGGAAGGCGCAGGTCAAGGGTGGGATCGTGTGTGTGAATGAAGTGGTACATTCGATTTGCAAGTAGGGGCGGTGTCATGGCTCTGGGGGACCATGAAGGGCAGCTGACATCCAGCTAAGGGCCCCCACACACACCTCTCCCCAACCAGGTGCAGGTCGAGGGTGGGAGCGGGTGTGTGAATGAAGTAATAGATTCGATTTGCGGCCGTGTGAGTGCTTGTTGGTCGTGTGCCTTTCCTGTTCCTGCTCGCCATTTCTCAGCTGTCGACGAGGGCCCCTTGCGCACCCCGGCTGTTTTGTTGTGTGTTAGCGTCTCAAGTTTTTTAGGGTTGGGTGGCCGGTCTCACACCTTATAGAGTCACACTAAATGAAAAGTGGGGCGGTGACATGCCCCTGGGGGACCATCAAGGGCAGCTGACATCCAGCTTTTAGGGCCCCCTCACCTACCTCCCCCCCGACGGCACAATCCATCTCCAACCTTTGTCCTTGTCAGCAGCTTCTCTTCAGTTCCACCGCTTTTTATGCACACCCTAAAGCGCACCTTCCCCCCAGCTTCCACCCCCTTCACATAATGTTCATACCCCTTGTTGCACCTTCCCCCCAGCTTCACCCCCCCCCATCCCCCCTCCCCCACTGTTCACACCCCGTATCACACCTTCCCTCCAGCTTCCACTTGAGCCCATCGCTAATCAGGTGCGGCACCACCATTGTGAGGATGGGCATGGGTGGGCGGTACTTGGCCACTAGCTCCGCCGTTTGCCCAGTGTGTGTGTACACCACAATTAGCTTGGCTTGAACCTGGAGAATCGGTCGGGGGCAGAGGGAGGGCCGCTTTAGGGTTGGGATGGGGTGTGGAGGAAAGGTAGTTTGGGGTCCAGCAGGGCACGGCCCTGCTGCGCGGAGGAAAGGTAGTTTGGGGTCCAACAGGGCACTGTCCCGCTGCGCGGTGGAAGGAGGGAGCGCCGCTTTAGGGTTGGGATGGGGTGTGGATGAGCAGGGGGGTGCCACTAGCAGAATTAGGTGCACCTCTCATGTGCATGTTCACCACCATGAGCATGTTAACCATGAGCATGGACCTGAGACATTGGTGATGGGCAGGGGGGGGAGCGGTGGATCGCCTGTTTTGGGCTAGGGACGAGGCATGGAGGAGTGAGGGATGGCTGCTTTGGGGTAGGGACGAGGCGTGAAGGAGCAGGGGTGATGGCGACCAGCAAATCTGTCTTGGGGTTGGGACGAGGCGTGAACAAGCAGGGGGCCAGACCTCCAGCTGTGATATGTGGGCCAGGGACTACGGACGAGGCGTGGAGGAGGGAGGGATGACTACCAGTAGTAATGATCATCAGAACGAAGATACTACCTGCACCCCTCGCCCCTTGTAAGGACTTGGGCCAGGTACAGGGACTTGTACCAGGTACAGGGGTAGGGGGTAAGGGTAGGCCAGGGTCTAAAGACGAGGCGTGGAGGAGTGAGGGATGGCCACCAGCAATTCCGTCTTCCTCACGTGCATATTCACCATACTCAGCTTAGTTTGGCCTGGCAGTCCCGCATGCCCCCTTTCCCTGCATGCTCCAGCCCCACATGCCCAGCCAGTGCGCACCTTGTCTGCAGCCCTGACAGCCGAGGATGCCATGGCCTCGAGCTTGGAGAGGTACGGCGTGCGGTTGACAGTACTCGCCTCCACAATCTGGGCTGCGTGCATACCCTGGGGGTGCGAAAGAGGGTTCAGGGGCGTCAGGGGAGTGTAACCACGCAAGCCTGCAGCTTGGGGAACGGCCCTGTGAGACATTGCTAGCCTCCACAATCTGGGCAGCAGTGCATACCTTAAGGGTGCGAAAGAGGGTTCAGGGGCTTCAGGGATGTTAAGGTGTGAGGTCGAATCACTGGCCAAGTAAAAACATGGCTGCCACAGTCCCACCTCGAGGAACTAGGTACCAAGATGTGGAGGGGGTGTGCTGGCACTGCCAGTCTGGCAGTGTGGGGGTCATGGCTGCCACACTCCCACCTCGTGGCACCAGGTGTCCGGGTACCTCTAGGCTGAGTCGGGCACGGCAGCCCCGGTTTCACGCCTACACTTTCCCCACACACTCACACTTTTTCACACCCTGGCTCCTGGAAATTAGGCCCGACAAGCTGAAAAGGGCTGAAGTGAGGCAGCCATGCTATGTCTGGCCATTACTACATCCACGACCACACACTTTTCTCACATAGTCACACTTTTTCACACACCCGGCTCCTGGAGAGCAAGCCCCAAAATCTGAACAGGAGAACACTGGCTTAAGTGAGGCAGCTATGCTATGTCTGGATATTACAACATCCAAGACCCCCACACTGCCAGACCGGTAGTGCCAGCACCCCCTCCCCTTCACATCTCGTACCGCTACGCGAAAGTGTGACGCCACCTTTTGCACTACTTGGCCGCTCACTGTAACCCCATACCCCTCCGAAACCACTGGCTTCCGTACCGCTAGGTTGGAGTGTGAAGTCACCATGCTGTACTTCGCCATCGCATGGACGGCTGTTGCAAACGTCCCGCGCTTGGCCATGGAGCTGGCCGCTCGCAGCTGGGGGCCGTCAGCAGGAACCCCGTTCAGCACCTGTGATTGAGGGTTTGGGTAAAGGGTTTAGGGTTGAGGTTTTAACCCTTCAGCACCTGCGGTGGGTGGACATTCGAAAAAGGTTTTCCTACAGGTTCCGTGATCTGTTCGGTTCCAATGCATGCTTAGACTACATGAGTTACTTTTATCTGGCTTCCACGATCAGCTTGGTCTGGATAACCTTTGGTTGCTTGCAGATGGTTGCGATTGTGATTCCCCAGCTCCATCCCGTCCATCATCGCTGAGCGCCATGCCTGCCGGTGATAGACAGCATTTGATTGATGGCTGGCAATGAATTTTCTTTGGGGAAATTCACCAGCATCGCCCCGAGTACCTTCTGTGATAGACAGCATTTGATTTTGATGGCTTGCAATTCATTATCTTGGTAGAATCCTCCGGCATTGCCTCAACCACCTTCTGTGATCAACTGCAACTAGCGATTGCGACTGTGATCCTCCAGCACATCCCCCAGCTCCTGCATTGCGATTGATTGCATCTGCTGGATGGGTCCCCACCATCTGTGAGGCGATGGACTCATCCACCTCCTTGGGGAGGTTGTGAGTCTCCAGGGCATTGCCCCTGGCCCCCAAATTGCGATTGATTGCATTTTCTGGATGGGTCCCCACCAGGGCCCTTCTCTGGTCCCCACCAGGGCCCCCCTTCCTGGTCCCCACCATCTGTGAGGCAATGGACTCATCGACCTCCTCGGGGAGGTTATAGCCGCCTCCATTGTGCATCTGCTCGACAGCTTCCCAGGCAGCTTCCATCAGGTACTCGTAGTGGGATGAGTGGTCGAACACGGCCTCGGCAGCCCTGGAGGCAGAGGATTTGTATTCAAATTCAGGTAAGTATTTGTTCCCGGGCAGCTCCCATCAGGTATTCGTAGTGGGACGAGTGGTCGAACACGGCCTTGGCAGCCCTGGAGGCAGGATTTGGGTTCTAAATCAGGGTACACATCATTTCCCAGGGTTTTCCCAGCCAGCTTCCATCAGGTACTCGTAATGAGAGGAATTATCGAAAACGACCTAGCAGCCCTGGGGACAGGATTTGAATTCGAAATCAGGGTGAATAACATTCTCCAGGGTTTTCCCGGGCAGCTTCTGCCAGGTTCCTGTGGTTGGACCGGTGGTTTGACACCGCTTCAGCAGCCCAGTGATGATGGCACTGGGAGCAGGGAGGAGCAGTGGGGCAAGAGGCAGGCAGAGGGTAGCTACACTACAGTCACAACAGACGCAACATAACAGGCACAACTTACATACATACAGGATGCAACACTCATTGTAAGCTGCCTGTCTGTTAAATGCGCCCCATCCCATCCATACCAGGGGCTTGGGGTTTAGAGTCACCGCGCAAAAGGCACAAACATCGTCAGTCCCCGCCCACCTGCAGATGGATGCCACTGTCTTGATGGTCTCCACTACACCCCATCCCCAGAACCTGCTGCCAATCCGTCAAATGCGCCCCATCCCAACCATACCAGCGGTCACCACGCAAACACAACCATCGTCCGCCCCCCCCCCCCACACCTGCAGATGGACACGCCCAGCTTGAAGGTCCCCACTACACCCTTACCCCCACAAAAAACTGCCGCTGCCAGTCTGTTACATGCGACCCGTCCCATCCATACCGGCGGTCACCGCGCAAAAACATAACCATCGTCCCCCCCTCACACACTCACCTGCAGATGGATGCCACCGTCTTGATGGTCTCCACCGGGTACTTGCCGCGCAGCGTCTCTGCAGGGCGGCACACCGGCACATGGACGCTGAAAGGTGAAACCAGTGGAGGGGTATCCCCAAAGGGCGGCAAACAGGCAAATGGACACTTCACAGATGAAACCAGTGGAGGGGGACCCAAGGGCGGCAAACCGGCACATGGACGCTGAAAGATCAAACAGGTACAGGGAATGCCACAGAGCGTCACACAGGCAAACAGACGCTTAAAGATCAAGCAGTTATAGGAAGTGCCACATGGCCGTGACGGGTGGATATCCACAGCCAGTGCATGCAGCACAGCGAGCATCCCACACCTTTCGATGATTGCGACACACGCCCTATGTAAAGGTTTGCACTTGCTTCCCCGGGGGCCAGGAGGCGCAGGAAGGAAGGCCGTGTCCCGTCGCTTATTTGCCCAGCCCTGACATTTTATTTGCCCAGTCTGGCCATTTCATTTGCCCAGCCTGGCCGTTTCAGCACCTCACCATGAGGCTGCTGGTGAGGTGCTGGAACAATGGATGTGGAAGGAAAGCCGCCAGGTGGAAAGTGTACCAAGCATTCCTATCATGCATGCTGACTTGAGCAATCCTTCTCCTCATGCAATCCTTGTGTAATCCTCGTGCAGAGGCAGTCGTCGCCTCACATGCCACACCTTATTCCACAGCTCACATTCCACACCTTATTCCACAGCTCACATTCCACACCTTATTCACAGCTCACAATCCACACCTTATTCCACAGCTCACATTCCACACCTTATTCACAGCTCACATTCCACACCTTATTCACAGCTCACATTCCACACCTTATTCTACTGCTCACATTCCACACCTTATTCCACTGCTCACATTCCACACCTTATTCACAGCTCACATTCCACACCTTATTCACAGCTCACATTCCACACCTTATTCACAGCTCACATTCCACACCTTATTCACAGCTCACATTCCACACCTTATTCACAGCTCACATTCCACACCTTATTCCACAGCTCACATTCCACACCTTATTCCACAGCTCACATTCCACACCTTATTCACAGCTCACATTCCACACCTTATTCCACAGCTCACATTCCACACCTTATTCACAGCTCACATTCCACACCTTATTCACAGCTCACATTCCACACCTTATTCCACAGCTCACATTCTACCGGGTCTCCCAGTCTTCCCCAGCATAGCATCGACCATACATGATCTCGTATATGTGAGTATGGCCATGCCTCGTTCAGTCAGGCGGGCATGCAAAGTATTTTGCCAATGTACCCTGTCTTGCGGGATTCAAAAACCGTAAATCCAAGCCCCGGGCGCCCACCTGCTCCCAACAGAATACCGTCCACACCGTCCAGGACAGCATTCGCCACATCGGTGGCCTCGGCGCGTGTTGGGCGCGGCGTGTTGACCATTGTGTCCACCACGCGGGTGATGATGACGGGCTTTCCGACAAGGTTGCAGGCCTAAGCGGGGGAGAGCAGGGGGCAGCAGGTTTAGGCACAGGGCCTGATGTTGGGCACTGCGTGTTGACCATTGCATCCACCACGTGAGTGACGATGACAGGCTTTCCAGCAAGGCTGCATGGCCAAGCGGGCCTACGTTTTGGGGGTTCAGGGATTGTATCATGTGCTCTAGCTGTAGACTATCAACACACTCTTTATAATAATAATAAGAATGGTAATACATGTCTTGTAGGCTTATAGGTCCATCCCCTGGGCTTACGGGGAGAGCAGGGGAACGTGGGGAGCGGGGGGCAGCGGGTTGAGGCATAGGGCGTGAGGGGGATACGTGTTGGGCGCGGCGTGTTGACCATGGCGTCCACCACGCGGGTGATGACGACGGTCTTTACAACCAGGTTGCAGGCTTATAGGTCCATCCCCTATATATGTCTAGCAGGCATTCAGGTCCATCCCCTGGGCTTACCTGAATCAGCGTCTTCTGCACCAGTGCCATCTTCTCCGGGTCCACATCCAGGCCCAGGTTGCCGCGGCTGATGATGATGCCGTCCGCCTCGCCCAGAATGCCCTGTGACAACACGCCACAAGGGCCAGAACAAGTCTCAGCATGCAAGGGCAAAAACAAGTTTCTACATGCCATGACAACATGCAAAGGGGGGCGGAATGAGTTCCGACAACAGACATTTGGCAGGTCTGTTGCCAAGTCTGTTGTGGCACACAACATAATGCAGCACGGACGAGGTGGAGCATTTTTCTCGTTTCTTTCTTGTGGCCTACCAGAGCCGGGATCCGAATCCACCACACCGTGTCGGCGGCCCCGGCAATTTTTTTGATAGCGGGTCATACAGCTGCGATTTGTTTCATGTGTGCACCAGACCCCCCTTGGTGGAGGGCTGTTGAGCAGCCGACACAGTGCCGATGAGGACTGCGCATGACTGACCTAAGGCCTAGGGCCATGCAGCAGGGTAGGCCACATCCCCAGCTGTAGACCTGGACATAGCTGACATGCACCTCAAGCGGCCTTAGCATACCACTGGGCCCTGCCTACAACCTAGGTTAGCATCAACCTAGGTTTGCATCAACCTAGGTTTGCATCGACCTAGATTGGCATCAACCTAGGTTTGCATCAACCTAGGTTTTCATCGACCTAGGTTTTCATCGACCTAGGTTGGCATCAACCTAGATTGGCATCAACCTAGGTTTGCATCGACCTAGGTTTGCATCAACCTAGGTTTGCATCAACCTAGGTTTGCATCAACCTAGGTTTTCATCGACTTAGGTTGGCATCAACCTAGATTGGCATCGACCTAGGTTAGCATCGACCTAGGTTAGCATCAACCTAGGTTAGCATCAACCTAGGTTTGCATCAACCTAGGTTTGCATCAACCTAGGTTTGCATCAACCTAGGTTTTCATCGACCTAGGTTGGCATCAACCTAGATTGGCATCGACCTAGGTTAGCATCGACCTAGGTTAGCATCAACCTAGGTTTGCATCAACCTAGGTTAGCATCAACCTAGGTTAGCATCAACCTAGGTTTGCATCAACCTAGGTTAGCATCAACCTAGGTTAGCATCGACCTAGGTTTGCATCGACCTAGGTTAGCATCAACCTAGGTTTGCATCAACCTAGGTTTGCATCGACCTAGGTTTGCATCAACCTAGGTTTGCATCGACCTAGGTTTGCATCAACCTAGGTTTTCATCGACCTAGGTTGGCATCAACCTAGATTGGCATCGACCTAGGTTAGCATCAACCTAGGTTTGCATCAACCTAGGTTAGCATCAACCTAGGTTAGCATCAACCTAGGTTTGCATCAACCTAGGTTAGCATCAACCTAGGTTTGCATCAACCTAGGTTAGCATCAACCTAGGTTAGCATCAACCTAGGTTTGCATCGACCTAGGTTTGCATCGACCTAGGTTAGCATCAACCTAGGTTTGCATCAACCTAGGTTTGCATCAACCTAGGTTTGCATCGACCTAGGTTAGCATCGACCTAGGTTAGCATCGACCTAGGTTTGCATCAACCTAGGTTTGCATCAACCTAGGTTTGCATCAACCTAGGTTTGCATCGACCTAGGTTAGCATCGACCTAGGTTAGCATCAACCTAGGTTTGCATCAACCTAGGTTTGCATCAACCTAGGTTTGCATCGACCTAGGTTTGCATCGACCTAGGTTTGCATCAACCTAGGTTTGCATCAACCTAGGTTAGCATCAACCTAGGTTTGCATCAACCTAGGTTTGCATCGACCTAGGTTAGCATCAACCTAGGTTTGCATCAACCTAGGTTTGCATCAACCTAGGTTTGCATCAACCTAGGTTTGCATCGACCTAGGTTAGCATCAACCTAGGTTTGCATCAACCTAGGTTTGCATCGACCTAGGTTAGCATCAACCTAGGTTTGCATCAACCTAGGTTTGCATCAACCTAGGTTAGCATCAACCTAGGTTAGCATCAACCTAGGTTAGCATCAACCTAGGTTTGCATCAACCTAGGTTTGCATCAACCTAGGTTAGCATCAACCTAGGTTTGCATCAACCTAGGTTTGCATCAACCTAGGTTTGCATCAACCTAGGTTAGCATCAACCTAGGTTTGCATCAACCTAGGTTTGCATCAACCTAGGTTTGCATCGACCTAGGTTAGCATCAACCTAGGTTTGCATCAACCTAGGTTTGCATCAACCTAGGTTTGCATCAACCTAGGTTTGCATCAACCTAGGTTAGCATCAACCTAGGTTTGCATCAACCTAGGTTTGCATCGACCTAGGTTAGCATCAACCTAGGTTTGCATCAACCTAGGTTTGCATCAACCTAGGTTTGCATCAACCTAGGTTTGCATCAACCTAGGTTTGCATCAACCTAGGTTTGCATCAACCTAGGTTAGCATCAACCTAGGTTTGCATCGACCTAGGTTAGCATCAACCTAGGTTTGCATCAACCTAGGTTTGCATCAACCTAGGTTAGCATCAACCTAGGTTTGCATCAACCTAGGTTTGCATCAACCTAGGTTAGCATCAACCTAGGTTTGCATCAACCTAGGTTTGCATCAACCTAGGTTAGCATCAACCTAGGTTTGCATCAACCTAGGTTAGCATCAACCTAGGTTAGCATCAACCTAGGTTAGCATCAACCTAGGTTAGCATCAACCTAGGTTTGCATCGACCTAGGTTAGCATCAACCTAGGTTAGCATCAACCTAGGTTTGCATCAACCTAGGTTTGCATCAACCTAGGTTTGCATCGACCTAGGTTAGCATCGACCTAGGTTAGCATCAACCTAGGTTAGCATCAACCTAGGTTAGCATCAACCTAGGTTAGCATCAACCTAGGTTTGCATCAACCTAGGTTTGCATCGACCTAGGTTAGCATCAACCTAGGTTTGCATCAACCTAGGTTGGCATCAACCTAGGTTAGCATCAACCTAGGTTTGCATCAACCTAGGTTTGCATCAACCTAGGTTTGCATCAACCTAGGTTTGCATCAACCTAGGTTTGCATCGACCTAGGTTAGCATCAACCTAGGTTAGCATCAACCTTGATTGGCATCAATCGTGGTTTGCATCAACCTAGGTTTGCATCAACCTAGGTTAGCATCAACCTAGGTTAGCATCAACCTAGGTTAGCATCAACCTTGATTGGCATCAATCGTGGTTTGCATCAACCTAGGTTTACATCAGCCATACACCCGTGTCCTGCCCGAGCCAATACCCCCCTGGGCAGCCACATCCCCGCTGTAGACCTGGGCATAGCTGACATGCACCCAAAGCACCCTCAACACACCACAGAGTCCTGCCTACAACATAGGTTTGCATCAACCATACACCCCCTTCCTGCCCGAGCTTTTCTACACCGTCAGGTCTAGGGTTAGGGCTTTATCCTTACAGCCCCACCTCCTCCACTGCCCTCCAAGGAAATTTCTGCCTCATCCCCAGTCCCTCCCCAGCCCACCTGGAAATTGAGCAGCATCTGCCTTTTCTACACCATCAGGTCTAGGGTTTAGGGCATCATCCTTACAGCCCCACCCCCTCCACTGCCCTTCCAGGGGATTTCTGCCATCCTCCCCCTCCCGTACCTGCCCACCTGGAAATTGAGCAGAGCCGGCCTTGTCTCCACCCTCATGTCCAGGGGTTAGGGCTTCCGCCTTGCAGCCCCAGCCCCTCCACTACCCTTCCAGGGCATTTCTGCCATCCTCCCCCTCCCTTACCTGCCCACCTGGAAACTGAGCAGAGCCGGCCTTGTCTCCACCCTCATGTCCAGGGGTTAGGGCTTCTGCCTTGCAGCCCCACCCCCTCCACTGCCCTCCCAGAAACTTTCTGCCATCCCCCCTCTCCCCCTCCCACCTACCTGGAAATTGAGCAGGGCCGGCCTTGTCTCCACTCTCCACCCTCAGGTCCAGGGGTTAGGGCTTCCACCTTGCAGCCCCACCCCCTCCACTGCCATCTCAGGGAATTTCTGCCATCCCCCCTCTCCCCCTCCCACCTACCTGGAAATTGAGCAGGGCCTGTCTGGTCTCCACCTTCTGATTTAGGGCTTCCACCTTGCAGCCCCAACCCCTCAACTGCACTCCCAGAAACCTTCTGCCATCCTCCCCCTCCCCTACCTGCCCACCTGGAAAGTGAGCAGGGCCGGCCTTGTCTCCACCCTCAGGTCCAGGGTTTAGGGTATCTGCCTTGCAGCCCCAACCCTTCCAGAGAATTTCTGCCATCCCCCCTCCCACCTACCTGGAAATTGAGCAGAGCCTGTCTGGTCTCCACCTTGGCCAGGATCTTGGTGTTGATCATGCCAATGGAGTCCAGGAACCTGCAGGGGGTCGACAGAGCCAACACACTCAACCACTGCATGAGCATGCAAGGGGACAAAAGAGCCAAAACATTCAGCCATTGCATGATAATGCAGGGGCAGGCTCGCAGCCAACACACTCGGTCATTGCATGTGCATAAGGAGGGACGGCATAGCCAACACACGCGGTCATTGCGTGGGCGTGCGGGGGAGAGCACGCAGCTAACACTCAGCCATTACTTGTGCATGCAGGGGGATAGCACTCAAATAACATGAGCAAACCATGATCAGTGCTGTATTTGGCGTGCATGGGGGAGTGCACGAGACTTGCATGGATGCATGGATGCATGACCAAGCAAGCAAGCAAGCAAGCAAGCAAGCAAGCAAGCAAGCAAGCAAGCAAACAAGCAAGCAAGCAAGCAAGCAAGCAAGCAAGCAAGCGCGCACACATAGGGAGAGTTTTCGAATAACATGGGCAGTCCATGATCAGTGCTGTGTGGCGTGCATGGCCAGCGCAGCATGAGGGTGTGCATGGATGCATGAGCAAGCAAGCGAGCAAGCGCAGCATGAGGGTGTACATGGATGCATGAGCAAGCAAGCGAGCAAGCGCAGCATGAGGGTGTGCATGGATACATGAGCAAGCAAGCGAGCAAGCGCAGCATGAGGGTGTACATGGATGCATGAGCAAGCAAGCGAGCAAGCGCAGCATGAGGGTGTGCATGGATGCATGAGCAAGCAAGCGAGCAAGCGCAGCATGTGGGTGTGCATGGATGCACGAGCAAGCAAGCGAGCAAGCGCAGCATGGGGTGTACATGGATGCATGAGCAAGCAAGCGAGCAAGCGCAGCATGAGGGTGTACATGGATGCATGAGCAAGCAAGCGAGCAAGCGCAGCATGGGGTGTACATGGATGCATGAGCAAGCAAGCGAGCAAGCGCAGCATGAGGGTGTGCATGGATGCATGAGCAAGCAAGCGAGCAAGCGCAGCATGAGGGTGTGCATGGATGCATGAGCAAGCAAGCGAGCAAGCGCAGCATGGGGTGTACATGGATGCATGAGCAAGCAAGCGAGCAAGCGCAGCATGGGGTGTACATGGATGCATGAGCAAGCAAGCGAGCAAGCGCAGCATGGGGTGTACATGGATGCATGAGCAAGCAAGCGAGCAAGCGCAGCATGGGGTGTACATGGATGCATGAGCAAGCAAGCGAGCAAGCGCAGCATGGGGTGTACATGGATGCATGAGCAAGCAAGCGAGCAAGCGCAGCATGAGGGTGTACATGGATGCATGAGCAGGCAAGCGAGCAAGCGCAGCATGAGGGTTTACATGGATGCATGAGCAAGCATGCGAGCAAGGGCAGCATGAGGGTGTACATGGATGCATGAGCAAGCAAGCGAGCAAGCGCAGCACGAGGTGTACATGGATGCATGAGCAAGCAAGCGAGCAAGCGCAGCATGAGGGTGTGCATGGATGCATGAGCAAGCAAGCGAGCAAGCGCAGCATGAGGTGTACATGGATGCATGAGCAAGCAAGCGAGCAAGCGCAGCATGGGGTGTACATGGATGCATGAGCAAGCAAGCGAGCAAGCGCAGCATGAGGGTGTACATGGATGCATGAGCAAGCAAGCGAGCAAACGCAGCATGAGGTGTACATGGATGCATGAGCAAGCAAGCGAGCAAGCAAGCAAGCAAGCGCAGCATGAGGTGTACATGGATGCATGAGCAAGCAAGCGAGCAAGCGCAGCATGGGGTGTACATGGATGCATGAGCAAGCAAGCGAGCAAGCACAGCATGAGGTGTACATGGATGCATGAGCAAGCAAGCGAGCAAGCGCAGCATGAGGTGTACATGGATGCATGAGCAAGCAAGCGAGCAAGCGCAGCATGAGGTGTACATGGATGCATGAGCAAGCAAGCGAGCAAGCGCAGCATGAGGGTGTGCATGGATGCATGAGCAAGCAAGCGAGCAAGCGCAGCATGAGGGTGTGCATGGATGCATGAGCAAGCAAGCAAGCAAGCAAGCAAGCAAGCAAGCAAGCAAGCAAGCGCAGCATGAGGTGTACATGGATGCATGAGCAAGCAAGCGAGCAAGCGCAGCATGAGGTGTACATGGATGCATGAGCAAGCAAGCGAGCAAGCACAGCATGAGGTGTACATGGATGCATGAGCAAGCAAGCGAGCAAGCGCAGCATGAGGTGTACATGGATGCATGAGCAAGCAAGCGAGCAAGCGCAGCATGAGGTGTACATGGATGCATGAGCAAGCAAGCGAGCAAGCGCAGCATGAGGGTGTGCATGGATGCATGAGCAAGCAAGCGAGCAAGCGCAGCATGAGGTGTTCATGGATGCATGAGCAAGCAAGCGAGCAAGCGCAGCATGAGGTGTACATGGATGCATGAGCAAGCAAGCGAGCAAGCGCAGCATGGGGTGTACATGGATGCATGAGCAAGCAAGCGAGCAAGCGCAGCATGAGGTGTACATGGATGCATGAGCAAGCAAGCGAGCAAGCGCAGCATGAGGTGTACATGGATGCATGAGCAAGCAAGCGAGCAAGCGCAGCATGAGGTGTACATGGATGCATGGATGCATGAGCAAGCAAGCAAGCAAGCAAGCAAGCAAGCAAGCAAGCTCGCGCACGTGCATGCAGGCCTCAGACTCCCAGCTTGTCATCAGGCCTCCCCTTTCGGGGCGGCTCAGATCTCCAAGGTGAACAATAATTTAGCTGTATGGAATATCATCATAGGCGAGGCCATGTGTACAGAACTGCTTGATCTCTCGTGTGCTTAGCCTGCAATTCCGCAATATCACAGCCAACGGACGTGAGGGGCTTGGTGCAGCAAGCTCTGCTGTGCGGGCCTCCAGCTTAACTTGTGTCCCATCAACCCGCTGGTGGCCAAACAATAGCCGGTCTCAGGAAGTGGTCTGGCTCATTTGCACTGAAGCAAGGGCTGGTGCATGTGTGTGCTTGCATGCAGGCGTCTTCTTGCAGACCTCAGTCTTCCCAGCTTGGTGCAGCAGCCTCTGTTGCAAAGGCCACCGACCAATGTTGTGCATCCATCGGCCCAGCAGTGGCTGACAGCAGCTAGTCTAAGGCAAATGTCTGGTACATGTGTTTGCTTGTGTGCAGGTGTTATCTTGCAGGCCTCAGTCTTCCCAGCTTGTCATCAGGCCTCCCCTTTCGGGGCGGCTCAGATCTCCAAGGTGAACAATAATTAGCTGTATGGAATATCATCATAGGCATGACCATGAGTGCACGGGTGTGCATTGACAGAGCGCATACATGGAATATCATCATAGACATGACCATGTGTACATAACTGCTCATTCCAGCATGCTTAATCTGAGGGTCGGTCACAATCGCTCTTTTGGGCGTGACGGTCAGCGTCACACCCTACTGTGAGGCGTATCCTGCGTTTTGAGAGCTGCCTTCTGGATAGTATGCGTGTCGATGTGAGGGCGTGACACACCAGGACAGGGAAGCCAAGTGATAGATCGGGCGAAATGCAAGTGAAAAATGTGGAAAAGCGTGACGCGTCACGGACACCGTTTCGTGTCTGTGCGTCATTCTACTATTCTGCTTCATCGCGGCTTGGTTCAGCAGGCTCCGTTGCTTAGGCCACCAACCAATGTTGTGTCTCCGTCGGCCCTGCAGTGGCTGCCAGCAACTGGTCTAAGGAAGTGGTCTGGTGCATGTGTATGCTTGCATGCAAGCGTCGTTTTGCAGGCCTCAGACTCCCAGCTTGTCATCAGGCCTCCCCTTTCGGGGCGGCTCAGATCTCCAAGGTGAACAATATTTAGCTGTATGGAATATCATCATAGGCGAGGCCATGTGTACAGAACTGCTTCTTCCAGCGTGCTTCCGCTAACAAATCGCGACATCGCGGCCAACGACGGTGGGTGGGCTTGGTTTCAAGCCAGTCACTGTTGTGCCCTGTCGGCCTAGTGATAGCCGCCCAGCGGCCGGCTCATGGGTTTATGGTCTAATTTGTACGCCATTAAACACCGGTGCATGCTGGTGCATGCAGGTGCATGCTGGTGCATGCAGGTGCATGCAGGTGCATGCTGGTGCATGCAGGTGCATGCTGGTGCATGCTGGTGCATGCTGGTGCATGCTGGTGCATGCTGGTGCATGCTGGTGCATGCTGGTGCATGCAGGTGCATGCAGGTGCATGCAGGTGCATGCTGGTGCATGCTGGTGCATGCTGGTGCATGCTGGTGCATGCTGGTGCATGCTGGTGCATGCTGGTGCATGCTGGTGCATGCTGGTGCATGCTGGTGCATGCTGGTGCATGCTGGTGTATGCTGGTGCATGCTGGTGCATGCTGGTGCATGCTGGTGCATGCTGGTGCATGCTGGTGCATGCTGGTGCATGCTGGTGCATGCTGGTGCATGCTGGTGCATGCTGGTGCATGCTGGTGCATGCTGGTGCATGCTGGTGCATGCTGGTGCATGCTGGTGCATGCTGGTGCATGCTGGTGCATGCTGGTGCACATACATGCATAATCTTGCAGACCTCAGACTCCCAGCTTGTCATCAGGCCTCCCCTTTCGGGGCGGCTCAGATCTCCAAGGTGAACAATAATTTAGCTGTATGGAATATCATCATAAGCATGACCATGAGTGCACGGGTGTGCATTGACAGAGCACATATATGCCTGAGATCTTCTTCAGCGCACTTTCAGCTACATTGCGGCTACATTTCAGCTACACCCAGCCTGCGGCAAGGGGAGACTTGGTGCATCGAGCCTGCTGCATGGGCTATAAACCAGAGGCTCCTCAGCATGTGGTCCCCATTGGGAGGGGGGGATGGCTGGCCAGCGCTCTGCCAAAGAAGGCGGGAAGAAGAAGGCAAGGAGCAGACAGAACTGGCCGCCGCAAGCGTCACCAACCACTCCGATCCAACCTTGCGTATGTCAGCGGCCACTGGCTCAAGACAGTCAACCCTCGACCCCTCCTCTCTGTAGACAATCACTCCCACCTGTCCCCAAACCCTGTTCACACTCACTCCCACCTGTTCCTAAAACCCTGTTCACACTCGCCCCCACCTGTTCCTAAAACCTGCTCCCAAACCCTGTTCACACTCACCCCCACCTGTTCCCAAAACCTGTTTCCAAACCCTGTTCACACTCGCCCCCACCTGTTCCTAGAACCTGCTCCCAAACCCAGTTCACACTCGCCCCCACCTGTTCCTAAAACCTGCTCCCAAACCCTGTTCAAACTCGCCCCCACCTGTTCCTAAAACCTATTCCCAAACAATGTTCACACTCACCCCCACCTGTTCCTAAAACCTGCTCCCAAACCCTGTTGTTCACACCCACTCCCACCTGTTCCTAACCCCTCTTGTTCACACTCACTCTCGTGCCTCCACCACATCCCCGGCGCAGCGTGCGTAGCTGAGGTTGATGAAGTCGATCTCAAACTCCGCACCCAGCTGCTCAATGCAGTGCTTGTCCCACTCACATAGGATGGGCAGCTCATTCTGGGCAGGGAAGAGCAGGTCAGGTCAGGTCAGGTCAGGTCAGGTCAATTCAGGTCAGGTCAGGTCAGGTCAGGTCAGGTCAGGTCAGGTCAGGCCAGGCCAGGCCAGGTCAGGTCCGGTCAGATTGGGTCAGGTCCGGTCAGGTCGGCGGGAACGCGTTACTTCATATGGGCAGTTCATTCTGGGCAGAGCAGGTCAGGTCAGGTCAGATCAGGTCAGGGCGGCAGGGTCAAGTCACTTCAGGATAGGTATCTCATTCTGGGCAGAGCAGGTCAGGTCAGGTCAGGTCAGATCGGGTCAGGGCGGCAGGGTCAAGTCACCTCAGGATGGGCAGCTCATTCTGGGCAGGGCAGGGCAGGGCAGGTCAGGTCACCGGGAACGCATCACTTCATAAGGGCAGTTCATTCTTGGCAGATCACGTCGGGTCGGGTCAGGTCAGGGCGGCATGGTTGAGTCACTTCAGGATGGGCAGCTCATTCTGGGCAGAGCAGAGCAGAGCAGAGCAGGGCCGGATGTCAGGGTCGCGATCCTACGAGGCCGCTTGACTCATTCATGGGCGGGGCGGGGCATCAGGGTCGATATTATGTCATGCTTATGCATAATGGACGACGACAGGCAAGTGATTTCTCTCACATCACCCTAATCTCCGTTCACACACTCGCGGATGACACAACCACAGTCTCAACAGTCTCAGCACACACACAGACCCTGGCCTCACCTGCTCATTGCTGAGCCCGTCACCGCGAGACCTCTCGGCGTGGAAGACACAGAGTAGGCCCTCCAGCGTCGAGTTGTTCTGCAGCACAAAGGGATGAAGGGTGTAGGGGTTGAGCACTCAGGGTTCAGGCCCTTGGGAGTCGAGTTGTTCTGCAGCAAGAAGAGATTCAGGGAATAGGTGGCATCCCTCACGGATCAGACCCTCCAGCGTGGACTTGTTCTGCAGCACAAAGGGATGAAGGGTACAGGGGTTGAGCACTCAGTGTTCAGGCACTTGTAAGTCGAGTTATTCTGCAGCAAGAAGAGATTCAGGGTATAGGTTGCATCTCTCACGGATCAGACCCTCCAGCGTCGAATTGTTCATCAGCACAAAGGGATGAAGGGTGTAGGGTTCAGCACTCAGGGTTCAGGCCTTTGGGCGTGGCATTGTTCTGGAGAAGGAAGATATTCAGGGTGTAGGGTGAAGCCCTCAGGGTTCAAGCCCTCCAACGTGGTGTCCTTATGAAGCATGAAGGGAGGAAGGGTGTATAGGGTGAAGTGTTCGGGGTTCAGGACCTCCAGCTTGGTGTTGTTCTCTCTGGGACACACAGGGGGCAGGAACGCCGAAGCTGCTGCCATGCCCTCGATTCTCCCTCTGCCACCACCGCCGCTTGCCAAGGCGCTTGGGGCCGACAAACAGGCTCCTGCCCCCTACCCCTACTCTTCCATGCCCCCAGTTCTCTTGGGGCCGACAAACAGGCTCCTGCCCCCTACCCCTACTCTTCCATGCCCCCAGTTCTCTTGGGGCCGACAAACAGGCTCCTGCCCCCTACCCCTACTCTTCCATGCCCCCAGTTCTCTTGGGGCCGACAAACAGGCTCCTGCCCCCTACCCCTACTCTTCCATGCCCCCAGTTCTCTTGGGGCCGACAAACAGGCTCCTGCCCCCTACCCCTACTCTTCCATGCCCCCAGTTCTCTTGGGGCCGACAAACAGGCTCCTGCCCCCTACCCCTACTCTTCCATGCCCCCAGTTCTCTTGGGGTCGACAAACAGGCTCCTGCCCCCTACCCCTACTCTTCCATGCCCCCAGTTCTCTTGGGGTCGACAAACAGGCTCCTGCCCCCCTACCCCTACTCTTCCATGCCCCCAGTTCTCTTGGGGCCGACAAACAGGCTCCTGCCCCCTACCCCTACTCTTCCATGCCCCCAGTTCTCTTGGGGCCGACAAACAGGCTCCTGCCCCCTACCACTACTCTTCCATGCCCCCAGTTCTCTTGGGGCCGACAAACAGGCTCCTGCCCCCTACCCCTACTCTTCCATGCCCCCAGTTCTCTTGGGGCCGACAAACAGGCTCCTGCCCCCTACCCCTACTCTTCCATGCCCCCAGTTCTCTTGGGGCCGACAAACAGGCTCCTGCCCCCTACCACTACTCTTCCATGCCCCCAGTTCTCTTGGGGCCGACAAACAGGCTCCTGCCCCCTACCCCTACTCTTCCATGCCCCCAGTTCTCTTGGGGCCGACAAACAGGCTCCTGCCCCCCTACCCCTACTCTTCTATGCCCCCAGTTCTCTTCCTGCCCTGCCTAGGTTCTCCACTTGTAGCCTTTAGCCCCTTCATAACCACCTTAGCTATCCGCACACAAGCCTAGGCCAGGCAGATGACCACACACTCCTGAGCCACACACATGACTCAGTGCTCTCCCACCACCGACACCACGTCCATATATAAGGAGCTGGACTCCCCAACCTCCCCACACACACCTGGGCCACACAGATGACCTCACCCACACCTGGGTCACACAAACGAGGTCCATTCATAAGGAGCTGGACTCCCCACCCTCCCCCCACACACACCTGGGCCACACAGTGGACATCCTCCCCCTCCACGGACACCACGTCCAGGTACAGCGAGCTGGACTCCCCACCCGATGCCAGGTAGCGCGCAATGGACACAATGTCTCCGGGCTTGGCCATGGATGTGAACTTGGGGTACATGATGGGCAGGGTGCTGCGGGGGGGGGAGGGGGGTAGGAATCGGGGTTGGGGGGGGAGGGTGGGGATAAAAGGGGGGGGGGGGAGTGGTCCGGGCTGGGGGGGGAGGAGGGGGATGAAAGGGGGGATGGGGGGGGGAGTGGTCGAGGATGGGGGGGGGGGGGGATGAAAGGGGGGGGGGGCAGTGGTCGGGGATGGGGGGGGAGGTCGGGGATAAAGGGGGGGGGGGTATAGTGGTCGGGGATGGGGTGTAGCAGTGGTCGGGGATGGGATGTAGCAGTTGTTGGGGATGGGGTGTAGCAGTGGTCGGGGATGGGGTGTAGCAGTGGTCGGGGATGGGGGATAGCAGTGGTCCGGGATGGGGGATAGTAGTGGTCGGGGATGGGGGGTCGCAGTGGTCGGGGATGGGGGGTAGCAGTGGTCGAGGATGGGGGGTAGCAGTGGTCCGGGATGGGGGATAGCAGTGGTCGGGGATGGGGGGTAGCAGTGGTCGGGGATGGGGTGTAGCAGTTGTTTTGGATGGGGGGGAATAGGGAGTGAGGCCAAGGGGGGGATTATGGAGGGGCACGGCATGGTGGTTAGCTGGTGGCTGAGTCAACATGCTGAGCGATTTTTCTACGCCTTCGCTTTTCTTCTTATTCCAAGGTCCCTGATAGTCTCGAGGCCATGCGGGCAGACACCACCCATGCATGCTCCATGCTCGACCCTTGCATGCGCCATGCTCGACGACACCTCAGCTGGGCCACAGGTGGATTTGAAAAGGCTCCTTGCATGCTCCATGCTCGACCCATGCATGCTCCATGCTCGACCCATGCAAGCGCCATGCTCGACCCATGCATGCTCCATGCTCTATGCTCCACCCATGCATGCGCCATGCTTGAAGACACCTTGCCGGGCCACAGGTGGATTTAAAAAGGCTTGCCAGTTGACCTGCCTTCGATGGATTGGACACACACACCTGCCAATTGACGATTGGCCCTCCATGAAAGGATGGACCCATAGGTCATGACTCAGGACCCTTATTAGACAGGCCGCTATCCGCTACTTTGTTCAGGGTTCAGGGTGTTATTTAACTGCGGAGCGACGCCCCTTGGCAAGACCAGCGGGGGTTTGACCCAAACGTTTTGCAGGAGGTCCCCTGCCGAGGGGGTCCTGCTCTAATCCCTGAATGGATGGGTTACCACCTTCCTTAGCTTTTACCTTCTCACCTAAATTTCCACTAGGTACGAAAATATAATATTCATATATATTTGCCTATGTGACTCACACTTCCTCTGCCATTGCATCCTCCCGGGTCGTGATGACCAGCTTCTGCAGGAGGTCCCCTGCCTAGGGGGGTCCTGCCCTAATCCCTGAATGGATGGGTCACCACCTGCAACTCACACTTCGTCTGCCACCGCATCCTCCCGGGTCGTGATGACCAGCTTCTGCCCCGCGACGATCTCGTGGCGGCCCAGCACCCAAGGGTAGCCCTGGTCGTTCGCTTGCCACTGCAGGCCAGGGGGAGGGAGAGGGGGAGACACTCAGGAGAGGGGGGGGGGGCACCCAAGGGTAGCCCTGGTCCTTCGCTTGCCACTGCAGGCCAGGGGGAGGGACAGGGGGAGACACTCAGGAGAGAGTGGGGGGGGGGGGCAGAACCCTAGGGTAGCCCTGGTCGTTCGCTTGTCACTGCAGGCCAGGGGGAGGGAGAGGGGGAGACACTCAGGAGAGGGTGGGGGCACCCAAGGGTAGCCCTGGTCCTTCGCTTGCCACTACATGGATGTGGACGGAAAGAGTAAAACCCTTAACCCTTCAGCTCTCACAATATTTGCTTACTTGTCCTATGTTTGTATGTCTGTATATGTGGACTCGTGTCCCATGTTTATTCGTGTGTTTGTATGTTTGTCTATTTTTTATTTTATTATTTTATTAATTTGCCACTCACCTGGCCGCGGATCATCAGCTCGCGGCCCATAGTGTCTACGGCTGTGGCACACAGGCGGCGTGTGCGCTTCGTAGCTTCCTGCAACATGCCAAAGAAGGGTCCAGGGTTAGGGGGGTCAAGCTAACACATTAAC
This sequence comes from Limnomonas spitsbergensis, assembly GCA_037349105.1. Taxonomy (NCBI): domain Eukaryota; kingdom Viridiplantae; phylum Chlorophyta; class Chlorophyceae; order Chlamydomonadales; genus Limnomonas; species Limnomonas spitsbergensis. The sequence continues at coordinate 2,837,581 of JAYJMM010000038.1, forward strand.
GTGTTCACACAAGCAAGGGGAGACGTGTGTGCTTCGTAGCTTCCTGCAACATGCCAAGAGGGGTCCAGGGTTAGGGGGGTCAAGCTAACACATTAACGTGTTCACAAGCAAGGGGAGACGTGTGCGCTTCGTGGCTTCCTGCGACATGCCAAGAAGGGTCCAGGGTTAGGGGGGTCAAGCTAACACATTAACGTGTTCACACAAGCAAGGGGAGACGTGTCCGCTTCGTGGCTTCCTGCGACATGCCAAGAAGGGTCCAGGGTTAGGGGGGTCAAGCTAACACATTAACGTGTTCACACAAGCAAGGGGAGACGTGTCCGCTTCGTGGCTTCCTGCGACATGCCAAGAAGGGTCCAGGGTTAGGGGGGTCAAGCTAACACATTCACGTGTTCACACAAGCAAGGGGAGACGTGTGCGCTTCGTAGCTTCATGCGACATGCCAAGAAGGGTCCAGGGTTAGGGGGGTCAAGCTAACACATTAACGTGTTCATACAAGCAAGGGGAGACGTGTGTGCTTCGTAGCTTCCTGCGACACGCAAATAAGGGTCCAGGGTTAGGGGGGTCACGCTAACACATTCACTTGTTCACACAAGCATGGGGAGGCTAGTTATTCAGGGTGTATCCGTGGACGGTCGGACAAGAGGGGTGAGGTAGGACACGCAGGCACTACTAGCAGCAGGGGTCCAGGGCAGTCACTTGCATCATCACTGGCAACGCATTTTCTGGTTTGATTCATTTCATGTCCAGTCCCAGGATGGACATTAACTCTGCAGCTTCATAACATGCAATTGCAAAGATCGTGCATTCATACAAGTGAACGTCTTACTCTACAAAAGCTTTGAACCAGTACCATGAACCTCCACCCTTTGGGCGCTCGTAATTCTTTAGCAACCAGTATAACCAGAAAGAGGACATGAGGCAGCCCGGAGACAGGGGTTCAGGGATTGTGAAATCCATGCCTCGTGGAATGAGCAGGGAGGACAATCATGACATGTGGTAGGAAAGCACCCCCCCCTCCCACTACACACACACACCTCCCACCATACACACACCTTCCACCACACACACCTCCCACCATACACACACCTCCCACCATACACACACCGCCCACCACACACACCGCCCACCATACACACACTTCCACCACACACACCTCCTACCATACACACACCTTCCACCACACACACCGCCCACCACACACACACCTTCCACCACACACACACACATCTAAGCACACACACACACACACACTGAGGGTCGAGGCATGCACTCCCATGGGTTTCAAATATATCAATAGTCAGAGCCTAGGATACGGCATGGCATAGAACCCCAGGTCACAGATCCCATAGCAGGGGCAGCTGCCACTGCCGATTCAAGCTGCTTCAATTCAGCTTCCATTCGGCTAAATCTCGGCCGAAGGCAGGGCGAACCTGGCACAGCAAGCCCTACAGCTTGGGCCGATTAACGCTTGGTTCCCAGCGGCCCAGTGGTGGCTCGCCACGGTGGTCAGATGCACAATATAATAACAACCCGCCAGCCCTGCCCTGCCCCGCCCCGTCCCGCAAGCCACTCTCCCACACCGGCCCCGCAAGCCCCCCTCCCCGCTTGCAGTGTCCAGCACCTTCCCCTCCTCTCAACCGCAGGACAGTGAGCGAATTGCAGTGAAAGTCCAGCGGCCCCCAGGTCAGGTCAACGCAGCTGCTGACCATGCCGGCCAAGCAAGCCCCTCTACCTGCCCCGACCTTGGCCATCCCTCTACCTGCCCTGCCCCGTCCAGCCCCTTCCCCTCCTCTCAACCGCAGGACAGTGAGCGAATTGCAGTGAAAATCCAGCTACCCCAGGTCAGGTCAACGCAGCTGCTGACCATGCCGGCCAAGCAAGCCCCTCTACCTGCCCCGACCTTGGCCGTCCCTCTACCCGCTCTGCCCCGTCCAGCACCTTCCCCTCCTCTCAACTGCAGGACAGTGAGCGAATTGCAGTGAAAGTCCAGCGGCCCCCAGGACAGGTCAACGCAGCTGCTGACCATGCCGGCCAAGCAAGCCCCTCTACCTGCCCCGACCTTGGCCATCCCTCTACCCGCCCCGCCCCGTTCAGCACCTTCCCCTCCTCTCACGACGGTGAACGAGTTGCATTGAGAGTCCAGCGGACCCCAGGTCAGGTCAACGCGGCTGCTGACCATGCAAGCCATGCAGGCCCCTCTACCTGCCCACACGATTCCCGCAAGCCCTTGTACCCGCCCCTGCCCGACCTTGCTTGTCCCTCTACCCAACCCAACCCCCTGCCCCCCGCCCTGCCCCCCTCGCCCCATGCCCCTCCCCACCCTGTGCCCCTCCCCACCCTGTGCCCCTCCCCACCCTGTGCCCCTCCCCACCCTGTGCCCCTCCCCACCCTGTGCCCCTCCCCACCCTGTGCCCCCCCCCACCCTGTGCCCCGCCCCACCCTGTGCCCCGCACCACCCCATGCCCCGCACCACCCCATGCCCCGCCCCACCCCACCCCATGCCCCGCCCCACCCCATGCCCCACCCATGCCCCGCCCCACCCCATGCCCCGCCCCACCCCATGCCCCACCCCCTGCCCCACCCCCTGCCTCGCCCCGCCCCACGCTGTGCCCCGCCCCCGCCCCGCCCCGCCCCGTGCCCCGTGCCCCGCCCCGCCCCATGCCCCGCCCCACCCCATGCCCCACCCATGCCCCGCCCCACCCCATGCCCCGCCCCATCCCATGCCCCACCCCATGCCCCACCCTGTGCCCCGCCCCACCCCGTGCCCCGCCCCGCCCCGCCCCGTGCCCCGTGCTCCGTGCCCCGCCCCGCCCCGCCCCGTGCCCCGTGCTCCGTGCCCCGCCCCGCCCCGCCCCGCCCCGTGCCCCGTGCCCCGCCCCACCCTATGCCCGCCCCGCCCCGTGCCCCGCCCCGCCCCGCCCCGTGCCCCGTGCTCCGTGCCCCGCCCCGCCCCGCCCCGTGCCCCGTGCTCCGTGCCCCGCCCCGCCCCGCCCCGCCCCGTGCCCCGTGCCCCGCCCCACCCTATGCCCGCCCCGCCCCGTGCCCCGCCCCGCCCCGTGCCCCGCCCCGTGCTCCGTGCCCCGCCCCGCCCCGCCCCGTGCCCCGTGCTCCGTGCCCCGCCCCGTTCCCCGCCCCGTTCCCCGCCCCGTTCCCCGCCCCGTTCCCCGCCCCGTTCCCCGCCCCGTTCCCCGCCCCGCCCCGTGCCCCGTGCCCCGCCCCTTCTGTTCCTTTTACCTGTAGGAGTGTGAGCGAGTTCCGGTGGAAATCCAGCGGCCCCCAAGTAAGGTCCACACGGCTGCTGACCATGCCGGCCTCCAGCAGCTGCGCCAGGATGTCTGCATCATGGATGCTGGGTCCCATGGTGGTCATCAGCTTGGTGCCTATAACACGCACAGGGTGACGTGTCAAGTGCTTTATTTCTGAAGGGAGTTTAAGGGGTACAGGACGTCGGCATCATGGATACTGTGTCCCATGGTGGTCATCAGCTAGGTGCCTAAAACACGCACAGGATGGTGTTTTCAGTGTTTTGCTTCTGAAGGGAGTTTAAGGGGTACAGGATGTCGGCATCATGGATGCTGTGTCCCATGGTTGTCATCAGCTTGGTGCCTAAACACGCACTGGATGATGTTTTCAGTGTTTTGCTTCTGAAGGGAGTTTGAGGGGTACAAGATATTGGCGTCATGGATACTGTGTCCCATGCTGGTCGTCAGCTTCATGCCTGCACTCCCTGCAGAATGCACAGGACCACATTCTGACTTTTTGAATTTAGCGCATGGTCCTGGAAAGGGTGTGAGGGGTTGGGCAGGCTGCACAGTGTGCATGGGACAAGATACAGGGTTCTTTTATTTTGTGGAGGTTGATCAGCCCAGGGTGGCTGCACAATCCCCCAACCGCAGTCATCGACTAGGTTCCTGCAGTGTGCATGGAACGGAAAAACGTTATTTTTATTTGGGGGAGGTTGATCGGCCCAGGGTGGCTGCACAATTCCCCCACGGTGGTCATGGACTAGGTGCTTATAGTGTTGCATGGGATGCCACACTGCATTTTTTTGATGGGGGAGATTAATGGGCCCAGGTTGGCTGTATGCTCCCATGGCGGCCATTGTCATTGTGCCTGCGGTGTGCAATTGTGCATGGGATGACACGCAGGATATTTTTTGACCAAGGATTCGCATAAGCCCAGGGTGGCTGCACGCTCCCATGGTGGTCACCAGCTCGGTGCCTGATCTCAATAGCGAGGGAGAGATGGGCGGAGGTTGCAAGGACTGTGTGGGGAGGGGGGGACGCTGCACACAATGCTTGATGGCTTCAGGGGTCTGTAAACCTGCCCCTGCAGTATGGCCTTGCATGGAAGTGGATAATACTGAGGCCATGCCAGGCGCGGAGACCAGTCTAAGGCCAGGATGGGGGTGGCAAAGCTGAGCCGACACTGCTTTGAGCAGGTGGGGGTGGCAGTGCTGAGGTTAGTGCTTAGTAAACAGGTTTGTGGGGGCCTGCTTGGCATGTGGCACTATGGCAGGTTTCAAGTGGGCCTGAGTGTCACATGCCCTTGGTAAGCAAGCAATAGTTAGCAAGGCGATGAGGGAGCGATAAATCTGGACGAAAATGTACGGGAGGATGCAGAAGGGAGAGAGATCTCCCTCAAGGCTGGACTGCAATGACCCTGGCACTGCAAAGCGTCGGATCCTCGCGAGCGGTTGCTAAGAGGGCTTTGCTACGCCTGCGATTACAGGTGCAGCGCATCGTCCAGTGGCGGGGTGCTGTTGCTATGCATTTATGCGGGGTCGGCAAGAAGCGGTGGCGTTTTTTGATATCTTGTACACATAGAAGTGAGAGAGTGAGCTGATTTTCACGTGCGCATATTATGCACCGAGAGAAAACCTTTCGTTGCAGATCAGATGGCGTGAAAACGATTCTCATCGATCCCCATCGGCTTGCCAGGGACAGATCAGAGAGAAGGGGGCATATTCGTCCCAGTGTAGCCCTTGACCCCTCCATCTCTCCATTGCCTATCACCCCTGCTCCCCAACGGACCAGTAAAGACGCCATCATCGATCGAAGGCTCCAGCACGGATGTCAGGTCCAGGTTCTTGAACCAGTGAGTCTTGGCCTTGGCAGAGGACGTACCGTCGCCGGGCAAAGCAACGTTTTGAAAGCTACCGTTCTTGATCATGGCTGCTTGAATCTCTGAAAATCCAGGAGATTGACGAGTGGGGGAGGCGTCTAGCTATTGAGCGGGGGAGGGGGCCTGGCGTCTGGTTGTACGGCACAGTGCTCGAAACGTGCCTAAAACGCCTCGATACACGGAATGGCTACGTGTTAGATTATAGAAATATCATAAACCAGTGACATTCTTTGACACCAATTCTGACAATTTGCTGATATGGGCATATTCGAGCCATCATCCGTGTCGGAAGCTGCCCCTACTGCTGCAACACCGCCATCGACATCAACGGCATCATCGGCGCCGATAGGGCCAGACGGGAAGCCGAAGAGGATATGTTGCTCATGTCCAGATACAAAGGCAAGCTCACATCGGAGGCAAACCTGTTCTCGGCGTCTCCCCGCCTCGAATTCCCCCCCCCCCCCGCTGCCTGCATGCTTGGCCTCCGATCCAGCCTCCCTTCTTGCAGCTGGCTCCATTGAGAAGCATGCATAATAAAAAAGGACGCAAATTTCCCTGGGTGTGTTCATCAGTGCAAGTGCATTCCAGCCACACAGATGTCTCTGGTATGCCATGATGGCGGGTGCATCCATGCTACCCTATGGCTGCAGATAGTACCGCATAATCGGCCACGCAGCGACACACTCTCGATAATATATTTAAACTTGCGCGCCTACGCAGAAGCTCCGAGATTCCTGCGTCATTGAAAGAGGTAGGGAAACCTGCTGAAGAATGTTCCTGCTCTCGGATGGGCTGCATGAACCTGTTGACAGAATGGTGTTGTACTGTCCGGTTCTGTTTGTTCTCCCTCTAGGGTTCAGCTCTGGGTCTTAATTTTGGTCTGAGCTTGTTGTTTGCTGCGTTACAGTGTATGTTTAGAGCCTGATTCACAGGTGTAAATACCCCTGTCTGCTACCAGAACTTATGCACTTGCTGCGCCTGGCCTCTGCCAATTGCTGCACCTTTTTGCTGATTATTGAAACCTATGATTTAAAATTACGACCCTCACTCCCCTTTGTTTCAGGCGAGGAGCATGTGTACTGCCAGGCTCTGATCGAAGCTCACAAAGCTTGCCTACGAGTGGAGGGATTCAATGTGGGTTAACACTTTAACACTTATCTTTTTAATGCAGGGTGGCTTAGCTGAAGGCTGGAGGGATTCATGTGGGTTAACATTAAACAATACTTGTTTTATGCGGGGTAGCTCCACTGCATCCTCGAACATGTTGGCCCTGAAAATGGGCCCTCATGCTGGCCCTCGAAATGGGCCCTCAAAAAACACGTTGGCAATCACATTATCCTACCAGTGAGGCGAAGTGCTCTCAATCACTTTGATCATTGTCTGAAGCAAGCCGTTCGTGACGATGAATGGCATGCCCAGTGCATGTGAGAAAGCTGGTCTTGCGGTCAGCACAGTCTATTTTAGTGTGCTTCAGAACACCCTTGGTGGGCTACCGAGAGGCCACCTCTGGATTTTATGGTAACCAAACTTTTACTGCTGGGGGTTCAAGCACCTGGGTTTGCTGCCCCCAGCCCATTTGGCGATAGGCCGTGATACAGCTGAATCGTGGCTAAATTTTCTGGAAATTCACTCTGGTGGTCATACAGGAGTTTAAGCTGAGTCCGCATCAGTAGAGACCCTTTCAAAGGGGAAGTCTGACTATTGCTTTTAAAGCTTGACATGCACGTATGACCTGAGGCCCGACTTAAACTGCTAAAATATGCAGCATATCTCGAGACCTGTCACATTCAAAAAAACTGATGCTCTGTAGCATTATTCAAAAGCTACGCAAAATCCCGGCAAAATTCACATGCTCACATTTGCCCTGCCCCTGCTTCGACAGGTCTGAGGTGCAGGCTGAGCTTGCGCGAGAAACAATGAGTAGCGAGCTGTAGGGTAGAGGAGTCATCGCTCTCTAGAGATACACACTATAACTTGTGATTCGAGCACGTACGCGACTGGAGGGAAGAAAATGGTGACTTAAGCTACGGTACTTCAAGATTCGAAATTGGCATGGCATCTGACGGAGGCCTGGCAGCGAACGCGGCCTTAGTGCTTTTCCTCGCTCACTACCGTTATCCCTTGCGGCAAAGGCGTTTTTTTTGTGACACATGTTCCACATGCAGTGCACCTACCGGTACGGAATGATGTATGCATGTATGATATGGTATGGCTTTATGGAGACGATAACTGACATGACTGTGACATGAGAGCTGTCTCAGATGTCAAAATTATATTACTGGTGTATGACCGTCTTGTAAGCAACTGGAAACCTTATGATGACTGATGGAGGTATTCAGGTATCGTGTCCATCATGGAGGCAGCTTACAGGAACTCCTTCACTTGCCTTTGTAGTGCCCTGTCAAGGGTCTGTTACAAGGGGGGTCAAACCCGTCCCTCTAAACAGGGGCTTTCAGTGCCGGGGTAGGCACCTTTGTATTTTATGCCGGGGGGGGTCGGGGGACGGGTTCGACCCCCCAAGTGACAGGCCCCTTGCTCTGTCTGATTTGCGGGTGAAGGTTCTGAATATTTTCTGGCTCCATATCGTCCACAAAATTCAACTGGGAAACCAAAGAGCTTGGGGGCTGAATACCTGTTGGTCAGCCCATGAGTCTTTTTAGCATGGCCCAGAGGTGTAATATCTACGACCTGCTGGTCCGGCACTCTGAACTGGTTTGTAAAGAGTGAAGGACTATTCGTTCTTGAGTGTGCGTGCCCTCCCTCAGCAAGATGATTCCCCATCATGTGTTTGAAATTCAGGTGAAAGCATGTGACCGGCAGTGGAAGGTCGCCAGTATGGTACCGGTACTCATGAAAAACTTTTCTGAAAAACTACAAAATCCAACATAAAAGGACCCAAAACGGAATACGCTCCGCATTTAGGTCTGACTGTCACGAAGTCTAGGTGCACAGCACGTATGGGTGGCTAGTACCGCCTTTTCGGTTTCGGATCCCACTTAAAGTCTGTTACTTCAAATATGCTTAAAAGCCTGGCTCACCCAAGGCATTCCTTTTTTATTAAGTGTAACGAAGCAAAACACTATTTATTCTTGTAAAATGCTATGGGATTACCTCCACCTATATATCATCAAGGCCTAAGGACTTTGTGAGTGCCCAGAGCCTGTGAGACTTCACTGTTCAGGACTCCCTCTGGTAATACTGCAATCGTTAAGTGTTTGCATCTCTACCACTTGCTGTCGCATCTGTCGCCTTGCTTATCGCTGCCAGATAGTCTCCTGCACACTTGGTAACCCCTTGCAAAGGGCCACTAGCACCCCATGGCGCCCCAGTGGCTGCCCCAGTGATTCTGCATGGTCACTGTTTCCTCGTGACATGGTACCTACTGACCATCACAGCTATGGCTGCATCACGGTTGCCAACCTGACGTTTTCGACCACTATTTAAAATGTGAAGGGTTCCTTACTGGATTTCCTTCTAGGGTTCTTTCTGCAACTTCTCTGCTGGGGCGACCAGCAAAATAAGATTAACGTCGTCGGCTTGATTTTATATACCCAAGAACACCTAATTGCCGGCCTCTCCTTTTGTTCCTGTCCCCACTCTTCCTTTCAGTGTCTTCTTTTCTCCCTTCTAAACAGTTGGGGCCCACGCGGCCGAGCTTTGAGAGGGCCCAGAGGTGTTACGTTATTGACTTCATTGCAAGACAAGCCTTGATCACTGCCCTCATAAAGGCTCCTTGCTTCAGCCTAGGTAGGGCCACCACAACCAGCCTGAAGTCCTGAATACATGAGCCATGTTTGAATTCCTGGTTTTTGATGGGTCATGCTAACACAGCCCCGAGCCATCACACTTGCAGTAGCCACCTAAAGATTCAGACAGCCAAAGCCTAAACCCTAACAAACACCTGAGGAGCCAACGGGCAGACAGCTACCAGGCGTTCAAAATACTGGGCAAGCTGTGGGCAGACAGACTCTACCAGATAAATACAAAAAAAACTGGCATGCCCACACATTCAGACAGCCACTTCAAAAAACCTGACAGACCCATGGACTAACATCTCTTCCAAATACCTGACATGCCTATGAGGAGACAGCGACTACCAGTACACAAATAAGAAACATCTGGAACTTCTAGACGGAGACAGCTTCGGAACAAATACCTGACACGTCTACAGGCAGTCAGGCAGGGCAGACCAAACGGGCAGACAGCTACCATACTGATATATGACAGCAGGCGTAAGAAAACAAATACTAATACCTGGAGAGCCAAAAGACACGACAAACAGAAGACACGACAAATAAAACCCAGCGGCACTTCCAGAACAGCCGTCACATCCAGCCTGGCAGGCAGTGGCCACCCAGCAAAAACAACAGCAAAACAAATAATGGACCAGCATGCAGCATGACGGGTACTGTATGCAGTGCCAAGTTGATTATCAAACAGAGCTGCTCTCACATGTGGCATAATTCAGCCGGTCTCGTTTGCCTTTCCGGCCTTCCCTTTTGGTCCTTTTCTTCCTTTTTTTGCCCCCTTTCATGTTTCTACAGTTGGGCGCCCCCGCGGCCGAGCTTTGAGCGGGCCCAGAGGTGTAACGTTATTGACATGTGGCATAATTCAGGCGAAACAGAAACATGGCAGCACACCCTCACATGCCTCAAGCAGGCTGTTGATGGTACCGTCTGACCATGCACCTGAGCAAACCGCAACCTGCTTGTTGCATTCAGTAAGCTCAAGCTGTGCCACCGTGACCTCCGGCTGTTGATCAGGGCAACAGTTGCGCAGGGCTGGCCAGTCCAGATCACGCAATAAAATTGCTGCTCCAGGCTTGACTTTAACCTGAGGGGCCGCCGTGCAGGTAAGTGCTCACTCAGGACTGCTCGTGCCTGGGCTCCTGCATCTAAAAAGTGTTATGCTGTCCGTCCAATAGGTATGCCACTATCTATGCCCACCGCCCACGTAGGATGGAGGGATGGATAGCTTGCCAATAGGATATAGGATGGAGTGGTGGAGAGCTTGCTAATAGTAGGTTATACGATGGAGCACGGTTGAGTGCGCCTAGTGCGTGGGGCTTGCCACTAGGGAGCCACGTATGTCTCACCGCTGGGTCCAAGCTTCCCAGGCAGCCGGCCAGATCTGTGCAGCTTTCTGAACGCCTGGCTGCACGATCTGCATGCCGCTTCCTAAGCGACTCGGTCCACAGGCCTCAGAGGAAGCGGGCCAGAGGAGTTTGGTTTTCATACTGTCACGTCGCCCTGCTGCACGAGATGCTGCTGGCTAAGCAGATAGGCCCTACCAGACAGCAGGTAAGACCTGCGACCACTGAGTGCGGCTGAGCAAAAGGTTTTCGAGCGTCAAGCCGTCAAGCTCACGGCCTCACTGTTGCATGAGCTGTGTTTCTTCGGGTCCAGGCCTCGGGTCCAGGCATTCGGCCAAGCAAACCAGTGTGACATTCAGAGTGCCATGCTTGCCTTGCTGCACGAATTGCTGCTGGCCAAGCTGTTCCGGCCCGAGGCAAAGTCACTCATCTCCATGTCGCCCCCGGCTGCCATGCGGGCGTTTGCCTGCTGCTGCGTGCTCCCTTTCGTTCCAGCAGCTTCCTGTGGCTTTTTGGCAGGGATGATTGACCTGCCGGCTGTGGTGCTGCCGACGGTCATGGAGGTCCAGGCAGCCTTCAGACCGCTCGCAAACGACTGCATGTCGCGAGAGTCACGCCGAGTCTCGTTTCGAGGCCGATGACTGCAGGGGCACGGATCCGATCCGAGATTCCGATGACGCAGCAGGTTAGTCAAGAGCGACCAGTCAGTAAGCCGTGGGAGGCAGCGTTGATTACCAGCAAGCGATTGCCAGGGCTTTGAGTTGTGGCACGAAGATGACAGGAGTTCCGTATTGGATGGATGACTAGGATGACACTGCAGTCAGACAGCGGTGGGCAACGATGTCGATCGCATTGTGGCATGGGTGACGACATGCTTGGATCTGTTTCTAGGATTATGACAGCGGGATGAATGGTGATGAGATCAGTGTCAATGAGCCCAACCGAGACGGTAGCTCCAATGTACTACCGGTATAAGGAAGTTAGCAGTCACTCCGCAAAAGGACCACTCGTCCCAGGCCGTCCCAGAGGCATCCCACGTCCTACCTGGGACGCCCACCTGGGATGCCTCTGGGACGTCTCCTATATTTCACTTTGTCCATGGACGCGTAGTGTACAGTGTAGCACCTACCGTTTATATAGTCAACACAAGATCAGGGCACACTCTGTGCGCGTTTGTGTGATGCGCGAGATTTTAATGGTGTTAAACAATATCTTTCAATTTTAATACCGCATCGCAATGGTTTGAACCTCTCGAGTCATCGGTACCTGAGATCTCTGATCCGTACCTCTGATCTCTACATCCAGCTAAGTGTACAGAAATGTATGCAATGGTCAAAATCCACACATTTCAACTGCTTTCATTTCCTGTGTGGGAGGGTCGCAGGTCTAACAGCTGCCTTTGAACAACCCACACTTCATCGTCATCGCAGCCAGCAACTGCGCGATGAGAGGCGCAAGGAACACTATGGCTGACTTAACCGCGGTTCAGGACAAAAACAGGTGTGGAGGCGTCCAGTGCCCTTTTATCTCGAATGCGATCAGGCCGCCCAAACCTAGCCCGTCTGGACCAAGCTATCTTATCACGAAACTATGCTGTTTAAATTCAGGAACGCATCGTACGAATACCCGGTATCGAGCGACTGGTCTCTCTCGCACCGGTGAGTCCTGTCCCTGGCTCCCTGCCTATCGAGTAAGGGATTCAACGCCCCAGGCTCCTCAGCAGCAGTCATGTCCCTTTCAACTGAAAGGGAGGGTGCATGCCAATGCTTTTTGTGAGCACCAGGCCGAATTGGGCAGGTTGCTGGGTGCCATTGTTGAGTCCATGGGGACCAAGCCTAGACCGGCCGACAGCCGGTGACTCAAGCTACATGGCTTGATGGCTTGCTGCGCCATGCCCCTCCCGCTGGCCGCTGGCCGTGATGTAGCTGAATTGTAGCCGAAAAAACCTATGCTAGTAGTGTACACAAATGCAGCACAGAATCTTGGAAACAATTATTCATCTACTGAGAGGGTCTTCGTGGCTTATGCCATATTGCCATGTGTACTTGTTTGGATCAGTGAATACCCGCTGGGCCGTGCTGAACGCTCAGACGTGTGGGGCTGGTAGGGGATGAGCAAGCTCAAGTCCAGCTACCATGCACAGCCAGTACCATGGTTCAGCCATGCCACCCTCATGCATGCCATGTGCTGTACCTAAAGCTGTCATTCAGATGCCGTCATTCGGACTAGATGCTGGCTAGGAAGCGGCTTGGGGTATTCAGGTTCGATGCCCTCATTGTTTGTACCAGGCAGCGGACATTGCACCTCAGTGTCTTGGGGGGGGCCTCATCAAGCAGGCTTACCAGCTGAACCCCTCATGTCAGTGCGACTGATGACTCGCCTATCCCCGCTGCACAGATCCGCTGGTGGCTGCAGCTCTCAAAAGCAAGCCTGTCCCTCTCACCCCCTCCGCATGCAGGCATGTCTTATTTGCTCATTCTTTCTGCACAGGTCAAGTGGTCGCTACAGCTCTCGCAAGCAGGCTTGCCTGAGCCAGAGTGTGGACCTCACGAGCCTGTCACAGGCCCGACGCCATCAGCCACACGTGAGCCTCGCATAGGGCCCACAATACAAATGACATGTAGAAAGAGAGAAACTACGCCCTGCAGGGGCGTGAGAGTTAAGGAAACAGTGCAGGGCATGGGCCGAGGCGTTGTCCGCGCCGTCACCATAAAGGACACATACACATATTTCCTGGTATGCTTTCTATTGCCCTTCCAACCTGCCCCGATTTGCCGAGCCTTTTCTTGTGTGTGCTTCCTTGCAGGGAATTCAGTCCGCATCGTTGCCGGGCTACCACTCCCCCATGCAGAAGGTACTGAGATCACAGCTGGTGCCCCGGGCAGTTAGTAACTGCTCCATTCCCATAACATTGACACTGTCGTCATGACATACGTATACTTGCATCATGTCATGCTTAACCTCCCCCGCACTGTTATCAGCTGCCAGTGGTCCCCTCCTAAATCCTGAAACTGCCACCTAAATCCTGAAACTGCCGCCGGAATCCTGATGCTGCCTCCACATCCGCCTCATCCCTGTCTGCCTGCATGCCCAACCCCAGAGCCCCAGCCGTACCCAGCCCCAGCATTTGTATCGCTCCAGAACCGACCCAGTCATCACTCCATGGTGCCTTGTTCAGGTCAACTCCTTCAGCAGCATCCCCGACGCCGTCCCTGGGGCAACGGGTCAACCCAACCACAAGCGGGCCGCCCTGGCCTCCCCTCCCTATCCGATGAGCCCCCTGAAGCTGCAGCGGCATCACGCAGACACCCAAGCTTCAAACACGGCCGCAATTCTGAACGCACCTCTCTCTGAGCTTTCCCGCTCCTGCAAAGAAGCTTCCCAAAATATTGGCGTCCTGCCCCTCCGCGCCAAGGTAGGCATGCCAGACTGGGATCAGGCTCGATTGTGCATGCCACTGTGCCTGGTGCATGAGCCTATGAGTGCTGGAGGTGTGGCACAGGGACGAGCTCGGGGCCGAGCTTTCGGAGCCGGTATGGAGCAAGGTATACACTGCCATGAAACAGCAGTGAATTAGAACAGGACTGATATACCTATATGTGGACACATAAACACATGAACACATGAACACATGAACACATAAACACATAAACACATGAACACATGAACACATGAACACATAAACACATGAACACATGAACACATAAACACATAAACACATAAACACATGAACACATGAACACATGAACACATAAACACATGAACACATAAACACATAAACACATAAACACATAAACACATGAACACATGAACACATAAACACATAAACACATAAACACATAAACACATAAACACATAAACACATAAACACATGAACACATAAACACATAAACACATAAACACATAAACACATAAACACATAAACACATAAACACATAAACACATGAACACATAAACACATAAACACATAAACACATGAACACATGAACACATGAACACATAAACACATAAACACATAAACACATAAACACATAAACACATAAACACATAAACACGCACCGGCAAGCATAAGCGCAAATGATGGGAGCAAACCTGCACCCTGACTACGTCAGAATTTCGTTGAGCATTCCCCAGTTTTGTTTGTTGCCAAGTATACCCGCAAGTATACCCGCAAGTATACCCGCAAATTCGGCTGCGTTTTTTTAGCCCCATGGCCTACAGGTGTTCCCTCATTGGCCTGTGCATGCTAAATTCTCCTGGCATGGGGTGGGGGGGAAGAGGGGGTAGAAGAGGCACTCCCATGGACAGTCATCAGGGTTGTAAGGGGGCATGCACAAGAAACCCTGTGCTCACCTAGATGCCCAGAACCTGCAGAATCTGCTCCTTGTGTGTCGGCACGCCAGCAGGAGTCCACAAAGGTCAAAGGCCTCATAATGCGAGGCTGGCATATGGGGTGGGGTAGACGAGGCACTCCAAGGGCCAGTTATCAGGGCGGCAGGCGCAAGTACGATCGCCCTTCAGGTCCACTGATGTACTGTAGATTTGATTTGCCTTCCCTTGGACATAAAAAAATGTATTCTCTTAATGCTGCCCTCAGGGCATACTGTCATCAACACCTCTTAATTTCTGACTGAAAACTGGCGTCGACAATCCATAAGGTAGTACATTCATGAATCCCTCAGCCCCAGACAAGGTTAATTATGAGGGAAGGCAAAGCAAATCTACGATATATACAAGTTGCTGAACCTATTCCCATTTGCCATCACACCAGCAGGAGTCCACGGAGGCCAGCTGCCAGCTCCTTGCTGCAAGACAGGAGGCAGGACAACTACGGGCTGTGGTCCTGGAGAGGTGAGACGACGGAGAAACGCGCATCTCATGGCAGAGGTCCTAGCGCCTGGAATGTGGCTCTGCTTGAAGGGTAGAGGTTTTGGGGGCATACCCAGTCATGAGACCAACAACGGGTCCTAGACGGTGCATCGCGGCTTTGCATGGTGAAGACTCTTTTGAGTGGGGAGGGGGTGAGACCAGTTTTTGCTTCAGTGGAACCTTCCTTGTGGTGGGCTAGGGTCTCATCTTCGGTCGGTCGGCAGTGCAGCAGACAGCCAGACATGCGCCCTTGTGTGGCGGTGCTGCCTCCACAGTCCACCCTCTCATGCTGCAAGGAGGGCAACGGGGCAAACCGTAGATTTGATCTGCCTTCCCTTGGGTGAAAACAGGATTTGTTTCAATGCTGCCCTCAGGGCTAGTTATCCTCCCAAACTCTTACTTTCTGACTGAAAACTGGCATCGACGATCAATAAATAGTATATGCATGGATCCTTCAACCCCAAACAACGTTATTATTTTAATACCGTAGATATGCTTTGCCTTCCCTCATAAAAAGGGAAGGCAAAGCAAATCTACGGTATTAAAATAAAAAAGGTTCAGCCGGTCTGGCCCACACTTTGCCGCTCGGCCGTGGTTTATGGCCTCCCACTTGTCCATTCCTGTCCACGTTGAGGTTTGAAAAAGTGTGGACTGGAAAAGTGTGTGCTGCTGACTCTGCTGACTCTGAATGAAAGAGGGTATGGCATCTGATTCGATTTGAAGGGGATTCCAGCGTCTTCCCTGCCTCGCGGCCTCTGCTTTGAATCCTGCCCACTGGCTAGTGTGGCGTCTGAAATATGTGTGTGCGCCTTTGGGTGGCTTTGCAGGGAGGCCGAGGCTAACCGCCTGCGCTCAGAGATGGAGGCGTGGCAGCTCCTCTGCAAGCAGGTGGGCTTGGGCTGTGGGTTCGTGGGGATGTGGGTTCGAATCCCATTGGAGTCGCCTGAACGATTGGTAAAACCTCTTGGCGTGAAATACCGTGGCTGGTCCGTGGCTGGTCGAGAGGGAAATCGTAAAAGATTACTGAGGTACCGTCGAGTGATTGATCCACAATCGCAATAACACGGGGAAGGATGCGCGTATCCTGTACGGGAAGGTCTGTCCCTCGGGATCGCCTACACCTAGGGATTCGTTAACACGCACGAAGGATTGGAAACCATACGTAGTACTTACTTCTTACTGGGCTTGGGCTCGAAGAGCGCGCCAGCACACAGCTCATCCTGCTATCAAATATATATATCCTGTTATTGATATCATGCTTACTATCAATTAATGAATCGTTGACAAGCAGGTTGACCTGGGCTCAACCTTTAAACCCTAAACCCTGACCTCAAACCCTAAACCCTAATCCCATGACAAGCAGGTGTACCTGGGCTCAAAGAGCTTCAGCACACAAATGTTCGTATCAAATTGGTAATTATGTTTGCTTCTGATATACTGCTTGCTATTGATATCATGCTTGATGTTCATGAAATTCATTATCATCCTGTCAATGATTGAATGCACAGCAAGCAGGTGGACCTGGGCTTCGTGTTGCATGTCCGCCCTGCCTGGTCCCTCACGCCCTCCTAGGCAACATGGGACTGGCTGTAAGCCTCAACATGGGACTGGCTGTAAGCCTCAACATGGGACTGGCTGTAAGCCTCAACATGGGACTGGCTGTAAGCCTCAACATGGGACTGGCTGTAAGCCTCAACATGGGACTGGCTGTAAGCCTCAACATGGGACTGGCTGTAAGCCTCAACATGGGACTGGCTGTAAGCCTCAACAAGGGACTGGCTGTAAGCCTCAACATGGGACTGGCTGTAAGCCTCAACATGGGACTGGCTGTAAGCCTCAACATGGGACTGGCTGTAAGCCTCAACATGGGACTGGCTGTAAGCCTCAACATGGGACTGGCTGTAAGCCTTAACATGGGACTGGCTGCAAGCCTCAACTTGGGACTGGCTGTAAGCCTCAACATGGGACTGGCTGTAAGCCTCAACATGGGACTGGCTGTAAGCCTCAACATGGGACTGGCTGTAAGCCTCAACATGGGACTGGCTGTAAGCCTCAACATGGGACTGGCTGTAAGCCTCAACATGGGACTGGCTGTAAGCCTCAACATGGGACTGGCTGTAAGCCTCAACATGGGACTGGCTGTAAGCCTCAACATGGGACTGGCTGTAAGCCTCAACATGGGACTGGCTGTAAGCCTCAACATGGGACTGGCTGTAAGCCTCAACGTGGGAATGGCTGTAAGCCTCAACATGGGACTGGCTGTAAGCCTCAACATGGGACTGGCTGTAAGCCTCAACATGGGACTGGCTGTAAGCCTCAACATGGGACTGGCTGTAAGCCTTAACATGGGACTGGCTGCAAGCCTCAACTTGGGACTGGCTGTAAGCCTCAACATGGGACTGGCTGTAAGCCTCAACATGGGACTGGCTGTAAGCCTCAACATGGGACTGGCTGTAAGCCTCAACATGGGACTGGCTGTAAGCCTCAACATGGGACTGGCTGTAAGCCTCAACATGGGACTGGCTGTAAGCCTCAACATGGGACTGGCTGTAAGCCTCAACATGGGACTGGCTGTAAGCCTCAACATGGGACTGGCTGTAAGCCTCAACATGGGACTGGCTGTAAGCCTCAACATGGGACTGGCTGTAAGCCTCAACGTGGGAATGGCTGTAAGCCTCAACATGGGACTGGCTGTAAGCCTCAACATGGGACTGGCTGTAAGCCTCAACATGGGACTGGCTGTAAGCCTCAACAATCGGAACCCAAACCAACGGATAGCGTATGTCTCATCAAATGAACAGCAGTCGCCTACTTGCCCAGCTCCTAAAGGCTATCTCTGCTGGCTGATCCAACCCGCCTGTTCGACCTCCATGCAGGGCACATACCAGCATGAATTATTTCCTCCTCATCTGCACACAAATTAGATGTTGTTGCTTTTGTTACAAAGTTGACGCAACCACCCACAGCCTTTTGCGAAAGGGCCAGGCAGAGCAAACCGGGGAGAAACCAGAAAACGAGGAACGCAACAGGCACCAGCAGAGATCAAACCAAAGCACAATCAACTATATGTTGACGGTCATGACGTCTGGGGGGATGCAATATTGATGCGATGTGTGCTTGGGCAGGGTGGAGTCAAATTTGGGATAGCTGTGCCCAACTCAACAGCAATTGTCTTCACGTCCGAGTCAGGTGCATCTCGGCATATAGCCAAGAGGGCCTAGAATAGGGAAGCTCCGGTGCTCAGGCTACCGGCCTACGTCCAGTCAAGGTTGGGTCGTCCCCATAGGCCTGCACTGCTTGCCACCCGGCGGGCCTCCCAAGCGTGGTCTGGCACACACTACATGAACACTGAATCCGTGATATGGTCCCCCAATTCCCGTTGGCATGCCCTGCTGGACACCCAGCAGGCCCCCAAACAGGGTCTAGCACACACTGAATGAACACTGAATCCCTTATTGGGTCCCCAATCCCCATTGGATCACCCTGCTGGACACCTTTCGGTCCCCCCAACCGGGGTCTGGCACACACTGAATCCGTGATTTACCCTTTGCCGCTGCCTTGCTGGTTTCCAGGAGGAGGGCCAGCTGTCTGCTGCGGCAGCAAAGGCCAGGGCCTTGCAGACCTGGGGCACCAAGATGGAGGCAGAGGCCTTCCAGCTTCGTGAGCAGCTCTATATGGCAGAAGCCGGCACGAAAGCTGCACGTCAGGTGGGTAGTTGAGGATGATAAGAGCAAACCTGGACCCTGACTACGTCAAATTGGGGGAAGCATTCCCCAGTTTGGTTTGTTACCATGCCCCCTAAGCACCCGACGAGCCTCCTAGTTAAGAGCCACCTCATTGCCTGGCTCCTCTCCCCAGTTGCCACCCTCATTACATTACTTTGAGTGAAGCTGGCCTACAGGTGCTCCTTAAATTGAATTTCCGTCAAACTTAGATTTCCCCCCATTTGGGGGGCTCAGATTGGCAATAGTCTCCGAGATAGAATCAGTTTGGGACTACAGTATCATCACTGCCCGTTTATAAAGAGTTGGGTGAAAACGTCCGTCAGAAGAGTCGGCGCTTTAAACTGCAGTCATCCCACTCCTCAAGCTTGCACAAGCAGTTCACCGTTCGGTAGAGAGTCCTGCCCTCAGAAAGTGTAACCAGTGTCGGGGGGGCCGGTTTCGGAGCAAAACTAAATCTGCTATCACTGAACTGGAGACGACTCGAAAGTCTTCAGAGGGGACAAAACTGACGGTTTGGAGCGCATTGAAAAGCCCAATAACCGCTGGCCAAAGGGGTGCTCCAAGGTAACGGGGAGCATGAGAAGCTAAAGCGGAGGTTAGGGTGGGTGGGTTCGAAAGTAAGAGAAGCTTCAAGCTCAGACGTGGAGGAAACACTTTTCCGACTGAAGGTCTTTCACGAGCTTAGCTCCTATACACCCCATATAGGGGTTTAGGGTTACGATCGAGTATTTCCACTCTTTTAGCCCCCCAAATCCTTCAGGTTTGTGCATTACTATGCTCTAACCTTGCTCATTTTTTCAGGTAGCCTGCAAAACAATCCCAGTACCGGTACTCATTAGGAAAACGTAATTATAAAAGATCGTTGCTACAGAAGCCTCCCCCTGATCCCCCCAGCCTGCAATCCACAGGAGTCGCAGGCCCCCCGGCAAACCTCACGCGCGGCTTCGCCGCGCTGTCCACACTTTGTCACACCTAAGCATTTTTTAGTAATTGCATGTTTAATTAATGCATATTTTGAAAAAAGACACTGCATCCCCCGAATCCCCCCGGCCTGCATTCCCCAGGAGTCGCAGGCCGCTGGCCGCGAGGCTGCGTCGGCCCGCGTGGAGGCGGCCGGGCGCATCGCGGCAGCTGAGGCAGCGCAGCGCCTCGAGCGGTCAACGGAGGGGCGCGAGGCTCGAGCAGCGGCGCTAGTGGCTGAGCTGCAAGCAGCCCGTGCTGAATGCGAGGCCATCAGGCGCAGCGCAGAGGCCGCGGTACATCTGCAACAGGACAGCAACAGCTGCAACAGGCCATTGGCGGCCGCAACAGCCGAACCTAAGGTGGCCATGCTACCGGAGACACATGCGGCGGTGCCACTTTTCCCTGTAACCCTAACCTTGGACCAGCAGATCCAGCAGAAAGTAGCTGACCTGGCTGAGCTGCAGCAGTACTGTCAGGAGCTGGAGGTCGCTAGGGTGCAGTCTGAGGAACGGAAGGGCATGGCGGAGTCCAAGGCTGCAGTGCTTGAGGCAGAGGTTGGGAGGCTTACCGCGGCGGTGAAGGCTGCTGAGGCTAGCGCTGCGGAGGCCTTGGCGCAGATAGAGAAGCTGACGGATGCAGTTGCAGCTGCTGAGGCAAATGCAGCTGCCTCGGACACAGCTGCTGATACAGCCAAAGACATGGCAGCTATGGCTGAGGCGAATGCAGCTGCCTCCGACGCAGCTGCTGATACAGCCAAGGCAATGGTTGCTACTGCTGAGGCAAAGGCTACTGCCTCCGACGCAGCTGCTGAGGTAGCCAAGGAGATGGCTGCTGCCTCTGATGCGACTGCTGAAACAACCAAGGAAATGGCAGCTGCCTCTTATGCAGCGGCGGAGGCGGCGGCGGAGATTGCGGATGAGGCGGTGGAGGCCACCGCCGCTGCCATGGCCCTGATGGCCCATGGGAATGCTGAGGTGGCGCGCTTGGAGCTGGCGCTGTCCCGCTGCAACGGGGTCGATTCTGAGGTGGTGCGCGTGCAGCTGGGTCGATTCCCAGCTGCAGCTGAGGGGGTGCGCATGCAGCTGGGTCTGTCTGGCGGCTCCTCAGATCTGGGGGCCTCGAGCTCCCTCGTTGAGCAACTGGAGGCAGAGGCGGCACAGGTGAGGGAGGGAGAGGCTCTACAGAGAATGAAAAGGGGGCACAGGTGTGGGTGGGTGAAGAACCACAGAGGAGAGGGATGGGGGCACAGGTGTGGGTGGGTGAAGAACCACACAGAAGAGGGATGGGAGCACAGGTGTGTGGTTGGGTGAAGAACCACACAGAAGAGATATGGGGGCACAGGTGTGTGGTTGGGTGAAGAACCATACAGAAGAGATATGGGGGCACAGGTGTGTGGCTGGGTGAAGAACCACACAGAAGAGATATGGGGGCACAGGTGTGTGGTTGGGTGAAGAACCACACAGAAGAGATATGGGGGCACAGGTGTGTGGTTGGGTGAAGCAACCCTCCCTACTCAGGTATCTTTGGTTGGCCCTTTTACACAATGCTTGTCCTTGGTCTGCATCATATATACATATGGCTTTCAGAACCACAGAGAAGAGGGTGGAGCCAAAACCCAACATCACACCCTGCAGGCCGAGGCTGCCGAACAAGTCGTGACTGTGCACATCGACGTCCAAGCCGGCGCTGCAAGCAAGGAGCTTCCCTTGGCATCACGTCCGGCGGCGAGAGCTCGACGTGGGCGCTGTGCCCGTGCTATTGGCCTCATGCTGTCCATGACGCGGCGCACCCTGCTGCTGGGGGGCCTGGGTGCGGCTGCTGTGGCCGCCTCTCGCACGCCGAGGGGTTTGCGCTGGGTGGCGGCCACAGAGGCCAGGCTGGCGGCTGCTGCTGCACGGGTGCAGCAGAGTCGCGCCGGAGGCGGCGCTGCCGCATAGGGGCTGCCTCAAGCAGGCGACCCGGCGACACCCGCACGTGGCTGCTTGGGATGAGGGAGTCAAGGCTGCGGGGCCGAGGATCTTGAGAGATTCATGTATGATGCTGGCTGGCTGCAGCGGGGCCGCACGGGAAGCAACCTCTGCCCCCCGTTGTAGTTGTGACACGAGCGAGGGCCTAGTTGGCATGTGCGGTTGGCGATGAGGGAGTTGCGGCTGCTGCCGTACAGGTGGAAGGGAATGCGACCTGTGAGGGTCGAGAGCACAATGCTGACCTGGCAGCCGCCATGGAGCCCCAACGTGCATGGTGACTAGAGCCCTGGGACCCCAATAGCAAGCTTGAGGAGAGCTCAGGGTTTGGGGTTCATCCAAAACCATTGAGCTACCGTAGCACATCCCCCCTAGCCGCTTGAGAGAGGATTAGACGATGTCTTGGTCAGGCGGCTGGGCATGGGGTCTGATCTACAGTTGTTTTGAGGTTCTCTTGCAGATTTACCAAAACGGAAGTTTTTTTTGATGCTGGAAAGGCTGCAGTGGCGGGTGGTGAGTTAGTTGGATCAGTTGGATACATTGGCCCAGTGTTGGATGTTTCTGCGTTGAACGTTGGAATCCTCCTCTTAAGTTTTTCCCTCTCTCTCTCCGCCTTAAAAGGAAGTACAACATGAAAAGCTGTTGTGTGCCTTTATTTTGCTTGGCCTTATCAAAGTTTGAGGCTGGCCACCCTACCATTACCCTACCCCAGAAATCTGAGGTACAATACGATTTAAGCAGCCCAAAAGCCTGTGTAGGCCTCTCCGTCGCCTGCTCAGAGACCCCCACACCTGGCATCCATACCATGTCCATAATTCAAATGCTTGATGTACCCTGCCTCCATGCCAGACCACATGGAGCCATGCTGAGCGGGTACAAACCTCTTTCTTTCTATTAGCAGGCCGACATGAACACCACACCATGTGCGTGTACATATTGACATTTATCGATACAAGATTATCAGCTCTTTAGTTAGGCCCCCACGCGGCCGAGCCTTATTTGAGCAGGGCCCAGAGTTGTCACGTCATTGACAAGGTTATTAGCATGTTGGTGACTAGCGGTGTCCGCGTCGCCGAGTCCCTCCCTACTCTGGTATCTTTGGTTTGCTCTTTTCGACAGCGTCTCTTCCTTGGTTGCCATCATTTGACTTTTGTAACTCGTTTCCAAGTCTTCTGTCTCCGATGTCCCTCTGTCTCAATAGTTTGTATTTATATTTCCTGTGGATGGGAACAACGTGCTTTAAGTGATACCTTGTTTTATGGTGGCCTTTTATGTGTGAAGAAGCTTGCCGTAAATTTGATCTCTCGGATATGAACAAAAGATTCGTTTTCATGCTGCCCTCATAGCAAATAATCGACCAAAACTCTTAATTTCTGACTGAAAACTGGCGTCGACAATCGATCATTAGTGAAGTCAAGAATTCCTCGACCCCAAACATCGTTAATTTTGAGGGAAGGCAAAGCAATTCTACAGTATGCGTCATATAAAATGTTCAGATACCAATATAGGAAGATCTTCATGTCAACTCGAAATTGTCTCTGATCTTGCTGCGTTTGAAAAGCATTTATCAGATCTAAGCAGGAAAGAAAGTGACAGTCCTCATTGGCAATGCCAGGGGGTGACTGAATTGCTGGACATCTCATCTTCCTATTTTTTAATAATGGCTGGTCTCAACCTTGGCTGCATTGGCAGGTGTTGAGTTGGATACGTTGGCCCAGTCAATGACGTTACACCTCTGGGCCCTGCTCAACTTTTGCAACGAACAACAGGAAGTCCTCAAATAAATCCAATCTGAATTTAAGCTCCGTCCCATTACCATGTTTGTGGGGTGAGGCAGACACCTATAATAATTTAGGTGTGCATCAGACCAGGCGCTGGGAGTGCACTATTGGGACCACGGAGAATGGGAGCTAAACCTCGACTGGCCTCACCCACCCCCACGGTGACTGGCCTGTGGCTGGTGCCCGACTGGCCTCACCCACCCCCACGGTGACTGGCCTGTGGCTGGTGCCCGTACCAGCCAGGCTTGCCGCACTGGCCTGTCACGCCATAGGCCGTGATGCTGCTGAAGCGAACCTTAGATGTGGAGTTTTACTTGTACAGTCCAGCGGGACTGGACATGTATGCAGGGGACAGGTGCCCAGGAACCAAATTAAACTAGGACAGTGAGCGAAAAACAGTGCCCTCCTGCTGAAGCACACTATTAGTAACAATTTTGTTTCCGATTGTGAGCCAATAAATAAAGCGGGTGAGACTTCAACCGACAGAACCCTGAAGGTACTGGCAAACGATCCACACCTCTGAAGGTACTAGCAAAAGACTTCAACCACTGAAGGTACTAGCAAAATAGCCACAGACCACTTAAGGCACTAGCAACAGAACCACGGACCATTGAAGGTACTAGCGAGAGAACAGACACAAATAGCCAGACCTTGAGTTTCCTTAAGCCAGCTTGGCTTCCAGTAACCCACAGAGATTCATCTTACGCCTTTCTTGCAGAAACCAGCGACGGGGGGGCAAAAAAAATGTCAAACACCCCATCATAAAACAAATGTGAAACGACCCATGGCTACCCCCCCCCCGCCTCCGGAACCTAATAAGACCTTGATTTCTCAGTCAAAAATCAAAATTTCAGGGAGGGAGCGGGGTCAATTTCAATCAGTTCGTCAGTGCGCTTCTACTGGTGTAGATAAATGTACATGGTTCACAAATGTCAAGTGGTGAAACAAAAGAATATACCATTGCTCTTGCTACCACCTGCCAGATACCTTTCCACGCTAGAGACCATGAGGCTCCAGAAACTAGAGGACTCTCGCACGAGTGGCAGCAAACTAGAATCTAACTTGAGCGTGCTGACTTGCTGCTTCAGAAGCTTGGTCTTCTGCTTCTTGGGGAGCTCCTTGCCCATCACCCCCTCAAACTCCTCAGCACTGATGGCATATCTCGTCACATCTGCCTCCGTCAGCTCCTGACCAGGGTAGGCTGACTCCATGTGATGTAGGAAGTGATAGCTCCACCCATAAGGGCGGACGGTGCCCGCAACGCTCCTGCAGATGGTTCAAGCCACTGGTCTGTTGGTGCAAGGATTATTGGCAGAACCCCTCTCAGCAGCTGCATATGAATTCTTGTACGTCATGGGGCAGCGGGACTCGACTGCTAGCGTGCTGCTGGTAGAGCCTTTGCCCAACTCCGTTTTGCACAGGCCTGATGTTCTGTCGTCACACACAATGCCACAGAAGCCGCATGCCTCAGCACCACTTGGCTCCAAGCTACACGCTGCTCCACATTGGCGCAGCAAGATGTGCGCTCCGACGTGCAGTCGCATAGCTGATAGCTTGATTATCTTCCCACAGCCATGCACCTGCCACCTTGCACACAGTCGGCACATCCCCAGCTATTGGTGGTCCATATTCTTGCTGAAGATCCTCCAACTCTTGGGGGGCGTCATTGCAAAATGGCCAGGGCTTGGCATCATCGCCTCTGTACGGGAACTCAGCTGACATGCTCAAGCTGTGGCTAGAAGCTGATGGAAGCTGACCAGGGACCCCCACCTGTTGGGCTAGCATGCAGCTGGAGATGACGTCAAGGGTCGACCCCTCACACGTCGCAATGATACCCGGAGAAGGGGAGGCTGACATTTCAAAGGGGATGGCCCTGTGGGCTGGCACCTTGAGCATAACACCGACTTTCCCACCCCAAGCCAAGGACGCTGCTGATCCATCAGCCTCACTCCCTCTAGAGTACGTCAAGTGCATTAGCACCCCTGTCACTACAGCTGCCTCCATCATCAGCTGCTCCGGTGTCAACTCGCCCACGCTGTACATGCCCCCCTTGGCAGTAGGGGCCTGGAGCATATCTGCTCTGAGCACGGCCAGGGCTGACACACCGTTGCATGCTAGAGCGAGAGGCTCTACGGCAGCCGCATGCTCGATAGCAGAAGCAGCAGCCGGAGCAAGAGCTGAAGGAGTAGCAGAGGTAGAAGAGGGGTATAATGATGTGATTGTGCGCTGTCGCTTCGTCGAGTTCTCCTTGGCCAGCCTCTCAGCTCCTCTCTTGCACTCTTTCCCCTGTTGGTGATTTCTTAGGGCCACTGGGTTGTATGTGAATTTTAAGACCTTCAAACAATGCTCACAGCAGGTTGTCATTGCTTAATTAATAGTAACTACCAATGCAGGTACATCGTGCGAGTCCATAATGGGTGTACGCACAACGGTGCATGTGGTTCCGGAGCCATGACACCCCCCCATGTCAAAATTGCATGCCAAGAGGGGTCTGGCATTCTGTGTGGGATTTTTTATGATGCATATCTGTAACAAATGACAGTGGGAATGCAGCGCTGTAGCTATCGTCTCAATCTGATGTTTAAAAAAAAAGATGAAAACAAATCCAAAAATGCCTTTTTCTTTTTACCCCCCTCCCCCCCCCACTTTGCCCCTCGGTATCTCCCAGCCCCCTGGGCCAAAAACAATTTGAGACCAGATATGGAAAGCTCTCGTCAAGCTCTACAACTTAAGATGATGGGGTGTATTCAGCTTGTTTTTGCCCCCCCCTCGGAAACCAGCACCACAAAAACCATATCGCCCCCCCCCCTCTTCCTTTTAGTTTCTTCTTTTCTCCCTGCTGAACAGTTGGGCGCCTACGCGGCCGAGCTTTGAGCGGGCCCAGAGGTGTAACGTTTTTGACCTGGAGAGCCAGGTGTTACGTTTTTAACCTGAAGAGACGTGGTAGACATCGTTGAGGCGTAGACGTGTTTCTGAGGCTGGAACTTCCTTTACCTTAATTTGCCAGCCTTTTGTCTGTCCCTTCACTTTATTTCCCACTTGTCCTCCCTTTTCCTGCCCCCTGGTGTTCGTTTTGTTCTTTCCTCCCAACCCTTTAGATAGGCGCTCACGCGGCCGAGCCTTTTCGAGCAGGACCCAGAGATGTCACGGCATTGACCTGGAGAGAGCCAGGAGCTCTGGAGAGAGCCGGACAGCTCCCAAGAAAACAGTCGATGACATTACACCTCTGGGCCCTGCTCAAAAAGGCTCGGCCGCGTGGGCGCCAAACTGTCTCGTTGAAAGAAGATAAAGTTAAGGGAGGAGGCCAGGAGCGAAAGAAGGAGAAGAACATTAAGGAGAGAGAAATACCCCCCCAAAAGGAAAAGGCAGCCCGACGAATCCCTACCCCTGTTAAGTCAGTTCCCCAGGAATCTAAATCAAAGCAACAAAACTAGGCCTCAACAAAGCATACGACGTCCTCAACAAAATTCAGAGCCTCCCAAGAAAACAGTACAAGTTTGAAAGCATCCGCACTTCTGAATTCAGTGAAGTGACAAGAAGTCAAGAACCCGAGGAAGAAACTCCTGGAGCGCTTATACATGCGGTACACCTTAACATCATGACAAACAGATGTCAACAACGGTAACGGTGCGGATGTGGCTTCGGCCCAGGCTGCGCTGTTATCTTAACTCTCACGCCTCCCACGTGGCGTAGCTTATTTTCTTTTTTCAAAAGTCAACAGGAACTGTGGTCAAGACCAGTTGTTAAAACGCTAATGCAACCACCCACAACCTATTTCGAAAGGGCCTGGCGTAGCGAACCAGGGGGAGACCATCAGACCACCAAAACGGAAACCGAAACAGACCACAGAATCTGCCCATCCTTCAACTCCAGACCTTCAACATCAGTTCTTCCACCCTTGACCCGTCTCCGCCCGCCACCTATCCCTCGCCGCCCAGTACTGCGCATCATCGACAAGCGAACTTCCAACCCGTAGGAAGAAGTCCATGGGCATGAATTCCATTGGGGTCGCCACATATCTGCACATGCAACTTTGGAGTTGTGCCAAATCCAAGCGTCCGTCTTGTTGGGTGACCTGAGCAGGGGGCGAGGTTCACGAAATGACAAAACAATGCAAGCATATGTTTGTGTACCGGTTTCTATTTATTTATTAAAATAACGATGTCCCACCTCAGGTCCCTACTCAGTGCCCCCCCCCCCCCCCAAACAGGCGTTTGATCCAAGTAAAGAGCAAGATAATGAACGAAATAACGGCCGAACACCCATGAGCGTACGCTGCGGCACGACACGGCACAGGTTTTAGCCCATCGTACTTGCAAGATAGCAAAACATGCCGCATGATATGGCACAGATTTTGCCGGACTGTCCCATCATGGTCGCACTATGCTGTCCCTCCCCCTGACAGGCACTTACATCATCCGGTTGGGAAAGGCAAAAAGGAGAACATAACAGGGGGTGGGAGAGAAGTGCTCCTATTCTATTATTTTTTACTCAATGGGAGGAAAAAGCTAATTGGCTGACCTCCGGCCCCTTCCTGCCTTCAACTTTGAAACCATAATACTGCCCTCCTTTGGTAGCATACTACGGCTGAACCTGTGCCAAACCGTGATGCATCGTGCCGTTTTGTGCCTTAACCCTATACTCTTATCCCCAACCCGTAGGAACCTATCACACACATGATGACACAATTTGATGACATGACTACATGGGTTTATGCCCGGGCAATGTATGCCATGTTAATGAACAGCTGCAAGAAGCCCTGACATGATGACACAGGTTCATGCCAGCACAACGTAAGACATGTAAATGAACAGCTGCAAAAAGCCCTGACATGATGACACAGGTTCATGCCAGCACAACGTAAGACATGTAAATGAACAGCTGCAAGAAGCCCTGACATGATGACACAGGTTCATGCCAGCACAACGTAAGACATGTAAATGAACAGCTGCAAGAAGCCCTAACATGATGACACAGGTTCATGCCAGCACAACGTAAGACATGTAAATGAACAGCTGCAAGAAGCCCTGACATGATGACACAGGTTCATGCCAGCACAACGTAAGACATGTAAATGAACAGCTGCAAGAAGCCCTGACATGATGACACAGGTTCATGCCAGCACAACGTATGACATGTAAATGAACAGCTGCAAGAAGCCCTGACATGATGACACAGGTTCATGCCAGCACAACGTAAGACATGTAAATGAACAGCTGCAAGAAGCCCTGACATGATGACACAGGTTCATGCCAGCACAACGTATGACATGTAAATGAACAGCTGCAAGAAGCCCTGACATGATGACACAGGTTCATGCCAGCACAACGTATGACATGTAAATGAACAGCTGCAAGAAGCCCTGACATGATGACACAGGTTCATGCCAGCACAACGTAAGACATGTAAATGAACAGCTGCAAGAAGCCCTGACATGATGACACAGGTTCATGCCAGCACAACGTAAGACATGTAAATGAACAGCTGCAAGAAGCCCTGACATGATGACACAGGTTCATGCCAGCACAACGTATGACATGTAAATGAACAGCTGCAAGAAGCCCTGACATGATGACACAGGTTCATGCCAGCACAACGTATGACATGTAAATGAACAGCTGCAAGAAGCCCTGACATGATGACACAGGTTCATGCCAGCACAACGTAAGACATGTAAATGAACAGCTGCAAGAAGCCCTGACATGATGACACAGGTTCATGCCAGCACAACGTAAGACATGTAAATGAACAGCTGCAAGAAGCCCTGACATGATGACACAGGTTCATGCCAGCACAACGTAAGACATGTAAATGAACAGCTGCAAGAAGCCCTGACATGATGACACAGGTTCATGCCAGCACAACGTATGACATGTAAATGAACAGCTGCAAGAAGCCCTGACATGATGACACAGGTTCATGCCAGCACAACGTAAGACATGTAAATGAACAGCTGCAAGAAGCCCTGACATGATGACACAGGTTCATGCCAGCACAACGTAAGACATGTAAATGAACAGCTGCAAGAAGCCCTGACATGATGACACAGGTTCATGCCAGCACAACGTAAGACATGTAAATGAACAGCTGCAAGAAGCCCTGACATGATGACACAGGTTCATGCCAGCACAACGTATGACATGTAAATGAACAGCTGCAAGAAGCCCTGACATGATGACACAGGTTCATGCCAGCACAACGTAAGACATGTAAATGAACAGCTGCAAGAAGCCCTGACATGATGACACAGGTTCATGCCAGCACAACGTATGACATGTAAATGAACAGCTGCAAGAAGCCCTGACATGATGACACAGGTTCATGCCAGCACAACGTAAGACATGTAAATGAACAGCTGCAAGAAGCCCTGACATGATGACACAGGTTCATGCCAGCACAACGTATGACATGTAAATGAACAGCTGCAAGAAGCCCTGACATGATGACACAGGTTCATGCCAGCACAACGTAAGACATGTAAATGAACAGCTGCAAGAAGCCCTGACATGATGACACAGGTTCATGCCAGCACAACGTAAGACATGTAAATGAACAGCTGCAAGAAGCCCTGACATGATGACACAGGTTCATGCCAGCACAACGTATGACATGTAAATGAACAGCTGCAAGAAGCCCTGACATGATGACACAGGTTCATGCCAGCACAACGTATGACATGTAAATGAACAGCTGCAAGAAGCCCTGACATGATGACACAGGTTCATGCCAGCACAACGTATGACATGTAAATGAACAGCTGCAAGAAGCCCTGACACTGATGACACAGGTTCATGCCAGCACAACGTAAGACATGTAAATGAACAGCTGCAAGAAGCCCTGACATGATGACACAGGTTCATGCCAGCACAACGTAAGACATATAAATGAACAGCTGCAAGAAGCCCTGACATGATGACACAGGTTCATGCCAGCACAACGTATGACATGTAAATGAACAGCTGCAAGAAGCCCTGACATGATGACACAGGTTCATGCCAGCACAACGTAAGACATGTAAATGAACAGCTGCAAGAAGCCCTGACATGATGACACAGGTTCATGCCAGCACAACGTATGACATGTAAATGAACAGCTGCAAGAAGCCCTGACATGATGACACAGGTTCATGCCAGCACAACGTAAGACATGTAAATGAACAGCTGCAAGAAGCCCTGACATGATGACACAGGTTCATGCCAGCACAACGTATGACATGTAAATGAACAGCTGCAAGAAGCCCTGACATGATGACACAGGTTCATGCCAGCACAACGTAAGACATGTAAATGAACAGCTGCAAGAAGCCCTGACATGATGACACAGGTTCATGCCAGCACAACGTAAGACATGTAAATGAACAGCTGCAAGAAGCCCTGACATGATGACACAGGTTCATGCCAGCACAACGTAAGACATGTAAATGAACAGCTGCAAGAAGCCCTGACATGATGACACAGGTTCATGCCAGCACAACGTATGACATGTAAATGAACAGCTGCAAGAAGCCCTGACATGATGACACAGGTTCATGCCAGCACAACGTATGACATGTAAATGAACAGCTGCAAGAAGCCCTGACATGATGACACAGGTTCATGCCAGCACAACGTATGACATGTAAATGAACAGCTGCAAGAAGCCCTGACATGATGACACAGGTTCATGCCAGCACAACGTAAGACATGTAAATGAACAGCTGCAAGAAGCCCTGACATGATGACACAGGTTCATGCCAGCACAACGTATGACATGTAAATGAACAGCTGCAAGAAGCCCTGACATGATGACACAGGTTCATGCCAGCACAACGTATAGACATGTAAATGAACAGCTGCAAGAAGCCCTGACATGATGACACAGGTTCATGCCAGCACAACGTAATGACATGTAAATGAACAGCTGCAAGAAGCCCTGACATGATGACACAGGTTCATGCCAGCACAACGTATGACATGTAAATGAACAGCTGCAAGAAGCCCTGACATGATGACACAGGTTCATGCCAGCACAACGTAAGACATGTAAATGAACAGCTGCAAGAAGCCCTGACATGATGACACAGGTTCATGCCAGCACAACGTAATGACATGTAAATGAACAGCTGCAAGAAGCCCTGACATGATGACACAGGTTCATGCCAGCACAACGTAAGACATGTAAATGAACAGCTGCAAGAAGCCCTGACATGATGACACAGGTTCATGCCAGCACAACGTATGACATGTAAATGAACAGCTGCAAGAAGCCCTGACATGATGACACAGGTTCATGCCAGCACAACGTAAGACATGTAAATGAACAGCTGCAAGAAGCCCTGACATGATGACACAGGTTCATGCCAGCACAACGTATGACATGTAAATGAACAGCTGCAAGAAGCCCTGACATGATGACACAGGTTCATGCCAGCACAACGTAAGACATGTAAATGAACAGCTGCAAGAAGCCCTGACATGATGACACAGGTTCATGCCAGCACAACGTATGACATGTAATGAACAGCTGCAAGAAGCCCTGACATGATGACACAGGTTCATGCCAGCACAACGTAAGACATGTAAATGAACAGCTGCAAGAAGCCCTGACATGATGACACAGGTTCATGCCAGCACAACGTAAGACATGTAAATGAACAGCTGCAAGAAGCCCTGACATGATGACACAGGGTTCATGCCAGCACAACGTATGACATGTAAATGAACAGCTGCAAGAAGCCCTGACATGATGACACAGGTTCATGCCAGCACAACGTAAGACATGTAAATGAACAGCTGCAAGAAGCCCTGACATGATGACACAGGTTCATGCCAGCACAACGTAATGACATGTAAATGAACAGCTGCAAGAAGCCCTGACATGATGACACAGGTTCATGCCAGCACAACGTAAGACATGTAAATGAACAGCTGCAAGAAGCCCTGACATGATGACACAGGTTCATGCCAGCACAACGTATGACATGTAAATGAACAGCTGCAAGAAGCCCTGACATGATGACACAGGTTCATGCCAGCACAACGTAAGACATGTAAATGAACAGCTGCAAGAAGCCTGACATGATGACACAGGTTCATGCCAGCACAACGTAATGACATGTAAATGAACAGCTGCAGAAGCCCTGACATGATGACACAGGTTCATGCCAGCACAACGTAAGACATGTAAATGAACAGCTGCAAGAAGCCCTGACATGATGACCACAGGTTCATGCCAGCACAACGTAATGACATGTAAATGAAACAGCTGCAAGAAGCCCTGACATGATGACACAGGTTCATGCCAGCACAACGTAAGACATGTAAATGAACAGCTGCAAGAAGCCCTGACATGATGACACAGGTTCATGCCAGCACAACGTATGACATGTAAATGAACAGCTGCAAGAAGCCCTGACATGATGACACAGGTTCATGCCAGCACAACGTAATGACATGTAAATGAACAGCTGCAAGAAGCCCTGACATGATGACACAGGTTCATGCCAGCACAACGTATAGACATGTAAATGAACAGCTGCAAGAAGCCCTGACATGATGACACAGGTTCATGCCAGCACAACGTAAGACATGTAAATGAACAGCTGCAAGAAGCCCTGACATGATGACACAGGTTCATGCCAGCACAACGTATGACATGTAAATAAACAGCTGCAAGAAGCCCTGACATGATGACACAGGTTCATGCCAGCACAACGTAAGACATGTAAATGAACAGCTGCAAGAAGCCCTGACATGATGACACAGGTTCATGCCAGCACAACGTATGACATGTAAATGAACAGCTGCAAGAAGCCCTGACATGATGACACAGGTTCATGCCAGCACAACGTATGACATGTAAATGAACAGCTGCACAGAAGCCCTGACATGATGACACAGGTTCATGCCAGCACAACGTATGACATGTAAATGAACAGCTGCAAGAAGCCCTGACATGATGACACAGGTTCATGCCAGCACAACGTAGACATGTAAATGAACAGCTGCAAGAAGCCCTGACATGATGACACAGGTTCATGCCAGCACAACGTAAGACATGTAAATGAACAGCTGCAAGAAGCCCTGACATGATGACACAGGTTCATGCCAGCACAACGTAAGACATGTAAATGAACAGCTGCAAGAAGCCCTGACATGATGACACAGGTTCATGCCAGCACAACGTAAGACATGTAAATGAACAGCTGCAAGAAGCCCTGACATGATGACACAGGTTCATGCCAGCACAAACGTAAGACATGTAAATGAACAGCTGCAAGAAGCCCTGACATGATGACACAGGTTCATGCCAGCACAACGTAGACATGTAAATGAACAGCTGCAAGAAGCCCTGACATGATGACACAGGGTTCATGCCAGCACAACGTATGACATGTAAATGAACAGCTGCAAGAAGCCCTGACATGATGACACAGGTTCATGCCAGCACAACGTAATGACATGTAAATGAACAGCTGCAAGAAGCCCTGACATGATGACACAGGTTTCATGGCCAGCACAACGTAAGACATGTAAATGACAGCTGCAAGAAGCCCTGACATGATGACACAGGTTCATGCCAGCACAACGTATGACATGTAAATGAACAGCTGCAAGAAGCCCTGACATGATGACACAGGTTCATGCCAGCACAACGTAAGACATGTAAATGAACAGCTGCAAGAAGCCCTGACATGATGACACAGGTTCATGCCAGCACAACGTATGACATGTAAATGAACAGCTGCAAGAAGCCCTGACATGATGACACAGGTTCATGCCAGCACAACGTATGACATGTAAATGAACAGCTGCAGAAGCCCTGACATGATGACACAGGTTCATGCCAGCACAACGTATGACATGTAAATGAACAGCTGCAAGAAGCCCTGACATGATGACACAGGTTCATGCCAGCACAACGTATAGACATGTAAATGAACAGCTGCAAGAAGCCCTGACATGATGACACAGGGTTCATGCCAGCACAACGTAAGACATGTAATGAACAGCTGCAAAGAAGCCCTGACATGATGACACAGGTTCATGCCAGCACAACGTAAGACATGTAAATGAAACAGCTGCAAGAAGCCCTGACATGATGACACAGGTTCATGCCAGCACAACGTATGACATGTAAATGAACAGCTGCAAGAAGCCCTGACATGATGACACAGGTTCATGCCAGCACAACGTAAGACATGTAATGAACAGCTGCAAGAAGCCCTGACATGATGACACAGGTTCATGCCAGCACAACGTATGACATGTAAATGAACAGCTGCAAGAAGCCCTGACATGATGACACAGGTTCATGCCAGCACAACGTAAGACATGTAAATGAACAGCTGCAAGAAGCCCTGACATGATGACACAGGTTCATGCCAGCACAACGTATGACATGTAAATGAACAGCTGCAAGAAGCCCTGACATGATGACACAGGTTCATGCCAGCACAACGTAAGACATGTAAATGAACAGCTGCAAGAAGCCCTGACATGATGACACAGGTTCATGCCAGCACAACGTAATGACATGTAAATGAACAGCTGCAAGAAGCCCTGACATGATGACACAGGTTCATGCCAGCACAACGTATGACATGTAAATGAACAGCTGCAAGAAGCCCTGACATGATGACACAGGTTCATGCCAGCACAACGTATGACATGTAAATGAACAGCTGCAAGAAGCCCTGACATGATGACACAGGTTCATGCCAGCACAACGTAAGACATGTAAATGAACAGCTGCAAGAAGCCCTGACATGATGACACAGGTTCATGCCAGCAACAAACGTATGACATGTAAATGAACCGCTGCAAAGAAGCCCTGACATGATGACACAGGTTCATGCCAGCACAACGTATGACATGTAAATGAACAGCTGCAAGAAGCCCTGACATGATGACACAGGTTCATGCCAGCACAACGTAAGACATGTAAAGTGAACAGCTGCAAGAAAGCCCTGACATGATGACACAGGTTCATGCCAGCACAACGTATGACATGTAAATGAACAGCTGCAAGAAGCCCTGAATGATGACACAGGTTCATGCCAGCACACGTATGACATGTAAATGAACAGCTGCAAGAAGCCCTGACATGATGAACACAGGTTCATGCCAGCACAACGTAGACATGTAAATGAACAGCTGCAAGAAGCCCTGACATGATGACACAGGTTCATGCCAGCACAACGTAATGACATGTAAATGAACAGCTGCAAGAAGCCCTGACATGATGACACAGGTTCATGCCATGCACAACGTAAGACATGTAAATGAACGACTGCAAGAAGCCCTGACATGATGAACAGGTTCATGCCAGCCAACGTATGACATGTAAATGAACAGCTGCAAGAAGCCCTGACATGATGACACAGGTTCATGCTCAGCACAACGTATGACATGTAAATGAACAGCTGCAAGAAGCCTGACATGATGAACACAGGTTCATGCCAGCACAACGTATGACATGTAAATGAACAGCTGCAAGAAGCCCTGACATGATGACACAGGTTCATGCAGCACAACGTATGACAGGTAAATGAACAGCTGCAAGAAGCCCTGACCTGATGACACAGGTTCATGGCCAGCACAACGTAAGACATGTAAATGAACAGCTGCAAGAAGCCCTGACATGATGACACAGGTTCATGCCAGCACAACGTAAGACATGATAAATGAACAGCTGCAAGAAGCCCTGACATGATGACAACAGGTAGATGCAAGCACAACGTATGACATGTAAAATGGAACAAAGAAACTTGCAAGAAGCCCTGACATGATTACAACATGTTCATAGGCCATCACACGACGTGAAGACATGTCAATGAACAGCTGCAAGAGCCCTTGCTGATGACACAGGTTCATGCCAGCACAACGTCTTGACATGTAAATAGTAACAGCTGCAAGAACAGCCTGACGATAATTCACAAGGTTCAGTTGCCAGCACAACTTAAGACTTAATGAATCAGCTGCAAGAGCCCTGACATGATGACACAGGTTCATGCCAGCACAACGTATTACATGTAAATGAACAGCTGCAAGAAGCCCTGACATGATGACACAGGTTCATGCCAGCACAACGTATGACATGTAAATGAACAGCTGCAAGAAGCCCCTGACATGATGACACAGGTTCATGCCAGCACAACGTAAGACATGTAAATGAACAGCTTCAAGAAGCCCTGACATGATGACACAGGTTCATGCCAGCACAACGTATGACATGTAAATGAACAGCTGCAAGAAGCCCTGACATGATGACTACAGGTTCATGCCAGCACAACGTAAGACATGTAAATGAACAGCTGCAAGAAGCCCTGACATGATGACACAGGTTCATGCCAGCACAACGTAAGACATATAAATGAAACAGCTGCAAGAAGCCCTGACATGATGACACAGGTTCATGCCAGCACAACGTATGACATGTAAATGAACAGCTGCAAGAAGCCCTGACATGATGACACAGGTTCATGCCAGCACAACGTAAGACATGTAAATGAACAGCTGCAAGAAGCCCTGACATGATGACACAGGTTCATGCCAGCACAACGTATGACATGTAAATGAACAGCTGCAAGAAGCCCTGACATGATGACACAGGTTCATGCCAGCACAACGTAAGACATGTAAATGAACAGCTGCAAGAAGCCCTGACATGATGACACAGGTTCATGCCAGCACAACGTATGACATGTAAATGACAGCTGCAAGAAGCCCTGACATGAGACACAGGTTCATGCCAGCACAACTTAAGACATGTAATGAACAGCTGCAGAAGCCTGACATGATGACACAGGTTCATGCCAGCACAACGTAAGACATGTAAATGAACAGCTGCAAGAAGCCCTGACATGATGACACAGGTTCATGCCAGCACAACGTAAGACATGTAAATGAACAGCTGCAAGAAGCCCCTGACATGATGACACAGGTTCATGCCAGCACATACCGTATGACATTGTAAATGAACAGCTGCAAGAAGCCCTGACATGATGACACAGGTTCATGCCAGCACAACGTAGAACATGTAATGAACAGCTGCAAGAAGCCCTGACATGAGACACAGGTTCATGCCAGCACAACGTATGACATGTAAATGAACAGCTGCAAGAAGCCCTGACATGATGACAACAGGTTCATGCCAGCACAACGTAAGACATGTAAATGAACAGCTGCAAGAAGCCTGACATGATGACACAGGTTCATGCCAGCACAACGTATGACATGTAAATAAACAGCTGCAAGAAGCCCTGACATGATGACACAGGTTCATGCCAGCACAACGTAAGACATGTAAATGAACAGCTGCAAGAAGCCCTGACATGATGACACAGGTTCATGCCAGCACAACGTATGACATGTAAATGAACAGCTGCAAGAAGCCCTGACATGATGACACAGGTTCATGCCAGCACAACGTATGACATGTAAATGAACAGCTGCAAGAAGCCCTGACATGATGACACAGGTTCATGCCAGCACAACGTAAGACATGTAAATGAACAGCTGCAAGAAGCCCTGACATGATGACACAGGTTCATGCCAGCACAACGTAAGACATGTAAATTGAACAGCTGCAAGAAGCCCTGACTGATGACACAGGTTCATGCCAGCACAACGTATGACATGTAAATGAACAGCTGCAAGAAGCCCTGACATGATGACACAGGTTCATGCCAGCACAACGTAAGACATGTAAATGAACAGCTGCAAGAAGCCCTGACATGATGACACAGGTTCATGCCAGCACAACGTAAGACATGTAAATGAACAGCTGCAAGAAGCCCTGACATGATGACACAGGTTCATGCCAGCACAACGTAAGACATGTAAATGAACAGCTGCAAGAAGCCCTGAAATGATGACACAGGTTCATGCCAGCACAACGTATGACATGTAAATGAACAGCTGCAAGAAGCCCTGACATGATGACACAGGTTCATGCCAGCACAACGTAAGACATGTAAATGAACAGCTGCAAGAAGCCCTGACATGATGACACAGGTTCATGCCAGCACAACGTATTGACATGTAAATGAACAGCTGCAAGAAGCCCTGACATGATGACACAGGTTCATGCCAGCACAACGTATGACATGTAAATGAACAGCTGCAAGAAGCCCTGACCATGATGACACAGGTTCATGCCAGCACAACGTAAGGACATGTAAATGAACAGCTGCAAGAAGCCCTGACATGATGACACAGGTTCATGCCAGCACAACCGTATGACATGTAAATGAACAGCTGCCAAGAAGCCCTGACATGATGACACAGGTTCATGCCAGCACAACGTAGGACATGTAAATGAACAGCTGCAAGAAGCCCTGACATGATGACACAGGTTCATGCCAGCACAACGTATGACATGTAAATGAACAGCTGCAAGAAGCCCTGACATGATGACACAGGTTCATGCCAGCACAACGTAAGACATGTAAATGAACAGCTGCAAGAAGCCCTGACATGATGACACAGGTTCATGCCAGCACAACGTATGACATGTAAATGAACAGCTGCAAGAAGCCCTGACATGATGACACAGGTTCATGCCAGCACAACGTAAGACATGTAAAATGAACAGCTGCAAGAAGCCCTGACATGATGACACAGGTTCTGCCAGCACAAACGTATGACATGTAAATGAACAGCTGCAAGAAGCCCTGACATGATGACACAGGTTCATGCCAGCACAACAGTATAGACATGTAAGATGAACAGCTGCAGAAGCCCTGACATGATGACACAGGTTCATGCCAGCACAACGTATGACATGTAAATAAACAGCTGCAAGAAGCCCTGACATGATGACACAGGTTCATGCCAGCACAACGTAAGACATGTAAATGAACAGCTGCAAGAAGCCTGACATGATGACACAGGTTCATGCCAGCACAACGTATGACATGTAAAATGAACAGCTGCAAGAAGCCCTGACATGTATGACACAGGTTCATGCACGCACAACGTAAGACATGTAATGAACAGCTGCAAGAAGCCCTGACATGATGACACAGGTTCATGCCAGCACACGTATGACATGTAAATGAACAGCTGCAAGAAGCCCTGACATGATGACTACAGGTTCATGCCAGCACAACGTAAGACATGTAAATGAACAGCTGCAAGAAGCCCTGACATGATGACACAGGTTCATGCCAGCACAACGTATGACATGTAAATGAAACAGCTGCAAGAAGCCCTGACATGATGACACAGGTTCATGCCAGCACAACGTAAGACATGTAAATGAACAGCTGCAAGAAGCCCTGACATGATGACACAGGTTCATGCCAGCACAACGTATGACATGTAAATGAACAGCTGCAAGAAGCCCTGACATGATGACACAGGTTCATGCCAGCACAACGTAGACATGTAAATGAACAGCTGCAAGAAGCCCTGACATGATGACACAGGTTCATGCCAGCACAACGTAAGACATGTAAATGAACAGCTGCAAGAAGCCCTGACATGATGACACAGGTTCATGCCAGCACAACGTAAGACATGTAAATGAACAGCTGCAAGAAGCCCTGACATGATGACACAGGTTCATGCCAGCACAACGTATGACATGTAAATGAACAGCTGCAAGAAGCCCTGACATGATGACACAGGTTCATGCCAGCACAACGTAAGACATGTAAATGAACAGCTGCAAGAAGCCCTGACATGATGACACAGGTTCATGCCAGCACAACGTATAGACATGTAAATGAACAGCTGCAAGAAGCCCTGACATGATGACACAGGTTCATGCCAGCACAACGTAAGACATGTAAATGAAACAGCTGCAAGAAGCCCTGACATGATGACACAGGTTTCATGCCAGCACAACGTATGACATGTAAATGAACAGCTGCAAGAAGCCCTGACATGATGACACAGGTTCATGCCAGCACAACGTAAGACATGTAAATGAACAGCTGCAAGAAGCCCTGACATGATGACACAGGTTCATGCCAGCACAACGTATGACATGTAAATGAACAGCTGCAAGAAGCCCTGACATGATGACACAGGTTCATGCCAGCACAACGTATGACATGTAAATGAACAGCTGCAAGAAGCCCTGACATGATGACACAGGTTCATGCCAGCACAACGTATGACATGTAAATGAACAGCTGCAAGAAGCCCTGACATGATGACACAGGTTCATGCCAGCACAACGTATGACATGTAAATGAACAGCTGCAAGAAGCCCTGACATGATGACACAGGTTCATGCCAGCACAACGTATGACATGTAAATGAACAGCTGCAAGAAGCCCTGACATGATGACAAGGTTCATGCCAGCACAACGTAAGACATGTAAATGAACAGCTGCAAGAAGCCCTGACGTGATGACACGGTTCATGCCAGCACGAACGTAAGACATGTTAAATAACAGCTGCAAGAAGCACCTGACATGATGACACAGGTTCATGCCAGCACAACGTAATGACATGTAAATGAACAGCTGCAAGAAGCCCTGACATGATGACACAGGTTCATGCCAGCACAACGTATGACATGTAAATGAACAGCTGCAAGAAGCCCTGACATGATGACACAGGTTCATGCCAGCACAACGTAAGACATGTAAATGAACAGCTGCAAGAAGCCCTGACATGATGACACAGGTTCATGCCAGCACAACGTATGACATGTAAATGAACAGCTGCAAGAAGCCCTGACATGATGACACAGGTTCATGCCAGCACAACGTAAGACATGTAATGAACAGCTGCAAGAAGCCCTGACATGATGACACAGGTTCATGCCAGCACAACGTAATGACATGTAAATGAACAGCTGCAAGAAGCCCTGACATGATGACACAGGTTCATGCCAGCACAACGTAATGACATGTAAATGAACAGCTGCAAGAAGCCCTGACATGATGACACAGGTTCATGCCAGCACAACGTATGACATGTAAATGAACAGCTGCAAGAAGCCCTGACATGATGACACAGGTTCATGCCAGCACAACGTATGACATGTAAATGAACAGCTGCAAGAAGCCCTGACATGATGACACAGGGTTCATTGCCAGCACAACGTAAGACATGTAAATGAACAGCTGCAAGAAGCCCTGGACATGAGGACACTAGGGTTCATGCCAGCACAACGTATGACATGTACATTGAACAGCTGCAAGAATGCCCTGACATGATGACACAGGGTTCCATGCCCAGCACAACGTAAGACATGTAAATGAACAGCTGCAAGAAGCCCTGACATGATGACACAGGTTCATGCCAGCACAACGTATGACATGGTAAATGAACAGCTGCAAGAAGCCCTGACATGATGACACAGGTTTCATTGCCAGCACAAACGTATGACAGGTAAAGTGAACAGCTTGCAAGAAGCCCTGACATGACTGACACAGGTTCATGCCAGCACAACGGAGCATGTAATGAACAGCTGCAAGAGCCTGACATGATGCACAGGTTCAGCCAGCACAACGTAAGACATGTAATGAACAGCTGCAAGAAGCCCTGACATGATGACAACAGGTTCATGCCAGCACAACGTAATGACATGTAAATGAACAGCTGCAGAAGCCCTGACATGATGACACAGGTTCATGCCAGCCCTGACATGATGACACAGGTTCATGCCAGCACAACGTAGACATGTAAAATGAACAGCTGCAAGAAAGCCCTGACATGATGACACAGGTTCATTGCAGCACAACGTAAGACATGTAAATGAACAGCTGCAAGAAGCCCTGACATGATGACACAGGTTCATGCAGCACAACGTAGACATGTAAATGAACAGCTGCAAGAAGCCCTGACATGATGACACAGGTTCATGCCAGCACAACGTATGACATGTAAATGAACAGCTGCAAAGAAGCCCTGACATGATGACACAGGTTCATGCCAGCACAACGTAGACATGTAAATGACAGCTGCAAGAAGCCCTGACATGATGACACAGGTTCATGCCAGCACAACGTATGACAATGTAAAATGAACAGCTGCAAGAAGCCTGACATGATGACACAGGTTCATGCCAGCACAACGTAATGACATGTAAATGAACAGCTGCAGAAGCCCTGACATGATGACACAGGTTCATGCCAGCACAACGTATGACATGTAAATGAACAGCTTGCAAGAAGCCCTGACATGATGACACAGGTTCATGCCAGCACAACGTAAGACATGTAAATGAACAGCTGCAAGAAGCCCTGACATGATGACACAGGTTCATGCCAGCA
Source organism: Limnomonas spitsbergensis (assembly GCA_037349105.1). Classification (NCBI taxonomy): domain Eukaryota; kingdom Viridiplantae; phylum Chlorophyta; class Chlorophyceae; order Chlamydomonadales; genus Limnomonas; species Limnomonas spitsbergensis. The sequence goes on from JAYJMM010000038.1 coordinate 2,880,315, forward strand.
CAAACGTATGACATGTAAATGAACAGCTGCAAGAAGCCCTGACATGATGACACAGGTTCATGCCAGCACAACGTAAGACATGTAAATGAACAGCTGCAAGAAGCCCTGACATGATGACACAGTTCATGCCAGCACAACGTATGACATGTAAATGAACAGCTGCAAGAAGCCCTGACATGATGACACAGGTTCATGCCAGCACAACGTATGACATGTAAATGAACAGCTGCAAGAAGCCCTGACATGATGACACAGGTTCATGCCAGCACAACGTAAGACATGTAAATGAACAGCTGCAAGAAGCCCTGACATGATGACACAGGTTCATGCCAGCACAACGTAAGACATGTAAATGAACAGCTGCAAGAAGCCCTGACATGATGACACAGGTTCATGCCAGCACAACGTATAGACATGTAAATGAACAGCTGCAAGAAGCCCTGACATGATGACACAGGTTCATGCCAGCACAACGTAATGACATGTAAATGAACAGCTGCAAGAAGCCCTGACATGATGACACAGGTTCATGCCAGCACAACGTAAGACATGTAAATGAACAGCTGCAAGAAGCCCTGACATGATGACACAGACATTGTAAATGAACAGCATGCCGCAAGATAGTCCCTGACAATGGATGACACAGGTTCATGCCAGCACAACGTATAGACATGTAAATGAACAGCTGCAAGAAGCCCTGACATGCATGAAACTAGGTTCATGCAGCACAACGTAATGACATGTAAATGTAACAGCTGCAAAGAAGCCCTGACATGATTGACACAGGGTCATGCCAGCACACGTAATGACATGTAAATGAACAGCTGCAAGAAGCCCTGACATGATGACTACAGGTTCCATGCCAGCACAACGTAAGACATGTAAATGAACAGCTGCAAGAAGCCCCTGACATGATGACACAGGTTCATGCCAGCACAACGTATAGACATGTAAAATGAACAGCTGCAAGAAGCCCTGGACCATGATGACACAGGTCATGCCAGCACAACGGAATGACATGTACATGAACAGCTGCAAGAAGCCCTGGACATGATGGCAACAGGGTTCATGCCAGCACAGAACGTATGACATGTAAATGAACAGCTGAAAACTGACATTGATGACACAGGTCATGCAGCACAACGTACAGACCATGTAACTGAAAGCCTGCAAGAAGCACTGACATGATGAAACAGTTCATGCCAGCACAACGTAAGACATGTAAATGAACAGCTGCAAGAAGCCCTGACATGATGACACAGGTTCATGCCAGCACAACGTAAGACATGTAAATGAACAGCTGCAAGAAGCCCTGACATGATGACACAGGTTCATGCCAGCACAACGTAAGACATGTAAATGAACAGCTGCAAGAAGCCCTGACATGATGACACAGGTTCATGCCAGCACAACGTATGACATGTAAATGAACAGCTGCAAGAAGCCCTGACATGATGACACAGGTTCATGCCAGCACAACGTAAGACATGTAAATGAACAGCTGCAAGAAGCCCTGACATGATGACACAGGTTCATGCCAGCACAACGTATGACATGTAAATGAACAGCTGCAAGAAGCCCTGACATGATGACACAGGTTCATGCCAGCACAACGTATGACATGTAAATGAACAGCTGCAAGAAGCCCTGACATGATGACACAGGTTCATGCCAGCACAACAGGGTTTAGGGTTTAGGTTTAGGGTTCACGGTTTGAGGTTCAGGGTTGAAGCTGACGTATAGATTGAACACCTTGCATTGCACAGCATTGCAACAGAACACAAACAGCTGTCGCAGTTCAGAACGTCGCATACCCGCTGGGCCCTGCTGAACGCTTGGCCACGTGGGGCTGGTAGAGAATGACTAGGCTCAATTCCAGCTGCCATGCACAGCCTAGCCTAGCTGTCGCAGTGTAGCAGTGACGTGACTGAATCACTGGGCCAACCTCTGGCAAAGGCTCGAGTGTGGAACCAAATTTACTGAGCAGCAGGGTATATGCGATCCAGCGTGGCCTCCTTCCAGAAACCTAGGGTGCTCAGGATTTGAATCCAGTAGACTCAAAACTGCCTTCCCACGAAGTGAGCGCTACTCTATGGCTATGCCCCCAGCATGGAACCACATTTATTGAACATCGGGGCTCTGGGATTCAGCTGCACCTCATCCAGCGTGCCCTCCTTCCAGAATCCTAGGGTTTTGAGGATTTAGGGTTTGGGGGTTGTGTCTGCGGTAATATATTCAAACTAAAAAACCTAAAAAACATGCAGAAGTTTTGTCCACGCCTAATTGCAACAATAGTGTGGCAGACGGCAATTCAAATCTCCCGTCAAGCCTCTACCGTCTGGGACCCAAATTGCGCTGGAAGGGCTACATAACCTGCGCCTCCAAGCAGTGGAGGGGGGGGGGGGTGAGCCAGTCCCACCAGCAGGGATCCCGGACCCAGTCCCACCAGCAGGGATCCCGGATCCCGGATCCAGTCTCACCAGCAGGGATCCAGGATCCAGATCCAGTCGCACCAGCAGGGATCCGGAAGGAAAAGAAGAAAGGGAATTACATTCCTCAAGGATGTGCGTTTCGTATTTCTTTTATATTTTGCAATTGAAAAACAAAATATTGATGTAAGGAAACATTGTGACACGGGCCGAGGCCGCGCTGCTCCCATCATGACAAGAGGAACAGGAAACCCAGTGGACATTATTTTGCCGATTGTTCCGCCTCTCTCCTCCCTGAACCCTGTACAAATTGGCAAATAGCCTAGCACTAGAGCAGGCACGCAGCACTAGGGCAGGCTAGCAGCACTAGAGCAGGCTAGCAGCACTAGAGCAGGCTAGCAGCACTAGAGCAGGCCAGCAGTCTTTGAAGCTGTTTCCTCCCCTTGCCATGCGCCGCTTTTAGGTTTTGGTTTGAGGGTACAGGGTTTATAGAGTTAAGGGTTAAGGGCTCAGGATTACTTGCGGGACTTAAGTTTCTGTGTAGGCAAGTGGTGATATTTCAAGGCTGGGGGGAATCCACCTGAGGGCACTCATGAAGGTGAAAACTGATAATAACAATACCGCATTCATAATAATATTCATAATAATATTCATAATATTATTCATAATATCATTCATAATATTAAAAAAGTCCCTGCAGCCTGCAGCATGCCCACCCTCTGATGCCCACCAGGTATTTTTCTGCAGGTGGCAGGCCATTCACGTAGCTGAAAAGGGGTCCCAGCTCGTCGTATACGTTCAAGTCAAAGATGCTGGCAGCGTCCGCCACCTCTGCCGCCGTCGCGTTCATGACCATGTGGAGAAAGTTCCATCTGGCAGGTACACAGGGTCAATGGATGTTGTCATTTTTTAGGGATCTCCTTCATGGAAGACTGTAAAAAAAGTGTGCCTAGAAAAAAAAATGACTAAAAAAAAAAAAAAATCGTGGGGATCTTTGGCACCTTTCCCGGGTTTCTTTTGGTGTATTTACTTTTCTTCAACCTTTCGCTCTTTTTCAGGGTTGTTTTCTTTCGGGTGCGAACAACCATCGGCGTGTCAGTGCGATAACGCACGGTATGCAACAACTTTTTCTGCCACCAGCAGGTATCGAACTCGCGACCTCCGCTTGATCAGCATCGACGGTGCTAGGCCGTAAGCGACTGACACGAGTACGGCATTAGTCACGGTCGATTGGGTGGGTGGCGGGCGAGAGGTGTCATCGCTGCGCGGCCAAAAAGCTTCACGAATACACATCGCCTACACCCGACGTTGAGTAACATATAACCACATTGCTAATGCGCTGCTTTCAATCGAGGCCGCACTTGCGGCATAACAGTGCGTTGCCACCCAGGCCGTGCATGCCGAGCGTCGCCACTCGTTTCGGTATGTAGCATGGGTGGTTGGCCGGCGAGAGATGTCATCGGCCCCCAATTCGCAGCGACTGCAATAACTTTTCGAATACATATCGCCTACACTCGACGTTGAGTGCATTAGAATCACAATGTCAATGCGCATCTTTTGATAGCCTGCCCGGTGCCTGCTGAGCGTCGTGAGCCGTCCAGGCCGGCATAGTAGGTTCTGCTGCGCGTCTTTTTTTTTTTTTTTTTTTTTTTTAGTCACTTTTTTTTTCTTGGCACGCTTTTTTTACAGTCTCCCATGATGGAGATCCCTAAAAAAAAAAAGACGGTCACCAAACCTACTATGCCGAAGCGACGGCTCACGACGCTCCGCAGGCCAAGCCAGGGGTGGGTTGCGACGTAGTGTTCTGCCGCAAGCGCGGCCTCGATCAAAAGAAGCGCATTAGCAATGCGATTCTATTGTACCCAACGTCGGCTGTAGGTGACATGAATTCGAAAAGCTTTTTGGCCGCGCGGCGATGACATTTCTCGCCCGCCACCCACCCAACGTAATCGTCCGTGACTAATGCCGTACTTGTGTCAGTCGCTTACAGCCTAGCACCGACAATACTGATCAAGCGGAGGTCGCGAGTTCAATACCTGCCGGTGGCAGAAAAAGTTGTTGCAGACCGTGCGTTATCGCACTGACACGCCGATGGTTGTTCGCACCCGAAAGAAATCAACCCTGAAAAAGAGCGAAGGGTTCAGGAAAAGAAAATACACCAAAAGAAACCCGGGAAAGGTGGCAAAGATCCCCACGATTTTTTCATTTTCAGTTATAATACTTACATCAGTTACAAAAGCTGCGATAGGGATCAGCTATATCTTTTGTGTGATTACACCAGTTGTCGGTTGTATCTGCTGTCAGTTAAGGCGGTCAGTTGTAACGCAAAGTAGGTACAGCAATTACAACAGTTTCCGGAGTGGGGAAGGCAGAGCATGATCCCGCTGAGCTTGTGACCTATCGCACTGTATTGCGCTGTACCGCGCTGTACCGTGCTGTACCGTGCTGTATCGCGCTGAACCGTGCTGCGTCGTGCTGTATCGTGCTGTATCGCACTGTACCGTGCCGTATCGCACTGTACCGCACTGTATCATGCTGTACCGTGCTGTACCGTGCTCAAGGCTGTGCAACTGCGCCGTAATTCAGGAATCGTGCAAGTAATTACGGCCCCTGCCTGGTAGATCATTTATAAATTTGCTTAGAAATTACGGTGACTGAAACTCAGCTACGTAATTCAGCCACCGTAAGGACCGCAATCAGTACAGCACTGATTGAGCTGTCTTGGTTGTACAATCAGGAGAAACCTGTGTGCCATATCGTGAGACCATCATGGGGGGATGCAACCCCATGACCTCCTTCCCCCCACCCCCGTATCCCAATATATTCTCCGGCTGCCTCTTCAGGAAAGCTGAAAAATAAGCTTAAAGTGAAATTTGAAGTAACTTATAACTGCTTCCACCACCACTATGGTAACGGCGCGGATGTGACTTCTGCCCAGGCTGCGCTGTTTCCTTATCTCTCACGCCTCCCATGGGGCATAGCTTTCTTCCTTTCCTTCCACGCTCACCACCAGGAGGTTCTTTGGAACCACGTCCGAAGGTGCGTTGGTTTATCTATTTCCATTTAGAAATGTCCATTTGTAAATGATTTAATAAATACATCGGTTTAGACGCTAGGCAGAGAGGCAAGACAATCAAACGTTAACCGGGAAGATCCAGCGCATAAAGTGTGAACCAAACAGCTTGTAGCCTCCCAGAGTGCCCACCTCCTCTCCCAAAGTCAAAAATGTGAACCAACCAACTTGAGGCCTGCCAGTGTTCCCACCACCTCCTCCTTCAGCATGGAAAGTTTGAACACAACAACTTGAAGCCTGCTAGTGTTCCACCTCATCCCCCAGCGTGGAAAGTGTGAATCAAAAAACAATTAGCCTGCCAGATTTCCCCCCTCCCTTCCCAGTGTGGAAAGTGTTAACCACCCAACTTTTGGCCTGCCAGAGTGCCCACCTTCTCTCTAGCTGCTTCTTTGACAGCTTGAGGATGCCGGGGCGCTTTAACAGCAGCTTGTTGAGCAGCCGGCCCTGGAAGCCAGCCTTCATGAGGTACTTGATCTTAGACACCAAAACCCTGCGCCAGGGGGGGAGGAGGCCAAGTCAGGAGAGGCAGGGCAACTTCTGGGCATTTGAACAGCAGCTTGAAAATCAGCCAGCCTTGGAAGCCAGCCTTCATGAGGTACTTGATCTTAGACACCACTACCCTGCGCCAGGGGAGGAGGGAGGCCAAGTGAGGAGAGGCAGGGCAGCCTCTGGGCATTTGAACAGCAGCTTGAAAATCAGCCAGCCTTGGAAGCCAGCCTTCATGGGGTACTTGATCTTCGACACCACTACCCTGCACCAGGGGGGGCGACGAATCAACGGAATAAGAAAATATAGGGCAGCTTCTGGGCAGCTTCCGACTCAAATTCAAATCCAAATCAGGGGCGGATAAGTCGCTGTTACAGCGTCCATGCACCCACATGTCGACGTTCATAGAAACGTCGAGTGTGCCAAAAATGGCAAAGGGATCCGATCCGATTTATATCCTGAAACCGTATCTGTTACAAACCTTGGAATCCCTAGGGCTCGACATAAAAGCGGTGATTTCTTCAAGGCATTTCTTTCTGTTCTTCCCTTTTGTGGGATGTGTTCTCACTTTCTCACTTCCTCTGTGGCCTCTACCTTCCTCAGCCGCCCACCTGCCCTTGGCATCCAGGAGCTTGCTTGGTTGGGCGGACAGTAGCACCATCCAACAGAAGCACAATCACACATGGGGCGTATGGCCAGCGGCCTGAGTGCAGCTGACATGTAGCTGAGTCACGAAAATACAAAAGAACTGGCGCAATCCACCTAAACGTGCGCCATTTTGTGCTACCATGGCTTTGAAAGTTCAGTGATCGATTCCAGGGTTTTCACCCTAAACCCTGGACCCCTCCTTTGGCATCCAGATGCTAGGGTTTGGGGTACGATAGCAAAACCCGGCTGAACTTTTGCCAAATATTGTGTCGTACCGTGCTACCTTGGTTCCAGGTTCAGGGTTCTAACCCTTAGTTCTAAAACCTGAATCGTTGTACACCACACACCCTTCCGAGGCATCCAGGAACCTGGGGCATGCCATGACGATTTTGATGATGACGTCCCACTCCAGCTGAGCCTTGTGAGACAGAAAGTCGAACTGCGCGCACCACAAGGGGGGGGGGGGGGAGTTCACATCATTAGTTTTTCTAGTGGTTTTTCTAGTGGTATGTCTGGTGATTTTTCTAGGGTTTTTTCTAGTGCGCCATAATATCAGGCTTGGGTTAAGGGTTAAGGGTCAAGGATTTTGGTGTGTGCCAGACCAGCTTCGGGTTCCCTTTTTTCCCTTTTTTAAGAATTGAAGTTGATAACTTAGTCTCTAAACCAAAGATAGTAAGTGCGTGCCGTCTCTATTCCGCTGTCCTGGGCGAGGAGAACGCTGGCGATGCGTGTTGCTTCCTTCAATGCAAAGGCTGTGGGCAGAACTTGTCGCCGTCCAACCCATCTGCTTCAGTCAAGGCGCACTACCACCCAGGCATGTCTGCAGCCTCGATCCCGGATTTTACTCTGACAGACTCGAGAACTTAGGAATAGTCACGCTATGAGTCTGAAATGTGTTCCTATTGATCATGTAGTGGTACTATAACTGAACTACCGGACCAGCCCTGCCCCATATTGCGGGGTGGAGGTAAAGGGCCTCGGTTTCAGGGTTATGGGAGGCTGGGAGGGCATAGGTACTGCAGGGGGGGAGGTAAAGGGCCTCGGTAACAGGGTTATGGGAGGCTGGGAGGGCATAGGTACTGCAGGGGGTGGAGGTAAAGGGCCTCGGTTTCAGGGTTATGGGAGGCTGGGAGGGCATAGGTACTGCAGGGAGTGGAGGTAAAGGGCCTCGGTTTCAGGGTTATGGGAGGCTGGGAGGGCATAGGTACTGCAGGAGTATAATTGACAAACTCAACCAGATCCGAGTCCATCATGGGTCATTTGCTTTATATATAGGCATCGGCAATATACTTTACATGCCCCGCCAAGGTAAAATATATCATATATATATAGTATATCAAGTCAGGAAAAAGTGGCCCAAAGTCGGACGAGAACGCATGTGCTTGTCTCACAAGCAGCCCCCAGTAGCTGAAATGCCGTATTTCCACGTTTTCAGTCGCGACATTCAGGATTTCACGCGCACCCGCTTCAAAAGAATTCGAATACATCGCGCCACGCCGCAGCAACTCCGCGCACCCCCCAAATAATAACACGTGAGCCGAGTCCTACAGGATTTACGCATTAGAAGGTACATTTCCAAGTCACATTTCCAAGTCACATTTCCAAGTCACATTTCCAAGTCACATTTCCAAGTCACATTTCCAAGTCACATTTCCAAGTCACATCTTAAGTCACATTTCCAAGTCACATCTCCAAGTCACATCTCCAAGTCACATTTCCAAGTCACATTTCCAAGTCACATTTCCAAGTCACATTTCCAAGTCACATTTCCAGGTCACATTTCCAAGTCACATTTCCAAGTCACATTTCCAAGTCACATTTCCAAGTCACATTTCCAAGTCACATTTCCAAGTCACATTTCCAAGTCACATTTCCAAGTCACATTTCCAAGTCACATTTCCAAGTCACATTTCCAAGTCACATTTCCAAGTCACATTTCCAAGTCACATTTCCAAGTCACATTTCCAAGTCACATTTCCAAGTCACATTTCCAAGTCACATTTCCAAGTTTTTTACAAGCTATATTTCCTATCTGCAGTTTCAAGCAACAGCACTATTAATATATATTTTTACCATCGTTTATACCAATAGTACGTCCATGCTTGCGGCCGATATTCCTCGAGTGCATGCAGGAAAACCAATCAAGGTTTATAACCTTATATAGAAGGTCTCCACAGCAATAGATGTTCTCCCTCAAGGTTCGGAAGGTACAGCAGCAACAGTTTTCGCGCGCCGTCCTAGCGTATTAAACTGCCTGTACCGGTAAAAGGGCTCAAGTCCCATGCATCAGACGGGAGCAGATGCTCTGTTGGACAGGAACAACTTCAAAGAAAAAATCACAGCAGCACCCGAAGCCATCCGCCATTATTCCTCTCGCCTGCATGGTAGCCTACCTAGTGTGCTATGGCCTCACCGGTGACTTCCTTTATCCAGCCTCAACACACACCAGTAATCTTTATTCATTGAAGATAGATTCTCTCTCGCATGCAGTTCCCATGTTTCACGGTTCAGGACACAAACGACTCTCTGCTATTCACAAATTAACGACGTAATGAATTAATTGATTCATTTGCTGTTACCGACAATCTGTTATTAACCAAATCAATATACTGTTCACCTGTTGTTCACCAAATGAATCTGCTTTTAATCGACAGATGGACACGCATCCCACCTCTTCATCTGATGGGTACCCTTCTGACGATGGCCGCTTAGTTTGGTAACGGCACGGATGTTGCTACGGCCCCAAGCTGCGCTGTTTCCTTAACCTCCACGCCCTAATAGGGCGTAGCTTTCTTTCTTTCTTTCTTTACCAAGGTGAACGAAAGGTACGACAGTCTCATCGTGGCCGGCGTGGCGCCCCCGCAGGGTTTAGGGTTAAGGGTTTAGGGGCGCCACCAGGCCCGTGTAGGATGATTGTTACCTTGGCGCTTGTCCTACCACAGTTCATGCAGCAATTGTGCCACTCCCCTGGACTGCAAAAACTCAAACTTCATAGCTGCCCATGTCTCGGGCAGCGGCCAAGATGGGAGGCTTGCTAATTCTAATCCATGGGCAGATCTAAGCGCCATGGGCAGATTTAAGTGCCATGGGCAGATCTAAGCGCCATGGGCAGATCTAAGTGCCATGGGCAGATCTAAGCGCCATGGGCAGATCTAAGTGCCATGGGCAGATCTAAGCGCTATGGGCAGATCTAAGCGCCATGGGCAGATCTAAGTGCCATGGGCAGATCTGAACGCCATGGGCAGATTCCACGGATCGATTTCGGTGTTTGGGGGCTACAGATCAGCTACACGTCAACCTCCGGCCCGAGCTCCCACGCGTGGCCTGTCACTGCTCAGGTGCCAGCCTTGGGCAGGCCCATGCTTGGTCAGACATCGGACCTGAAACGGCCGCGCTGCAGGCCAGCTGGGGCTGGCCTGATTGATAGCCAAGGGGGGGAAATGTATCTGGAAAAGAAAAAACAAATTTCCTTGCGGTCTCTTTATTTCAACGTCCCCCCACCTTTTTCTCTGCGCGACCGTTTTTTTAATTACTGTTTTGCTGCGCAAGGAAAATTAAATCACATTCCTTTTGCTGCGCGAAGCCCTGTGTCGATTCACGTTAATCCGTAAAAAATATACAAATTTTCCTTGCGGTGTCCATGTTTCAACATCCTCCCACCTTTTTCTCGACACTCGTCCTGGCGTCCGTATCCCTAAGCAGCATGACATAGTGCGGGTTGTTTGCAAGTATGGAGATCAAGACTCCATTGACCTCCTCGTCCACGCCATGATACCCGGTGGGGGCAGGGCAGTGAACTGAAGGGCCTTGCTCGTTGGCTGGCTGCGCTCCCGGCGTCAAGGGGGCGCTGCCAGACGGCTCGGTGGGGGCAGGGCAGTGAACTGAAGGGCCTTGCTCGTTGGCTGGCTGCGCTCCCGGCGTCAAGGGGGCGCTGCCAGACGGCTCGGTGGGGGCAGGGCAGTGAACTGAAGGGTCTTGCTCGTTGGCTGGCTGTGCAGCCGGCGTCAAGGGGGCGCTGCCAGAAGGCCCGGAGCCATGGCGGAGCCTCTGCTCGATCAGGTACTGCATGAGGTTCTCCAGGGCAGGCTGAAGGGAGAGGGAGGCAAAAATATGTTTTAAAACAAAGTGTTTTGAAATATAAAATGGTGACAAAATTTAGCAAGTATAATAAAATAACCGGTAATCCACACAACATATGTTAGTATGCCAACAGTGGGGGGGGGGGCGGGAAGAGGAAATGAGGAAACGCGGTGGGGGGGAAGGATGGGGGGAGGAAGGATGGGGGGCGGGAAGAGGAAATGAGGAAACGCGGTGGGGGGGAAGGATGGGGGGAGGAAGGATGGGGGGAGGAAGGATGGGGGGAGGAAGGATGGGGGGAGGAAGGATGGGGGGAGGAAGGATGGGGGGAGGAAGGATGGGGGGAGGAAGGATGGGGGGAGGAAGGATGGGGGGAGGAAGGATGGGGGGAGGAAGGATGGGGGGAGGAAGGATGGGGGGAGGAAGGATGGGGGGAGGAAGGATGGGGGGAGGAAGGATGGGGGGAGGAAGGATGGGGGGAGGAAGGATGGGGGGAGGAAGGATGGGGGGAGGAAGGATGGGGGGAGGAAGGATGGGGGGAGGAAGGATGGGGGGAGGAAGGATGGGGGGAGGAAGGATGGGGGGAGGAAGGATGGGGGGAGGAAGGATGGGGGGAGGAGGGATGGGGGGAGGAGTGATGGGGGGAGGAGGGATGGGGGGAGGAGGGATGGGGGGAGGAGGGATGGGGGGAGGAGGGATGGGGGGAGGAGGGATGGGGGGAGGAGGGATGGGGGGAGGAGGGATGGGGGAGGAGGGATGGGGGAGGAGGGATGGGGGAGGAGGGATGGGGGAGGAGGGATGGGGGAGGAGGGATGGGGGAGGAGGGATGGGGGAGGAGGGATGGGGGAAGGGATGGGGGAAGGGATGGGGGTAAGAAAGGGGGCAACGTGCGCTTGTGGTGTCCAAGTGGTGGATATACTGAACCCTTTACCCTATGCCCCAAGCCCTATGCCCTTTACCCCAAGCCCTACGCCCTATGCCCCAAGCCCTAAGTCCTAAACCACTAGTTTGATACGTCTAGGTGGATCTACTTGGCCCTTACCCTTAACCTTATGCCCTTAACCCTAGCCCAAAACGACGTGCTTGTGGCATCCCGGTGGATCAACGCAATCCCATGTCCTACGCCCTACACCATGTAAACCCTATCTGACATGTCGCTGAAATGGTAGTAAGATACGGCACGATACGGCGCGTGTTGCACGATATGGTGCAATACGGCACGTGTTACATGATAGAGAGTGGCTGAAGCAATCACCAGCCCCTGCTGCACCTGAGGCAATCACCAGCTCATGCTGCACCCCCCCCCCCTTTCTCTCACGACAGCCATAGGTCGTGATGTTGCAGAATTGTAGCTGAGGCAATCACCGGCCCAAAATGCAGCACCAGCCCCTGCTGCATTTCTGCTGTACGAAGCGCAAATGATACATACATCTTCCGTACCTTCAGCTACAGATGGGATGGTAGCCGAGGAGTTGGGTCATACAGCCAGCCCTGATACCTATTACCCAAAAACCCTTAAATCGTTACCAGAAATCAGAAAAATGACAACGGATTGGATCGGACTGCATATTCCACACTTTAAGCTTTTGATAGTCGTCCAGGAACAGGGACAGAGAGGACAGCCCTAAACCCTAAACCCTAAACCCTTTACCCTACACCCATATTCCACACCTTGAACTGCTGATGGTAGTCCAGAAACAAAGACAGACAGACAACTCTAAACCCTTAACCCTACACCCATATTCCACACCTTGAACTGCTGATGCTAGTCCAGGAAAAGGGACAGCCAGACATCCCTAAACCCTGAACCCATATTCCACACCTTGAACTGCTGATGGTAGTCCAGGAACAGGATCTCAGGACGCTTCTTGAACACATCGACCCGAGCCGTCTGCGCACAATGAGCAGAAGGAAGACTGGGCTCATATGTTTGCTTTCATCGGTTACAGTTCGGCTACAGTTCAGCTGTAGTTCAGCTACAGTAAGACTACCTCATGGCATGTGGCTGAGGCTTCATGCAGCCTGCACACAATTTGAAGGGGGGAGACAGGGCTACTGTTTTATGCATGGCTCAGTTACATAATGGCTATGACTCGGCTACTGATCAGCTATAGATCAGCTAGAGTTCAGGTAAAATTCAGCTACAATTCAGCTGCCTCCAGCCTGCGGAAAACAAACAGGCAGCTAAGTCCACGGGCCGATCTTAAATTTCTCTGGAATTAAAAAACGGCGATTGAAAATCTGTCAGTCTTCGCATCATGATCAAGCAGCAGCGCCCAGGGGGGGGCCATCAGCCAATCTTGTGATTTTTTATAATTTATTATTTAAAAATCCAGTCATGTACAGGCTGCGGAAAATGATCAGAAAGCAGCCTGGGCCAATCTTATGATTTCTGAAAACCAGAATGAGAAATGAGTCCGTCCCTGACAGTTAGAAAATTATGATCGGAAAGCACAGGCCCATTTTGTGTGTGTGTGTGTTGGGGGGGGGCTGGAAATCATAATTAAAAACATAGTTGGTCCTGGACAGTCAGTAAATAATGCTTGGAAAGCACAGGCCGATTTTGTGTGTGTGGGGGGGGGTAGGTGTGTGTGTGTGTGTGGGGGGGGGTAGGTGTGTGTGTGGGGGGGGGGAGTTAGGTGTGTGTGGGGGGGGGGGGTAGGTGTGGGGGGGGTAGGTGTGTGTGTGTTGGGGGTAGGTGTGTGTGTGTGTGGGGGGGGGGGGGTAGGTGTGTGTGTGGGGGGGGGTAGGTGTGTGTGGGGGGGGGGGGGAGGGGGGGGTTGGTGTGTGTGTGTGGGGGGGGTAGGTGTGTGTTTGTGGGGGGGGGGGTAGGTGTGTGTGGGGGGGGGGGGTAGGTGTGTGTGTGTGTGTGTGGGGTGTGTGTGGGGGGGGGGGGTAGGTGTGTGTGTGGGGTAGGTGTGTGTGTGTGTGTGTGTGGTAGGTGTGTGTGTGTGGGGGGGGTGGAAATCATAATTAAAAACCTAGTTGGTCCCAGACACTGTGTGAATAGTTTTATCAGGCAGCATGGGCAGAGCTTGGAATTGTTTCGGGGAAATCATAAATAAAAAAGTCGGTGCAAGACAGTTGGCAGATAATGATCATATATGCAGCAGAAGACCATCTAGTACTTTTCTGAGGGGGGGGGAAGGCAGTCTCAGTTAGCCTATGGATGATAATCGGGCAGCAGAGCCAATCATGCAATTTCCAAGGAACCAGAAAATAAGCAGAAAGGTCTCAAACAGTCTGCAGATAGATTAGACAGCAGAGGGCCAAGGTCTCATGGGCCATTATTGTGAGTTCCGTAATATTCTACATGGAAAGGGGTCAGCAAACAATACCGTGTGGGCTCAGCGACACCGGGTCAACAGGGTTGGGCGAAAGTAGGGTCGACCGCGTGTGCCTGACAGCGCAAGCGAGCCGGCCGTGCACGGCCGGCCTGTCAATCAAGGTCTACGTCAGCCCACATACCAGCCACCACACCGCAACTTCAGGGACCTCAACAAAGAGACGGGCATAGCCATCGTTCGCTAGTTACTATGAATGGACACGCAAGCATGCCCACTGGCTCCCTTCCCTGCTAAAGACATATCTCATCGTTGACAGTGCCGTCTTTTGCAGGGTTTAAGGTTTAGTTTAAGGTTTAAATTAGCACAATAAAGTACGATAGGGTTCAGTGCGGCACAATACTACACAGGTTTAGCCCGATGGTGCCACCAAGGTAGCACGATACGGATGATACAGCTCGATACGGCACAGGTTAAGACAGATGGTACTACCAAGGTAGCACGATATGTCATATGACACTCGGCATGATACGACACAGGCTAAGCTGGATGGTGGTACCATGGGCCAAATCATTTCAGGCCCACAGCCAGTGGTCCAAGCAGCAGGGCTTGCTCGGTGTTGGGCACTGACACCGTTTAAGGGGCTCAGGTGTAACGTAAGACAGTCTGTTACAGAGTAACACATTTATATTCTGACTGAATAACCTTATAATTTGTGTGACGCTGTAACGAGGCCGACCGTCATGACCGTTAATTGCCAAACCCTGGGCGTGTTGCCTTCATGAGTCAGGCACATAAAGGCCTATGGCCAAGGGGGCCAAAAGCAACACTAGGCCTGTTGCTCCCGACCCCCCTGGTTGTGGGTTTTCATGTGTCTGACACATAGCTGAACCAGGTTCAAATAAAGGTAATTCACTCCTCCTTTCCACACCTGGCATTAGCATTTGGTATCCACACACGTTTCCACACCTCGTCCCCACACCTGGTATCAGCACCTGGTATCCACACATGTTTCCACACCTCGTTCCCACACCTGATTCCCGAGGCCGAAGGTCCTGAGTGTGGCCATAGTGGCGTGCGCTTGCAGAGGGTCGATTTGAGACAGGCGGGCCCCCTCGTCATGAAGCTGGCTGCGCTGGGCAGACTCGCTGAGGCCGAAAGTCCCCCACAGTCCAGCCCAGCCCGGGAGGTCCGCGGCCAGCAGGGTGGGATGCATCAACATGATGCCACACAGCGCTCGCCAGGGGAAGAGGCTGCGAGGAGGGACAGGGAGCTTGGATCAATCAGGCACGGTCGAAAGTTCTGGTTATCTTTCAGGATTGAACCTTGGGAACATTATACAGCTAAAAGTGTACAGGTGAAGCCGAATTGTACTACACAGATTGCACAAAACGGCACAATATAGCACGATACGGCACAATATAGCATGATACGGCACAGGATGCGCCAGATGGTTCTACCCTGGTTATCTTTCCCGTTTGAATACAGAGGCAATGGAGAGGAAGGATGCCGTCCCCTTGTCTCCTTAATTTTCACCTAATTTATATAATTAGCTCAATGAGTGCATAATGGTTGAGGCAGTACATGAAGTACCGGTAGAGAGCCTGGCTGAGGGTTAATCCTCAACCCTTGATCTTCCATACAGAACCGATGTGGACAAGTTTTGTGGATCGACCCAGGGTTTGAACCCTTGAACCTTCACACATAGTTTGAATGGCCTGCAGCCGATGGTCCAAGCAGCAGGGTCTGCTGCAACTATGGGCTGTAAGCCGCTATGCAGCTGAATTGCAGCGGAGGTCCCTAAATTTCGCAGTAAGTTAAAAGGCGTAGCCGACTTAAATCCCCTCCGACGTAAATCTCACCCCACCCCCCTGCTGGCCACGCCCACGCCCGGCAGGCGGTAGCCGACGCATCTATCGCTATCTACTTACAATTTATTTATGCAGCGATCCACAAGGCTGTGCGATTGCGGCTGAAACTCACTGAATTGTACAGTTCGGCAGTACGTCTTCTTTACTCATCATTTATTTATTCACACCGGTACAGTGTGTCTCAAGTTTGCGTAATTGTGGCTGAGACCCCCTAGATGTACATGGGATCAGGGTGGATGATATACTTATTAGTGCAGAGAGACGCAAGTTTGTGCTGAATCTTATGGGTCCTCCCCTTTGGAAATCTTGTATTAACCGCTGACTGTCTAGCTCACTTGCGAAGGATGGACAGGTTCGAGATGACCCCTTTCCCCATGCATGGCCCAAGAGGCCATAAAGGCTGTGAAGTACGGTAGCTGAATTGTAGCTGAAACTCTCGAAAATGTACAGGGCCAATCACGTGCTAAATATTGCATGCTTGACTCACTTGCGAAGGATGGACAGGTTAGAGATGACACTGGCTTCGTCTTGCAACTTCCCCAAGGCCGCCTCTGACCAGTCCCTGGTTGCTTCGGCCGTGTAAAGAGAGCAAATAACCGTGAGGTCCTCCTCGGGGAGCTCGAAAAGGTAGGACCTCAGCATGTTATCCACTTCCGAGTGCTGCGCTACCTGTGGGCTGTGAGAGCTGCTAGGCGTCTCCGACGGCTGTTGAACGGGCTCGGGTACGACAACGGACTGCTGCTGGTCGACGCAGGATGCGGTGGCTTGGTCCGCGGCTGTCGCTGCCTGTTGCTGCTTGGAAGCATTGACGAGAGCCTCAAGCCCGGTGACAACAGAAGGTTCGGGAATGTCGTCGGGGGTCGTCGACGCGAAGTCCACTTGCTTCTTCTTTTTGCCATGCGCGACCACAGAGGCTCCTGCAGGCCGCCTGGACCCAGCAGCGCTCCTGTCGTTCGGGCGTTTCGAGTTGTGGATAGCGCAATGCACATCCTGGGTGGAACTGCCCCACACGTGTGAAGGGCCTGGGTAGACGACGTGGAGTGGAGCGGCTCGGAGTGGAGCGGAACCAGCGATTTTCGCGCAGCAAACGCGTGGCATCGTTGCGCTGATAATCCCGAGAGATCCGACCGACCTCGAGGCGACTTGACGACTCTGCATCAGTCCCCTCATGCTTCTTTTGTCAATGCACAGCAGTTGTTCTCGTGGGCGTGCTTCACCCCTCAAATTGAGCTGGAAGTGTTTTGATCCGAGCTAGCGTCAGAACAAAGATGTGTGTTCTGTTGTCATGAAAGCATGGCCGACATTGGTCGGGATGAAACCCTACTCGCTTCTGAGCTCACACCCTTAAGATTTGAAAACAATCAGCCTTTCTGATTCAGCAAATTTAAAAGTTGAGATGCTTCCTAGAGGACGCCGATTTCGGCTTTTTCTTATCAAGTCTGGAAACCTGGTGTGAAATAAACCCTGGCTCACCCACCCTGGCGAGTTTTTTGTTGGATGCATCGAGAGGACACGTGGAGTTGGACCTTGTTTGCACCAGTGGGAAAGCTTGGACAGATGCGGCAAGGCAAAGACACGGCGAAGGTTGCGCTTTTGCGGACCTATAGCCCCGCCAGTTTCGCCGTCTAACTCGGCTACAAAAGACCGAGGAATTCAGGGTGTCCAATTATTAATTCAAGATTTCAAGCTCTTCAGTGCAGCAGCAGCAGCATGAGGAATCCCATGCAAGGTAGAGGGGCCCTTAGGGCACCTGCAGACATCATCTGCCCAGAAGAATCCGGCTACCTGCTGTCTACGCAGCGCATGCGCCTCTGTTTCCGTTTCCCCCAACCAGACAGTTGGGCGCCCACTCGGCCGAGCCGTTTTGAGCAGGGCCCGGAGGTGCAATGTCATTGCCAAAGGCTTAACAACACAATGATCTGTTTTGTCCAAGGGTGCTTTGGCCATAGATTCCTTGAACTGCGCCAGCAGCACCATGTGCAACGAAGTCACCCGCCATGTACAGTTGCAGTGGGCACTGGGTACATGATTTTGGTCCGAGTGTTACGGGGGTGCTATATTTCTCTCACATACCGGTACTGTTTCCTCCCCCTAGGATGTGCAGGTTTTTCACCTACAGGGCTGGGGAGACCCGCCTCCCTAACAGGTGGGAACCCCTGAATCTAAAATCAAATCCACAAGTGTGACAGGTTTACGGGCGCATGTCCCATGCATCAAATGTGATGTTCTGTTGGACTGTAAAAACTTCACAGGTACGACCATGAATCCATACAATAAAATTCACAAGTGTGACGTGATTTTATTTGACTAGGAAATCTAGACGGACATGCCCCGTATTCATGACCAGGGTCTGGTCATCTGGGTGACCGAAGAAGCAAGCGCGCACACCATTGCACCGCGTCCAAACGTTTTTAAACCGCAGAAAGCTTGAACTGGGTGGCCACCTTTGAGTCAGGCATCACGTTTTCGTCACGAGGTAGGAGCTCACACTGACCGAAATGCTGCAACACAGAGGGTGATGACAGGATTCAAAGACAGATCAGAAACGACACGGCATCATCACCACTGTCACGCATGCAAGTACGCAACACTTCCTCCTGCAGGACAGCTTTCTTCTAATGCGCACCGGACAGCCCTTGATGCGCTGCCCAACCTGGACCAGCCTCCGCTAGCAGCGCGGGCATCAGGGCTACTTCACACCTGGAATTCTTCCCTTCCAACCCTTGAGATAGGCGCCCACGAGGCCGAGCCTTTTCGAGCAGGGCCCAGAGGTGTAATGTCATCGACTTACACATGGTCCTGACCGCCAAAGACCGGGTTGTTAACTTACGATGGACCAACTGCACTAACCATAAGCACTACTATGGGCCCTAGCAGGCAGTCCCTCTCCCGAAGGGAAGCACTCCAAAACCGCCAGCGCACCTTAACATGCAAAGCTCACCCCCCCCTCCCATCACTCAAGAACATGCGCAATCTCACAGTCAAGCGCAGCCTCACCTGCAGTAGTTGATCCGCTAGCACAATGGCCACCATGGCCTCCACCATCGGGACGGCCCTGGGCACGACACAGGGATCATGACGGCCGCGTGCACGCAGGTCTACCTCAACGCCCTCCCTCGTCACGGTCTTTTGGCTAACGCCGATGGTTGAAGTGGGCTTGAAGGCAACGCGGATGACGATGTCTTCACCGTTTGAGATGCCTCCTTGGATGCCTCCGGAGCGGTTCGACTTGGTACGCACCTGCCAGAGGGACACCAGCTGGGTTACACAAGCAGCACATTTGCCTTCCCGGCCTCTTGCCGGCCCGGGCACCCACGCGGCCGAGCTTTGAGCGGGCCCAGAGGTGTAACGTTATTGACAAGCAGCACCTTTGCCTTCCCGGCCTCTCCTTTTGTTCCTTTCCCCCTCTCTTCCTTTAAGTTCTTTCTTTACTCCCTTCTGAACAGTTGGGCGCCCACGCGGCCGAGCTTTGAGCGGGCCCAGAGGTGTAACGTTTTTGACAAGCAGCACGTTTTACCATTTCCTTGCTAGTACCTGCAGTTGTGTTAAGGTAGTGCCCTTTGACTTCACAAGTTTCTGCTTGAGCTTTGAAGTTTCTGTCAGTCACAAACTGTACCAATCTGGCACTCAGCCTGAATATCAGGCGTCGGTGAGAGCTGCGGACAATATGGGATGGCAAAGTGCTCCTGGAAATGCTTGACACAGACAGCTAATTCAGCTGCAGAAATTTGCGGTACCGCATACGGTACCACTGTATATTTTAGAGCGAAGTATAACACCTTGGGCAGGCAACTGAGCGGCCTCGACTGGGCTATAAAATGGTTGACTGGCCTATGGCCAGTGGCCCAAGCAGCAGGGCTTAGTGTGCGTCAGGTCCCCACGGCTGTAGGCCGAGATGTAGCTGAGCTGTTGTGCTCAAATAAACAAGGACGCACACGGAAAGGAGGTCAAGAGCTGGAGCAAGGGGTGATGTGCGCCACATGGGGCTACCCGTAGTGATACGATGACTTGGTTATATGATAAAATACGGTAGGTGAAAGAAAATCAATGGAAAATAAAAATGGTGATCATAGATTGGTGAATGGATTTGGCCGTGTTTTCAATAGCGATCCGATTTGGTTATTGATTTGAGCCAAGCTTTCAAGGGGCTGGGGCAAAGAAATCGCGGTGATGTAGATCGGTGATTGTTCCCCGCTGCCTCAAACATGGTGATACATTTGGTGATTCCAATCACCAATCTACATCACCAAATCATCGTATCACTACGGTATCTAGGATGCCCCACCTGTCCGTCTGCAGCCATGTAGAAGGGGTCATTGTGTGTCGACCCCAGCATTGCGGCTCCTGAAAAGCCACTTCCAATCTCAAACCCCTGCACATGGACAATGAGTGATGTGGCACTCATCGAAACACCGCGAGCCTGAAGCATGGTAAGAGATTGAAGGCAATCATGCATGATCTGCATGCATTAATTCAGGGCTGAGATCTGCTCGTGGTGAGACAGGTGGCACCAGCGCATTCCGCAGGCTATAAACTCGAAGCGGGCGGGCCACAGCAGGGAGGAAGGGCACCGTCCCATGTCACACCTTAGTTGCCGGCAAGGAGAGCATCGCCTTGGCCAGCTCCGCCTCAAGCTTGTCAAACACAGGGGTGCCCAGGCCCTTGGGGCAGTTTCGAACAACACAGGTGACCTCGCCTCCACATGAGTCCCCGCGGGTGCGGACCTCATTGATAGCTGCGTGCATCAAGAAACAGCACTGCCTATTTTAGGATCCTTCAGCTACAGTTCAGCTACATCATGGCCTGCGGCCGGGGGAGTCTTGTGCAGTAAGCCCTATTGCATGGGCCAGCAGCCACAAGCCCAGTAATTATTGTAGTGTGCGCCGGACCACCTTTGGGTGGTCTGGAGCACACTGCACCAGCCCCTCGCGGCCGTGGACCGTGATATATCTGATTTGTAGCTGCAGCGCGCTAAAATAGACACTGCAAAGGCCGGTCATGGTTTGGTCCCATATTCAGGTGGCCGCCCGGTGGATCCCCAAAGGTTGCATGGGGCAAGCTAACCAAAGGTTGTATGGAGCAAGCTAAAAATAAACAAAGAACCACAGTTGCTTCCGAGCTACTGGAGTCAGTTCTGACAATAATTTCAGGAGAGCCAGCTTCCAGTTCATACAAAGATGCTGAGCTGAAGTGCATGAAGGTACATGAGGTCTCTGCGAGCCGTCATGCATCTCCTCATGACTTGCCCATGACCAGACTTGCCCATGACCGTACCGTCGATCATGGCCTTGGCAGCTTCCTGGTCAGGGCATCGGACCATGTTGCTCTCGACGTCCTCCATCGTGAACGTGCTGTGGTCGACATTGGAGCCGATGTCTCTGACCTTGTTTACGTAGGCCAATATCTGAAAGGAGGGGCCCACAGCACCTTCAAATCGTGCAGCAAAGGGGTCTCATGCCAGGGCTGGTGGCAGGAATATTGATGAAAGGCCATGCCCAGCTCAATTTCAATTCTGTCATTGTGTTCCATGACCCTACCTCCGTGTTCGCGACGACCTTCAGTAGCTTCTTGGCTACGGCGCCTGCTGCACATCGGCCAATGGTCTCGCGGGCGGAAGACCTGCCCCCACCAGCGACAGCGCGGATGCCATACTTGAAGTCGTATGTCGCGTCAGCATGTGATGGCCGGTAAGCCACTGACATCTCGCTATAATCTCCCGATCGCTGGTCCTTGTTGCGCACAATCACAGCGATTGGTGAGCCCAGCGTGACACCATTGAAAACCCCAGATAAGATCTCCGCCTGATCCTCCTCTTTGCGTGGGGTCGTGATGATGCTCTGCCCGGGCTTGCGCCTGTCCATCTCGATCTGTATCTCGGCCTCTGAAATCTCTAGACGGGGAGGGACGCCATCAATGATGCAGCCTACGGCCTTACCATGACTCTCTCCGAATGTGCTAACCCTGAACATCGTCCCATAGTTGCTTCCTGAAGCACGGACGTTCAGGCGCGCCGTCCTGGAAAGAGACCCACGCGAGGATACCCCAGATTCTAAGCGATGAAGTGATGCCCTCATTGTTGATGTTAAATTTACGGTTGGGAAGGTGTATGAGAGTAGGCGCTTTCAGGCAAGAGATGAACACAAAGACGCTAAAACGTGGCTTTTGAGGTAGTACGGCAGGAGTACGGCAGGTACTGTAGGTGCTGACCAGGGTGCTGACATAGGATCATGGTGCACTATGACAGTTTGTCGGATCTCTCAAGGGGGCGATTCACACCGGCTAATTGAACAACTGTGGCGATATGGCTGTAGATTCGAGGAGGATTCGAGGGAGAATACGAGGGTTCTGTCGGATTTGGTGACAGCATTTTACATTTTTACTCCTCTCCTGGATCACACTCTTTTGTATCCTCGTGTATTCCGGTCGAAGGCCATGCGGTGCCCGGGTTTCAGGTCGAATTTCGATGATTAGGAGGGGATTGTACATCGTACTCAGTCAGTTTCGCGTGCACTTCCCGGCCTCCACGAGTGCAGCCGAACCTACTGTCTACGGGGACTGTTGCTTGCCCCTCATGAGACCAAAGTTTATGCCCGCCGTCAATTTGTGACCCCAAGCCACTCAAAGTACATGTCCTTCCGGACTTCAGGTTACACTGATACCTGTGACAGAAAATGTGTTGACCATCTGAAATAAGGGTGTCTTACTCTAATAGCGCAACAACCCACAGCCTTTTAAATTTTTTCGAAAGGGCCAGACAGAGAGAATCCGGAGGATAACAGGACAGACAACCAAAACGAAACAGCAACGACATCTACCGGTAGACAGAGAAGCTCAAAGGTTAACCTGTTAACAGAAAAACTGGAGACGAGCAGGCAAGACAACCAAATGCATAATCCACAATCAAAAAGGGGAAGAGGGAGTGAGCCAGACAACGACATATATAGTCGCATGTGGCATGTTCCATGTGCAGTTGCTGAATTGCATGGGGCCTGAGCTTTCATGAGCTTGCATGCCCTACATCCTCAAGGCCACTAAAATAAGTTTTGACCAGATAATGCAGAGACACCCATGCCACCTTGGTCGTCAATGCAGAGCAGAATCATACCTGCATATCCAAATCGTGATACCTAACTCACCCTGACGCTTCTGGTGGCATCTCAGCTATCTGGCATATTTTCACTATTCACACAAACGTGTTGCTGAGAGGAAGAAGCACTGCTCTCAACTGCCTTTCTTGTTACAAGTATCGGAGGTATGGCTATGGAGGATGCGCAGAAACCAGATTATGAGCACAGAGCACATGCACATGGGAGTTAAGGACGGAGGCGATTTTGGGAAGTTCAACAGAGGGCTACCAGAGTACCAGTTAAGAATAAATGAAGAACTTGTATCGATAAGACAAATGGCTGGAAATTGACATAATGATTTAATGAGAGCTACGGAAAAATAACACCAGGGAAGGTGACTAATCAGCACGAAATAGAGCACCTGCACTAAGCATCGAAAAACACTTAATTTAGGTTGGATGAATTGGATACCATGCGGTGTGAGATCCTCGTAAACAGAAACAAGCCTGCTTCGTGTATCTGAAGCCAAAGAACCAATAAGGATGTTAAGTCCCCACGATATAGAAGCTATACAAAAAATGATCAATGTTCCCAATCACAACATCAACTGAGCTTTTGTGCACAATATTTCTGTGCATATGCTAATGCTTCATAAATGGCCACCAATCTATGTAGGAGCTATGTAAACAACTCTTGCAGTTTATGAGGCACCCATGGATTCATTTGGACACTTCTCAGCGTCGGCCATCATCCTGCGGTTGCCTCACAGCCTGCACAACTCGCAGCCTATGCAATTTCCTGCCTACCCGATTCACAGCTTTCCTTTAACCTGATCCCCATTTGACACTGCCAGCCGCAGCTTTCATCAAGTACCTGTGCTAATGTTGGTGTTAACCAAACGATTTGTGGTGGGGGGGCCTTAAGCAGCAACCACCGAAAGATGGGGGCCATACCTCAACCAGCCTTCGGCTGGTGGCCTAAGCAGCAGGGACGGGCCTACACCGCCATCAGCCAGGATGCAGCTGAATTATCGCTGATGCAAACCACAACAAACAGTACTGTACTGTAGACTGCATTGCCAGTCGCTATTGCACTGGCTGAGTTGCGGTGGGGAGGCCGGTTGGCATTGTGGTGTCGGCGTGCACCAGGGCGTGAGTCTGCACACTGGCCGGGCACGTGTACCCAGCCTGGTAGCAGGAGTTGCCGCCGCACCAGACGGGATAGTTAGAGGTGCAGCAGACGTCCCTGCTGCCGTAGTGTGAACACACGGTTGGGAATGGGCAGGTACCTCCGCCTGCGCAGGTTGTAGATCCGGAGCCGGAACCAGGGCACTGATGGCCGGGCGGATAGCAGTAGTTACCGCCACACCAGGTGGGGTTTGCAGTGGGACAGCACGCAATGCCGGTACCGCCATAGTAGGAGCATACGCTCAGAGGTGGGCAGCTGCCTCCACCCGTGCATGTGGAGGAGCCGCCACCGTAACCACCAGAGGGGGTGGGGAGGGGGGTGCAGGGTGTGGGAAGGGGGGTGCAGGGTGTGGGAAGGGTGCAGGGGGTGGGGAGGGGGGTGCAGGGTGTGAGAAGGGTGCAGGGGGTGGGGAGGGGGGTGCAGGGTGTGGGAAGGGTGCAGGGGGTGGGGAAGGGGGTGCAGGGGGTGGGAAGGGTGCAGGGGGTGGGGAGGGGGGTGCAGGGGGTGGGGAGGGTGGGAAGGGGGGTGCAGGTGGTGCCGAAGGTGGGGATGGGCTGGGTATGGCAGCAGGTCCACCGTTGCTGCCCAGGGGGCTTCCGTTGCCGGTAGGTCCATCGTACCCTATCGCCGCCTCGCATAAGTAGTTTTTGCACGAGGTGGACGTGGGCGGTCCCAAGGTGACATCGAAGAGCATTTTGGAGTTCTGTCCTCCCTGGAGGAAGGCAATGACATGCACATATTCCACATCTGAAAAGGACATTTCGGAACATGGACATGCGCGAGCCAGGCGGCATTGGTGCTCGAGTGAGGACATGGCATCTGATCTGGAAAACGACTGTTTTGAAATTCGAGATTCGCTGGTTGTGTCAGTAGTTCAGTACCAGTTCCTTCTGCAAGGGGCTGTTCCCACACACTTGTTCCGATCTCGCACAAGTATTACACGGTACGTACATTTTAAAATGATTTGACCTCCCACAGGGTTTGTACCTGGTAGAAGCTTTGGGCCAGACCGAGTCCTGCAGGGCTGGAGACATTCCCAAAGTAGCCGCTCGCATACATGCCTGACGCCGCACATGTGAACGAAATAACCGGGTGAGACAAAGGGTATAACAAAAAATGCTGGAGACCCAGCACCAGCAACATGCTTATTTTCAGGGTGCTTCAGCTACGCCTCAGCTACAAACTAACCAGCCTCAGGCCGACAGGTCTTGGTACCGGCACTTAACTCTAAAATCGACATCAGTGTTGAACGTGAAGCAGATTTTGGTACAGGCTGAACATGACTCAGGTTGCATTGCACTGAAGGCAAGCCAGCTGCGGCTTTCGTCACTCACCGGCAACGATTGGTGCTGCAGCGCTGGTGCCCCCGATGATCATAAGCTTTCCCAGCAGGTATACGTACACCCCGGTGTTGGGATCTGCACAAGGGTTTAGGGTTTAGGGTTTAGGGTTTGGGGTTTAGGGTTTGTCTGCATGGCAACTTCTGATAAAACGCCAGGAATTTTCGAGAAAAATACAGGTACTCTGCTGAGTGTTGGGATTGGGGAATGGGATGTACCGTTTGGGAGTTTGAGGGTTGGCAGGCGGGCGTGGGCAGGGAGTGGCCAGAATGGGAGATTAGGGGTAGGCAGGAAGGCGTGGGCAGGGAGCGGCCAGAATGGGAGCATGCTAGAAATCAGCTGATCAAAAATAAATCCAGGGCTCAGCTAATCAAATCAGCTTATCAAATGCCTAGGGCTCTACAAGCTATTCCACGTACTTTGTGGTTTTGCGATCTATGGGTGTCAAACGGGTTTGGCTGGCTGGCACTGGGCAGGGAGCGGCCAAGAATTGTAGCAGCTTATCAAATGCCAGGAGCGTCCCGAGCAAGTTCCCGCACTCGCTGGTGTTGGAACCTAAGGCAGGTTAAACATTGGGTTAAGTGAGATCCATGTGGCAGACAGGTATCAAGGTTTGGCAGTTTAGGGCTGAACATGAAGGGTTCAGGGTCAAGTCTGCCTGTGGGACAGGAAATGGTGAGCGGCAGAGAGCAGGTTCCGGAGCAGGTGTGATAATTCTAATTCTGAGGAAATAACGAGCACCTCCGTGTTGGGGTGCAGGCAGGCAGGCAGGCAGGCAGGACTGCAGGAGTGGGCAGGCACTCGCAGTGGGGCAGGCAGGCAAGAGTGGGTGCAGGCAGTTGGGCGATGGGCAGGCAGGCAGGAGTGGGCAGGGAGTGGGGAGACGTGGGTGGTATTGAGCAATGAGCATAAGAACTAAGGGGTCCAGCTTTTCAAACCATGCAGTATACGATGCTCTAGCTTAACTTCCCTGGTGCCACAATCCCCACCAGGGGCGGGCATCTCTGTGGTGAGGTGGAACCCTGACAGCTAAACCCTGGTGCTGGATTTCTCACCTGCCACTGCCGCCACGTCAGCCACCGTACGTTTGGCGCAACCCGTGTCCGTCTGCCACGAGGGCTTGCCGAAGTAACGGGAGCAGCCACTAACGGCTGATCCCCACGTGGTTTCGGAAAGGCGGTCGCTGCTGGAGTCGAGTTTCAGCGAGGTGCCGCCGACTGCAACCACATACGCTGAGGAGGCGGGGTAAGAGACGCCACCGGCATACCTGAATGGGATATAGAGATTGCCAGTTGTCAGGTTTCAGGATTCATGTTTCAGGATTCAAAAATTTAATTTCAGGTCCCAGGTTTCAAGTTTCAGGTATCAAGTTTCAGGTTCCAGGTTTCAAGTTTCAGGTTCCAGGTTTCAGGTTTCAAGTATCAGGTTTCAGGTTTTAAGTTTCAGGTTTCAGGTTTCAAGGTTCAGGTTTCAGGTTTTAAGTTTCAGGTTTCAGGTTTCAAGTTCCAGGTTTCAAGTTTAGGGTTTCAGGTTTCAAGTTTCAGGTTCCAGGTTTCAAGTTTCCACATTTCTTGTTTTGGGTGTCAGATTACTGGGTTCTAGAATTTTGAGGGTCATGAATAAGGCTCCATGGTTTGATGTCTTGAGCTTCAGGTTCCGTGTCCGCCATTTCCGGTTTCGCATACCGTAGATTTGATTTGCCTTCCCTCGGGTATGAAAACACAATTTCTTTTAATGCTGTCCTCAGGGCAAAAAATTGACCAACTCTTTTTTTCTGATTGAAATCCTGGCGTTGACAATCGATAATTAGTAATTTCGTGGATCCCTTAACGCCAAACAGCGTTAATTTTGAGCGAAGGCATAGCAAATCTACGGTCAGCCTGCTGTTGATATAACACTCTGTGCGTCACCAAACAAAAACGTGAGGCCAGACATGGCGACGCCGGTTAAATAGTTGTATCAAATGTTTGCTAGGGTCTCACTGAACTCCTTGTGTTTCTCTTGGCTTGGCTGTATGTGTGCCGTTGTTCCTTTTCATGAGCCGTAGTCACGCTCTCATTTTAGCACCGTGGAAGTTCGTTCCGGCTTCAACATTGGATATAAAGGGGGGTCGTACCAAGCCCCTCTTTATATGTCAAGGGAGGCTTGGTACAGCAAGCCCTGCAGCTTCGGCCACCGGCCATAGGCCGGTCAAGGTGTAGTTCCTGTTGGCCAAGCAGCGGCCGGCCCAGCGGCCGGCCAAAAGTGGTATGGTCAACACTACAAACACTGGCTCACACATCACAGCTCTCACCCGCTCTCACCCGAGCTGCTAGTGATGGTCCACGCTGCAATAAACACAAACTCACAAACCACAGCTCTCACCCGCTGTCAGCAGTACTGCTCGTGAAGACGACGCTTGAGGCTCCTGGGAAATTGTAGGTGGCGGCGTCCGCCTGAGCATCTCCCTGAGCTTCGTCCGAGCCCCAAGACATGGACACCACACTGGCGCCCTCGGCGACAGCCGTCTTGATCGCCGCAGTGAGGTCTGCAGTGGAGTCGCTGTTGGCGCCGATGTAGATCAGCGGGCAGCAGGGGCACATGGCGCTGGCCATGGCCAAGTCAAGCATCTGCTCCCCTGTAGCGTGCATTGGAGGAGGGGGACAATCATCAGGAATAGAGGATGGAGGAAGAAAGAAAGCCAGCCATATCCCCCCTGTGTGGGCTTGGGGTTCATGGCCCCATCTGCATGATTGGTCATTAGGGGGTGAGGCGGAGGTCAGGGGGGTAGAGGAATGACCATGGTACACTGCTTTATTGACAATCTCTCACAAGCCCTTGCAGGGGATACCTCTTTTCACACATCTGACTACTCTTTCACACATCTGACTACTTTTTCACAAGCCCTTGCAGGGGATACCTCTTTATCTCTCTTTCACAAATCTGACTACCGGTTACCGGCATGCACATCTCTGAATATAATCCGATTACACTCAACAGTTTGTGTTGAGTCTAGCAACCAGCTACAATTCCCCCAACACCACAGCTTATGGTGGTTGAGGCCTAGTGCAACATACTTCACTGCTTGGGACCCTAACAAAAGGCCCATCTAGTTTTATCCCCCCTCTTCACAAGACCGATCATACAAAATACTCTTGGGTAAGTCCCGAGCATACAAATTGCTCTGCTGCAGAATTACCAAGTGATGGCCACCCAGGGAGTCTCAAAGGATGTCTGGTGTGCCCTTCAACAAGCTCTGGCTGTCATCACTCACCCGCCCATCCATTGCTGTAGGCAACATAGCCGATGGCCCCTGACTGCGAGGTCTGCAGCGTGTTGCCGTTCTGGTCGTACTGCTGGATAATCATGGCCGGCAGGCTGAAGGTGGAGCGGTACAGATTGAGGTCTGACTGAGCGCTGGGGTTGGCGTAAGCATCGACAATGGCAATCGACTGGCACCTGATACCACAAGCAGGATGCAGGTGGGGGGCGGCACATTTTTTTGAGGGGTCAATGAAATGGTGGATGAAGTGGCAATGGACTGGCACCTGAGAGGCAAACGGGCAGGAGGCAAATGAGCTGAAGGAAGCAGTGCTCCTTTTACAAGCCTTCAGCTACATTTCAGCTACACTCCGGCCTCCGGCCGGGGGGAGAAGTTTTTGATAGGTATGCTGCTTGGGCTGCTGACCGAAGGCCAGTCAAGGTTTGGGGCCAATCGGGCCTTTGGCGGCCTCGGAGCGGCCTGCTTACGGTGGTTTTTCGGCACCCAGTGCCCACTAAACAGAACACTGGAAGGAAGAAGCCAATGTAGTGGTCAAGTTTGTACTACTAAGCATGATGGTTTTCAGGGCGATGGCAATGGCAAGACCAACAAAGAGTTGCAAGTAATGAAATTAAGCTAGAGCAAACGCCGCAGAGACAAGAGGGGTCATGGAAAAACAGTCGCATGCCACACTGTTTCCTTAACCCTCACGCCCCTCACACCACTGTACCCATGCTTGCGTATCACACACACCACTGTACCCATGCTTGGGCACATGCCAGCGGCCTGACAGGGCTCCACGTCTGCTGGTCTCTCGGGAAGGTGCGAGGAGACTTCTTAGCGTGCCAATGAAAGAAAGCAACGCCCCTTAACCCTTGGCTCCCAAAGAAACAGGGTTGTGTAGCATGATACCAATGTAGAATAGACACGTATCCTCGTTGGACTTACCTACTCGCTGGCACGCTTCCCATGTAGGCCTGCTGCAGGTTCTGCGGTTTGAAGAAGCCATTGACAATCCCTTGCAACAGTCCACGGCGGCGGCCTGCCGACGCAAAGATTAAAGCAGCTTCCGGTAATATGTCACTCACCAGCGGTGAGAACATGTTTAACCCCCCACAAAGCTGGACCCAAAACGCATGGCCAGCTCAAAAAAGCTCAGCCCGGCATAAACTCTCTCACTCGCCGTCAGCTCACAAAAGCTGAACCTCCAACGTTGTTACAAACCAGAACGCCTTGGGCAGGCCGCTGGGCGGCCACCACTGGGACGATGGGGACCAAACCTTGGCTGGCATACACGCACGGGGATAACAGGTGCTTAAGCGTGCCTCCCACACATCTAGATCCTTTCGTCTGAGTGGCAGGATCGCTGCCCATTGAAAGGCACATCGTTACACCTTGGCTGGCATACAGCCAGTGGCTTAAAGAACCCAGTGGCTTGCTGCATGCCAACCTGGCCATAGGCCATGATGTAGCTGAATTGTAGCTGAAGCAGCATAATTAAATAATGCCATGCCAGGTGATGACTGAATGGCTGTTTGTGTGCAAGGGGGTGCTGTAGCTGAATTGTAGCTGAAGCTACATGAAGTAAACAGTGCCACTCACTTGGTGGCGACCTGTAATACGACTGTTTATGTGCAAGGGAATTCCGCGGTTTCATAATGTGGAGCCTGACAATTCAAGTTCCGTACACTACCCTGACCTCTGAACCCTGACAAATATATACCATTTTGATGTGCAGCTGTCAAGAGTTCACTGCCATTGCCACATTCTTTGCATTTGGGCATTCGATCAAGGATCCTTGTTCAAGAGCCCTCTTTAATGGGCCAAGGCCCCCTTGATTGGCCTTGGCCCTTGCCCAGTTGCCCTGCTGAATCAGGTATATCGCACTTGGTCCAGGTATAGAACTTAGTCCAGGTGTAGAACTTAGTCCAAGCAGGACACCGTATTGCAAGGATATTCGAGACCGGAAGCAAGCCTAATTTCAGCTGTATAGAAGGGCATTCAGCACCTGAAATACGGTACATCAGTACTGCATCCAGTTTTGTTATACTTCAAATAAATCCGAGCACCAAAGTACCGATTCAGAAGGACAGGCTGGAAGAATGACACAGCAGGAAGGTGTTTGGTATGAACCAAACACACAGTCAAAAGCGCAAGCCAACGTAGCTTCATAGCTTGTATGATGTTTCTCTTGTTATGATGGTTATGGCGTGGACACGGCCTCAGCCCATGCCGCACGGTTTCCTTAACCCTCACGGCGTAGTTTCCTTTCTTTCTTTGGTAACGGCACGGATGTGGCTTCGGACCAGGCTGCGCTGTCAGTTAACTCTCACTCCCCCCATGGGGCGTAGCTTTCTATCTTTCTTTCTCTCTCTTCGTATGACCCCACTCATTGTACCTGAGCCAGCTGCTGGAGCATCGTCTGCCTCGTTGGACGTCTCCATCAAGTCTGGCACGTAGGCAAGCGTGAAGGCCTCTTCTGTGGTGATGTTCTCAGCCTTGTCCGCCAAGCCGCCGCCAGCGGCGACTCCATCAGAAGCAGCTACGGCCTGCAGGAGGATTTTAGCGTGGCAGCTGACCCAGCCGGGGATGCTGCTGGAACACAGGTTGGCGTGATGGCGGCTAGGGCGGCCAGGGGTGCCCTCGCCTGTGTGGCAGATGTTTTGCATTTTGATCAGGTCAATGACGTTACACCTCTGGGCCATGCGCAAGAAGGCTCGGCCGCATGGTTCAGATGGACTCATGGGAGAAAATAAAAACTAAAAGGAAGATGCGTTTTGATCAGGGAAATGCGGACCGAGGGAAGTCTGGCATTATCAGCACGCTGAAGGGTACCATAGGGGTGAGGCAGTTGTTATTGTACTGCGTGCCATACCACCTAGTGCAGGCTACTGGGCGTGCCATACCACCAAGTGCAGGCTACTGGGCGTGCCATACCACCTAGTGCAGGCTACTGGGCGTGCCATACCACCTAGTGCAGGCTACTGGGCGTGCCATACCACCTAGTGCAGGCTACTGGGCGTGCCATACCACCTACTGCAGGCTACTGGGCGTGCCATACCACCTAGTGCAGGCTACTGGGCGTGCCATACCACCTAGTGCAGGCTACTGGGCGTGCCATACCACCTAGTGCAGGCTACTGGGCGTGCCATACCACCTAGTGCAGGCTACTGGGCGTGCCATACCACCTAGTGCAGGCTACTGGGCGAGCACGACTAGGCCGATGGGGACCAAACCTTGACCAGCCTTTCGCCAGTGGCCCAAGCAGCAGGGCTGGGAGCACCAGGGCACCACGGCCATAGGACATTTTGTAGCTAATATATAGCTGACGTACACTAGAATAAACAGCCGAGCCAGCCGCAACGTGGCAACGCCCTAGTGTTCTCAGGGTTTGACAGGCCGCTGGGCAAGCATCGCTGTGCTTATGGGGACCGATCCTCGACTTGCCTTCGTCTAGTGGCCCAGGCAGAAGGTCTAGGGCTCTAGGCCAAGCCCTGCCGGCCGCATGTGGGCCAGGATGTAGCTAGCACCCCTGACTGCCTAACAAAGGAGCACCTATCTATCTACCTCCACTTCTGCTTGATATTAGCAGGTCGTTCAGCCATTACTTATTATTTATGTCAGGCATGTCCAGTGAGGCTCAGTCCATCCTGCTATACTTTGCTGTACTTTGATGTACTTGCATTCGGCTCTTCATTTATGCAGTTTAGAAGTGCTGCTGCTAAACTGCATAAACAACTGACTGGCTCCTTTACAGTGCAGTCACAAAATCGCGGTACACAAGTACGGCCCCCCCTATGGAGAGGTACACACAGAAAATACGGCATCGAACGTCCATGTACATGATCGCATGGCATTTCCGTCCATGTACACGATCGTATGGCATTACCGTCCATGTACACGATCGCATGGCATTACCGTCCATGTACATGATCGCATGGCATTACCGTTCATGTACATGATCGCATGGCATTCCTGTCCATGTACATGATCGCATGGCATTACCGTCCATGTACATGATCGCATGGCATTACCGTCCATGTACATGATCGCATGGCATTACTGTCCATGTTCACGATCGCATGGCATTCCTGTCTATGTACATTGTACATGATCGCATGACAAAGTTCGGACGAGCGACGAAGGTCAGACCAACCGAAGGTTGTTAACGCCCGATCCCTTCTCTAG
Organism: Limnomonas spitsbergensis; assembly: GCA_037349105.1. Lineage (NCBI taxonomy): Eukaryota > Viridiplantae > Chlorophyta > Chlorophyceae > Chlamydomonadales > Limnomonas > Limnomonas spitsbergensis. The sequence goes on from JAYJMM010000038.1 coordinate 2,913,207, forward strand.
CTCACCGAGCATATTTGCAGTACTAGTCCCATTATCAGCCTCACCTGGAGCACTCGAGTAGTCAGCGGGACCACGCAGTCCCCTGGCAGCTGCACCCTCGGCGAGCAAGGACAAGATCAAGCTGCAGAGCGCAATTGAGATAAGGCTGCTGCTGGCAGTGAATAGCGGTGGTGAGTGCCTGCTAAGGCTGTTGCAGTTGTTGCTGCTGGTCCTTGCTGTCCTCTCCATGGTGTAGATATAACTATGTAAGGGATTGGGTGAGTGTGTTGTGGGCCCTGCAACAGGAAGGTCGGTAAGTTGTTCCCTGGGTTTGGAATGCCTGTTCCTATCGAAAGTGAGCATTAGGTGGGCGCATGGCAACAGATGCTGCAGCAAAAGTTACTTTAATGCCGGTACTTACCAGTGGTACTCTTCGCTGTTCTGTTCGCCATGCACTGGATGTGGTGGAGGGGCTGGTGGCGGTACTGATTTCTGGATGAGATGAACAGTGTGCAACAGAAATTTACAGGGATGGCATAATGTCATGTCGCCACGCGCCGCTGCGGATGTTCTGCAGGCCTGGAACGTTGCCGAGTTATGTATGTGCTGGTGTTCGCACCCGTCCACTCTTTACGAGTTATTGCAACAAAGAGTGGCGGACGGATTGCCAGTTGTTAGACTACCTGAGTGGCTCATGTCCAAGCTGGCGTTCCGGTGCCATTCCGGTGACAAGTGGAATTGGGGAGGGTGAGCTGGCTTGCCATTTCCGCGTTCCGGTGACAAGTGGAATTGGGCCCTATGTTGTGTCGGTAGGTGGAGATACTCAGCGAGTTTCACACTTTTTACGCACCTAGCACTCCGCAAACACCAGTCACTACTGTCACCATCCTGTAATAAAGCATGTGCACCGTATCGCATGTGCAACTGCAGACAGCCAGGTGTTGGTGCTACCACATCTTGGTAACGCAGTTGTGTTGGCTTACGCACCGTAATCCCTGTCTGTGCTGCCAATTTTGAAAGAGTGCAATCGCGCATTGTTATAATAAAGAGTGACCTGCCCAAGTAAAGAAAATGCCCTCATTGGTGACGTCGACGCCTCATCAGGTCGTAGCTTCGGAAGCGGCTCTCCTGTTTTTCATTACGCATTCAGGTGTACAGAAGCTCATGTCCACTGTACATTCATTTCCATGCCTTCGTCCTGTTCGTATGCCCCATCCCTTTCAAAAAATGAAGGCTGTTGGGTGAAATGGGTGGGTGCATGCTGTGCATTGCTATCCACGTCCCGTGGACAACGAGCTTTGCATCCTGATCGGCGCCGGTAACGGCGAGCAAATGCAAAGGGAAAATTATGGGGGCAAGCTCAGGATGAAAAGCACGTTGACAATTATAATCGCTAGACAGGCTGAAACCGGCGGTTGAAGCTTACAGGCTTGCAACCCTAATTAGTAGTACTGTTCGGGAGACTAGTATGCATGCTAAATGTCGGTACAACAAAGCGGCCTAGAAGCATGAATCATGTACGTGTGAGACCCAGGCTGGGCGGCCAGCCTCTTACTTTGTACAGTCCAAGGGACATAAAGGTTTTAAAGGTTGCACCGTTCTTTTATATTACTATCACGCCCCTAGCCAGAGGCGAAAGTAGCAGGTTTCGTATACTAAGCTTGCCCTTCTCAAGCCATGTCATAGCTTAACTGAAGAAGAACAATGATAAATGCATGCACATATTGCGCATATCACCCGCATTGCCATGCACTGGGCTATTCCGCTATTGCCTACATGTACACAAAAGGATTGCACTCGAATGGGTCCCATCCTTCTCACTATCATTTTTTACTAATAACTTCATGTTGACGACATGATCGCTTGACAGTAAAGGACGATTTGTTTCTGAAATGCCAGTGTACTACTGTACTGTAGTCCAGACTAGTAGTCCAGAATATACAGAATCAAGCGTTTTCATGGTGGCACCCAGCCACTACCGACGATTTTTGACAAGCCATGATTTATTTGTGCTCGCGCCCCGCCAATGCCCATCTTTGGAGTTTGGAGTACATTCTTTTAGGGGCGCATGAAAAGGTAAAATAATGCTTAATTCCGAAATTTACCGGTAACATGCCGAGATTACCGAGATATTCATGTTTTTGTTCCAGTGGCACGATTACTCATTATTGCCCTCTGAGTGCCATATCCGATACACCATTTGACTCAAAGCTTCGATTCGGACAGAAAATCGCAATACACTCAAAACACTCATCAATCAGATCATCCCTGAATTGCCGTTTCACCAGTCACCACTATGGCGGCACCATGCATTCGGGTATCAACTTTTCCCGTCATTCAGTCGGTACAGTCCTCTGCCGCTACAAATGCCAGATAGAATGCCATGATTGTTTCCTTCCTTGGGAGTCTGGATCGAATTAACGGTAATAAACCAGTGATCTCTGGGATCGACTGGTCTACTACAGGCCAGTGCTATGGTGCATACCATCCTTTTTTCACGTTCATTCTGCCAAAAGATCAATGGATCGGGCACTGATCTTGTATTTTTTTTACAGACGAAGGACGCGTGCCCATCAAATCATCAATGTGTTCCATGAGTACCGGTATACGCTCTATCTGGCACAAATGATGCCTCATATGTAAATCTCCAGATATTCTGGTTAACAGCAGCAGAAGACACCAATCATGTGCAAAACAAGATCTCCAACAGTCAGACTGCAACATTTACATCTGTGAATTCTCTTCTGGAAATTAATTAAGAAATAAGAGTGGTCAGCCAGAGGCTGCCTACTTCTGAAGGACAAAACATTCCAAAAAAGAAGCCGACAATGAAACTTATATATAAATATATGAGCGGCGCATTCAGCCTTCATTCGCACAATGAAACAAAGGCTGAAATACTATACGGGGGTTAGCAGATTGTGCACATACATTCCATACATTCCATCATTACGCACCAGGCAAGACAGCCGCGAGTAATGCTGTAGTGCCATGGAAACCTCCACCTCAAAATCCAAATCAACAAGTCGAAAAAGGTTCACCAGGCGTACGGATCAGCTGGGGATTCTCCTCTACCCCCCCAAGAAAGAAAGAAAGCTACGCCCCGTGGGAGGCGTGAGAGTTCAGGAAACAGCGCAGCCTGGGCCGAAGCCTCATCCGCGCCGTTACCGCGTCGTTCCAAACCCCCAAGCATATGCATCAGCCCAGGATTCTCCCCCTTCCACCTCATATAGCTGCCAGCCACCCATATTGTCCAGAAGGTGCGCCAAGATCACTGCTAATGATATTGAATCACACGTGACCTGTTCCGTTAATCCACTTAATATTCTGGCAAAATATGCACCATATCTGCACTAATAGCTCCCCTCATGCTCATCTAGCATCCAACTATAACCCATGGCAAAGACATGCTGACAGGACGCCAAGATCTCTGCTACTAACACTTGAATCACATGGGGCGTGCTCCACCAACCCATTTTAGATTCTGGCAAAAGATGCACCATATCTGCACCACTAGCCCCCCCTCATGCTACTCATTCTCATCTAGCTCATCTAGCATCCAACTATTACCCATAGCAAAGACATGCGGACAGGACACCAAGATCTCTGCTACTAACACTTGAATCACATGGGGCGTGCTCCACCAACCCATTTTAGATTCTGGCAAAAGATGCACCATATCTGCACCACTAGCCCCCCCTCATGCTACTCATTCTCATCTAGCTCATCTAGCATCCAACTATTACCCATAGCAAAGACATGCGGACAGGACACCAAGATCTCTGCTACTAACACTTGAATCACATGGGGCGTGCTCCAACAACCCATTTTAGATTCTGGCAAAAGATGCACCATATCTGCACCACTAGCCCCCCCTCATGCTACTCATTCTCATCTAGCTCATCTAGCATCCAACTATTACCCATGGCAAAGACATGCCGACAGGACGCCAAGATCTCTGCTACTAACACTTGAATCACATGGGGCGTGCTCCACCAACCCATTTTAGATTCTGGCAAAAGATGCACCATATCTGCACCACTAGCCCCCCCTCATGCTACTCATTCTCATCTAGCTCATCTAGCATCCAACTATCACCCATGGCAAAGACATGCCGACAGGACGCCGAAATCACTGCTAATAAAATCTAAATCACATGGGGCATGATGCCTCAATCCAATGTGTTCTTTGGCAAAAGATACACCATCTCCGAACCAACAAACCTATCCCCCCATGTTCATATGGCATCAAAATATCACCCATGGCGAAGACGTATCAAAGGGTTGCCAACATCACTGCCAAAAACATTTAATTCACACAAGCTGCCTCAGACAGATTTGTCACCAGGCAAAGATGTACCATATCTGCTCTAACAAAACCAGCCAGTGGTCTATCCTATACCCCCCCCTCTCATGTTCATCCAGTGTTAAACTGATTCCCATGGCAAAGACGTGCCAAAGGGGCGCCAAGCAAGACCACTGCAGAAAATTCAATCACAAGAGACAAGCCACTTCAATCACATTTCGACAAAATCACAGCAAGTTGGTCAGAACCCAGCGACAAACATAGAAATAAAGAAAGCTACGCACGCGGCGGGCGTGAGAGTTAAGGAAACAGCGCAGCCTGGGCCGAGGGCCACATCCGCGCCGTTACCGAGAAACATTGTACGATTGGTATCACTCCTGCTTGGTATGAGCGGATGTATGCTCAGGACACAGGATACGGCCCGTATGGGCAAAAAATCCCGTAACATATCGTAAGGGTCCACTACGATGCACCGACTGAAAATCCACACTTTTTGAGTATCTGTGGAATGACCGCGCTGAGCTTACTATGAGAGGATGTATCCTCCGGAACTCCGTATGGAGTGCGCTTGGTCCTGTAGCATGGCATGCAAACCCACCGAAGCCCATCCCCATTTAAAGCATTCCAGCTATGAAACTGTGAGGTCCTTTTGCAGCCTGAATGGTCATGTTGCTCGAGCCTCCAACCTTCGACCGGTATCGGATGAGTCCCAATAGGCCTGTGGTGCCCTCTTCATCTCAGCTCTGCTCGGCCGCAGCATGGCATCAGTAAGGGAGGGAGAAGGGACCGCTACACCCCGGATGGGGCACACCCCGGAGCACAGGTAAGCTGTTCTCACTTGACAGGTCGATACGAGTCAAAGCCTTACGAGCCATCCCCCTGAACCTGGTCCTCCCTGCTGCTGGTGTTGGCCTTGCCGGTAGGGGCTGCTTCCGGAAACGCATCCGAGCTGAGCAGGCTCTTCGGCCGTCGACGGGGGATGCCGCCATCCAAGTGCGTGACGATGGCAGCGGCTTCGGAGCTCCTGCCTCGCACAGGGGCTGCCATGGGTGTCCACGCTAGGGGTGCGGATGCCTCCGCAGTGTGCTCAACCTGCTGCGCCGGAAGGCAAAGGAGCCGCTTTCCGGGGCGGCCAACGTCGCAGGTTGGCTGCGGGCCAAGTGCGTTTCGCCTGGAGGGATCAGGTTTGCGGTCCCTGACGGCGATGCCTGCGTCGCCGCATCGCCACCGGGCGGGCCAGGCGTGGTCGCAGGCCAGGGTGTGGACGATGAGGGGATGTGCAGCCTGCGCAACGTCGAGCAAAGCAGGAGACCGTGCTGGTTCAGCGTAGCCGTGGCCGCTAGAGCGGCTGTGGCCGCTGATGCCGCCGTAGCAGCCGCTAGGAGCGGCCACGCCGCGGCCAGATCGCCACCACCGGGGAGTTGAGGCAGGTACGGGCCACGGAATCTGTCCGAGACAATCGTGGGGCAAGTAGGGAGGAGCGGAGGGAAAGGGGTGCGTTTTTGGTAGGAGGAAGGGTAGTTTTTCTTTGGAAGTGTCTGCACTGCTATCAGGATGTCTGAGGGGCAGTCAAACAGCAACACACAAACTAAAAATACCACCGCTGCACAATGCTTTCATACATAAATCAATAACAAACGATATGCCCTGAGGCGTGGATCAAGGAAGCCACCCGTTCGGCCGTAGCACTAGGTGAGCTACCCTGCACACAACTTTCGTACTGTTTCAGTGGCCAGCCTTGCTGCCTGGGACCTTTGGTCACCAGGTGCAGGCCGGTCCAGGTTTGGTCCTAATTGGGCCTTTGACGGCCAATTGAAATTTAACTTGTGGCCACAAAAATAAACACATGCATTATGGCGTGTCCCGCCTCAGGGAAGTGACGCCGAGGCCGGCGCCATCTTGCGCCCAGGCCAACGCCATCTTGTAACCCCCTCCTCCCAAACCCAGGCTAAACTCCGCCTACCTCAGCGGCCGAGGCTCAAGCGAAAACTGATATATCTGCGACTCCGCCTCATCGCTCTCAGCTAGTGCTGCGTCGGATATCTGTGACGTGATGCCTCCCACATCCGCCAGGAGCCTCGACGAACAGCCGGTCCCTTCAGAGACCGGCGTCCGCCGCATCGGAGACGAGTAGGCCGCGACCGCGTTGCCCTTGGCCCCCCAAAGCTGGTGGACTCGCAGAGGGGTAGCAGCGCCTGCCGCCGCTGCTGCTGCTGCTGCAACAGCTGCTGCCGCTATCGCTCCGCCGCCGCTGTTGATGGTGCCGCATGGCGTGCTGCTGCCCTCACTCCTGGGGGGGTCCCTTTGGAAGGCGAAGTCTCCCAATAAGGCTGCCAGGCGGCTGTCAAGCGTACCGGGACCAGGGCACGGCCTGCCAGGCAACAGACTGCTGCCACCCCCATCAAGGTACGCGCCAGTGACCCTGCAGGTTTCGGGATAAAGATTAAGGATTCGGGTTGAATGCTAGAGATAAAGGTTAGGGGTAAGTTTGAATCGTAGTGCCACCACCGTCAAGATATGATCCCGTGACCCTGCAGTTTTTGGGTTTGGGGATTTGGTTCAGGGTATTTCCCCTGGACGGTTTGAATTCAAGCTTAGCTAAAATTGAGAACAGCAGCAGAGATGAGTTGCGGTGGGGAGCTTCTATTCCAGAGCAGGTCTAGCACATCAACTGTATCATCGTATACCTTCAGTTTTAGTTTTGTTTCATTCACGGAAACAAAATCAAAACAAGCGATACATATATAACTGTTGGTTTGGACGAGATTTCAGCTGGTGTAGGCTACAAGTCGACTGAGCAGCACATACAATGTGTTGTGTCCCGTTGCAGACAATCCATGCAAACCAGAACAAATTAATAAATGACGAATTGCAGCAGCGATTATTGCTGGTGCATTGCGGGAATGCGAGCGAACTTCTCTTCATTCACCTTCGCCTAAAAGGGTGGGGCTAACAGCTTCGCCCATGGTCTGCACCAGCATGCCTGTGAGAAACAAGGCAAAGACACCCCCTTCCTGAGTATGCCTGTGAGAAACAAGGCCCAGACCCCCCCCCCCCCTACCTGAGCATGCCTGTGAGAAGCATGGCCCAGCCCCCCCCCCCCCCTCCTGAGCATGCCTGTGACACACGAGGCCCATACCCCCCCTACCTGAGCATGCCTGTGACAAACGAGGCCCAGACCCCCCCCTACCTGAGCATGCCTGTGAGAAACAAGGCCCAGACCCCCCCTCTACCTGAGCATGTCTGTGAGAAACAAGGCCCAGACCCCCCCTCTACCTGAGCATGTCTGTGAGAAACAAGGCCCAGACCCCCCCTCTACCTGAGCATGTCTGTGAGAAACAAGGCCCAGACCCTCCCTCTACCTGAGCATGTCTGTGAGGAGCGCAGCCTTTGCAAGACTCTGCTGTGAGAGGAGGATGCTGTGACTTTCATCAGCCACGATCTACGGGAGGGGGGAGGGGGGCACAGCACAGATAGAGCATTTATTGGCTGTAATTTCACCTAAAACGGTCCGCCCCGCGGGCCAAACCTTGACAGGGTGCATTGCGTGTGGCGCAAGCAGCATGGCTGGGCATGCATGAGACTTTCAGCCACATGCCATGCTGTAGCTGAACTGTAGCCGAACTGCAGCCAAGCAAAAAATGAATAGAGGGCAGAAAGGGTAGGGGGTGGCTGCCCCAGAGTGGGAGCCGTCATGTCATGTTCACCGTGTCTGTGGATCATGCAGTGTCCAGATTCCAAAGCCTTGCTGTATGGTCCCCCCAGCCCTGCTTGTGTCGCATAACTGCTAAAAGGTTAAGTGTTCAGATTTTATAGATTTTAGAGGTTGTCACACCCTAGGAACGGAACCGGTGGGGAAGGAGCCAGGAGGACCAAGAGGGTCAGGCTACTCAGGATTATCCAGGAGCCCAAACCGCAAATGACAGGGGATGCAGAGCCTACCAAATCAGGAGGAACATAGAGCCAGCGCACTAAAACGCCTGGCAGCTGTGGAATCAGGTGGTGAGGGATCAGCCCCCCCCGTATTTTTCCATCTATGCCATGAACTTTTGGCCCGGGCTGGGAGCATACACGCAGTAGATGCGCATGCTGTAATTCAGAGTTTCTTTTTTCGGCTTTAAATCCACCTTCGGCAGGCCGCCCCACAGCCTAAACAGGCGGGATTGGGACAAACATTGGGCTGGCCTACAACTGGTGGCCAAAGCAGCATGGCTGGCCACAAATGGGCCCCCCCAGCCATAGGCCGAAGTGTAGCTGACATGTACCTGAGTCACGAAAAAAGAGACGCATGCTGTAAATGGGCATTGCCTTATCTGGGGTTTAAATTCATTTTTGTAATGCTGCCTTTGAGGCAGATGATCGACGGAAACTCCCAATCGCCGACTTGAATTGGCACTAACGGTCCATCATACCGGTAAGCATTTGTTTGACTCCGTCACCCCCCAAAACAGAATTACAGTATGGCAAGAGGCGATGCAATTTTCTGTACATAATCCAGAATACCCGTAGTATTTGAAATGATGAATGATAAAAGTGTCCTTGCTTGAGCACCCACCAAGCTGGGACTATGATTGGCTGAAAGTTTCTTAACCCTACAAGTGCTGGCTGGAGCTTTTGTTAGCAGGTAATGGACATGAAAACAAAAGCGGCCTTGCTTGAGTACCCACCGGCAGCACAACGTTCAGACCAGGCTCCGTGGCGGCCAGAATGGCAGCCAGAGAAAATGGGCCGTGCTCCGCAACCGCGTCGTTCCACAAGAAGGTGTCCATCCTGCCCTTGCCCTTGACCTGGAATGCGGTGGGAAAGAAGGAAGATTCAAAGGGCACTCCGAGGGCGATTGCCAGCTAGCAGGTAGGTGCTGCATGTGTGTACATGCAGATGTGTACTGCGGGAATGTACTGGCTTTAGGGTTTAGGGTTCAGGCTGGCGAGTCTGTAAAGTAGAGTACAGGGGTTCAGCATGAGGGCAACAGGACTGTCAAGAATGACATTTTTCTTCTTGGCTGTTTAATTGTTGGTTGGTTAATTGTTGAGTGATTGTGGTTGATTGGGATGTCTCTGCTTTGGTTTTGCCAAAGTCTGAGGCGTGCGGGATTCCCGCGTCACGGAGCCCCTCTCATAAGCATAGGCCATCGGGCTCCCACACGCCCACCGCAAAAGATTAATCCCGGATAATCGGAACGGATTGTAGATCCGCAAGATCTAAATTATAGATCATATAGATTTTGGAGCGGACACAGACATGCTGAACCCCAAAACCACAATCCCTAGCCTGAAAAATCCCTAAACTTAAAACGAGACTGTGCCTTGAATGCCACCAGAGAAACCGGTTCAGAACATCAAATCCCTAACCCTAACCCTAACCCTAACCCTGAACCCTAAACCTAAACCCTAAACCAAAACCCTAAGCCTCAATCCTAATCGAGACTCTTACCTCACCAACGCCAGGTTATGAGGTTAAGTGTTCAAGCCCGAGCCCTGGACCCAAAACAAAACTCTCACCTCAACGCCACCCGTGGGTTCCCACTCCGTCTCACCTCAACGCCACCCGTGGGTTCCCACTCCGTCTCACCTCAACGCCACCCGTGGGTTCCCACTCCGTCTCACCTCAATGCCACCCGTGGGTTCCCACTCCGTCTCACCTCAACGCCACCCGTGGGTTCCCACTCCGTCTCACCTCAACGCCACCCGTGGGTTCCCACTCAGTCTCCCGCACGCCGTCTCTGGTCTTCAGCAGGTTGTGGGTGGCCATGGAAATTTGCATCCGGCCTGCGACAGGGGATCACCGTCAGGATGGAGCAGAAGAAAGCTTCCAGCCCAGGCAGGGGCGAGTGCACCAATGGAACAGTGCGGCATGGGATCACCATCAGGATGGAGCAGAAGAAAGCTTCCAGCCCAGGCAGGGGCGAGTGCACCAATGGAACAGTGCGGCATGGGCTCACCATCAGGATGGAGCAGAAGAAAGCTTCCAGCCCAGGCAGGGGCGAGTGCACCAATGGAACAGTGCGGCATGGACTCACCGTCAGGATGGAGCAGAAGAAAGCTTCCAGCCCAGGCAGGGGCGAGTGCACCAATGGAACAGTGCGGCATGGACTCACCGTCAGGATGGAGCAGAAGAAAGCTTCCAGCCCAGGCAGGGGCGAGTGCACCAATGGAACAGTGCGGCATGGGCTCACCATCAGGATGGAGCAGAAGGAAGCTTCCAGCCCAGGCAGGGGCGAGTGCACCAATGGAACAGTGCGGCATGGGCTCACCGTCAGGATGGAGCAGAAGAAAGCTTCCAGCCCAGGCAGGGGCGAGTGCACCAATGGAACAGTGCGGCATGGGCTCACCGTCAGGATGGAGCAGAAGAAAGCTTCCAGCCCAGGCAGGGGCGAGTGCACCAATGGAACAGTGCGGCATGGGCTCACCATCAGGATGGAGCAGAAGAAAGCTTCCAGCCCAGGCAGGGGCGAGTGCACCAATGGAACAGTGCGGCATGGGCTCACCGTCAGGATGGAGCAGAAGAAAGCTTCCAGCCCAGGCAGGGGCGAGTGCACCAATGGAACAGTGCGGCATGGGCTCACCGTCAGGATGAAGAAGAAGAAAGCTTCCAGCCCAGGCAGGGGCGAGTGCACCAATGGAACAGTGCGGCATGGGCTCACCGTCAGGATGAAGAAGAAGAAAGCTTCCAGCCCAGGCAGGGGCGAGTGCACCAATGGAACAGTGCGGCATGGGCTCACCATCAGGATGGAGCAGAAGAAAGCTTCCAGCCCAGGCAGGGGCGAGTGCACCAATGGAACAGTGCGGCATGGGCTCACCGTCAGGATGGAGCAGAAGAAAGCTTCCAGCCCAGGCAGGGGCAAGTGCACCAATGGAACAGTGCGGCATGGGATCACCGTCAGGATGAAGAAGAAGAAAGCTTACAGCCCAGGCAGGGGCGAGTGCGCCAATGGAACAGTGCGGCATGGGCTCACCGTCAGGATGGAGCAGAAGAAAGCTTCCAGCCCAGGCAGGGGCGAGTGCACCAATGGAACAGTGCGGCATGGGCTCACCGTCAGGATGAAGAAGAAGAAAGCTTCCAGCCCAGGCAGGGGCGAGTGCGCCAATGGAACAGTGCGGCATGGACTCACCGTCAGGATGGAGCAGAAGAAAGCTTCCAGCCCAGGCAGGGGCGAGTGCACCAATGGAACAGTGCGGCATGGACTCACCGTCAGGATGGAGCAGAAGAAAGCTTCCAGCCCAGGCAGGGGCGAGTGCACCAATGGAACAGTGCGGCATGGGCTCACCGTCAGGATGAAGAAGAAGAAAGCTTCCAGCCCAGGCAGGGGCGAGTGCACCAATAGAACAGTGCGGCATGGACTCACCGTCAGGATGGAGCAGAAGAAAGCTTCCAGCCCAGGCAGGGGCGAGTGCACCAATGGAACAGTGCGGCATGGGCTCACCATCAGGATGGAGCAGAAGAAAGCTTCCAGCCCAGGCAGGGGCGAGTGCACCAATGGAACAGTGCGGCATGGGCTCACCGTCAGGATGAAGAAGAAGAAAGCTTACAGCCCAGGCAGGGGCGAGTGCGCCAATGGAACAGTGCGGCATGGGCTCACCGTCAGGATGGAGCAGAAGAAAGCTTCCAGCCCAGGCAGGGGCGAGTGCACCAATGGAACAGTGCGGCATGGGGCTCACCGTCAGGATGAAGAAGAAGAAAGCTTCCAGCCCAGGCAGGGGCGAGTGCACCAATGGAACAGTGCGGCATGGGCTCACCATCAGGATGGAGCAGAAGGAAGCTTCCAGCCCAGGCAGGGGCGAGTGCACCAATGGAACAGTGCGGCATGGGCTCACCGTCAGGATGGAGCAGAAGAAAGCTTCCAGCCCAGGCAGGGGCGAGTGCACCAATGGAACAGTGCGGCATGGGCTCACCGTCAGGATGGAGCAGAAGAAAGCTTCCAGCCCAGGCAGGGGCGAGTGCACCAATGGAACAGTGCGGCAAGGGCTCACCGTCAGGATGAAGAAGAAGAAAGCTTCCAGCCCAGGCAGGGGCGAGTGCGCCAATGGAACAGTGCGGCATGGACTCACCGTCAGGATGGAGCAGAAGAAAGCTTCCAGCCCAGGCAGGGGCGAGTGCACCAATGGAACAGTGCGGCATGGACTCACCGTCAGGATGGAGCAGAAGAAAGCTTCCAGCCCAGGCAGGGGCGAGTGCACCAATGGAACAGTGCGGCATGGGCTCACCGTCAGGATGAAGAAGAAGAAAGCTTCCAGCCCAGGCAGGGGCGAGTGCACCAATAGAACAGTGCGGCATGGACTCACCGTCAGGATGGAGCAGAAGAAAGCTTCCAGCCCAGGCAGGGGCGAGTGCACCAATGGAACAGTGCGGCATGGGCTCACCATCAGGATGGAGCAGAAGAAAGCTTCCAGCCCAGGCAGGGGCGAGTGCACCAATGGAACAGTGCGGCATGGGCTCACCGTCAGGATGAAGAAGAAGAAAGCTTACAGCCCAGGCAGGGGCGAGTGCGCCAATGGAACAGTGCGGCATGGGCTCACCGTCAGGATGGAGCAGAAGAAAGCTTCCAGCCCAGGCAGGGGCGAGTGCACCAATGGAACAGTGCGGCATGGGGCTCACCGTCAGGATGAAGAAGAAGAAAGCTTCCAGCCCAGGCAGGGGCGAGTGCACCAATGGAACAGTGCGGCATGGGCTCACCATCAGGATGGAGCAGAAGAAAGCTTCCAGCCCAGGCAGGGGCGAGTGCACCAATGGAACAGTGCGGCATGGGCTCACCGTCAGGATGGAGCAGAAGAAAGCTTCCAGCCCAGGCAGGGGCGAGTGCACCAATGGAACAGTGCGGCATGGGCTCACCGTCAGGATGGAGCAGAAGAAAGCTTCCAGCCCAGGCAGGGGCGAGTGCACCAATGGAACAGTGCGGCATGGGCTCACCATCAGGATGGAGCAGAAGAAAGCTTCCAGCCCAGGCAGGGGCGAGTGCACCAATGGAACAGTGCGGCATGGGCTCACCGTCAGGATGGAGCAGAAGAAAGCTTCCAGCCCAGGCAGGGGCGAGTGCACCAATGGAACAGTGCGGCATGGGCTCACCGTCAGGATGAAGAAGAAGAAAGCTTCCAGCCCAGGCAGGGGCGAGTGCACCAATGGAACAGTGCGGCATGGGCTCACCGTCAGGATGAAGAAGAAGAAAGCTTCCAGCCCAGGCAGGGGCGAGTGCACCAATGGAACAGTGCGGCATGGGCTCACCATCAGGATGGAGCAGAAGAAAGCTTCCAGCCCAGGCAGGGGCGAGTGCACCAATGGAACAGTGCGGCATGGGCTCACCGTCAGGATGGAGCAGAAGAAAGCTTCCAGCCCAGGCAGGGGCAAGTGCACCAATGGAACAGTGCGGCATGGGCTCACCGTCAGGATGAAGAAGAAGAAAGCTTCCAGCCCAGGCAGGGGCGAGTGCGCCAATGGAACAGTGCGGCATGGGCTCACCGTCAGGATGGAGCAGAAGAAAGCTTCCAGCCCAGGCAGGGGCGAGTGCACCAATGGAACAGTGCGGCATGGACTCACCGTCAGGATGGAGCAGAAGAAAGCTTCCAGCCCAGGCAGGGGCGAGTGCACCAATGGAACAGTGCGGCATGGGCTCACCGTCAGGATGAAGAAGAAGAAAGCTTACAGCCCAGGCAGGGGCGAGTGCACCAATAGAACAGTGCGGCATGGACTCACCGTCAGGATGGAGCAGAAGAAAGCTTCCAGCCCAGGCAGGGGCGAGTGCACCAATGGAACAGTGCGGCATGGGCTCACCATCAGGATGGAGCAGAAGAAAGCTTCCAGCCCAGGCAGGGGCGAGTGCACCAATGGAACAGTGCGGCATGGGCTCACCGTCAGGATGAAGAAGAAGAAAGCTTACAGCCCAGGCAGGGGCGAGTGCGCCAATGGAACAGTGCGGCATGGGCTCACCGTCAGGATGGAGCAGAAGAAAGCTTCCAGCCCAGGCAGGGGCGAGTGCACCAATGGAACAGTGCGGCATGGGGCTCACCGTCAGGATGAAGAAGAAGAAAGCTTCCAGCCCAGGCAGGGGCGAGTGCGCCAATGGAACAGTGCGGCATGGGCTCACCGTCAGGATGAAGAAGAAGAAAGCTTCCAGCCCAGGCAGGGGCGAGTGCACCAATAGAACAGTGCGGCATGGACTCACCGTCAGGATGGAGCAGAAGAAAGCTTCCAGCCCAGGCAGGGGCGAGTGCACCAATGGAACAGTGCGGCATGGGCTCACCATCAGGATGGAGCAGAAGAAAGCTTCCAGCCCAGGCAGGGGCGAGTGCACCAATGGAACAGTGCGGCATGGGCTCACCGTCAGGATGAAGAAGAAGAAAGCTTACAGCCCAGGCAGGGGCGAGTGCGCCAATGGAACAGTGCGGCATGGGCTCACCGTCAGGATGGAGCAGAAGAAAGCTTCCAGCCCAGGCAGGGGCGAGTGCACCAATGGAACAGTGCGGCATGGGGCTCACCGTCAGGATGAAGAAGAAGAAAGCTTCCAGCCCAGGCAGGGGCGAGTGCGCCAATGGAACAGTGCGGCATGGGCTCACCGTCAGGATGAAGAAGAAGAAAGCTTACAGCCCAGGCAGGGGCGAGTGCGCCAATGGAACAGTGCGGCATGGGCTCACCGTCAGGATGAAGAAGAAGAAAGCTTACAGCCCAGGCAGGGGCGAGTGCACCAATGGAACAGTGCGGCATGGGCTCACCGTCAGGATGGAGCAGAAGAAAGCTTCCAGCCCAGGCAGGGGCGAGTGCACCAATGGAACAGTGCGGCATGGGCTCACCATCAGGATGGAGCAGAAGAAAGCTTCCAGCCCAGGCAGGGGCGAGTGCACCAATGGAACAGTGCGGCATGGGCTCACCGTCAGGATGGAGCAGAAGAAAGCTTCCAGCCCAGGCAGGGGCAAGTGCACCAATGGAACAGTGCGGCATGGGATCACCGTCAGGATGAAGAAGAAGAAAGCTTACAGCCCAGGCAGGGGCGAGTGCGCCAATGGAACAGTGCGGCATGGGCTCACCGTCAGGATGGAGCAGAAGAAAGCTTCCAGCCCAGGCAGGGGCGAGTGCACCAATGGAACAGTGCGGCATGGGCTCACCGTCAGGATGAAGAAGAAGAAAGCTTCCAGCCCAGGCAGGGGCGAGTGCGCCAATGGAACAGTGCGGCATGGACTCACCGTCAGGATGGAGCAGAAGAAAGCTTCCAGCCCAGGCAGGGGCGAGTGCACCAATGGAACAGTGCGGCATGGACTCACCGTCAGGATGGAGCAGAAGAAAGCTTCCAGCCCAGGCAGGGGCGAGTGCACCAATGGAACAGTGCGGCATGGGCTCACCGTCAGGATGAAGAAGAAGAAAGCTTCCAGCCCAGGCAGGGGCGAGTGCACCAATAGAACAGTGCGGCATGGACTCACCGTCAGGATGGAGCAGAAGAAAGCTTCCAGCCCAGGCAGGGGCGAGTGCACCAATGGAACAGTGCGGCATGGGCTCACCATCAGGATGGAGCAGAAGAAAGCTTCCAGCCCAGGCAGGGGCGAGTGCACCAATGGAACAGTGCGGCATGGGCTCACCGTCAGGATGAAGAAGAAGAAAGCTTACAGCCCAGGCAGGGGCGAGTGCGCCAATGGAACAGTGCGGCATGGGCTCACCGTCAGGATGGAGCAGAAGAAAGCTTCCAGCCCAGGCAGGGGCGAGTGCACCAATGGAACAGTGCGGCATGGGGCTCACCGTCAGGATGAAGAAGAAGAAAGCTTCCAGCCCAGGCAGGGGCGAGTGCACCAATGGAACAGTGCGGCATGGGCTCACCATCAGGATGGAGCAGAAGGAAGCTTCCAGCCCAGGCAGGGGCGAGTGCACCAATGGAACAGTGCGGCATGGGCTCACCGTCAGGATGGAGCAGAAGAAAGCTTCCAGCCCAGGCAGGGGCGAGTGCACCAATGGAACAGTGCGGCATGGGCTCACCGTCAGGATGGAGCAGAAGAAAGCTTCCAGCCCAGGCAGGGGCGAGTGCACCAATGGAACAGTGCGGCAAGGGCTCACCGTCAGGATGAAGAAGAAGAAAGCTTCCAGCCCAGGCAGGGGCGAGTGCGCCAATGGAACAGTGCGGCATGGACTCACCGTCAGGATGGAGCAGAAGAAAGCTTCCAGCCCAGGCAGGGGCGAGTGCACCAATGGAACAGTGCGGCATGGACTCACCGTCAGGATGGAGCAGAAGAAAGCTTCCAGCCCAGGCAGGGGCGAGTGCACCAATGGAACAGTGCGGCATGGGCTCACCGTCAGGATGAAGAAGAAGAAAGCTTCCAGCCCAGGCAGGGGCGAGTGCACCAATAGAACAGTGCGGCATGGACTCACCGTCAGGATGGAGCAGAAGAAAGCTTCCAGCCCAGGCAGGGGCGAGTGCACCAATGGAACAGTGCGGCATGGGCTCACCATCAGGATGGAGCAGAAGAAAGCTTCCAGCCCAGGCAGGGGCGAGTGCACCAATGGAACAGTGCGGCATGGGCTCACCGTCAGGATGAAGAAGAAGAAAGCTTACAGCCCAGGCAGGGGCGAGTGCGCCAATGGAACAGTGCGGCATGGGCTCACCGTCAGGATGGAGCAGAAGAAAGCTTCCAGCCCAGGCAGGGGCGAGTGCACCAATGGAACAGTGCGGCATGGGGCTCACCGTCAGGATGAAGAAGAAGAAAGCTTCCAGCCCAGGCAGGGGCGAGTGCACCAATGGAACAGTGCGGCATGGGCTCACCATCAGGATGGAGCAGAAGAAAGCTTCCAGCCCAGGCAGGGGCGAGTGCGCCAATGGAACAGTGCGGCATGGGCTCACCGTCAGGATGGAGCAGAAGAAAGCTTCCAGCCCAGGCAGGGGCGAGTGCACCAATGGAACAGTGCGGCATGGGCTCACCGTCAGGATGGAGCAGAAGAAAGCTTCCAGCCCAGGCAGGGGCGAGTGCACCAATGGAACAGTGCGGCATGGGCTCACCATCAGGATGGAGCAGAAGAAAGCTTCCAGCCCAGGCAGGGGCGAGTGCACCAATGGAACAGTGCGGCATGGGCTCACCGTCAGGATGGAGCAGAAGAAAGCTTCCAGCCCAGGCAGGGGCGAGTGCACCAATGGAACAGTGCGGCATGGGCTCACCGTCAGGATGAAGAAGAAGAAAGCTTCCAGCCCAGGCAGGGGCGAGTGCACCAATGGAACAGTGCGGCATGGGCTCACCGTCAGGATGAAGAAGAAGAAAGCTTCCAGCCCAGGCAGGGGCGAGTGCACCAATGGAACAGTGCGGCATGGGCTCACCATCAGGATGGAGCAGAAGAAAGCTTCCAGCCCAGGCAGGGGCGAGTGCACCAATGGAACAGTGCGGCATGGGCTCACCGTCAGGATGGAGCAGAAGAAAGCTTCCAGCCCAGGCAGGGGCAAGTGCACCAATGGAACAGTGCGGCATGGGCTCACCGTCAGGATGAAGAAGAAGAAAGCTTCCAGCCCAGGCAGGGGCGAGTGCGCCAATGGAACAGTGCGGCATGGGCTCACCGTCAGGATGGAGCAGAAGAAAGCTTCCAGCCCAGGCAGGGGCGAGTGCACCAATGGAACAGTGCGGCATGGACTCACCGTCAGGATGGAGCAGAAGAAAGCTTCCAGCCCAGGCAGGGGCGAGTGCACCAATGGAACAGTGCGGCATGGGCTCACCGTCAGGATGAAGAAGAAGAAAGCTTACAGCCCAGGCAGGGGCGAGTGCACCAATAGAACAGTGCGGCATGGACTCACCGTCAGGATGGAGCAGAAGAAAGCTTCCAGCCCAGGCAGGGGCGAGTGCACCAATGGAACAGTGCGGCATGGGCTCACCATCAGGATGGAGCAGAAGAAAGCTTCCAGCCCAGGCAGGGGCGAGTGCACCAATGGAACAGTGCGGCATGGGCTCACCGTCAGGATGAAGAAGAAGAAAGCTTACAGCCCAGGCAGGGGCGAGTGCGCCAATGGAACAGTGCGGCATGGGCTCACCGTCAGGATGGAGCAGAAGAAAGCTTCCAGCCCAGGCAGGGGCGAGTGCACCAATGGAACAGTGCGGCATGGGGCTCACCGTCAGGATGAAGAAGAAGAAAGCTTCCAGCCCAGGCAGGGGCGAGTGCGCCAATGGAACAGTGCGGCATGGGCTCACCGTCAGGATGAAGAAGAAGAAAGCTTCCAGCCCAGGCAGGGGCGAGTGCACCAATAGAACAGTGCGGCATGGACTCACCGTCAGGATGGAGCAGAAGAAAGCTTCCAGCCCAGGCAGGGGCGAGTGCACCAATGGAACAGTGCGGCATGGGCTCACCATCAGGATGGAGCAGAAGAAAGCTTCCAGCCCAGGCAGGGGCGAGTGCACCAATGGAACAGTGCGGCATGGGCTCACCGTCAGGATGAAGAAGAAGAAAGCTTACAGCCCAGGCAGGGGCGAGTGCGCCAATGGAACAGTGCGGCATGGGCTCACCGTCAGGATGGAGCAGAAGAAAGCTTCCAGCCCAGGCAGGGGCGAGTGCACCAATGGAACAGTGCGGCATGGGGCTCACCGTCAGGATGAAGAAGAAGAAAGCTTCCAGCCCAGGCAGGGGCGAGTGCGCCAATGGAACAGTGCGGCATGGGCTCACCGTCAGGATGAAGAAGAAGAAAGCTTACAGCCCAGGCAGGGGCGAGTGCGCCAATGGAACAGTGCGGCATGGGCTCACCGTCAGGATGAAGAAGAAGAAAGCTTACAGCCCAGGCAGGGGCGAGTGCACCAATGGAACAGTGCGGCATGGGGCTCACCGTCAGGATGAAGAAGAAGAAAGCTTCCAGCCCAGGCAGGGGCGAGTGCGCCAATGGAACAGTGCGGCATGGGCTCACCGTCAGGATGAAGAAGAAGAAAGCTTACAGCCCAGGCAGGGGCGAGTGCACCAATGGAACAGTGCGGCATGGGGCTCACCGTCAGGATGAAGAAGAAGAAAGCTTACAGCCCAGGCAGGGGCGAGTGAGTCAAAATAAAGAAAGAAAATTACGCCCGCAGGGTCGTGAGGGTTCGGGAAACAGCGCGGCATGGGCCCAGGCAGGAGCGACTGGGTCAATGAAACAGTACAGCTTGACCCGAGGCCGCATCCAGATTGTCACCATCATAACACTCAGGGTGTTGGGGGGATTATAGCAGCGGCAGCATTTGTTTATGGAGATATGCGTGGATTTCGGATCCAGGCATCCAGCCCGAGATTGAGAGGAGGTTGAGATCATAGATTCGAGCCTCAGGCTGCAATGCAGATTCGTTAACGGATCCGCGTGGATTTTGGATCCAGCCCGAGACCGAGAGGAGGTGGTGGTCGTAGATTCAAGCATTTTTTCGTGTGTCAAATCTTGTGTTCTGCCCCTGCTGTAGCCATATGCCCACATCTTAAGTTTTACCCAGCCTGTTGGCCAACAACAGGGCTTGGTGCCGCAGGCCCTTCTGCTCGAGTCAGCGGCCGCAGGACGGTCAGGCTTGGGGTCCCAATTGGACCAGCGGCGGCCGCTCTCCAAAGGGGGTCTGACGCACACAGCAGTGAACACGGGCTCATCCACCGGGCGCCATGCCTCAGGCTGAGCTGTCACATAAAGGAGGACGTCAAAGTGTGGAACACACTTACCTATAACCCTGTAAAATATCCTGGGTTCAGACACATTGGGGCAGGCCCCACGCATACCCAAGGCCGGCACATATTGGCTTTACTTGGCTGACCCCTGTCAGTTCCCTGATTCGGTTTAAAGTGTGCAGGGTATGAAGCCTCAGCTGGCATTCACAATTTCACACATCCACACCTGATACCGTAAAACTGGATAGGGTCCGTGCACCCCTTTAGAGAACCAAAAGATCAAATTCGCCGCGCAGGCAAAGAGTACCCTACTCCACGCACGCGCAGCTGAAATATCGTGATAATCGGTGCCAGAAACACTCCGCGCACCCTTCAAAAAATGGTTGCTAATTATTGTTTGATCGCGCTTGTACTCCGCGCACCAGTCCGCGCACCCCCAAAATAATTAATTAATAGCTTTCTGCTTGCACCCACCTGGCGTGCATGTGCTCTCCATACGCGAGGCAGTGTTCATTGTGTCGCCGAAGATGCTGAACTTGGGCAGCTTGGTCCCAATGAGGCCACTGAAGGGCAGAAGGTGGTTAGGGTGGTTAGGGTGGTTAGGGTGGGCAGCTTAGTCCCAATGAGGCCACTGAAGGGCAGAAGGTGGTTAGGTTGAGTAGGTTGAGTAGGGTGGGCAGCTTGCAGGGATATTTTTAGTGAGATTCGAAATTATTTTGGTTACCAGAATCAGCGAGTTCTGACGGAGTTCTTGGTGAAGAGCGCGCCGCAGGCGCCCAAAATTTCCTGATCCTAATTGATTTCGTTGATTTTCGTTACCGCGCTACTGAACCTTGGCTTCACCGAATTCATGTTTTGGTTACCACTTTGGTTACGACTCGTAACCAGTGACCACTGAAAAAGCCCTGGCAGCTTGGTCCCAATGAGGCCGCTGAAAACAAAAAGTGGTTAGGGTTGTTAGGGTAGTTAGCGCGGGCAGTTTGGTCCTAATGAAGCCGCTGTACAACAGGGTTCAATAAGCATATGCATGGGGAAGGGTTCAGGCTCAAGGGAGGATACTTAAATTTTCCCCCATTTTTTAGATAGCGTAAAACGGATTTGACTCTGCTATTAATTAATTTATTTATTTGGAGGTGCGCGGAGTAGTTTTTCGGAGTACATGCACGATAAATAATAGCGTAAAGTGTGCGCGGCTGGTCATTCACGGACCAAAACAACTTTTGGGGGGTGCGCGGAGTAGATTTTCCGTCACTACCATCAAAAGAATCGCGCGCTAGCGCGCGACTGATTGATTCGA
This sequence comes from Limnomonas spitsbergensis, assembly GCA_037349105.1. Taxonomy (NCBI): domain Eukaryota; kingdom Viridiplantae; phylum Chlorophyta; class Chlorophyceae; order Chlamydomonadales; genus Limnomonas; species Limnomonas spitsbergensis. The sequence continues at coordinate 2,934,343 of JAYJMM010000038.1, forward strand.
CATCCATTCATTGATTGTTGAACGTGTACTGTTTTTTCAGGCATCAAACTAGGGGGTTGATTGAGTTGACCGTACGTAGTGGCTATAAGCACTGCGCGGAGTTGAGTAAACGACATTCACTAAAAGTGCTGCGCGGTGTTTAATTAATTGTTTCGGACCGGCTGCGCAATATAGCAAACAACTATTTTAATACAATCAGCTGCGCGTGCGCTGAGTATGGTACTTTTTTGCTGAGCGACGAATTTGTATAATTATTCCGAATCGACGTGCGCGACCCTAAACCGTTTTACAGTAATGAAACTTCGCCGAGACCCTCCGGTCCTGGGTTTAACATGCTAAACATCGAAGTATGGTTATGTTTCCAAGGCAGTGTGTGAAATTCGATGTGTGGAGTCCAGCTGCACCTGAGGAAAGAAAGAAAGCTACGCCCCGTGGGAGGCGTGACAGTTGAGGATACAAGAAAGAAAGAAAGGTACGCCCTATGGGGGGCGTGAGCATTAAGGAAAGAGCGCGTCCTGGCCCGAATCCACCTCCTTGATTGCCAGACCCTTAGCCCAGCCTGGTGCTAGGATGATAACCTCAAACCGAACCCTAACCAACCTTTGAATCGCTGGTGAGCCTCACATGACACACGACCCGGTATGCAAGCAACAAAGAAAGACTATTCCTCTGCCGAAGCAGGAGGCGTGAAGTACCGCTCGGCCCACAACAGTTCTTTCCTTAGTAGGATAGCCCGCTCACGACATTCTGCGGGGCACTTAAACAAAGCACCAGACGTTTCCCCGGTATGCAAACCAATGCGGCCGATGCTGCGTGCATGGAAAGGTGGAATCACCCCACATCACGCTCAGCCGCAGATGCCGCTGTCGGCTGCAGGCCCACCGGCATGCTCTTGAGTGAAAGAAAGAAAGCTACGCCCCGTGGGGGGGTGTGAGAGTTGAGGAAACAGCACAGCCTGGGCTGAAACCACATCAGCGTCGCAGCCGTTACTTTAGAGTGGCCGTATGTGCCAAGCCCTCTGTCCGGTTGAAGACATACTGCATGAGTGCATGGGGTCCGCCTGGTCAGCTAGGCTTTAATTCCCGTCCAAATCCGAGACCCAGCAACTTTTTGGCAAACCTCACTTGAAGCATGACCCGGTGTGTATACACCCGTGCTCCAGGGAGACTACCGGTAAATTTCCCACTCCTTCTGTCTGGTTGAAGACATACAGCATGGCTTCCGGCCTATCTGCTAGGTTTGAACCTTGGCCTGAAGCGTAAAATAGGGTTTAAAAAGGTTTAAACCAGGGTTATTAAGAAGGGTTAAAAATAGGTTTACAAATAAGGGTTTAAATCGGATTGATTAAGTAGGGTTTAAGTCCAGTTTTATTAAGTAGGGTTTAAATCAGGTTATCAAGAAAGGTTTCAATTGGGTTTGTCACGCATAATTAAAGTCTGTTTCTATAAGTAGGATACAAAGCAGGTTAATTAAGAAAAAATAAATCGGGTTTCTTAAGCAGGGTTGCAATCGGGTTTCTTAAGCAGGGTTGCAATCGGGTTTCTTAAGTAGGGTTGCAATCAGGTTTATTAAGTAGGGTTTAAATCGGGTTTGTTAAGTAGGGTTTAAATCGGGTTTATCAAGTAGGGTTCAAATAGGGTTTATTAAGTAGGGTTGAAATCGGGTGTATCAAGTAGGGTTCAAATAGGGTTTATTAAATAGGGTTTTAATCAGGTTTGTTAAGTAGGGTTCAAATCGGGTTTATTAATAAGGGTTGATTACATAAATTGCGTCCTTCACCGCAACCCTATACACCATTGGCGACGCTCACCTGACGCATGATCCGGTGTGAATACCAATCCGGATGACGACTGGGCTCCCGTTGTGAGGCATCAGGACCAGGCGGGAGGACGTCAGGATGTCCTTCGAGAACTCCATGACACGTGCAGCGCTGTCGAACTTGTTGTGCTTGTCATTGACCTGAGGAGGCCGGCAAGGCGGGCGGGGAAATGCGGTAGGTGTGGGCAGGCACAGGAAAGACGAGGCATGTACTGTAGGAAAATATCAAATATGTGAAGTGAAGACAGGCAGGCAGGCGCTGTCCAACTTCATGTGCTTGTCATTGACCTTGGGAGGGAGTCAGGCAGGAAGAGCGATTGACGGCAGGCGGGCAAGCAGGCACAACGGATAACAACCTCAAACTAACCCCTGGTTATATCTAGGGTTTTCCTGATCTAGATACCGTAGATTTGATTTGCCTTTCCTCGATATTGAAAATACGATTTCCTTTTAAGCTGTCCTCAGGGCAAGTTATTGACAAAAACTCTTCATTTCTGACTGAAAACTGGCGTCGGCAATCGATATGTACTATATTGAATGGATCCCTCTACCCCAAACAAAGTTAATTGTGAGGACAGGCAGAGGTAATGGACGGTTTAGATTTTGTGTGTGTTACCTTGCTGTAGCCTTCCACATCCGTGGTGAGGATCCCAGAGGCAACGATGTAGCAGTCGCCTGGCATCCAAAAGCAAGGAAATGGTTACGAGTGGTTAGCTCGGGGGTCTTGGCAAGCAACTGTCACGACGAATCAGCAAGTGGCTATCTCAGGGGTAGGGGCTAGCGTTGGTTTCGGGTCATGACGTTTGTTTTATATGTCCAGCTCTGTTTGACTCCTCAGGGTTAAGGGTGAGCGCTGGTGGAGAAAGGTGTGGATGGGACCTGGTTTAAGGGTTCAAGGCTTAGGGTTCAGGGTTCAGGGCTTAGGGATGAGGCATAGGGTTTAGGGTGTATTAAAAATAGCGTGCGGACACTCACAACAGGTTTAGGAGTGGGGGCACAACACTTGGGGGCATGCAACAGCACAGCCAGCGATTATTTTTTGCGACTCAGCTAAATGTCAGCTACACTGTGGCGGCTGGCCACAGGCCCCATTTGTGTCCAACCAAACTGCTTTGGGCACCAGTTGTAGGCCGGTCCTGTGTTTGGTTTCAATCGGGCCTTTGGCGGCCGTGGGGCGGCCTGTCGAAGGTACACTTGTAGCAAAAACACAAAACACTGAGCCCTGCAGAATGGGTTATATACAGTGGTTCATTTCGTGCGTGAAACTTCCACACGCAAAATCACCTGTTGGGGAAAAAAGTCGCAGCAATGGTAACTGTACACCTTCACCACCTTCACCCACCTTTTGACATTGGCATGGAGATAGGATCTACATCAAACTCTGTTCAAATTTACGTCTTGTGCCTTTCAGCGATGACACCCGTCCATCTCACAATATGACCTGATTAATAATGATAAGCATCCAAGCTGGTGCATGTGTCGTACTATTGGCACATGGCCCAAAGGTATTACTTTTGGGTACGGCTGTTTTTTCGTTTTTTCATGGTTATCTTAAGTTTTTTCCTGATATTTATTAGATTTGTCAAGCTGCAGGCCCCAAACTTTGAAGACCACTTATCAGTGACATTTTTGTAGGTAAACAACATTGCACATCAATGGAACCCATATAAAACCTACCGGCTGTCTCGACCTTTTGGACCCCGTGCCGCTCAGCTATGCTGTCAAACACCGAGAAGAGCCTGTGACAGGGGCAGGGAGGATGGCAGGGAGGATGGTAGGGAGGATGGCAGGGAGGATGGTAGGGAGGATGACAGGGAGGATGGTAGGGAGGATGGTAAGGAGGATGACAGTGTTTGGATATGATGAAAAGCAAGCTCGTGGATTGGCCGAGGGATGAGCTGAGACAGGGACTAGCGGAGGGTGAAGCTGGGGCTTAAGCTGCGAAATTCCCGGGGGTTTTAGCTCAGAAGTAAGCTGAGGGTTTGGCTAAGGGATTAGACCAAGGCCTGGCTGAGAATCTAGGGTATAGCTGCGGAGGGTGAAGCTGAGCGTTCAGCTCATGGCTTAGCTGATGGTTTACCCAAGAGATGAAGTGAGGGTTTGACAGCGGATTTTGCTGAGGGTTAAGATAAGGAGCTAGCAGAAGGTTTAGCTGATAGGGAAGCTGAACATTTGGCTGAGGGCTTGGCTACTGGTTTAGCTGATGGGTTAGCATATGGTTTATATGAGGGATTAGCTGCTTTTTCAGTTCAGGGGTTAGCTGGGGCTTGGTTGAACATTAACCTAGGTGTGTTGAGGCGGGTTTAGATTAATGTATAGGTGAGGGCTAGGCTGATGGTTTAGCTGATGGTTTAGCTAGGGGATGTGCTGAGGGTTGAGTTGAGGGTTAGGCTGAGATTTGGCTGAGGCCTAAACCAAGGATGGATGAGTAGCAGGGTCAGGTCAGGGGGCAGGGTTAAGGATCAAGGGGCTCGAGAGGATGGCAAAGAAGGAGAGAAAGGGAAAGGAGCAGCAGGCCATAGGACCCTCCTCATGTATTGAAGTTCAGCAGACGTGAAGGCACTGAGGAGCATTTGGATCAGTATTTGGATCAGTCATTTTGATCAGTATTTGGATCAGTCATTTACTCATTTGGGATCAGTCATTTACTCACTTGGAATCAGGCATTTACTCATTTGGAATCAGGCACTGAGGAGCATTTAGATCACTAACGTTAACTAACAAGCAAACACCATCTGGTCCAGGGCAATCGTAGGGCATGACAGTCCCATGCATCCAATGTGATGCCCCGCTGGACTGTCCAAATTTCACAAACAAATTCACAAAATTGACAATCGCCCAGCATTAATGCCGCCCCATCGTCAAGGCTTTTGTGCAGGTGTGTTGACAAGGTTCATGGCATTGTCAACGTTGTGTTGCTAGCAGAACCAGGGCATTGATGGGAGAAATACAAAGCGCTATTTCTCCTAAATTTGTTATAATGTGGGGCTAAATGAAGTGTCGATGATGCACCAGAGTTTCTTGCTTCCTTTTTTCGTAGCATGATTTGTCGGCAAACCCTCAGGGTTTTGGGTTTGTCACACTTCTCTGGTTTGAGGGTTCAGGGTCACACTCACTTATTTCAGGCTTGCTTCACTCTCTGGTTTTTAGTTCAGGGTTCAGCTGATTCAGTTCAGGATTGTCACACTCACTGGTTTGGGTTTGTTACACTACCTGGTTTGTAATTCAGGGTTGAGGGTTTATACTTCATGGTTAAGGGTTTATACTTGAGGGTTCAGGGTGTATACTTCATGGCTAAGGGTTAATACTTCAGGGTTAAGGATTAATACTTCAGGGTTAAGGGTTTGTACGTCAGGGTTCAGGGTTAATACTTCAGGGTTTAGGGCTCAGGGTCACACTCACTGGTTGAGGAAGCTCATGACTTCTGTGGGGGGCACCTTATTCGACATTGTTGTGAATCCTGCACAAGGAAGAAAGCCAAACAAATACATGACTTATTTATTTTCCGGAGCAGGCCATATCTCTGGGCTACCTGAAAAGCAGGAGGCCATGTGCGTGCAACTGTGCCTGCGATTTAAGCCGACGGGGATCATGTCCTTCGGCAAGATTGCGCATGCCACTCGGCCTAGAAGAAAGAAAGAAAGCTACACCCCGTGGGGGGCGTCAGAGTTAGGGAAGCAGCACAGCCTGGGCCCAAGCCACATCCGCGCCGTTACCGTCAGCCCAGAAGAAATAAAGCACATCACGCCCCACACCCATTGCTGGCCCCACACCCATTGCTGGCCCCACACCCATTGCTGGCCCCACACCCATTGCTGGCCCCACACCCATTTCCGGTCATGACGTGCGGCCTTTTGACAGCGCCACAAGCATTTTACGGTACAAACATTGTTTTATGTTTTCCGATGGAAAACGCCCTCTTACGTTACACTCGAGTCCCATTGATCGTGTCAGAGCCCAACACTGCCCACATCTCCACCCAGGACCGCCCCACAATCAGTGTTTATTTTTTTGTGATTCAGCTACATGTCAGCTACACTCTGGCCTCTGGCCAGGAGTCCCAGTTGTGGCCAGCCAAACTGCCTTGGGCACCAGTTGAAGGCCGGTCCTAGTTTGGTCCCGATCGAGCCTTTAGCGGCCGCGGGGCGGCCTGCTGAAGGTGGACTGGTAGCCGAGAAAGAAACACTGCACACAATGTACATGGACATGTTAACAATGTCTTCAATCCTAAACCCAGGATCCACCGAAGGTGTCCAAGCACATGATAGCAATGCCCTTCACCCTTAACCCCACATCATCAGCCCAGGACCCACCGACAATGTCCAGGAGCATGATGGTTATATCCCTAACCCTTAACCCGGGACCCACCAACGTCCAGGAGCATGATGGTTATATCCTTAATCCTTAATACGGGACCCACCGACGATGTCCATGAACATGATGGTAACGTCCTCATGCTGGCGGGCCAGGTGCCCGATGTTGCATTTAAAAGGCAGCAGGGCCGGCAGAGCGTGGCCTACAATGGCCTCGGTGGCACAGCCGCTGGATGCGCCAGATGCGGCCCCTGCAGAAGCCGCCGCATTTGGCTGCGAGTTGGATTTGGAAGTGACCAGGGGCGTGGGGGGCGTGCTGCCACCCATGGTCATGTAGTCGACGACGTGTCGAGGGAAGATCTGGGGGTGGGTTTTTCAAATTTTCAAATTTTCCAGGATGTGACGAGGGTAGATCTGACGAAGGGAGACCTGTGGCACATCAGGCTGCTCTTCTTACAATTAAGCTATGCATCCGTGCAACCGCCTTTTTCAATGGGACCCAGCCGTGACAACAGAAATTATAACAAACTCCGGACAAATTCCGGAGGAGCAACGACAACTAGGAAGCAGGTATGATGCAAGGCTCCGCATGGTCCACTCCCTGCTATGTCGGCTAGATTCAGCAGATCCGATAGTGTCTACCTCATTGGTTACATCAGCTACAATTCAGCTACAACCCAGAGGCCATGGCCATTGGCCAGCAGGCCATCGTGCAACGAGTCCACCTGCTTGGGCCTTAGGCCGTAGCTAGGTCAACGTAGGGCCCCCACCAGCCACTAAACCAGGAAGCCAAGCACCATCTGAAGGAGTACGGCCTCTGCTGGCACTGCCGCAGGGCATTGTGCACTGCCCAGCCGTGGTACGTCACAAAGGGTATAGCATGCACAAAAGATGCATACTGATACCTGCTCCCCACCCACTCTCCCCTCACCCCCCCGGCTCAACATGTTGGGTTGTCATGGACTGGGCAGCCATGGCCTTCTCTAGTCCCCACCCACTCACCCCACTCCACCCAACACGTGGAAGCCCATTCCACTTCTTTCACTCCCACCCGCCCAGCAAAACCACTCCCCACCCACTCTCCCCTCACCCCTCCATACATCCCCTGGCCCCCCTTTATCCCCCGCCTGGCCCAACAAGTCCAGCTGTGGCCTGAACTGGGCGACCATGGCTCAAGAATACCAGCATTGTCGAGGACAGGACGGCAAGGTTTAGCCCACCCACTAAACCCTGCCTGTTGTCCCCTTGTCTGCGCTTATGTTTTTGTTTAAATGTCCACCCGCTTTCTCTGTGTTTTTTGTGCCTGCCTAGTTCTCTGGTTTCTCCCCGGTTCGCTCTGCCTGGCCCTTTAAAGGCTGTGGGTGGTTGCGTCAACTTTGTAACAACAACTAAACCCTGAACCTTAAACCCTAAAACCCTACACCCTGGTGAGGACGCCCATATCCCCTCCTTGTTATATCAACCCGACCCAGCAAATCTACTCCCCACTCACTCACTCACTGTCCTCCCTCCCTCCCCTATCCTCCCCCCTAGCTCAAAGAGACCAACATTGTCGAGGACAGGACAGAAATGTTTGTCCCACCCACTAAACCCTAGACCCTATACCTCTTCACCCTTCACCCCACCCACACTCCCATCCGTCCCCCACCTGGTTCAACCTGTCAAGCTGTGTCATGGACAAGAAAGCCATGGCTTCTGATATCAACCAGGTTCAGCATATCCACTCCCTCCTTGCTCGCCCCCCTCCCACTCCCCACCCACACTCCCATCCATCTCCCACCTGGCTCAACATGTCCAGCTGTGTAGTGGACAGGACGGCCATCGCCATCTCCAGCTCGGCACGCTCCGTGACATCGCTCTGGTTGATCAGCAGGACACGACTGCAAGGGACAGGCAAGCAGGAAAACAAGTGGGCAGGGAAACAAGTGGACAGGGAAACAAGTGGACAGGGAAACAAGTGGGCGGGGAAACAAGTGGACAGGGAAACAAGTGGGCAGGGAAACAAGTGAGCAGGGAAACAAGTGGACAGGGAAACAAGTGGGCAGGGAAACAAGTGAGCAGGGAAACAAGTGAGCAGGGAAACAAGTAAACAGGGAAACAAGTGGGCAGGGAAACAAGTGGGCAGGGAAACAAGTGGGCAGGGAAACAAGTGAGCAGGGAAACAAGTGAGCAGGGAAACAAGTGAGCAGGGAAACAAGTGGGCAGGGAAACAAGTGAGTAGGGAAACAAGTGGACAGGGAAACAAGTGGGCAGGGAAACAAGTGGGCAGGGAAACAAGTGAGCAAGGAAACAAGTGAGCAGGGAAACAAGTGGGCAGGGAAACAAGTGAGCAGGGAAACAAGTGAGCAGGGAAACAAGTAAACAGGGAAACAAGTGGGCAGGGAAACAAGTGGGCAGGGAAACAAGTGAGCAGGGAAACAAGTGGGCAGGGAAACAAGTGAGCAGGGAAACAAGTGAGCAGGGAAACAAGTGAGCAGGGAAACAAGTGGGCAGGGAAACAAGTGAGTAGGGAAACAAGTAAACAGGGAAACAAGTGGGCAGGGAAACAAGTGGGCAGGGAAACAAGTGAGCAGGGAAACAAGTGGGCAGGGAAACAAGTGGGCAGGGAAACAAGTGAGCAGGGAAACAAGTGGGCAGGGAAACAAGTGGGCAGGGAAACAAGTGGGCAGGGAAACAAGTGGGCAGGGAAACAAGTGGACAGGGAAACAAGTGAGCAGGGAAACAAGTGGGCAGGGAAACAAGTGGGCAGGGAAACAAGTGGGCAGGGAAACAAGTGAGCAGGGAAACAAGTGAGCAGGGAAACAAGTGAGCAGGGAAACAAGTGGGCAGGGAAACAAGTGAGTAGGGAAACAAGTGGACAGGGAAACAAGTGGGCAGGGAAACAAGTGAGCAGGGAAACAAGTGAGCAGGGAAACAAGTGGGCAGGGAAACAAGTGGGCAGGGAAACAAGTGGACAGGGAAACAAGTGAGCAGGGAAACAAGTAAACAGGGAAACAAGTGTGCAGGGAAACAAGTGGACAGGGAAACAAGTGGACAGGGAAACAAGTAAACAGGGAAACAAGTGGGCAGGGAAACAAGTGGGCAGGGAAACAAGTGGACAGGGAAACAAGTGAGCAGGGAAACAAGTGGGCAGGGAAACAAGTGAGCAGGGAAACAAGTGGGCAGGGAAACAAGTGAGCAGGGAAACAAGTGGGCAGGGAAACAAGTGGGCAGGGAAACAAGTGGACAGGGAAACAAGTGAGCAGGGAAACAAGTAAACAGGGAAACAAGTGGGCAGGGAAACAAGTGGGCAGGGAAACAAGTGGACAGGGAAACAAGTGGGCAGGGAAACAAGTGGGCAGGGAAACAAGTGGGCAGGAAACAAGTGAGCAGGGAAACAAGTGAGCAGGGAAACAAGTGGGCAGGGAAACAAGTGGACAGGGAAACAAGTGAGCAGGGAAACAAGTGAGCAGGGAAACAAGTGAGCAGGGAAACAAGTGAGCAGGGAAACAGGTGAGCAGGGAAATAAGGTGCGATAGGCGGCCGAAGACATGAGCTCGGTGGTGGGGTCTCCCCTGCCAGTTTCCTCTAGCTGCTCCTGATTGCACCACCACTCCCACTATTGTTCCCGTACCGCCACTCCCAACTACTGTACCTGTACCGCCACTCCCAACTACCATGTCTGTACCGCTTTCCCTACCTGCCATCCACGGGGTGCCTCAAGGTCTTGATGACCACCTCATGCCAGCGAAAGGGGATGCCGTCCTCAACCACCAAGCCCGTTGAATCCGCGGTGGGACTGCCCAGCGCGCCGTAGTCCTCGCTCACTGGAGATATGGCAGGGTGCTGTCGAGGGCAAGGAGGGTGGGTGGGTGGAGAAGCTCCTTGTACCTAGGCTTTAGGGTTCAGAGGGCTAGTGGTCGGGGTTACTGGTCAGAGGTTCATGCCTACAGAATGAGGTTCACTGGGAACCTGTTGCTCTGGCATAATCCACACGGCACTGAGCCCTGACGGGGGAGAGGGGACTGTTCCCCAGATCCCCTGGCGAGAGGCGGTACACCCGGACCCTCTCCCCCGTGAGGCTTTGCCACGCCTTGGAGCGGTAAACGTTCAAGTCAAGACTGGCAGGGAAAGACAGGAAGTGCTAGAATTAAGGTTTCAACAAAACCACAGAAGCCCTCAGGTAGAACAGGTGTGAAAGCACATGTTTTAGAGGGACAGATGTTGCACAGCCTTGAAACAGGCGATTTGGGAAAGGCATATGTTGCAGAGCCTTGAAATAGGTGATTTGGGAAAGACATTGATGACGCAAGCACGCTTGCTCACACCTTCTGTCCACTGCGGTGAAGCAGATGCTCTCCCCTGTCCAAGCCAGCCTTGTCTCGACGAAGCGAGGACAGGGCAGCGTTGGAGGACGAGACAATCTTTAAAAGCGTCGTGAAAGTGTTCGGTGTCAGCACAAGGGCGAGGGAAGGGAGGGGAGGGGAGGAGGGGGGGGGGGGGGGGGAGGGAGGGGAGGGAAGGGAGGGAGGAATGGCAAGGAAGGCTTCCTGAAAGTCTTCCCAACCCCTTGAGGGTAGAGGGTTTGGGGTTGAGGGTTCCTGAACCTCTCCCAAACTCCTCTAGGGGACATCAAGAATACACAGGTCCAGTTAGGTGGCTTGAGGAGAGACAAGTGTCCAGTCTTTACTTGCTTGTCACTCAGCTACATGTCAGCTATACTCCGGCCTTCAGCCCCTTCTCCGACCAGCCATGCCAACCGTAGGATAAGCAGGAGGTTAGGTCCTAATCTGGACTTTGGCTGCTGCACGTCGGCCCGCAATGGTGGCCACGTAGCGACAAACGGGGCCTTGGCACGGTTCCTTATTAGCATGAATCATCTGTTAAGTAAATTCATTGACACAGTGACATATATGAAGTCATTTGAAGTCAGAGAATGGTAACTGCACACATCCAGCCCCTCTCCACAGCCCCCCAGACCCCCAGACCCCAGCCCGGCCCCTCCACAGCCTCCCAGCCCCACAGACCCCAGCCCGGCCCCTCTCTACAGCCCCCCAGACCCCAGTCCCCCAGACCCCAGCCCCTCTCACATTTTGATGCAAAAAGCGTGAGCCTCGCATAGGGTCAATCGAAGAGCTCCATCCGGCAGGTGTCCAGCGCCGGCCGCGGCCGACCCCATAGCCTAACTGCAGCGGCGCCGTCGCCGCCCCGCTGCGCAGAAGACCATCCGGCTGCAGCAGCCCCTCCGTCAACAGCAGCGGGTCCGGCTGCTGACAGGCATGGGCGGAGAACTCCGTGTGCATGCTCAGCAGGGGAGAGGTCAGCATGCCGCCGCACTGGCCGGAGAATGTCTGGGACCGGGGACGGGCCGACGCGGCCGTCGTGCCGGACGCTTTGGGGGACAGCGACATGAGCTGCAGGACGCGTTGCGATGAACCCCGCGCAATGAGAGAGAGGTCTGCGTAGTGGACATGGGGGGCACATGGAGCTGCGTGGGTAGGGGAGATAGCAGGGGCAGGGTGAAGTGGGCCAGATAAGGCCATAAGGGAAATTTCCCAAAGGTCAAACGTTTTTAAGTACGGTACTGCTCTGATCAAGCATGCCCTGGGCCGGCTTACTGGATGCAGGTATGGCCCAGCTGTCAATGTGCACGGAGGACGCACGGCGGAGATGCGCACAGGTGAGAGCGACCGTGTTGTGCGGTGCGCTCTTGGTGGCGGCGGCGGTAAACACGCAGCAGACCGTTGTCGTCACTGCAATGTCAATACTGCTGCGGGGCAGGGGCAGGGGCAGGGGCAGGGGCAGGGGCAGGGGCGCTGTCGGCAGCATGGCCTCCTGAGGCTCCGAGACGCCAACCACGTGGAGCGCGCTGCTGCCGGGGCTTGGAGGTCCTGATGGGGTGAAAGCTGAGGCATGGGTGGAAGCGGGACGCAGACGAGGAGCGGGGGCGTCGGCGGAAACGTCTCGGGCGCTGCTTTCTCCTTCCTTCTGGCTGCCAGGCTGGCCGCCGCCGCCTGACGCAACGGCGGCTGCCGTAGTTGCTACGGGGAGAGCTCCAGAGCGGCTGCACCACCCACTACACGTCCCGAAAGGCACGGGCACGCGGATCAGTCGGCGCCAGTCGTGCGGCTGGTCTGCGGTGCACGTACCCGCATGATAGGCAGACTGAAGGGCTAGGATCTGTGGGGAGGACGGGGGCGGGGGCAGTGCTTATGTTTTTGTGGCTCTGCTACAACTTAGCTACATTTCAGCTTTCGGTCAACTATGTTTCAGCTACATGTCGGTGACCTCCTAGCCTTTGGCCAGAGGACACATGCGTACTCTGCATGCTCCTCTTAGTTTACCGGTGTGACAAGGGGGACGGAATGGGCATGGGAAGGTTGAAGAATAACAGGTAAGGGTTGAGGGTTGAGGTTTAAAGTGTATGAGGGTGGGGCCTACGTGTTAGGTCTTTGTAAGGGCTTGGAGGCAATGTTGTGGATGAGAACTCGGTCTCTCAAGCTGACCTAATGTTGCTCAATTTAAGACAGCACAAGCTTCATGAAGGCATTTATTTCCCCGATTGATGAAACTTCTAAGCTAGTCTGGGGTGCCATGGCACCTACAATGCCATCTCCATGCTTAATGAAGACATTTATTTCCCCGATTGTTGAAACTTTTAAACTAGCCTGGGGTGCCATGGCACCTTCAGTGCCATCCCCTGCCTCCGGCTCTACCCCTGCTCCCAACTGCTTTGCCCCTCCCCACATCCTCAGCACTGACTGATAGACCCTCTCCATGTACACAAAAGTTACGGACTGCTTAAATCCAAGAGGCTTCACCTGCCGACAAGGTGTTCCAAGACATACGGGAGCCCTACACACACCTTGCACTGCATCTCACGCAGCAGCTCCTTTCCCTCGACGCTGAACAGCTCGTTCATGATGTCCATGGTGGTCAGCGGAAGCATCTCACCACCAGTGGGACGGGTCATACGGAAGGCCAAAAGGTTTCCGAAGTAACTACGCAACCAGAGGAGGGGCAGGGGTAGGGGTAGTCGCAGTTGCAGTGGCAGTTGCGGGTGTGCGGGTGTGCGGGTGTGCGGGTTGTGGGCGGGGTTTGGGCGGGGGTTTTGGGCGTGGTTTTGGGCAGGGGATTTGGGCGGGGGTTTTGGGCGGGGGCTTTGGGCGGGGGTGGGCGGGTGGGCCAGGGGGGCAGGGGGCCAGGGGGGCAGGGGGGCAGGGGAGCAGGGGGCAGGGGGCAGGGGTAGGGGTAGGGGTAGGGGTAGGGGTAGGGGTAGGTGCAAGCATGTCCTATGCATCCTCAAGGAAACTTTTCAGTCAGCATTGCTAGTATGTACCCATGCACGGGCCCTTGTAAAATGTACCCTTGAGTCTGTTACCAACATGGCTAGAACGTGGAATCCATGCACAGCCAGGCCCTCGTGAAAATTAGGATGACGATGAAGGGAGGTCCTTGAAGTGCAGGTAAGTGGCCTGAGAATTGTGTCTCCTATGAAAGTTTGCGCAGGCTTAACTAGAGGTGAGGACCGGCCACCTGGCGCCAGTCAAATGCAAAAGTAATGGATCTGAGGACGAGATCTGAGGCCACAGCCCAGGTGCCCATATTATGTGCCTCCCATGGTCCTGCGCAGGGGTGCGGCCTCTAAAACCTGGCCCAGTACCTGACCCAGTACCTGAGGCTTAAAGCATTTTGGAAGGCAATGGGCTTCAAGCAGCCCTCCTCTAGTGACAGCATGGTGATAATGGAGGGGCTCTCCAAAGCTGCATAGGCCTGTTTGGAGGGATGATATTAATGGGGGGGTGCTTTTAATTGCATGCAAGGCCATGGTAGGTAGGTAGCTGGGCTGTCTCAGGCTGAGACTGTCAGCTGGGCGGATTGGACCCAAACTAACCTGAGCCGGCCTGAGGCTGGTGGCCCAAGCAGCAGGGTTTGCAGCATTCTGCCGACCCAGCCGCAGGCCTGAATAGCTGAATTTGAGCTTATGTGCACTGTACACCGGCAAGCAGTGAAAGTGCCGGCAATAAAAAGGGGTGGGGCATGTAGGAGATGCGGGATGCTTACCGGTACTTAAGTTTTCTTCAGATTTTCGGACCAATGATCATACCGGTAACCGATTCACGTTATTTTTTCGGGGCAATTGAAATGATGAAAGCTCGACTCCCGACAGTACGTGAGAACAAGAATGTCAGAACTCAGCAATAAAACATGATGAGCTGAGCACTGCGAACCTGCCTGAAGTTGGGTCTCCGATGACATATTCGTGTCGTCGGCGCCGGCTTCGAATGCTGATACAGATGGGACACCAGCAAGCGGCAGCGCGGCTGTGCTACTTCCGCGGCTGCTGTCCCCGAGGCGACTGGAGGAAGCGTGTCGCAGCGGCTGCAACGGAAACATCACCAAAGCATCGTTACGTCTGTCTCTCACGCCATCACAGCTGTGTTCATCAGCAGCACCCACCACTGATGACTTGCGTTGTGTTATTAAATCGCGAGCAGCAGTGGCAGCAGCAGGCGGGCATCCAATGGCGCTGCTCTTCTTCGTGTCTTCACCCTGGAACAGCTGGCCCGCAGCAGCTTCTGCATTCGAGCACACAATCTGCTGCACTCCCGATGATGCTGGATAAGAAGAGGGTGGACTAGTAGGCGCGTACCGGCAGTGAGAACATGGTGCATGCACGACACCGATGCCGTGTCGCGCCTCTGGCTCCCTGGAAGAATCCATAATAGCACGTTCTCTATGGACACACCCTTTGAAGCTTATGCTGCTGACCGGGACATGATGAGCAGGTCCAGCTCCAGCAGCATCAACAGCGACGACACGAGCCGGTGTTGATGGTGCTGGCAGGCCTGGGGGGTGATGTGGCCCAAGGGAGTGATGTGGCAGCTGCCGGGGACGAGAGGTGTCGGCATAGGGATCGTGAGGAGCTGAGATGGTATTACTGTTTGTTGCAACCCTCGGCGATGTTTGTTTGCCTAGCTCGCCCGCGGGGGGGTCGCCACGAGACAGGCGTTCGGGATGGCCACGAGCACAGCGCAGGAACGAAGTCCACATGGCATACACCACTTGGCCGTCCCAGCGAATGATGTCTGGAGATCAGATGTGTATAAGTGTCAAAGTCTGCCGCGTGGCTCGATGCTGTCGGAAGTGCCCGAGCTCGAGTTGCTGTCGCTGTTGAGACTGGTTGCTGCTGGTTGTAAGCGTTCAGTCCATACTAATTGAATAACGCGGTATGTTCGACATATGCATGGTAGTTCGCATGAACCGCATACATACAGGCGTTCACGCGTTAGATGTGTCAATGGGATATACAACATTGCGGTATTTGTGAGAGGGTTCACACAAGGCGCGCGCCGATGATGTCACCACTCCATGATTCACGACTGAAGATGACACATGGCTTTGGAGCCACCCCACGTGTGAGGCGGAAACGGCAGCGCTCGTAGATGCACGACAGCAGTCAACTTGCGTGACACATGGGGCCCAATTACATTTGTGTCCGGAACGCGGAAATGTCATGACAGCTCACCCTCGCATATTCCGCGTGTATCCGGAATAATGGCACCGGAACGCCATCGTGGCGCCTGTCGTACCTGTTAAGCGCCATATTTAGCCTTACTCATATTTTGATCGGGTGTGACTCCTTACAGTAGGGACAGGGATGGTAGACCTCCGAGGTTACATGCCGATAAGTAAATTGTCATCATACGCGTTGTCTTGCCTCGTGTCAAGTTTCCCGAGTGTGGAGTTCCCGAGTGTTGAACTCCGAGTGCCCGAGTGACTGAAAGGAACGGAAAGGGAAAGGGTTTCGGTTTTCAGTCGAGTTCACTGGGAAATCGGTTACCAACCGCCAAAGTGGGACCTGTTTTGAAAGGCTCGTTCTTCGCGGTCGCCCCACTGTTTCAAGTCATGTTTTGTTCCAATGGCGTATCTCGTGGCTCCCGACCTTATGATAGTGCACTGCAATGGAGGCGCATGGAGTGGATCGAAAGAGCCGTGCTTTGTTGGGCATGCTATTTTGATGGGTTTGCGGTGAAAAGTGGTGCCGATTGCAGGAACAGGCCCTCGCGTTGCTCTCCATTGGGCGCAACGTCGTTTGCATGTTTGTACGCAATGTGTGTGCTCGTGGTGGGGCAGCCACGTCCTCGGCCAAGTCGATTTCGGACTGACCACACCGAAAGTCCATACTGCACAGTACGTGTCATGCACTCGCGTTGCGCTGCTTTAAGCGCAAACTCGTTGAACAAGTAAGGCATGGTTGCCTGGCTGCTCGCGTTGATCTGCAGCGCTGCAGCCAGCACTTGACCAGGTTTCGAACTTGCAGGATGACAGTTGACACTGCAGAACATGTGAAATACCATCGTAGGGACTATCGTGCAGCTTTGTTCCAGGCGCAAACTCGTTGTCTAAGCAAGGGTTGATTGGTAGTGTCGGTAGATTTGCTTGCCTCCTTCAGTTTCCCGTGAATGAAGTGCGACGACCTTTCGACAGAGCGTCCAGTGCCATGCATGCACGAACAATGTCATCCAAGCACAACACAACTGCAGCAGCTTAAAACAAAACATATATGCGCACTCACAGGTCAACATATAAGAACCTTTGTCTGTTTTGATTGAGGCTTGGGGACTGACCTGCTGCTCAGGTTTGGCCACCTGCTGCGTTCGGTGTGCAAATAGGCTGTTGCTGTGTGCACAGTATCACCCACGGCATGAACCCTATCATTGACAGTTCACGCTGAAGATAATGGCACGAACCATGTGAGCATGACCAGCTGCTACAGTGCTACGCAATAAGTCTTCGCACAGGAAAGCGTTCCACTTCATTTTCTGCTCCTACCTGATCACATGCACATGCCCTGCAATAAATATGATGCCGCCGCACAGGCAACACACGCATCACCCCATCACCAGCACATTCGGCTAGGAAGATCGCCAATTCACCATCTCCAATATAATCTCTCCCCAAAAGTTTCAAGTCATTTACCCTATTTACCCATATGTCATGTCCGGTGAGTTCGCCATTCAAGTTGTATTTTGAATTTTCAAGAATAGTTTTATCTGTACACAGTCTTGGCACACATACAACATGCCTCTGGGACACCTGGCTGCCTAGCTTCTTGCCTCATTCATGCATGCTGCAGTATGTATGTTCTTCACTCAGTCGCTCGCCGTGCCACCCAGCGCCAAGCCGCCAACAAGGTAGAGGTGCCCACGGCAGTTCGAATGAGGAAGCTGTCTTCATTGAGGATATCCCCAATCTTTAGTATATTCCTTAACTTCAGTGTCAGCGGGGTCTTTAAGCCTGCCTATCGGGCGTTCCCGTGGGTCAAACCTGGCAACACATTGACAACGGTTAAAATGTCATGAAAATTGAGCGTGGTCTCCACTGCACACGAGTAAACTAAATATCTGCTTCTTTGTTCAAAATCCTTAACTTCAGTGTTAGTGAGGTTTTAAAGCCTACCTAACGGGCATCACTCTTTAGTTAGGCGCCTACGCGGCCGAGCCTTATTTGAGCAGGGCCCATAGGTGTAACGTCATTTGACCTAACGGGCATTCCGATGGGGCAAACCTGGTAAACAAAAAATGGCAGCAGGTCAAGTGAACTAAAATGGTGACTATGGTCTCCACTCACCTCACATTAGTAAATTCAAGATATGCTTCTTGGGTCAAAATCCTTAACTACAGTGTCATCGGGGTCTTAAAGCCTATCTAATCTAACGGACATTCCCAACCTTATCTGTCATTCTGTCACAGCTGGTGAAGGACTGCCGCTGCCAGCTGATCCTGATCCGGTGAGAGGCATGCGTTGACTTCTGCCTTACAGCCGCTTGCACTCTTGCGTATCCGTCTGAGAATCGGTAGAAGCTTTAGCAACAATAGCAGCCTGGATACGTGCCTTGCTCATAATCGCTAGCATGAAGAGAAATTGTCGTTTCTGCAACATGAAGAGCTGTTGTTGCGCAAGTTGTTGTGATGAGACGCCGTTTGGCGGTTGCGGGGCTGGATGCAACTTTTGGACATTCAATTTGATGCTTCATCAGTTCAGCCCAACCCCGCTTGTCAGTGTATCTTGCCAAACCGGCAGGACTGAGCCTCAGTCACCTTGTGTTGCCGGCAAGATGCGGGGTCCCCATTCCGCCCGGTCCCTCTAGGCCCCCCTGTACCCCCAGTACCCTCGGTCCCCCCAATCCCCCCAGCCCCCACCGTCCCACCAATCCCCCCCAGCCCCCACCGTCCCCCCTATCCCCCCCAGTCCCCACCGTCCCCCCAATCGCCCCGGCTACCCCAGCCCCCACCGTCCCCCTAATCCCCACAATCCCCACCGTCCCCCCAATTCCCCCCAGCCCCCACCGTCCCCCCAATCCCCCGCAGCCCCCACCGTCCCCTCAATTCCCCCCAGCCCCCACCGTACTCCCATTCCCCCCAGCCCCCACCGTCCCCTCAATCCCCCCCAGCCCCCACCGTCCCCCCAATCCCCCCAGCCCCCACCGTACTCCCATTCCCCCCAGCCCCCACCGTCCCCTCAATTCCCCCCAGCCCCCACCGTCCCCCAAATCCCCCCAGCCCCCACCGTCCCCCCAATCCCCCCCAGCCCCCACCGTCCCCCCAATCCCCCCAGCCCCCACCGTCCCCCAATCCCCCCCAGCCCCCACCGTCCCCCCAATCCCCTCCAGCCCCCACCGTCCCCCCAATCCCCCCAATCCCCACCGTCCCCCCAATCCCCCCAGCCCCCACCGTCCCCCCAATCCCCCCAATCCCCCACCGTCCCCCCAATCCCCTCCAGCCCCCACCGTCCCCCAATCCCCCCAGCCCCCACCGTCCCCCCAATCCCCCCAATCCCCACCGTCCCCCCAATCCCCCCAGCCCCCACCGTCCCCCCAATCCCCCCCAGCCCCCACCGTCCCCCAATCCCCCCCAGCCCCCACGGTCCCCCCAATCCCCCCAGCCCCCACCGTCCCCCCAGGCCCTTTCGCTCCCCTATTCACCTCTGTCCCCTCAGCCCCCACCTACCCCACCGTCCCCCCAATCCCCCCAGCCCCCACCGACCCCCCAGGCCCTTTCGCCCCCCTATTCACCTCTGTCCCCTCAGCCCCCACCTACCCCACCGTCCCCCCAATCCCCCTAGCCCCCACCGTCCCCCCAGGCCCTTTCGCCCCCCTATTCACCTCTGTCCCCTCAGCCCCCACCTACCCCACCGTCCTCCCTATCCCCTCAGTCCTCGCAGGCCCCTCAGTCCCCCCAGTCCCCTAGGTCCCAAAGTCCTCAAAGTCATCCCCTTCACCTCAGTCCCCTCAGTCCCCTCCGTCCCCCCTATCCCCCCAGTCCCATCAGTCCCCTCAGTCCCCCTAATACCCCCCACCGTCCCCCCAGTCCCCTCGGCCCCCTAGTCACCTTACTCCCCCAAGTCCCCTCAGTCTCCCCCGTACCTTCGCACCCTCTGTCCCCTCGGTCCCCGCAGGCCCCTCAGTCCCCCAAGTCCCCTCGGCCCCCCCAGTACCGTCAGTCCTCCCAGTACCCTCAGTCCCCTAGGCCCCCTCGGTCCCCCCAGTCCCCTCAGTCCTCCCAATCCCCTCAGTCCACCCAGTCCCCCCAATCCCCCCAGTCCCCTCAGTCCTCCCAATCCCCTCAGTCCACCCAATCCCCCCAATCCCCCCAGTCCCCTCAGTCCTCCCAATCCCCTCAGTCCACCCAATCCCCCCAATCCCCCCAGTCCCCTCAGTCCTCCCAGTCCCCTCAGTCCTCCCAATCCCCCCAGTCCCCTTAGTCCCCCCACTCCCCCCAATACCTCCCATTCCCCCCAATCCCTCAGTCCCCTCGGCCGCCCCAGTCCCCTTGGTCCCCCCAGTCCACTTAGTCCCCCCGCACCACTTGGTTTCCCCACTCCACTTGGTCCCTCCACATCACTTGGTCCCCTAAGTCCCCTCAGTCCCCTCGGCCCCCCCAATCCCCCCTGTCCCCTTGGTCCCCCCAGTCTTCTCGGCCCCCCCAGTCCCCTCAGTCCCCTCAGTTCCCTCAGTTCCCTTGGCCCTCCCAGTCCCCTCGGTCCCCTCAGTCCCCTCGGCCCCCCAGTCCTACCAGTCCCCCTAGTCCCCTCAGTCCCCCCAGTACCCTCAGTCCCCTGATCCGCTAAGTTACCCCAGTCCCCTGGGTGCGCACGCCCTTCTGTTAGGGTGGCTCCTGGCGTGCGTCGGCTCACCGGCTGTAGGCTGAAGCCATGCGTGGTAGGCTGCCGCAGACCAGTGCTCGGTGGCGGGTCCCTAGGGATGCTTCCGCCGACGTCCTCCATCTGCGCCCGCATATAGGCAGCGTCCACCAGTGCTAGCACTTTTGCGACGGGGAGAATTTGTAGATCAGCCGTTGCCTGACGCAGATTGGGGACGACTGGATGTAGAAGCGGAGGACATGGGTCCACCAGTCTCGCTGTTACCGGCGGTATTAGTTGTCGTTACATCTATGGACCATGCTGTAAAGAAGCTCGGCCACGTCGGCAAACAAAAAGCCAGCTAGGTTAGTCAAGGGAGAAAGCACTAGAAGAACGAAAGGATGGCAAGTTCACCCACCAAACAACAAGAACAAGAACATAAAGTTCTTGCAAACTAAATCACCTGCCCCTGAAGAGACGACCAGTAGCCTTCAAAAATTAAATTGCAAGTAGCACAAAACCAGGGCCTCCCACCCCTGCCTCAGGCAGGCTGCGCGCAGGCAGGCCGACCCCCTCTCTGGTTGAGAGTAATAAGGAAAGTAAGTATAGGCTAGAGGAAAGACAGAGAGGAGCACAAAGGGCAAAGAATAACACCCTCCAGAAACGCAAGAGGTAGACCGAAGGATCTCTGCTTCTGAAAGCAAGAGAGAGACAAAAAGGGAAAGAGCGAGTCTCCAGGAAGGCAAAAATAGCCCTCAACAGAGTCTACCACGTTCTCAACAAAAGCCTGAGCCTACCCAGGTACAACTGTTGAAATTCCGTGGCTTCCTTCGGTCAGTCTCGCTGTAATGGCTGGATTTGCAGCTCTCTCAGGACCCTCACTCAGCTTGCAGCTGATGCGGGTAGTCCCGCCGCCTGACGCAAGTTAATTACGTTACACCTCTAGGCCCTGCTTAAATAAAGCTCGGCCACGAGCCTGCCGCAAGTGCTAAAGCATGCTGGACTGCATCTTGTTGTGAAAAATTGCCGCGGAAACATTGCCGCGGCCGGAGGTGGCTGGTGGCCTACACCACGTCGCCGTAGTTGGCCGCTAGCGCTGCGTAACAGATGCCAACCTGATACGTGTTGGTAGATGGTGCCTTAGGAGCACCTTGGCGGCCATGCAGCAATCGCGGTGCAGCGCGGCAGCCAAAGGCGCCTCTCTTCCCTGCATAGACCTCTTCAAGATGCCGCGTTCGTGCTGAATGATTCCCAAGAAGTTGAATTCTTGGACACGCTCCAGAGCGACGCGGTCAGGGCCGCACACGCACACATGGAGTAACTGTCGGCGCTGCGCTGCTAAGCGGCTGCCAAACTCCATGATCACTGTCTTGCTGACGTTGACACGAAGCTGATTATCTGCCGCATACTCATGCAGGGCATCAAGCATGCGCTGCAGCCCTACTGGTGTGCGGGCTAGCAAGGAGAGGTCGTTCGCATACAACAGGCAGCGTAGCTGTCGCTGCGCCACGGCCGGTACTGCAATGCCCATACCATGCAAGATAATAAGAGTATGGTACTGAAACTATTCGAGCCCTTTGCTTTTTGACAGTGTTTTTGCTGCCACCTGTTGTAATCTGATCATTAAAAGACTGATCCACCTGAGCAGAATTCCTTCAAAGCTTTTGTAGCATTTTGTAGTTGCTTGGCTTGTCTCCCTGCGTCTGCCCATCCCGGCTCGGACCTAACTGATTGACCGTCGACCTCACAATGCAGCTGTCATTTGTCACAGGTCAAACAAGCAGGCAGGATCACGATCCAAGTTCGGGGAAGGTTCCTCTAGAGGAGCTTCAGCCTCAAGCTTGCTTAGGTCATACCACAGTTATTTATCATAAAGTGTTTAGAACAGTGCATACCCGCTGGGCCCTGCTGAACGCTCGGCCACGTGGGGCTGGTAGGGAATGACTAGACTCAATTCCAGGTACCATGCACAGCCTGGGCCATGGTGCAGCCATGCCATCCTCCTATGTGAGGGGGCAGGAACATGGAACCCGGCGCTCTGGTCGAGGGGAGAGAGAAGATCGTGTGACGGGTACGATCCCTCAACCTCTGGGTATGGATGCCACCAGCGTTATACCACTGGACCATTTCCACCTATCATAAAGTATGCACCAGACAATGTTAGGAGGGCCGCTGGGCAGCCATCACTGGGCTAGGTAGAACAAGCCTTGACCGGCCTACAGCTGACAACTCAGGGCCAAAGATTCCTCGGCTACAGCTGACATGTAGCTGCATACACTGCAAAGTGGGTTCTACAGCAATAGATTCGGTAGGCATTGAATGAAGTCTATCATAATACGGCTTACAAACCATAAAATACATCCTCAAAAATTCACATCGAAGAGCACCACTTTTTAGTAAAAACCTAACCCTGATGTCAAATCAACTGCTAAAACACATGCTGCTCCCCACTCGGTCACGAGGAATTAGTCGCAGCTCAGATCCATGCTTCAAGAAGACATTGCCTGCAACAGGGGAAATATTACATTTCAGGGAAATCTTCAAAATCAGAGCACAAGGCGGCATCAACAATGCATCGGCCCTCCTTTCTGACGAATACAAAACAGCTGTGTTTGGTCATGTGTAAAGGCACATGCTCAGTTCAAAGCAGTGGTCTGAGAGTCTACCAGAGTGCGCACTAGACAACCTTCCGGCAAACTGCGGCCAACCCCGAGAGGGCCAATTGGGACCAAACCTTGACAAGCTACGGCTGGGTGCCTGGGCAGTAGACCTTGCTGTACCAGGCCCCCGCCACCGTAGGCCTAAATGCAGCTCAATTGTAGCTAAAAGCGCAGAAGCAAGCACGAGGCGGCCCCCTGGAGGTCCTCACCAGCAGTCTGAGAGGGGTTGATTCCGACTCCATCTGCACAGCATCATCAAAGGCAGACGGGGGCGTCAGCTCACCATGATAAGAATCAGGACAGTAAGGGCACAGTAGCAGCACTAGCGTAAGAACAAATAGCATCATATGCACAGCATCATGAGAGGAGACCAGAGGTGTCAGGTCAAACACCACACAGCCGCCATAATGATTAACTTGATGGTAGAAGAAAATCCTGAAGACATGAAAAATGACTAGAAGTCTATAACAGAACGTGGCAATATAGCAGGCAGCTCGTGGAAGACACCCTTTGGGCATTGATAGCTCACCGTTTGTAATGATGGCGCTGGTTGCCGCTGGGACTTTGAACTGCATGAGGCATTGCAGAAGTTGGTCACAAAGTGTACAGTGGCAGAACGTTTACTGAAGTGCTGCATATGCATGGCTTTCTCACAGCTAAGGTGTGTCTGAGTCAAGACCGTTCAATCTGTACTGAGGCACATACGTAATGTGTAGGGACTGTGTCAGAAGAGAACAGAGGAACTGTACCAAACAAAAATAGTACAATGCTAAACACTGGGCCTGTTATGATAGGCCAAATCATACAGCTAAGAAAATGAGGACTAAGAATTTAAGATGACACGGAAAGGCTTCAGTTGTTCTTCGGAGGGGCCTAAGGACCGGTGGCACTGAACCTCTGTGGACTGGCAGTTTTGCAAGTACGACAACCTCTGATAGGCCGGATGTCATGCTGAAAATCCAATTTTAAAGAGGCCGTTATTCATGCCGATGAGTTGCCTGAATGTACAGCAGGCTGCTCCAGATGATCCATGGGGCACATGGGCCAGTTGCTGTGATTTAGGGGCCTGTTGGAGGCCCATGGCCATTCTATGACCATGCCCCTGGGGGGTAGCATGTCTCATGACATTTCCTCACCTCTTCAGCTGCAAACTTCAGCACCGCGGTAAATGGGGCATCCTCAGGTACGTTGAACCTGTAAAAAACAGTTAAATGCAGCTCAGATCAGTTCCTTGCCTTGCTGTCCATGCCCTGTATCTTGTCTGAGGTGTGTCCCTTACACTCGATACGGAAGCTTGGGGTCGCTCGTCAGCGTGACTTTGAATGAAACTTTAGACCTGCAGAGAACAGTTGTAGCTCAGCGTTCTATTCAACTACGAGGAAGCTAGGAAGCAGCTCACATTCGAGAAAACTTGAGGCGGAAGTTAAATAAAGGCAACACAGAGAAATCGATATAGGATTTTACGCGAGACACCTAGCCGTTGGAGGCGTTTGCTGTGCTCCGCAACTTGGGTTCTGGGACAGGGTTCGAACCAGGTTCGAACTCTCTGGGACTGACCACCGCGGTGGTGCCGGGGACTGACTAACCTACCTCAGGTACCCATCGGGCGCGGGCGGAGGTACCTGGCGAACGTATGAAGACCCCTTCGGATGCAGCTCCAACTCTTCGTGCCGTTTCAGCGACAGCGCAAATGCCACATTTTGTCTCCCTCCACGTCGGTGAACTGAAGACGCGGTTGTGATGGCCAAAGCAAACGACTGCGCAGGTTGACTGTTGGACTGGCTCAGGAATCAGGATAGCAGAGCAATCTATGAGAATTGAAGTACTAAAAGCCCAAAAGGCTACCAGTATGCACAGGGGTATGCATGCCTTAACAACTTAGCAACGAATTAAGCATTTAAGTCCTCCACTGTCCTTCAGGCATGCATGGAGCCGTGCTTCAGTGACAGTTTGGATCCGGCTGTAGGCCTGAGATCTCAAGATCTGGTGCAGAAGAATCATGATGTAGTCAAAGGGAAGTACGGTAATGAGTAGCTCGGTACATCCTAAGCTTTCTCGGGGCCTGTCCCTCAAATACGGTAGCAGGTTCAGTTGCGGCTTTGAGCATCGTCCATCCTGACTTCAATAAGTTGCACATTTGTGTACACGAACCTCACATCTAACTACACTGTTTGTCCGATCAGCTACACCAGTATATCCCAGCTCGCATGAGCTTCATGGTGCTGTGTGGTGCATTATCCACATGATTTGCACGCTACATTGTTTGATAATAGAAGCATGCCAGCATCTGTCACTAGTGCCCCTGCACCTCAATCACGCACAAGCATCCAACAAGCCACATTTCTCAAAACATTGGCTGTCACTGCTGCACCCAACCTTCACAATCCATAATCCCGTTTCAGATTCAAGAGGGTTTGCAGGCTTAGGTTGGCATCTGCCCTGTCGGTACAGGCATCTGGGGACTCGAAGGCTCCAGCAGGGTTCGCGGAAGCCTGTCCTGCAGGATCAACGGCACCCTGCTGGCCGCTTGCAGCCACAATGGCACCCTCCAGCTGCAGGAACAGAGACTCAAGCACCTGTGTAAGGCCAGGTACATCAACAGCTGGGGTGAGCAAGGGGCGACTACAAGACCAGAACTCTTCGGAATGGATGGACGGGATGGTGTAAGGCCATGCACATCAACAGCTGGGGTGAGCAAGGGGCGGCTAAGAGGCCAGAACCCTGCTGAACGGATGGTGTAAGGCCATGCACATCAACAGCTGGGGTGAGCAAGGGGCGGCTAAGAGGCCAGAACCCTGCTGAACGGATGGTGTAAGGCGATGCACATCAACAGTTGGGGTGATTGCAGGGTCCCTGGAAGGTGAGAGCTCTGTTGAACGGAAGGTGAAAGGCACATAGCAGGCCCACGGCAGAAACATGAATGGGCACACGTACATCCTACCGGATCTTACCACACATGCCCCACCACATTCGCCCCACCTTCTTTGAAGCCGAGCCCATAAGCTTGACGGTCAGCGAGAAGCGCCCAGTGGAGACCAACGCCTGCATCAGCTGCTCAGGGCACAGGGCAGAGGAAGGGGACAAATGAGCCTGGAGCTTAGGAGCTGAGCGCTCAATGTTCCTCAATGCTCACTTTGCTCATGTACATGCTCAAGTACTAAATGAGCAAGTACTATATGAGAGTACTTTGGGCATGTAGTTTGGAGCCCAAGTAGTACTTGAGTAGTTGCCAAAGTTCTCTCATATAGGAGCAAGTGCTATATGAGCAAGTACAGGAGCAAGTACTTTTTGGCAATTTCCTCAATGCCCACTTCTACGCAGAAATTGTTTGGTAGAGCTAGCATCAAAGGGTTTCAGGTTTCTGGGTTTCGGGTGACGGTTTCAGGGCTTCAACCCTATACTCGTGGCTTGGCAGACATTGCTTCATAGATGTGTTCACACAGTCCGGCTGCATGAGTGAGGCAGTGACGCAGCAACCTGCATCCAGCCTTGCTGATGAGTCACCTCTGCCCACTAACAGACTGTTAGGCTTTGTACCCCTCAGACTTTCAGAATTCTCACCCGCCTACCCTTGGACTTTTTGCATCTTCTTCTCTCTGGGACGGATCATTTCTGCAGGTTCAACAAAAACCATAGCGCTGAGGTGTAGTCTCCTAACGGTACTCTAGTACTCTCCTTCCTGGGCCCCTGGCTGCATCCTCTAAACAGAGCCAGAAACCTAAGCAACAAACACTGCTTCATGATCCAAACAGCACTGAGGCTTCATGATCCAAAACAGCATTGCTGCAATATCCAGACAGCACTGAGACTACAGGATCCAAACAGCACTGAGGCTTCATGATCCAAACAGCATTGCTGCAGGATGCATACAGCAATAAGACAACAGGATTCAAACAGCATTGCTGCAGGATCCAAACAGCACTGAGACTACAGGCTCCAAACAGCATTGATGTAGGATTCAGCAGCATTAACACTAAAGGATTCAAACAGCATTGCTGCAATATCCATACAGCACTGAGACTACAGGATCCAAACAGCACTGAGGCTTCATGATCCAAACAGCATTGCTGCAGGATGCATACAGCACTGAGACTACAGGATCCAAACAGCACTGAGGCTTCATGATCCAAACAGCATTGCTGCAGGATGCATACAGCACTGAGACTACAGGATCCAAACAGCACTGAGGCTTCATGATCCAAACAGCATTGCCACAGCATCCAAACAGCAATAAGACAACAGGATTCAAACAGCATTGCTGCAGGATCCAAACAGCACTGAGACTACAGGCTCCAAACAGCATTGATGTAGGATTCAGCAGCATTAACACTAAAGGATTCAAACAGCATTGCTGCAGGTTGCAAACAACACTGATACTACAGGACCCAACAGCATTGCTGTAGGATCCCAATAAAACTTAAAAAAATATAAACAGCATTGCTGTAGAATTTAAACCGCATCTAGACTACAGGACCCGCCAGGATTGCTGCAGGATTCAAACAGGATTTCTGCAGGATCCAAACAGCACTGAGACTCCAGGATTCAAACAGCATTGCTGTAGGATTCAAACAGCCTTGAGGCTCAAGGATCTAAATAGCGTTGTTGCTGGTTCAAAACAAAATTGAGATTAAGTGATCGAAACAGCATAGCTACATGATCCAAACAGCATTGGTGCATGATCCAAATGACACCGAGACTACATGATCCAACAAATAGTCAAAGAATCTATTCCGCACTGTGACTGGATCCAATAATTGCGTCCACAAGATCCAAACACTTTTTCTCCTGGATTTAAACAACACTGCGACAAGATCAAAACATGGCGATTTTAGGAGCCCAATAACCCTGATGTAGGAGCCAAACACACCTCAAGTACAAAGCTAGCTTCATGTAGGCCCTCGCCAGCCTGTGCCTCTTCCGAAGCGCCTGCATGACACTGCCAGCAGGACTCGAGCACTGCCACGATTTCCTGCGTAGCGGGCAGCGCAAGCAGCAAAGTCCTTTGCCAGCTCTTCACCACCCATGCAGCCCCTCGGCTGGAAACTGTCTCCAGCCAACTACCAACAGCATTGTAAGGTGTGGTCCAAATCGGCCCAGTGCAGAATGCTCAACGGCCTGCCAAAGCAATGGTCCTCACCTCCTCGGCTTTTCAGCGCTGTCCCTTGCAATTTTCTCCTTGCCACCGCCCAGGGCCCGCCTTCATTGGGGTTAACAGTTACGGGCTTTAACCTTTAAACCCTGAACCTTCTCCCTGCCACCGCCCAGGGCCCACCTTGAGCAGCTCACTGCTGATCTCAATCTTGAAGAGAGATGCCATGGCAGCTGGCCCGCACAACCGAAGATACCTGTACTTGACGTCTGGGCTGGGGCAGTTCCTGCGCCACTCTCTGGACAACGGAAAGCAGCAAGCCAGCATGAGTTACAATCCACCCAGCGCGTACGACAAGCTAGCCAGCATGCGCCATAGCTATGGCCGTTTTGCAACAGTCTGGTACATCACTGAGCAGCAGCACTCGGCAGCACCGAAACCCTCAAACAAATGCACATGCGCTCAGGTCAGGAGCAAGCTCGGCGTGAGTGGTGCGCTCACAAAATAGAAAATGCAGTGAATCACTTGTTATCGCTTAACAGCAGCAGCAGGAGCAAGGCATGCTTGGCATCAGTCATGCACATCATTTAGCTGTGCATGGGGCAGGACGCATGCCCCAGGACATGATAGAGATGACAACAGTCAGAACCGCTCATAGCGCAGCAGCGGAGCAACTTAAGCAGCAGCTATATGCATCACCAAGCTGTGCATAACAGGGATAAGCAAGCCCGCGAAAATGCGTCCCCTTGATGAAATGTGACCCAAGCTTCCAAATGGTGATCCTCAGGCACTGAAATCACTGCTGTCCGACCCAGCTGTGCAAGGGGACTTGCCCATACATCAAGCCTGTGCTGGGGATAAGTTGGCGGCTGGCGGCTGGCATTAGCCCAGATAAACGGTAGGCTTCACTAGTCCTGAGGCCCAGAAGCCCCTCAGGGTTCAAATAGACAAAAAATGCACCCTGGATAGAGTGCGGTTTATTGGGACTTGGGCATTTAATGTGGTTCAGGCATGTGCGGTAGCTACCACTCAGTTTCCGCTCAGATACCACTCAGTTTCCTGCACCTGGTGAAATCACCACTTGTGGACGCTGCCTGGAGGGGCTCCAGCTGGATGAGCGCGAGCGCCGCAGCTGCAGCCTCAGATTGGTGTGCAGCGGGGATGGAGCCATCAGCGTTGTACTGGTGGGAGGGGAGCAGGCGTTCTGCGAGCACAGCAGCAGACGGCGCGTGGGGCAGGTCAAAGCGACATGCAGACGCAGGTGCATGCGGGTCGGAGTGCTGGTGAAAGCGGGAAGCGGTGCACATGTCAGCACTGGTGCAAGCAGGTGTGGGTGCAGGTGCAGGCATATACGGGCGCTGGTGAGGGTGCGGGTGCATGCGAATACGGGCACTGGTGCAAGCGGGTGCGGGTAAAGGTGCATGCGTGCCATGGGTGCGGGCAGCTGCAGACAAGCTAGTCAGCGCCACTGAGCTCGTTGAGAACCTCAGAACCCGATTCCTTGCTTACTGGCCGTCGCTTGGACGCTAAAAGCATGCCATACATGTGCGTGTTCAGGCTGAGCCTTTGATATTAAAGCTTTTACTTGCAGCACAAGTGCATGCGTGTGTGGCAGGGGTGAGGGGCAGGATGTTTGCATAATTCTGTGCATACCTTGCTTAGGCGCTTTCGGAGCTTGAATAGGCTTTAGATGCGCCACAGCCACCATGTTCTTGAACGTATCGTAGTCAACATTCTGGGCCACTGTTTTGAAAGACAGGAGGTGTGTGTCAGACATCTGAGACACTCTACAGGGTGGAGCCTCCACACTGCTTTTTTTACAGTGCTCAACTGCAAATCAGCTACAATCTGCCTGACTTCCGTCAGGCTCGGTACAGCAAGCCCCATGGCTTGGGCCATCGGCTAACACGGGTCAAGCTTTGGTCCCCATTGGCCCAGTGGTGGCTGCTCAGAAGCCCCCCCCCAATGTGGTCTGGCAAGAAGCTAAATAAAGAACGGAAACCCTCCCAGTCAAAAACTATCCAAGAGCCACCCAAGCACCTGCTCGCTTCTTCGCCTCGTCCACAACCTGCAGGCCATTCAATCAAGCAGCTGTGAAACCGTGTGATAGAAATATGCTGGCTGGCGCGGGCACGGGATAAGTATGCGAAGTAAACCCCCAAATTCTACTGACACAAAATTGTGCCATGTCAAATATTCCACTATACTCAACAATCCCCCGAGCACAACATTCCTCCATGCAAAACTGTCATTATGAACAACATGGCAGCTGTGCATGGTCGGTCTCATGGCCAACCCCATGCATGTGCATGAGAAAGCTGGTGGAGCAAAGGAACAGCTTTTGTGATGGCATGCCGACAAAGCTTACATGTACATATGCAAGCTGTCATCTTAAGGGGGTGCGCTGACGTATGTGATCGTTGGACTCAATTTCTCCCACCTTCCTCTTCCAGTCGTCGTAAAATGCATTCGACAGCTCCCGGCTTTGTTTCGTAGGCTTTGATGTCGACATTTTAATAAAATCAATGAAATCAGTATATTGTTCGAATTTCTAATAATAAGGATCGAAGTCGAACCCTGCTCCTCTGCCCCAGGTTTCACGACGTTGGCCCGTCATGTTGACCGGGCCACAGAGCCGCGGGAACGGTATATGTTCAACAGCTATGCAGCATGCGCCCATTCGAAATGTGTTTATGAATCTTTCCCAGACACTGGATAGAGGCAAAGCCATGAGGTGCGTTTGCTGAATGATGTCAGGTGCCACTTCGAGGCATGTTACGGTAACATCCATGTGCGCACCCGCCTTAGCTCAACGCGTTGGTGTGGTTCAGGGCCGATCAGGGCATACCGCTGCATGGCGCAGTGTGTGCAAGTGGCGTTGCATGGGGCGGCATATGCATGCATGCCACGCAAGGGGCAGGGTGTGTGCGCAGCGTTGCATGGGGCAATGCATGCAAGTTGTGATGCATGGGGTGGGGTGCGCATGCATGAATTGCAAGGTGTGGTATGCGCATGACGTGTTGCATGGGGCGGTGTGCATATGGTCTTGCATGGGGCGGTGTGTGCACGTGGTGCTTCATTGGGCTGTGCGTGCATGTGGCCTTGCGTGGTGTGGCCTGTGCATGCATGACTATCATGGGGCAGTGTGTGCACGTTGCTCTGCATGGGGTGGGGTGAGCATGTGGTGTTAAATGGGGCAATGGATGGTTGTATGCATGCCATGCATAGGGGGGGTTCTTTGTGCGGAGCCCCATCGAGCGGTGTGTGCATGCATTTTCTGCATAGGGCTTGAGTTATTCCATGGGGCCGTATGCGCATTCGTGCTATGCATGTGAATTATGTGCTCTTAATGGCAAGGTCGGTGTTGCAAAAAGCTTTGCAAGTTATGCCTTGAAACCAAGCTTCGGTGTGGCATGGTCATGCGCCGCATGTTACGCATTGCAATATCTTGTGGAGCTTTTTGGTATGGCATGGTAATGAAGTGTGCATGCGTTCCTTTGTAAAAGTATGACTGGCCAGAAAATGGCGGAAAGCTACAAAACAACTTAGCAAGGTATGCCCTCTAATCATATGCTTATGTGGTGCATCGCCATGCGCTGCCGACTGTTGCGCACCGCAATATGTTGTGAAGCTCTGGGAAAGGCATGCTCATGAAGTGTCATTGTGTTTATGTACTGATGATGTATGATTGGCCAGAAAAGGGCGGAGAGCTGCGGATTGATTGGCAAGGTATTACATGGATTGGATCCCATGGGGTTTGCACGCATGCCTCGAATTTTGCCTCGAAGGAACGATTACCCTTGACATTGCCTCGCTGGAGCACTTTTCATTGGCACTAGGAGAGGCCGGGTCGGAAAGTTATAGCACAACTGACCAACTTCCTGCCCTTCAACGTCCATGGGCACCAGCATGAGTAAGCTGAAGACTCTCAAAGTTGCATGCTATATAAGTATAGTATAAGTAAATGACCGGCCCCATCCGGTCATAAGCGTGATCCGTCTGCAAACTGTGAAACGTTGGCAGCAATAAGGTTACCTTACTAAGGTACCGTATCTCCCCTGGTATCTCAGATCACTCACTGAGATAATAATGCTCCATTCCTGTATCACCTGAAATTGTTTACACGGCTATCTTGTGACCCATCATGGCATGATTGAAATCGCAAAGCCCATACGTCCACTAGAAATCCAGCCCCGGGTCCACTCAAATAATGGTTTGGGTCCATACTTCCAGGTGTTAGCAATACCAGGTTGGGTCCATACCTCCAGGTGTTAGCAATACCAGGTTGGGTCCATACCTCCAGGTGTTAGCAATACCAGGTTGGGTCCATACCTCCAGGTGTTAGCAATACCAGGTTGGGTCCATACCTCCAGGTGTTAGCAATACCAGGTTGGGTCCATACCTCCAGGTGTTAGCAATACCAGGTTGGGTCCATACCTCCAGGTGTTAGCAATACCAGGTTGGGTCCATACCTCCAGGTGTTAGCAATGCCATGCCAAGGACTGTCCACAGCAGGGGGGCCTCTACATTCCCACTTCGCCGCATGAGTTGTGGCGGAGCTCGTTTTTTGCATGCAGCCCTAGGCTTGAATGACGTTAAGTAGTTGCGTGCATACATATTGGACAAGATCTCCCCTGCCCGTTGCCGCAATCAAGGTTCAGAATCTGCATGCAGTACCATGCATGCAGCCAGGGGGTTATATTTCTTGCTATCTCAAGGGATTCGTCTGCTGTGGGTGAGCGGCGGCCTGGAAATGATATGCAACAGATATTCTGGTAACCAACATACCAGTAACCTCAGTAGTCGTTTTTTCAAAACAGTTGCGGGTTTACGAAGTAACTTGAGCAGAAACCAAAGTTCTTTCTAAATGAAGCGCTGAGTCCAAGTTAGCTCGGGCTCAATGGGCATCATATGGAGAGCAGGGGATAGCACCTTTCTGCTCAGGGTACTTGAAAACAAACATATACCGGTACCGAAGATCTGTGAAGTTTTACAGTCCAACAGAGCATCACATTTGATGCATGGGACATGTACCAGACCATATTTTATTATTTTATTGAACTACCTCCTCCCTGCATACTACGTGCCCCAGTGCAGCTGCTTGCCATTGAGCAGTCAAGTGTGGCACCTTCTCCACTGCAGAGTTTATTTGAGCTGAAGTTCAGCTACACCTTGGCCTAAGGACTGGGGGGACGGGTGCAGCAAGCCCTGTTGTTTGGGACAAGGATTGATGCACCAGCCCCCCAAGTTCCCTCTGCATTCACAACCTCATAGCACGTGACCGGCACCGTCAAAATAACTACCAGCCATGCCTTGCCAAGTTCAAATGCAAAATCGCCTCCAGTTTCACAGACTCGAGGAGGCCTAGCATTTACGCAGTGCGGTCTCCATACCTGCGAAAAACAGCAGGCAGATAGGTCAGGCGACTCCTGACTTTAAGCCCTGATGAATTGACAGGAATTCTTTTGAATTCTGGGACCCTTGGGGACAGGCAGGCTGGGGCATGGAGGCCATGAAAAAAACAATACCGGTACTATCCTGGTTTGATGTTGGCCTAGTAGACAGACCCACATAGAGTCTTTGCCTGACACTTCATGCTGTAAGATTTCAACCAAGCACAGCCTTGTGCGCTCGTCCAAGGTATCCATGAGGCATCCCCCAGACCAGCGACACATTCAAATTCAAAATACTGATTGGGTGGCATTGTGAGCCATGAATCGAGCCGATGGCCCTGCGGGACAACAGGAGAGCTGCGTCCCCTCCCATCTCACCCTTTCTGGTCTGACACAGATATTGGCAGCGTCTTGGTTCCTCTGGCTGGGTACAGAAAGGATAACGCTAGCTGTGCCAAGGACAGCACCGTTCCAATGCTGTTCGGGACCCAGACGTAGGGGTCGAGCAAGGCCTGGTGGTATAAACAAGGGATGGGGGCAGATCATCAGTTTGATTAGCTGCACGATTTTGATGCTGTTGGGAAGCTAGCCGTCAAGGATGAGCACGGCCGGGTGGCAGGCAGAGAGGGTAGAGACTCAGTTTGCAAGAATCCAATGACAAGAGATGCCAAGATCCCAAGACAGAATGGCCACACAAATGGTTTTGTATCATAGCAGATGCACATCACAAAAAAGGTAAGGTTCTTCACCTCAGGCAAAGTGAGTGGTGAACTTTAAAATATACTGCGATGCCAGCAAGTGCGTCACATCTGAATTAGTCTGATCCGCGGGTCTGCCTATGCCCATCCATATTCCACAGGGCTGCCGCCTGCCCTCTCCCCTCTCCTCCGCAAGCACGAAATGTACATTCCTGACAGTACTCGATGCAGTCTGCAGGCACAAGCCCCATCGGCATGCTGGCGCCCTTAGACTGTTAGCATCATAAATCTGAAATTGTATGCCTCCTAGAATCAAATCAGAACCACGCTGTTTCTCAAAGGTTTATCTCCCTTGCTTTCTCTGATGTCTTCTGCTAGGACCCCAAATGATTACAAGGCACAACACCAACGCATCTTGTGGGGATCACACCCTTCTCACCGCGCCATACAACGTCCTTCTCGATGACAGGACGCGCGCAGAGTGATTGTCGGTGTTTTCAAAATTGGACAAAAACAGCAGCATTCAAGGGATTAGGCAAGATCCAGCATTGAGTTAGGCCCCGAGGGGAGGTACAGCTCACCGGCAGCTTCTATGCAGAAAAATCTAATCTGCATTCAGCCATTCTGTCTACAATTTTCATTGTCCTGTGCAGGATGTACTGCTTTCCAACACCGAGATAATCAAATATTAAAGCTCTCGCCTCTGTCCACGGCATTTTATTGGCATTTTATTGAGCAGGTTCATGCGTGGGGCTTAGCGCCATTTGTAAGGGACTTGATCACGACCTCAGGATGTGGCTAAGTAAGGGTCTGAAGTTTTCCAAAGCAACTGAGCTCGCAGCACTCACCACAGCATTGCATTGAGCAGGTTCATGAGCGTGAGGGGCAGCAGGATGGAAGCGGAGTTGCGCGTCTTGATCACCTCAGCCATCGTGCTCAGTGGAGCCCCGTAATACACTAAGGAGATCACGTTACCAGCAAGGCCCCTGCAGGGAACACATAACAGCAAGAAGGGGGCAACTGCGGCTTCATGTGGAGCAAAGAAGAGGGGCAACAGGCCGGGAAAGAGGGGGACAAAATGCATGTCAAGATATCATGTCAATGGCCAGGCTCCCGAAGGGGATAAGCAAAAGGCATACGGTATGGGGGGGGGACACGAAAATAGAGAAATTAAATAACACCAGGCCTGGCAGGGCGCATCTCGACGGCACACATGGGATTGTGGGCAGCATTCATATCATGGTGCTTCATCTACGATGCAGCGAAGTCACGGCCTACGGCTGGGGTCTAGACTGCGCAGGTAGGCAGGACAGATAAGGAGAGGGAGGGGAGGCAGGTGCTGGGTGAAGCGGGCCTACAGGAGAGAGTGCAGCTGGTTCGGGCGGGAGAGCGAGGAGGCGGAGTGGTAAGCCCTGCTGCTTGCCAGTGGGGTGCAGGTTTCAGCGATCCTCCGCTAGGTGAGCAGGCGCGGTCTCCTCACTACACGGAGGGACACAGAGTCCCTGAAGGTCCCTAAATGGAGTCATGGTAGACTATAGGTTCCTCTAAAAGCTTAAAATAAACACTGCTGCTTGGGGTTCCCAGCCGCGGCCGGGTCAAGGTTTGGTCCCGATTGGCCCATTGGTGGCTGAGAACCAGCCTGCCAAAAGTGATAATCTGGGCGCACTTGAACTAACATCGCCATCCAGCATGTACCGGCACTAAAGAAACAAACAGCTGGGGTTGGACAGGCAGTCAGACAGTGTGCAAGACGAAAAGGAGCTTCGTGTACATATGCAGGCGGGTGAGAGAGAAGCAGTGGCTGCAAGAGCTACGCCTGCACCATCTGGTGCCCTAATTGTAAAAAGCAAAAGTTGTGCACTTCTAAGCAAATATGGGGGGCAGCGAAATCTTATTAGTTTTTAAAATCAAGTATAAGTTTTTTAAATATCCTTTGACCCCGTAACGACTCTGTTCGCTGGACGACAAGGGACACTGTCTGGAATGTTGCCGATTACATTTTATAAAACTGGCAAGCAACGGGATGGCGAAGCAAGCCCTAGTTTGCCAAGAAATAAATCAACACTTTGCCTTGGCATAGTGATGATTTATTTATTTGTGGAGCACAGCATGGCTTAAGGAAGGCTTCACCAAAAGGCTGTTTCCGCGGCAAGACACTGGCTGACTGGTCATAGGCCTGAGCAAGCCCTGGGTGACTAACCCTAGGGATTTCTGTCATTTCTCACCAGAGGGCCGTCTGCTCTGCGATGTTGCTGCATGCAAAAACTGTGAGGACCCCCATGATGGGGATCAGGACCCCTTCAGCGCACAGGATCAGGCGCACTCGT
Source organism: Limnomonas spitsbergensis (assembly GCA_037349105.1). Classification (NCBI taxonomy): domain Eukaryota; kingdom Viridiplantae; phylum Chlorophyta; class Chlorophyceae; order Chlamydomonadales; genus Limnomonas; species Limnomonas spitsbergensis. Next base: position 2,970,765 of record JAYJMM010000038.1, read on the forward strand.
GACCGGACCTGCAGGCGGTGGAGCAACGCTATACACGTTAAATGGTATACTGAGTAATGACATGAAGCATTCGAACGTAAGCTTATTTTTGGTAAAGAACATGCAAGACACATGTAACCAGACCTGCAAATGGTGGAGGAACGTTATCATAAATGACAGCAAGTGCGGTGCTTGACTGAATGCTTCTGCACCGCTTCTATATTATCAGGGAGGATGCACGACATGGGAAGAGAGGATGCCTACTGCCAGTGTATATAAAATACATTAGAGCGCACCAGACATCTTTTGGCAGGCTCCCAGGCAGTCACCACTGGGTGAATCTTGGTAGGGATCAAACATTGATTGGCTTACGGCGAGTGGGCCAACCAGCAAGGCTTGCGGTACATGGTCCCCAGGCCATAGGCTGTGCTGTAACTGAATGATAGCTGGATTGGACTAAAATGAGTAGTGCAAGCAACGTGGTGCAAAGCTGGCGCAGGCATTTGTGAGCAGACAATTTTACTTCACTTTGAAATCTCGTGTTTTTCTAATTTTGGAACAGGTCTCAATTGCAGGATAGGTATCAAACAGCTTGGAGGCATGAAATGTGCATAATTCATTACTTCTGAAATTGAAACATGAAAAGTAGCATCCGTGCTTGTAGTCCTTGTGCCATGGGATGTCGACAAGAGCGAGCTGTTATCATGTGCCATCAGCGTGCCAGATTGCAACACCGCACCTCGCAAGCTGAGCGAGCAAAATCCAAATTTCAAACGCAACACTGTTCTCTGAAGGACAACCCTGCAGCGACAGCTGCAAATAGCTCGGCTAGTACGTGTCACTGTTATCTTACAGCACTTCAGCTACACTTCAGGAACAACCTGGCCTATCGGTGGCAGGGATTTGTGCTATAAGCACTGTTGCTTGACCACCTGCTGAAGGCTGGCCAAAATTTGGGCCCGATTTGCCCAATGCGGGCCGCCCGGCCGCCTCCTAAAGGAAGCCTTCCAGGCAAAGTAATGCACAATGGAGACCCGCTCAGCCGCTCATCAGCAAGGTCTCACGTTGGCCTGTTTCACTTAAACGGCCACTGCTCGGGTAGCGCGCTCCAGTGTTTCTTTTAGTGGGCACCAGACCACCCATAGGGGTGTGCCGGGCGGCCACCACTGGGCCAATTGGGACAAAATCTTAACCGACCTAAGGCCGGTGGCCCAAGCAGCTGGACATGCTGCCCCAGGCCCCCACGGCCGTAGGTCGTGAGGTAGCTTAAGTGTAGCTGAAGCGCGCTAAAAGATACACTGGCACGCTCACCCGCTCATCAGCTAGACCATACGTGGTCATGGTGCAGAAGATGGCTAGGCATATTCCTGGTGCATTGGGCGTCGTGATGAAGGGGTCGGCTTTGAGGAGACCTAGGTTGCAGCGGCAAGGGAGAAATACAGCATACGATTTGAATACGATCACAGCAGCAAAAGGCAGCATGCAATCTGCATGGCGCTGAAGCCATTTCAATGGGGATGCGGCGCATGGCGTCCCCAGGGCAAGCAGCAGATCAGAGTTTGGCTATAATGGGGTCATCTGGTCGTGGCCATCGTTTTTGTTTTGGTACACAAGACCAACTTGAAGGGGCCACCGGGCAGCCACCCCTGGGCCAAGTATAGGCAATGGCCCAAGCAGCGGGGCATGCTGCACCAGGACTGCATGGCCGAAGGCCTGGGTGTGGCTAAACTGTAGCTGAAGTGCACACAAAATAACACTGGCTAAAGCAGGAGGGTAGAAGATATTTTGAATTGGGAGGCAGAGCGTGACATCCCCCTCGGCATGCAGAGGCAAGCATCCTCCATCAACCAGGCCTGCACTCTCCGTATGACAGCCATATTATGGTGTAGGGATGAGTGCAGCATGTGGTTTGAATGGGATTACTGATTTACTGTGTGCCGTCCCCCCCCCGTCATGCAGAGGCAAGGTGTCACATCAAGGTAGGCCCCCCACACACTGTTATTTTAGTCATACGACGGTCTTGGTTTAAATTAAGCATGCGGCATGAATGGGATAGTCACGCGTACCGTCCCCCTGCATGCTCAGGCAATAATCGAGTCCAGCCAGGCGCCCTGCACAGCAAATGCTTCCCTGCTGCTACTTGGATGCCACAATTAGGATTCCTGGCGCCGTTCAAAATGGACATGCAGAGTGCTGTATCGAGCCAGGCACCCTGCGCCCACTATATTTTAACCATATGACAGTCTCGTGATGAATGCAGCATGGAGTTCAAATGGGATCACTGCGAGTCCCCTCAGCATGCACAGGCGTGAAACCAGGCCCTGCACTTGCTGTGGACTTACCCTTGGCACTTACCGTATGATAACCATATGATGGTGTTGGCCACTGTGATGGAGAAGGGAACAGCGTTGAGGTCCTGCATGGCACAAAGTTCAGATGGTCAGTTCAATGGATCAAGGCTGTTCTTGGATCTGACGATCTGGCGATGACTGACTCGCCCCTAGAGATTTGTTGGATGAGGCTTTCAGAACTGCCGCCAACGGCGCGCCATACATCAGGAGCGACACCAGCGCACCCAGGCCGGGGACGACGGTTTCAAGCAGAACGTTCCCCATTGTGAAGGAAACAAATGTGAATATGGTATACGAAAATCCTTTATGATAACAATTGTAGACTCTCAACACAAGAACTGCATCGATGGCGGTGTAGTAAAGCTCTGTAGGTTGCTGGTGGGTGATAGATAGCGGGCGAGCACGAAGGATCCGAGTCCATCCCACCCCCCCCCGAACCCACCCGCACTCGTCAACACCTGACCCGATTCACACAGCGATTCGCATCCAAGTTTTACAATATTTGTGTTCCATGTGAGCCTGTATCAGAAACCAGTGCGTGGGGAATCTCTGATTTAGCGCTTTGTATCGTTGAAAGGTTTGGTCCAAGGAGGGAAGTGGATCCAGTTGAGTGGCAGATCCAACCAACCTACCAAAAGTATGGGTGGTGCGGGAGACCGTCCATCGTCCAGTCTGGTCCACCCTCTGCGGAGCCCATATGAGCCACAAAATCGCTGGTCCTACGATACTCGACAGATCCTAAATATTTTCTACACGATGACACCTCTCATTCGATCCAAGACCTGCGGCATCGCCCGCCCCAAGGGCATCGAAGGCGCCTCCCGCTGCAAGGTCGGCAACCGAACTGGTCCCCTCCTTCATCGCGCGCCGTCCCAGACAATTTGCCACAGCTTGGGCGGACTCGAGAGCGTGCCAACAGAAGCCCTCGTGGCTGGTGGTGCCGTGATTGGTAGGTTGCGCAATTGGTTTCCGGGAGTTGCAGTCAGGACAGTGAGTGGTGTGTGGAGAGCCATTGACTGCAACAGGGGGAGGAGCTAAGGGACCACAAAGGCACCCAGGTTATTTTACAGTTGTGTGCCGAGCTCCGATTCTTAAAGTCTGGGCCATAAATCCAATGCTTTAATATACCCAAGCAGAATAAGGATGTCAAACTAGCCCGGCATTGTGGGCTTGGAGGCCTGGGAAGCCTCTTCAGACATCCCTACCGGTAGTTCCTTTCACTGCTTCCTGTGATTTCCCCCACCCCTCTACTATGACCCACACAGCCCCACACCCGTTCTGACTCAACCCGCACTGGCCCGTACTGACCCGTAGCCGGTATCGTGGGCTTGGTAAACCTCATCAGACATGCCAAGTGCCCTGAGCCGATTTCCTGCTGTGCCTGCCCCCGCCCCTCTATACTGACCGCACTGACCTGCCCCCCGCACTGACCACACTGTCCTGCTCTGTCCCGCAGCCGGCATCGTAGGCCTCGTTGCCTGGCAAACCTCTTCGGGCGGCATCATGGCGGCTGCCCCGGACGGATCCATGCAGGCGAAGGTTGGAGCCCAGGCGCAGGCTCCTAAGCCGGCCGCACCCCCGCCTAGGGAGAATGCAGTCTTGGTGCTAGGCGCCACTGGACGGGTCGGTCGACGCGTTGTGGCCAAGGTAAATACTGGGCTGAATGCTAGGGGTGGGGACGCGGGGACGTGGGGTGCGGGGACTGGGGGTGGGGTCGGGGGTGCGGGGACTGGGGGTGGGGACGTGGGGTGCCGGGACTGGGGGTGGGGACGTGGGGTGCAGGGACTGGGGGTGGGGACGTGGTGTGCGGGGACTGGAGGTGGGGACATGGGGTGCAGGGACTGGGGGTGGGGACGTGGGGCGCAGGGACTGGGGGTGGGGACGTGGGGTGCAGGGACTGGGGGTGGGGACGTGGGGTGCAGGGACTGGGGGTGGGGACGTGGGGTGCGGGGACTGGGGGTGGGGTCGGGGGTGCAGGGACTGGGGGTGGGGACGTGGGGTGCAGGGACTGGGGGTGGGGACGTGGGGTGCAGGGACTGGGGGTGGGGACGTGGGGTGCGGGGACTGGACGTGGGGACGTGGGGTGCAGGGACTGGGGGTGGGGACGTGGGGTGCAGGGACTGGGGGTGGGGATGTGGGGTGCAGGGACTGGGGGTGGGGACGTGGGGTGCAGGGACTGGGGGTGGGGACGTGGGGTGCAGGGACTGGGGGTGGGGACGTGGGGTGCAGGGACTGGGGGTGGGGACGTGGGGTGCGGGGACTGGGGGTGGGGACTGGGGGTGGGGACGTGGAGTGCAGGGACTGGGGGTGGGAACGTGGGTGCGGGGACTGGGGGTGTGGTCGGGGGTGCATGGACTGGGGGTGGGATCGAGGGGTGCGGGGACTGGGGGTGGGAACGAGGGGTGCGGGGACTGGGGGTGGGAATGAGGGGTGCGGGGACTGGGGGTGGGGACGTGGGGTGCGGGGACTTGGGGTGGGAATGAGGGGTGCGGGGACTGGGGGTGGGAACGTGGGGTGCAGGGACTGGGGGTGGGGACGTGGGGTGCGGGGACTGGGGGTGGGAATGAGGGGTGCGGGGACTGGGGGTGGGAACGTGGGTCGCGGGGACTGGGGGTGGGAACGTGGGTCGCGGGGACTGGGGGTGGGAACGTGGGGTGCGGGGACTGGGGGTGGGAATGAGGGGTGCGGGGACTGGGGGTGGGAACGTGGGGTGCAGGGACTGGGGGTGGGGACGTGGGGTGCGGGGACTTGGGGTGGGAATGAGGGGTGCGGGGACTGGGGGTGGGAACGTGGGGTGCAGGGACTGGGGGTGGGAACGTGGTGTGCAGGAACTGGGGGTGGGAACGAGGGGTGCGGGGACTGGGGGTGGGGACGAGGGGTGCGGGGACTGGGGGTGGGGACGTGGGGTACGATGTGAAATAAGTATTTAGTTATTTAGAATGCGGAACAATGCTGTAGTAAACCAAAATAAATCCTGGTGCGGTATGGTGTATATGGTACTTTATTTTTTGTTTGAATGCGCCATGAGACGTTGCTGAAGGTGACTTGAACTTTCTGTTGGGGGAGCGGGCAAGGAACGGGGCGCAATTTTCTGGTTTAGCTGATGGCAGTACTGGTGGGCCTATTGTGGCGTCTGGACCTTTGACCTGCTGAGATCTTGACTAGCCCTGAAGGGCTTTGCTTCTTAGGCCTCGGAACACTGGATTTCTTCTCTACCAGGGATTTGTTTAGTGACATTCGGGATTACTTTTGGTTTTCAGAATCAGCGACTTCTGATGGAGTTCTTGGTGAAGCGCGGAGCAGGCTCCGAAATTTTCTGATCCTAATTCATTTCGTCATTTTTACCATGCACCTGAACCTCGTCTTCGCCGAATTAGTTGCTTGGTTACCACATTGCTTATGACTCTTAACCAGTAACCACTAAAAAAATGCCTGTCCTCTGCAGCCAACCTAGCACTCAGCTGTGGCTGACAGTTTGTCATCTCTACCCCTTTTCTGTTGCTGTCAGCTTGACAGTTAAGGCACTTTCCCTCACGCCCCTGTCGGTGTGCTGTGGAGCCCTTCCAACATGGTCACAATTGGAAGCTGAATCCCTGTCCCCCTTTGGATTTACCACCAATATCAACAACTAGGGGCCCAGGTACAGAAATTCGATTTTCATGCTTACCGTTGATGAGCTCGACAGAAGCAGAACCAGCAATCTGTTGCCCCAAGACTTGCCAAATGTTGATGTTTCTTTTATTCTCGCCATGTGTCCCCCCCTTCTATTTCCCCCGCGTGTTGCCCCCCTATTGTTTACGCAGCTGGTTCAGTCTGGCCGCACCGTCGTGGCTGCTGTCAGGTCTGGTGACAAGGCCAGGCAGGTGCTAGGCGAAGCAGGCCTGAAGGAGGGAGTGCAGCAGGTGAGTAGGGAGGGGAGGGGGCAGGGAAGGCAGGTAGGCAGGACAGATAAGGAGAGGGAGGTAAGGCAGGTGCTGGGTGAAGCGGGCCCACACGAGAGGCGGCAGCTGGTTCGGGGCGGAGATGAGGCGGGGGGAAAGGGAGGAGGAGGAGGCTGGGGGGGCATGACAGGTAGCGGGGAGGGGGGTGGCAGGGGAACAAGCAGCCCCTCTACTGCTAGCAAGCAAAGAGAAGCTGGGCAACGTAATTTTTCTGCTTCCTATGATACATTTAAACATTGGCTTGGCCGGGTTGTTGCCACAACATCAAGCCATCCATTTTTCCATCCTAAATATCTGATTTGAGTTTGCCCATAGGCCGCACCAGTGCTATTGTTCGCTTGGGATTTTAAGGATGGGAAGAGTTTAAGGAGGCTTGACACCAAAATCAGAGCTTGGTTCAATCATGTTTGGCCACGTTTGGTCAATGAGTTCAATCATGTTTGGCCACGTTTGGTCAATGAGTTCAATCATGTTTGGCCACGATTGGTCAATGAGTTCAATCATGTTTGGTCACGATTGGTCAATGAGTTCAATCATGTTGGGTCACGTTTGGTCAATGAGTTCAATCATGTTTGGCCACGATTGGTCAATGAGTTCAATCATGTTTGGCCACGATTGGTCAATGAGTTCAATCATGTTGGGTCACGATTGGTCAATGAGTTCAATCATGTTTGGTCACGTTTGGTCAATGAGTTCAATCATGTTTGGTCACGTTTGGTCAATGAGTTCAATCATGTTTGGTCACGATTGGTCAATGAGTTCAATCATGTTTGGTCACGTTTGGTCAATGAGTTCAATCATGTTTGGTCACGTTTGGTCAATGAGTTCAATCATGTTTGGTCACGTTTGGTCAATGAGTTCAATCATGTTTGGTCACGATTGGTCAATGAGTTCAATCATGTTTGGCCACGTTTGTTTAATGAGTTCAATCATGTTTGGTCACGATTGGTCAATGAGTTCAATCATGTTTGGTCACGATTGGTCAATGAGTTCAATCATGTTTGGTCACGTTTGGTCAATGAGTTCAATCATGTTTGGTCACGATTGGTCAATGAGTTCAATCATGTTTGGTCACGATTGGTCAATGAGTTCAATCATGTTTGGTCACGTTTGGTCAATGAGTTCAATCATGTTTGGCCACGATTGGTCAATGAGTTCAATCATGTTGGGTCACGTTTGGTCAATGAGTTCAATCATGTTTGGTCACGATTGGTCAATGAGTTCAATCATGTTTGGTCACGATTGGTCAATGAGTTCAATCATGTTTGGTCACGATTGGTCAATGAGTTCAATCATGTTTGGTCACGATTGGTCAATGAGTTCAATCATGTTTGGTCACGATTGGTCAATGAGTTCAATCATGTTTGGTCACGTTTGGTCAATGAGTTCAATCATGTTTGGCCACGATTGGTCAATGAGTTCAATCATGTTGGGTCACGTTTGGTCAATGAGTTCAATCATGTTTGGTCACGTTTGGTCAATGAGTTCAATCATGTTTGGTCACGATTGGTCAATGAGTTCAATCATGTTTGGTCACGTTTGGTCAATGAGTTTAATCATGTTTGGTCACGTTTGGTCAATGAGTTCAATCATGTTTGGTCACGTTTGGTCAATGAGTTCAATCATGTTTGGCCACGATTGGTCAATGAGTTCAATCATGTTTGGTCACGTTTGGTCAATGAGTTCAATCATGTTTGGCCACGATTGGTCAATGAGTTCAATCATGTTTGGTCACGATTGGTCAATGAGTTCAATCATGTTTGGCCACGATTGGTCAATGAGTTCAATCATGTTTGGTCACGTTTGGTCAATGAGTTCAATCATGTTTGGCCACGTTTGGTCAATGAGTTCAATCATGTTTGGCCACGTTTGGTCAATGAGTTCAATCATGTTTGGTCACGATTGGTCAATGAGTTCAATCATGTTTGGCCACGATTGGTCAATGAGTTCAATCATGTTTGGTCACGTTTGGTCAATGAGTTCAATCATGTTTGGTCACGTTTGGTCAATGAGTTCAATCATGTTTAGTCACGTTTGGTCAATGAGTTCAATCATGTTTGGTCACGATTGGTCAATGAGTTCAATCATGTTTGGCCACGATTGGTCAATGAGTTCAATCATGTTTGGTCACGTTTGGTCAATGAGTTCAATCATGTTTGGTCACGATTGGTCAATGAGTTCAATCATGTTGGGTCACGTTTGGTCAATGAGTTCAATCATGTTTGGCCACGTTTGGTCAATGAGTTCAATCATGTTTGGTCACGATTGGTCAATGAGTTCAATCATGTTTGGTCACGTTTGGTCAATGAGTTCAATCATGTTTGGTCACGTTTGGTCAATGAGTTCAATCATGTTTGGTCACGTTTGGTCAATGAGTTCAATCATGTTTGGTCACGATTGGTCAATGAGTTCAATCATGTTTGGTCACGATTGGTCAATGAGTTCAATCATGTTTGGTCACGATTGGTCAATGAGTTCAATCATGTTTGGCCACGTTTGGTCAATGAGTTCAATCATGTTGGGTCACGATTGGTCAATGAGTTCAATCATGTTTGGTCACGATTGGTCAAAGAGTTCAATCATGTTGGGTCACGTTTGGTCAATGAGTTCAATCATGTTTGGCCACGTTTGGTCAATGAGTTCAATCATGTTTGGTCACGATTGGTCAATGAGTTCAATCATGTTTGGTCACGTTTGGTCAATGAGTTCAATCATGTTTGGTCACGTTTGGTCAATGAGTTCAATCATGTTTGGTCACGATTGGTCAATGAGTTCAATCATGTTTGGTCACGATTGGTCAATGAGTTCAATCATGTTTGGTCACGATTGGTCAATGAGTTCAATCATGTTGGGTCACGTTTGGTCAATGAGTTCAATCATGTTTGGTCACGTTTGGTCAATGAGTTCAATCATGTTTGGTCACGATTGGTCAATGAGTTCAATCATGTTTGGTCACGTTTGGTCAATGAGTTCAATCATGTTTGGCCACGATTGGTCAATGAGTTCAATCATGTTGGGTCACGATTGGTCAATGAGTTCAATCATGTTTGGTCACGATTGGTCAATGAGTTCAATCATGTTTGGCCACGATTGGTCAATGAGTTCAATCATGTTTGGTCACGTTTGGTCAATGAGTTCAATCATGTTTGGCCACGTTTGGTCAATGAGTTCAATCATGTTTGGCCACGTTTGGTCAATGAGTTCAATCATGTTTGGTCACGTTTGGTCAATGAGTTCAATCATGTTTGGCCACGATTGGTCAATGAGTTCAATCATGTTTGGTCACGATTGGTCAATGAGTTCAATCATGTTTGGTCACGATTGGTCAATGAGTTCAATCATGTTGGGTCACGTTTGGTCAATGAGTTCAATCATGTTTGGTCACGTTTGGTCAATGAGTTCAATCATGTTTGGTCACGTTTGGTCAATGAGTTCAATCATGTTTGGCCACGTTTGGTCAATGAGTTCAATCATGTTTGGCCACGTTTGGTCAATGAGTTCAATCTTGTTTGGCCACGATTGGTCAATGAGTTCAATCATGTTTGGTCACGTTTGGTCAATGAGTTCAATCATGTTTGGTCACGATTGGTCAATGAGTTCAATCATGTTTGGTCACGATTGGTCAATGAGTTCAATCATGTTTGGTCACGTTTGGTCAATGAGTTCAATCATGTTTGGCCACGATTGGTCAATGAGTTCAATCATGTTGGGTCACGTTTGGTCAATGAGTTCAATCATGTTTGGTCACGATTGGTCAATGAGTTCAATCATGTTTGGTCACGATTGGTCAATGAGTTCAATCATGTTTGGTCACGTTTGGTCAATGAGTTCAATCATGTTTGGCCACGATTGGTCAATGAGTTCAATCATGTTGGGTCACGTTTGGTCAATGAGTTCAATCATGTTTGGTCACGATTGGTCAATGAGTTCAATCATGTTGGGTCACGTTTGGTCAATGAGTTCAATCATGTTTGGCCACGTTTGGTCAATGAGTTCAATCATGTTTGGTCACGATTGGTCAATGAGTTCAATCATGTTTGGCCACGTTTGGTCAATGAGTTCAATCATGTTTGGTCACGATTGGTCAATGAGTTCAATCATGTTTGGTCACGTTTGGTCAATGAGTTCAATCATGTTTGGTCACGTTTGGTCAATGAGTTCAATCATGTTTGGTCACGATTGGTCAATGAGTTCAATCATGTTTGGCCACGATTGGTCAATGAGTTCAATCATGTTTGGTCACGTTTGGTCAATGAGTTCAATCATGTTTGGCCACGTTTGGTCAATGAGTTCAATCATGTTTGGTCACGTTTGGTCAATGAGTTCAATCATGTTTGGCCACGATTGGTCAATGAGTTCAATCATGTTTGGTCACGATTGGTCAATGAGTTCAATCATGTTTGGTCACGTTTGGTCAATGAGTTCAATCATGTTTGGTCACGTTTGGTCAATGAGTTCAATCATGTTTGGTCACGATTGGTCAATGAGTTCAATCATGTTTGGTCCACGATTGGTCAATGAGTTCAATCATGTTTGGTCCACGATTGGTCAATGAGTTCAATCATGTTTGGTCACGATTTGGTCAATGAGTTCAATCATGTTTGGTCCACGATTGGTCAATGAGTTCAATCATGTTTGGTCACGTTGGTCAATGAGTTCAATCATGTTTGGCCACGATTGGTCAATGAGTTCAATCATGTTTGGTCACGTTTGGTCAATGAGTTCAATCATGTTTGGTCCACGATTGGTCAATGAGTTCAATCATGTTTGGCCACGTTTGGTCAATGAGTTCAATCATGTTTGGCCACGATTGGTCAATGAGTTCAATCATGTTTGGTCACGTTTGGTCAATGAGTTCAATCATGTTTGGTCACGATTGGTCAATGAGTTCAATCATGTTTGGTCACGATTTGGTCAATGAGTTCAATCATGTTTGGTCACGATTGGTCAATGAGTTCAATCATGTTTGGTCCACGATTGGTCAATGAGTTCAATCATGTTTGGTCACGATTGGTCAATGAGTTCAATCATGTTTGGTCACGTTTGGTCAATGAGTTCAATCATGTTTGGTCACGATTGGTCAATGAGTTCAATCATGTTTGGTCACGATTTGGTCAATGAGTTCAATCATGTTTGGTCACGTTTGGTCAATGAGTTCAATCATGTTTGGTCACGATTGGTCAATGAGTTCAATCATGTTTGGTCACGATTGGTCAATGAGTTCAATCATGTTTGGTCACGATTTGGTCAATGAGTTCAATCATGTTTGGTCACGTTTGGTCAATGAGTTCAATCATGTTTGGTCACGATTGGTCAATGAGTTCAATCATGTTTGGTCACGATTGGTCAATGAGTTCAATCATGTTTGGCCACGATTGGTCAATGAGTTCAATCATGTTTGGTCCACGTTTGGTCAATGAGTTCAATCATGTTTGGTCACGATTTGGTCAATGAGTTCAATCATGTTTGGTCACGATTGGTCAATGAGTTCAATCATGTTTGGTCCACGTTTGGTCAATGAGTTCAATCATGTTTGGCCACGATTGGTCAATGAGTTCAATCATGTTTGGTCACGATTGGTCAATGAGTTCAATCATGTTTGGTCACGATTTGGTCAATGAGTTCAATCATGTTTGGTCACGTTTGGTCAATGAGTTCAATCATGTTTGGTCCACGATTGGTCAATGAGTTCAATCATGTTTGGTCACGATTGGTCAATGAGTTCAATCATGTTTGGTCACGATTTGGTCAATGAGTTCAATCATGTTTGGTCACGTTTGGTCAATGAGTTCAATCATGTTTGGTCACGATTTGGTCAATGAGTTCAATCATGTTTGGTCACGATTTGGTCAATGAGTTCAATCATGTTTGGTCACGATTGGTCAATGAGTTCAATCATGTTTGGTCACGTTTGGTCAATGAGTTCAATCATGTTTGGTCACGTTTGGTCAATGAGTTCAATCATGTTTGGTCACGATTGGTCAATGAGTTCAATCATGTTTGGTCACGTTTGGTCAATGAGTTCAATCATGTTTGGTCCACGATTGGTCAATGAGTTCAATCATGTTTGGTCACGATTTGGTCAATGAGTTCAATCATGTTTGGTCACGATTGGTCAATGAGTTCAATCATGTTTGGTCACGATTGGTCAATGAGTTCAATCATGTTTGGTCACGTTTGGTCAATGAGTTCAATCATGTTTGGTCACGTTTGGTCAATGAGTTCAATCATGTTTGGTCACGATTGGTCAATGAGTTCAATCATGTTTGGTCACGTTTGGTCAATGAGTTCAATCATGTTTGGTCACGTTTGGTCAATGAGTTCAATCATGTTTGGTCACGATTGGTCAATGAGTTCAATCATGTTTGGTCACGTTTGGTCAATGAGTTCAATCATGTTTGGTCACGATTGGTCAATGAGTTCAATCATGTTTGGTCACGTTTGGTCAATGAGTTCAATCATGTTTGGTCACGATTGGTCAATGAGTTCAATCATGTTTGGTCACGATTGGTCAATGAGTTCAATCATGTTTGGTCACGTTTGGTCAATGAGTTCAATCATGTTTGGTCACGATTGGTCAATGAGTTCAATCATGTTTGGTCACGATTGGTCAATGAGTTCAATCATGTTTGGTCACGATTGGTCAATGAGTTCAATCATGTTTGGTCACGATTGGTCAATGAGTTCAATCATGTTTGGTCACGTTTGGTCAATGAGTTCAATCATGTTTGGTCACGTTTGGTCAATGAGTTCAATCATGTTTGGTCCACGTTTGGTCAATGAGTTCAATCATGTTTGGTCACGATTGGTCAATGAGTTCAATCATGTTTGGTCACGTTTGGTCAATGAGTTCAATCATGTTTGGTCACGTTTGGTCAATGAGTTCAATCATGTTTGGTCACGATTGGTCAATGAGTTCAATCATGTTTGGTCACGATTGGTCAATGAGTTCAATCATGTTTGGTCACGATTGGTCAATGAGTTCAATCATGTTTGGTCACGTTTGGTCAATGAGTTCAATCATGTTTGGTCACGTTTGGTCAATGAGTTCAATCATGTTTGGTCACGATTGGTCAATGAGTTCAATCATGTTTGGTCACGTTTGGTCAATGAGTTCAATCATGTTTGGTCACGTTTGGTCAATGAGTTCAATCATGTTTGGTCCACGATTGGTCAATGAGTTCAATCATGTTTGGTCACGTTGGTCAATGAGTTCAATCATGTTTGGTCACGATTGGTCAATGAGTTCAATCATGTTTGGTCACGATTGGTCAATGAGTTCAATCATGTTTGGTCACGTTTGGTCAATGAGTTCAATCATGTTTGGCCACGTTGGTCAATGAGTTCAATCATGTTTGGTCACGTTTGGTCAATGAGTTCAATCATGTTTGGTCACGATTGGTCAATGAGTTCAATCATGTTTGGTCACGATTTGGTCAATGAGTTCAATCATGTTTGGTCCACGATTGGTCAATGAGTTCAATCATGTTTGGTCACGATTGGTCAATGAGTTCAATCATGTTTGGTCACGTTTGGTCAATGAGTTCAATCATGTTTGGTCACGATTGGTCAATGAGTTCAATCATGTTTGGTCACGTTTGGTCAATGAGTTCAATCATGTTTGGTCCACGATTGGTCAATGAGTTCAATCATGTTTGGTCACGATTGGTCAATGAGTTCAATCATGTTTGGTCACGATTGGTCAATGAGTTCAATCATGTTTGGTCACGTTTGGTCAATGAGTTCAATCATGTTTGGTCACGATTGGTCAATGAGTTCAATCATGTTTGGTCCACGATTGGTCAATGAGTTCAATCATGTTTGGTCACGATTGGTCAATGAGTTCAATCATGTTTGGCCACGATTGGTCAATGAGTTCAATCATGTTTGGTCACGTTTGGTCAATGAGTTCAATCATGTTTGGCCACGATTGGTCAATGAGTTCAATCATGTTTGGTCACGATTGGTCAATGAGTTCAATCATGTTTGGTCACGATTTGGTCAATGAGTTCAATCATGTTTGGCCACGATTTGGTCAATGAGTTCAATCATGTTTGGTCACGATTGGTCAATGAGTTCAATCATGTTTGGCCACGATTGGTCAATGAGTTCAATCATGTTTGGTCACGTTGGTCAATGAGTTCAATCATGTTTGGTCCACGTTTGGTCAATGAGTTCAATCATGTTTGGTCACGTTTGGTCAATGAGTTCAATCATGTTTGGCCACGATTTGGTCAATGAGTTCAATCATGTTTGGTCCACGATTGGTCAATGAGTTCAATCATGTTTGGCCACGTTGGTCAATGAGTTCAATCATGTTTGGTCACGTTTGGTCAATGAGTTCAATCATGTTTGGTCACGATTGGTCAATGAGTTCAATCATGTTTGGTCACGTTGGTCAATGAGTTCAATCATGTTTGGTCACGATTGGTCAATGAGTTCAATCATGTTTGGCCACGTTTGGTCAATGAGTTCAATCATGTTTGGTCACGATTGGTCAATGAGTTCAATCATGTTTGGTCACGATTTGGTCAATGAGTTCAATCATGTTTGGTCCACGATTGGTCAATGAGTTCAATCATGTTTGGCCACGATTGGTCAATGAGTTCAATCATGTTTGGTCCACGATTGGTCAATGAGTTCAATCATGTTTGGTCACGTTTGGTCAATGAGTTCAATCATGTTTGGTCACGATTGGTCAATGAGTTCAATCATGTTTGGTCACGATTGGTCAATGAGTTCAATCATGTTTGGTCACGATTGGTCAATGAGTTCAATCATGTTTGGCCACGATTGGTCAATGAGTTCAATCATGTTTGGTCACGATTGGTCAATGAGTTCAATCATGTTTGGTCACGATTGGTCAATGAGTTCAATCATGTTTGGTCACGATTGGTCAATGAGTTCAATCATGTTTGGTCACGTTTGGTCAATGAGTTCAATCATGTTTGGCCACGATTGGTCAATGAGTTCAATCATGTTTGGCCACGATTGGTCAATGAGTTCAATCATGTTTGGCCACGATTGGTCAATGAGTTCAATCATGTTTGGCCACGTTTGGTCAATGAGTTCAATCATGTTTGGTCACGATTGGTCAATGAGTTCAATCATGTTTGGTCACGTTTGGTCAATGAGTTCAATCATGTTTGGCCACGATTGGTCAATGAGTTCAATCATGTTTGGCCACGATTGGTCAATGAGTTCAATCATGTTTGGTCACGATTGGTCAATGAGTTCAATCATGTTTGGTCACGATTTGGTCAATGAGTTCAATCATGTTTGGTCACGATTGGTCAATGAGTTCAATCATGTTTGGTCACGATTGGTCAATGAGTTCAATCATGTTTGGCCACGATTGGTCAATGAGTTCAATCATGTTTGGCCACGTTTGGTCAATGAGTTCAATCATGTTTGGTCACGTTTGGTCAATGAGTTCAATCATGTTTGGTCACGATTGGTCAATGAGTTCAATCATGTTTGGTCACGATTGGTCAATGAGTTCAATCATGTTTGGCCACGATTGGTCAATGAGTTCAATCATGTTTGGCCACGATTGGTCAATGAGTTCAATCATGTTTGGTCACGTTTGGTCAATGAGTTCAATCATGTTTGGCCACGATTGGTCAATGGTTCAATCATGTTTGGTCCACGATTGGTCAATGAGTTCAATCATGTTTGGTCACGTTTGGTCAATGAGTTCAATCATGTTTGGCCACGATTGGTCAATGAGTTCAATCATGTTTGGTCACGATTGGTCAATGAGTTCAATCATGTTTGGTCCACGTTTGGTCAATGAGTTCAATCATGTTTGGCCACGATTGGTCAATGAGTTCAATCATGTTTGGTCACGTTTGGTCAATGAGTTCAATCATGTTTGGTCACGATTTGGTCAATGAGTTCAATCATGTTTGGTCACGATTGGTCAATGAGTTCAATCATGTTTGGTCACGTTTGGTCAATGAGTTCAATCATGTTTGGTCCACGATTGGTCAATGAGTTCAATCATGTTTGGTCACGTTTGGTCAATGAGTTCAATCATGTTTGGTCACGTTTGGTCAATGAGTTCAATCATGTTTGGTCACGATTTGGTCAATGAGTTCAATCATGTTTGGCCACGATTTGGTCAATGAGTTCAATCATGTTTGGTCACGTTTGGTCAATGAGTTCAATCATGTTTGGTCACGTTTGGTCAATGAGTTCAATCATGTTTGGTCACGATTGGTCAATGAGTTCAATCATGTTTGGTCACGTTTGGTCAATGAGTTCAATCATGTTTGTCACGATTTGGTCAATGAGTTCAATCATGTTTGGTCACGTTTGGTCAATGAGTTCAATCATGTTTGGTCACGTTTGGTCAATGAGTTCAATCATGTTTGGTCACGTTTGGTCAATGAGTTCAATCATGTTTGGCCACGATTGGTCAATGAGTTCAATCATGTTTGGTCACGTTTGGTCAATGAGTTCAATCATGTTTGGTCCACGTTTGGTCAATGAGTTCAATCATGTTTGGTCACGTTGGTCAATGAGTTCAATCATGTTTGGTCACGTTTGGTCAATGAGTTCAATCATGTTTGGTCACGTTTGGTCAATGAGTTCAATCATGTTTGGTCACGTTTGGTCAATGAGTTCAATCATGTTTGGTCACGTTTGGTCAATGAGTTCAATCATGTTTGGCCACGTTTGGTCAATGAGTTCAATCATGTTTGGTCACGATTGGTCAATGAGTTCAATCATGTTTGGTCACGTTTGGTCAATGAGTTCAATCATGTTTGGTCACGTTTGGTCAATGAGTTCAATCATGTTTGGTCACGTTTGGTCAATGAGTTCAATCATGTTTGGTCACGTTTGGTCAATGAGTTCAATCATGTTTGGTCACGTTTGGTCAATGAGTTCAATCATGTTTGGTCACGATTGGTCAATGAGTTCAATCATGTTTGGTCACGTTTGGTCAATGAGTTCAATCATGTTTGGCCACGTTTGGTCAATGAGTTCAATCATGTTTGGTCACGTTTGGTCAATGAGTTCAATCATGTTTGGTCACGTTTGGTCAATGAGTTCAATCATGTTTGGTCACGTTTGGTCAATGAGTTCAATCATGTTTGGTCACGTTTGGTCAATGAGTTCAATCATGTTTGGCCACGATTGGTCAATGAGTTCAATCATGTTTGGCCACGATTGGTCAATGAGTTCAATCATGTTTGGCCACGATTGGTCAATGAGTTCAATCATGTTTGGCCACGTTTGGTCAATGAGTTCAATCATGTTTGGTCCACGATTTGGTCAATGAGTTCAATCATGTTTGGGCCACGTTTGGTCAATGAGTTCAATCATGTTTGGTCACGTTTGGTCAATGAGTTTCAATCATGTTTGGTCACGTTTGGTCAATGAGTTCAATCATGTTTGGCCACGATTGGTCAATGAGTTCAATCATGTTTGGTCCACGATTGGTCAATGAGTTCAATCATGTTTGGCCCGATTGGTCAATGAGTTCAATCATGTTTGGTCACGATTGGTCAATGAGTTCAATCATGTTGGTCACGATTGGTCAATGAGTTCAATCATGTTTGGTCACGTTTGGTCAATGAGTTCAATCATGTTTGGTCCACGTTTGGTCAATGAGTTCAATCATGTTTGGTCCACGTTGGTCAATGAGTTCAATCATGTTTGGTCACGTTTGGTCAATGAGTTCAATCATGTTTGGTCACGTTTGGTCAATGAGTTCAATCAATGTTTGGTCCACGTTTGGTCAATGAGTTCAATCATGTTTGGCCACGATTGGTCAATGAGTTCAATCATGTTTGGTCACGTTTGGTCAATGAGTTCAATCATGTTTGGTCACGTTTGGTCAATGAGTTCAATCATGTTTGGTCACGTTTGGTCAATGAGTTCAATCATGTTTGGTCACGATTGGTCAATGAGTTCAATCATGTTTGGTCACGTTTGGTCAATGAGTTCAATCATGTTTGGTCACGTTTGGTCAATGAGTTCAATCATGTTTGGTCACGTTTGGTCAATGAGTTCAATCATGTTTGGCCACGATTGGTCAATGAGTTCAATCATGTTTGGCCACGTTTGGTCAATGAGTTCAATCATGTTTGGCCACGATTGGTCAATGAGTTCAATCATGTTTGGTCACGTTTGGTCAATGAGTTCAATCATGTTTGGTCACGTTTGGTCAATGAGTTCAATCATGTTTGGTCACGTTTGGACAATGAGTTCAATCATGTTTGGCCACGATTGGTCAATGAGTTCAATCATGTTTGGTCACGTTTGGTCAATGAGTTCAATCATGTTTGGTCACGATTGGTCAATGAGTTCAATCATGTTTGGCCACGTTTGGTCAATGAGTTCAATCATGTTTGGTCACGTTTGGTCAATGAGTTCAATCATGTTTGGCCACGATTGGTCAATGAGTTCAATCATGTTTGGTCACGTTTGGTCAATGAGTTCAATCATGTTTGGTCACGTTTGGTCAATGAGTTCAATCATGTTTGGCCACGATTGGTCAATGAGTTCAATCATGTTTGGTCACGATTGGTCAATGAGTTCAATCATGTTTGGTCACGTTTGGTCAATGAGTTCAATCATGTTTGGCCACGTTTGGTCAATGAGTTCAATCATGTTTGGTCACGTTTGGTCAATGAGTTCAATCATGTTTGGTCACGTTTGGTCAATGAGTTCAATCATGTTTGGTCACGATTGGTCAATGAGTTCAATCATGTTTGGCCACGTTTGGTCAATGAGTTCAATCATGTTTGGCCACGATTGGTCAATGAGTTCAATCATGTTTGGTCACGTTTGGTCAATGAGTTCAATCATGTTTGGTCACGATTGGTCAATGAGTTCAATCATGTTTGGCCACGTTTGGTCAATGAGTTCAATCATGTTTGGTCACGTTTGGTCAATGAGTTCAATCATGTTTGGTCACGATTGGTCAATTAGTTCAATCATGTTGGGTCACGTTTGATCCCCATCAACCGTGATTCCGTGATCAACGTCATTCCTGTCGATCGAGGTTGATTATTCTCCAGTTTTGTCACAATTTGTAAGCTGTTAAAGGCCTCGTTTCACAGCGTCTCTGAACCCTGCGCTTAACCACACTGGACTCCTAGAGAGAGGTTTGGATTTAAAAACTGATTCCACCGAGGGATTTACTGCGATTTTAAGAGTTTTGTTTCAAACAGGAAAAGCAGGGTGAAGAGAGCTGTAAATAGTGCTGTGTTTCTACAAATTCAAATGTGGGGACTGCCTCCTGAGGGGCTAGAAAGATCGTCTCTAAAGAGGCCACGTTGGACTCACACCTGGGGTTCAGCCGCGTCAATTCTGTTCACCCCATGCTCTGATCACCACAACCCCGCCCAGTGCTCTGCTTGCATTGCAAGTTCATGGCCAGCGGATGGTCTGTCATCATTCATTGCCAGCGGATGGTCTGTCATCATTCATGGGTAGTTTGTCTTTAATTTGAGAGGCGTTTATTCAAACAACCTGCCACGTAGGACACCCTGATCACCCACGCACCCAGTGACATAAAGAGATGCGAGTATGCAACGGGACTAGGTGTATTATGTCAAGAGATTTAGAATGTTTTCCAAGTCTTGTTTGCCTGTATATCCCTAGATGGGGTTAGGAGCAGGGCTGAGCAATTGCTCTCGAATTCAAAAATCATGTAAGTGATTACGGTCCCGTCCTGGTAAAAGTAGCTGATTTGCCTTGAGATTATGGTACCGTATCAGATTACAGTGATAGATACTCAGCTACGTAAGTCAGCTACAGTAAGGACCTTAATTGGCACAGCACTGGTTAAGAGATGCTCCCAAGGAGGAATGAGGCGAGCGGCGAGCTTCCTGGGCAAGTTATAAAATATGGTTGTACTGTTAGCGATGTGTTTCCGTGAAAAACAAAACATTTGGCAAACTTTCAGTTCCCCTAGGCCGACTCCCCCTTCATGAGGCCCATGATATTGGATGTTTGAGGTACCCTCCCGGCTGCGCGAGACTATGCGGTTCCTGTATATGACAATTCTGTATCCTGTTTGATCCTTGCTGGACACCTTGTACCTGAAAACACTAACCAGGGAACAACGCCAAGCGAGCGTACACCTCACTCTGCATGAGAGTGGGCTTGGGAATGCTAACCGTAGAACGGACTTGACTCTGCTATTCATGAATTATTGTTGGGGGTGCGCGGAGTTGATGCGCAATAGAATAATAACTTACAGCTACTTTGAAGGGTGCGCGAAATAGTGTTTCCGGCACCAAATATCAAAATATTTCAGCTGCGCGTGCGAGGAGTTGGGTACTTTTTGCCTGGGCAACGAATTTGATATATTAGTCTTCCACAGGGCTGCGCGGACCCTATCCGGTTTAACGGTATTAACGGTACTGCTTTGAATCCAGGCTGCACATATGCTTTCACAGGACTCTGCCGGTATCCTGTTCATTGATGGTGGGGTCGACCTCACCTCTGCTGAAACACTGGACAACGCAGAGCTCTGGAGGGGAGTCACACAGGTCAGGGGATGCGGTCTGGGTGCAGGGTGTCATCAGGCAGGTCAATTGGAAGTTGTCTTGGGCGCGGGATTCCTTAAAACCCGCACAATCATATCGTATGTGTGGTCAGTCGTGTGAGTCCACCCTCGAGGAGGTCTAAGTCCCCTTATGCAGGACTAGCACCCTTGTCTTTTTTATGACGTCTGGCCTGCCTCAACACACATACAAATCTGATGGCCTCCGCGCCTCTGCCCCCTCCCTCTTTATACCCTGATATGTACAGTTGCCCGCCCGCTGTGCCTCCGCCCCCAGGTTCTGTCCCTGGTCAGGCCGGCGTTTGGGCCTGAACTGTCGGGGCTCAGGACTGCGCAAGCAGAATGACTGCTTAAGTACAGGAATTAAAACGCAGATGGCTGCATAGACTAAAAATAACTCAGATCAGGCCATCATTTGCCCCAAAGCCCTTACTTAGATAGTTTCCTGGGTCAGGCCGGTGTTTGGGCCACAACCGGATGGCTCCATAGATTGAAGTATAGCTACAATCTGACAATGGTTTGCCCCTCTGCCCTCAGGTTGTATCTTTGGTGGGGCCTGTGTTCGGTCCGCAGCCAGGCGGCGGAATGGGCTATTTCGACAATATGACCCCAGAGCGCGTGGAGGGTGGAGGTAGGGGCGGGATAATTCTTTACTTTTGGTTAGTCAGCTGCAATGTATCTACAATTCAACTTCCAGGCAGTCTACGGCTGCAGGAGCCTGATGCAGCCGGATGAGTATGTGAGTAACTTGGGCAAGATCACTTGGGCAAGATCACTTGGGAGAGTGTTTGTAGGCTGGATTGCTGGAATGCTTTTTTCTAGGTCCATTCAGCTGCCATGTGCCTGACGTGGCCGGAGGTTGGAATGAAACACTGTACAACGAGATTTTAGAGCCAGTGGAGGGCTGTGGCAAGGGCTGGAAAGGTGACGTCTGTTACGCCCCCCCAGAAAAGGGCTGGAAAGGTGTGGTCTGTTACGTCCTCCCAGAAAAGGGGCTGGAAAGGTGTGGTCTGTTACGTCCCCCCAGAAAAGGGGCTGGAAAGGTGTGGTCTGTTACGTCCCCCCAGAAAAGGGGCTGGAAAGGTGTGGTCTGTTACGTCCCCCCAGAAAAGGGGCTGGAAAGGTGTGGTCTGTTACGTCCCCCCAGAAAAGGGGCTGGAAAGGTGTGGTCTGTTACGTCCCCCCAGAAAAGGGGCTGGAAAGGTGTGGTCTGTTATGTCCCCCCCAGAAAAGGGGCTGGAAAGGTGTGGTCTGTTACGTCCCCCCAGAAAAGGGGCTGGAAAGGTGTGGTCTGTTACGTCCCCCCAGAAAAGGGGCTGGAAAGGTGTGGTCTGTTACGTCCCCCCAGAAAAGGGGCTGGAAAGGTGTGGTCTGTTATGTCCCCCCCAGAAAAGGGGCTGGAAAGGTGTGGTCTGTTACGTCCCTCCAGAAAAGGGGCTGGAAAGGTGTGGTCTGTTATGTCCCCCCAGAAAAGGGGCTGGAAAGGTGTGGTCTGTTACGTCCCCCCAGAAAAGGGGCTGGAAAGGTGTGGTCTGTTACGTCCCCCCAGAAAAGGGGCTGGAAAGGTGTGGTCTGTTACGTTCCTCCAGAAAAGGGGCTGGAAAGGTGTGGTCTGTCACGTCCCCCCAGAGAAGGGGCTAGAAAGGTGTGGTCTGTTACGTCCCTCCAGAAAAGGGGCTGGAAAGGTGTGGTCTGTTGCGTTTCCCCAGAAAAGGGGCTGGAAAGGTGTGGTCTGTTACGTCCCCCCAGAAAAGGGGCTGGAAAGGTGTGGTCTGTTACGTCCCCCCAGAAAAGGGGCTGGAAAGGTGTGGTCTGTTACGTCCCCCCAGAAAAGGGGCTGGAAAGGTGTGGTCTGTTACGTCCCTCCAGAAAAGGGGCTGGAAAGGTGTGGTCTGTTACGTCCCTCCAGAAAAGGGGCTGTAAAGGTGATCTGTCACGTCCCTACAGAAAAGGGGCTGGAAAGGTGTGGTCTGTTACGTCCCCCCAGAAAAGGGGCTGGAAAGGTGTGGTCTGTTGCGTTTCCCCAGAGAAGGGGCTGGAAAGGTGTGGTCTGTTACGTCCCCCCAGAAAAGGGGCTGGAAAGGTGTGGTCTGTTATGTTTCCCCAGAAAAGGGGCTGGAAAGGTGTGGTCTGTTACGTCCCTCCAGAAAAGGGGCTGGAAAGGTGTGGTCTGTTGCGTTTCCCCAGAAAAGGGGCTGGAAAGGTGTGGTCTGTTACGTCCCCCCAGAAAAGGGGCTGGAAAGGTGTGGTCTGTTACGTCCCCCCAGAAAAGGGGCTGGAAAGGTGTGGTCTGTTACGTCCCCCCAGAAAAGCCTGGGCTGGAAAGGTGTGGTCTGTTACGTCCCCCCAGAAAAGCCTGGGCTTGAGGTATCGATGCAGCAGCAGGGGCTACATGGGTTTTGATCTGTGCGAAGCAGCTGTATGGTGCAACAAGTTGCACTACGTCATAAGTCCAGTACATTGCAGTACGACGCAATGCATGATCAAATATGAGGGTGCATTTAGTGCTAGTATTTGATGCCGCTCGGCCTGTGATTGTCGTGACCGGGAGTCGCCCCCTGAAGGGCATGTCCAGTCAATGCTTCTTTGGTGCTCACTGTAGATTTCCTTTGCCTTCTGTCATATTTTTTGTCGTTTGGGGTTGAGGGATCCATGGATTTACTAATTATTGAAGGTCCACACCAGTTTTCAGTCGGAAATTAAGAGTTCTTTTCGACAGTTTGCCCTGAGGGCAGAATTAGAAGAAATCATGTATCGTTGCCCAAGGGAAGGCAAATCAAATCTTCGGTATGTCCGACTGTGCTGTTTGCTGTTTGCAGGTTTGGACAACCTGGCTGCTGTGCTCCCCAAGCATCTTGCCAAGATTGGCAGGGCAGTCAAGGAGATAGTCCCAATGGTGAGGCCCCCCCCTCTCTCCCTTAGAGGGAACAGTGTTTCTCGTTTCGGCTACAAATCTACCTTCGACAGGCGGCCCTGCGGCCGCCAAAGGCCCGATTGAGACCAAACACAGGACCGGCCTACAACTGGTGCCCAAAGCAGTTTGGTTGGCCACAACTGGGACCTGTGGCGAGAGGCCAGAGTGTTGCTGACATGTGGCTGAGTCATGGGGGGGGAAACGCTAGTATGGAGGAGGCTTGCCTGGGGTCTGTTCATCTTCTACCCAGTCGGGTTCAAATCCTGCCCAGATATTTAGCTCCTACCCAGCGTCTGTGCAGCTTCTGTTTGTTTGTTAGCCTGCCGGGGCCATTGCCCATTGAGTGTACTTGGTGGCATACAGGGCAGCCTCTAGGGTCCGACTCTTCTTAGTGGTTCGCAGGTCTGTCTGTCTGGCGACTCGCTTTGCATTAATTCTTGAATTTTGAATTTTCTGTCATGGCTGCTGAGGAGGCTCTGTCTGTATGACCTGGTGTCTTTCATGGATGGGGATGCTTATGGTGCTTCAGCCTAGGCCGTGCGTAGCTGCCATTGACAAACCACCCCCACTAAACGTGTGCTTTGTTCCACACATCTGTTTTGGCTCACACTTGTGTTCTGGTTTACACTTGTGTTTAGCGCACCGCGGAGGACATTGGAGCGTGGGATCGGCTGGATGACGCAATCATGGGCGGGCAGTCGGGGTCTAGCATGGAGCTTGTGGTGCCATCAGAGGGGGGAGCTGCGGTAGCAGTTTGGAAAGGCAATCTCATCATCGAGGTAAGTGCGGCTGCAGCATAAAAAAAATATAAAAGCCCCCCCCACACACCGTATTTTTGAAAAAAATGCATTCAGGCAGATGGGCCATTTGCAGGGTTGTTTCGGAACGCGACCTCAGCATGGGGGGCTACAGGGGTTGCCATGCAGCCGTACTTGTTGTGGAGCGGCGTTGCTCAAAAATCGAGAGATCGTCCTGATTTTGTCAGCAGCGTCTCGCTCAATTTTGACTGCCCGGCCATAAACCATGTTTAGCTCACTGAAGAGGGACTCTGTGTACTGCTTGCCCTCAGGGTGGTGGCTTCTGCGGTACACGCAGCCGCCAGCTGGACCTTGACCTCAGCGGCAGTGATGGCATCCACATGAGGGTCCGTGGGGACGGCCAGATCTTCAAGATGAACCTGAAGACGGTGAGTGGGGCGTTTAGAGGGGGGGGCGGGGTGAAGTGGCGGTTAGTGGCAGTTGGGGGAGACTGGTGGCAGGGCAGTTGAGGACGAGCATGTCTTCGGATAAACCTGAAGACGGGTGTGTGCGCGTAGGGCGTCTGGGGCTGGGTGGTTGGGTTGAGGATGTGGCAGCATGTGTTATGGCTTAACACATGCTGCCACATCCTCAACTAAACACTGAAGGCAGTCTCTGCTATGGGCAAGACAGCCTGTGAGCATCTGTGTGTTTTACCGCATCACTTTCAGCTACATTTCAGCTACACTGTGACCAGCCCCTGGCTCGGCCAGCCCTGCTGCTGGAGCTTCCGGCAAGACCCCGGTCCAGGTTTGGTGTCAATCATCCTAGGGGTGGCCGCAGCACGGCCCATCAAAGGTGGTCTGGTAACCACTAAAAACAAAACTGGACTGAGCATGCCCTTGCATCGGTGCATGTAGGTGCCTTTTTTCTACAAAGGCCTCGGCACAAACAGGAGAAGGAGAGAAAAGTTCAGGCAGCACAGGAAACTCAAAGCAAGCCGTGTGGTTATCCAGAATACTAATCAGGGTAATCAAAGCAAGCCTAGAATACTGATCAGGTACTGACTCCTGAGCTAGGACCTGGGTCGCCTCTTATTGTTGTCCTGCTGTTGTGCTGTCCTCACAAGACAGGAGGCACAGAGTGCCAGGCTCAGGGATGAAGCGTTTTCCTGGCCCTGTGCCTGGGCAGGCTGATCAGATGAACTCTCCACACCACACCATGTTTAACCGTCTGACAAGGCTGAAGGTTTCAATATCTGTGCCTCCATTTCTGCGCCTCAAAAGGCAGACTGCATGGACTCTCCTGGTCTGACGTACCAGACCACGGTTGACACCTTATAAGTGTGAAGGGTCTCCACACCTGTCCACACCCACCTTCCCACTGATGCCCCCCAGCAGGCGGACCAGATGGATTCGCCGGAGTCCACCTACCAGACCACGTTTGACACGGTGGCAGGCCAGTGGAGCGACGTGTTCCTGCCTTGGCACTCCTTTGTTGCCGTCAGGATGGCCTCAACGGACCCCGCCAGACCCCCGCTGGACATCTCCAAGGTAGACTCAGTGTGTCACTCAATTTGTATCTTATCTTCATATCATATACGCGGGATCCTAATTTCAAATATTGGCTCTGCTTTGTGGATCTACATTACAAGATTTATATCAGTAAATCAACACCCAGGACCGGCTTCCTTACACAAACCAGTGCTTCTTCTGGCGAGCACCAGACTACCTGTCAGGGGCCGCCAAGCGGCCACAACTGGGGCAATGGGGACAAAATCTTGACCGACCTATGGCCGGTGGCCCGAGCAGCAGGCACCTTGCTGCCCCAGGCTCCCACGGCCGTAGGCCATGATGTAGCTAAATTGTAGCTGAATCGCGCTAAAAAAGGCACTGCTACAAACTACAAGGCATGTTGGCAATTTAGTTATATCGGTACTAAGTGTGGCTATATTCTTACAGGCCCTTGCACTTGATTCTTCATGAAATACCGGTAACCGTTGTCCGCATCAAGGTTGCGCACAATAATGAATGAAACGGGCCGCGCGGGCTTGATGCGCGCTGATCTTAATTCCAAAACCGAGCCCTGTGCGCCTATTTTACAGTCTGGGAATGCACTTTTTCTGGCCCGCGAACGGGCCAGTAATGGTACGCTAGGTTCCATGTCCTTTCAGTAAAGCATGATTTGTCTTGAACTGTCAGATTGTTACGAAAATCTCTCAGAAGGCCAGTACAGAAAGGCCAGTACAAACGCCCTCAAGTGACAAAGGAACAGGCTAGACAGAACCGAGCCTATCTCTTCGTACAGGGCATGTAGCTCCTCAAGAAATCTGTCTGCATGGAGTTCCGTCCTTGAAAGACTGTAGGTCGCTCGTGCTACAGTCAGTTCTTCCTGCATGTTGCACACACAGCGCATGGGTCACATGCAGTGGCGAGGAGGCAGATCTGCCGTGGGCCCTCTGAGTATTTACTTGCAAATATAGTACAAATCTAATTAAAAGCAACAAAATAGTATTGTTTTAATTTTGTTACCCAGGCTGGGCTGCTGCCAGAGCCTCAATGCAGGCAATGGACGAAGACAAAATTGTATTTGAAATCTGAAACAAACGAGGACATCTCTATGGCATAGGTTTCAACCAATTTGGCACCTGATCATCATCATCATCATCATTATCCCCAATTTGGCACCTGATCATCATCATCATCATCATCATCATCCCCAACTGCCTTGATCGGTAACCAACTCCCTGCCTTTATGACTCATCTCTTTGCCCCTCTGCCTAAAAGATCCTCCCTTCCTCCCCCCCTCCTTTGTTATTTGCTTGACCACCATTCTGCCCCCTGTATTTATTTCTGCCTCGTGAGATTACCTTGTTCCTGCTCCATTGCCTACTTCGTAAGGTACCACTTGTGTGCCCCCCTTGCCCTCCTCTTGAATGCAGGTAGCTAAGCTCGGGCTGGTCCTGAGCCGCTTTGAGTTCAACGGCGCACCCAACCCGGTGCACAGGTGCGCAACTAGGCAGAGGAAGACCAAAGCGCTGATATCTGCTGATGTGAAGTTTATCATTCACAGTAGGTGCCATGTATTATCGTGTGCCGCGGGATTGTTGACTGTTCAGGATGAGGTTCAAATCTACGTGCTGCTGGGGGGAGAGCTCAGGCCTGCCCTGGTACATTGATGCGGATGGCTCTCTCAGGCCTCCCCTGGGGCCTGGACCTGCTCCTCAGACCCAGGAACAGACCAGATAGAGAAGTGGGATCACCCATTCGCCACCCTCGCCAGCCTGTGGCCCTTACGGGAATATTGTTTATCTATTTTGATCGGATGCCTAGACGCTGCCACACCAACAAAAACAGCAGCAAAAACTTCGACGACCTGGCACAGTACCTGCTTGATGACCTGGAACAGTACCTGCTTGATGACCTGGAACAGTTACTGATTGATGACCTGGCACAGTACCTGCTTGATGACCTGGAACAGTACCTGCTTGATGACCTGGAACAGTTACTGATTGATGACCTGGCACAGTACCTGCTTGATGACCTGGAACAGTTACTGATTGATGACCTGGCTTAGTACATGCTTGATGACCTGGAACAGTACATGCTTGATGACCTGGAACAGTTACTGATTGATGACCTGGAACAGTACATGCTTGATGACCTGGAACAGTACATGCTTGATGACCTGGAACAGTACCTGCTTGATGACATGGCACAGTACCTGCTTTGATGACATGGCACAGTACCTGCTTTGATGACATGGCACAGTACCTGCTTTGATGACATGGCACAGTACCTGCTTTGATGACCTGGCACAGTACCTGCTTTGATGACATGGCACAGTACCTGCTTTGATGACCTGGCACAGTACCTGCTTTGATGACATGGCACAGTACCTGCTTTGATGACATGGCACAGCACATGCTTTGATGACATGGCACAACACCTGCTTGATGACCTGGCACAGCACCTGCATAATGACATGGCACAACACCTGATGTGATGACCTGGCACAGTACATGCTTGCTGTACTGGCACAGCACCTGCTTTGATAACCTGGCACAGTACCTGCTTAATGACCTGGCACAGCACATGCTGCATGACCTGGCACAACCCTTGATGTGATGACCTGGCATAACACCTGATGTGATGACCTGGCACAACACCTGCTTGATGACTTGGCAGGCCCGGCTCCTGGCAGCTGGAGATTGAGGGAGGCCTGATGACTTACCAAGATCCGCGTCCACAGATCGTGCTGGTGAGGCGCTGACACGATGCATAGGCTTATGACAAAAATAACAAAAACTCGACAAAGTTTACGGGCGTGTTTGACACAAATGGTGACTGGGGGAAGGCTCGTTATTTGTAATGAGCCCGAAAGCTGTGATTGCCTCATGCAACTTCGCCAGCTGTAAAATCTTGAGCCTGGCAAGTCAAGGCAGAGACCCTACTGTACAGAGGACCCTGTTCGCCTCCTTCCTGCCCGTGCAAGCCTCTCCCATCTGCTTCCCCTTTCTGCTCCGTGCAATATCGCCGCCTGCAGACGGTGACCTCCTGCGCCCTGCCTGAAACCTGCTCCAGATCTCCTCGGCTGGTGTGGAGCGCAATGCGCTGATTGGTGACGACCTGGAGAAGCGCAAGAAGGACATTCCCATTGTGCAGCTCAACCCCGGCGGCACCCTTAACTACAAGTACCAGGCGGAGGCAGCAGTCCGCGCCAGTGGCTACCCGTACTCAGTCGTCCGCTCCACTGGTACGTCCCGCATGCCAAGAAAATGATGGAAGTAATCCAGAATGATGCAGCGTGGTACGGTGCTTGGGCCGCCACCTTCCTGCTGGAGGCTCCAGGCAAGGTAGCTCTAGCCCATTTGCTCCCCCCTGCTGTGCACACAGGCATGATCGACTCTCAAGAGGGCGGTCCCTTCTTCATGGAGGCTCCAGGCAAGGTAGCTCTAGCCCATTTGCTGCCCCCTGCTGTGCACACAGGCATGATCGACTCTCAAGAGGGCGGTCCCTTCTTCATGGAGGCTCCAGGCAAGGTAGCTCTAGCCCATTTGCTGCCCCCTGCTGTGCACACAGGCATGATCGACTCTCAAGAGGGCGGTCCCTTCTTCATGGAGGCTCCAGGCAAGGTAGCTCTAGCCCATTTGCTGCCCCCTGCTGTGCACACAGGCATGATCGACTCTCAAGAGGGCGGTCCCTTCTTCATGGAGGCTCCAGGCAAGGTAGCTCTAGCCCATTTGCTGCCCCCTGCTGTGCACACAGGCATGATCGACTCTCAAGAGGGCGGTCCCTTCTTCATGGAGGCAGACCAGGGTGATTCCACCTCTGGCTACATGGGTCGGGATGACGTTGCAGACCTGCTCCTCGCGACACTTGAAACGCCAGAGGTGTGTGAGCGAGGACATAGGGTTTAAGTTGTAGTTTTGAACGTCAGATGGGGGGGTTTTGCGGTTAGGATTGAGGGTTTGGTAATGCTTGAGGTGCGTTCGTGTTTGCTGCCTGGCCCCTCTAGTCTGACCTAAATTGTGAGTCCTCTAGTATGCTGGCTGGCCCCTCTAGTCTAGTCTGGTCTAGTTGCGAGTCCTCTTATGATCAATGCTCCACCATCAGGCAGCCGTCTCACTAGTCTGTGTGTCCCTTGTTCTCCTAGGCCTGTAACAAGACTTTTGAGGTCCGGCGATGCGAGTCCGCCGATCGCAAGGGGCGCGCCATGGCCCGCCAAGACTATCTCCGCATGTTTCTCAAGCTGGCATCAGGTGCGTGGGCTGGGGCGAACAGGGTGGTTGGCCAGTGTGCCTGATAGTATGGTTGGCCAGTGTGCCTGATGGCCTGTGATCTATACGGGACTGGCATGATAGTGCTAAGGGGCATGTCCCTTGCAGGGAGATGCAGGAGGTAAGGCGCATGTTAGTTCTAGGGGGCAGTCAATGCGGCCAAATGGACAGCAGGGCAGGGTTGCCCATGAAGTCACTAGGAAAGCCATCCTGGCAACATAATATTGTGTTAACATTCGAGGCACACAATTTCCTGACACAAAATTTGATGTCGTTTCTAGGCATGGGATACTACGCTGGAGTGGGACAGTGTGAGGTTTTGGAATTGGCAAGGATTGTTAGCCGTTGGTGTCGTTAGTGCTGTCAACACAGATTGCTTGCTGCACAGTAAGCCACTGGTCCTACAGACGAAACAAATCTACTGAAATATACGTTGGACTGTAAAAACTTCACAACCTTCACCATGCCTTTGCCCCTCTTCCCACCAGACCGCAACCGCTGGCGTGTTGGTCTGCAGCCTTTCCCCAAGGTGGTGCCTCCGCCTCCGCCTCCCACTGAGGACAGGGTGGGGGAGATCTTGGACCAGGTGAAGCAAGTCAGGGAGCAGGAGAAGCAAACGGCATGATGGCGTTTTGCTGCATGTTAAGAGACGCAGAGGCTGACTTGGACTGGCGAGCGGCCTGCCTCATTTAAGAGTACATGTCTGAAGATTAATAGGTGAATGTATGCACTGCAATCGATTCTGCCTCTACTTAAGATCCATATGGTTCATAATTTGTGCGATGAAATGAAGACTGCTCGAAGGCGGCAACTACCGTACATAGACACTTCAAGAATGTACCCTAGCTCATCCAGGGCAGTGTGCTAGGCAACAAGGGTCGACACGCTGGCATGCTTGTTTTTTAAATCATGCTTAGGGTAGGTACCAGGTAGCTGGCATGGATTTTATTATACCCCCTGATTATACCGAAGCCCATGAGATCATTGTTTATGTTTGTAATCCTGCAGGTCATTTCTAGCAGATGTTCTGCCCACCAGGTCATAACGCCACGCATAGCTCGCCCCCCTTGCGGGGAACTAGTAGCGAACTAGCCACATCGCTCATCAGCTGTTACGAATCTACAGGGTTCGCTTCGGCTGCCATTTCGCTTCGGCCATGGCAGCGAGGAACTCAAAAGATGATGTCAATTTAAGTTATAAGGGGTTAAATGCCGTCTGATGCGGGCTATGCAGAACATCGGTCAATAACGTTACACCTCTGGGCCCGCTGAAAGCTCGGCCGCGTGGGCGCCCAAATGTTCAGAAGGGAGAACAGAAACTTAAAGAAATAGGGGGGGGGGGGGAACAAAAGGAGAAGCCGGGAAGGCAAAGGAGACCAAGTCCGACACCTGAGTTCCACTAGAGAGTAGCCCTGAACAAAGCCTCTCAGACAAGTGATCAGAGGTGCTGCTTCGCAGCACGAAAAACGGCTGAACAGCAGGGTATGTGATTTTCAGAGGGCCGGCGCAGGTGCTGACGGAGTCACCTGGACCCCATGCAAACCCCCTCGCCGTGATGTAGGATTTCAAAATATGTGTCACAACTCTATCGCTGGCTAAGTGCGTGTTGTTAATTATGCGTATCTAATTGCGTATAGAGAAGCGAAGTTGCAGCTGTCGCGTGACACCTTACGTCATCCGCTGTGAGATCCACCCTTGGTAGCTGAGTTTCTCATTTCTGCACCTCGGCCTTTGAGATCTGGCAGGAATAACCTTTATAAATACATTCGATTGATTTGCGCTGTAGCGCATAAAGTTCCCGGGACGTTCCAGAAACATCGGGCTGACGGACAGACTGACTGACTGACGGATACAGGGTGACTCTGGGGGCTTCGCCCCCGCGACCTTCGGCCGCCCGGGGGGGCTCTGCCGAAAAAAGAAATAGTCCACAAAAGCAAGCGAATCCCACCCCTGCTTTGCCGCGAGGGCGCCCCACTGATCAGAAGGGAGAAGAGAAGAAACTGAAAAGGGGGCAAACATCAACAACGACAAAAAGGACCAAAAGAGAAGGCCGGAAAGGCAAACGACACCGGCGCCTCAGAATCCCTAACCCTCAACAATGCCCACAGCACAGTCCACAAAAGCAAGTGCATTCCACCCCTGCTCAGCCTGGTACAGCTGGCGGAAGTTAGTGGCAGCGCCCGGAGGACCTGCCCACCCCCGCTCCCGTAACTGCTCCCTGACACTAGGGCACTGGCTGGAAGCACACATGTAGCGCATCCTCCACCTGCTCGCTATCACCCCGAGCCCAATACCGCTGGCAGCAGCGTGCCTCTCGCCGCTGACCGTTGCGCTGTCCTCTGGTATCAAGGCTGCTCAAGTATAACCAGGGGGTATAACTCCTTCAGAAAAACTTGATGGCCAAGATTCTGGCTGCCACCTTGCTGATAACTTTTGTGTGACGTGCCAATTTTTAGCTCGATTGGGAGGTAGACGGTTGGTCAGATAAGTCCGGGCCCAAGTGGGCAGACACGTGGAGACAAGCAAAGCTTCTACATACCGTAACTTAAGCTGATATGGAGTTCTGCTTGGCAAGACCAGTCTATTAAGAATCTGGTATCAACCAATATCACCTTTCAGTGACAAAGGCTCTGAACTAAAATCGTGACCGTCCTTGCTGATTATCTGGCTGCTTACTGGAGTCCGGGTCTCCAGCCCTAACAGCCCATACGGGCGTGACGTCAAGATGGGTCTCTTTTAAGTTAAGAACAGTGCATACCCGCTGGGCCCTGCTGAACGCTCGGCCACGTGGGGCTGATAGGGAATGACTAGGCTTAATTCCAGCTATCATGCACAGCCTGGGCCATGGTGCAGCCATGCCATCCTCCTATATGAGGGGGCAGGAACATGGATCTCGGCGCTCTAGTCGGGGGGGGGAGAGAAGATCGTGTGGCGGGTTTGATCCCTCAACCTCTGGTCTCATTTAAATGCAGCCATCAGGTAAATCCCCTTGGACGGATGAATAACCTAATTTTGAAGAAAACTAGGATGGCACGTTGATGCGGGGTACGGCATGTATGTACTATGTGCTTTAAAAATCACATTGCAAGACTACCGTGTAGCCACCCGTCATGTGCCTGTACCCACGAGCAAAGACAAGCCAGCAATCCAGAATTAAGCTTGCAGATTTGAATATTTAGCATCACTAGGCGGGATGCTAAAGCACGGCACAATGAGCCGGGCGCCCACTCTCCCAGTGGGAACCATTTACGAACGTAAGATGTGAAGGCCTGGCGGTGGGCTGTTAAGACTCAAGATGTCGAGGAGCCCGGTTTCAGCGGACACTACCACGGAAGTTGTCCGGCCACGACGGAGACGTTCACGATTACCAGCTATTACGCTACGTGGGCACTCGCGATGGTGGCCATGACCGGCCCCATGGTGGTCATGAACGCGGCACCCTTGTAGTTGGGTGTTGAACCTGCGTGTCAGGATGTGATTCAGAAAGGTGCCATGGCAGACTAACAACACCCGGGGTCAATGACGTTACACCACTCGGCCATGCTTAAACGGCTCGGACTCGTGGGCGCCCGACTGGCGTGGTCGGGAGGAAAAGAGATAACACCCAAGGATGGGTGAGAACACATTTGTCTGGCTTTGCTTCATATTTTAGCAGCGGTCAATTTAGCTTGCAGGCATGCGCCACGGACAGAAGAAAACAGGAAACCAAAACCTGACGGCCAGCGGCCTAGTATGAACACGAACAATGCACATAAGGGGACAAGCCGCTTATTTCAACACAAAAACATGTCCCAACCAGGACAGGAACAAGTGTCTACCACATGCAACTAAACATACACCCCGTCCCTATCCAAGACCTTTCCACCCCCAACACCTGCAACCATGCCTGGCACTCGAAGCACCCTTTCACACCCGGTCTGCCTTCACCGCTCCCATACCCACACCTCCCACCCACCTGCGTCCGTCTTCATGTCAGGGAAGAGCCTCTCGAGGATTTTCTTCTTGGGATTCACTTCATCCAGGGGCGGGCCGGGGAAGCTGCGTGATGATGGGAGGAGAGGGGAAGCTACGTGATGATGGGAGGAGCGGGGAAGCTACGTGATGATGGGAGGAGCGGGCAAGCTACATGATGATGGGAGGAGAGGGGAAGGATCAGATCCTTTGTTTCCATGACTCTCTCTTCATCTCTCTCCTCCTCCTGTCATATGGCGTCTCTCTCTCTCACTCTCCTTCCTGCCTAAAAACCTGAACCCGACCCGTCAAAGGAGATGCGCCGCCCATCTCCTGTCTCACAGCCTCCCCCTCTCCATGTCTCCATGTCTTTGCCTATCTCCGCCTCCTGCCCTATACCCTCTCACTGACCCTTGGAATGTGATGCGTTCTCCATTAGGTACGCCCTCTGGCGGCGTGATGGGGTCCACTTGATCATGGGTGTCATTAGACGCACACAGCACCTGAGCAGCGGATAGCGGTTGCAGGCTGAGGAACTATTTGGAACAAGAGGGGGCAACAGGTCATCTGGATCGTGGGTGTCATTTGACGCACACAGCACATGAGCACTGGATGGCAGGGGGGAATGTCGAGGAACACCCCCCCCTCCTCTGTAGGACAAAACATACCGATACCGTATCTTGTCCGCTATAAGCTAGCACACATCAACCTGCCTGCACGCTGCACCCACCCTGCCCGCCGGACCACCCACCCTACCCGCCTGCACCCACCCTACCTGCCTGACCAACCACCCTACCAGCCGGACCACCCACCATTCCATAGGACATGACATCTCTCATCTTGGCTGCCTTGAGGTTGCACACCACCAGCACCCGCCGCCCCAGCATTTTGTCCTCGGGCACAAACTTAACCAGCCCTGAGATGATCTGCAACGAGGGGGAGGGCGTACAGCAACTGTGGGTGGCATGCTTTTTGAGTGTGACCATGCGTCAATGTGTGCAATTCAACCGAGTGCTTCGGGCGAGCCC
Source organism: Limnomonas spitsbergensis (assembly GCA_037349105.1). Lineage (NCBI taxonomy): Eukaryota > Viridiplantae > Chlorophyta > Chlorophyceae > Chlamydomonadales > Limnomonas > Limnomonas spitsbergensis. Next base: position 3,005,968 of record JAYJMM010000038.1, read on the forward strand.
AGGTTTCGCCTTAATGAGTATAACAGGATCAGGGTTGGTGGTTTAGGATGCGACCCAAGGAGTATCACTAAATTAGGGTTTAGGATGTGAGCCAACAAGTATAACAGGATTAGGGTTCAGGCTTTAGAATGTGACCCAAGGAGTGTAACAGGATTAGGGTTCAGGGTTTTGGATGTGGCCCAAGGTAGAAAACAGGATAGGGTTTAGCATACGTCCTGAGGTGTGGAAATATCATTACGGTTCACAGCTTAGGGATAAGGATGCACCCCAAGGAGCACAGCATGACAAGTAATCAGAAGTGCTGCTGCGTAGTACGACAAGTAATCAGAGGTGCTGCAGCGCAGCACGAAAAACGGCAGAGCAGTCGGGTATGTGACTTTTCAGAGGGCAGACGTAGGTGCGGACGGGGTCACCTGGACCCCACGCAACCCCCCTCGCCACGTTGCAGGATTTCAAAAGATGTGTCACAACTCTATCGCTGGCTAAGTGCGTATTGTTAATAATGCGTATCTAATTGCGCATAGAGAGGCGAGGTTGCAGCTGACGCGTGACATCAGGGGACAGCCGGACACCTTACGTCATCCGCTGTGAGATACACCCTTGGTAACTGAGTTTCTGCACCTCGGCCTTTGAGGTCTGACAGGAAAAACGTTTATAAATACATTCGATTATTTTGCGCTGTAGCGCGTAAAGTTTCCGGGACGTTCCAGAAATATCGGGCTGACGGACAGACTGACTGACGGACGGACGGACGGATACGGGGTGACTCAGGTGGCTTCGCTCACGCGACCAAACAAAAAGTGTCTCCGGTTTAAAGTTAAGGATTCGCCCCAAGGAGTCATGACATATGCCTAGCCCAGGCGAGCGGCCAGTGCACAGGAAGCGGTCTCCCACAAGCATCGGCAGGCATGCCAGCTGAGGAAGTTTGACTCTTCCGATCGGCGGCGATCGCTATGTTTTAAAGTCAGCCTTGTCCAGCAACAGGGTCTGGCAAATGCAGGCTCATTAGCCAACAGCAGGTTCAGGCAAAAGCTGCTGAGGGCATCAGCAGTCTGCATCAGAGGCTGCTCCCCCCTACTTCCCCCCCTCTTCCAATATATTCAGACTAGCATATTGAAAGAAGCAAATCGTATCCAGGCCAGTTCCCTGCCTGTGCCTGTATGTTTTAACACGCACCCTGGGACCATGACAGCACCCTCTTACCTGTCACCCTCTTTTCCTTCCGATCTACCCCCCACGTCATTTCATTGTGATTCAGGGTTTAATGTGGCTACGGCTTCAAGCTGCATTATTTCCCTAACCTCCACGCCCAAATAGGACTTTCTATTTTTCCTTCTTTCTTTCTATGATCCAGGGTTCCGGATCCTGGGCAAAGTTCCATCCTTCTCCCGCGGATGGAAAGCTGCACCCTCTCCATCACAGCGGCGCGTCCTTCCCTATGTCAATCTCCACCCCAAGACCAAATTCCATCCTCCTCCCGTCGAAGGATGGCTGCAATCTACCCACTACAGCGGCACGTCCTTCCTCCCATGTCCCCCCCCCCCCTGGCCTCACCTGCCGCGGCTTGTCCTCCCCCAGGTCAATCTCCTCGAGGTACAGCGCCTCGGCATTAGGGTGCTTGTCCACCTTCACGATGGTGCCCACGCGGATATCCAGCAGACCAATGTGTGGCTCCTCGTCCGCCTTCTTGGCATCACCACCGCCGCCGCCACCCTTCTTGCCGCCGCCGCCGCCCTCGGCGGCCTTGCCCTCACCGCCACCTTTCTTCTCGCCCTTCTTGCTGGCAGCAGGCGCTGCTGTCGCTCCTGCTGCGGCAGTAGCGGCAGGTGCTGCGGCAGTAGCGGCAGGTGCTGGCGCAGCAGCAGCTGCAGGCGCTGCCTCCGCAGTGGTAGCCGGCGCCGCTGCAGTAGCTGGTGCAGCCGCAGCCGGTGTAGCTCCTGCTGCTGGGGCAGCAGGCGCTTTCCCTGTCTTTCCTTTGTCTGCCTGAAGGATTGCATGCACCAGCAAAGCAAGCGGGTCAGCAAGCAGCAGTCAGTCGGCCTCACACGGCAGCTGCAACACCTGCAAAATGCTTTGCCAGTGATACATACTGTTATGTGCATCTTGCGAAACGGCGGTGCATCCATTTGTAACACCCCAGAACCATGTACAGATTTGGCAATCCAACGGGCGCAACAGGAAACTCATGACAGCAGAAAACCCTAAACCATGCTCACTGCAGCTGCCGCTTTTCAAAAGCCTATGTGTTTCCTGCAATGATTGATTAACTGCTGACACAGGCATTCAAGTTTCCTGGTGAGAAGTTTCCTCGAAAAAATATTGATACCAATGCACATCAGACCACCTTAGACAGGCTGCTGAGCAGCTATCAGAGGCCTGATGGTGTCTGAACCTTGACCGGCTCAAGACCTGGGGGCCCAAGCAGCCAGTGTTACCCGGTACGGAAATACGGTACGGTCAAACGGTACGGTTCGGCCAAATGGCCGGGCAGGTAAGAAAATGGCCAACACGGTATTTTAACACGGTAGGTTTTATTAAACGGCGCGATACGATACGGTAAGCGGTACGGGATTTGGACCCAACGGTCGTACTGGGTAGCCCTGCAAGCAGCTGGGCTTGCTGCCACCGCCAACCTTGTCTGCGTGCACTTCTTTTGCGAAATGCAGCTGTAGCTCCCTATTTAGGCAGCAGTACACAGCCTTGAAGCCTCTTCTGCAAAAACTTTTTTTTTTAAGCGTCGCTGCCTGAAAAACTCGAGTCTGTACCTTGGCCTCAGCAGGCTTTGAAGAAGCCGCTCCGCCCGCAGCTGCCGGAACAGGAACCTGCACACAGACAGAAACGCCATCGGTGACGACACGTGCAACACGCTTCATTTCAAGGTGCTTTTACAGCTACAGCTACACCACGACAGCTACACCACGACAGCTACACCACAGTATATGGCTGGTAGGTGCTTCAACAGCTACAGCTACACCAGCTACAGCCACACCACGGTTTATGGCTGGTACAGCTTTTGATGCTGCCAGCCCTGCTTTTATGAACGGCCAGTCATGGCTAGGTCCTCTTCAGCCCAGTGGCTACTCAGGGCTCCTCGGGGGTACAGTGAGCACCTGAGGCAACAGTGGTGTGCCGCGACTGAGCTCAGAGTGCTCAGAGCCAACTCTCCTAGGGGGAGACCTGAGTGCCGCTTCTTTAGATCGAGCGAATGGCAACGAGGGCAGTGTGGCACTGGACTTGAGCTGCCGCATGGCCATGTCCATCAGGGTTGGTCCCTTCATTAGCACTCAATGAGGACATTTTATTTCACTTTTCTGCGTTCATCACTTTATTCACACTCTTTGGCTAGCACTTCTTTCTGGCCGTGGATAATGCTGCTGGCCGCTTGGACTGCTCCATCCGTTGCGTAGGTCATGCGGGAGTGCGCTGGAAAGCAACTTGGGATGCCAAGATTCAAGCTCCATGCCCAAACCCCAAGCTGCAGGAATCCCGCTTTTATTTCAGGTCCCTTACCAGTGAGTAATAACAGAACATAAGGCATCTGGTATACCTTAGATTTGATTTGCCTTTCCTCAGGTGTGAAAGACGATTTCTTTCAATGCTGCCCTCAGGGCAAACTGTCGACCAAAACTCTTGATTTCTGACTGGAAACTGGCGTCGACAACCGATTAACAGTATATTTATGGATCCCTCAACCCCAAACATCGTTCATTATGAGGGAAAGCAAAGCAAATCTACAGTACATACCGGTTATGGTGTTGCGCACCTTGGGGGCTGGCGGGGGGGCAAGGGCTGGCTCTTGGAAGCGCGGCTTTGTCAAAGCCAGCGTCTTTGAGAACACTGAGGCTGCCCCGGCGCCGGCCAGGCTAATAACAAAGTCACACCAGCGCAGCAGGTTGGCAAAGTGCAGCGTCTGCGCGGCCGGGAAGGAGGCCTGTACAGGGGGGGTCGAGTTTAGAAGGACTGTGCAGGAGGGGGGGGGTGAGGAGGACTGTGCAGGGGTAGTCGGGTTTAGGAGGACTGTGCAGGGGGGGGGGTCGGGTTTAGGAGGACTGTGCAGGGGGGGGTCGGGTTAAGAAGGACTGTGCAAGGGGGGTCGGGTTTAGGAGGACTGTGCAGGGGGGGTCGGGTTTAGGAGGCCTGTGCAAGGGGGGTCGGGTTTAGGAGGCCTGTGCAGGGGGGGTCGGGTTTGGGAGGACTGTACAGGAGGGGTCGGGTTTACGAGGACTGTACAGGGGGGGGCGGGTTAAGGAGGACTGTGCTGGTACAGGGGTGTGATGAGTGTCTGGGGCTGGGAGGGAGCCAGGGAGGCCTGGTCAGGGTTATGGGTGCCATGAGGGTGTGTACAGGTGTGTACGTGCATGGCACAGCCAGCTGCGGGGCCTACATCCGGCCATCAAACCAAATTCAGCAGTTTCCAAGCTATCATTCACACACTCTTGACATCATACACGTAAGGTACCACAGCACAGTCTGGCATCATGCAAGCCAGGCAGCAGTCCCATGCGGTCAGGTGCGGTCCCATGCGGTCAGGTGCTGTCCCATGCGGTCAGGTGCGGTCCCATGAGGTAAGGTGTGGTCCCATGCGGTCAGGTGCGGTCCCATGCGGTCAGGTGCGGTCCCATGCGGTCAGGTGCGGTTCCATGCGGTCAGGTGCGGTCCCATGCGGTCAGGTGCGGTCCCATGCGGTCAGGTGCGTTCCCATGCGGTCAGGTGCCGTTCCCATGCGGTCAGGTGCCGGTCTGAGTCATTATGGATGCATGCATGCAACAGGCCATACGCCACACCCACACACAATCGGCATGCAGTGTTTGACGCAATAAGCGCAAGGCAGCACACCGAGGTTTGTCATCATGCAAGCCAGGCAGCAGTCCCATGAGGTCAGGTGCCGGTCTGACTCATTATGGATGCATGCATGCAAGAGGCCATACGCCACACACACACACACAATCGGCATGCAGTGTTGGGCGCAATAAGCGCAAGGTAGCACACCGAGGTTTGTCGTCATGCAAGCCAGACAGCAGCGTGCCACTTCAATCCTCATGCATGGCCATGCATGAGCATGACAGCAAGATGATGCTGGCTGTACAGCTGGCATGCGCAATCCTGCTCACAGACCACGCACAGCTGCGGGCTGGATGATCTGACTATGACCATCTGGTATTGTGCCGGAAAAGGGGTCTCAGTCATCGTTCACACATGCATGCAGGCAGCCGCATACATACGAAATGTAGCTGACATGCACAATCCTGATGTAAGGTCATGGCTTCACCCTCTACCAGCCACAGGTTGGACTACGGCAGCAACAACTAGACATGACAAGTAGCAGCCCCATGCGGCAGCGTGACAGTCGAGGGTATTTTGTCACCTTGCATGCATGCATGGATTGCTTACGGCTGCGCCCACTTACAGCTGCAGGTTGGACGACACCAGCAACAACAAGGTCCGCCAGGCTCAGCGAGCGGCCCACTAGGAAGGTGCGCGTCAGCAGGTGATCGTTCAGCTGCAGGAAAATAGGGGACAAAATAGTCGTCAGACAAGGCAGCGCGTAATGCATGCAGGCGCTCGACGGGATATAGGGGGGGGGCAACACTCAAACTAAGATGAGTAAAGATTCTCATGCAAATCTGGATCCAGGCCTTCAGTAGCAGCTAACAAGCACCTTGAATAGCTTGTCGTCGATCAAGGGCGTGAGCTCCGTCGTCGACCAGGTCAGCCATTCGTCGATCTGCGGCAGAATTATCGGAGATTGTCGATTAAACTTGCGAACGCTTCGACTCGGGGATGACGAGCAGAAAGGGGGGCGGCAGATCCTGATCTTGCCGTTCTGCCCAAGGCTGCGGCGAGCCTACCTGCGCTTCGGTCTCAGGAGATGCCGCCAGAAGCTTGGCACTGCTGTTTGATGCGATGTAGCGCGCGATTGTGGCCAATCCGGTGAGCATACCATCCTTGGATTCCAGCTGGACGTCCCCTCCGGCGCTAGTGCTGGGCTCGGGTCCCGAGTAGCCACAGTAGGCGGCAACGAAACGAACTGCTTCCATCTCTAATGTTGCGATGTGTGATAAGAGTTTTCTTGCAATGATCCAGACCCGGTCGCACCCAACCACCACCCAAACCCTCCGGGTGCCAACCCTCCCCAAACATGTTCCTCATGCTTACTGGTACCTGTACCGTTTTCATTTTCAACTCTGCCCATGCCCAACCTGGCCGGCTGCTCTGAACCCGTCTAAGTGCATCTAGAAATAAGCGTTGTCGGTGCTGACCCTATACTTGGGACCTTCGGCCTCCTCCACAGGCACACACAAGGAGGATAGTATGTCAGGTCTGCTGATCTAGCTCCACCACAGCTTTTCGTAGCGAACTAACGGGAGTGATCCAAAATTTGAAGTTATAAACATTCCAAATCAAGTCACCATGAGCTGGCTGGCTTACATCAGGTGACAGGAAACTTGCATTACGGTACAAGGGTACAGTCAGATCACATAGTGCATTATTATTTTATTTAGAGCTCACCCCTCCACTTTCGGCAGACTGCTTCGCAGCCACTACGGTACAATTGGGACAGGTGTGCTCAAAAGAATCACATCGATCATGGAGGTCACGCACAGACCATCCCCACTACATGGCACTTGTGCGCCTCTGCCAGTCCATTATATATTTATATCAGACTGCGCACAATCATTGGGGTGAATTGGAGGCTTCATGATGGTCAACGTTTCTCACAATTTCAGCAACGCAACTGAGACGATCTTGTCGTTCACTACAATGATAGCCTGTTTCATTTTAAACGTCATCATCATCTTCTTGGCTGTGCCTTGCCTCTCGAAGACGCCAGGGGAGGTTTCAGCAAACTCTGTGGTGTACGTGGGTCCATCCTGTCCATGAAGGGAACAGTGTCTATTTTAGTGCTTTCCGGATTTTATTTGTACTGAAATTCTTTAGGACCCCAAGGCAAGCAAGAAAATTGTCCCGAAAGTCATGTTTTTTGTCACGCAATTGCCTGTGTCCTTTTTGTGTCACTTTTTTTGATCAGTTACTATTTTCATTGTACTGACCTTCGGTACGGCGTGTGATGACTGAACCGAGTAACGTCAAAAATTACACCAGCAAGTAGCACGCAACTATACAAGCAGGCGGAATCCAATGGGTGACTCAATGATCAAGAGCCGCCCATAATCAAAAGCAATTTGGTATACCGTAGAACAGATTTTACTCCGCTGTTAATTAATTACTTTTTGGGGTGCGAAGACCAGCTACGCCAGGGCCTGAGCTGCACGGTTTATATATTGTCAAAAACCAGCTGCGCGGACCAGTCAGTCATAGGGGGCTGCACGGACTTAAAACATCCATTCAAAAACCAGTCAAAATCGCCGCTGCGCGGCCAGAAAAACTATTGCTTCCAAAATGTCGTCGCTGCGCAGCGCGTAGTGATGTGCCTGCGCTGTGATTCCGATAAATATGCAAAATAAGGGTGCGCAAACCCTATCCGGTTCTATGGTACGATATGCTTGATATGTTGAGCTGTCAGTTGCAAAGTTTTTAGTTCGTAAGTGTCGCACCATAAAGCAGTAAACGCGCCAATATGGTAAACTCCGTAATCTCCGGTAAAGGCGCCTTAGAGAGGTGTCCTTCTACTCATAAACACGGTACATCACCGTACACACAGGCTCCTTGTACTTCAGACAAGAGCTGTTAACTGGCTACTGTAAGGTTCAGCCCTAGCAGGAAGTCTCTCTGCCTAGGGGTAAGTCTGGGTGTCCCTGTCTCGTGGGTACCGCCCCTACTACTTCACTTCGAGATGTGCGCTTCAGGTCCGTGGCGGACTTCTTCCTCACGACAGTGATGGACGCCTACGGGCAGACTCAGTGACTACTCACTGGCTGCGGGTGCTCAACGAGTTAAGCTTCGAAACTTGTATTTGAATGTCAGGCAATATCTTTGGGAGGCACAGGCCTTGAGGCTGTATGGTCGCTATCCAGCTAGGCAATATCAGGTGCACTTACCGCGTCACACGCGGTGAGGGGTACGGGATCGTAGACTGCGAACTACTGTTCTGCAGGGATCTCGTTCCTCAACTGAGGTCTTGTTCTCCTGCTATCTCAGCGGAGGTTGAGCTAGTCTTGACTTGATATAGGTACTGACGTTATGAACACCTCTGGCCTCGTGCATTGGATGACGGCCGGAGCTTGTTACATAAGAGGTCTGTCCCTTTGAAAGGGACGAAGTAACTAGTTTAGGCAATTGCCGGGATACAGGGACCCGGCAGGCCCAATTCAGAGTACGGGACAGCTAAACCCCTGGCGTAAGCGGGTTTCTAGGTTCCTATTCAAATAAGGAGGATCCGCAGGGAAGCTGCGAAGCCTCCGCGGTCGCAAACTGCGGCCTAAACGGTTTTGGCACGTATACCGTAATATACCGTGACAGCTGCCGCACCATAAAGCAGTAAACGCGCCAATATGGTAAACTCCGTAATCTCCGGTAAAGGCGCCTTAGAGAGGTGTCCTTCTACTCATAAACACGGTACATCACCGTACACACAGGCTCCTTGTACTTCAGACAAGAGCTGTTAACTGGCTACTGTAAGGTTCAGCCCTAGCAGGAAGTCTCTCTGCCTAGGGGTAAGTCTGGGTGTCCCTGTCTCGTGGGTACCGCCCCTACTACTTCACTCGCCCCCCCGCTCCTCAGCGTTAAGCCTATCGGGCATGCGCTGGGAGCCGGAAAAAAGGGGTCGGTACTGTTAGGAAGAACCTTCTGGCAATATGTACACCTCAGAAGATCAAAAGTATCAAAGCAAATCTGCCTGGTTCAGGCCTTCTACACGCATCTGCCTGGTTCAGGCCATATACACAAATCTGCCTGGTTCAGGCCGTCCACACGCATCTGCCTGGTTCAGGCCATGTACACAAATCTGCCTGGTTCAGGCCGTCCAAACGCATCTGCCTGGTTCAGGCTTCCTTCAAGGCAAAATTCACATAATCTCTGCAAGCAATGCGCACATACTGCGCGTCATTCTAAGCATCTCAGTTGCTCATCACCAAACTTGGCTGTTAATCAGAATCATTAGGCCAGGCTAAGTATAACCGCTGCTCTCGCCCCACTGCGCCATAGACGCCTGGTCTTTAAGGCCACAGGAAATGCGCGCCGCAGCAGCGGCTTCTGCCCCCTTGGGTACTATCACTACTCCACAAAATCAAGTATTGTCGTCCATGCGCTAGCATATGTACTACCGCAGCCTTGCTGCTGCGGCTCTTGAGAAACAAATTTTCGTAACCCGTCGCTGCTCTAGGTCTTGTCGCCACCTAGCATAAACCGCCATTGACTCGCTGGCCTTCGGCCCAGCACCTGCCGTGCACTAGGACCAGGTGCGTTGTGCCTGAAAGCGTCTTCTGCTGCTCAGCCTCTGCCCTTTCCGGCCGGTTGCGGTGTGAATACCGTCACATGCTCGGCAGCCTTGCCGCTCTGGGCTTGGCCTTCCCTGAGGTTCAGGTATCGGTGCACCCTTCAAGTGCCGATTCCTCTTCTTTGTTGGAAGCCTAGCGCCACCTTGGCCCATCTATGGACCGCTCACGGGGTGACACTGGCCTCTCCTCATCCAAGGAATATCTTCCTCCAAAAAGTCTCTGCTTCCAAGAAGCCTCTCGCTCCTCTTCCTCCTCTTCCGTCTCTTCCCCCTCTTCCGTCTCATTCTCCTCTTCTGCCGCAGGCCTGTGATCTGTGACAGACAGGTCCCCCATTTCCAGGGCGAACTTCTCCCACAGGACCACCTGCTGCGTCAGTACAGTGATCTGCTCCTCATCGGTCATATTCAAATACCCTGGCACCGTGATTACGAACGTGCTCAGCTTGCCCCTGGTGGCCATTGGCAGCCCCTCATAGAACATGTGCGAGACCGAGTGCCTTCTGCCAAAGTAGTCCACTGCATCCCTGGAGATCTGCAGCAACTCTGCTGTGGACAGGACTCTGTGCGCAAACGCCTCCACTGTCTCCTCTGGCTCGACCTCTGGATCCAAGGTTGTTTTGACTCCCAGCTTGAGGTTGGTGATCGCGGATCTCTCATTCGAGGTCGGCTTCCCCACCTCCTCCTTTACCACCCTGATCCACAGGGTAAGAAGGGAAACCTCACAGCACTGCTCCTCTGCTGGAGCGGCCCACTGCCCCCCGATCCTTTCCATCTCCTTGGTGGCCCTGTCCCCTGCGTGGGGCGCTGCCCTGATATCCGCCATCAACGGCCCCACACTGGCAGGCTTGTTGTTCCACAACCTGGCCAGGGATCGCACGAGCATGGCCATGGCCGAGGGTGACTGGCAGGATCCAACAATTTCCCCTGCCACCACGTCCAGCGCCGGTGGTTCATCCGACAGCGCCAGCCTGTTGTGTGATCCCCAATAGCCACACGCTTGGCAATATTTCTTGGCTGCAACCGCGCCTGGGTGTGACATATCCAACACCGGCACGTTGCCTTGGATAGCTGGGATTTTGGTATATTTGGCCACCCCTGCCAGCTGCAGGACTATCTGCTGCAGCAGCTGCAGGTTCATCCTTGCCTGCTCCCTATCGAGCCTCTTCATTTCCTGGTCGCTGGACTCCCGCCTGGCCCCTGGCCCGCGCCTGTCCGCTCCACCTGACCCCGACTCGTCTGAACTGGAGTCTGATCCAGATCCGCTATTGTCGCTCCCTGATAGGCTGCGACTGCGCTGGTACTGGCTGTTTCTGCGGCCAGCCCCATCCTGGGCTTGTCCGCCCCCGGACGACTGTCTGCCGGCCCCGCCCGCGGAGCCTCTGCTCCTCTCGGGTGGCGGCTGATCAGCCTCATCTCTGCTTTTTCTCTCCTCTGGGCCAGACTCCCGAGGCTGTGATCCTCTGCCGGATTCTGCCTGCCCCCTGGGCGGCTCCAGGCCTGGCCCGCCTGGCTGTGTCCTCCTGCCGTATTCTGCCGGCCCCCTGGGCGGCTCCTGGCTCTGCCATGTTGGCTGTTCCCTGCCGTCTGCCTGCCCCCTGGGCGGCTTCTGGCTCTGCCAGCTTGGCTGTTTATTCCCGTCTGCCTGCCCCCTGGGCGGCTCCTGGCTCTGCCAGCTTGGCTGTTCCCTGCCGTCTGCCTGCCCCCTGGGCGGCTCCTGGCTCTGCCAGCTTGGCTGGTTCTTTCCGTCTGCCTGCCCCCTGGGCGGCTCCTGGCTCTGCCAGTTTGGCTGTTCCCTGCCGTATGCCTGCCCCCTGGGCGGCTCCTGGCTCTGCCAGCTTGGCTGGTTCTTTCCGTCTGCCTGCCCCCTGGGCGGCTCCTGGCTCTGCCAGCTTGGCTGTTCCCTGCCGTATGCCTGCCCCCTGGGCGGCTCCTGGCTTTGCCAGCTTGGCTGTGTCCCTCCTGTGTAATTCCTGACCCAGGAATCTGACAGCACCTCCTCTCTGGCCTCTCTGGACCCTGGGGTGGGCGCGGCCCTTGCCTGCTGCTGCCACCTTTGGACCTCCCTGAGCTCCTCTGGTTGCTGCACAGCTGTTTCATAACCTTCCCACTCTTGATCCTCCACTTCTTCATCCTCGGGTTCAGATCCAGGCTCCTCCTGATCTCCTTTCACCCCATTGCCCCACTCATCTGCGAAGGCCTTAACGGCCAGGGCTGCCTCGCGTCCTGCTCCTCCCTTGGACGCCTGTCCAAGGGCGGCCAACAGCGTCGCCCTGTCCTGCCCCGTGTGTGGAATCCCCTTCATGGCCTTCGTTGCAACGGCAATTGCCCATTCCCTCAGATGATAGGCCCTGAATTCCTCAATCGCATTCACCTGATCGCTGAAGTGGGAGAAATACCCGGAGCAAACTTGCTTCCACAGGTTCTCCGCCCCCCGCAGAATCCCCCTCCAGCCGATCGGCTGCAGATCCTCCTCAATCAGCTCCTGTAGATCTGCCACCTTCACCGCCCTGGAGTGCTCTGACTCTCTGGGGCCTTCCTCCTGTGCCCACGCTGGATTATTGGAAAATCCATACAGGCTGCCCCCTCGGCTGCCGCCTCTCTTCACTTGGCCGCTAAATCCCTCCTTGGATCTCTGCACAGGCCTGCCCACACTGGGGAGAAACCTGGACAGGGGTGTTCCATACCCCGTGGACCCTACCACCCTCCTGACTGGAGTGCGGTGCGGCCTCAGCAGCCCCCTTGGATGCAGCCCTGCCCTCAGCTGCGGCCCTTTTTGCACTTGCACCTCTGGGATGGGCTCTGACAGCTCTTCTTCCCTCATCAGGTCAGCCAACGGCTTTCCCACCGGCACAGCCGCCCTTTTGCTCTGGATCCGCGGTTCATCGCTCTCCTGCGAAACCTGCCCGGCCATCGCTGGTTTGGCTCCTGCCCCCTCGCGCTTGACTTCTGCAGGTCCGCGCCTGGCCACACTCACCTCTACTTTCACTAGCGGCTCGCCTGCCCTGACCTTGTCACGGCCTGCAAGCCCCTCTGGGCCTGCGGCGACATCCGCCCTTTGATCACTTTGGCTGGACTTCTCCTTGACCCGCTGCGCAGTCCTTGCCCCCCTGGGCGGATTCTGCTGCACAGCGGCGTCTGGACCACAGCCCCGCCCCGTATCTCCGCTCTGGGATACCTCAGCTGCTGGATCCAAGATCAGCTCTGGGGTTCCTCCCCCTTGCGTCGGCAACTGCTCAGCTTCCAGGTCCTTCCTGGGATCCGCGGGCACCGGGCCCCCTGGGCCCATTCCTTTTTGTGTCACCTGGACGCGCACCGTACCATCAGCCAGCTTCCCTTCCTCCGCGGACAGGGAGCGGTCTTGCACTGGCACCCTGCGCGCGCCTGCGGCCGGATCCGCTGGCCCGGCCAGCTTCACTGCAATCCGCATTGCTTCCTCTGCAATCACTGCATCACTGGTCTCAGCCGGGTCCTCACCCGGCTCCAGCCCCCTCTGGATGTTGGCATCCATGAGGTGCTCACATGCACTGTCGCTGTGCTCGCACTCGCACCCGCAGAACATACATACTCCTCCGGTGTTACGCCTCATGGCCTGACGCATGGCATTGCGGATGTCCATTGGCTGCTGACGGGCACCTGTTGCGCGATCCTCCCAGAGCCTGGCCATCTCCACATCTGCAGGCACCGCAGCATGGATTGCTACCAGGCACACATTCCTGCTGCTGTTATCGTCCACGGGTGCTGGCACCGGAGACCTGCTGCTCCTAGCTGCTTCCACGTCACTGTCAGCTGCCCTGCCTGCCACTGCCTGGCTGGACCTGCTGCAGCCGTCTGGGCCGAGACTCAGGCTAGGGCTGGCTTGACCCACTGGCCCATACTGCTCTGAGCGGAAGCCCTCCTGCCTGGGAAATCTGGGCGCGCACCCCTGGTGCTGCGGCGGTTGTGCCTCTTCTTTCGCCTCATGGCTGGCCTGCTCAGCCCTGTGCCCCCCAGATAGTGCCACGTGCCATGCAACCATGGCTGTCTGCTGCAGCTGCTGCTCTTCCTCCTCCTCGCCTGTTGGCAGCAGCGCCTGTAGGTTCTGTTTGGCATGTTCCAAGCGATGCTTCATCATCCTCAGCTGCCTGGTCATCCTCATCTTCCAGGCCAACATTGGCTGCCTGGCCACCCACAGCTGCCTGGCCACTCCTTTGAGCTTCTGCCGGTACCAGTTCACCTTTTCCCTCAGCATGGGTATGGAGATTCCCTGCTCCTCTGACCCCTCAGGATTCTCTGCCGCCCCCAGCTGTTTGTTGGCCTGCTGGGCCGCCCCTGGTTCTGATATTGGCACCTGGACCCCTCCTGGAGCTACTGCCACTGGTGGTGTGACAGGCCCATCCTCCTCTGGCTGGTGCATCTGCATCTGCACCGGCACCGGCGCATGCCTGTGCACGTGGTCCTCAACCTCACTTGATCCAGCTGGTTCCTCAGCCACCTGCTGGTTCAGCATCTGCTCCCACAAATGCAGGTGGCTCGGCTCGCAGCCACCGGCCACCACAGGTGTCACAGGAGCTGCCTCCCTCTGCAAGCACAGCTGCGGCGCATGCACCTGCAGTTGGCCTGGCTCGTAGCCACCGGCCACCACAGGTGTTACAGTACCTGCCTCCCTCTGCAAGCACAGCCGTGGCGCATGCACCTGCAGTTGGCCTGGCTCGCAGCCACCAGCCACCACAGGTGTCACAGGGGCTGCCTCCCTGTGCAAGCACAGCCGCGTCGCTTGCACCTGTAGTTGGCCCGGCTCACAGACACCGGCCACCACAGGTGTCACAGGGGCTGCCTCCCTCTGCAAGCACAGCCGCGGCGCCTGCACCTGCAGTTGGCCCGGCTCGCAGCCACCGGCCACCACAGGTGTCACAGGAGCTGCCTCCCTCTGCAAGCACAACCGAGGCGCCTGCACCTGCAGTTGGCCTGGCTCGCAGCCACCGGCCACCACAGTTTGATCCTCCTGATCCTGTTTATCCTGCTCTGGGACGACCCCAAACCTCGCATAATCCTCAGCCTCGCTCGCCCTGCGCGGGCCAGGCCTGTGCTCAGCCCTTCCTGTCAGATCACTGCTGATCAGGTGCAGCTGCTCGCTAGCTACCGGGCTATCCCGCCTTGGTGGCCAGGCACTTCCTGCCTGGAAACAGCTGATCAGGTGCAGCTGCTCGCTAGCTACCGGGCTATCCCGCCTGGGTGAAAAGGCCCTCCCCCAGGCCTGCTGTAGGTCCCTGGGGCTTGGCTCACTGTCATTGCTGAGGATATCAAACATGGACCAGCCGCTGGGGGTTACCTGACCTCCTGGCTGCTTCACACGCTGGGTCACTGCCTCCCAGGGTGTGCACTGCTGACGCACAGCCAGGCTCCTTAACCTCACCTGCTCCGGATCATTCTGGTCATCCCCCTGGACTTCTGTCCAGTACAGATCCTGCTCTCCTTGCAACGCAGGGAATTCTTCTGTTAAGGTGATTACTGCGTCACACGCAACTTTCCACACTCCAGCGATCCACTGCCCTAGCATGTTACACACTATTGGCTGAGCCAGATCCTCCTTCCTTTTTACTGGAGGCCGTTTCGCATTGGCGTCTTTTGCTCTACCCACCGCCTGCAGATCTGCAGGTTTCCTGATCACCTGACCTCCACCACGGGGCATCGTACCGTTCTCTTTTTTAACGCACTGCGCAGCACCTGCCACTCTCAGCAGCCTCTTCTGCGTCGCGTATTCTGGCCCACTGCCTAGGTCTCTGGCTCCCTCGCACTCTGCTGCCCTCTCTGGGGCTGCAGAGGCGCCTGCCCCTTGATCACCGTGATCGGGCATGTTCATGACTCGCCGCGCAGCCCCTTCCCCACTGGGCAGGTCCTGCTGCGGTGCGCCTTCTGGACCACTGTCCCGATCTGCGCCACTGGTCTGCGACACCTCAGCGGCCGAGTCCACTGTCAGCTCAGGGGTTCTTCCTCCCTGTCTCAACCACTGCGCAAATTCCAGGCCTTGCCTTGGAATATTCAGGGTTGATTGGGGCACTGGCCCACCTCGGCCAATCCCTTTGTGCGACACTCCAGCGCCCACAGTGCCATCAGCCTGCCCAACGCTCTTGGGCCAAGCTTGATCTGCACTGGGCACCTTGCACCCCAAAGCTGCGGGATCCTCGATCCCTGCTAGCCCGCGGGAAATACGTATCGCTTCTCCCTCAAGCGCCATCTGCTGCTCTGAGTCCAGTCCTGTCTTGGGTCGCTGCCCCCTTTCCTCCCGAACTGGGTCTGAAAGTTCCTCCTCAGATATCAGGTCAGCCCAAGGCTTTCCCACCGGCACCGCTGATTTTTTAAGTGCTGCCAGTGGCTCTGCACTGGCCTGCAAGACCTGCCTGGTCACCGCTGGCTGGGCAACTGCCCCCTCGCGCTTGACCACTGCAGGCACTCGCCTGCTCTCCATTTCCTCTCCACCTGGCTGAAATCTGCCTGCTAGCCCCCCTGGGGCTGCGGCGATCTCTGCCTTGTGTTCCGGCTGACAGAGCTCCACCAGTACCTGCTGCGCAACCCTCGTCACCCTGGACGGAATCTGTTGCGGAGCGGTATCTGGATCGCTGTCACGCCGTATGCCGCTGCTCTGGGACACCTCAGCCACCTGATCCAAGATCAGATCTGGGGTTCCCGCCTTCGTCGGACCCTGCTCAAATCCCAGGCTGCTCCTGGAATCAGCGGGCAGTGGGCCTCCTCGCCCAATGCCCGTCCTCGTCACACACACACCGCCATCGGCCAGCATTCCTGCCGCTCTGGGCAGGAAGCGGTCAGGTCCTGACACCTTGCAGGCCCCTGCGGCCGGATCCACTGGCCCTGCCAGTTTCTCCGCCATCCGCAGGTTTTCCTCTGCAATCAGTGAATCAGCCACCTCTATCAGGTCTGCACCTGGCTCCAGCCCCCACACTCGCCCGCTGCGGCGCTGGGCGTCGGGGTGCTGGTGCCTATCAGGATGCAGGTTACACTCTGCCATTCCTACAGGCAATTATACGATCCACACTATCCTGCAATGTGCTGGCAACACCAGAACAGGATCTGCTAACGCTCAGGCTTCTGCCTCTTGCACCTACTGCGGCCTGGTGAGGGCTTGCCAGTCAGGTCAAGCCGACAGGTACAGCACAAAACAGGACAGGGCTCTGCCTTCCTGCTTTTTCTTGCTAATCAATCGGAATCTGGCGGAATCCTCCGTCGCCTTTCTGGCTGGGCAGCTCTAGATGTCACACGCCCTGCGTGGATGTAGCCTCTTGCGTGGTGTCCGCTCAGCTTCGTGGTCCTGCGGGGATGCTCTGGTCCACCAAAAAATTTCAAACTTGGATCTTCAATCCACAAGTTCAATTCTGTCAATGATGACAGATTGGATCCACCTGATCTCAATCTTCAATCACACAGGCAGTATTTGCTGGGTGTATAAGTCCACAGCCAAATCTTAAAGCCTCTCTGGGCCTGGCACTGAGTTGCCACACTCAGTAATTCACAGGGTTTTACTTGGCAATCTCTCTCTGGAGATTACCTCAGCCAAATTGCAGTTCAAGCACCTTTCCAAGGTCAATTGCTGACAAGCAGAATTCAAAATTTTGAAGCACAAACACCTTCAGCAGGAACTGGCGAATCAGGCTGATCAGGCTAGATTCACTTCGTCCCTTTCAAAAGGACACGAGATGTGCGCTTCAGGTCCGTGGCGGACTTCTTCCTCACGACAGTGATGGACGCCTACGGGCAGACTCAGTGGCTACTCACTGGCTGCGGGTGCTTAACGAGTTAAGCTTCGAAACTTGTATTTGAATGTCAGGCAATATCTTTGGGAGGCACAGGCCTTCTGGCTGTATGGTCGCTATCCAGCTAGGCAATATCAGGTGCACTTACCGCGTCACACGCGGTGAGGGGTACGGGATCGTAGACTGCGAACTACTGTTCTGCAGGGATCTCGTTCCTCAACTGAGGTCTTGTTCTCCTGCTATCTCAGCGGAGGTTGAGCTAGTCTTGACTTGATATAGGTACTGACGTTATGAACACCCCTGGCCTCGTGCATTGGATGACGGCCGGAGCTTGTTACATAAGAGGTCTGTCCTTTTGAAAGGGACGAAGTAACTAGTTTAGGCAATTGCCGGGATACAGGGACCCGGCAGGCCCAATTCAGAGTACGGGACAGCTTAACCCCTGGCGTAAGCGGATTTCTAGGTTCCTATTCAAATAAGGAGGATCCGCAGGGAAGCTGCGAAGCCTCCGCAGTCGCAAACTGCGGCCTAAACGGTTTTGGCACGTATACCGTAATATACCGTGACATAAGCCATCATTTTTAGTTTTCATGAATGGTTATCTTCCAGCAACCACCGTTTACTTTAAGTTTGATTCAGTTACAGTGAAGTTGTGTCATGGCTAGGCCCTGAGAGCGTAGGCCGTAACATACATACAGTGTAGCTTAAATGCAGGCTGTCACCTACAGCCCAGGGGGCATGGAGCAAGCACTCCTGTTTGGGCCACCGGCCGTAGGCACTAGGTCAGACAAGGTCAGGTCCCCATCAGCCCAGTGGCGGCTGCCCAGCGGCCTGCCAAAGGCAATCGGATGCACACTAAAATTAAGACAGAAAACAATATCCTGCGCAATGCTTTTTTGAGTGCTTACCGCATCACTTTCAGCTACATTTCAGCTACACTGAGGCCTACGGCCACCAGCCCCTGGCTTGGCCAGCCCTGCTGCTAGGGCCTCCGGCGGGAGGCTGGTCCCGAATTGGTGTCAATCGGCCCAGGGGTTGCCGCAGCACGGCCCATCAAAGGTGGTCCGGTAACCGACCACTTAAAAGAATACTGATCTTGCTTCTTAACCCTGACTTGCTAGTGGGAGGTGACTAAACGGTACTTTGTCGCACATGGCATCCGCCTACCGTAGATTCGAATCGCTTTCCCTCATGATTTACGTTGTGTAGGGGTGAGGGATTCATTGAAATACTGATTCTCGCCATGACAACGCCAGTTTCAGTCGGAAATCTGGAGTTTTTGTCAAAATTTCGGCCTGAGGCAGGGATGCATGAAATAAACAAAAGAAATTCTTACCCGAGGGAAGGCAATTCAAATCTACGGTAGTGGGAGCAAAAACCGCCGCTGGCACATCAGAGCATCTGCACACACAAAAACGCACTTCGAACAGCACACAACTCTTTTGGTGTGAAACTGCATAATCCACACTTGTGTGAACCTGTCATGGCCTAGCTAGCGTGACCTTGTGACGGAAGCATTAGCGGCTTTGATACCTTTGACGGGGCTGGTTGCCAGATAGGCCAAGATCTCATAAACTCCATGTCAGGTTCCCAGCCAGATAGGCTATGAGGTCACAAGTACACAAACTACTTATGTACACACAAGCTGCTACAAGGTCACAAGTACACACGCCACTTATGTACACAAGCTGCTATGAGGTCACAAATACAAAAGCTACTTATCGTTCTCTGCCTTGCCGTGTAGTGCACCTCATCGACAGGGAACTAAAGCTTAAGGCATCTACAGTATACCGTATTTAAGCCTTCCAATGTTTAACATCTGCATTGCACGTCACTTTTTTTCGACCTAGGCACCCCTGCTTGATAGCTGGGCTTCAAGTTCCTATCGATGTAAAACAAATTCACCTTCATAGGGTTGGTTGCCAGGTAGGCTAATATCTCCTTGGCTCCCGATATCTTCTTCATGGGAGTCTCCAGTGTTGCATCATCGGAGAGTAATTTGCAAGCCTCCTCATTCTGAGACCATTGAGACAGAACAGGAAATGTTGATCAGAGTGCTGATGCATGCGCGCTGCTGTGTTGTCTGCACAAATGCTGTGAGTCACTCCGAAGTGCAACCGCATCTCCATGTCATTTTCAGTGTGCATCATAGCATCTTTGCAGAGCAGCCCTAAGGCTTCAGCGGGGCTGATGGGGACCAAAACTCGACAGGCCAAGCACTAGGGCAAGCTGCACCAGAGGTCCTCGGCCGCAGGCCGGGATGTAGCTGAAGTGTTGCTGAATTGTGTCAAAAACGATGCTTTTACTCCTGAACCTGAGTTGGTGCTGATGCAGCAGCAGTGATGCTGCTCTGCAACATGTTGAGCTTATCTATACCTTTGTCATAATTATGCTCATGCATGATAGAAGCAGCAATGCAAGGGGTGGCATAAGACATGGCATGCCTTGCTCAGGGGGAACTTGGCATGTGTTGCTCATAGGGGGGGACATGGCATGTGTTGCTCATAGGGGGGGGCATGGCATGTGTTGCGCATAGGGGGGGACATGTGGCATGTGTTGCTCATAGGGGGGGACATGGCATGTGTTGCGCATAGGGGGGGGGTTGTGGCATGTGTTGCTCATAGGGGGGGACATGGCATGTGTTGCTCATAGGGGGGGCATGTGGCATGTGTTGCTCATAGGGGGGGACATGGCATGTGTTGCTCATAGGGGGGGGCATGTGGCATGTGTTGCTCATAGGGGGGGAAATGGCATGTGTTGCTCATAGGGGGGGACATGGCATGTGTTGCTCATAGGGGGGGACATGGCATGTGTTGCTCATAGGGGGGGAAATGGCATGTGTTGCTCATAGGGGGGGGCATGGCATGTGTTGCTCATAGGGGGGGACATGTGGCATGTGTTGCTCATAGGGGGGGACATGGCATGTGTTGCGCATAGGGGGGGCATGGCATGTGTTGCGCATGGGGGGGGGCATGGCCTGTGTTGCTCATGGGGGGGACATGGCATGTGTTGCTCATAGGGGGGGACATGGCATGTGTTGCTCATAGGGGGGGACATGGCATGTGATGGTCATAGGGGGGGACATGGCATGTGTTGCGCATAGGGGGGGGCATGGCATGCGTTGCTCATAGGGGAGGACATGGCATGCGTTGCTCATAGGGGGGGACATGGCATGTGTTGCTCATAGGGGGGGGCATGGCATGCGTTGCTCATAGGGGGGGACATGGCATGTGTTGCTCAGGGGGGAGGGACATGGCATGCGTTGCTCATAGGGGGGGACATGGCATGCGTTGCTCATAGGGGGGGGCATGGCATGTGTTGCTCATAGGGGGGGGCATGGCATGTGTTGCTCAGGGGGGAGGGGCATGGCATGTGTTGCTCAGGGGGGAGGGACATGGCATGTGTTGCTCAGGGGGGAGGGCCATGGCATGTGTTGCTCATGGGGGGGGTAAAATGGCATGTGTTGCTCATAGGGGGGGGGGGTGACATGTGATGCTCAGGGGAGGGGACATGGCATGTGATGCTCAGAAGGAAGGACATGGCACGTGTTGCTCATGAGGGGACATGGCATGTGATGCTTGTGGACATAGCATGTATTGTTGACGGTGGGGGACATGGCAAGTGTTGCTCGTTGGGGGGGGTGCGTGGGCATGTGCTGCTCTTGGAGTCAATGCAATGCACGTGGTCAATCTGTAAACAGGGCAATGCCCTGGTTTTTGATCAAGTCGGCCAAGCCCTCAGGGCTATGGCCTAGTTTGGGATGAATGCTGCAGACTAGGGGAGCTCATGCATTTATGGTGGAGTGGTGACGGGAATTTTGGGTGCAATTCTTTGGAAGCATCTTTGCTTGCGGGTACGATGGTCCTTGTTTCAGCGGCTGAGCCGTGTAGCTAAGTTCCAGCCAAAGCATTGTCTAGACAAGTTTAGCTACTTACGTGACCGTAACGTACCGTAATTACTTCACGGAAAAGATTATAAAAAGAAAAAATGAATCTTCCGCGAAGCTTTTAAAAAAAGGATGCATAATCTTGAGCGTTTTTTAATTTTAACTGAACAGTGGCTAAGTTGCACAACACAACTTGAAACAGACTAAAAATGCTTTGCATGGTGCATGCATACACCATGTTGTACAGTTTTGTCTACTAAAGCGCCCTGAAAAGCAGCGCATGTTTTCTGAAAACAAGGGGGGAAACACGCACAGGCACCAAATGAGGAGATCGGTTTATTGGGTTGATGAAGCTGTGCCGGCAAAGGCACAGGCAGGCAGGCATGGATGCATGATGACATGGGTGGGATGGCATGGGTGGGATGGCATGGGTTGCATCAGTTTAGGGGTAGGCACAATTACCCTCGTGAACAAAACAACTCTGGTGGGCATGAACATGAGCCATGAGGTCTTTTAGGTTCAGCCTCTGTCCCAATGTTGCGGATTCTACTGTCGTGCTCATGCTTGGTTCCAAGTAGATCTGCCACATCAGTTTCATTTCCGAGCTTGCACCAATGCACAGCCGTTCACGAATTATGCAGCTTTCAGCTCCTCAACTAACAAGGTTGGATAGAAGGGAAGGACTTGGCTAGCAGATGAGATATTCCCATGACCAGAAACGTGGATCCATGCCCTGTTCAGGATAATACAAAACTTCCCCTTATTTGCCCAGATGGCAGAGAAAATGCTGGAAATGCAAAAAAAACTATTAGCCACCTTCGACTAACGAGGGTTTTTTTGAGCTGGGAACAGAGCTTTGAGAGCAGGCCAGGCTTGTATGCAAGACACATGGACTGACAATCACAACACTCAAGTAGAGGTACTTTTATCCAACCAATGCAGCATGGGGGCCCATCGAGCACCAACTGAAAATGAACTTGCCAACTGACAACTCACCCCCAAGAGATAAAGGCCCACCCTCATGGCCTCATGATGCAAGGAGGATTGAAGAGGTCACCTGGCCCCCAGCCCCATGCCCCCATGGCTAGCTACAGTGAAGGCACAACCAATGCAGAAACGAAGAGGAGCAAAACAGCATTCTGGGCTGTTGAGGTAACGTATGCACGTTTTTTTGTGGCTACCGGGTACCCCAAGTAAGTCTAAGGCATGTCATATTTTTGTACGGTATCGGTGACGGAAGGAATAACGGCAAGCAGCGGCAGCGGTTGGCAAGGAGGCAACGCGGTCCCGATATACGACATACGACCTTGATCATGCGCTCCCCATTACGGGGGAAATACCTCTGGCATGGCACGGTCAAAAGCCAGCCCCCCTGCCTCGCTCACGCACATATATACACCCGCAACAACTTGAAATAATCCACCTTGTTTTCAAGGCGCCGACTGGTCCAGGCATTCACGAGCTCCATTCTTCAACAATGTGTACCACGTATCGAAGATGAGGGCGGCAGGTTTGCTTGCTTGGCAAGATCATGCACGATAAACAGCAGAGGTTGATTTACTTGATTGAGCGAGGAAGTGCCGACGTGTCACAGCAGGGCCCGAAGTAGGCAATGTAAGTGTGGCGTGTATTTATCAATTAATCGATCTATTCGGATTGGAATGCAGATACTGAAAGAGAGAAAGCGCAGGAGCGTGTCCTAAGCAATACGGCATTTGATATGCCGTACACCGAGAAAATAAGTGGGGCGGGAGTCAGGAAAGGCACTTGTAACACACTGAAGGTGGGAGTTCAGTATATCTTGCCCCTCCGGCCCCACCTTCAGAGACCTTTGGCAGCTGTAGCCCAGCATAGAAGTCTCTGTTTGGCATGGTTTATTACTGACAGACTGTCCAGGCTATGGCCGAATTATGGGTTCATTCTACTGGCATGATTCTATGGGCGTATTGCTCATAGAATGCCCCTCCGGCCCCTTTCAATTTCAAGGGCATATGGAAATCACATAGTCACAACCCAGCACATAAGTGTAAGATTTGTTATCAGACATTCAATGATATGTTGCATTGATAAACTGTCTACGACATGGCCAGACTGAGACAACCGAAAACTTGTTTTGCCTCCACGATCGAAAATTGGATACCGTACAGCTTTTTGCTAAAGCGCAGGCACTCCACTGGAAAACTGCTTTTGACGTCCCAAAAGTAGTGTGTTCTGCCGAGGTTGGAGTTTTTATATGGCGCAACGGCGAAAAACATTAATTTCTTGCGGATGCAAAGGGCGCCCGCCTACGGCATGGGTTCATTCTGGTGACATGGTTTCAGACTTCATAGGTGTTCTGCTCATCGTGCCTGTCCAGCCCCGCTTGGAGGGGCACTCTTGTGGAAACCACAGCCCAGCACAGAGTGCGAGTTTTTCAATCAGACCTTCATCGATATATTAAACTGTTAGACTGTCCAGGTTATGGCCGAATCATGGATTCATTCTGGTGACATAATTGTATGGGTATTCTGCTCATCGTGCCCTTCAGGAGTTCAGGCCCTGCCTTGTGAGTCATACGGAAGTCATAGCCCAGCATATGTGTAATTTGTTTGTATCAGAATTGCATGGGCATGGCTAGCTACTAACTGATAGGCTGTCCGAGCCATGGCTGAACTGTGGATTCATTCTGGTGACATGATTTCATGGGTGTTCCGCTCATCCTGCCCTTACAGCCCGCCTTGAGAGGCTAGTGGCAGTCATAGCCCAGCATAGAAGTGTCAGCTTTCAGTGGCATGGTAAAAAATGTTAGGCTGTAAAAGAGCTGGCTGTAAAGGACAGGGCCGAAGCATGGGGTTATTCTGGTGACATGATATCATGCGTGTATGTTCTACTGATCGTGCCCTTACGGGCCTGCCTTGAGAAACTTTCCGCAGCAAGTGCCCAATAAAGCAGTGCCAGTTTTTACCAGCAGTTCATTGATACGCATGCAAAATGACTTGCTGAATCCATGGCCAAGATATGTGGCTCGTCTACCCGCCCTGATCATGGTTCCCCCAGGCTGCCGGTATTCATGTCTAGTTTACAAGCGAAATAGCATGAGGCTTACTGAGTGGGTCTGCACGGGGGTTCAGCATCCAAAGTGCAAGGTTTTGTGTCATGGCCCTGACTGATGGTGGTCGCATGCGCTAGTGCAAGAGAGGGCCTTGCCAATATAAGACTGAGTGATACAGACTTATGGTCCTCTCGATGTCTTGTCTCCAGTTTGTATTCTCAGCTGTGGCACTATCATGGATCGACCACTCAAGGCAGTGTTTATTTTAGTTTGCACCATGCCATTGATGAGGCAATCGGGACCAAGCTATAGACAGGGTGGAGCGCTGCACCCACCAGCATGGCACAGGAAATATGATTGGAGCGCTGCATCCAGCGGTAGGGCACAGTCCAACCGAGCGGTTGCGCTGCACCCACAGGTAGGGCACAGGAAATATGATTGGAGCGCTGCCACCGGTAGGGCACAGTCCACACAGGTGGAGCGCTACACACATCGGTAGGGCACATGAAATATGATTGGAGCGCTGCCACCAGTAGGGCACAGTCCATACAGGTGGAGCGCTACACACATCGGTAGGGCACAGGAAATATGATTGGAGCGCTGCCACCAGTAGGGCACAGTCGATACAGGTGGAGCGCTACACACATCAGTAGGGTATGCACTGTTCTAAACACATCAGTAGGGCACTGGTAATACGGGCGGTTGCGCTGCAACCACCGGTAGTCCATAGAGGCGGTTGCGCTGCATCCACCGGTAGTCCATACATGCGGTTGCGCTGCATCCACCGGTAGTCCATACTTACAGGCGGTTGCGCTGCATCCACCGGTTCTCGTGTGAAGCGTAGCGTAAGTGCGTAACGTAAGGGATATTAGGGGGTAAAATGTGTATGTAGGTAGGTAGGTCGGTAGGTGGCTGAATGAGTAAAAAAAAACTTCTCCAATGGAAACAATATTTATGCAATCGATCATGCACGTTCTGCAGGATGTGTTGACAGTGCAGGAAGTGTGAAGAAGTGTGAACTGCGTGTTTACGCTCGGAAGTATGTTAAAACGGCGTCTGATTTCGCATATGTCGAACGCATCTTCCGCACATTTGTCACTGGGTCACGGATTATGTTTTCGATAGGTTTTCATCAGTCGTTCGCATAGCTTTTCCGCTGTATGGTCTGTTCCCCTATATGCGCTGTACATCGAGAATCCGTTGATTCCCGAATGAATGTGTGTCTGCATTTAAACGCATGAGGCCCCAAGCATTTCACGCTTATTTTTCGCAAGGTCGCATACAATGTTTCCTGTTGGCTTTCGACAGTCGTACGTACAGCTTTCGCGACGTTGTTCCGTAGCGTGGAAAGGGATAATAATGGGATGTGAGAATAACGACTGTCCCCCGAATATCCGATGAAAATCCTATTTTTCGTAGCCAGCGCTCACCAGTATCGCTAATTTTTCAGTAGACGACTGTCAGCAGTCTTTCGCAAAGTGTCTGCGTTATTGCTCGGTTGCGATGTTTTTCGGTAGCCTTTCGGTACCTTATCGTGATTCTGTCGCTGACTAAAGGCAACCGACGTTTCGGTAGCCTTGCGTTAGTTGGGTAGCGAATTACTTTTCGGTAGTCTTTCGTGAGTCTTTCGCTTATTTTTCGCTGTCAATATCGATTGTTTCGGTAGCCTTGCGTGAGTCTTTTGCAAAGCGTTAGGGATGTTGTTCCGATCCTAAGTGTCCGATTTTCCATATCCAAAGGCTTCAATTTTCCGCATATCGGCACTGTTTCCCCCACGCACAGTTTCCCCGACTTAGGGTGAAGTGGAATGCCATGAGGTGAAAAGGAAAGCCCTAGCGTGAAGTGGAAAGCCCGGGGGTGAAGTGGAAACTCATAGGGTGAAGTGTAAAGCCATGAGGTGAAGCGGAAAGCCCTGGGTGGAGTGGAAATCCACGAGGTGAAGTGGAAAGCCCTGGGGTGAAGTGGAAAGCCTTGGGGTGAAGTGGAAAGCCAGGGGGTGAAGTGTCAGAAGGCCATGGGGTGAAGTTGAAAGCCATGAGGTGAAGTGGAAATCCATGAGGTGAACCGGAAAGCCCTGGGGTAAAGTGGAAAATCGTGATGTAAAGTGGAAAGCCCTGCCAGGGTGAAGTGGAAAGTCTTGGGGTGAAGTGGAAAGCCATGAGGTGAATTAAAACGCACTGGAGTGAAGCGGAAAGCCTAGGGGGGACGTGGAAAGCTTAGGGTTATGGTGGACAGCCCTGGGAAGCCACGGAAAGCCTTGTGGTACCCTCAACTACAACCCCGCATGGTGCTCAGCATACCAGGTAATGCATGCTTTGAATCTACATATAAGCCCTAGTACACACGATGACAATGGGTACACTTCTGGATCTTCACACGGGACTTGCGACAAAGGAGCCCACCTTATAGTCCATACAGGCGGTTGCGCTGCATCCACCGGTAGTCCATGCAGGCGGTTGCGCTGCATCCACTGGTAGATAGGGCACAGGAAATATGATTGGCGTGCTGCAGCCATCGTCATGGCAAAGGAAATATGATTGGAGCGCTGCACCCATCGGTAGGGCACAGTCCATACGGGCAGTTGAGTGCGTTGCACCTACTGGTAGGGCACAGTCTAGACGGGCAGTTCGCTGCACCTACAAGTAGGGCACAGTCCAGACGGGCAGTTGCGCTGCAGCTACTGGTAGGGCACAGTCCTTTCTCTTCGGCGTGCGCTCCCGGCTAGCTTTGAAGCCAGTCCTCTAGTGGGGAGGACCAACCTTTCCAGATGTGTTGAAAATAATCACTGTTTTTTGTGCTTAAAAAGGCCTGAGCTGATTCTGCTAGATTCAGGTCATTGCGTCAACTTTATTTTTGTAACAGCCTATTCCCTCACTCTGGCCTTCGGCGCGCGCTCCCGGCTAGCTTTGAAGCCACTCCTCTAGTGGGCAGGACCAACCTTTCCAGATTTGTTGAAAATAGTGACTGTTTTTAGCCCTGAAGGGCCTGAGCTGATTCTGCTAGATTCAGGTCATTGTGTCAACTTTTTTTTGTGACACCCCATTCCCTCAAATTGCCCTCAAATTGCCCAAATTGCCTGTTCCACGAGGGGTGAGATGGAGGAAGAATGGCGAAGGTTGCCTGGAGTTCTGTACGGGAGATCTTAGTTTGCAGCGCTCGTTCCTACCGCCTGTTTCATTTCTTTAGTGCATTCTTCCTTGCAGTGTATCTCATTTCTGCATATCGTTCTGTCACTCTCCCTAACAGACCGACTATGGAAGTATCACATTTGTGTGTGGTTGTAGATCGCTCACTGTTTTGTGTGACTGTAGATCGCTCGCTCCATCATCGAAAGAGCCGTCGTTTGCTGCCCCCATCCACGCCAAGTCGCCGGAAAGACATCAAAAGTTAAAGAACGAAATTACGATTGACGTCATATAGAAAGGAAAGGACGCGGAAATTATCTCGGCCACGCTGGCAATGAGCTCAATACCGTACTGCCACGAGGTTTTGGTGCTTCGATGCCTTTGGGGGTTCGTTTTGAGGCCTTCTATTATATTGTGGGGGTTCGCTTTGGGGGTTCGCTGAAGCCTTCAATATATTCCGGTGATATGACTTTGGGGGTTGATTTTCACAGCTGCTGGCATGCTTGGTGACGCGAGGGACGGCCCTGCCTAGAGCTGGAGCTGCAGGTGAAGAGGTCCTAGGTGCCCTAGGGGGCAGGACTCTTATATCTAGACAGGGACTCACTGGTACTAGAACGTGGAGGGAGGTCCGGGACGGTGTTGAGGGTAGACGAGTAGACGGAGAGGTTGACTGAGGGGGGACTAGGTGCTCACGAGGGGAGACTTGCTGGAGACTAGAGATTTGATAGTGGGAAAGTCAGGTATTGAGCCTGATGGATTGATCTCGTCTGAGACTTCCCGATGCCTAGCAGAGCTCGCTTATATGGGAGGTGCAGGGTTTAACCCGTGAGGGTTCTGGTCTGGGCTTGCCAGACGTCCCTGCAGCTTCCGTAGCGGTGCGGAAGCACCGATAACGTAAGCCAGGTCGCGTCAGCGCTGGTAATTCTGGGGTACTGGTTGGATGACCATTACATACCTCCCCCCTAGGCTGCGTGCCGAGCGCGGTGGAAGGTAAATGTCAGTGAACTGGAACCTGGAATGTTGCAGTATTTAATTAATTAAATCTCAAACATGAAATCTGGAGCAAGTTATCTTGGGACTGGTTCAGAAGAATTCTGCTAGAGTACATGATTGTCCGCTGGAAAAGTTAACTCAAGTCTGGATCTAGATTGAATTCTAACAAAAAGTGAAATCTGAGCAGCTTGCCAGGCTGGGCAGTATCGGTTCTCAAAGGAATTCAAGACAAGGTTCAGAAGAGAAAAAAAATCTGACTGGTCTGTTTTAGAGTTAGATCTCGATCTGGGACTAGGGGTATGGACCTTGATTACTGGACTGGTGCTGGTTACTCAAAAAGGTTTTGAGCGTCAAGGAGTAATTCAGGAGTCAGGTTTTTGAGTGGCTCCCATGAATTGTGAGTGTCATCGTAACCAAGCCATTTGATTAGGACATGCATGACTCGCTTTTTGCCGACTCGTCGAATGCGATGTGACAAGAGCGACTCGACTTGGTATAATGGTAAACCATCCACGACTTGAGGCTCGACAGGTACTGGGTTTGAACTGGTACTGGGCTTGAACTGTCGTAAGAGTGACACGTGAAAGACTGGGTGAACTCGAGTGTAATTCTCGGGTAGTTGCAACCTAGCAGCATTGCCACCAGAAGTTAAACTCAGGATTGTTACTGGGCCGATATACTTGGGATGAATTTCTTAACTCCGGTCTGGAACTTGAAGTTTCTTGTTGACAGGAGAACTTGGTCACCTGCTTGAAAAGTGTGAGGTGCTCGGAAGCGCGTGTCAGCGTACGACGACTGGCGATCCTGCGCAGCTCGTAATAGCTTTTGAACTTGAACTAGAGTGTCATCCAGGTCACTGAAGACTGAATCAAGAACTAGAATTTGCTTGTCTGGAATGTCGATTGACAAAGGGGTATACGGGTTGCGTCCACAGTTCAGGTAGAACGGGGTGTGCCTGGTCGTACTGGTCTTGGCATTGTTAATGGACATAGCAACAACTGGTAGGAGTTCTTCCCAATTGACATGGTTTCCATCAATGAAATGCCTCAGCACTTCTTCGACGACTCGATTCATTCGCTCTGTTTGACCATCTGTTTGGGGGTGGAAAGCAGTTGAAAATCTGGGTTGTACACCAAGGCGGTGACACATGGTCTTCCAGAATGACGAAGTGAATCGTACATCTCTGTCAGAAATGATGTTTCTAGGAAAACCGTGATGCTGGAATACATGAGAGATGAAAACTCGAGCAACATCCTCAGATGTGCTAGATTTCCTGACTGGGGCTAGACAAACAAACTTGGTAAGCTTGTCCACAATGACCATGATGCCATCATGACCACTGGCTGACTGGGGCAAGTCAAACACAAAGTCCATGGTGACAGTGTGCCATCTGGAATCAGGGATTTCTAGTGGCTGGTTTAGACCAAAGGGTCTCTTGTTTGCAGACTTGTTCCTCTGGCATGAGGCACATGATGAGACATACTGTTGTACATCTGCCTGGATTGAGGGCCACCAAAATTGGCGTTTGATGTGGTCCAGAGTTGTCTTCCAATTGAAATGTCCTGCAAGGGGTGAATCATGGTGATCTCGAATGACTTCTTGTCGAAGTGCTACTGGGATAATGAGTTAATGACTAGGCCTTGAATTCTGGGTCAATGCTAGACTCATTCTTGATTCTTTGCATGAAATCTGGGCATGACTCGTTAACTGTGATTGCAAATAGCATTGCAGCATGGGCAGGTCCCTGGTGTGGCAACCTGGACAGGGAATCAGCTGGGTTGGTAGCACCTGGTCGGTACTTCACAGTGAACTCGAATCGTGAGAGAAACTCACTCCACCTTGACTCCACCGTGACAGGGTGGGCTGTTTCGAGAAAAATGTCAAGGGGTTGTGGTCAGTAACAATGTTTAAGCCTTGACCGCCTTCTAGATAGCATCGCCACTCATGGAGTGCCTTGATAATGCCCAGGAGTTCTTGTTCGCCAGTAGTGTAATTGCGCTCGGCAGGTGAGAATTTGGCAGAGAAGTACGCGACTGGTCGACCCTGTTGCGTCAGCACTGCACCACATCCAGTGATGGAGGCATCAGAGACAAGTTCATATGGCTGGTCTGGATCTGGATACCGTACTGCTACTTTCAATTGGGCGTTCGACTTTGGGGGTAGCAACCCCCAATAGTAGCACCATCGATATTAGGGGTCCGCGCGAACCCCCAAAGTCGAATCACCACACATTTTTCAACCGAAGTGTAGCGTTTCAGTGACACACCGCCGACACTCTCCTCCTCTGTTTTAAAACAAAATTTTCAGTATGGAGGGCATCGAATTGCTGTTTGAAGTCCCCTGATCAGATGAGCTTTAAGGGACACGCCCATGCCGTTGATTGCAGTTAATTCTGGAAACATCAACCCCCAAAGTCATATCACCAGAAAGTTTTGAAAGCTGTTGCAAACCCCCAAAGCGAACCCCCATAATATTTTAAAATGCCTCAAAACGGACCCCCAAAGGCATCGAACGCCCAAATGAAAGTAGCAGTACGGTATGCAAGGACTGGTGGTGAAGCTAGTGCTTCCTTGATAGCTTGAAAAGCCAGCAGAGCATCAGCTCCTCCTGTGAACTGGACTGTTTTCTTGGTCAAATGGTACAAGGGTGCTGCCAGCCTGGAGAGGTTCGGGATGAATTTGCGAAAGTAGTTGGCAAGGCCTAGAAACTGCAACACACCTGTCGCACTGGTCGGGAATTCCCACTCGGTAAGTGTTCGAATCTTGTCTGGATCGGCAGCGACTCCCTCTTTCGAAAGAATGTGCCCTAGATACTTGACTTGAGCTTGCAAAAATTTGCACTTTGAAAATTTGACCTGCAGTCCGGATTCTCGTATTTTGTCAAACACCTGTCGTAAGTGCTGCAAGTGTTGCTCGGGTGACTGGGACAGGATCATGATGTCATCAATGTAAATGAGGACGAATGCTAGATTAGCAAAGATCTTATTCACAGTGCTCTGGTATTGACTGGGCGCGTTCGAAAGACCCATTGGCAGGCAGCGCCATGCATAAAGGCCGAAGTGTCGCGGCACAGAGGTGCACCCTAAGGAATGGGTGCACCAAGCGAAAAGAACACAAGACATTCCCCCCCCAGATCGAAAAACACTGGAGGCAGTAATAAACAAGTACGACAGCGTTTTAAGAACTGCGTATTGTTATCAGACTTCCCACCCCTGGGCCCTGCCCAGAGTCCATGGGGCACAAGTACCGGTAGGAAAAATAACCTCCGATATAATGCGTACGTTAGCTGTGACTTTTACGCTTTACCGTAACTCGCCACAGTCGCTTTAAGGGACCCTCTTCAAGCTGAAGAGCCCAGTTCTCGTCACCATCGGTACTGTTCACCTTCCCCCAGGGCCCAATCGACCCCAAGTCCAGAAGACTACATCAGCCCTGCTCTAGTGCAATTGGTTTCCCAATCCACACCATCTCAAACTTCCCGACCACCTAACTAACACCTGATCGAGGATGCCTATAGGCTCGCGCCAGACATATGAGAATGCCACCTCACGGTAGACACCTCCTAAACCCTAAAAGTGCGTATTATGCACAACAACCTTTCCCCCCCCCCAGATATTGAAAACTGCACACAATTTTTGTTTTGTTTTGTTTGAAATCAAGTATCATCCTAAATATCAGTTTTGAGCAAATATATAATAGTCTGTAACATAAGACAAAAGTTCACAGTCATCCAGTTCCACTTTAGCTCACAAGTCTCAGCATCAGCAAATTCAAATCCTATTTCCCGAAGCCCCCCCCAGATCCAGTGAAAATTCCGCTCAGATACACAGTCAATTGTCAAAGCAAACGAAGGAAACTCAGTTATATTCTGTCACAAGAAAGCAGTATATAATGTATCAACGGATGAACGTGTGCATTGGTGGGATCATCCGAGCACGGATAGCTGCCGATGCAAACACAAGGATCCATACTTTATTGCTACAGCAACCGTGAATGGATCGGTTAACTCCCAGACCTGCTGTGAAGCTGACAGACTGCAAAATGACAAGCCGCCTTTCTCTCCGTAGTTGGGACAGCCACTCAAACCTTGCAGGATGGCACTTTAGGAAATCTTGGGTGACTAGGCAACAGGCCACATGACGCGCGTACTTGACCGCAAGAGCACAGGAGGTATCAGCGTATTCAGCCGGAGGGTTTGTGATAAGAACGTGCAGCCCATGCTGTCGCAGCAGAAACTCGTAGGTGGAGGGTTGCAGCGGATCAGCACAGTAGTCTGCAGGGACGTTGACACCGATGCCCGAATTGGTAAGAACATGGAGGGATCGAGGGTAAGGGTAAAGCTGGCTGTTCTGCAGAAGCCCGGTGGCTTGCCCATTATCCTTGAACAGCAAAAGAATGCTGGGGGACAGGGATAGGTCAAGGCAGTCCAGCAGGGTGTTGCAGTCGCTGTCTTCAATGGTGAGAGGTGAAGGAGGGTGGAGTTGGTACGACCATCCTCCCGGCACCCTGTTGCCCAAGTAGACCGCAGCCTCATCGCGCTCTCGCCACACTCCAGGCATTAAGGACTTGAGAGCATCCACCGCATCTCCGCGGACACCCCAGTTGATGAAATCTGGGGGCACCCAAGGATGAGTGACATGGCTTTCGAACCTCTTGTTGGGGACGCGGATTCTCACGGATGCACGGGTAGGGCGCTGATCATCAGGTTGCGCCTTCTCAGCCATTTCCTCCTTGCTGACAAGTGCGCCGATCCCGTCAAGCTCAATCGCATTGCTTCCGGCACCGCCAGCGGCGGTCCCGGCAAGACAATCTGCGTCATCTTCCTTGTCATCAGCGGGTCCTTCTCCTTCATCCTCAACAAGGCCACCGCCATTGGCGGCTCCCATCACCGACCCTTCCTGCCTTCTTTTGCTTAGCAGGCCGCAGCTGGTAACCTGTCACGGCGGCCGCTGGTTCCTCCAATTCTGCCGCAACATCACGTCTTGCAGCACCAGTAGCGTCAGCTCCAGCAGTCCTACATTGCTCACAAATCCAGTAACCAGCAGGGACAGTAGTAAGCCGTGGTACCAAACAGTACGTGTGAGTGCCTCGACCACAACTGCCACACAGAATCATTTTCTTAGCATTATCAGGCAGCAGACATCTCTGGCAATCAAGGGAAGTCTGGTGCTGGCTTTTGCCATCTTTTGGATGGGGGTAAGAGTCCCTCTATGGGCAGATGACATGGTGCGCAGTTAATAGCGTTCTCAGCCACAGTCACCCCATTGCGACCAACCAGGATAATGACTCCACTTGGCCGTACATCAAACACCCGAAGCACGTAAGGTCTTGCAGTTGAATGCAGCCGGTTCTCATCCCGCACATACACAAACTGCCCCTCAGTATACTTAGCTATTGATGGGAGGTAACCTCCACTACGAAGCCTTGCGTAACGCAGGGTATCTCGCTGTTGAGCAACCAGAAGATTCTGGCCGACCATCACGCAGTTCTTGGCTAACAATTCAGAACGGGACAGTACAAGTTCAGCAGCAGTATCCACATCCATGTAATCCACTGTCTGATCCCCATTCAACCTTTCCATGATAGCGGGAGGGATGATTGGTTCACAGGAAAACAGCAGCTGGTAGGGACTCATCAAGGTGCTGGCATGCTTTGTGACTCGGTACCCGAGTGCTATCCAGGGTAAATACATGTCCCATTCTCGAGGCTCTCTTGAAACGTGCAAGTGCCTTGATAATGCAGTTTTTACCGTTTTTACCAGCCTTTCCGCTTGCCCATTGGCTTGGGGATGGAAAGAACTGGTGACTCTATGATCAATCACGGCACGGACAAGCAGCGAGTCCATTTCACCTTGAAACTCCCCACCACCGTCTGTGACTACTTCAGCGCATGCCCCAAATCGTGCCAATATGCCGTGCAGGAAATGGTAAACTACTTCTTTAGATGATTTAGCAGTCATAGGAAATACCTCAACCCATTTAGAGTAGCTTTCTACAGCTACCATAACATAGGTGTGGCCACGGTTAGAAGCCGTATACGGACCAGAAAGATCCAGGTGCCATCGGTACATAAGTCCTCTGATGGGTAAGGGATGCATAACAGGCTGCATCGCATTGAACGATACTTTAGTGTAATCACAAGCCTCGCAGCACTGGACCACTCTTTTGCAGTCATTATATAAACCAACCCACCAGTGGGTCATCATGACAAGCCCCGTCGTGCGGCGCCTGCCATAATGACCATTTTCTACATGCATTTTGTGAACGAGTGCCAACCGGTCACCAGGGGGTGGTACCACCTTGGTTGTACCGCCTGGCATTCGTCGATATAGAGTACTCTTCTCAGCGGACCAGAGATAAAGCGCAGCTCGTCGTTGCAGACGCTTGCGTTCTACAGGGGTCAGCATGGGCAACATTGTGTCAGTGGTACGCCTCAAATATTGCATAGCATTATTATCCAACCAGATATCTGCGAATGAGTGAGATTCTTCCTCACGGGTCATGGGCTGCTCTATGAACTCAGCCGCTAAGGACTGAGCTGCATTTAAGATCAGAGAATCTCCAGCAGCAAATAAATGATTAAGCTGCTGAGATATCTGATCACCATCCCCCCCCAGCTCCAGTCCTGAAGTGGCAAAGGAATGAGGGTGAAAGTTATTGAAGGCAGAAAAAAATTTCCTGCGAAGGTGGAATAGCTGCAAATCGAACTGCGAGTCCAACAGCAATTAGGTGACTGACAGCATTAGCATCAAAAGCGCCTCCAACGATTCTGTGACGCACAGAAAAGATCAGATCTTGGCCAGCAGTACAGTCAGCCGCATATCCCATGGCACGTTCACGCTCATGAATAGTCAGAGCGTGTCTAGTGACAATTCCTGTTTGATCTGTTTCCAAAACAAGTCCAGGTTCATATTCAGGGTTGGGACGGAACGCATAAGATTCAATCCTTGCAACCATTGTAGGAAAAACTCGTAGAGGTTCGTTCAATATGTTGGCTGGATGATATGGGTACCTGTTAACTTTGAAACAGGTACGGGGTCCTCTTCCATGATCCAGTATGTCAGTCAGGCGCAATGTATCATCACGAACAAAGGACATCATTACCAACTGCAAAGAAGTGGGGGAACATATATTCTGCCAATAGTTACGCAGACGATGGGCATAGCTGCCTACTGCAACCGCGTCAAAGCAGACTGGATGTCCCAGCCTCTCTGTAAGTTCCTGGAACCCTTCTCTCATAGCCTGCGATTTTGCAATAGCAAATTGTACAGCAACATTCTCAATGAAGTACATGGGTGGTCGTCTACCTTGTTGCATGTGCTGGAGAGATCCTAGAATTTTAATAAGAGGGGAAAAGGTAGAACTTTTCTCTCCTTGCAATCCTGTACGTTTCCTTGCAGAAGACAGGTCAGTGCACATAAATCCTGCTGTTAGCATCCATTGGGTACCATCAAGGCATCCAATGTCAATGAGATGTCTTTCATTAATATTGTAAACATCCTGCGGCAGCCGGTTGAATGTATTAGCAATAGCATCATGGCTTAGAAGATTGGGATATTCCTCTGTGAGTAACTTAAGTCTGTGCTTAGCACAGGCCCTCGCACCATTATCAATGTCGGCATAGTAATAGTGGTTGATGCGGATGCCATTTCTTAGCATGCATTCTAATCCTCCGCACATACCACCAAAAAGCTCAATCAGTGACACACCTTCTTGCACAGCAGTAAGAATGCTGTTTTGAGGAACAGGTGTAGAATTTATTGACTGAATCCCTTTTCCAACTGGATTGCCTTCGTGTGACTGTTCTTGCACCTGCAGTGAAGTATAGTGGGAAGGAGGCAATTCCTGCAAATGCAGGCGGCAATCTTCAACTCTTGAAGAAGCTGTTCCCCTTAAGGCTTTCTGTTTCTCAGACAGAGTGTCCATCTGCGGCACATGAATACGGGTGGAGAATGAAGCAATGCCATTAATCTCGAAATCAAAAGCAGCTGCAGTATCAAATGCATTGCAACAACTTGATTCATCCATGTCATCAGGATGCACGGAAGCAGTAGCTAATGAATGAATCTGGTTCGTAACAGGTGGACCGAACGTGGGGGAGGGCCAATTGGCACGAGTCCTAGGCAGTCCTGGCCACTCGGTTGGTGAAGGAAAAGATACTTCAGCATCCTCAGAAATCATTTGTAATCCAGGAACAGCTTGCTCCTTATCAGGAGCTGGATCAGGATCAATTGCAGGACCAAAGGGTCCTATGGCAAATCCCCACGGGACTGCACTCTGGGGAGTCCTTGACAAACACACAGCCATGAGGGAATACGCTCGTTTAGAGCTATTAGCAGGCAGGTCAGTGTTTACACCTGATCCACAGAACGCAGAATTCAAGATCTGCATTTAAGTGACTGCAATTTTAAAAGTTGCAGTTTATAACATGCAATTTTAATATCTGCAGCATTAGCTCTGCATGTTTTAGGATCTGCATTTCTAGATCTGCAGACTGTACATCTGTTGTGAAGAGATTTTTTTTTTTAAGAGTTGCAGTTTGATTACTTCAAGATCTGTAGCCCTAGATCTACAGGTTGTACATCTGCAGATGACGAGCTGCAAGCAGTCGATCTGCGTGTTTTGGGATCTACAGTTTCAGGATCTGCTGATTGCACAAATGCAGCAAAAGTGATATCAAGCTGAAACTGAAATCCCACTACTTGCGCTGTAAGAAACGCTGCAACATCTGCAATTGTGCACAATGGCAGTACAAGGCATGTAATCACGATATTTAAATCAAGGGATGCCGGACAAAGGCTTGGTTCTGAGCCTCTCGGGTGAAATGGGAGAGGTATAGATAAAACCTAGGACACACCCATCAGGGTTTTAGTGAGCTAAAGGGTGTACATAGAAAATCAACCAAGACAGGCAGTCTATCAACTACAGGTTGAGCCAGTTAGGCCAACTGTTCGGGTGCATAGCCCCATCAGGTAAAGGGGTGATAGGGACATGCACGCAGCCAAGGTAAAAGAAGACAAGCAGAACTGTTGTTCTCTTGGCTATGTTACCAGGCAGATGACGACTAGTAGATGTCCCTCCAACGTTGCCCTTACGAGCGGCGCCAGCACAGACACCCTCTTTGAAGTCATGGTCTTCATGTACATCAGTGACGACGCTAGCGGCAGCTCCAGCGGCAGCGCTGATGGTGGCGCTGGCCGCTTTTAGAAGCTGTTGCCACCGTAGGCAACTGAAGCATTCGCGGCTCCGGCAGCGGCAGCTTTGGCCCTTGGGCCTTTCCACACGTTGCTGTCCAGATCCTGGTTTAAGTCCTCGTGGCCGGCTGCCCGGCGATTGGCTTTCCGCTGATTCCTCAGCTGTTTTCGTGCCTTGCGCTGCTCCCGCTCCTCTTCGCTGAGCGGTGGCTTGGGCGCCCTCACTAGAGGAGGTGCCTCGTCACCACCGGACGTCCGGGCCCCATGCCTGCCCTGAGGCATATGCACTGGCCCTTCAGTCAGGCTCCTTCGGCCGGCCGGGTTTTCACCTCTGCCGTCGTTGGAGCCTTAGGCGCCGCCAGTTGCCTTACGCCTAATTAAAGACACGGCTTGACGGCGCCCATCTTGCATCCTGAACGCAACCGCTTGTCTTCTCATGATTGGATGATTGGCGGCGGCTCTCTTGCTGCCGCATGATGGCTGTGGTGGTGGCTCAGAGTGACGAAGTCCTTGAGGCCATCCATGGCATTTCCGCCAGCTTCAGCGGGAATCGCCTGTCATATGCAGCAGTTCAACACAAATTAAGCCACTATGCGGCTGAACTCATGACAGCCCATCTCCCCCCCCCAACCTGAGGCAAAACCAGGGGTCGAAGGTTGAGAAGGGGCTGTCTAAATTCTGGGATAGAAAGCCAGGGGAATAAAAAAAAAAAAAAATCCAATGAAGGCGCCTTAAAGGCGAAGGCCAGCTGGCAGCTATGTGTTGCATGTGTGTACTGGCAGATGTGTACTGCAGAAATGTACATCAGACATATACAACAGATATGCACTACAGAAATGTACTGGCTAGCTTAAACAGCAGATGTGTGTTGCATGAACACCATGCACGAGGTACAGCTGTTGTACTGCATGTGTAACATGTCTACCGTACGGTATGAATATCAATAGTGGCCACGTACAACATGCAAGTCCTGTCAGGCATGTACAGCAGTGTACTGCATGATTTGTATTGGCAGATGTGTACAACACAGCAATCAGTTGATGCACGATCGGATAGATGCATTCATCAAGCTCAGGGTGGAATCACGAAATTAAATTGCAATGAACCATTTTGTCCATTCAGTATTGGATTGAGGTCAAAGCGAAGTGTCCCTCAAGACAGCCATGACCGAACCCACATACCTTGAGGTGATCATCAAGGCTTCCATCAAAACAAGTAAAAAACTTTTACCGGAGGTTCATGTTACTCCGGTCTGTCTTGGTCAGGCTGGCCTGCCCGTCAAGCTGGCCGCGAGCACCTTGGGTCGGGGCACACAATGGGGAACGCTGCTTGCAGCTGTCAGTCAGCATGGGCAGGGCAGAGCACGGGATGGTCTGGCCTCGGTCACTAGCGGCCT
Organism: Limnomonas spitsbergensis; assembly: GCA_037349105.1. NCBI lineage: Eukaryota > Viridiplantae > Chlorophyta > Chlorophyceae > Chlamydomonadales > Limnomonas > Limnomonas spitsbergensis. The sequence goes on from JAYJMM010000038.1 coordinate 3,044,733, forward strand.
GACCAGTGTCAGCCCACATCTGCCGAATCTCCCACTCCCCAATCACATGAGTCTGCACAAAATGGTGTGCATCAGACACAGCCTGATCCTCCAACTCAATTGGCTCGGGTGGGTCCTTGTTGAGGGGGCCCATCTCTAAAACAATCTCATTCTGCTCTCGACCATGACTCTCAAAGAGCGGGTCTCGTCTCCGGAACCTTGGCTCAGCTGCCAGAGATCTTGTGGGGGTCCCCCCCCCAGTTGTGATTGATACCTCACCTTGTGTGCGTGAGCCACGCTGCCTTGTAACTAAATCTAGGGTGACCTCCTGGTGCCCTCGTGATTCTTGGAACAGCTCAGTGCTTACCTAGATTCTGTCAGTGAAGGTTCCAAAATCGGCTTTTGAGGATTGCACACTACCAACCGAGTCGTGCTGATAGGAACCTCGGTTATGAGTCTGACTTACATCGGTGGTGCTGCCCATGACCACTTCAAACATTCCCTTCACCCTCTTTGTCAGAAATGACCAGATGTTAGGGGACTCGCCGTCGGGGATGGGGGCCGGGTAACGTGACTTACCAGCTCCGGATCCACTCTCCGGACCCTCGAACCTTTGGTCGAAGGAGTATTCCTGCATGGGCACCGCCTCCGGGAAGCACACATGCTCTAGGGGCAATGGCAACATTGACTGCCGGGATCCCATGTGAGTTTTAGGAATCGTCCCCAGAAACTGACCCAAGGTCGACAACAAGGACTCTTTACCTGGCGAGGTGCTCATGAACTGACTGGCCGCATGGCTCATTTCAGACACCGGACTGGATGGCCTGATCGACTCACATGCGTAAGAGACTGGAAGTATAGTGTGGTCCTCTACATGCCCGTCCTCGGTCTCCTCATGCAACATGGATGCGGAGGGCATGCTTGCAATACTCTGCATGAGTTGTTCACCTTTATGTAGCCTTGCATGGGATTGCATGGGACGCTCACTCGTTGTCTCCTCATGCGACATGGAAGCAGAGGACAAGTGCACATGGCACTGCATAGGCTGCACACCTTCTAGCAGACTTGCATGGCTCTGCATGGGCTGCTCACCTTCATTGCTCACTGTGGTATGGAATGACTGCGACACAGCAGGCCATGTGGAGCGATTACCTTGTGTGTGGGGCTCTTCGTCACTGACTTCTTCACTCGTGCTTCCCCCAGACCCATCACCTTCCGGTTCTTCCGACACAAACGCCAGACCTTGCATCCGAGGCATTGCGTCCTCGTACCGTCCAGACTGTGGGTAGACAGGTGAGGTGTGCATCTGTCCAGCCGACCTTGTAGGGACTTGCGACGGCGGCGGCGGTGGTGGCGGTGGCGGATGTGATGATCCAGATTCCACACCATGACCTTCTCTCCTCACAGATGCACCCTGAACAGGCGCAGCATTGGAGGGAGGGACAGAAGCGGCAGCAACAACAGGCACGAATACTGGGATGTCCGCAACAAGCACATGCACTGGTGCATTCTGCGCCATGGGCTCATGCACCGCAAAAGGCGCCGCAGACTGCATTGGAACAGTGACCTCGGGAGCACACGTGGATGATGTTACTGACTCGACAGAGCCAGCATGTGAACCACCATCACTAGCAGTGTCAAACACTGGTATTGCCGGTCGAGTAGCAGCCGTCATCTTTGACGGAGTTCCAGTATTTGCACACCTAACACTCTCCCTTCTTAAGTACTCGTACACAGGGTTGGGCAGCAGCATGTTTAGTTTCTCTGAAGTTTCATCGTCAGTGACAGCCCTTGTCACCTTTTTAGGTGACACTGCCATTGCAGCCTTTAACGCTGCATTCCTCTCGTCTATCAAGAGATCCTTCTTGTCATTGAGTTCGTCGTACTCTTCCTTGCTACAGTTAAGAGCTAGGTTTTTCAACCCTATCTCTGCCAAGTCCACTGCTTCCTGCTTGATCCTCACAGATTCCATGCATACTTTTTCTTTCTTAAACAAGTACTAATAAACTCTTACAGAGCTTATAGTAAGAGCTTCTCGATCCACTGCTGTAACTCAGTGAAATCAGCTCGATAACAGGTGATAGCTCTTGCTAATTCACCTAGACTTCTTCGATACTGTTGACAAGATCTCGTAAAGCCTCGACACTTGAGGTACTTATGGGTTTCTTGGGACGATCTTGGGCGATTGTGGCCGTTGATCTGTGGTGATGAGTCGCTTGCTTGGCGACTTCTGGTGACTGAAGATATCTCTGATGAATCAGATGGTCGACTTGGAGCCAAAGGAAAGGCTGTAGATTGGAGATGTGATGGTGGGTTGGTGGTAATATCCAGCTGTAGACTGGAGATATGCCTTGTTAAGAGGCAGGAATAACTCTAATTGCTGCAGATGGTCGACTGTTGGCCTAGGTGCTCTGCCAGCTTCGTATCAGGAGACTTGTTGATGCTTATAGAGTCGCTGTTGGCCGAATTGCTCTGCCAGTTTCCCCTTAGTAAGACTTGGATTGACGATTAACTTGCAGATTGATAATCAGGAACAATAGCTAGAAACGTTAAGAGTCTATTGAAGGCCGTGAGATCAAGGTAAGAAAGAAAAAGTAAAGGACCCAGTTCGGGATCCTCTAAGACGGCAACCACACTAGTTCAGGTTCACACATAACTTCCAACCGAAAAAGCAGTTGGCGCAGTCAAACGCACGGTGCAGTCATACGTCGTGACAGAAGGGTGTAGCAAAAGCTGTCTTGGGCTGGTCTTCCTCAGAAATTAGCAGTTGGTGAAAGCCACCTGCCATGTCTAGACAAGAGAAACATGAGGCTCCTCGAGCTGCATCTAGAAGATCATCGATCCTGGGTAGTGGGTAGCGTAGTTTGACAGTGAGTTCATTCAAGGCTCGGTAATCAAGGCAGAAACTAAGTCCTCCATTTGGTTTCTTGATGAACAAGACTGGGGCTCCATAAGGAGAATTGACAGGGGTGATGATTCCTTTTTCAAGTAGCACGGCAACCTGTTTCTTGAGTTCCTCGGACTCGGCTGGAGAGAGACGAAAGTTCCTGCGAAAAGGTGGTTTAGCACCAGCGACCAGATCGATCGTGTGCTCTAGAGGTGGGACTTTCGCTCCGCCGGCTCGAGGGGTTTCCGAAAAAATGTCCTTGTACTCGTCGATCAGCGAAGTAATCGCTGAACGCTGGTCTGGGTGCACATGGTTCATGTTTGCAAGTTTTTCTCGACTGGTTTTCTGGTCTGGTTCTCCTTCTGGATTTGGTACTGGTTGTAACTCCTCGTCTGGGTCGCTAGCATGTGGTGTCAGCACAGCTATAAAGGCTCGGTGGCGACCAGACTTGAGAAACCTGGCAGCGAGGCCAGCTGGGATTTGATCGGTCTTCGTATGATTACGGCATGGTCGGGATTCGTCTTCAGCTTCACACTGTCCAGCGTTATTGGCTTGGGTCGGATCGGCTGGGCTAGAAGTGGTCTTCACAGCATGAGTAACCTGTACTGCACATGTGCCACGTAAAACACACGTTTTCAAGATCTCATGAACGACCCCGTCAGTGATGGTCATGAGGCTAGACTGGTCGGGGCTGTACTGCAAATTACAAGAGTGTGTTTTCATGAAGTCCTCCCCAATGATGATATCAATGGTATGGAGAAACGCTGGGAGGATGTGAACTGTAGCTTCAAAGTCAGTCCGGCCGAACGTAACAGTGAGACTCGCAGAACCTAGGACAGTACAGTCTCGGCCAGCCGCAGTGGCCACTGCTCGATATTTACTTGAACGAATCTGGAGTCCGAGTTTCTTGGCAAGTTTGGCTCCCATGAAACATGAGGATGCCCCCGAATCAAATAGACACTTGAGGTTTTTGCCATGTGCTTGGCCGTGGTAGGTTGCTGCTAGGGGCTGGTCATCACCATCTTGGTGATTTCCATCTTGCTTTACATCCTTGTCTTGACTGGTATGCAATATCTGGGCTCGATCATCAACTTGTATCTGGGCTAGAACTCGACACTGGGCTGTTTCTCTTGTATCAGCTGGGATTACAAAGGCAAGAACTGGTGAGGGTTTCATTCCCTTATTCATAGCGGTACCAAGCGCTGAACTAGACTCGAATTTCTTGACTAGGAAAGAGTGCTGGAGTAGCTGTTGTAATCCTGCTGCTTGTCTGGAGGAAACTAGAAGACAGGAACTGGTGTTGGGTCTGTTGCTCAAATAAAGCCTGGCTTGGCTTCTGGTTTTTGCAACATAAATCTGGTGTTTCTCAGGAGAGCTGGAGTGAATGACTGGAAGCGTGCAGGTACAATTCAAGTGTTCGTTACAAATCACTCGATCATACGTCAGGAAGCTAGAGTTCATCAAGTCAGACACATTGTTCTCAACTGCGGTGCACACATGACATCTGGAGACAGGAGGGGGACCCGGGAATACCTCCTGCAAAATTTCCTACTGGGAAGGAGGCTTGTTTTCCTTCTTTTCAGGACAGTTCTTGGCTTGGTGGCAACCTGCCCGGCAGTACCAGCACAGGTTGTACTCGTTCAACGACTGCTTGGCAGCGCTGCTCAGTGCACCAACGTGCTTGTAGTACGGGCAGGACTCGAACGGGGTTTTGAAGTTCTTGGCCTCCTTTGCGGAGCTGGTCTGGGCACTGGGCTCGTTCTTCCTCTTCGGAAGGGACTCGGTGTGCGCCAGCCGAGCGCGTCGCGGCTGTTGGAAGTCCTGTGTTTTGGCAGGGTACTCGGGTTTGTGCACTGGTCTGGTATCTGGGCGGTAGCTGGGTCTGGTCACTGGGGTGTAACTGGATCTGGATACTGGGGTGTAGCTGGATCTGGGTACTGGTACGAAACAGGCACGTGCACTGGTCATTCGCATGTCCTCGACATATGCGAATTTCATGAGGTTTGGCAGGGATTGCCAGGTGTTTCCATCCTTGTCTAGAATGCAGCGTTGTTTCAGGGATGGATCCATGCCTGATAGGTAATGGACGCACAAGGTTGCTTGAGATTCGTCGGGCAAGAGTCTGGTCACGTTCAGGAATTGCTGGGAGTACTGGGAGGCTGACTGGGAACCCTGGGTGATCATACGACCGATTAGTTGTTCGCGGGCAATGTCAACCGCTGAACGTACCTCGCCGGACACGAAGTTCGTGAGGGCCAGGATGAACTCGTTTTGCTCAAACAGCATGTGGGACTCGATGTAGTTCATTAAGAACTCCTTGACCTCTGGATCGTCGATAAAGACAGACATGTCCTCGGGGTAGCGGTGACCGTTCTCGAGCAGCCAACGCCTGAGTTCCTCGAAGCTCATCGCGATTAATCTCGGCTTGTTCTTGCACTGCTGGAAGAACGGCTTGTTCATCCGGCCTGGTGCAGGCAAGGCTGGGGGACGACGACGATAGTCAGTCTCGCGTCTGATAGGTACTGGGATTTGAACTTGGGTGGGAACACTGGTAACAAGATTCCCGACAGGACGAACGGCAGGAGTAACAACAGGCTGGGCTGGGACAGCAGTTGAACCTAGTCTGGTAAAAAGTGACTGCAAGAGTTGCAATTCACCTTGCTTGAGTTGTTTCTTGAATTGCTCGAACATCTCGTCCTGCGTGTAGGACGAGGTATGCTGGGCTGGTAGAGGGTCCGTGCTGCAGCCAGCGACGCAAGGTGTGATCAAGACTCGAGGGTTGGCCACCGCTGCGTATGTTGCAGGTGCCGGAACGTTCTCGGAAGCCACAGCGATGGGCTGGAGAGCTGGTCTCGGTGCAGCTACCGCAACTGGGACAGGGGCTTGTGCTGGTGCTGGTACTGCTGCTGGTGCTGGGACTGGTACTGGTGCTGGTGCTGGTACTGGTGCTGGTGCGGCAGCGACCATGTCGGGAACGACAATGGCGGGAAGCTGGACAGGAGCTGGGTTGTCAACTTGCAGGTTGTTCACTGCGCGTTTGGATTTGTTTCGTTTAGCGACCATTAGATTGTGAACGACTGCGAAAGTTCAGTAATCAGGAAGCTTATGACTGGTCTGGACTGGAGGGTTCGGAATTCAAACCGTCGGAGTCGAACAACTCAAGTTACGACACTTACTGGAATCAGTCAACGTAACAAGTGCGTGCCTGGGACTCGGGACAAGGGCTGGAAATCCGTCGGCTCCGCCGAGCTTGTCAGACCAGTAGTAAATACTGTCGAGTTGCTCTGGGGTTGGCCCTGATCCGGACACTGGACTGGGGTCGGTACTGGAATTCGAATAGTTTTAACCCTGACAGGTCTAAGGGACGCGACTGCCCAGCACGCGTGTCTCAAAACTCTTTCGAGCCGACGGCAGGGTTCTGTCAATGAAACTGCGACAGGATCGAACCGATAAGGCTCTGGAACCACTGAAGAGGTCCTAGGTGCCCTAGGGGGCAGGACTCTTATATCTAGACAGGGACTCTGAGACAGGACTGTATGTCACTTACTAGTGAACAGAAGCTTGGAACGGGAGGCTGGCTTGGGGAGTCGGGAAAGTGGCAGCCTCTTCTTGTTACAACTTCTGGCAGCGGTCCAACAGTCTAATTGAAACAATTCCAAGTATAATCTAACTGGGCACAGAAAGCCACAGTATAAGAAGGCCATGGCAGGCCTTTTAAACAGTCATGTCAGATCAGGATAAGAAAGGCGTAAAGCTAGCATGGCGGCTGGAAGCTACTAGATAGAGTGAAGCGTAGCTACCAGCCGCTTACATAATAGAGTGAAGCGAAGCTACCATTCGTAAAGTGTCAATACTATGTTCGTCAGTGAAAAGCTTCAGTCCGTGTAGAGTAATACACGACTAGCAATAATATTAGCATGGCATGCATGCATGGCAGGCATGGAGTTGATAACTCTGCATGTGACAACATTCAGCTCCGTAACCATGCTGTCAGCTCTGTTACATTCTCCCCCCCATTCAAACAGGCTACGCCCTCGGAGCCTTACTACGATAGATCAGCTGAGGTCCTCTGGATGTAATCAGCTATTAACCCGTCTACTAGCTCGTCTTGCATATCAACCCGTAGTGTCCTCTCAGAAATCCACGTATTCTCATCTTCTCCATAGCCAATCCATTTGACTAGGAAGGAGGTCAAGCGCCTCTGGCCTTTCCCCCTGAACCGATGCGAGCGAAATGCCTCCACATGGAAGTATTCTTCTTCATCTTCATCATCACCTTGAATGATCGGCGGCGGTGGCGCTCTGTAAGCCGGGCGCTGCGGAAAATCTTGGGAACCGTCTTCATTTGCTTTCAGATGCGAGATATGAATGACGGGATGGATTTTGAAGTGAGCAGGCAACTCCAGCTTGTAAGCGACGTCCGACAAGACCTGCAGTATCTTGTAAGGGCCGTAAAATCGTGGCTGGAGTTTTCTCATTGCCCGCAGAGCTCTAGGCAGGCGGAGATGGGATGCAACAAGCCAAGCTGTATCTCCCACCTCGAACGTGAACTCCCGCCGGTGTTTGTTCGCATTCTTAGCCATCCTATCTTGAGCTGCCTTCAGAGCTACTCGAGCTCGTTCCCTCTCAGCCCGCAGCCGTGCGGAATATTCCTTTACTTTCTCAGAGCTAGGCTCCTGATCAGGTTTAAGAACCATGCTGAGTGGAACCCTGGGATGACGACCCTGAGTGAGGTAGAACGGCGTGTACCCATGGCTAGCATGCTCAGAGTCAATGTAAGCGAACTCGCACGATACGAGATGCTCATCCCAGTCATCCTGATACGGCGATACATACGCCCGTACCATATCCTCAATAGTCTTGTTAGCATTCTCCGTCTGACCATCTGTCTGAGGGTGATTTGCTGTTGACATATTCAGGCGTGTTCCAAGCTGCCTTTGCAGCGCTTTCCAAAAATCTGAAGTGAATCGGGGGTCTCTGTCGCTGATTATCGACTGAGGCATGCCAAAACGCCTAAAGACGTTAGAACGGAACAACTCAGCAGTGCCCTCTGCTGTTACGTCAACCGAAGTAGGTGCCAAAATCACGATCTTGGTCATGCGGTCGACGAATGTACAAATGCTGTCATGCCCGTGCTTCGTGCGGGGAAGACCGGTGATGAAGTCCATGGACCACGAAGCACCGGCCTCGACAGGGATGGGCAAGGGCTGTAACAAACCCATTTTCCTTTGGTGGCTCGGCTTGATTGCCTGACACGATGGACATGTACTGCAGTACTTATCCACGAATTGATGCTGCCTAGGCCAATAGAAGGCGCGTGAGAGACGTTCGTAAGTCTTGTCGCGCCCTAAGTGGCCGGAAAGCGGAGCATCATGAGCCTCATACATGAGCTTGTGGCGCAAATCACACTGCGGCACATACAGCCTGGATCCCTTATAGAGCAATCCATCTGTGAGCTGGAAATCTTTCCGCGAGCCCTTCTCAACTGATTTGAGAGTGCGCTGGTACTCCGGATCATCCGATGATTCTGTGCGGACATGCTGGAAGAGATCGTCATCCTTTTTCAGCCATGTTAACCCGTTCACTGTGTAGTCCGGACGCCGTGACAGTGCGTCGGCTACGATGTTCTCTTTGCCAGGACGGTGAACGATGTCAAAATCAAACTCAGCCAGAGTGCTCATCCAATTCATCTGCCTGTGGTTGAGTGTTGGCTTTGTCTGAATGAATTTCGTCGCCCAATTATCCGTGACTATGACGAACTTCTTTCCCCTGAGATGGAAACCCCACTTTTTGAGAGCGTGGATGACGGCCAACAACTCCTTATCGTGGTTCTCATAACGCGTTTCTGCGTCAATCATCTTCCTGCTTTCGAATGCGACGACACGCATGTCCATGCCCTCTCCCTGGGACAGGACTGCGCCGACGGCGTAGCCGGACGCATCGCAGGTGACTAAAAATGGCATAGAATAGTCAGGGGGTGCCAAAATCGGTGCGTGGGTAAGAGCGTGTTTCAGTTGCTTAAACGCTTTCTCTTGTTCGGGGCCCCACGTCCATTTGACATTGCCGGTGAGTGCAGACAGCGGTGCTGCTATCTTGGAGAAATCTTTGACGAATCGCCTGTAGAATTCTGCCAGCCCCTTGAACTGTAATATGTCCTTTACATTCTTGGGCGTGGGCCACTCAGCGACGGCACGAATCTTCTCAGGGTCCACTTCGATGCCAGTCCGAGTCCCATCGGAGCTGACATAGTGACCAAGAAATTTGATCCGGCGTTTGCCGAACTCACACTTGTGCGGGCGAGCGTACAGCTTATGCTCCCGTAGTAGTGCGAGGACGGTCTCGATGTGCTCAAGGTGCTCCTCCTCATTCTTAGACCAGATGATTAGGTCGTCCAGATAGCAGGTGACAAAACGTCGAGGTGTGGTCGGAGGACATCCATGATCAGTCGCTGGAAGGTGGCTGGGGCATTGCATAGACCGAGCGGCATCACGCGCCACTCGAACAATCCGTAGCGGCACCGAAACGCTGTCATGTGTGCACTGTCCTCCGCCATCCGAACTTGATGGTATGCTCCTGCCAGATCGATCTTGCTAAAGATAGTCGCGCCATGCAATCTATCAAGCAAATCATGGATCGGTGGTAGGGGGTACGCATTTTTGACGGTGGCAGAGTTCAGGGCCCGGTAGTCTAGACAGAACCGAAGTTTAGTCTCACCCGGCCGTTTGACCATGAGCACTGGCGAAGCAAACTGAGAAGAACTGGGCACGATGTAACCCCTGTCAAGGAAATCTGCGAGTTGAGTTCTCAATTCCTCGAGCTCGTCCTGACTCATGCGTCCCATGGGTCGCTGTGAGATCTGGACGCCCGGTATGCGCTCGATGATATGATCCACAGTCCTTTCTGGAGGAAATTCTGGTTTCCAGTCAGGGTCCTGGGAAATGACGTCGCTGAATGATTCGACTTTGTCATTCAGACGAGTTTGCCAACCAGGAGGCAGCGGTAGACCTTCTTGGCTATTGGTCGCCGCTGGTGCACTCTCTAGCACCTCCTTCAGAGATACTAAAAATACATCGTCCCCCCTTCGAACTGCCTGCTTCAGCTCTAAAGCAGACATTGTCAAGCTTGCTAGTCGCGCTCCGGTCTTATCGGATGCGGCGTGGTAGCGGTGTGTGCGACCAAGATGCTTGACTATCATGGTGCGTTTCTTCCAATCAATTGCCGGGTTCATGCGTCGCAACCATGGTACACCTAGCACGACATCGAATTTCGGAAGGTCCAGGACGTGAAAGGTATCGACATCTCAAAGCCCGTCTAGTCTGAAACCGAGCCGAAGTGCGGCGCTGCTGTCAAGGGTGCTGCCATCTGCTAAGCGTACTGCGTCAGGCTGATCTTTGACTACGGTCTTTAGTCGCAGAGCAGTAACTACCTTTGAGCTCAAAAACAACCCATTCGCGCCCGAGTCGATGAGGGCTTTGAATTGTTGTCCCTTGATGGTGATGTCAAACATGAGGAGGCTGGCGTCCTCTTGTTTTCCGTTCATTTTGAGCTTGCGGAAGGTTAGCGGTGGAGGTTCCGGCCTAGGTGGTGGGACTGGTTTAGCCCTAGGTATAGGTGGAACGAACCGTTTCTTCTCCCGAGGTGTCACCGGAGCCGGAGGGGGTGCCTTCCCCCCTTGAAGATCTACCAACGGCCCCCCTCGGCCCCCTGCTGACCGTTTCCCTGCCTTGGCTGGGGAGGGTGTGTGGGGCACTGGCCCCAACGGTGGCCAGACAAGCCACAACCGAAGCAGAGTTTCTCATCCCTGCGACGGAAGTGCTCCTGACGATCCGCAGCTGAGGGCATGTTTGGGTTCTGCTGCTGTTGGTGAGGCCTCATGCCCTGCTGCTGGTGCGGCCGTTGCTGCTGCTGCTGCTGCTGATGGGGAGGAAATCCCTGCGAGCGTTGTTGCTGCTGCGGTGGAGGGCCTGAGGAGCGCTGAGGTTGTTGCCTGTGGATGGCACCAAGGTCCATGGGTGTAGGCCCGCCCGGAGAACCATGACCGCTGTGCCTACCTTGGTATTGCCACCCGTTTTGGACATGGATGTTTTCCAGGCGTTCCACCAGCTCAAGTGTCTCCTCTAGAGAACCCGGCCGCCTAGTAGCAACCTCTACCCTGAGCTGTGCGTTGAGACCCTCTTTGTATAGGAATACTAGGTCTTTCTCCGTCACATCACCCACGATGACCATGAGCTGAAGGAACCGATCCATGTACATCTGCACCGAGTCCTTGCCCTGGTTCAACTTGAAGAGACAGGATTTGGCTACCTCGTACTTGTCTGCCGACTGAAACTGTTTCTTTATCCCAGATTTGAATTGCTCCCATGTGCTGATTTTGCTAAGGGAGTCGGCCTTTCGGCGGGAGAAGAACCAGGTGGCCGCATGGTCGACTAAGGCTTGGCCAGCATACATGATCATGTGTTCATCGCTTGTAACACCAGCAAGTACAAACATCTGCTCAGCCTGAAAGATCCATGCATCTACATCTTCAGCCTTGTCACGGATACCAGCAAACGTCCTCAGTTGCAGTTTCAAAAGAGAAGGTAACCGGTCAGGTCGGGTCACGTTGGTGCTACTTGATACGTTCAAAGAATTCAACTCTGTCGTTAAAGTTTGCACCCTCTCCGTAAGCCATGCTAACTGCGCAACAGGATCCATGCCACTCATTGTATGCTACTAAGGGTAGTAACCAGGGTGGGGACCGTGCGGCTGCGGCATGTGCCCGTAAACAGGCCTATGAGGGAAAGCCGGGATCGGGAAAGGAGGCGGCACAGGGATATCTGCTATCTGCTGCTGGACGTTTCCGATCCTAGAAACTAGGCTATCCAACTTGCTGTGAAAGCTGTTTAGCTGAGTCCTGTTCTCCTCGACAATGCGAACCTGCCGGGTGAGAATAACCAAAATTTCTTCGACCTGGGGATCCTTGGCAGCCGGGGCAGAGCGAAGGGCTTGAATCACGTTGGCCTGCTCAGTGCGACCGGTGTGCAGTGTAGCAATGGTCGAGCGCAGTTTAACGTTGGTCGACCTGAGCTGAGGGCAGGCCGAGCACGGGTTGTTGACCGCCTTGGGAGGGGGCGCAGCCTTGGTCTTCTTTGCGCTGCTGGACGGGACTACCTCCTCGTCATCCTCAATGTCTGGGTCCCCGAGGAGGTCCTCGATAGATGGCGAGTCGTCCACTGGGCGCTTTGACACTACGTGGAGGCAAAGTAATGTTCAGTGCCTGGAGCCGTAATGCTAAGGTGACCTAACTGTAGGATGACACAATCGCTCTGTGTGAAGATCACTATGAACTGCTGAATCTATGGTCTAGACTCGTTCGCAGAGCTGGTTGGAGTGCGTCGTTGCTGGAGGTAAGCAGGCCAGTTGCTGAACTAGATAGCCTGGTAAAGTTCAGCAGAATAAGCAGTGACGTCCAGTACAGAACAATCCCGAACAGGTCGAATGTGCAAGCACTAGTTGCGCAAGCAAAACGCACAAGTTGGACTGCAAGGTACTGACGGGTAGATTTCGACAGAGAGTGCGAAGAGCGTGATAGGCCCCCACAGTGATTTGTGGCAGGGATCAGAAGTGGCTCGAGACCAAATGAGACAGGACTGTATGTCACTTACTAGTGAACATAAGCTTGGAACGGGAGGCTGGCTTGGGGAGTCGGGAAAGTGGCAGCCTCTTCTTGTTACAACTTCTGGCAGCGGTCCAACAGTCTAATTGAAACAATTCCAAGTATAATCTAACTAGGCACAGAAAGCCACAGTATAAGAAGGCCATGGCAGGCCTTTTAAACAGTCATGTCAGATCAGGATAAGAAAGGCGTAAAGCTAGCATGGCGGCTGGAAGCTACTAGATAGAGTGAAGCGTAGCTACCAGCCGCTTACATAATAGAGTGAAGCGAAGCTACCATTCGTAAAGTGTCAATACTATGTTCGTCAGTGAAAAGCTTCAGTCCGTGTAGAGTAATACACGACTAGCAATAATATTAGCATGGCATGCATGCATGGCAGGCATGGAGTTGATAACTCTGCATGTGACAACATTCAGCTCCGTAACCATGCTGTCAGCTCTGTTACAGACTCACTGGTACTAGAACGTGGAGGGAGGTCCGGGACGGTGTTGAGGGTAGACGAGTAGACGGAGAGGTTGACTGAGGGGGGACTAGGTGCTCACGAGGGGAGACTTGCTGGAGACTAGAGATTTGATAGTGGGACAGTCAGGTATTGAGCCTGATGGATTGATCTCGTCTGAGACTTCCCCATGCCTAGCAGAGCTCGCTTATATGGGAGGTGCATGGTTTAACCCGTGAGGGTTCTGGTCTGGGCTTGCCAGACGTCCCTGCAGCTTCCGTAGCGGTGCGGAAGCACCGATAACGTAAGCCAGGTCGCGTCAGCGCTGGTAATTCTGGGGTACTGGTTGGATGACCATTACAGCAGGCAGCGGGTTGCGAGCTAGTTCTGCCGCTCGAGCCGCGTGTCGATCATCCTGTTGTTGTCGAACTTCTGGGACAAGTCTGATAGTCTGATCAACTACGCAAGGTTCTCCAACTTCTACCCTCCTAACTCCAAAGAAGCTCACCATCCTCTGTTTCTTCCGGCTATCGGATGCTGTTGCTGTACCGTACGCTAGGGGTGGTCGCGGAGGAGGGGTGGTGCCCTCCATAGTGAAGAACCCGTTTTTTAGACGGCGCAGTTTGTCACTGAAACGCCACACTTGGGTTGAAAATGCGTGGTGATTTGAATTTGGGGGACCCCTATTATCGAAGGTGCTACTATTGGGGGTTGCTTCCCCCAATGTCGAAGCACCAAAACCTCGTGGCAGTACGGTAGTTCAATAGTTCCGCGGACCCCCCCCCCTCCGCGGAAAAGAATGCGTTCCTCCACCCTTACAGCCCAATTCTGATTGGTGGAGGAAACAAGCGTGGAGGAAAAATACGAAAGTTTTCGAAAGTTCCTCCGAAAGTTCCTCCACCCCTGTTCCACGAGGCGTGAGATGGAGGAAGAGTGGCGAAGGTTGGAGTTCTGTACGGGAGATCTCCACAGCGCTCTTTCCTGCCGCCTATTTCATTTCTTTTGTGCATTCTTCCTTGCTTTGTAAATCATTTCTGCATATCGTTCTGTTATTATCCCTAGTAGACCGAGTATGGAAGCAGCACATTATTTATGTGGCTGTAGATCGCTCGCTGTTTTGTGTGACTGTCGATCGCTCGCCCCATCATCGAAAGAGCCGTCGTTTGCTGCCTTCATCCACGCCAAATCGCCGGAATGATATCAAAAGTTAAAGAAAGAACTTGCGATTAACGGCATATAGAAAGGAAAGGACGCGGAAATTATCTCGGCCACGCTGGCAATGAGCTCAATAGTTCAATAGTTCCGCAGACCCCCCCCCCCCCTCCGCGGAAAAGAATGCGTTCCTCCACCCTTTCGAAAGTTCCTCCACCCGTTCCTCCACACCTGTTCCACGAGATCGGGTGGAGGAACTTTCGAAAGGGTGTAGGAACAAGTTCCTCCATGCATCAGAATCGTGCTATTACTCCAACCCGGAATGTTGAGGTACTGCGAGATTTTCTTGGCTCGAGGAGAACATGGCAAAGATGCATGGTGAATTTCACTCGGAACAAAGGCACGTGGGGTCCTGTCAAGAAAATCTCACGAGCCGATGGGGGCGGAAACTTCGTCGTCAGGCAGATAGGTATTACGCTAGATGTACAGACCGTTTCTGATTGATGGAGGAACTTGTTTCCTCCGTGGATGAACTTTTCCTCCACCCGATCTCGCGGAACAGGTGTGGAGGAACAGGTGTGGAGGAACTTTCGAAATGCCAATTTCGGCAACGCCAGGGGCGCGTTCGCTTTGGCTCGAATCCAGTCGTTGGGATCATTTGCCGCCCAAGTGTGGAACTAGGTAGGACCATTTTTGCCCACTTTCTCGCCAGTTTCACCTACTTGCAGGAATCCGTCAGCCAAAGACGAATTCACTGCCAACTTCTGTTATGAGCACAACACGATCGTCGTGGCGCGCTTTCTGAAATGATCCTAGATGTACACGAAAGTACAACGACTAACTGTCGCCCAACTCGCGCCTCTGTGGATCGAGTTAGGATCATCTCAGGATTCTGTACATCGCCCACTTTTGGCTCGGATCACCCCCAAAGCGAATGCGCCCCAGGCTGCTGGCGTCATGGGAGTGTGAATACTGGAGCTTCAGCGTGACGTGTTCGCACCATTTTCGTGAACAAGTCAGCCGATACCGATTCCCATCTCCCAGTTGTTTAAAGTTTGAAGAGGAACGGCAAACTCGAAGATATCACTGTCCAATATCTTCAAAGCTAAGTGAGGCAACGCTTTCGGTCCTCGAAAGTCGGGCGCAGATAACTCGAGAAGTCACCCGGCTGATGTAAGCTTGGTGAGGCGACGCTGTCGGAAGGAGTTGTGAGCCCGTATGTAGGTTTGTGAGAAGAAGCGTAAATACCCGAGTGACTGAAAGGAACGAAAAGGGATAGGGTTTGGGTTTTCAGTTGGTTTCCCTGGGACATCGGTTGCCAACCGCCAAAGTTGTCGATGTTTTGAAAGGCTCGTTCTTCGCGGTCGCCCCAGTGTTTCGATTCATTTTTTGTTCCACTGGCGTATCTCGTGGCTCCCGACCTTCTGGCAGTGCACTGCAACGGAGGCGCGTGGAGTGGAGAGAATGAGCCGTACTTTCTTGGGCATGCTATTTTGAGGGGTTTGCGGTGAAAAGTGGTGCCGATTTCAGAAACAAGCCATTGCGTTACTTTGTATTGGGCGCAACGTCGTTTGTATGTCTGTTAGCAATGTATATGCTCGTGGTGGGGCAGCCACGGCCTCGGCCACGTTGGTTTTGGATACTGCACAGTACGCGTCGTGCACACGCGTTGCGCTGATTTAAGCGTAAACTCTTTGAACATGTCAGACGCGATGTCAGGGCTGCTCGCGTTGATCCGTAGCGCTGCAGCCAGCGGCTGCCTAGTTTTCGAAATTGCAGGATGGCAGTTGACACAGCAGAGCATATGAAAGACCATCGTAGGGACTATCGTACAGCTTTGCTTTAGGCGCAAACTCGTTTTCTATGTTAGGTTTGGCAGTGTTGGCAGACTTGCTTGCCTGCTTCGGTTTCCCGTGAATGAAGTGCGACGATCGTTCGACAGAGCGACCAGGGCCACTCATGCACAAAATCTGTCATCCAGATACACCACAACTGCAGCAGCTTACCGGTAACAAGAAACAGATAGGCACACTCACATGTCGAAATATTGGCACCTTTGTCTGTTCTGATTGAGGCTGATTGAGCTCAGGACTGGCCAACTTCTATATGTGTTCGGTGAGCAATCAGATTGTTGCAGTGTGCAAAGTATCACTTCTGGCACCCAGCTTGCACATATAGTTGATGCGATGGCATTTTTTGACAAAGTGACAGGTGCCATGCACAGCTGATGGACAAACCAGGAATCCTAGCAGAGGGACTGAGGCAGGCACGGTGCCGCAGCATGCAATGCACCTAACAGAAAACATGCAGCAAGCGCACGCAACAAGTCCCCACACATGACAGCATCCCATCGCATTGTGTGCTCACACCGGTTCACATGCACACGCCATGCAAAAAAGATGATGCCGCACTGTAAAAGCTGTGCCTTTGGCGCAGCCCCCGAGTGACGTGGTTGGCCTCGTGCTTTGTGAACCGTAGCTATATCGTAGGAGCCATGTGGTTGAAGTAGGAGATGTGATCTGGACTGCTGGCACATAGAGATGCGGCCTGGTTGGAAATGGGTGGCTATCTGAAGGGCCTAGGTAGTGCTTTGGTTGTTGTCTGTGTGGTGTGATGAACCTTGCACACTTAAAACATAACCCTCATGTAGGGTACTACTGCTTATGCGTGATCTGACATGTAGTAACAAACTTGGCAACTGCTGCCATGACACACAACTTAGGACAGCTCAACAGGTGGCAGGGCACACACGTCACTCGGGGGTTGCGCCAAAGACACAGCTTTACATATACGTCCTTTGGCTGAAGAAAGATGATGAGTGAGGCAGCGCTTTAAGACAGTGGTTTGGTCGTTCCGATTTTGTTAAAATTTGAAAGCTATCCCATGCGGAGTGACAGTCGGTATGGTGTGTAAGTTGTGACATGCCCATGCGGAGTGCTGGGGAACAATCGCATCTTGCATACGGGCCCTTGTTTTTTGGTCAGAGGGCTAGTCTGTTTCCTGTTGCTGCAAAGTAGGGCCATGTCAGAGAGCGCTCGTAGCGAAGGTTTCGTGCTTAAGCTTAATTCTTAGCGTGGCTTGGTCATGCTGCCGTGGTGCAACAGTTCTAGCGTAGCCCCAGAGGTGGGAACTAAGAAGCCCGGAGGAGGGCAGTTTGGAAGTGGAGCGTAGATAGTTACTCCCAAGTCGGCAGGTTGGGGCAATGCAGCTAGTCAGTTTCTCGAGCGTAGATAAGTCCAAATGCCGAGGTGCAAATTGAAGCAACGCCTTCAGGTCTTCAGGAAGTCCTGTACGTGGGCAGTTAAAAGTCCCCGAGGTGGGCGGGAGTTCGCTCGGTCAGGAGCTTTGGCATCTAAGAAGCAAGGTAGCACAATCCGGATACGCTTCTGCTCCAGTCCGCTCCGCTCCGCTTCGATACTGCAGGCTCGGAGTATCAGTACTTTGCAGTCAAAAACTTGTTTTAGGCACATTCTGGCTTACATACTAGCATACAAAGACATGAAGATGGTTGCAGGCCATGCATGCCCAGATGCTACCCCTGCTGGCCCCAAAGTAACTATGCATCCATGCATCATGCATGCATGCATGCATATTCGTTAGGACGTGGACCATGCAAAATGCTTTGGCAAAACAGCGGATGATTGATGTAGTCCCCAACTCCTGATGTGTCCAAACAATAACAACTAACAACCCCAGTTTGTGCTTGCCATGCATAACCAATATCCCCTCAAATTCCCCTTTGCCCTTCAAATCTGGCTGCAACCTCGCCTGATACCGTCGGTATGCAGAATGAGGCGACTTTGGCTCAGGGTTCTCCGGGGAAGGCTGGGTTTTCTTAGCTCGTCAAGTGCTGAATTGCTGATCGATCTGACGATTGGAAGATGGCTCGGATACCGTATAGTAGTCGCAGACGTGTTTCGTTGTTTTCGGAGTTCGTTGTTCCTTAAAACAGGCAATTGATTGTTGCAGGCATCTTTCCCTGTCCCTGTGTTGCAATGGGCTAAAGTAAAGTCTTCGTCATACCGGAGCCAAACAACTTAAGCTTGCATTGCTTGCAACGCCATTGCGTATTGGAAGACAGCTTGTACGGGTCAGAGAGTTTTGGCGTTTTCCCGAGGTTATCAACGAATGAATCTGTCTGGGACGTCATCAGCGATGTCCTGAGCTCTATCGGATACGTTGTGTAGGCGTACTATCGCGTGGTTGCTGAAGCCGCCCCCAAAGGCATCTAAGACGCAAGTGTGCAGGGGTTGCATGGCCTGTCATGTCGCCCGGAAGGGCTGCAAAAAAATTCCTGCATGGTGAGCCGGATCGGAGCAGTATTGCCGTATCCGGAGCGGAGCAGCGATCTACTCCGGATACGAAACAGCTTTTGCCGTATTGTGCTACCTTGCGGAGAAGAGGATGGTTGATGCCGTGGTGGCTAAGTGTTTTCGCTCTAGCATAGCCCCGGATGTGGGAACTGAAAGTCCCTAAGGTGGGTAGTGGGAGGCGAAGCGTGGACAATCAAGTCCTCCTCTGTCGTCAAATTGAGGCAACGTGGCCAGTGAGATACTTGAGCGTACGGAAGTCATGTTGCCGGAGTGTAGTTAGCGACAACACCATTAGAAGGGCCCATACGGGGCACTTAAAGAGCCCCCGAGATGGGCAGGGGTGGATGTCGGTGGAGCGAGCGAGGCTCGTCCATGTGCATCGGCAGGGGAGTCGAGTGTATGCAAGAGAGTAGATAAAATAGATAAAGATGGGGAACTTTGTGGTGAACTAAGTTGGGACTCGCTCACCAGTGAGCAGTTGTTGTTTGTTTGAGGCTTTTGGGGCTGGTGTTGGTGCTAGTACATGTTGTTGACGCTGCATGCATTGGTTGTTGTGGGATGTGGATGTTGCAGGTTGCTGAGTTGCAAGCTGTTGTGTTGCATTATGGGTTGCATACTTGCATGTTGTCGTGTTGCATGATGTTATGTTGCATGTTATTGTGATGCGGGCTGTTGTGCTGCATGTTGAGGTGCATCATGTTGTTGTGGTGCAAGTTGAGGTGCATGTTGTTGTGCTGCAGGTTGTTAGGCTGCATGCCATTATGTTGCAAGTTGGCCTTGATGTTGCAGGTTGAGGTGCATGCAGTTGAGTTGCAGGAGCAGGTTGAGGTGCATGCAGTTGAGCTGCAGGTTGTTATGATGCATGCTGTTGTGAATCATATTGGTGTGCCGCTAGTGCCGCATGCTGAGCGGCATGTTGTTGTCCTACATGCCGCCTAGGTTGCATGTGGTTGAGATGCATGTTGTGGTGTTGCATGTTGGCATGTAACGCTGCATGCTGTTGTGCTACATGCTGCGGTGTTGCAAGTTGAGCTTGATGTTGTTCTGATGCTGGTTGTTGAGATGCATGATGTTTACGTTGCATGTTGTTGTGTTGCAAGCTGATGTGTTGCATGCTGAGCTGCATGTTGTTGTGTTGCAAGATGCTAAGGATGCATTCTGTTAAGTTGAAGGCTGTTGTGCTGCATGATGTTAGTTGTGATGCATGCTGCTATGCGGCATGTTGTTGTGATGCATGTTGTTGTGTTGCAGGCTGTTGAGCTGCATGCGGTTGAGTAGGTTGAGTTGCAAGCAGGGTAACCCGGTACGGAAACACGGTACGGGAATACGGTGCGGTACGGTACGGATACGGTACGGACAAAAGGGACGGTACGGTAGGTCAATACGGTCCAAGATTTTCCCCATTTTCAAGGCTCAGAACAGCAGGATCCACACAGAGAAAGACATGCATGAAACACTCACATGACTGTTTGATCCCATGCACATCCTGACATACTGCATGGCTGCATGGCAGTCCCCATGCAATTTTTGCATGGCCCCCAAATAACCACCAAGGATCTCCATGCATGCATGCAGATTTACCAGGCTGACATGATAGGAGAAAATATGATCATTGATGCAATCCCAAACTCCTCACAGATCGCCATTACAATGGTTCCAACATGCCATTCAGCATTTCTGTAATTCAGCTAGTTCATATACCGTAAACGCTACCCACCAGCATGGCACATGAAATTTTATATGCATGAATATAGCAATAGAAACAAGAGGCCTCAGAATCACCTTGCATAGTTGCTGAGTTGCATGGCATGCATGGAAATCACTTCGTAAGGAGACACGGAGCTCCTGTGTCTTGCCTCCCTCCTGGGAGTCCTGGACTCATGGGCTCCTACTCCTCCTGGCCTCCTGCCCTCCTGCCCTCCTCCCTCTATGCAGCTTTGGATTGTGACTTGGTGCCAAGTTCTGTCTTATTGCCACTAGATTTTGGGTTAGACTTGTACTTTCACGAGCAACGAATGCCTCTTTATCACTGGAAGCGAGCGAGCTTACGTAGATTTTGATGCCCTGGATTTGTGGACTGTGGACGGTGTGGATTTGCCAGACGAGGGAGACGATCACACGACATCACCGCAATATGCCTGTATCACCCGTCCTAACGTCTTACACGCCGCAACTTGTCCTGTAATGCCCGCGAGGTGATTGGTAAATCGCGTAGTGTTGACGATAATATAATTACAAAATTTGTATCGCCCACGCTTGGCCTGGCCAGCCTTCGATGACGGCTGCAAAATCCAATGCGAATCAGCCGTGTACGCTGCATTCCTGTTCTCAGCGCTACCTCCATCGCTCTCATGCAGTCATGCAGTGCAGGAAATGGCGACCGTACTTGGCCGTGTTGCAAACGGTACGGTACGGTACGGATACGGTACGGGATTTTAGGCCAATACGGCCCGTACTGGGTAACCCTGGTTGCAAGCTGTTTATGCGGCATGTTGTTGTGTTGCATGCCGGTGGGATACAAGCTGAGATGCATGTGTGGAGGCTGCTAGTGTTGCATGATGATGGTGTTGCACGTTGTTGAGCTGCAGATTGCTACTCTTGTTGCTGCTCCTACTCCTCATATTGGCTGTTGCTGGAGATGTTGTAGTATGCATGTTGTGGATGCCATAGGCGGCAGGCTGTTGCGGTTGTTGGCTATTGACTGCAAGTTGTTGTGATTGCGGAAGGATGTTGAGGCTGCATGTTGTTGAGTTGCATGCCGTTGGTGTTGTAGTAGTTGTAGGCAATTGAGCCGCATGCGGTTGTTGCTCTTGCCACTGCTATTGCTGTTATTTCTGCGGTTGAAGTTGGTGCGGCTATTGATGCTATGAATACTGAGGAGGCTGTTGTTGCTGATGCGGTTGCTGAGGTTGCAACTGTTGTTGATAATGCATGCTGCTGATGTTGCTATTGCTGGCCATGTCAGACCCATGAGGGATCAGCTTAGTGAGGCTTAAAGCGTTGGAAAGTTGAGCGTAGATAAGTCCTGTGGCTGTGGCTGAGTGAGGCAACGCTGTCCGACTGAGTTTGGTGGCCCCGGGAAGGGGATTGGGGGACGAAGCGTGAACAAGATCTTGGCAGGGCGAATGAACAGTTACTCAGTTGGCCACTTCAGTTTAAAATATATATGCTATTCAGCTCACCACCGTCGTCTGCGACTGCGTCCTGGTCTGTGTCGTCATCTTGCGCCCTCTTTCCAGATCGCTGGATATAGGGAAACTCCTTGCGCCGAGCAGAGGGTTTTCGGCCGCCCTATTCGTGTTCATATTATTCCTATTGCTTCTCAGACAGGCTTACGCTCTTAGCCTCGTAAAGTAGCACACCAGACATTCAAACGGTTCACACGTGTTCATACATGTTCAGCTACTCGCCTCCGCTATACATTGTCTTTCTTACACCGTTCTTACACTTACGGTGTAAGTGACCGTAACAAGTTACAGGTGACTTCAACTTACGGTGTAAGTTCTCAACACTGATCGGAAGACTGCGTACTGTACTGTAGTCGAGACGGCAGTAATTCAGAAGGCAGGCTGTATGTCGCCCTGGAGTCTCTATTTCATGCCACATATAAGCTTGCCCTCGAGTACGAGCTTGCAACTTGGGCACCGACAGGACGTCGTTTGTCAGGTGTTCTTATAATACCAAATACATTCGTCGGTTTGCCCGGGACACACGTGGATCAAATGAATAGGAAAGACACGCACCTCGATATCACAATATGTGCAACTTACCATCAGAATCTTCTCGACGTTAACATGAAAAAACAAGACGATCGAATTTTGAATGGATTGAGGGAATCTTGCGGGTTTCACGAAGTTGTGTAACATCTGGTGATCTCCTGACACATGTGCTGGCAACACCTGTGGGCGCGTCCGTACACTTTCCGTATTTAATGCCCGAATGTAGCTCTCACTGTCCCTACTCAGTCTATTGTTCTTGATACTCAATCTTCAAGAAGCAAGATGAAAGGTATGTTGCTTACCTTCGTATATCACGTTTCGTCACAGCTTGCTGGGCACTGCATTGTCTTCGCTTCTTTCCGACTCTGAACACTGCGAATGACTCTGAACACTGCGAATGACTCTTGCCTCGCAGCCTCCCTCTTCAGCCGCCTCCTGTTCGTGATAGCGCTCTGCCTGTTTGCCAGCATCTTGGTTGATGCCGCAAGAAGGTGCGGGATATCATGACTGCCATTATGCGCATCCTGTAGCATGGCACACGCGCCTTTGCATCTTACATTCTCGCGGAATGTGCTTGTGGCGTGTGTTGCCCAACCACGATGACTAATGTCTGGCACGGTGGACGTTTTTGGGGAATACCATGACTCTGACCACGCCCAGGATTATAGAGTATGCAGATGGCAATATCTCCTGATGCCTTTGATGCACATGCCGATGCTCTGGGCTGCCGTGGACCGCCTGATCCAACTCTCTCCTGTCCGCCCTTCTCTGTCCTCAACTTAACTCCCTGCCTCGCAGCGATGCTGGCACCTTCGACGACAAGATCCGATCCCTGAGGGTCGCAGCACAGGCAGAGACCGCCCAAGTTGCCCGCAAGCTCGTCTCCACCCTGGATGAGGCGACAGACCTCGATCTCTCGGAGCTCAAGATCCCCAGGCGCTCCCTTCATCACTCCGATATGGGCATGGGCCCATATGGACCTTATGGCATGTACCCTCCCATGTACCCTCCCATGTACGCACCCATGTACCCCCCTCCCACGCCGTTTTAGTCCATCCTCATCAAACGGATGAAATACTTGGCTGTCTGCATGGTTTGATCGTGGCCACCATGCAACAACCCTGCAAAAGGGGTGCAATCTTCCCTTCTGCGTAGTGCATACGTCCAACTTTTTGTCTGATAGTCCTGATAGAATGCTGGCAATGGAGAACAGATTCATGCATGCACACATACAAATAATGGCGCGCTAGATCGGAATTCAGGGTCATATTCTCCATTCCAGTTATAATTTGTTTTGTAGTCATAGGTTGGCTGTGAGTGCACCCTGGAAATACTTGTCCACTGCGAGAACCAAATTTGCGCCTATTTACCACTGGAATGTAAAGGGTAGCTTGCGACTTGTAGTTTATATGCAGGGCTCTCTTGCACTGGCAGGCGTGCTGTGGCTCAGTTTTTCTGGAGAAATACACCTGTTCCATGCAGCCAGTTCGAGAAATGTATTGATTCCAGGACGCTCAGCCATGGGTCAATCATGAAGTACCGGTGACCTCTTTCAACTACCGGTATGCCTATCATATAAAACTTCACTGAATAGAAGGTAGTCGAAAAATATCTCGATTGTGGCGCCTTTCTGCGAGAAATTATGCCTCGGCCCAGCAGAGGGTTACGTTCATTGGCACGCCTTAGGGTATGGACTGCACCCTTCAAATTCATCTGTCCTTGTTACTAGTCAAAGGGACCTTCAATTACGTCCGAACCCGCCCAGGGGCCTTCCTAAAAGGGATTCTACACAAAGTAACACTGGCCTGCACCCCTGCGTCCATGATGAAGTAAGGGACCGGGGATAGGCAGGCCCCCGCACGGTGCCACAGGCTTCATGAGTTGTACTGGGGCCACCGCCAGGCAAGGGTGGGATGCCTTCCCTCTTTTAAGATATCATTGAGGCATAAATGTTTGAAGCCGTGCTGGGATGTCCTTTCCTGTCTTTATTTCCAGCCTTTTGTCTGTCCCTCAATTATATTTCCTCCTTTTCTCCGAGCTCTTGTCACATATTCTCTTTGGCCATTTTCTGTTCCCAACGAAACAGTTGGGCGCCCACGCCCACG
This sequence comes from Limnomonas spitsbergensis, assembly GCA_037349105.1. Lineage (NCBI taxonomy): Eukaryota > Viridiplantae > Chlorophyta > Chlorophyceae > Chlamydomonadales > Limnomonas > Limnomonas spitsbergensis. The sequence goes on from JAYJMM010000038.1 coordinate 3,068,981, forward strand.
CGGTGAAGCCCTTTCTTGCAGGGCCCTGAGGTTTAAGGTCATTGACCCCGCGTCTGTCAGAGAGGACCCATCGGGGATGAGAAGCAGTGTAGGGGGGGGAGGGAGAAGAGGGTGAAGACGAAGAAGGTAAAAACTGCGCTGTGATGTCAGATGAGGAGGCCAGGCAGAGGCCACATTGCTGCAGAGTGGGCCAGGCCAGGTTTCAGGCCAAAGAACGAGCTATGGCGACAGCTAAATATACAAATACAACTAAACCATGCTGCTCTTGGGAGCACTGCTGAGGAGTGCTTGCACAGCGATTTCATGACGGCCGATACAAGCGAGGGTTTATAAACCCCCATTCATAAACCTCCATCCTCAACATATGTTTATTGACCCCCGACTGACACCCAACCTGCGACGCGCCTCCGGAACCCAGTCAAACCTTGATTTCTCAGTCAAACAGCAACGTTTGAAGGTAAATGAGGGGTCTGAACCCATCATATTATTCATATGATCAGATGGCTTCTCATGGCATCCTAGCTAGCTACCAAATATCAAATGCCCATTTAAGGGAAAATAAATTACCGTATATATGGGATCCAGCCCGGGATACCGATTATGTACTAACCTACCTGCCTATTTGACTACCCTCGCTGGACATCGAAATGCTTTAGAAACTGCGGGGGGGGGCTTGAGGCAGTACACTAGCATCTGCCTTCAGCTTTGACAGGTGCACTTTGAGCGCCTCTCCCATGTGCTTCTTAGTAACATCCTCGCCCCCCCCTCAAACTCCTCAGCGCTGATGGCATATCTGATATCTCGCCATATCTGCCTCTGTTAGCTCCTAACCAGGGTGGGCCGACTCATGGGCTAGGGATTGGTAGCTCGAGACATGACCATGTACCCACAACGCTCTTGCACAGGGAAAAAGCCACGGGCCTGTCGGTGCATGAATTGTTGACAGAACTTAAGTTGGCAGCCGCAAATGACAGTGTGTAGTACAAGGGGCAGAGGGACCTGACAGCCAGCATGCTGCTGTTAGAACCTTTCACCAGGTCAGGTTTGCACTGGCCTGATGCCCTGTCTGCAGTCTGCACACACTAGGCTGCAAAATCTGCAAGCCTCAGCACCTCCGGGCTCCAGGCCGCTTATTGCACCACATTGGCGCAACAAGATATGCCAATGACGCTACACCTCTGGGCCCTGCTAAGTTTATTTTCTTCCAACGGGACATTTGGGCGCCCACGCGGCCGAGCCTTTTTGAGCAGGGCCCAGAGGTGTAATGTCATTGACCTATGGGCCCTGCTCGGCCGCGTGGGCGCATAACTTAAGGGTTGGGAGGACAGAACAAAGCAAACACAAGGGGGCAGGAAAAGAGGAGAAAAGTGGGAAATAAAGTGAAGGGACAGTCAAAAGGTTGGAAAAGAAAGACAAAGACAGTTCCAGCCTCTGAAAACGTGTATGTCGCACCATAAAGCAGTAAACGCGCCAATATGGTAAACTCCGTAATCTCCGGTAAAGGCGCCTTAGAGAGGTGTCCTTCTACTCACAAACAGGCTCCTTGTACATCAGACAAGAGCTGTTAACTGGCTACTGTAAGGTTCAGCCCTAGCAGGAAGTCTCTCTGCCTAGGGGTAAGTCTGGGTGTCCCTGTGTCGTGGGTACCGCCCCTACTACTTCACTCGAGATGTGCGCATCAGGTCCGTGGCGGACTTCTCCCTCACGACAGTGATGGGCGCCTACGGGCAGACTTCGTGACTACTCACTGGCTGCGGGTGCTCAACGAGTTAAGCTTCTAAACTTGTATTTGAATGTCAGGCAATATCTTTGGGAGGCACCGGCTTTCTGGCTGTATGGTCGCGATCCAGCTGGGCAATATCAGGTGCACTTACCGCGTCACACGCGGTGAGGGGTACGGGATCGTAGACTGCGAACTACTGTTCTGCAGGGATCTCGTTCCTCAACTGAGGTCTTGTTCTTCTGCTATCTCAGCGGAGGTTGAGCTAGTCTTGACTTGATATAGGTACTGACGTTATGAACACCTCAGGCCTCGTGCATTGGATGACGGCCGGAGCTTGTTACATAAGAGGTCTGTCCTTTTGAAAGGGACGAAGTAACTAGTTTAGGCAATTGCCGGGATACAGGGACCCGGCAGGCCCAATTCAAAGTACGGGACAGCTAAACCCCTGGCGTAAGCGGGTTTCTAGGTTCCTATTCAAATAAGGAGGATCCGCAGGGAAGCTGCGAAGCCTCCGAGGTCGCAAACTGCGGCCTAAACGGTTTTGGCACGTATACCGTAATATACCGTGACAGCCGCGCACCATAAAGCAGTAAACACGCCAAGATGGTAAACTCCGTAATCTCCGGTAAAGGCGCCTTAGAGAGGTGTCCTTCTACTCACAAACAGGCTCCTTGTACATCAGACAAGAGCTGTTAACTGGCTACTGTAAGGTTCAGCCCTAGCAGGAAGTCTCTCTGCCTAGGGGTAAGTCTGGGTGTCCCTGTCTCGTGGGTACCGCCCCTACTACTTCACTCGCCCCCCCGCTCCTCAGCGTTAAGCCTATCGGGCATGCGCTGGGAGCCGGAAAAAGGGGTCGGTACTGTTAGGAAGAAATTTCTGGCAATATGTACACCTCAGAAGATCAAACTATCAAAGCAAATCTGCCTGGTTCAGGCCTTCTACACGCATCTGCCTGGTTCAGGCCATATACACAAATCTGCCTGGTTCAGGCCGTCCAAACGCATCTGCCTGGTTCAGGCTTCCTTCAAGGCAAAATTCACATAATCTCTGCAAGCAATGCGCACATACTGCGCGTCATTCTAAGCATCTCAGTTGCCCATCACCAAACTTGGCTGTTAATCAGAATCATTAGGCCAGGCTAAGTATAACCGCTGCTCTCACCCCACTGCGCCATAGACGCCTGGTCTTTAAGGCCACAGGAAATGCGCGCCGCAGCAGCGGCTTCTGCCCCCTTGGGTACTATCACTACTCCACAAAATCAAGTCTTGTCGTCCATGCGCTAGCATATGTACTACCGCAGCCTTGCTGCTGCGGCTCTTGAGAAACAAATTTTCGTAACCCGTCGCTGCTCTAGGTCTTGTCGCCACCTAGCATAAACCGCCATTGACTTGCTGGCCTCCGGCCCAGCACCTGCCGTGCACTAGGACCAGGTGCGCTGTGCCTGAAAGCGTCTTCTGCTGCTCAGCCTCTGCCCTTTCCGGCCGGTTGCGGTGTGAGTACCGTCACATGCTCAGCAGCCTTGCCGCTCTGGGCTTGGCCTTCCCTGAGGTTCAGGTATCGGTGCACCCTTCAAGTGCCAATTCCTCTTCTTTGTTGGAAGCCTAGCGCCACCTTGGCCCATCTATGGACCGCTCACGGGGTGACACTGGCCTCTCCTCATCCAAGGAATATCTTCCTCCAAAAAGTCTCTGCTTCCAAGAAGCCTCTCGCTCCTCTTCCCCCTCTTCCGTCTCTTCCCCCTCTTCCGTCTCATTCTCCTCTTCTGCCGCAGGCCTGTGATCTGTGACAGACAGGTCCCCCATTTCCAGGGCGAACTTCTCCCACAGCACCACCTGCTGCGTCAGTACAGTGATCTGCTCCTCATCGGTCATATTCAATTACCCTGGCACCGTGATTACGAACGTGCTCAGCTTGCCCCTGGTGGCCACTGGCAGCCCCTCATAGAACATGTGCGAGACCGAGTGCCTTCTGCCAAAGTAGTCCACCGCATCCCTGGAGATCTGCAGCAACTCTGCTGTGGACAGTACTCTGTGCGCAAACGCCTCCACTGTCTCCTCTGACTCGACCTCTGGATCCAAGGTTGTTTTGACTCCCAGCTTGAGGTTGGTGATCGCGGATCTCTCATCCGAGGTCGGCTTCCCCACCTCCTCCTTTACCACCCTGATCCACAGGGTAAGAAGGGAAACCTCACAGCACTGCTCCTCTGCTGGAGCGGCCCACTGCCCCCCGATCCTTTCCATATCCTTGGTGGCCCTGTCCCCTGCGTGGGGCGCTGCCCTGATGGCCGCCATCAACGGCCCCACACTGGCAGGCTTGTTGTTCCACAACCTGGCCAGGGATCGCACGAGCATGGCCATGGCCGAGGGTGACTGGCAGGATCCAACAATTTCCCCTGCCACCACGGCCAGCGCCGGTGGTTCATCTGACAGCGCCAGCCTGTTGTGTGATCCCCAATAGCCACACGCCTGGCAATATTTCTTGGCTGCAACCGCGCCCGGGTGTGACATATCCAACACCGGCACGTTGCCTTGGATAGCTGGGATTTTGGTATATTTGGCCACCCCTGCCAGCTGCAGGTACATCTGATGCAGCACCTGCAGGTTCATCCTTGCCTGCTCCCTATTGAGCCTCTTCATTTCCTGGTCGCTGGACTCCCGCCTGGCCCCTGGCCCGCGCCTGTCCGCTCCACCTGACCCCGACTCGTCTGAACTGGAGTCTGATCCAGATCCGCTACTGTCGCCCCCTGATGGGCTGCGCTGGTACTGGCTGTTTCTGCGGCCAGCCCCATCCTGGGCTTGTCCGCCCCCGGACGACTGTCTGCCGGCCCTGCCCGTGGAGCCTCTGCTCCCCTCGGGTGGCGGCTGATCAGCCTCATCTCTGCTTTTTATCTCCTCTGGGCCAGACTCCCGAGGCTGTGATCCTCTGCCGGATTCTGCCTGCCCCCTGGGCGGCTTCTGGCCTGGCCCGCCTGGCTGTGTCCTCCTGCCGTATTCTGCCGGCCCCCTGGGCGGCTCCTGGCTCTGCCATGTTGGCTGTTCCCTGCCGTCTGCCTGCCCCCTGGGCGGCTTCTGGCTCTGCCAGCTTGGCTGTTTATTTCCGTCTGCTTGCCTCCTGGGCGGCTCCTGGCTCTGCCAGCTTGGCTGTTCCCTGCCGTATGCCTGCCCCCTGGGCGGCTCCTGGCTCTGCCAGCTTGGCTGTTCCCTGCCGTATGCCTGCCCCCTGGGCAGCTCCTGGCTCTGCCAGCTTGGCTGTTTCTTTCCGTCTGCCTGCCCCCTGGGCGGCTCCTGGCTCTGCCAGCTTGGCTGTTCCCTGCCGTCTGCCTGCCCCCTGGGCGGCTCCTGGCTCTGCCAGCTTGGCTGTTCCCTGCCGTATGCCTGCCCCCTGGGCAGCTCCTGGCTCTGCCAGCTTGGCTGTTTATTTCCGTCTGCCTGCCTCCTGGGCGGCTCCTGGCTCTGCCAGCTTGGCTGTTCCCTGCCGTATGCCTGCCCCCTGGGCGGCTCCTGGCTCTGCCAGCTTGGCTGTTCCCTGCCGTCTGCCTGCCCCCTGGGTGGCTCCTGGCTCTGCCAGCTTGGCTGTACCCTGCCGTATGCCTGCCCCCTGGGCGGCTCCTGGCTTTGCCAGCTTGGCTGTTTCTTTCCGTCTGCCTGCCCCCTGGGCGGCTCCTGGCTCTGCCAGCTTGGCTGTGTCCCTCCTGTGTAATTCCTGACCCAGGAATCTGACAGCACCTCCTCTCTGGCCTCTCTGGACCCTGGGGTGGGCGCGGCCCTTGCCTGCTGCTGCCACCTTTGGACCTCCCTGAGCTCCTCTGGTTGCTGCACATCTGTTTCATAACCTTCCCACTCTTGATCCCCCACTTCTTCATCCTCGGGTTCAGATCCAGGCTCCTCCTGATCTCCTTTCACCCCATTGCCCCACTCATCTGCGAAGGCCTTAACGGCCAGGGCTGCCTCGCGTCCTGCTCCTCCCTTGGACGCCTGTCCAAGGGCGGCCAACAGCGTCGCCCTGTCCTGCCCCGTGTGTGGGATCCCCATCATGGCCTTCGTTGCCCATTCCCTCAGATGATGGGCCCTGAATTCCTCTATCGCATTCACCTGATCGCTGAAGTGGGAGAAATACCTGGAGCAAACTTGCTTCCACAAGTTCGCCACCCACCGCAGAATCCCCCTCCAGCCGATCGGCTGCAGATCCTCCTCAATCAGCTCCTGTAGATCTGCCACCTTCACCGCCCTGGAGTGCTCTGACTCTCTGGGGCCTTCCTCCTGTGCCCACGCTGGATTATTGGAAAATTCATACAGGCTGCCCCCTCGGCTGCCGCCTCTCTTCACTTGTCCGCTAAATCCCTCCTTGGATCTCTGCACAGGCCTGCCCACACTGGGGAGAAACCTGGACAGGGGTGTTCCATACCCCGTGGACCCTACCACCCTCCTGACTGGAGTGCGGTGCGGCCTCAGCTGCCCCCTTGGATGCAGCCCTGCCCTCAGCTGCGGCCCTTTTTGCACTTGCACCTCTGGGATGGGCTCTGACAGCTCTTTTTCCCTCATCAGGTCAGCCAACGGCTTTCCCACCGGCAAAGCCGCCCTTTTGCTCTGGATCCGCGGTTCATCGTTCTCCTGCGAAACCTGCCCGGCCATCGCTGGTTTGGCTCCTGCCCCCTCGCGCTTGACTTCTGCAGGTCCGCGCCTGGCCACACTCACCTCTACTTTTTCTAGCTGCTCGCCTGCCCTGACCTTGTCACGGCCTGCAAGCCCCTCTGGGCCTGCGGCGACATCCGTCCTTTGGTCACTTTGGCTGTACTTCTCCTTGACCCGCTGCGCAGTCCTTGCCCCCCTGGGCGGATTCTGCTGCACAGCGGCGTCTGGACCACAGCCCCGCCCCGTATCTCCGCTCTGGGCTACCTCAGCTGCTGGATCCAAGATCAGCTCTGGGGTTCCTCCCCCTTGCGTCGGCAACTGCTCAGCTTCCAGGTCCTTTCTGGGATCTGCGGGCACCGGGCCACCTCGGCCCATTCCTTTCTGTGTCACCTGGACGTGCACAGTACCATCAGCCAGCTTCCCTTCCTCCGCGGACAGGGAGCGGTCTTGCACTGGCACCCCGCACGCGCCTGCGGCCGGATCCGCTGGCCCGGCCAGCTTCACTGCAATCCGCATTGCTTCCTCTGCAATCACTGCATCACTGGCCTCAGCCGGATCCTCACCCGGCTCCAGCCCCCTCTGGATGTTGGCATCCATGAGGTGCTCACATGCACTGTCGCTGTGCTCGCACTCGCACCCGCAGAACATGCATATGCTTCCGGGGTAATGCCTCATGGCCTGACGCATGGCATCGCGGGTGTCCATCCGCTGCTGACGGTCACCTGTTGCGCGATCCTCCCTGAGCCTGGCCAGCTCCACCTCTGCAGGCAACGCAGCAGGGAATGATACCAGGCACACATTCCTGCTGCTGCTGATGTCCACGGGTGCTGGCACCGGAGACCTGCTGCTCCTAGCTTCATCCACGTCATTGTCAGCTGCCCTGCATTGTGGCAACAGTGCCTGCAGTTTCTTCGCCGAGCGACGCTTCATCATCCTCAGTTGCCTGGTCATTCTCATCTGCCAGGCAATCCCTGACTGCCTGGCCATTCCTTTGAGCTTCTGCTGGTAGTTCACCTTTTCCATCAGCATGTGTATGGGGATATCCAGCTCCATTGACCCCTCACGATTCTCTGCTGCAACAGGCTTGGGTGAGTGTTCTCTGGGTTCCCCATGGGCACTGCCCTGGCTGGTTGGGCTTGTTTCCCTTGTGCCCGGGATCGCCTGCCTTGCCCCTTCAGTTGGACCTTGCACGGCCAACCCCTCAGGCAGGTTGCCTGCCTGGCCCCCCTTCAGTCCTGAGGCCTCGACCTGGGACTGGCTAGGGTCGTTGGCAGCTGTAGGCACACCTGCCACACCTTGGGCGCCCCCAGCCATATGATGGCCTACTGGGCCGCCCCTGGTTCCGGTGTTGCCACCTGGCCCCCTCCTGGAGCTGCTGCCACCAGGGGTGTGAAAGGCCCATCCTCTTCTGGCTGGTGCATCTGCACCAGCACCGGCGCCTGCCTGTGCACGTGGGCCTCACTCTCCCTTGATTCTGCTGGTTCCTTGGCCATCTGCTGGTTCAGCTTCTGCTCCCACAAATGCAGGTGGCCCGGCTCGCAGCCACCGGCCACCACAGGTGTCACAGGAGCTGCTTCCCTCTGCAAGCACAGCTGCGGCGCCTGCACCTGCAGTTGGCCTGGCTCGTAGCCACCGGCCACCACAGGTGTCATAGTACCTGCCTCCCTCTGCAAGCAATGCCGCGTCGCCTGCACCTGCAGTTGGCCTGGCTCGCAGCCACCGGCCACCACAGGTGTCACAGTACCTGCCTCCCTCTGCAAGCAATGGCGCGTCGCCTGCACCTGCAGTTGGCCCGGCTCGCAGCCACCGGCCACCACAGGTGTCACAGTACCTGCCTCCCTCTGCAAGCAATGGCGCGTCGCCTGCACCTGCAGTTGGCCTGGCTCGCAGCCACCGGCCACCACAGGTGTCACAGTACCTGCCTCCCTCTGCAAGCAATGGCGCGTCGCCTGCACCTGCAGTTGGCCCGGCTCGCAGCCACCAGCCACCACAGGTGTCACAGGGGCTGCCTCCTTTGTAAGCACAGCCGTGGTGCCTGCACCTGCAGTTGGCCCGGCTCGCAGCCACCGGCCACCACAGGTGTCACAGGGGCTGCCTCCCTCTGCAAGCACAGCCGCGGCGCCTGCACCTGCAGTTGGCCTGGCTCGCAGCCACCGGCCACCACAGATTGATCCTCCTGATCCTGTTTATCCTGCTCTGGGACGACCCCAAACCTCGCATAATCCTCAGCCTCGCTTGCCCTGCGCGGGCCAGCCCTGTGCTCAGCCCTTCCTGTCAGATCACTGCTGATCAGGTGCAGCTGCTCGGTAACTACCAGGCTATCCCGCCTGGGTGGCCAGGCACTTCCTGCCTGGAAACATCTGATCAGGTGCAGCTGCTCGCTAGCTACCGGGCTATCCCGCCTTGGTGGCCAGGCACTTCCTGCCTGGAAACAGCTGATCAGGTGCAGCTGCTCACTAGCTACCGGGCTATCCCGCCTGGGTGAAAAGGCCCTCCCCCAGGCCTGCTGTAGGTTCCTGGGGCTTGGCTCACTGTCACTGCTGAGGATATCAATCATGGACCAGCCGCTGGGGGTTACCTGACCTCCTGGCTGCTTCACACGCCGGGTCACTGCCTCCAAGGGTGTGCATTGCTGACGCACAGCCAGGCTCCTTAACCTCACCTGCTCCGTATCATTCTGGTCATCCCCATGGACTTCTGTCCAGTACAGATCCTGCTCTCCTTGCAACGCAGGGAATTCTTCTGTTAAGGTGATTACTGCGTCACACGCAACTTTCCACACTCCAGCGATCCACTGTCCTAGCATGTTCCACCCTATTGGCTGAGCCAGATCTTCCTTCCTTTTTACTGGGGGCCATTTCGCAGTGGCGTCTTTTGCTCTACCCACCGCCTGCAGATCTGCAGGTTTCCTGATCACCTGACCTCCACCACGGGGCATCGTACCGTTCTCTTTTTTAACGCACTGCGCAGCACTTGCCACTCTCAGCAGCCTCTTCTGCGTCGCGTATTCTGGCCCACTGCCTAGGTCTCTGGCTCCCTTGCACTCTGCTGCCCTCTCTGGGGCTGCAGAGGCGCCTGCCCCTTGATCACCGTGATCGGGCTCGTTCATGACTCGTCGCGCAGCCCCTGCCCCACTGGGCAGGTCCTAGTGCTGCGGTGCGCCTTCTGGACCACTGTCCCAATCTGCGCCACTGGTCTGCGACACCTCAGCGGCCGAGTCCAAGGTCAGCTCAGGGGTTCTTTCTCCCTGTCTCAACCACTGCGCATATTTCTGGCCTTGCCTTGGAATATCCAGGGTTGATTGGGGCACTGGCCCACCTCGGCCAATCCCTTTGTGCGACACTCCAGCGCCCACAGTGCCATCAGCCTGCCCAACGCTCTTGGGCCAAGCTTGATCTGCACTGGGCACCTTGCACCCCAAATCTGCGGGATCCTCGATCCCTGCTAGCCCGCGGGAAATACGCATCGCTTCTCCCTCAAGCGCCATCTGCTGCTCTGAGTCCAGTCCTGTCTTGGGTCGCTGCCCCCTTTCCTCCCGAACTGGGTCTGAAAGTTCCTCCTCGGATATCAGGTCAGCCCAAGGCTTTCCCACCGGCACCGCTGATTTTTTAAGTGCTGCCAGTGGCTCTGCACTGGCCTGCAAGACCTGCCTGGTCACCGCTGGCTGGGCAACTGCCCCCTCGCGCTTGACTACTGCAGGCACTCGCCTGCTCTCCATTTCCTCTCCACCTGGATGAAATCGGCCTGCTAGCCCCTCTGGGGCTGCGGCGATCTCTGCCTTGTGTTCCGGCTGACAGAGCACCCCCAGTACCCGCTGCGCAACCCTCGTCACCCTGGACGGAATCTGTTGCGGCGCGGTATCTGGATCGCTGTCACGCCGTATGCCGCTGCTCTGGGACACCTCAGCCACCTGATCCAAGATCAGATCCGGGGTTCCCGCCTGCGTCGGAACCTGCTCAGATTCCAGGTTGCTCCTGGAATCAGCAGGCAGTGGGCCTCTTCGCCCAATGCCTGTCCTTATCACACACACAGCGCCATCGGCCAGCATTCCTGCCGCTCTGGGCAGGAAGTGGTCAGGTCCTGACACCTTGCAGGCCCGTGCGGCTGGATTCACTGGCCCTGCCAGTTTCTCCGCCATCCGCAGGGCTTCCTCTGCCATCAGTGAATCAGCCACCTCTATCAGGTCTGCACCTGGCTCCAGCCCCCACACTCGCCCGCTGCGGCGCTGGGCGTCGGGGTGCTGGTGCCTATCAGGATGCAGGTTACACTCTGCCATTCCTACAGGCAATTATACGATCCACACGATCCTGCAATGTGCTGGCAACACCAGAACAGGATCTGCTAACGCTCAGGCTTCTGCCTCTTGCACCTACTGCAGCCTGGTGAGGGCTTGCCAGTCAGGTCAAGCCGACAGGTACAGCAAAAAACAGGACAGGGCTCTGCCTTCCTGCTTTTTCTTGCTAATCAATCAGAATCTGGCGGAATCCTCCGTCGCCTTTCTGGCTGGGCAGCTCTAGATGTCACACGCCCTGCGTGGATGTAGCTTCTTGCGTGGTGTCCGCTCAGCTTCGTGGTCCTGCGGGGATGCTCTGGTCCACCAAAAAAATTCAAACTTGGATCTTCAATCCACAAGTTCACTTCTGTCCATGATGACAGATTGGATCCACCTGATCTCAATCTTCAATCACACAGGCAGTATTTGCTGGGTGTAAGTCCACAGCCAAATCTTCAAGCCTCTCTAGGCCTGGCACTGAGCTGTCACACGCAGTGACTCACAGGGTTTTACCTGGCAATCTCTCTCTGGAGATTACCTCAGCCAAATTGCAGTTCAAGCACCTTTCCAAGGTCAATTGCTGACAAGCAGAATTCAAATTTTTGAAGCACAAACACCTTCAGCAGGAACTGGCGAAGCAAGCTGATCAGGCTAGATTCACTTCGTCCCTTTCAAAAGGACACGAGATGTGCGCATCAGGTCCGTGGCGGACTTCTCCCTCACGACAGTGATGGGCGCCTACGGGCAGACTTCGTGACTACTCACTGGCTGCGGGTGCTCAACGAGTTAAGCTTCTAAACTTGTATTTGAATGTCAGGCAATATCTTTGGGAGGCACCGGCTTTCTGGCTGTATGGTCGCGATCCAGCTGGGCAATATCAGGTGCACTTACCGCGTCACACGCGGTGAGGGGTACGGGATCGTAGACTGCGAACTACTGTTCTGCAGGGATCTCGTTCCTCAACTGAGGTCTTGTTCTTCTGCTATCTCAGCGGAGGTTGAGCTAGTCTTGACTTGATATAGGTACTGACGTTATGAACACCTCAGGCCTCGTGCATTGGATGACGGCCGGAGCTTGTTACATAAGAGGTCTGTCCTTTTGAAAGGGACGAAGTAACTAGTTTAGGCAATTGCCGGGATACAGGGACCCGGCAGGCCCAATTCAAAGTACGGGACAGCTAAACCCCTGGCGTAAGCGGGTTTCTAGGTTCCTATTCAAATAAGGAGGATCCGCAGGGAAGCTGCGAAGCCTCCGAGGTCGCAAACTGCGGCCTAAACGGTTTTGGCACGTATACCGTAATATACCGTGACATGTACGCCTCAATGATATCTACCACGTCTTCCATAAAAGCCAGGGCATCCCACCAAAGCCTGCCCCGGTACATCTTGAAGAAGTCTCTAACACCGTTGGAGGACCTGTCCATCCCCGCTCCCTAAGTTGATCATGCACGCTGGGGCATTGAAAGCATGCATGCAACGCGTCCTTCCCATGCTCGCCGTCTCCCCTAGCCCAACATCGCTGGCAGCACCGTCTGTCACGCTGCTGACCGCTGCGCCGTCTTCTAGTGTCAGCCGTGCTGACGGCGCCAAGCCGCAGCCTTAAGTTCGTGCGCACGCAAGCACACTGCCTTCGGCTGGTGCGGCCTCTGGCCTGCGCCAGCAGCACCCGCCGTAGACTGAAAACAGGTGCTGTAGGCGGCCGCAGACCTGTGTTCAGTGGCAGGATCTCTGGGGTCCCCTCTGCCAGCTGCATCCAGCTGCGCTCGCTCGTATGCTGCATCAACTAGTGCTAGCACCTCTGTGACAGGTAGCGGCTGTAGGTTAGTTAGTGCCTGACGCAGTTTGGGGACGGCTGATCCCAACTCCAGGTCCAGCAAGGCACCCAGCAATTCACTGCACCAATTGCGACCTCCGGTGCCCTGCCTGACAGCGAGCTGCATGTCGGCCGCCATGGCTGCCGTCATGAGTGGGCTGTCTTGCTGTGCTACTGGTGCGACCGCTGCCTTGCAGAAGAGAAGTACGTGCTGCCACCAACTCAGCTGTAACTGCTGGATCTGCAGCTCCCTCATGACCCCCCAGCTGGCAGCTGACGCAGTCAGCCCTGCAGCCTGGCGCAGATGCTGGAGGAAGCTGGACTGTATCCTGCTCTTGACGCAATGCCGCGGCCTGAGGTGATCGGTGGCCCACACCACATCACCGTCGTTGGCCGCAGGCGCTGCATAGACAGACGCCAATGGGATGCGTGTAGGCAGATGATGCCTGCGGCACACCTTGGCGGCCATGCGGCGGACACGCTGCAACGCGGCAGCCAAAGGCACCTCTCTACCTTGCATGGCCATCCTCATGCTGCCGCCCTCTTGCTGGATGATGCCCAAGAACTTGAATTCCTGGACACGCTTCAGCGCTATCCTATCTGGGCTGTACAAGCAAGGCAGATCGCTAATATAGAGACTGAACAGGAGGGTGCTGAGTGGGCAGCTCTGCTTGATACCACGAGTGCAAGGCACAAGGCCAGTGCTTTTATGGCTGTCTGTGAGCATGTAGACTGCACCTTTTTAGGGCGCTTGCACAGCGAGCAACAGGCATGAAGGCATGTGAAGCTGCTCAGACAGGTGCTGCCATAGCTTTTCCTGTGGTACACGATCGTAGGCCTTGATGAAACCCACAAAGGCCATATGTAGTTTGCCACGGCCTGTAGCTGCCCCTTCCGCATGGACTGCATGCCTTAAGAGAAAAGTAGCCTGAAGCGTGCTTCAACGCTGCTGAAAGCCGAACTGTTCAAGAGGGACGTTCGCCCTGACGTGCAACCGCATTGCTGATAGCTTAACGTTCTTCCCACAGCCCTGCGCCTTGTTCACTGTCAGCGAATCCCAGCTACTTTGGGGCCCTGTTCCAGTAGAAGATCCTCCAACTGCCGGGGGTATCATCGCAAAGTGGCCAGTCAGTGTCGGTGGTTCCTCAGAGCTAATGCCTTGCCTGTGAAGTTTAAGACTTAGCCCCCATGATTGTTTACACGGTCTTCTTATCATCCATAGCTGTCATGTACGGTACACTGTTTCTTCAGCTCGTGAATGGGATGCTTAAACTGAATGACAGTAGTACCGTAACGGTACTTGTGTTTGCGGAGCTGCCCACCCTGTCTTCTCATGCCAGGGGGGCATGCCAGGGGGGCATCATATTATTGCATGCCATATTTTTTTGGGCAGAAACCGATAGCATTTGACATGGGGAATACAGCAGTGTGGTTGTCTTCTCAGCCTTATGCCCGGAAAAAAGTTGATAATTTTTCAATTTTATTTTTTTGGGGGGGGGGCAGTTGAGGGCGTGAAGTGTGAAGCCGAGGGTGACGACCAGGGCCCAGGATGGGGACACCCTCGGATGGGGACTCCCAGGCATCTCAGTTTTCTGAACCCAAGTTGCATCAAGTGCGATCCAAAACTAGTCTGTATATTGAAACACATAGCTTCAGTAAAATATGTTAAGGCAACGATCATCTCTCAGGGGAGACCAGTGCTGACTGCTGATCAGGGAGTGCTGACTGCTGACCTCCCAGGCCGACCCTGATGCTGACCTGTCGGATGCGGGTGTACTTCGCCCCTGTACCTGACCCCCGTACTCACACTCTGCGCCAGCCTTCCTCTGTACCATCCCTGATCCATGTTGTCCATGTTACTTGCGAATGATGCTCAATAAACTCACGTAAAAGTCTCGCCGGACTGGAAGATGACCAGCTCGCTCTCTCCCGACGCGCTCAGCATAGACAGCGCGGTCGAGAGGCTCCGAGGCTTTTCAAATGTACCACGAGGCCTCAAATCTGGTGCGCGCATAAGAGTACCCGAGGGAGACTCCCCCTTGCCTCTTCCCGAACGGCGTCCAGCTCACGGCTTCCCCCTCTCGGTGTAGGCAAGCCTGATGGCACAACGACCGCGTTCGTGCAAGAATGCGTCCAGATTCTCACAACGTTTGCGGAGTTCAGCGAAGTGGTACGTTTCTGGAGGGCAATCCCGATCCCCCCGCCATTGAGGTCCATCTCTTGGCCTTGACCATACATGACGCAACATGACCTGATTCCTGCAGGTGCCTCTGGGATTGAAGTTACTGGATGATGTGCTGGCTGCAGCACCACAAACAGCGACGCTTATCCGCCTGGAGGTCGGATTGCGATCAAAGCATGGCCATCCCATGCGTGATGCTCGCATGCCGTACTAGGACCACGGCCCTCCCACGCATGACGCCCCACATGCCGTTCTAGGCACATGCCATGCCGCTACCAGCCAGGGCAGGCATTAGGTCATCCATGCCTGGCATACTCGTATGATGTCGAGCGGGTTGCTGAGATGTTCCTCCGGAATGCAGGAATTACGCATGCAGCACGATGCTGGCATGCAACGCGAATGCAGGTCATACCAGCACCATGTAGTCGTTTAGGGTTAAGGTGTAGGGCTTATGATGCCCTGAACCGGTATCTCTGGTGGCATCATGCGACATGGCACAGCACTGATCATGACGCATGGATGCTTCAGGAACTGCCTCATGCATGCATGCGTGAGGCTGCCATCCACATGTATAGCACACTAGCATTGGCATTTGATGATACGATGATAGATAGCGCATGCCACAAGGCTTCGCATTTGCGACAGCGCATGCATGGCTGTATGGCTGGTCGTGGTCACTGATACTTTCTTTTTGGATTTGCACGGGATCTGGCACGTTTTCTGTGGCAATTCAAGGCTTTGCGGCTGCGGAGTAGGTCATATATGCCTAGATCAGCCCTTGTGATCAGGTGCTTGATCATGGCTGCTCATGGTCCAGCCGTGCAAGGATTGGCCATAGTCGCGTATGCAGACAGCTCGGGGAGGAACTTGCAAGCTTACAGCTCGGCTCTCTGGGTTCGGCACCCGGTCGTACGGCATGCCAAATCCACTGTCCTCTTTGTTGTTCTGCCTGTGGACATGACGATGGGCTTGGATCCTTCACTTGAGACTGCTGGGAGCTGGCTTCTCATTACAGCGGGCATTGGGGCACCATGCCATCACGTAGCCATGCACTCTAAGCCATCCTGCCAATGTGCATGACGACGAGCATGGAGCGCTCAAAATTGCCGGGGGCTGGCTGCTCGTTCCGTGTACATTAAACAGCTCTTCACCATGCAGTCGCTTAGCCATGCCCTCTTGGACCCTGATGCTGGCGGCCAGTTCCATACAGGGCAAAGTAAAACTGCTATTCTAGACTATCCGGAGCTGAAGGGCGTGGGCTGAAACTAATCTGCCACATGGCCATGCTCTATTTTACCAACTATGGCCGGTGGCCTGTCCTGCACTCCCATGCAGGGCGGGGTGAAGCTGCTAGCCCAGATCATCCGCAGCTTCATGGGCGTGGACTCGCACACGCTCATGCTCGCGTCGAGGGTGCTGCACAAATGCTGCCTGGCTAGCCCGCTGATGCAACAAACGCTGGTCAAGGAGAAGGTATGCGCTGGGTGGGGATGGGTAGGGTTCAGGAGCTGAAGAATTACCCTGCCGGTGCAACAAGCGCTTAATAAGGAAGCCTAAACCCTAAACCCTAAACCCTAAACCTAAACAGATGCTGGATAAGGAAGGTGCACGCCGAAAGGAGGGGGTCGAATATTTCAGGGGTTCAGGGGTCGAAGATTTCAGGGGTTCTGGGTTTCACCTGCAGATGCAGCAGACGCTGGTTTAGGGTGCGCAATTGGGTGGAGCGGCTTTGCTGCCTTCTTTGCCCAGTCAATGCTTCTTTGGATGCTCATTTCGCCCAGGGCCCTGTCAGCAGCCTGCTAGACACATGCACCGTCGACACCCGTGTCCCCTCGACCCTCGCGGCCTCACTGGTGGCTCAGGGCATTGTCAGCAGCCTGTTGGATGGGT
Source organism: Limnomonas spitsbergensis (assembly GCA_037349105.1). Lineage (NCBI taxonomy): Eukaryota > Viridiplantae > Chlorophyta > Chlorophyceae > Chlamydomonadales > Limnomonas > Limnomonas spitsbergensis. The sequence goes on from JAYJMM010000038.1 coordinate 3,085,492, forward strand.
GCGGGTGCACTGTCGAGGCCCGTGACCCTTCCACACCACCTCCTGCCCAACACATCCCCTCTCCTCTTTTTGTCCTGGATGCTCACTATGCTCGGGGCTTATCAGCAGCCTGTTGGACAGGTGCACACCGTCAACGCCCGTGACCCTTCCACACCACTTCCTGCGCAACACATCCCCCCTCCTGTTTTTGTCCTGGATGCTCACTATGCTCGGGGCTTATCAGCAGCCTGCTGGACAGGTGCACACCGTCGAGGCCCTCGACCCTTCCCTACCACCTCATGTGCAAGAACTTCTTCCTCCTCTTTCAGCACTGGTTGCTCATTGCTCTGAATGCTCTGGGCCTTATCAGCAGCCTGTTGGACAGGCGCACTGTCGAGGCCCGTGACTCTTCCATACCATTTCATGGACAGGCGCACTGTCGAGGCCCGCGACTCTTCCATACCATTTCATGTTCAACACATTTCCCCTCCTTTTAGAACACTAGTTGCTCATCATTGCTCTCCATGCCCAGGGCCTTGTCAGCAGCCTGCTTGACACATGCACCGTCAACGCCCGCGACACTTCGATTGTGTCCCCGCTACTGGACGTGCTGGTGATGCTGGCCCGATTCAAGCTGGGCTCGCAGCAGTTGGCGGGGGGGGACGGACAGCTGGTCCACGCTTGTAAGGAGCTTCTCGTGGGCATGATGGTGAGAGGGTTGGGGGAGGGGGGGGGGGAGGGGGTGGATCTGACTGTCGAGTGGGCATGATGGTGAGAGGGTTGGGGGCGGGGGGGGGAGGGGGCGGTTCTTGCTGTCGAGTGGGCATGATGGTGAGAGGGTTGGGGAAGGGGGGGGGAGGGGGCGGTTCTTGCCGTCGAGTGGGCATGATGGTGAGAGGGTTGGGGGAGGGGGGGGGAGGGGGCGGTTCTTGCTGTCAAGTGGGCATGATGGTGAGAGGGTTGGGGGCGGGGGGGGGGAGGGGGCGGTTCTTGCTGTCAAGTGGGCATGATGGTGAGAGGGTTGGGGGAGGGGGGGGACGCGGCGGTTCTTGCTGTCGAGTGGGCATGATGGTGAGAGGGTTGGGGGCGGGGGGGGAGGTGGCGGTTCTTGCTGTCGAGTGGGCATGATGGTGAGAGGGTTGGGGGCGGGGGGGGAGGTGGCGGTTCTTGCTGCCGAGTGGGCATGATGGTGAGAGGGTTGGGGGCGGGGGGGGAGGTGGCGGTTCTTGCTGCCGAGTGGGCATGATGGTGAGAGGGTTGATGGCGGGGGGGGGAGGGGGCGGTTCTTGCTGCCGAGTGAGCATGATGGTGAGAGGGTTGGGGGCGGGGGGGGGAGCAGGCGGTTTTTGCTGTCGAGTGGGCATGATGGTGAGAGGGTCGGGGGGGGGGCGGTTCAGCTGTCGTCACTCGTCAGGGAGGAGGGGGCATAGCTGCTAGTCTCCCCCCCTCGGAATGACAGGGCCACGCCCGGCAATGAGCCTGGGGCGTTATTCAAATCCATCATTCGTGTTTTGGGGGAATGGGAGGTCATGACAACTCTGTTAGTACACCAAGGATTCTAGGCCTAGCCTGCAGCCACCACATGATGTTGCGGGACACCTTGACATGCTGGGCTACGCTAGTACGCTCCTAGCTTGGTGCTGCAACGCCCCTCCCCCTTCCCCCTTCCCACTCCCCCCTTAGCATGCCCCTCTTAGCATGCCCCCCTTAGCATGCCCCCCTTAGCATGCCCCCTTAGCATGCCCCCTTAGCATGTATCTTTAGATATCTTGTATCAAAACATCGTGTTGATGTCAATTGGTGCCACCCTCGAGCCGTCACTCATGTATCTGGTCTGGTGGTGAAGCCGATCACCATCACTTCTTCTCATAATGATTATTTCTTGCCCCCCTCAGGGCAATTGGCACGTATTCGGTCTGGTGGTCAAGCTGATAAAGAACGTGGTTAAGCACGACAGCGCCTGCAACGTGGTACTGGCCGGGGGGTCAGAGGCGCTCAAGCTGCTGCTAGGCGTCGCACGGCTTGTCTCCAGGATGCCTGACCAGCGCAAACTGCTCAAGGTGTGGGGGGCATGGGAGGGAGAGAAGGGAACGATAGTAGGGAGGAGATGCGTGTGTGTTGGCCTAAGGGGTTAGGGGCGCTCAAGCTGCTGCTGTGTGTTGCGCAGCTGGTATCTAGGATGCCAGACCGGTGCAAACTGCTTAAGGTGTGGGGGGCATGGGAGGGAGAGAAGGGAACGATAGTAGGGAGGAGATGCGTGTGTGTTGGCCTAAGGGGTCAGAGGCGCTCAAGATGCTGCTGTGTGTTGCGCAGCTGGTATCTTGGATGCCGGACCAGCGCAAACTGCTCAAGGTGTGGGGGCTTTCTTGTGGGAGCAAGAAATGGAGCAGGAGAGGGGAGGAGAGAAAGGAGGAGTGTGTTGCCCGGTGTGTGTATGGTGCTCAAGCTGCTGGGTGGGGGGTGGCAGGTTTCCCGGATGCTGGACCAGCGCAAAGCTGCTGAAAGTGTGGGGTCTTTCTTATGGGAGCAAGAAACGGAGCAGGAGAGGGGACGTATCCAGGATGCTGGACCAGGGAAAGCTGTTCAAGGTGGTGGCGGTGTGTGGGGGGGGGTGGCATGGGTGCGGGATGCACAGAGAGGGAAAGAAAGGTGTATGTGTCCGAGGGAAACGGCAAGCGCTGAGGCAGATGAGGTATACTTTACGGATTTACGTTACTGTTCGATGCGTCATTTTTTGTTTGATACCTCTTTGGAGGGGTCATAACAACATATGTTGCCTCCCCCCCCCCACCTTCCCCCTGCCCTGATCCCCTGTGATTAAACCCTCGTCTCCTAAGCCCTACACCCTACACCCTAAACCTCCCGTCCTCCCATAGCGCACCAGCCGTACATTGTGGATCATGAGTCAGAGGCTGTTGCACCCCATGCCGTTGAACTGAACCCTCATGCGCTGGACCCTCATCATGCAGCGCACCAGCCGTACATTGTGGATCATGAGTCAGAGGCTGTTGCATCCCATGCCGGAGCTGGAGCCTAGCTGGCCCACGCCAAGCAAGGATTCACAACACCTCACCACACTCTCAGGTATGAGGGGCATGGAGGGAGCGTGTGGCAGAGGGGGAGGAGTGATGTACATAGAGAGGAGGGGGGGGAATGAAGAGGGGGGCAGGGTTAAGGAGTGATGGGTGTAGCGATTGGAGAGAAATGTAGGGGATGGAGGAGTGATGTGTTGAGATGTGTGGAGAGAGGGGAGATTTAACTGTAGAGGGGGGAGAAGTGATGTATGGAGAGGGGAGAGAAATGTATAGGGGGGTGAAGGGTGTACTCGCAGTAAGATAAGAGGGGAGCAGGCTAGTCTCTCATGTGTCCAGTGGCTTAGCGGCCAGTTTGGCACTTTGCATAGTCCAGGAGATTTATCATGTGACATTTAGTTTGCCCAGGCATTGGTGCAGCGTTCTTTTTTCAGCTTTAAGTTCACCTTCGGTGGGCCGCCTTACGGCCACGGAAGGCCCGATTAGAGCCGTGACTTGACCGGCCTACAGACGCGTGCCAGATACGTCCTGGCCTCCCGTTTGAGGCCCCATACGCAGCATGCTTCGCCGCATATGGGGCCTCAAATGGGAGGCCAAGGCATAGCTGCATTGTAGCTGAACAGTAGCCGAGCCATGCAAAAATAAACACTGGTTTGGCAATTCCTCTTTAATCACTGGTGCGTCCCCTCTTGACTTGTCAGAATTTTGGTATGATGAGCTGCACTGCCACTAACACATCTTGAAGCTTGTTCCAACATTCTAACAATCCCCTCTCGCCACCTCGGCGTTGCAATAGTCACAACTGCCGGCCTTTGAGCTGCGTCACCTCGCATGTTACCCCAGAGTAACAGCAGTGCAACAGCCGCTTACGTCCGCCTGTTGATCCCCTTAAGGAGTAAACGTGCATGTCTTGTCCTCACTGCTTGGCCACCTCACTGCTTGACCAGCCATGGAGGCTGATGTGGCGCGGCACATGGAGCTTTTCCCCGAAGACTACAGCCTGCAGCAGCTGGGGGGGCAAGGTCTGGGCACCAGGTTCCTCAACACGGTATGTTGTTTCAAAATTGGAAAGAAGGGGTTTGGGTACTCCAGCCGGAAGTGTCCGAGGACTCCTGCCTGCAACATCTGGGACTACACCCTGCGGCACCTTTAACAGCTTGGGTCGCTTGAAAGAAGGAATGGAAGCTACGCCCCGTGGGGGGCGTGAGAGTTAAGGAAACAGCGCAGCCTGGGCCGAAACTGTAATGGGTCGCTTGAGTCTGGATACACAGTTGCTGAAGTCGTGTAAGGTACCTGTGAAATGCACGAAATACAGAGATGGGTGCATGTGCTAAGATATCTGTCAGCCCGCTGGCCAGCCAATGGCCAATGGGAACACTACAGTTGAGGAGGCGACGGTGCATATGCCCTGTCCACCCTGAGGGTCGTTGTGTCACACGAGCCCTGCTTGCCTTAACGCTCTTGCCTGCTAAAAAACGAGTTGCTCATTATCCCATGTTTTGGGCTCCTCAATGTTTTGTCAAGATTAAGCTGCTGCTAAATACCTTGACTCTGTCATAGCTCCTCATGTTCCCTCTGCAATTGACACCGCATGCACTTGCCTGCCTGCCCTACAGCCTTGTCCCACTTCCCGACCTCCACTGCATCACCCCCCTCCCGGATGTCCTCTCCCCCTGCCCTTAGGTCCGCACCCCCCTCCCCCTGCCCTTAGGTCCGCCCGCCCACCCCCTGCCCTTAGGTCAGCCCCCCCTCCCCCTGCCCTAAGGTCCGTCCCCCCCTCCCCCTGCCCTTAAATCTGCCCCCCCCTCCCCCTACCCTTAGGTCCGCCCCACCCTCTCCCTGCCCTTAGGTCCGCCCCCCCCTCCCCCTGCCCTTAGGTCCTCCCCCCCCTCCCCCTGCCCTTAAATCTGCCCCCCCCTCCCCCTACCCTTAGGTCCGCCCCACCCTCTCCCTGCCCTTAGGTCCGCCCCCCCCTCCCCCTGCCCTTAGGTCTGCCCCCCCTCCCCCTGCCCCTAGGTCCGCCCCCCCCTCCCCCTGCCCTTAGGTCCTCCCCCCCCTCCCCCTACCCTTAGGTCCGCCCCCCCCTCCCCCTGCCCCTAGGTCCGCCCCCCTCTCCCCCTGCCCTTAGTTCCGCCCCCCCTCTCCCTGCCCTTAGGTCCGCCCCCCCCTCCTCCTGCCCTTAGGTCCACCCCCCCCTCCCCCTGCCCTTAGGTCTGCCCCCCCTCCCCCTGCCCCTAGATCTGCCCCCCCTTCCCCTGCCCTTAGGTCCGCCCCCCCCTTCCCCTGCCCTTAGGTCCACCCCCCCCTCCCCCTGCCCTTAGGTCTGCCCCCCCTCCCCCTGCCCCTAGGTCCGCCCCCCCCTCCCCCTGCCCTTAGGTCTGCCCCCCCTCCCCCTGCCCCTAGGTCCGCCCCCCCCTCCCCCTGCACTTAGGTCCGCCCCCCCCCTCCCCCTGCCCTTAGGTCCGCCCCCCCTCCCCCTGCCCTTAGGTCTGCCCCCCCTCCCCCTGCCCTTAGGTCTGCCCCCCCTCCCCCTGCCCTTAGGTCTGCCCCCCCTCCCCCTGCCCCTAGGTCCGCCCCCCCCCTCCCCCTGCCCTTAGGTCTGCCCCCCCTCCCCCTGCCCTTAGGTCTGCCCCCCCCTCCCCCTGCCCTTAGGTCCGCCCCCCCCTCCCCCTGCCCTTAGGTCCGCCCCCCCCTCCCCCTGCCCTTAGGTCCGCCCCCCCTCCCCCTGCCTTTAGGTCTGCCCCCCCCTCCCCCTGCCCTTAGGTCCGCCCCCCCCTCCCCCTGCCCTTAGGTCCGCCCCCCCCCCCTCCCCTGCCCTTAGGTCCGCCCCCCCTCCCCCTGCCCTTAGGTCCGCCCCCCCCCTCCCCCTGCCCTTAGGTCCGCCCCCCCCCTCCCCCTGCCCTTAGGTCCGCCCCCCCCCTCCCCCTGCCCTTAGGTCCGCCCCCCCCCTCCCCCTGCCCTTAGGTCCGCCCCCCCTCCCCCTGCCCTTAGGTCCGCCCCCCCTCCCCCTGCCCTTAGGTCCGCCCCCCCTCCCCCTGCCCTTAGGTCCGCCCCCCCCCTCCCCCTGCCCTTAGGTCCGCCCCCCCCTCCCCCTGCCCTTAGGTCCGCCCCCCCCTCCCCCTGCCCTTAGGTCCGCCCCCCCCCTCCCCCTGCCCTTAGGTCCGCCCCCTCTCCCCCTGCCCTTAGGTCCGCCCCCCCCTCCCCCTGCCCTTAGGTCCGCCCCCCCCTCCCCCTGCCCTTAGGTCCGCCCCCCCCTCCCCCTGCCCTTAGGTCCGCCCCCCCCCCTCCCCCTGCACTTAGGTCCGCCCCCCCCCCTCCCCCTGCCCTTAGGTCTGCCCCCCCTCCGCCCCCTGCACTTAGGTCCGCCCCCCCCCCTCCCCCTGCCCTTAGGTCTGCCCCCCCTCCGCCCCCTGCACTTAGGTCCGCCCCCCCCCCCTCCCCCTGCCCTTAGGTCTGCCCCCCCCTCCCCCTGCCAGGGCGTATTCAGTGCCTGTACCGGTTTCCGGGCATATGTCCCATGCATCAAATGTGATGCTCTGTTGGACTGTAGAGCTTCACACACCTTTACCCCCTGCCCTTAGGTCCGCCCGACTCGAGTGCTGAGTGCGTCCCCACCCGCCACATCGGGCCTGGCTGCCTGGAGCTCCTCCCTGGCCTCGGTGAATGCCTTGCGGGAGCCGTTCCACGATTATGGGGACTCCCTGAACACTGATATGATGGTGAGTGAGGTTGCAGGAACCCTAAACCCTGGACACCGATATGATGGTGAGTGAGGTTGCAGGAACCCTAAACCCTGGACACCGATATGATGGTGAGAGAGGTTGCATGAACCCTGATTCCTGAACACCGATATGATGGTGAGAGAGGTTGCAGGAACCCTAAACCCTGAACACCGATATGATGGTGAGAGAGGTTGCAGGAACCCTGATTCCTGAACACCGATATGATGGTGAGAGAGGTTGCATGAACCCTGATTCCTGAACCCTGGACACCGATATGATGGTGAGAGAGGTTGCAGGAACCCTGATTCCTGAACACCGATATGATGGTGAGAGAGGTTGCATGAACCCTGATTCCTGAACACCGATATGATGGTGAGAGAGGTTGCATGAACCCTGATTCCTGAACACCGATATGATGGTGAGAGAGGTTGCATGAACCCTGATTCCTGAACCCTGGACACCGATATGATGGTGAGAGAGGTTGCATGAACCCTGATTCCTGAACACCGATATGATGGTGAGAGAGGTTGCATGAACCCTGATTCCTGAACACCGATATGATGGTGAGAGAGGTTGCATGAACCCTGATTCCTGAACCCTGGACACCGATATGATGGTGAGAGAGGTTGCAGGAACCCTGATTCCTGAACCCTGGACACCGATATGATGGTGAGAGAGGTTGCAGGCGCATCTTGCAGGATTATGGGGACTCCCTCAGAACTGATGTGATGGTGCGAGGGGCTGCAGGAGCCGCACTGTGGGATGCCTTCAACACAGACAGGGCGGTGCAAGGTTCAGGGTGAATCGCTTGCGTGGTTATGGGGATTCCCTCAACGCCAAAATGATGGTGGACAGGGTGAAAGGGGCCCCTTGCACAATTTGGTGTTTCTTTCTTTGGCTACCAGTCCACCTGCGGCAGGCCGCTCTGCGGCCGCCAAAGGCTCGGTTGGGACCAAACCTGGACCGGTCCACGGCTCGTTGCCAAAGCAGCATGGCTGGCCACACATGGGGCCACCGGCCAGAGGCCAGTGTGTGGCTGACATGTAGCTGAAACACGAGGCAAGAAACACTGGCACAGTTGTAGGGACTCCCTCGAGGCCTCAAACGCTGACAGGCTGGTGCAAGGTTCATGGTTGAGAATTTAGCCCTGTGGCGATGATGGGGACTCCCTGAGCAGTGCATACCTGTATGACTAGATGAGGATGAGACGGCAGTGGCGTGGCATTAGAGGGGATATGGACATGTTGGCGAGAGAGGGCGCAATAGTGTGGATGGCTCTCTAACCCGTGGCATGGACCCCCTGAGCAGTCCATAGTGTGGGTGGCTCTCTGACCCGTGGCAGGGACTCCCTGAGCAGTCCATAGTGTGGATGGCTCTCTGACCCGTGGCAGGGACTCCCTGAGCAGTCCAAAGTGTGGGTGGCTCTCTGACCCGTGGCAGGGACTCCCTGAGCAGTCCATAGTGTGGGTGGCTCTCTAACCCGTGGCAGGGACTCCCTGAGCAGTCCATAGTGTGGGTGGCTCTCTGACCCGTGGCAGGGACTCCCTGAGCAGTCCATAGTGTGGGTGGCTCTCTGACCCGTGGCAGGGACTCCCTGAGCAGTCCATAGTGTGGATGGCTCTCTAACCCGTGGCAGGGACTCCCTGAGCAGTCCATAGTGTGGGTGGCTCTCTGACCCGTGGCAGGGACTCCCTGAGCAGTCCATAGTGTGGATGGCTCTCTAACCCGTGGCTGGGACTCCCTGAGCAGTCCATAGTGTGGATGGCTCTCTAACCCGTGGCTGGGACTCCCTGAGCAGTCCATAGTGTGGATGGCTCTCTAACCCGTGGCTGGGACTCCCTGAGCAGTCCATAGTGTGGGTGGCTCTCTAACCCGTGGCTGGGACTCCCTGAGCAGTCCATAGTGTGGGTGGCTCTCTGACCCGTGGCTGGGACTCCCTGAGCAGTCCATAGTGTGGGTGGCTCTCTGACCCGTGGCAGGGACTCCCTGAGCAGTCCATAGTGTGGGTGGCTCTCTGACCCGTGGCAGGGACTCCCTGAGCGGTCCGTACCAATATGATTCGGCATCGACAATATGATGGCCATATAATATGAGGGTGAGATGGGCAGGGGCGTGGCTCTCTGACCCGTGGCAGGTTCTATCATTTACAATGCTGGGCGATTTACAGTGCTGAGCGTTTTACAGTGATGGGCGATTTACAGAGTTGGGCGATTTACTGTGATGGGCGATTTACAGCGTTGGGCGATTTACTGTGATGGCCGATTTACAGCGTTGGGCGATTTACAGCGTTGGGCGATTTACAGCGTTGGGCGATTTACTGTGCTGGGCGATTTACAGCGTTGGGCGATTTACAGCGTTGGGCGATTTACAGCGTTGGGCGATTTACAGCGTTGGGCGATATACTGTGCTGGGCGATTTACAGCGTTGGGCGATTTACAGCGTTGGGCGATATACTGTGCTGGGCGATTTACAGCGTTGGGCGATTTACAGCGTTGGGCGATTTATTGTGATGGGCGATTTACAGCGTTGGGCGATTTATTGTGCTGGGCGATTTACAGCGTTGGGCGATATACTGTGCTGGGCGATTTACAGCGTTGGGCGATATACTGTGCTGGGCGATTTACAGCGTTGGGCGATTTACTGTGATGGGCGATTTACAGCGTTGGGCGATTTATTGTGCTGGGCGATTTACAGCGTTGGGCGATATACTGTGCTGGGCGATTTACAGCGTTGGGCGATTTACTGTGATGGGCGATTTACAGCGTTGGGCGATTTACAGCGTTGGGCGATTTACAGCGTTGGGCGATTTACAGCGTTGGGCGATTTACTGTGCTGGGCGATTTACAGCGTTGGGCGATTTACAGCGTTGGGCGATTTACAGCGTTGGGCGATTTACAGCGTTGGGCGATTTACAGCGTTGGGCGATATACTGTGCTGGGCGATTTACAGCGTTGGGCGATTTACAGCGTTGGGCGATATACTGTGCTGGGCGATTTACAGCGTTGGGCGATTTACAGCGTTGGGCGATTTACAGCGTTGGGCGATTTACAGCGTTGGGCGATTTACAGCGTTGGGCGATTTACTGTGCTGGGCGATTTACAGCGTTGGGCGATTTACAGTGCCACAAATACTTGCCGATCCTACATTCAACATGCACTGTTTTACAGTGTATCACACCGTTGTATCGTGTATCACACCGTTATACCGTGTATCACACTGTTGTATATGCATCACATCGTTGTACAGTGTATCACTCTGTTTTACAGTGTATCACACCGTTGTACAGTGTATCACACCGTTGTACTGTGTATCACACCGTTGGACAGTGTATCACACCGTTGTACTGTGTAACACACCGTTGTACTGTGTATTACACCGTTGTAAATGCATCACATTGTTGTACAGTGTATCACTCCGTTTTACAATGTATCAAACCGTTGCACAGGGATTCACACCATTGTACCGTGTATCACACCGTTGTACGCTACACTGAAGTGCCTTGAGCCCAACATAAATCATTGACCATCCTGTCTCTTCAATGTTGCAGATGCATGACCTGCGGCGCGTCGTGCATCCACACACCGTCATTAACCGCCTGGTGTACACCAACTACAGTGCCTCGGCCCAAGGCCGCTCCTACGGGCCCATTCACTCAGTCCCGCTCACTCCGGTTTCTGCGGCATCCGCGTCGTTGGCGGCGGCGCCAGCGGCGGCGGGCGGCGGCGGGAACATGAACCTCAGCCAGGAGTTCTCGGTCATGGACCTTCTGGGCAACGCCTCGACGTCCTCCCTGCTGGCAGCGCCCCCCGCGGTGGGCCTGCCGCCGCTGATCGCCCGCCCGATGCCCGGGTACGCTGCCGCGGCCGCGGCGGTGTCCCGCGGCGTGCAGGACGTCCGGGGCTTGGCGGGAAACGGCGGTGGGCCGGGCGGCGGGATGATGGGCCCCGAGAGCCTGCTCCTGAACCCGCCGTCGACGTCCGCAAACTCGCTGTCGCCACTCCGCGGCTCTGTGGATAGCAACGGCGCGTTGATGTCGCCCTCGGCGGGTCGGTGCAGCCCGCCGGCCTCCGGGCAACAGCCGAGGCGGACGCCCGGTGGCAGGCCTGTCGCGCCCGCGGCAGCGGCTGGGGTGGCCGCCCCCGCCGATGGCTTGCAGGGCGCTGCTGGGCAGCTGCACAGCAAGGCGCTTCGGCCGAGCGGGAGCCAGGCGAGGATGGCGTCGTCGGGGGCTCCGCTCGACGGCCAGCAGCAGCAGCAGCAATCTCAGCAGCCGAGGGTGGCAGGCCCGCTGCCACAGCTGGCGTTTGACTCTGCGTTTGAAGGCGGGAACTTGAGGGCTGCAGTGCAGGTGTGGAAGGCGTGTGCAGGTGTTTCTGTGGGGGTCTGTGTGGTGGGGACGGTGCAGGTGTGGAGGGAAGGCGTGTACGTGGGGGTGCAGGTGGGAGAGGAAGCGGGCGTGTCTATGGCTGTGCGAGGGGTTTTTGTAGCTGTGAAGGTGGCGTGCGTGTGTATGCTGGTGTAGGAGGGGTGGGAGGCTTGCAGGCTGGGAAGGGCGGCGTGTATTGGAATGGTGGGGGGATAAGGAGAGAGGGCTGCAGCTGAGGAGAGGGCATGCGATTTTAGCGGTGAGGTGGGAGAGGATGGGTGCTGGTAAGAGGTTGGGTGGGCTTGTGTTTTTGGCGGAACAAGGGGGCAGGGGTGCGAGGGTGCATGCTTGTGTGGCGATTGGGGGGGTTAGGGCAGGTATGGGAGGGGGGGAAGCATGTGTAGTGGATGGGGGGCGTCCTTGTTTGTGGCAGTGGGTGGTGAGGGACGTTGTGGGGGGGGGAGGGAAGGTGCTGGAAGTCACCTGACCTTATCACCCGATCATGGAGAAAGGAGGAGGTCCGAACTTGTTGTGTGCAACTGTGCATGAGCTGGACCCTGAGGGACCGTGCTTTGTGCTCAGGAGCACGTTACACACTCAATCCTAAACCCCGAAAATACCTGAACCCTTGACCCCCAAACCCTACGCGTTGTGCCCAGGAGCACGTTACACACATCCTAAACCCCGCAAATCCCTGAACCCTTGACCCCCGAACCCTCCGCGCTGTGCCCAGGAGCACGTTACACACATCCTTAACCCCGCAAATCCCTGAACCCTTGACACACCAACCCTCCGCGTTGTGCCCAGGAGCACGTTACACACATCCTTAACCCCGAAAATCCCTGAACCCTTGACACCCCAACCCTACGCGTTGTGCGTAGGTGTATGAGAACGAGTATGACCTGTTCCTGGCACCCGATATCAACGACAGGTGTGTGCACCTGCTGCTGGTTCAGGGGGGGGCTTGCTTGTCTGACCGCTGCTTGGCAGGGGTATCCCGCTTCGCGTGCGGCTGCTAGTTTAGGGGAGGGGATCTCAAAGCTCCATGGGTTGTATGTGAACTAGTACGGTTGTCAGCACCGCGTGTTCCTGGCGCCTGACAGGTTAATGCAGCAGGGTCTGTGGTGTAGGGGGGGCTCACTTTGTCTGACTGCTGGTTTAGACAGGTCTCCCGCTTTGCGTGTTTGCACAAGTATACGGTAGTTAGCATGAAGTGTTCCTGGCAACCAACAGATGTGTGCAGTAGCTGTTGGTGTAGGGAGGGGGGGGGGGTATTTTGCTGTGCGTGCCGCCGCTACTGGTTGAAGGGAGGGATGCCTCATTGCCCTGTGTGTTTTATTGAATGTTTTCCTTGTTGTTTGCCAGGAGTGATGGAGGCAATCTGTGCCAGTGGTTCTACTTTGCCGTGTGGAATGTCGAACCGGGCGTCAGCTACAAATTCAACGTCGTCAACTTCAAGGTGCAGCTGCGCTATGGCCAGGGATTAGGGTTTAGGGTTTATGAACTCAGTCAAAGGTGTGGAACGCCAAACCGGGTGTGAGCCACAAGCTCAATGCTGTGAATGGCAAGATACTTTTATGGGGTAGGGGTGGGGTTTTGAACTTTAAGTGGAAGTTGGGGCTCGGTTAAAGTTCGTTTATGGGGGTAGGGCTAGGTTAAGGGTCGATGAAATTGAAGTTGGGGCTTGGCTATGCTGGTGGGTTTGCAAAGAAATAAAGAAAACTACGGCCCGCAGGGGCGTGAGGGTTGAGAGTTGACGGTACCAGGGTTCTTCAACTGCCAGATGTGGTTTGGTGAGGGTCGAGGATTTAGGGTTTAGGGTTTCTACCTCTGCCTGCCCTGAGCCACACTGCCCATGTAGGAGCCCATACGCAGGGACCATGCAGTTTTCAAGTGCAGTTCCCATCCAAGAGCCCATGCGCAGCGCCCATGCTCAGTGCCCATGCGCTTTGCCCATGCGCAGTGCCCATGCGTAGTGCCCACGCACAATTCCCATGCGTAGTGCCCATGCGCAGCGCCCATGTGCAGCGCCTATGCTAGTGCCCATGCGTAGTGCCCACGCACAATGCCCATGCGCAGTGCCCATGCGCGAATCATGCACAGCGCCCATGTTCGGTGGCCATGTGCAGTTTCCATGCGCAGTGCCCATATACGATGCCCATGCGTAGTGCCCATGTGCAGTATCTATGCGCAGCGCCCATGCAGCAGGCATGCAGTGCCCATGTAGCGCCCATGCGTTGTACGCATGCAGTACCGATGCAGTGCTCATGTGCAGTGCTCATGCCCCCTCTGTCCCTGTGTGATCTCGCGCGTTGTCCTGACTTTTGCCTGTACGTCTGGTGTCCTCCCCGTGCAGAAAAAAACGTCTCTGTTTGGAGCAGGCAAGCAGCCCCTTGTGTGTCGGGGGCAGGTGCCACCAGGCCACCGTGGCAGGTGGGTGGACAGGGACTGGATGAAGTGTGGGGGGGGAGGGAGGGCAAGCAGCCCCTTGTGTGTCGGGGGCAGGTGCCACCAGGCCACCGTGGCAGGTGGGTGGGCAGGGACTGGATGAAGTGTGGGGGGGGAGGGAGGGCAAGCAGCCCCTTGTGTGCCGGGGGCAGGTGCCACCAGGCCACCGTGGCAGGTGGGTGGGCAGGGACTGGATGAAGTGTGAGGGGATGGAGGGAGGGCAAGCAGCCCCTTATGTGCCGGGGGCAGGTGCCACCAGGCCACCGTGGCAGGTGGGTGGGCAGGGACTGGATGAAGTGTGGGGGGGGAGGGCTAGCAGCCCCTAGTGTGCCGGGGGCAGGTGCCACCAGGCCACCGTGGCAGGTGGGTGGGCAGGGACTGGATGAAGTGTGAGGGGGTGCCGAGGGAGGGCAAGCAGCCCCTTGTGTGTCGGGGGCAGGTGCCACCAGGCCACCGTGGCAGGTGGGTGGGCAGGGACTGGATGAAGTGTGAGGGGGTGGAGGGAGGGCAAGCAGCCCCTTATGTGCCGGGGGCAGGTGCCACCAGGCCACCGTGGCAGGTGGGTGGGCAGGGACTGGATGAAGTGTGAGGGGGTGGAGGGAGGGCAAGCAGCCCCTTATGTGCCGGGGGCAGGTGCCACCAGGCCACCGTGGCAGGTGGGTGGGCAGGGACTGGATGAAGTGTGAGGGGGTGGAGGGAGGGCAAGCAGCTCCTTGTGTGCCGGGGGCAGGTGCCACCAGGCCACCGTGGCAGGTGGGTGGGCAGGGACTGGATGAAGTGTGAGGGGGTGGAGGGAGGGCAAGCAGCCCCTTGTGTGCCGGGGGCAGGTGCCACCAGGCCACCGTGGCAGGTGGGTGGGCAGGGACTGGATGAAGTGTGAGGGGGTGGACGGAGGGCAAGCAGCCCCTTGTGTGCCGGGGGCAGATGCCACCAGGCCACCGTGGCAGGTGGGGTGCAGGGACTGGATGAAGTGTGAGGGGGGGGGAGGGCAAGCAGCCCCTCGTGTGCCGGGGGCAGGTGCCACCAGGCCACCGTGGCAGGTGGGGTGCAGGGACTGGATGCTGGTGAAACAGGATGGGGATGGCGGGCAAGCAGCCCCACGATGTGCTGTGGGAGCTGTCGCCAGGCCACCGCGGCAGCTGGGTTGGCTGGGACTGGATAAAGTGTGTGGGGGGAGGGCTGGTTGGGGCGGAGGGGCGAACTCTACGGTGGGGGGGGCGGTTGCCGATTGGACTGGATGGTGGCGGAGGGTCCATGCTCTTGGGGTAGAGATGGGGAGGCGAGGGGCAATGGCGGGGATATAGCATGTCGGTTGGGGCCTCTGGCTGTACCGCTGCTTTAGCTGGAGATTGCGTTCACCGTAGCGGTGGTACAGACCAGGAGGCAGGTAATGGCCTGCTGTTCATATCCATTTAAGGCTGATGAGAAATAGCCGAGCGTGGCAGCCCCCGACTGCCTTAATTAACTGATATCAATGTTTTTTCTTTTTCTGAGCCCTGCTGATACCCCATGCCTACCGACCCCGCTGTGCTTCAGACCGCTGTTTACCACTTCCAGCGCACTTGCTCTCATCCCAGCCTGCAGCTAGGGAGGACTTGGGGCAGCAAGCCCCGCTGCTTGAGCCACAGGCCGCAGGCTGGTCAAAGCTTGGTCCCAATGGGCCGTGCAGTGACTGCCGTGCGTCCCTAGAAAGAAAGGGGAAAAAACTACGCCCTGTGAGGGGGCGTGAGAGTTAAGGAAGCAGCGCAGCCTGGGCCGGAGCCACATCCGCGCTGTTACCGTGCGTCCTCATGAAGGCGGCCAAGGCATTCTGGACAGAGGACTGGTTCGCACTGATGGCTGATCAGGAAGGCCTAGCTCCAATGGGCCCACGGCTGCTCCGACCTAGTTTGAAACCCTGAAATAGGCCTGCTGCTTCTCCTGGCTTCCCTCACAGGCCGACCAGCTCAGCTGTCCGAGCGCCCGGCAACGCGTCCACGTCCGAACCATGCCCTAGTTCCCACACCAATGGCGGCCCCGCCTCAACTCTGCGGCGCATCAGCAGCGACAGCTACGGCGCTGAGGGGGACGCGCAGCATGCGGGGGGGCATGAGCATCGGCAGTGGCCTCCGGTCCCCCCTGCGCAGCCGCAATGGGGCTGGGTGAGGGCGGGACAAAACATCGCCTACTACCCGTCGCCGTACCGCGGGCGCACGCTGGCCGATCTGGAGCCAGGGCGCAAGGGCGCCGGCAAGAAGGCGCTGCAGGTGAGATCAGGAAGATGTAGATGAGAGTAAGATCTAGATCTAACCAGGGGCGAGAGGATCTAGATCTGGAGCAAGGGCGCAAGGGCGCCGGCAAGAAGGCGCTGCAGGTGAGATCAGGAAGATGTAGATGAGAGTAAGATCTAGATCTAACCAGGGGCGAGAGGATCTAGATCTGGAGCAAGGGCGCAAGGGCGCCGGCAAGAAGGCGCTGCAGGTGAGATCAGGAAGATGTAGATGAGAGTAAGATCTAGATCTAACCAGGGGCAAGAGGATCTAGATCTGGAGCAAGGGCGCTGGCAAGAAGGCGCCGCTGGTGAGATCAGGAAGATATAGATGAGAGTAAGATCCAGATCTAACCAGGGGCAAGAGGATATAGATCTGGAGCCAGGGCGCAAGGGCGCTGGCAAGAAGGTGCCGCTGGTGAGGGTGCTGTTGGTGAGGGTGCCGCAGGTGAGGGTGCTGTCGGTGAGGGTGCTGTTAAAGGGCTGGGGTGCGGGCAGGAAGATCTAGATCCAACAAGAGGCAAGGAAGTCTACATCTGGAGACGAAAGCGCCACGCCCACAGTCCCACACATGTTTTGCTTCTGCAAGCTTTGTCGCATGACCCAGTGCCTTTGAATACAAATCAATATTGCAAGGGCTCAGGGATCACGACAATTGATGAAAATTACGACGTCGATTAACTTTGACGCTGACACGGCACGCAGGGGGCAGTAGCTGCGCGGAAGCCAAAGGGCTGCGGGCCCCTAGACGGTCCTCCGAGCGGGACAAAGGGAGCCACTCCTGCCCCCGGGCTGTCTCTTTCGGAAGTTGGACCCGGCCTCCACAGCTGCACCTTCACACTCCAGGTGAGCGGCCCTCTGAAAGAAAGAATGAAAGAAAGAAAACCCCGCCCCGCAGGGGCGGGGTTAAGGAAACAGAGCGGCATGGACCTAGGCCGCGTCCGCGCCGTTACCATCATAGGAGGAGAAAATTCATACAAGCTACGGTGGCTTGCGCTTCTGGCTGCACCTTCACACTCCAGGTGAATTGCCCTCTAAACATAAAACTCTATTAAGGAAGAAAGAAAGAAAACTACGCCCCCCTAGGGGCGTGCGGGTGGGAAGGGAACAGCGCAACATAAACCCTTAACCTTGACCCTTGAATGTGACGCTTAACCCTGACATTACCCTGACCCTTAACTGTGACTGTGAACAGGAAACCCTGAACCTGCACAAGCTGTCATGGTCTCGGAAATTTTCCTCTGTAGGGATGAAACACGTGAACCTGTGAAACGTGAACCTGTGAAAATCTGTGAAACCTGTGAAACATGAACCCGTGAAACATGAACCTGTGAAACATGAACCTGTGAAAAACCCCCACTTTGCATCTCACATCCCTCATATTGTCATACCTTCCCCCCTTAACCTTGCACCCTCCTCTCCACCCACAAGCCACCCTTGCATACCCACTTGGTACCCCCCCCCCCCACACACACTCCACTCACTCACTCACGTCCTCACTCTCCGACCTGCTCCCTCTACTCCCCATTGGCAGTGGAATAATACAAACTGGGTTATGATATCCACCTCTTTCAGGGCATCGCTCCGGCCGAGCTGGCCACGTCCCCCCTTCCTCCCCTGCCTATGGTCATTTCCCTCGCAACCCCCCCTGACGTTTAGGGCCTCACGGCTGTACTTAGGCACGGCAGCATGTCGACTCCCCTACCCACTCACCTTCCTCCTTCTCCCCCCCCCACGCAAATTATCAATTTCCCTCCCACATTCACCCCCTCCCACATTCACCCCCTCCCACATTCACCCCCTCCCACTTTCACCCCCAACCCACCACCACCACATCCCTCCTTCACCCCCGTCCTGCACATATCAACCCACCCACCCACTCACCCACCTCCTTCCCCCCAACCAACCACTACCCACTCTCCCGTCCACCCACCTCACCCACCCACCCACCCACTTACCTCACCCACCCACTCACCCACCCACTCACCCACCTCACCCACACACACGTCCACCCACCTCACCCACCCACCCACTTACCTCACCCACCCACCTCACCCACCCACTCACCCGTCCTGCAGTTTGAAGCCCCTGGACTGTTCTACATTGCCAGCTGCTACCCATACGGCTACACAGACTTGCAGGTGAGGGTCCTTTGTCCCCGTCACACCCTGCCACTGAGCGGCTGGCCCCTGACCAGATGAGGGCCCTTTGCCCCCGTCACACCCTGCCACTGAGCGGCTGGCCCCTGACCAGGTGAGGGCCCTTTGCCCCCGTAGTACCTGGGTGCGGTAGGGCTGTCATGTAGCAACCAACTCCTGGCCCGCACCCTCACCGAGGCTGAAACCCTTGATCAAGGTTGGGTCTTTGTTGGCCCAGCGGCCTGCCCAAGGTGGTCCGGAGCGCACTCAAAGACTCTGGCTCCCACTAGTCTTCAACCAGGCGGCTAGTTTTCAACCAGGCGGCTAGTTTTCAACCAGGCGGCTAGTTTTCAACCAGGCGGCTAGTTTTCAACCAGGCGGCTAGTTTTCAACCAGGCGGCTAGTTTTCAACCAGGCGGCTAGTTTTCAACCAGGCGGCTAGTTTTCAACCAGGCGGCTAGTTTTCAACCAGGCGGCTAGTTTTCAACCAGGCGGCTAGTTTTCAACCAGGCGGCTAGTTTTCAACCAGGCGGCTAGTTTTCAACCAGGCGGCTAGTTTTCAACCAGGCGGCTAGTTTTCAACCAGGCGGCTAGTTTTCAACCAGGCGGCTAGTTTTCAACCAGGCGGCTAGTTTTCAACCAGGCGGCTAGTTTTCAACCAGGCGGCTAGTTTTCAACCAGGCGGCTAGTTTCCTTTTTTTTAGACTTCATTTTGTAGCATACTCATGTGACGGGTTCCTTATTAAGACCAAAGCTATTTTTGCCTCGCTCAAATAAAAAAGGTAAACCCTCATGCAACAGGAGTACCTCGATGGCTTGACGCTGCGGCTACAGGCGCAAGCGCAGCAGCAGGCGCTCGTGCAGATGATGCAGCAGCAGGCCCCCTTCCACCACGCCTCAGAGCCAACATCCCAGCCCTGCCCGCCCATGCCGAACGACGCCAGCGCAGCGGTGAGCAGCGTCAACGGGGCAGCAGCGGCCGACGGCTCGCCGCCAGCCGCCGCCGGCGGCGGCGACGGCGGCGGCATGCATGACGTGTATGCTGAGATGCAGCAGATGTTTCAGCCCGCGGGTGCGCTGCGGGGCTTGCCTCCGCCGCCGGTCACGCTGATCCGCTCGCTGCTGTGCTACACGCTGCTGGGCCACCGCTGCGAGCTGCTGACCATCACGGACTTCGCGGCGCCGCTGGAGACCATACGGCAGCGCGAGTGTGTGGTCATCTCGGCCAGGGTGCACCCGGGCGAATCATGTGCATCTTGGATTATGCAGGTGTGGACATGGGTGGATGGTGCTTGAGGGTGTGGGTGCACCCATACACATATGCAGGTAGGCGGGGTGTGAGTCAGTGATCTTATTTTTTGAGATCAATCACCTGGGTGCGATCAACACGGTGATTAAATAGTATTCAAAAAGGGCAAAATTGGCGCGCTGATCACCAACATCGAAATACAAATTGCTAAAGCGGAGCTGCGGGGTGTCGGGTGCATCATGGATGATGCAGGTGTGGGCATGGCCACATGGGTGGGTGGTGGTGGGTGTGGGCGCACCCATGCTCGTAGGTGCGTAGGTGGGGTGTGCGTGGGTGGTCATCTCAGCCAGGGTGCACCAGGGGGAGCCTTGCACGCATTGTGGGTCTTACAGGTGTGGACATGGGTGGGTAATATTTAGTGGGTGGGTAATATTTAGTGGGTGAGTATGTATTTAGTGGGTGAGTATATATATTTAGTGGGTGAGTATATATATTTAGTGGTTCAGTATATGTATTTAGTGGGTGAGTATATATATTTAGTGGGTGAGTATATATATTTAGTGGGTGAGTATATATTTAGTGGGTGAGTATATGTATTTAGTGGGTGAGTATATATATTTAGTGGGTGAGTATATATATTTAGTGGGTGAGTATTTATATTTAGTGGTTGAGTATATGTATTTAGTGGGTGAGTATGTATATTTAGTGGGTGAGAATATATATTTAGTGGGTGAGTATATATATTTAGTGGGTGAGTATATATATTTAGTGGGTGAGTATATATATTTAGTGGGTGAGTATTTATATTTAGTGGTTGAGTATATGTATTTAGTGGGTGAGTATATATTTAGTGGGTGAGTATATATATTTAGTGGGTGAGTATATATATTTAGTGGGTGAGTATATATATTTAGTGGGTGAGTATATATATTTAGTGGTTGAGTATATATATTTAGTGGGTGAGTATATATATTTAGTGGGTGAGTATATATATTTAGTGGGTGAGTATATATATTTAGTGGGTGAGTATATATATCTAGTGGGTGAGTATATATATTTAGTGGGTGAGTATATATATTTAGTGGGTGAGTATATGTATTTAGTGGGTGAGTATATATATTTAGTGGGTGAGTATATATATTTAGTGGGTGAGTATATATATTTAGTGGGTGAGTATATATATCTAGTGGGTGAGTATATATATTTAGTGGGTGAGTATATATATTTAGTGGGTGAGTATATATATTTAGTGGGTGAGTATATATATTTAGTGGGTGAGTATATATATTTAGTGGGTGAGTATATATATTTAGTGGGTGAGTATATATATTTAGTGGGTGAGTATATATATCTAGTGGGTGAGTATATATATTTAGTGGGTGAGTATATATATTTAGTGGGTGAGTATATGTATTTAGTGGGTGAGTATATATATTTAGTGGGTGAGTATATATATTTAGTGGGTGAGTATATATATTTAGTGGGTGAGTATATATATCTAGTGGGTGAGTATATATATTTAGTGGGTGAGTATATATATTTAGTGGGTGAGTATATATATCTAGTGGGTGAGTATATATATCTAGTGGGTGAGTATATATATTTAGTGGGTGAGTATATATATCTAGTGGGTGAGTATATATATTTAGTGGGTGAGTATATATATTTAGTGGGTGAGTATATGTATTTAGTGGGTGAGTATATATATTTAGTGGGTGAGTATATATATTTAGTGGGTGAGTATATATATTTAGTGGGTGAGTATATATATTTAGTGGGTGAGTATATATATTTAGTGGGTGAGTATATGTGTTTAGTGGGTGAGTATATGTATTTAGTGGGTGAGTATATGTGTTTAGTGGGTGAGTATATATATTTAGTGGGTGAGTATATATATTTAGTGGGTGAGTATATATATTTAGTGGGTGAGTATATATATTTAGTGGTTGAGTATATATATTTAGTGGGTGAGTATATATATTTAGTGGGTGAGTATATATATTTAGTGGGTGAGTATATATATTTAGTGGGTGAGTATATATATTTAGTGGGTGAGTATATATATCTAGTGGGTGAGTATATATATCTAGTGGGTGAGTATATATATTTAGTGGGTGAGTATATATATTTAGTGGGTGAGTATTTATATTTAGTGGGTGAGTATATATATTTAGTGGGTGAGTATATATATTTAGTGGGTGAGTATATATATTTAGTGGGTGAGTATATATATTTAGTGGGTGAGTATATATATTTAGTGGGTGAGTATATATATTTAGTGGGTGAGTATATATATTTAGTGGGTGAGTATATATATTTAGTGGGTGAGTATATATATTTAGTGGGTGAGTATATATATTTAGTGGGTGAGTATATATATTTAGTGGGTGAGTATATATATTTAGTGGGTGAGTATATATATTTAGTGGGTGAGTATATATATTTAGTGGGTGAGTATATATATTTAGTGGGTGAGCATATATATCTAGTGGGTGAGTATATATATTTAGTGGTTGAGTATATATATTTAGTGGGTGAGTATATATATTTAGTGGGTGAGTATATATATTTAGTGGGTGAGTATATATATTTAGTGGGTGAGTATATATATTTAGTGGGTGAGTATATATATTTAGTGGGTGAGTATATATATTTAGTGGGTGAGTATATATATTTAGTGGGTGAGTATATATATTTAGTGGGTGAGTATATATATTTAGTGGGTGAGTATATATATTTAGTGGGTGAGTATATATATTTAGTGGGTGAGTATATATATTTAGTGGGTGAGTATATATATTTAGTGGGTGAGTATATATATTTAGTGGGTGAGTATATATATTTAGTGGGTGAGTATATATATTTAGTGGGTGAGTATATATATTTAGTGGGTGAGTATATATATTTAGTGGGTGAGTATATATATTTAGTGGGTGAGTATATATATTTAGTGGGTGAGTATATATATCTAGTGGGTGAGTATATATATTTAGTGGGTGAGTATATGTATTTAGTGGGTGAGTATATATATTTAGTGGGTGAGTATATATATTTAGTGGGTGAGTATATATATTTAGTGGGTGAGTATATATATTTAGTGGGTGAGTATATATATTTAGTGGGTGAGTATATGTATTTAGTGGGTGAGTATATGTGTTTAGTGGGTGAGTATATGTGTTTAGTGGGTGAGTATATATATTTAGTGGGTGAGTATATATATCTAGTGGGTGAGTATATATATTTAGTGGGTGAGTATATATATTTAGTGGTTGAGTATTTATATTTAGTGGTTGAGTATATGTATTTAGTGGGTGAGTATATATATTTAGTGGGTGAGTATATATATTTAGTGGGTGAGTATATATATTTAGTGGGTGAGTATATATATTTAGTGGGTGAGTATATATATTTAGTGGGTGAGTATATAGATTTAGTGGGTGAGTATATATATTTAGTGGGTGAGTATATATATTTAGTGGGTGAGTATATGTATTTAGTGGGTGAGTATATGTGTTTAGTGGGTGGGTGGGTGGGTTTATATATGTAGTAGGTGGGTGGGTATATATCTGAGGGGAGGGCAGTCTAGAGCGTGACATGGATCATGTAGGTGTGGATATGGGTGTGGACATGGGTGTGGATGTATGTGTTGTGTGCGGCGGTGCGGGAGCATGTGAGGGGTATGGATGTGGGGGTATGTGTGGATGTGGGTGTGGATCTGTGGTTGTGCGGCTGTGTGCATATATTTTTCGGGTAATCTCAGCGAGGGTATACTCGAGGGGGGGGGCGGTCTTTCACGTGGTGGATGTGTGGATCATTCTGTGAAAGATTTGGGTTAGTGGGTTGTCAGTGGTTAAGGAGGTGGGTGTGGACAGTTGTCTATGTTGGAAGTTGTCTATGAGGGTGCATGGGGGGGGGGGGTCTTGTGCGTCGGTGATGTTGCAGGTGAAGGCATTTTGGAGCTTTGGCTACCTCACCTGTCCTTTGGTGTCTCTCTTGCCCTCCTCTGTCGAATCCCCTTCATGCCTTCCCCAGCCCTCCGCCTACCCTCTTCCACACTACACCTTTCCACCTCTGACCCCCTACCCTGCATACTGTACCTCCATCCTCGCCTCCCCCAATTCGTCCCTCATTATATTTCACACCTCTCCCTCTCCCCATCCTCCCCCTTCCCCTTCCCCTTCCACACTTCACGTCTCCCTCCTCTTTTCCTCGCTTCACCTCTCCCCCTTTCCCCTCTCTTCCACACTTCCCCTATCAAGGCTTACTGGACTTCCTGACCTCCAGGCACCCGCTGCATGCTGCACCTACCTCCTCGCCTCCCCCCTAATCTCCCCTCCTTTTATTCCACAATTCACCTCTCCCCCTTTCCCCTCCCTTCCAAACTTCCCCTATCAAGGCTTACTGGACTTCCTGACCTCCAGGCACCCGCTGCATGCTGCACCTACCTCCTCGCCTCCCCCCTAATCTCCCCTCCTTTTATTCCACACTTCACCTTTCTCCCTCTCCCTCCCTTCCACACTTCACCTACCAGGGCTTTCTGGACTTCCTGACCTCTAGCCACCCCGCTGCGGCGTCGTTGCGCTCCAGCTTTGTGTTCAAGGTGGTGCCGATGCTCAACCCGGATGGAGTGGTCAACGGGAGCTATCGATGCAGCATGGCAGGATGCGACCTGAACAGGTGCAGGGAATGACCTGTACACTTATGGTGTGTTGCATGACGGGTTGTTAGATTGTTGAAGAAGTGTGAAGTATAAATGAAGTATGAAATATGAATCACCATCTTCACATTTGTGTGATGCATTTCAGTGCCTTGATGTACCGCACTTGCGACATTCGTTTGATATGAGGTGTGACGCGCCAACCCCCAATGCCCCCCCCTTCCCCCTCCTCTTTCGCCGGGTCTGGAACCGGCAGATGGAGTGAAATTTACATATTTTGACAGTGCTTGAATTTTACCCCGCTGTTGCTTCCTCATCGCAGGGTCTGGGACCAGCAGATGAAGTGAAATTTACATATTTTGACGGTGCTTGAATTTGCCCCCCTCTACTCTTCCGCCGGGTCTGGCACCGTCAGATGAAGTGAAATTACATATTTTGACGGTGCTTGAATTTCGCCCCGCTGTTGCCCTCATCCCGCAGGGTGGAACCGGCAGATGGAGTGAAATTACATATTTTGACGGTGCTTGAATTTCGCCCCGCTGTTGCCCTCATCCCGCAGGGTGGAACCGGCAGATGGAGTGAAATTACATATTTTGACGGTGCTTGAATTTCGCCCCGCTGTTGCCCTCGTCCCGCAGGGTGGAACCTGCAGATGGAGTGAAATTACATATTTTGACGGTGCTTGAATTTCGCCCCGCTGTTGCCCTCATCCCGCAGGGTGGAACCGGCAGATGGAGTGAAATTACATATTTTGACGGTGCTTGAATTTCGCCCCGCTGTTGCCCTCATCCCGCAGGGTGGAACCGGCAGATGGAGTGAAATTACATATTTTGACGGTGCTTGAATTTCGCCCCGCTGTTGCCCTCGTCCCGCAGGGTGGAACCTGCAGATGGAGTGAAATTACATATTTTGACGGTGCTTGAATTCCGCCCCCCGCTGTTTCTCCCTCACCGCAGGGTCTGGGACCGGCCCACCAAGTGGCGGGCCGGCCCCCAGTGCCCCCTTCCCCCTTTTCCTCCGCCGGGTCTGGAACCGGCGGATGAAGTGCAATTGATTTGACGGTGCTTAAATTGCCTTGCTGTTGTCCCCTCACTGCAGGGTCTGGGACCGGCCCACCAAGTGGCTGCACCCCACCATCCATCACTGCAAGCGCATGATGCAGCAGCTGGCCAGCTCCGGGCGCCTGGCCCTGTACGTGGACATTCATGGACACTCCTCCAAGCAGGTGAGACAGGCGCTCCTTGATGACCTTGTTTGGGCTGGGGTTTAGGTCGGGGTTTAGGTCGGGGTTTAGGACAAAGTTTAGGTCGGGTTTTAGGTCGGGGTTAAGGACTTCAGCATCTCTAAGGTTTGGCTAGCCCTGCACGTGGATATCCACGGGCAGGCCTCCCTGCAGTGTTTTTTTCTCGTGACTTAGCTACATGTCAGCTACACTCAGGCCGCTGGCTGGAGGCCCCGTGTGTGGCCAGCCTTGCTGCTTTGGTCACCTGTCGTTGGCCGGTCCAGGTTTGGACCTAATCGGGCCTTTGGCCCATCAAAGGTGGATTCGTGGCCGGAAAACGAAGCAATGCCTTAATGCAGGTGGGAGATGTGCTGGATGATGATCTTGTTTAGGTTTTGTGACAAAGTTAGCGCAACCACCCACAGCCTTTTGCGAAAGGGCCAGGCAGAGCAAACCGGGGGGAAACAAGTCACTCAAGGTCAGGGTTTCTGGGTTACGCCTGGCCCTGCATGTCGGCCTCCTGGGACGCAGGGTGGCGCAGGTGGGGTAAGCATTGCCTAGTAAGCAAAAAAGGTGGGGCGGGGTAAAGAGGGTATGGGGAACGGCATGCCCTAAACGTGGAAATCCGCGGATGCAAGTGATAGACACGCTGCTTGATGCGTGTCTTGGGGACAGGGTTTGAGGTGTAGGTTCCTGAAGCCGTATGCCAGGCAGGGTTTAGGGTGCGAAACCCATGATTGTAGCTGAATTGTAGCTGAAGCACTGTATGTTAATAGTTACGGAATGTAATGTAGCGGAATTGTAGCGGAATCTCCCTGAAATGAACCAGGGTGTCCTAAACCCTGTTTTCTCCCGCAGGATACGTTTTTCTACGGCTGTGAGCCCGCAGCAGGCCCCAAGCAGCTGCAACCGCCGCCAGGACCCCCACAGGCCAGGATTGGCTCTGCCGCCACGGCAGCTCAGCAGGCCGACGGCAACGGCAGCGGCGGCGGGCCGCAGGCTGACCCGGCCGCTCAACCTTGGCCGACAGCGGACCCCATAACGCAGAGCTCCTCCGGGGTGGCGCAGACGCCGGGGTACCCGCAGGCGCCGGGCGGCGGCGGTCAGGCGGGGCAGGGAGGGGGCAGTGGCCCCCTGTCGGCCCGGGCCGCGGCCCGGATGCGGGTGCGGATGTTGCCGTACCTCGCGTCCAGGAGCCCCTCGGGGCACTTCTCGATCAGCAAGTCAAACTTCAGGGTGCGAAAGGCCAAGATGTCGGCGGCAAGGGTGGTCGTGAACAGGTGGGCGACGTGGGTATGTGGCTGTGGGGGGTAGCAGGGGACAACAGGAGCAGCAGGGGAAGTTGACATAGGGCAGGACAGCAGCAGAGCTTGCTGCACCAGGCTCCCACGGAGGGAGGCCATGATGTAGCTGAAGTGTACCTGAAGTGTACCTGAAGTGTATCTCGAGTTTACCTCAAATGTAGCTAACGTGTAGCTGAATTGTAGCTTAAGCACCCTAGAAGAAACGCCGCCCTAAGTCCTCCCACTGGAAGCTGGGGGTGGCTGGCTATCACGTAATTGAGGCGTTCCTTGGCGGCTGCCACAGGACCATTCGGGACCAAACCATGTGATCTCCTTGATCTCCTTGATCTTCAAATAAACGCCGCCCTAATTCCTCCCACTGGGAGCTGGGGCTGGCCGTCTATTACACGATGGAGGCGTCCCTGGGCGGCCACAGCGCATCCAATCAGGAGCAAACAGAGATCTGAATTTGAAGTTGATATAAACGCCGCCCTGTTTCCTACCGCAGAGAAATTGAAGTGGCCGGCTCTAACACGATGGAAGCGTCCCTGGGTGGTCACAACGGATCCAATCGGGATCAAACAGAGATGTGAATTTGAACTAAACGCCGCCCTGCTTTCTCCCGCAGAGAACTTGGAGTGGCCGGCTCTTACACGATGGAGGCGTCCCTGGGTGGTCACAGCTCCAGCCGCACGCACTTCAACACACGCGACTACATGCTGCAGGGCGCCTCGCTGGGAAGGTGAGTGGGGCCGAGGGGGGTGCGGGTGATATGGGAGTAGGGTTCAAGGTCAGGCTTCATTTCCGGAGGGAAGGCTTTGGCTAGCGCATTCACGGAAGGCTTTGGCTGGTTTAGGGTTAAAGTTGTAGGGTTTAGGTTGTAGGGTTTAGGTTGTAGGGTTTAGGTTGTAGGGTTTAGGGTTCAGGTTGTAGGGTTTAGGTTGTAGGGTTTAGGGTTTAGGTTGTAGGGTTTAGGTTGTAGGGTTTAGGGTTTAGGTTGTGCACGGTATCCGCTGACCTTTCGCTTCACATATTTGAATATGACTACACTTGAAGTGGGGGGTTGATCTAGGGTTCAGCTTCCCTGGTGAGGAGAGCAGGGCCAGGGTTAGCAGTGTGTGAGGTGAGGCTGACAGGGGTGCCTAATCTTTACATGTTTCAGGATTCCGTTTTTAGAACCGTGGACAGGATGCCAGCTTGAGCACCCGCCTCCTCATACAAGTGTGGGCTCTCTCATGAAGGAAAGCAGGCTGACAAAGAAAGAAAGAAAGAAAGAAAGCTATGCCCTATGAGGGGGTGGAGGTTAAGAATACAGCGCAGCTTGGGGCCATAGCCACATCCGCGCCGTTATTATTAGGCTGACAGACAGTGTACGACAGGGGGTGTACGAGCTCTGGGCAGCTTCTTCCTTTGGGTTGATTGGGAGTGAACATGTGTTAGTCTTGAACAGGGGGCCGAAACAGTTGGGCTTGCTGCTCCCTGGTGCAGCTGTGATGAAGCTTGATTGTAGCTGATGTAGCCCAGTTACAGAGGGAGGAAACCGATGCAAGCAGTGGTGTAGCTGAATTGTAGCTGGATTGTAGCTGAATGTCACTTTGGTGCGCCCTGCGTGCCTGCAGGGCCATTGCTGAGCTGGCCGAGGTGGATGATGTGGCGCTTCTTGATGAGATGTCCGCCAATGTGATGCTGCCGTTGTAGGTTTAGACAATGACACATTCCCCTGATCTCGCGCCATTGTGGGCTAGGCAAACTAAGGCATGCGGTAGAAATGTGTGAACTCTAAAATCCTAGCAAAAGAAATGCAGGATATTGAGGGGGCATGACGACCTTGCCAGTCCGTGGGTTTCCACAGATGCAGATTACTGTCTCTTTTGCGGATCTATCCAAAGGCAGATCTACATGCCAAAAAGGCTAGGGACCTGCGAAGCCGCGCTCTTCGTCCATGTGGCGTTGTATTGCCAGTTACTGCATCGTGTCCTCAACAGTTAGAGATTGTGCAATTGCTACTTTTTTTTTATGTAGTAAAGATAAGCTCATGTGCCCAATGTGTTTTTCTGCCCGCTTTAAACGGCCCCTGGCTAAAAAGATTATTTAGCTTTCCAATATTGCTCGTGGATGTGGACGGGGCCATGACGCGATGTGTGAATGGCGAGTGGCGAGGGGGAAACAGAGGTATGTGCCTCCACCTTTTGGAGGATGAGGGGTCAGTTATCTTCGATACCCCTTCACTTGATTTCCTACTTTTTTCCTCCTTTCTTTTGTCCTGCCCCCTTCTGTGTTTCCTTCTATCATTCCTCCCAACTCTTTAGTTAGGCGCCCACGCAGTCGAGCCTTTTCTGAGCAGGGCCCAGAGGTGTAACGTCACTGACCTTTGCTATGCGTGCCAGCACCGTGGTGTTATCGTCTTTTCCTTACATGGTGTGAGGCCGGCCGCCTAACTCTAGAAAACCTGAGACGCGGACACACACAAAAGACAGCCCGGGTGCGCATAGGGCCCTCGTCGGCAGCTGAGAGAAGGCGAGCAGGAACAGGAAAGGCACACGACCAACAAGCACTCACACAGCCGCAATAACTTCTGCGTAAAAAGTAAGATTGAGGTCTTAAAAAAATTAAACCCCGCCAAGACACCCCTCTAGCTAAGTTAAGCACGCTACCACCAGAATTCCACCCGAAAGCGGCTGTACACGTTTCCACCAAACCCGAAAAAAGGGATCCAACCTACAGAAGGAGACAAGAGCTGAAAGGAAACCAGAAAAGGAGAAGCCTGGACACTAAGAGGGCAAAGGGCTGAGGATTCCCTAAGGCATAACCCCCCACCCTCAAAGACACACCTCGCAAACCAGCAGCCAGCCATAAGGCCCAAACTACCCCAAGGCCCGCACAACACGGAGCAAGAACCGCGAAATGGACAAGCACAACCGAAACCAGGGACTATGTCAAAAAAGGGGCAAGAGGGGGCACAGTGACCCAAGAAGTCAAGAGGATTGCATAGCAATTAGGGATGTCTCCCAGGGACTAGCACTCGCCGAATGGCAGAGGTGTAATAATAACCTGCTGCTACTGGGCCGTCAGGAGGACCCGGGGAAACTGAAGTCGAAGAGACCCCGCTCCACCCGAGGAACGGGATCTACACACCGGAGCAAGGATACCCACAACGACAGAGAAGCTGAAAGCCCCTGCCCGCGACCCCTCTCCATAGGAGAATCGTGGCTGCTAGGAAACACGATACAAGGCAGAAGACACCCCACTCCTAAGAGCAAGGTGACTGAGGAGACAGAACCGCGTGAAGCCCCTGTCCTCAGGAGCATCGGGGCCTCTTAAGAAATAAGACCAGAAACACCCTGATCCCATCAGCGGGGCGGCGCAAAAGCCAGGGAAGTTATCGTGCCTGTCAGCACCGTGGCTAAGCGCGGATTCACACCTGGCTGGTTTCGCTGAGTTGGGCCGGTTTGGGACCTCGGTTTCGCACGGTTTCGCAACCTGGGGTCCGAACCCCAGTTTCAGTTCTGTTGGTTTCGCATTGGTTTGGTTTCGCCAAACTGAGCTTCCCGTAAGAGGGCTTCCTGACGCCGAACCAACCAACCGCAACTGCGAAGTGAACTAGGTGTGAATTGGCTCTAAGCTAACTAATGCTGTACGAACCATGCTTCTTTATGTCACCGCTGCGACTCTGATCGTGTTGACAACATCGTGGTTATGCTCATGCTGTCAGCACCGCTACATCATCTCCTTGCCAAGCATACATGACATGCATCGACCTAAATGCATGTCATGTGCAGGGCCACTAGTAGTGGCGGGCATAGGTTGTTACGCTGGTGGCGATGGAAGCGATGGGTGAGTGCTTCGCGTTCTAATGACACATGGCCAACATTGGCCCTGGCTACTGTGGTACATACTGTGCAAATGTGTGGAAGTGAGTTGCTTAGTAGACTTTTTTGTTTGCCGATGTGGCCGAGCTTCATTTAATTATTTTTGAGCAGGGCCCAGAGGTGTGACGTCATAAAATGTGAAAGTGTGAAGAGCTAGAGGTGTGTTGACGGGATGGGGAACCTGATTTATTTTCATTTTTGGTGGACCTTTTCCATTTTTGTCTCATCCCGTATTTTGCCTATATTCTCCTCTTATTTTTCGACCTGCTGAAGGCAAGACTGGGGCTGGTGAATCTTCGGACTGCATTTCTTTTTGGAAGTCACGTATTATTCACCTCTCTTTCCTTCCATTTTCTCCGAGACAGACAGTTAGGCGCTCTGAACGCGCTCGAGCCTTTTTCGCAAGGCCCAGAGGTGTTCTGTCATTGACCTGTGGGCCCTCAAAAAGGCTCGACCACATGGGCGCCCCACTGTCTCTTAGCATTTTAACACCCTGGCTGCAGCCTCTCTTGTTGAAGGGAGACTTTTAAACTCTTGTTTGAAAAACCGTACAGGGCGGGTCAGATGTATCGACACGTTTTAGGGGTATTGAGGTTTGACCCGCCGTCCCAACCTGGTTCACACTAGCAGTACCAACTGTCATTTGAAGTAATCTCTCTAGGAACTGCCTCGATCGACGTGGTGTGTTGCTACATCGTCAAGTGCTGTAATCAGCTAGCCATACACGGTGTACCGCATTGAGGCCTGTTGGGGTATCATTTGAATCCGAATGGCAGTTGGATGCCACAAACTGCCCCGTCGGGTACCAAAATTGCGGCGGCTGAGCCTGAAAAGTGGCCAAAACCCGGTTAAGGTTGAACCTTCAGTGGGTGTAGGTGGGGCATAGACGGAGGCATTGCCACCATCCCTGGGTCATTTGGCCAATCCAACATGCATACATGGCCTTCCATGTGGCCCACAACAGGGCTGTCTTTGATGGATTGGAATTCACTTTAACCTAACCAGTCTGATTGCTATGATGTCTGGTGATTCAGAGAGCCTGAGTAGCTCATTAAGACTGCCCACCCATTTTTGCACCATTCCCTACTCCCGAGGCTGCACATTTGGGGCAAAGGTGGCTTGTCAGGAAGCCATGCCCCTTGCCCCCTGCAGCCCCTCACCCATGCAAGCTCCCAGAATGCCTCTAGTCAGGTATCCACTCTTTATTCACACATCTTGATTTTCATGTCCTTTATTCCAGGCCCCCCTTCTTATCTAAGCAGAGCCAGTCAGATCTGCCAAGGAATGTTTTGCGAGAGGATGAAAAACAGCACTGGTGGTTTCAGAGCCACAACCCTAGGCTTTACATCAGGTAATACTTCAGCTATGGAGGCCAGCATTGCAATATAACATCCTCAGAAAATTAGAGGCAGGCCCCTCAGCATGGCCAAGTTATCTCAAAACATAAATTTATTGGAGTTGGTGATTCTGTCAAGTGGACTCCTTAAGCCCATTGTGTTTGCGTTTGATAATCTCAAGAGACAGTTGGTGCCTACCAGTATTAGTGCACTGCTAGCAATCAGGTTGGAGTACAGTCAATGTGTAACTGATATCAAGTCATGACCTAACCTCCTTGCACTGCTTGACCTGTCCACGTTTTTACGATACATGACCCGCCCTGTACGGTGACACATTTTACAAACTACTACCGGTAACGAAAAACAGGTAGCCCAGGGCAAAGGCCGCGATATGCGCCCCAGAAAAGAGATTTCTGGTTAACCGGTATCGCACACGACACAAAAGAAGGGGCCTATCATCATACAGTGTGCTTCATCTCAATCAGGCAAGAAACAGCCTCAGCACCCAAATGATTATCCTTCCTACCGGTACTGTTTTTGCTACCCCCACACCCTAACATGGGCATGAGTGAGATTAAACAGACGTTGAGACTGCAAATGACGGCATGCTGCCGAGCATGCTGCATCATTTAATCAAGTGGGCCCTTGTGCTGATGATTGGGATTACTTCTAGAGGGTGGCTAACAGACAGGCCCCTAGGGAGCGGCGCGGTGTGGCCCACGACAACATACGACTAACCGCCGCATGGTGTTTTCTTATAACACCTAGCGCCTGGCCGTGCAAAAGAAATGCGTGAGAGACAGGAAAACAACACTGAAATGACCAAAACAAAAAATTACACTTATTAGCTCAAACAAAATCCACATGGGCACGCAATGCCTAGGCAGTAACAGAGTGAGATAGGAGCACAGTCACAGAGAGGCGGGTGCTGAGTCACAGTGACAGCGAAATAGTGTGATTCAGGGGAGAACCAGCCAGAGTAAAAGAGGGACCGGGGGACCGTCTTATGCACTAGAAATTCTTTCATACAAAAAATGTGTTGAGATGTTGACATTTTTGGAGATATCGAACATCCACCCCGAAAAAAGAGACAGGCACTCCTCTGCAGACCTCTCTCTTGACCTCCCAAACCTCTCCACTCAGGCAAAACAAGAATGCTCTTCCTCCAGGAAGTGTGAAAGCCCGTGCTCGAGGGCGGGCAAGCACAGCAACGGGACTTCAGTGGCCATCAAGTTGACAATCAGCTTAAACAGGCTGCAATGCCCCCTATGGCAGCAGCAGGCTCCAGGAACAGGCAGGCGGGAAGGATGAAAAACAGCCCACTTGCCAGCCAGCCAGGCCCAGCCCTCCGGCAGTAGCACAAAAATAGACACTGTAGCCTTCTATGCCCCTAGGGCAGACGGCAGAGCATCTTGATCCCAAGCAGCAGTCGCTGCCGCCGACCTTCCTCCTCACAGCTTACAAGGTGTCGATACCGCAGGCGAGCTTGGGCGGCACACCCTTCACCCAGCGCCCCTGACACTGCTGCATGTTCACCGCTAACAGCAGCCGCTACCGCTGCCCTTCTTCCTCTGGGCTGATGACGTGTCGATACTGCTGGTGAGCTTCAGGGGCACCTCCTCAACATTCCGCCCCTGCGTCTCCTGTTGCAGGCGATGGATCACGTCGCTGGCCACCGCCGAAAACACCTGACCACAGTCAGCAGTTTTTGAAGTTTGATGCTAAATTCTGTCGTCACTTGGTTGTCCAATTCGTCCTAAAAAGGGGATCTGACAAACGGCGGAAGCTGAGGCAGTTTCAGTAGGTTGCCGGCCTTTACGCACGAAAGGTGAATGGCTCGGTAAAGTAGGCACAGCCAGCAACTAGAGTGGGGGCGGGGGACATGGTGAGATGGGCATGCACTCGTACCCTCATCCAGGACAAATAAGGTTCCCTCTTTCCACGCCGGGGGGTCAACATGCTAGACAGGTGGAGGCCTAGACTCCCCCCCCACAACAGGCAGACAGGCAAGTGTAGCCAAAAGGCAGAAGCAGGAGCAGGAGCCAGAGCCAGGAGCAGCAGCAAATGATTGCCCCAGGACAAAACCTCGGGGCTGGTCACAAGGATGGCAAGTGAGCCTGCAAAGGAGAGAAGCGTGCCACCTTCAAGCACCCACTGCATGGGCCGTCTGAAAGGCCTCACTGCATGGGCCATTTTCAAGGACCCACTGCATGGGTCATGGTTCGATGCACAGCCCATCCGTTAGCACCCACTACATGGTTGATGGGTCTATGCACGGCCCATCGGTAAGCACCCACTGCATGGTCTTATGCCGTGTCGCCAAATGCCCTGCCGCACCTCAGACACGTTGATGTTTTCTTTTGCACTCGTCTCGAAGAACTGGATGCTGTACTCATCAGCGAGCGCCTTGCCCACGCTGTATGGCACGGCCCGCTTGCCCTCGGCCACATCAGACTTGTTGCCTACCAAAATCTGGCAAAAGTGGGGGGGGGGCGCGGGAGGGGCTTCGGCAGGGGTCGATAAGGGGGATAGTCGATAGGGGGCCGAGGGGCGGAGTGCAATAGGGGCTTCAGACGGGGGTAACGACATGCACCTTCAAGACAGCGCTGTGTCATGCATAGAATGAGCATCAAGCTGCTTGCACATGCCTAAACCAGTCCATACTTCATACTCTGCCTCGGTGATGACTTTCAGGGAGCTTTCGATTTCATGAAACATGCATGGATTTCCTCTCAGTGGCTGCTCCCAGCCACTACATACTTTGTTTACATGATCAGAGCTATGTTCCCAGGGGAGAATCACAGCCATCACGCACGTCTAGGGATTTATTCACCTTATTCACGTTATCAGAAGCATGTTCCCGAATGTTCTTCATCCAGTTCCGGATGTTGTTGAAGCTGCCCTCATCAGTGATGTCGTATACAAGCAGAATTCCCATGGCACCACGGTAATAAGCTGCGTGTGCGTGATAGGACGACGGTTGCACTTGATCAGTGCACATGCTAGGGGGGCGGTGGGTTACGGTAACTTCCCTGCATGCTACTGAGTCTGACAGCTTCAGATATGTTTCATGGGGGGGGGGGCTGGCAGCCATGAAACTTTCCCCCCAGTGAAGCGTCTACGATATGCATCATTCATTAATCATTATCAATCTCTTCAGCTTGACAGTTTGCACTTGTCTTTTCAAATCTGGTGGCATGCTGACTTCAAGAAGCTGAAGGAAGCCTGAAACTGACTAGCCACAGCTGAGCTGAGCCGTCGATTCCCTATCGATACGCACTCACCGCTGGTTATCGTTCTGAAGCGCTCCTGTCCTGCTGTATCCCAAATCTGCAGCTTAACCCATTTGTCCTCGATTTGAAGTTTTTTGATCTTGAAGTCGATTCCAATGGTGGTGATGAAGCTGGACGTAAATGTGTCTTCCGAAAATCGTAGTAGCAAACATGACTTGCCAACGCCTGGGGAGAGCTACAGTTGTTAGCGCCCAGGAAGAGAACTAGAGGAAGGACACAAGGTCACCCCCGGGCAGCATAACCGACAACTCACCGCTGTCTCCAATCAGCAAAAGCTTAATCATAAAGTCGAATTCATTCTTGCCCGACCTTGCCATCGGAAAAACCTAGCGATGCCCAAAATGAGAAGGAGTTGGGGATTCGATTTGTACAGTGTCGCTTTTTTTATAGGGTCCTAGTTGAAGCAGTTTACATCTTCATCGTGAAACACAAAATGCTGGGGGGGGCAGGAACTGTGGAAATCGGTAGGAGTGGGAGAAATATCAGTCCAGCGCCTCTGGTCCAGCGTGGCTTTCGAGCAGTACAGCTTGGAAGCTTCGACCTGTATACCCTAAAAAGAGAAATGGAACCAAGGCGGGCTATCTGCGGGCTGAGCTGGCGACTTCCGAACGGCAACCCTGCTGTCCACCCGCTGCCCCGTCGCCCTGCGCCGTCTGTGCCCTCCTGTAACTCCGGAGCACCTTAAGATTGTCTGTGTGACTCAGAGCCTTTGCCGTACACGTTCGTGTTTTCCCGTACATTCCAACCAGAGACTTCACCCAACGCTTGCACGAAAAATCAAAACCAGCCACGCAAGAGCATCTGCTCCCGACGTATCACAACTACAAGCACTACAAACGTGACCTATTCATCAAATGCCCTCAACTGAAGTTAAAGTAGACCTGCGTAGCGACACTGTGAGTCAGCACCGAAAATGACGTGTCGCCAGCTCCGTCAGCATCCTGCCATTCTGCACTCATCCTCCTGGTTACAGCACCAGCATCCTCACTGCCCCCATAACTGACGTAGGTGACACGGCCATGTGCCGCCATGCTGCATGCCATGGTCTGTGCGCCAGTGGGCGATGATGTCTGGGGCGACGACCCCACAGTGAACCAGCTCCAGAAGGAAGCTGCCGCCATGTTTGGAATGGAGGCCGCGCTCTTCTGTCCATCGGGGACTATGACCAACCAGAGTAAGTCAAGGAAACCCTTGTTGGAGCCGGTTTCAGGGTACTCAACCTACTATTTGCTACATCATGTACTACGGCCATAGCGGCCTGGTGTAGTTTGCCTTACTACTTTGACCACCGGCCGTAGGCCAGGCCAGGTTCTGCACCCATGGGCCCAGCGGTGGCTGCCTATCCGCCTGCCAAAGCAGATTAAGGCTGAGTGTAATCGGTGCACATTGCCATGAGGAGCGCTCGATGCAGTCCCCCCACGTCTATGAGCCCCCAGATTCATTGCGACCATATGTACCGCCATAAAGAACTAGAGTAACAGAAAACACTGCCACATGGATTGCTCACCCTGTCCCCACGGATGTAACCGGCACTCTACAGAAGACGCGCCCAAAGCTTCAGGTCCTTGATCTATTCAGCCCTAAGAGCGGAGTCACACCTGGCTGGTTTCGCTGAGTTTGACCGGTTTGGGAACCTCGGTTTCGCACGGTTCCGCTACCTGGGGTCCGACCCCCAGTTCAGTTCGGTTGGTTTGCATTGGTTTGGTTTCGCCAAACTGAGCTTCCCGCAAGAGGGCTTTCTGATGCCGAACTAACCAACCGATGCGGCGAACTGAACTAGGTGTGAATTGGCTCTTAGGCAATCAAGAGGCCAACTGCGTAGCTGCCCGCTCTCCTATGGCACGCCCCCTCAAGTGGCCTCGAAGCACACCATCAGATAAACAAAACACTGGCCTGGCTTTTGCCCCAGGTTCGCCTCGGTGTTTCCTTTTCGCAGCGTTTCCTTTCTGTCTAAAACTCCACCTTCCGTCCAATCAGGGCCAAGCCTTGACCAGCTAACAGACAACATGACCACCAGGGCCTGAATAGCATAGCTGACCATGTCTGAGCCCCAGGCTACGGGCCAAGTGGTAGCTGACATGTAGCTAGGCTGTAGCCAAACCACGGGAAAGAGAAAAGCTGGGGTGGCACCTACATGCTCTTCTTCCTTGGTTCCCCCTGACCGCCCTCAGTCCCTCACTCACCCACCCAACCAACCACCCATCCACTCACCCACCCACCCACTCACCCACCCACCCTCTCATCTACCCACCCACCCACGTATCCACCCACCCACCCACTCATCTACCCACCCACCCACCCATCCACCCACCCACCCATCCACCCACTCATCCACCCACCCACTGATCCACCCACTCGTCCTCCTGTCTGGCCCACAGTCGCGATCAAGTGTCACACATCGCCGGGCGACGAATGCATCTGCTCCGACACGGCTCACATTTTCCTGTATGAGGGAGGGGGCATGGCGGCCAACTCTGGTGAGTAGATGACACATGGAACATTGAGACTGAGCTGTGCGGGGTGCGACATGGCAGTATTGTGTCAGCACCGAAGCAGCTCACATCTCCTCTTTTGAGGGAGGGGGTCTGGGGGCCAGCTGGGGCGAGCAGACACTGTGGGGCTGAGCTGCAGGGGTGCAGCATTTCAGACCAAACCTTGAGTGAGAGCCTTGTGCCAATCAAAAGGACAACCTCAGCAGCATGGCAATGCCGTCGTCGGTGGTCTTCTGTGTAAAACCGAGGAGGAGACAATTCCTCTCTTCAGCGAAAGGGCTCGACTGCCCTGTCCCAGCAGGGCTCTGCATGGAGGTGCTCCCTCCCTCCCTCCTTTCTTAATTCTCTGTGCCTTCCTTCCACAATCGCTCCCTCGCTCTGGTCCCAGGTGTGCAGGCACGTTGCCTGCCAGGCGACCGCGGACGCATCACGGCGGCGCAGATTGCCGGGGCCATAAACGCCGAGGATCAGCATTACCCGTCGACGCGCCTCGTTTGCATTGAGGTAGTTTTATGTTGTTGTTGTTGTTGTTTGTTGTTCTTCTTGTTGTTTTTGTGTGTGGTGGGAGCGGACAGGATGGGGGGGTACCTGTGCTTGTTTGTCTGGTGGAGGGGGGGGGGGGGGGTAGGGGGGGGGGGACCTGTGCTTGTTTGTATGGTGGTGGTGGTGGGTAGGATGGGGGGGGTACCTGTGCTTGTCTTAGTGTTGGGGAGGGGGGGGGGTAGGATGGGGGGGGGACCTGTGCTGGTTTGTCTGGTGGAGGGGGGGGGGGGCAGGGTGGGGGGGGGAACCTGTGCTTCTTTGTGTGGTGGGGGGGGGGAACAGGATAGGGGGGGGGGGGGTACCTGTGCTTCTTTGTGTGGTGGGGGGGGCAGGATGGGGGGTACATGTGCTTGTTTGTGTGGTGGGGGGGGGAACAGGATAGGGGGGGGGGGGGGTACCTGTGCTTGTTTGTGTGTGGGGGTTGGGGTTGGGGGGGTTGGGGGGGGGGCTTGTTTATGTGGTGGTGGGGGGAACAGGATGTAGAGGTTACCTACGAGGACGGTGGGCGGGAGCAGGAGGAGGGGAGGGGAGGGTGGCTGCAATGACGGGGGTGGGGATAGGTGTGAGGTTTTGAGATGTGTCTGGCTACAGGTTGCCGCAGGGCTGAGGGGGACAGGGGTAGGTGATGAAGCAAGGAAGGATTCAGGAACCCCACAAATCTTTCCTCGCTTCATCACGTAGCCCTTGGTGAGACTTGGGGAGACTTCTATCAGGGAGATTCCTATTAGGGAGACTTCTATTCAGCAATCCTGGCGGTGACCATGTTGAACCCGAATCTTTGACCTCAATCATGGACGTTCATTACACACCCTGACATTTAAGCGTAATGATGGATACTGATGACAAGCTGACACGTCAAAGCCTGATGACCCACCTAAATGACGCACCCTGTTGTAAAACCCTAAAAACAACCCCACACCATGCAACATGTTCACACGTCCTTGTGATGAACCCTTGTGACGAAGCCTTAAACAAAAACTCTGAATCAAAATTCCAATCATGATTGTCCCTTGTCCCTTCTCGAATTGTTAGAAACCCTTGTGGTGCAAACCCTTGATCCTGTTATCCTGATGCACGTTGAATTGTCGAGAAAGCTGGAGCCCCCGCAGCGTGGCCCGGGTGCACGTTGCTGGAGTGGCCTACCAATGAGACCTTGAGAGGGAGTCTGGGGGCTGGACCGCACCCCTCCCACCTGGGGCTGGACTGTTTTCCTTAAGCTCACTGACTTGAAGCCACCTGGAAGCTGCCTCGAGGCACAGGGCCTGCCTGCTACCTGTCTGGAAGCTGCCCTTCAGGTGCAGGGCCTGCCTGCTGCCTGTCTTGAAGCTGCCTTGAAGCTCCCACCCATACATGGGGCTTGCCTGTTGCTCAAACCGCCTCACCCTTCTGCCCCCCCTCCCCCCTTCCGTCCATCCCCTCCCCTCGACCCTACCCAAACCCTCTTAATGTAAACACACACGTCCCCCACCCGCTCCCCTTGCCCCTCCATCGGCCTCCCCCCTTCACCGCCGCTCACCCCTCCATCGCCCCTATTCCCTCCCCCCCTGCCCCTCGCCCTTCCATTGGCTTGACCCCCCGCTTTCCTGCCCTCCTGCTGCCTCCCTCTCAGAACACCACTAACAAGGGCGGGGGCGCCTTCTACTCGTTGGCGGCCCTCAAAGAGATCAGCGAGCTGTGTCGGTCCCGCCGCCTGGCCCTGCACGTGAGTGGTGGTTGGTCGGTTGTCCTGTAATTGAATGGTGGTTGGTTGGTTGGTTGTCCTGCCATATCATGTTGGTTGGTTGGCTGACCTGAACTCTAATGGTGGTTGGTTGGTTGTCTTGCATGTGAGTGGTGGTTAGTTGGTTACCCTACAATTGAGTGCTGGTCAGTTGGTTGCCCCGTAACGCAGTGGTGGTTAGTTGGTTGCTGTGCAGTTGAGTGTTGGTTAGTTGATTGTCCTGCAATTGAGTGGTGGTTGGAGAATTCTCCTGCGAGTGCATGATAGTTTCCCTATATGTGGTTGGTGGTAGTTCAACCGTCAAGGCATCAGCACTTGTAAATGTTTGAGCCTTCTTACCTTGATGCCAGGGCTCCTGGAAAGCAGCACCAGTTCTGCTTCGAGAGATGCCTGTAGGCAGCCTCGTGCCCCATGTGAAAAAACAGGGCAGAGAGGAACCTCCTTTCCCTCCATGGATCTCGCTATGGATCCTGCACATCACCTACCCCCAAGTGTGATATCCTGGTAGATCCTGCACGTCACTAACCATCAAGTATGATATCTTGATGGATCCTGCCCATCAAGTATGATCTCATGGCTGCTTCCTCCCTCTGTCCCCCTCCCAGCTGGATGGGGCGCGCTTGTTCAACGCCGTGATTGCCAGCGGGGAGTATAGCGCCATGGACCTGGGTTCGGTGAGAGGATGTGTGGGAGTGGGGAGATGTGCTTGGGTTGGTTCATTGGTTGGTTGGGTTTGGTGAGAGGATGTGTGGGAGTGGGGAGATGTGCTTGGGTGAGGGTGAGTGCGTGAGGGTGGGTGAGGGTGGGTGAGAATTATTTTGGGGCTTGCTAGATTGTTGGGTGTGTTATGTTTGACCTGGGTGTGTCAGGTGTGGGACTCTTGACAGGAGTGTGTGTGTCTGGTGTGAAGAATGGCATGCGAGTGTGACTGTGTGATAGGTGTGGGAGGAATGGAACGAGAGTGTGACTAGTATGGTAAGAATGGCAAGCGTCAAATGTGTGTGGCAGGCGAGAGGAGAATGGCATGGGAGTGTGACGGGTGCGGTAAGAACGGTACAATTTGGGGGCAGGTATGGGGAGAACCCGTGACTGCATGGATTGCAGTTTCTCTTCCCACATGATTGTTCCTGATGTCCATTGTTCTTCGTGGCGATGGGGTCATTATGAGTAGCCTGGAATTATGAAAGAAAGAAAGCTACGCCCCGTGGGGGGCGTAAGAGTTAAGGAAACAGCGCAGCCTGGGCCGAAGCCACATCCTCGCCGCTACGGTGATTACCTGACATTATGAACTCTGCCTCCCGTTTGACACGAATTTGAACGTCACCCTCACTCGATATCTCTTCCACCCCCAGCTCTTTGATGAATTCTGAACGTAACCTTAACTCCTCATTCCCCCTGCCCCT
Source organism: Limnomonas spitsbergensis (assembly GCA_037349105.1). Lineage (NCBI taxonomy): Eukaryota > Viridiplantae > Chlorophyta > Chlorophyceae > Chlamydomonadales > Limnomonas > Limnomonas spitsbergensis. The sequence continues at coordinate 3,126,493 of JAYJMM010000038.1, forward strand.
CCATATCTCCCCCCCCCTTCCTCCCCCAGCTCTTTGACACGATCTCCGTTTGCCTCTCCAAGGGCTTGGGCTGCCCTGTGGGGTCACTGCTGCTAGGCAACAAAGAGTTCATCACCCGGGCTAAGCGGGCTCGGAAGGTGCGGGGACTGAAGAAGTAAACCCACGTCTTCAGGGAAAGCGCCCAGAGCGAATTGCACCTGTGGCGGGGAGCCGCCTTTTCTCTATTCCCTCCCCTTCCCCCTGCTACGATATGCGCTAGGCCACTTTCAGTGTCGCAATATGTCTGTGGGAGGGCAGTGTTTTGAGTTTTGACCGAGGGACGGTCTGGAGGCGGGAGCTGGCCTGAAGGGCGGGTTGCCTGGGGGGCTGGTATGGACCTTGACGTGTACCAGCCAAGGCTTAACACATAAGGACCCTGGCTTGAGGTAGGAGGGATGGCCTGAAGGGGGTTGGCATGGGTTATCAAAAATGTTAAATGTATATATATGCCCCGAGTTTTTTTCCTTATGACTCAGCTACATGTCAGCTACACTGAGGCCGCTGGCCGTAGGCCCCATTTGTGGCCAGCCTTGCTGTCCTGTCTGCAAGTTATAGGCTGGTCCAGGTTTGCTCCCCATCGGGCCTCGGGCGGCCGTTGAAGGTGGACTTGACCTGGAAAAGAAAACGCTGCTGCCCAGGATTAGATTAAGGAAGCCAAACTTTCAGCCATACCACGAAGTAGGCTATCATGCAGCTGACATGGGCTGACATATGCAGCAGCCAGGTCCAACTCCTGCACCTCCTCATTCACCCTACTCCGCTTTTCCACGTGCCACACCTCTTATTTCCTTTCAGCCCCAGCCCATGCTGCGCGACGCCCGTGTTGTCCGCGTCTATTGAAGTGCGCACCCGACCACCTTCAGCAGGCTGCTGGGCGGCCACCACCGGGCCGATGGGATTGAAACCTTGACTGTCATATGACTCAATAGGGCTGGTGGTCCAACCTAAAGGGCTTGCTGCAGCTGAACTGTAGCTGAAGGGTGGCTGAAATGTAGCTGAACTATAGCTGAACTTTAGCCGAAGCACTCCAGACTGAGCAGTGCGTGGTGTGCCGCCCGCCAGGTCATGGGCGGTGGTATGCGACAGGCGGGATTCCTCGCTGCAGCGGGGATCTACTCCTTGAAGAATAACGTGCAGAGGTGAGCGCCCTTGGCTCGGTGGGTTTGATGCACCGAGTATTGCACAATGTGTAAATTGGGTCATTTAAGCCGTGAAATACATAGCACAACAGGAGCTAAGGAGGAGCTCTTCACCCAAGTAAGCTCGAGCACTCTCACGGGCAAGCGCCAGCGCCAGCGCCAGCTCCAGCGCTGGTCACCAGGGTATTTGAAGAAGGCAACGCAGCTCCAGCTCATGATGATGATGCTAACGCTGCGCCCGCGCTGTCGCTGCTTACCCCTTCAAAGCTTGATGTCGCTGCAACCCAACCACATGAAAACAAATACCCCCCCTGCACCCTCCCACTGCTATCCAACCAAGTCAACTTCTTGCAGGTGACCCTACCCCCCTGCATCCTCCAGCTGCCGTTATCTGACCAAGCCGAATCCATACACGTGCCCTTCAGTACCCCCCTGCACCCTCCAGTTACCGGTATCTGACCAAGCCGAATCCATACACGTGCCCTTCAGTACCCCCCTGCACCCTCCAGTTACCGGTATCTGACCAAGCCGAATCCATACACGTGCCCTTCAGTATCCCCCTGCACCCTCCAGTTACCGGTATCTGACCAAGCCGAATCCATGCACGTACCCTTCATTACCCCCCTACACCCTCCAGCTACCGGTATCTGACCAAGCCGAATCCATGCACGTACCCCCATCCGCCAGGTTGTCGGAGGACCATGTACGAGCGAAGCTGCTAGCTGCCACACTTTCAGGGCTGTCGTGGGTGGACAAGGTGCGACTTGCCCTGCCCTGGGTGGGGGCCAGACCGCCCCTCTTTCATGGGGGCTTGACATGCCCTGGGTGCGGGCTAGACCGCCCCTCTTTCATGGGGGCTAGACCGCCCCTGTTTCATGGGGGCTAGACCGCCCCTGTTTCATGGGGGCTAGACCACCCCTCTTTCATGGGGGCTAGACTGCCCCTGTTTCATGGGGGCTAGACCGACCCTCTTTCATGGGGGCTAGACCACCCCTCTTTTATGGTGGCTAGACCACCCCTCTTTCATGGGGGCTAGACCGCCCCTCTTTCATGGGGCTAGACCGCCCCTCTTTCATGGGGGCTAGACCACCCCTCTTTCATGGGGGCTAGACCACCCCTCTTTCATGGGGGCTAGACCACCCCTCTTTCATGGGGGCTAGACCGCCCCTCTTTCATGGGGCTAGACCGCCCCTCTTCGTCACATCAAGTTTCCGCATGATCGTGCATTCCACATTCCACATTGCACATTCCGCATGCCCATGCATTCCCCATTGCACCTTCCGGAAGCCCATGCAGGCCCCGTTGCACGCGTCCATGTCGCCCCCTGTTTCATCACTTAGTTTCCCCATCCGTATGCACATGCCCTGATCGCCCTGGTCTCATCGCTATTTTCAAAAAGTCGTCAACGTCAACTTAAGATTTGACTGTAACATCCTGGAAACCCTAGTTGTAGGGTTTAGGGTTGACTTTGTTTTCAACTACCTAAACACTTTGTCGGAATGGATACACCAAGAAGCATAATTCATTTCGATTGACATCTTGCAATTTGAGATTTCCCCCATGTGTGCGTGCACATGTCCAGGTTGCCCCCGTGGACACCAACATCATCATCTTTTACGTCCAGGCGGGCTGCGACCCCTTGCGGGTGCAGGAGCAGCTGCAGACCAAGGGCCTGCTCATATCTGCTATGGGTGGAGGGGCGCTGCGCATGGTCACGCACCTAGACGTAGGGTCCGAGGCGATAGAGTGGGCGTGTGGCGTCCTGAAGGCACTTGAGGTCACTGGTGCTGCGGAATAGCTGCGGCAGGCCCAAGGTCACCCTTTCAGCCAGGTAGCTGCGGCAGGCTGAAGGGCACCCTTTCAGCCAGGAAGCTGCGGCAGGCCCAAGGTGACTCATGTAGATGAGTAGCTGCAGTGTCAAAAAGAGTGTCTAGCCACGCTTTCCCTGGGCTGCGCCCTTGGTACATCACTTATGTGCAACAGAGCTACCCCACCTTGTACGCTTGCAGTGGACTCGTTTTTTGCCTCAGTGTTTGGGGGGGTCCTGTCCCCTCCGACCTCTTTCCTGCCTCTTATATGAGCAAGTTTTTTACTTGTAAAAGGGCTGAGGGGCCCACCGCCTAGACGTGTGGGCCTCCTGACTTTCCCAACACCCAGAAGCAAATGTGTCTATGGTCACACTTTTGGCAGAGTAGCTGCACTGCGTGCTAGGTCACTCATGCTGCTGAGGCGCGTTTGCATGCTCAAGGTCATTCTCACAGCCGATTAGCAGAGGCATGCCCATGGGCAAACCTGCATCATTGGATAAGCCCAGGCAGTGGATTCACGTTTGAAGTTGACATTAGTCAAGATACGGTAATCAGTGGACTGACCGTTGTGTAGTGTGCTCCAATGTTCATTGAATTGTCAAGGTCGATGCCTCCTGAATTGTGTTTTTGCGCCAAAAATGCCTGTTGCGGAGCATTTGCTTTGTCTAGTTCAGCTGCGTGTTGCAGTTGCTAGTTGCCTGTCAATGTATATACAGGTGCTAAGAGGTGCATAAATCGCTTACAACCAGCTGCGACTTGTGATCAGGCTTCAGCTGAGACTCAGCGTGGCTGAATTATATTTGTGACGGTGTGGGTTTGTAACTTGAGTACCAGTGCCCTCGACTTGATGACTGTCCACATACAGTTTTGGTTCCCATCAACTTTGTAACAGTAAATGATGTTACACCCTTGGGCCCTGCCCCATTATATCCACTCTGTCACAAAACGTTACTCTCGAGACACTCTCAAGTGCTTGGGATGATGGACCATGTGCTGTGGTGCAAGCCAATGACGTCACACATCTGGGCCATGCTGAAATGAAGCTCGGCCACGTCGGCAAACAAGAGTCAGCTAGGAAAGTCAAGGGAGAAGGCACAAGAGGAAAGAAAGCTCGCCCACCAACCAACAAGAACACAAGGTGGTGCACATGTAACTTTCTCTCCCGATTAGCAAGATATCACGCTCCGAGGTATCGCCATATAAAAAATATTATAAAAAGCGTCCCATTTAGTTAAACGTAATCAATCATTTTGCATTCCAGACCCGAAAGAGGCCAACGTGTATGAGGTCGAGAAATCTCCTGGGGGATGCAAATTACTTGGTAAATGAATTCTGGTGCATTGGTGTTCACGTTAACCGAACTGGTCGACAACATAAAAGACAAGGCTATATCAACAGGCAAGATGAGTGGCCATGGCATACATGTCATATTAGATAAGAGAGGGGATTGAGAGGGGCATATGCATGCCCAATTCTTCAGTTATATGACAGCTGGATTCTAGGGCCACCCTGGTTCTCTATCCTTACACGAGAATGGGCAATAATGGTAGCTTTCGTTCACGGGCGCTGCATGGCCTATACAAACTGAATTCTGCTACATGGCGCAGCTCATGCTGAACCCCAGCTAGTGCCCCCAGCTCCCCATACTCTTCTCATGGATCCACTTAGCCAGGCTCCACTTCTCGCCCCGGATCACCGGGCATGCGCCATGCAGCGCACGCTCGTCCAACTGCAGGTCTGGCGTCGTGCTCCAGAAGAGCACCGCATCGCCCTGCTTGGGCTTCACCTGTAGGGTTAAGAAGCAAGGGTTGTTTGTAGGGTTCAGGTTTGACACGGCAACACACCCCCCTGCTTTGGCTTCACCTTGAGGGTTATGAAACAAGGGTTGTGTTCAGGGTTCAGATTAAACAGAGCAACACATCCCCCTGCTTGGGCTTCACTTTCAGGTCTTGGTGTAAAGGCTTCAGGGTTCAGGGTCGTATTTTAGGGTTGAGGTTTAGAACGTCAATAGTCCCCCCCTTTTGGGGACTTCATCCAATAGAAATTCAGGATTGAGAATGTCACTGTGTTGTCCATTGCCATGCCGAGGCCTCACCTTGATGCCGATTCCGTCCGCACAGGTGCGCCAGTCGGTGATGGTGCGGTTGCCACCTGCGGGAAAGCAGAGCCGTCTTTTTGAAGCAGGGCAGTTTATACAATAATGCCCAAGGTTACTTGTAACAGCTACCATGCATCTCTGATTAGCATTAGCATGGCACTTGCTAGGTGCCAGCTCTGTTACACCTTCAATGCATCCCAGCTACAATGCACCGACCTCCAGACTGAGGGGCGAGGATCCTGGCGCAGGATTGAAAAATGCTCTGTTCTGGCCACAAGCCGAAGGCCAATCAGGGTTTCAAGACCCGATCTGTCCGGCGGTGGCTGCCCAGCAGGTGCTCCTGGCAGGGATAGTGTGGTCATCACCCGCAGCAGGACAGCTAGATATAAATTCTGCCATCAGTTTGCACGGTCGATTTTAGAGCCAAAGAGGTAGGCTGTTCAAATTTCAATATATTTTCAGGCCATGGGGCGCCAAAACGTGCTAGGGGGGGGTCGGACCTGCATCCACACATACCCCATGCAAAAACACACATATCAGTGTTTATTTCAGCACGCTTCAGCTACAATTCAGCTACATCACGGCCTACTGCCGGGGGGGCCTGGGGCAGCAAGTCCTGCTGCTCGGGCCACCGGCCATAGGTTGGTCAAATTTTGTCCCAACTGGCCCAGTCGTGGCCGCCCGGCAGCCGCCTACGGGTGGTCTGGTGCCCACTAAAAGAAACACTGACGCACATGAAGGGGCAAGGAGAGGCCAAGATGCAGCTGGTCAGCTCTATTTGCACACAGGTTAAACGCATATAATGGCCAAGGGACACGTGGGAACCATTCCTGATATGCCCATGGCCACATACGGGATATTTTGTTCCACCGTTTCTCTGCTTATCAGAAAGAAAGAAAGACTACTTCTCCGCCAAATCAGGAGGCGTGAGATACCGCTCGACCCACAGCAGTTCTATCCTTTTCACCGCCTATCATTGACTTACGTCTCGGTGAAGTACAAAATATAAGGCACTCGCCTTTTTTACGGCACTCCCCTTTTTTACGGCGTAATTACCCAAACCCGGCCCTTAGCCCCTAACCGTTCCGTGGTGTGATTCCTCTGCAGCATACCGCAAGACCGCTTCGTCCCCAAGCTTTCATATTTCAGTGACTTGCTTACAGGCCATGGTTACGTACAAGGCACGAGTGACTTGTACCCACTTCAGGCACGCAAACACCAAAAAGGTGACACAACCCTGAGCTCACCATCCTTGCCCTCCCTCTTAAAGACCGTCTCCCCTCCCTCCTCGACATTGGACAGAAATATGAGCATGGTCGCGATACGCTGGCTGGCCTGCTTCCCAAAGTCTTTTTCCTGCACAGCAAAACGGTCGTGACGGCAGAGCCAGTCAGAACTGAGCACTCTACATGTACATGCGAGGCATGTCTATTCACTATTCATACATCTGTCATGGCCAGAGGGTCCTGTGACAAGTGCGCACAATATTTATCAACCTACGGCCGGCCACCCAAGCAACAAGGCTTGCTTGCTGCAGCATGCCCCCTGGCCCCACGTTTCTTTTGACCGTGTCAGCCAATCAAGCAGGGAGGGAACTGCTCACTGGAAAGGAGCCCAGCACTGCTTATTCTGCCGCACTTAAGCTACACTTAAGCTACACTTAAGCTACACTTAAGCTACACTTAAGCTACAATTCAGCTACACTTCAGCTACACTTCAGCTTCATCCATCGTTTCTTTTTTCCGGCTACAAGTTTTATTTTGGCAGGCCGCCTAGCGGCTGCCAAAGGCCCAATAAGGACAAAACCTGGACCGGCCAACACATGGCAAGAGCAGCAAGGCTGGCCATGAATGGGGCCTCTGGCCATGAATGGGGCCTCTGGCCATGAATGGGGCCTCTGGCCATCGGCCGGAGTTTAGCTGACATGTAGCCGAGTCACGAAGAAATAAACAATGGCGTCATCCCTGCCGGGGAACCCAATCATGGCGCTGAAGCCAACAGTGATGCGGCTCGCGTATCACCGTTGGTCAATTATGGCCAAGGGGGCATGCTGCAGCAAGCAAGCCTTGTTGCTTGGGCCCCCGGCCGTAGATTGATCAAGGTTTGGTCCCCATTCGCCGAGTGGTGGCCGCCTAGCGGCCTGCCGATGGTGCCCTGATGGGAGCTAGGGTTTTACCTCTGGTGTTGAGGCAGGGCAGGCCGGGAGGGCAGGACTCACCGAGAAGGTGTCGTAGTGGCTATCATAGTGCTGCGTCGGCAAGTATCGCAGCGCGTTGAAAGCCTGCATTGGCGGGAGTCAAGTGTATGGTCAATTATGCAAGGCAGTGTAGGAGGCAGGAATACGACGATTTTCACGTTGCAGGGCTTGCTGGCCCGCCATTCCCAACATGCAAACATGTCCAAACATGTGAAACGGATTCCGCTCCAAACAAATTCAAATCCCGGTATGTTTCAAAAATCCCCCTCCGGACAGGGCCAGACAAATGCAGACATGCCTGGGCATGCATGTCATTGTCTCACCCGCCTCCCAGGGAGGTTCTTAGACCCTAACCCCTAACCCCTAAACTAGGAGGTTCTTAGGTGAACGCCTGCCTTCCTGGAGAGCTTTTCAACGGCGGGCGGCTGAACTCAAGCGCCTCCATCCCAGGTTAAATTAAAGAAACTACCTGCCGTCCTGGGAAGCGTTTCAACAGCGGATGGCCTATTTAAATATTCAGGCACCTCCACCCGAAGTCTATGAAAACTGGAGACACAGTCTGGCACTTTCGTAATATGAAAGCCATTGCATACATGGACTCAGCTGCAACAACAGCAACACGCACAATGCATTCTGCAGTGCTAACAGCCAGGCACGATGCTATGAACGCCGGCATGAACTCCACCAATCAACCAGCAAACAACCAAAGACCTCACCCATCTCGGCCATTGGATGTCTAAGATGGGGTGAGGTCCTCGGTTGTTTGCTGCCAGCAACTGCCAGCCAGCAAATGCCAGCCTGCAAATGCCAGCCAGCAACTGCCAGCCAGCAATTGCCAGCCAGCAACTGCCAGCCTGCAACTGCCAGCCTGCAACTGCCAGCCAGCAACTGCCAGCCAGCAACTGCCAGCCAGCAGCTGCCAGCCTGTAACTGCCAGCCAGCAACTGCCAGCCTGCAACTGCCAGCCTGCAACTGCCAGCCAGCAACTGCCAGCCTGCAACTGCCAGCCAGCAACTGCCAGCCTGCAACTGCCAGCCTGCAACTGCCAGCCAGCAACTGCCAGCCTGCAACTGCCAGCCTGCAACTGCCAACCAGCAACTGCCAACCAGCAACTGCCAGCCAGCAACTGCCAGCCTGCAACTGCCAGCCTGCAACTGCCAGCCAGCAACTGTCAGCCTGCAACTGTCAGCCTGCAACTGCCAGCCTGCAACTGCCAGCCTGCAACTGCCAGCCAACAACTGCCAGCCTGCAACTGCCAGCCAGCAACTGCCAGCCTGCAACTGCCAGCCTGCAACTGCCAGCCAGCAACTGTCAGCCTGCAACTGTCAGCCTGCAACTGCCAGCCTGCAACTGCCAGCCTGCAACTGCCAGCCAACAACTGCCAGCCTGCAACTGTCAGCCAGCAACGACCAGCCTGCAACTGCCAACCAGCAACTGCCAGCCAACAACTGCCAGCCTGCAACTGCCAGCCTGCAACTGCCAGCCTGCAACTGCCAGCCTGCAACTGCCAGCCAGCAACTGCCAGCCTGCAACTTCCATCCGTGCAGGTACGCTAGACACTGCGCCCACCTCTCCAACTTGGGACGTTGAACACGGCTGGCCGGCTGCTTCCCAAATGCAATACCCCTGGCTCACACCCTGAAGCCTTGATTCAGGATTCAGTTTGTTGGCCCTTGAGCTTTTTTTGGTCCTTTAGTCTTGATTCATAATTCACTTTTGCTTGAATCAATCGATTTTTTTGCACTGCAGCAGACGTTCCTGACGCGAAACAGGTGTCCAGGAGCGCCCTAGTGTGAGGCGCCCTGGTGCAAGGCGCCCTTGTGACACCGGCCTGTATGATTCGAACAGGGTTTAGGGTTTTAGGGCAAACCCTAAACCCTAAACCCTAAACAAAATCAGGCCCAATGCCGGATTCCGGGCTGGATGGAGAGGCGTGAGGATGACATCCACACGCTGAGGCTGACATGGTCTCAGCCGAGGCCTGGACCGCAATGTGCAGACTGCAGTCTGAATGATTCATGAAATTCTGAAATTCAAACCTAGCTGTTCAGGCATGCATGCCCACCTCTCCGTAGTCCACAGGGACATGGCTCACGGCGGCTATCCGGCGCTCCAGCCATGAGAGGACGCCGCCAGAGTCCATGCCGGCGGAGAGGAAGGTCCCGCTGCTCGTGCGGACACTCTGCGGCACATAGGAGGCGGCAATCGCCATGGGGGGGTCCAGGGTCGGTACAATGGTCCACACTCTGCAGCACATAGGCGGCACATAGGCGGCACATAGGAAGGTCCCGCTGCTCGTGCGGACACTCTGCGGCAGAAAGACAGAAAGAAAGAAAGCTACACCCCGTGAGAGTCAAGGAAACAGCGTGGCCTGGGCCGCAGCCACATCGGCTCTGCGGCACACAGGCGGCAATCGCCATGGGGGGTCCTGGGTCGGTACAATGCTGAATTGGGTGGGTCGGTAGACCTCCTCCTCCTGCTTTTAGCTACAACGCCACCTTGGCAGGTCCGCACCTGTAGCAACCTGCACAACTGGTGCAGATGTACTTAAGTATTTATGTTGTAAAGAGCACCGCCTTGCTCTATACATACTGTCTGTGCCTCCTTAGGATCCGGTATATCATCTATTGCACAGTCCAGATGTACATGACATGTACATCAGTATTCCATCTCAGACCTACTAGCTTAAGGAACGCTACAGCACCACAGCCACCAAAGGCCTGATTGGGACAACCTTTGCCAGCATCCGGTGCCTAGGGTTTGGGGTTAAGGGTTTAGGGTTTCAGGCACCTTCTGGCACCATCCAGAATCGTTGATACAGCAGATGCCAGAGGGTGCCGGGAGGGACTATTGATTCAGGTTGTGTTAAGGGGACCCTATGTACGACAGTTCAGGATATCATGTTGTGGTTGTTGTCGTTGTTGCTGCTGCTAAGCTACTCCTGTTGCTGCGATTGCAAGTAAATCATAGAGGGCTTTCCTTAAGCATCTTTGCCTTTAATTGCGCAGCAATCGCATCTCGGTTGTGGCAGCAGCGTGGAGCTGGCTGTGGCATCGACCCTGAGCTTCGCTGTTCCCTTCACTCTTACGCCCCCAGGAGGGCACAGGTTTCTTTCCTCCTTGCATGATGGGGCGTTTCATTCCCAGCAGGACCGTTGCTTGCCTGTGACTCAGGGATGCTCTCCCCCGGCCTGTAGGCCAGTGCGGATGGGGCCAGGTGTCTCTTGGCAAGCTCGATGATGTGCTCGCAGCGCGCCCGGTCAACAAAGCCTGCACAGGTAGGTAGGGACGGAGCAGGAAGGAGCAATATAGCCATGATGGCCATCCCATGTAGTGGATTAGGGAGAATCCTTGCAGTGAATTAGGGGGAATCCTGATTTCCCGTTGCAGATAAATGGCCCGGCTTAAATTTGGCTCATCATAAGTGTGACATTTGTCCGATTCTGCCATTCGGGCAGTGAACACCAGCTTTCCAGCGAGTCAGAGGAATGCTGGAGCAGCATCTACTTTAGGGCCCCTAATACAAAAGTTGGAGAGACTGGAGCCGTTTGTGTGCACGTGCCCCAAGCTGCTTTGCTTTTGTTGATAGCCCTCTTCACAGGCCTTGCCCTTGCTGAGCACAGTGATACTGATAAACCAAAGAGGTCGAGAGCTAGCTGTTTGCCTACTGAGATCACATATCTCAGATTTTCAGTGGATGAACAGTTGACGTCAAGACCCCCGCCAGGGAGGGGGCCACTCGCTCCGCCACGGGGGGGGATCTAGGCAAACCTCAGATTCGGATTCATAGCTTCACCCGGCCCCTCCTAACACTCACTGCGGCTCCAGATTTCTGACATTACAAGATTCAGGCACTCAGGCACTCACCCAGCCTATGAGCTGGCTGTAATAAAGCTGAAAGCCTGGATTCACAATATGATAGCCAGATTCCTAATAACCTATGCAAATCCTTTACCCTCCAACCAGATACAGCATAAGACGCAGATTGTGCATACAAGTGGCAATGGTAACGGCGCGGACGCGGCCTAGGCCCATGCCGCGCCTTATGCCCCTGCGGGCGTAGTTTCTTTCTTTCTTTACGAGAGGCACCAACCTGGGTAGTGCGTGATGCGAGGGTACCATGAGATGGTCTGGAAGGGGATCACGTGCATGGCTGCGTCTCCGCTCTCTGCCGGGGCCAGCGGCGGCCGCACCGAGCCGAAGCCGGTGGACACCAGCGCCAACTCCTCAAATGCCTCCATGCTGCCGTCCAGGGGATTGTTGGTGAAGGATCCATGCTGTATTGCTGCTTCTGATGATGAGGAGGGGGAGTAGGAGGAGGAGGGTGTTCCAGCTGCAGTTGTTGCAACTGTTGCATGCTGGCCGTTCTCGCCAAGCAGGAGGGATCGTCTGCTACTGCTGCTGCTGGAGCCGCTGGAGGAAGAAGATGGCTGGCCTGAGGCTAATACCGACGAACTACGGACTGTCAGCTGTGGCAAGCAGATTCAAGTTGTACGGTCAGCATGGAGGAGGTTGCGCGCTCGGGGCACTGCCCTCACGGGGGTCACTCTTTGTTCATCCGACATGTGGTGGTGTCGGAATGTTTGAAAATGTTTAAGAACTGGTGGACAGATGTAGATGCATGTTAAACCAGCAGTAACGGGTATAGTTCCTTAAATACTTTTTATTCACCAGGTTCGATGACGACGCACCGTGCGATAAAAGAACTGTGGACAGATAGATTTAGCCATTTAGGTAGGGCTTGCATGTACGGGGCTAGTTCCTTGTTACATAGCAGGTTGCAGGATTGAAAATCGTGTCAATTATTTTGTATATTAGCTTACTGTTGGGCCTCCGGGCGCTGGCAGCATCTCTGCAGTGTGCATGATGGAGCCGGCCAGGAACGCAAAGAAGCAGCTCGCCAGCATCACCGACAGCGGCACCGTGGACACACGGCATCGCCTTGACGCAAGGATGATCGGGTCGAGAATTTTTTACTTAAGGGAGCGCGAATGTGCAATGTGTTGCTTGTCGTCATCGCCTGCTGCTGCCTGCTGCTCGTCCGTCTCGACATCCATGCAGGTCGTCGACACCGATGGCTGCGACGAAAGTGTCACTGGACAGACATACCGGGTATGATGCGCTCCGAGATGCATGCTGGTATCGATATATGATGGACTGCGCCGCATCGTGCCTTTTGATGCATGATGAGGTTCATGTTCCGAAACCGACCACAAAGTTCCGGAACGAATTGGCGGGCTCGAAGCTAGATGTCCCATGAAGCTGCCCGGTCATAAGGATTTGCCAACCAATAATTCCAACCCATGGTTCTAACCCATTCAAAAAATCTTGCAAAGGAAAAGGTTGTGGTGCTGGCACCCTCCTGTCTTGCCAGTACGTGGTCTGATAAGTTGTGGCTGTGTTCAATGAGCACTCGTTGCGCCCTGCTGGCCAGTGGCCAGGTGCCCAGGTTATGATACAGATTATAATCCCCGGTGGGCTCAGAGGTACTACGCTGACTGCCAGTCCACCCTGAGGTCTGCAGTTATAATTCTGCCAAGGTTCAATAACCGTGTTCCAGGTCTGAGCGGGAAAAAGTCTGGCGCTTCGTTCAATGCGCCCCGCAGAATGTCTTGAGCGGGCTATCCTACCAACCTGGATAGAGCTGCTGTGGGTCGAGCGGTCCTTACGTCTTCTGCTTCGGCAGAGGAGTAGTCTTTATTTCATTCTTACAGATTATTAACAGCCCTAGGAAAATATTGGGAAGGCATAGACCTCCCATGTGAGGAAGACTTAATAGTTGACTTTGAGCTGACCTTAATTATTTTTACCGTGGGAGAGTGGGAAGGGAATGCATAATTTAATGGTCGAATTTTCTGAATACTGACACGGGGCAATTTTGAATTTTGATACAACTTTCGCACCTCGCATAGTTAGAGGTTGCAAATGCTGTATTCTTAATTATAAGAAGGATGGGATTGACATGATGTACTGTCAGTTTTACACAGACCTTTGCTTTGATTTACCTTAATTTCTATGTTATGCTTGTGGATGTGGCCAGGGAATGACATATACATCATAAATAATTAAATAGTGAGTGGTGCATGCTAAATGTAGAGTCTTGGGCATTCATCTGGTGGAGGAATTTCGTCTCCAATATCTGTCAATGTACCTTTGGATAAAAAGAGATAATCTCTCAAAACTTGGCAACAACTATATTAATTTCCTAATGTTGCAGCCTCGACACCACGCCATGTTTTGCCTTTGTTTGCCACTTGTGATCTGCACCATAGGAATACCCTAAGGTTCATTACCACACCACTGGTAACAGAAAAATAAACATGTGTGGTGTGTGTCGGTTGCTTTCCCAAGGGTTGATTGGTTCTTCCCTCCTTGCCCTAGTTTGTGGTGTGCTTGAACTGGTTAACGGGCTCCTATCGCATGCATACAATGTGGAGCTCAACTGGGCTGTAAACCTACACAACTTCACCACCACTGAAATATCTGTTTACCTAGGGAGGAGTGTAGATTTAAGCATACAAGCTCAGACTGGACATCATGCTGCCCTCCATGCACCTTGCCACATGCAGTAGGGATAACGGCTGCTCAGCGGTCGCCCCCCGTTGTCATACTATATATATGAAGAATACCTTCGCTGCACTAGGAGCATGCTTGGCACTAGCTCCTGACCCAGTGTTTCTTTTTTCGGGGCTCAGTTGCATGTCAGCTACACTTTAGCCTCCGGCAGGAGATCAGGGTCCTGGGGGGCCTTGTCAGGGTGGTCGGCTGACGCCGACCACCCACTTTTTTTCGGTCGGCTGACGCCGACCAGGCCTTTTATTTCGGTCGGCTGATATCTTTGTTTTTTTTCCAGTTTGTGTGAAAAAGTGTGAAACGTGTGAAAAAGTGTGAAGCCGAGTTTCATTTTTTCAATTCAAGAACGTTACACCTGGGGCCCAACTGTTTAGAAGAAAAATACCTGACTGCCTGCCAATGGCAAAAAAACTACCTACCAAGAGCAGCCAGAGGCAGGTCGCCAGCCTCAACATTAATACCCTCCTCATCTTAAGATTCACCAAGCATGTCTCGGTGTTCGACTTGACGATTTAGCCGACGAGCGTGTAAAATCGTGTCGGCTTACGCCGACGCATGGCCTTAAAATTGCATTCTGGCATCGGCTGGCGCCGATGCCAGGGTTCCGGAGTGGTCGGTTTTTTTTCATGTTTTTTTTCTGGCATCGGTGGCCGACCGGCGCCCAGGACCCTGCAGGAGATCCCATTTACAGCAAGCCTTGTTGCTTTAGTGACAAGTTTGCAGACCAGTCTGGACTGGTCCTAATTGGGCCTTGGGCGGCAAGATAGTAGCACTGATGGTTGTACCGCAACGAGCATGTACTGATTGATCACCATCATATCATTAGAGCCACGCACTCATTGAGCATAATGGTAGAGCACTGCTCAAACGTATGATAAGTTTTGCCCTTGATTGCATACCTGCACATTTCTCACAAATAACACAGATGACTTGATGTGCACACGGTAAGGAACAAGACATCAGGATGTCCTGAGTGCAAGCTGTCTGATGGTCGCAGATTGTCGGTGCACCACAGTCAGCATGTGCTGCTGACTGGCCAGGCAGTCATGCACTACTACCATCCACTTGGAGTCCATCAGAGTCACTCGCCCACTGGGCATAACGGCAGTGAGCGTTGGGCAGTGAGTAAACGTTCAGCTTTCCATTATCGGAAGTTGAGTTAAGAACCCTCCTCACAAAGACTTGACGGGGCGAAGGGCTGCGCCGAGTAATGACTGCGCAAGTATCATATACACCCTTTCACTCCCTCCCTAATAAGGTGCGTGCTGTGACTTCAGGAATATGACTTGTTCCTGATCATTGCTGTTCTGACTCGAATTCCCAGCTGTAAACCAGGGAATCAGTCGATAAATAAAGACAAGTACCAGTGCCTCCTGGGCTACTAACCTGAATATTCTCTACTGTTGCCAACTAAGGTTGCCTGATGGGTCGACCCTTCCGAAGGTGACTGTGGCAGTAGTTGGGAGATGTTGTGCACTGGTCGGCAGGGTACGATGATCTCTGGTGGGAAGTCGTTGTTAGCGATCTTCAGGTGGGGAGACTGCCTTGATAAGCTATCAGGGAGTCGACTTGGAGCTTCTGGACTGGCTGTACCTTAGTTTTAGTCGAATTTGTTTTTTATGATGATTTTTATGTTAAACCATTCATTAAACCGATCGTTTCAGGTACAAAATGAAAAACGACCATACAATCCACCGCTTTCAAAAGCAAGGTCCGGGTTAAAAGAAAAACAACTCATCCGACAAAAACTACGCTAGATAAATTGATAGATTGGGTTGTGGTTAACCAACTGTTGCGGCTGGAGAAAGCCTGATAAAGGCCGAAATGTCGAGTGCCTAGGGTCAATTCCCTTGAGGTGAGGCGATCAGTGGTCGTTCTCTGAGAATTGGATACATGGTGCCGTCTAAAGTAAAAGTACAGTGTGCTGTTTCAAAGGGGAAGAGGGTCTTTACAAGTGAGAATACAGTGCTCTTATCAATTACAAGGAGGAGTCTCTGTGCTCTCATACTTCTCTGTTTCAAGTATTCTCGGATAGCTGCAAGTGATCGAAATCAGGGTTTCAACTTTCAAGTAAGACAGAACCAATGGTTAAGATAGAACAAAGTGTGAAAATACACACTTCTCTGACATCCAGAGAATACACAAAAGTGTGACTGCAATCAGCAGTTCCGTACACAGAGGTAAACAGCAGAAATCCTCAAGTAAGGAACCGATCATTCAGTAATATGCGCGGTGCGCTAAATCAGCATGACAGTGTTCCCTTACTTTCTGGGATGATATTTTTTCTTTTTGTTTCTTCCATCAGTTCCTTTCCTGTTTCCTCTCGCCTTAAGTTTCTTTTCCCCCCGATCAGGAAGTGGGCGGGTGAGCCATGCGGCGGCCCAGCCTTTTCAGCATGGCCCAAAGGTGTAATTTCAGTGACACCTTTCAACCCCTTTCTATCACGTTTGTTGCTTGTTATGTGCCAGATTTTTTTCTGCCTGGGCTAGAGGGCAACATCTGGACAGAGAGAAGATGAAGCTACGCTACAAGCCAAGGCGCGAACAATTTTAAAGCACCCGCCACTTTGCCAGCTTAGCTGAGCTGGCACGCAGACTTGGACCAGTAGCAGAACTCCCCCTCTTGTTCAGGTCGGTGGCGCCGATCGGTGGGAATATAGGGACCTGGTGGTTGCAGGTAATATATCGATATCTCAGTCATTTTTTTCGACTGCCGACGCTTGCGGCCTCACGCCTTTCTCTTGATTTTCTTCACTCCTCGTCAGCACCTCTAGTTACAGTTGCCACGCCGGCAGTGTATGCCAGCCATAACGTATGCCCACAACGTGAACTAGTCTCTGGCAATGGAAATGACTTGCCCTTGTTCAGAGTCTGAGGAGAGCACAGGCCAGAAGGACCATAGCAATGTTGACGTCCGTGGGCTTCCTGTTGATTGCGATGATAGTTTGCTCAGAAGTCTATTTGAGGCATTCGGTGACGTGAAGAGCGTCCGTATATTCAAGTCTAATCAGGTGAGTAAGCACGCAGGGATTTTACGCCTCGCATCTGAGATGCCCAGATGACTACATGGTGCCAGTCAGGTCTCCCATAACTCGTATGTACCGCGAGGGGGGTATACAGTACCGTAGTCACGGACGTGTTTCGTTATTTTCGAATTTCGTTGTTGCTTAAAAAGTCGCAGTTTTGGCGATTTTTTGATTCGTTGCCCCTTAACATGAAAAATTCCAGTCAAAAACATTTTCACGACTGATTTCGTTTCTCCTTGAAGAACGATCAAAATAACGAAATACGTCCGTGACTACGGTATGTACCGCAAGGGGGATACTCATATGAACCCACTTCTTTCGCCCTAAAAGAGATCGCACAATTAATATATACATGTGCGCATACTTAACACACTGAAATTGAGGCGTATGCCGGAGATCGGAGAATCGACTTCAGAGGAGGCACTGGAGACACGAGAGGACCTCATCAAGCCCAGGAAGTGTCTGGACGAGGTCCCAATTTAATCAAGCTGCTGACTACTTCAACGCCAGGGGTCGAGCGCTGCTCCTCTGCTACTGTGGTATTGGCGCTTCGCCTTGCTGACAATCTGTTTGTAAAGAGTGCCTTTGAGAATTTAGCGTTAGGGAGGGAGGGGGGCAGTGGCGCAGCATGCATGCAGCGCATTAGGGAAGCAGGGGGGCAATGGTGCAGCATGCAGGCAGCGCATTAGGGAAACAGGGGGGCAATGGTGCAGCATGCAGGCAGCGCATTAGGGAAGGAGGAGGGCGGTGGCGCAGCATGCAGGCAGCGCGTTAGGGAGGGAGGGGGATGGTGGTTCAGCATGCAGGCAGCGCTTTAGGGAGGGAGGGGGGCGGTGGCGCAGCATGCAGGCAGCGCATTAGGGAGGGAGTGGGCGGTGGCGCACCATGCAGGCAACGCGTTAGGGAGGGAGGGGGGCGGTGGTGCAGCATGCAGGCAACGTATTAGGGAGGGAGGGGGGCGGTGGTGCAGCAAGCAGGCAGCGCGTTAGGGTGGGAGGGGGTTGGTGGTGCATAATGCGGGCAGGGGTGGGGGGAGGGAGGCGATGGTGCAGCATGCAAGCAGCGCATGCCAAGGAGGTAGGTGGGGTTCCAGTGGTGCAGCATGCAGGGAGCGCATGCCATGGGGGATGGGTGCGTTATTGCAGCATGTAGATAGCGTATGCCAGGGGGGGAGAGGGAGGCTTCAGTGCAGCGTGCATGCAGCGCATGCCATGGTGGATGGGCGACGGTAGTCCGGCATGCATGCAGGGCAATAGGTGGGGAGAGGATCTGTCAGGCGATGGTGCAGCGTGCAGGCAGCGCATGCCAGGAGGTCAGGGGTGTGGCGGTGCAACATGCAAGCAGCACATGCCTGGAGGGCAGGGTGCGGTGGTACTGCATTCAATGGTCATACCATGCAGTCGGAGCACTTGGACTGCTGGTAAGCAACCCAGCACTAAGGGGCCACGAGCCGTCGTCCTCCTCACCGTCTTCGCCGCTCCCGCCACCAAGCGATCCAGGTGGTGAAGCGTGAAGCTGACGCAAACCCCAGGGCAGAAGTTTATTATGTCTATTAAACTTAGGGGCCAGAGAGGGGGAGCTTTACTACTGTCACTGAGAGAGCGAGACTTATCCTTTTGTCGCGAGGATGCTTTGAATGAGTTAGGACCATATCAAATACACACACATATATAAATTAATTGTGCCATCGCTTTTAGAGCGAAAGGCATGGGTTCACATTAGTATCCCCCTCCTTGCGGTACATACTGTATACCCCCCTCGCGGTACATACGAGTTATGGGAGACGTGACTGACTTGACTTGCATGTCCCCTCTCACTCTATCAACCTCAAAATGCCCGGCTGTGTTTCACGCAGAAACCTGGAATGCCACCGTTTGCCTTTGTTAAATGCGGCACCGTAGAAGACGCTCCCTAAATGGCACGATGTTGAATGGCAGCGCGATTGAAGTGCGACCCGCAGTCCATGATGCGACTGTGCAAGCGTCTGTGTCAGATCGGGCTCCCCAGCCCTCGCATAATAATTATTGCAAGGTAAAATTAGGCGCAGACACCGGACGGATCAGTAGATCGTACTGAAAGTGAAAGCTCCATGATGGCTGGCAGTACACGCATCTGTCTTAGGCATGCACTAGCTTAGTTTGGAAATGAAGCTATTTTGCTCAAGCATTGATAAGAAAGCCAGGAACACTAAGTGGGCTGGGATACCTGGGGCCGCTTCAGGAGTACAAGGCAGCTCGTTGGCATCCCAATAGCTCACCGGCACCAAGTCATGGTTCATTCTGCTGCCATGGGATTCACCACGTTGAATGCTCCTGTCTGCACTCATTAATCTCACGTCTGCCTGCCTTGCAGAATCTACCATGTGGATGGGAGTACCAGGAGCTACGCTGCCTCTTCCAGCCCTACGGAGCTGTGGCCATGAGCAGAATCCTCCACCAGGGTGACGATTCAGGCCAAGGCGGAGTTGCGAGAGTCCGCATGCTGTTGATAGAAGATGCAGCACGAGCCGTGCAAGTGCTTCAGGGCCACCAGCTGGTGGGCGCGCATCAGCCGCTGATCGTCCGCTTTGCTGACAATGCGGAGACCAAGGCCAAGAAGCAGGCCAAACACTTGACTGCGGACATGGCAGGGCCTAGACCAGCTCAAGCCCAGCCCCATCAGATGACGCTGGGGGCCTCCCTGAGTCATAGAAATAGCCCTTACGGCAGCGTATCTGCAGCCTCGTCATCAGTTGCGGCGTCATCTTCCAGGGATCCCCCGAGGGCTCCATCGTCTGATCCCCAGATCCTTGTTGCAGTCTCAGACATGAGAGGAGGCGACTATACTGGGTTGCCTCAGGCAGGCAGGCAGCCATGGGAGGGATTGCCCCGGGTGGCCGGGTGCCGGGTAGCTACCTCATGAGCGGCAGACTCCCTCCACAGGACTCCAAGGCCATATACCAACACCACGAAGCCAATCACCCATGTTACCTGTACGCTGCGCCCTCGCAAATGCCGCCGGGGGCATACCCGGTGCCCGGCAGCAGTAGCATGTCTCCACGGGCGCCGGTTGTAGCGCCGCTGTCTCCTATCGTCGCCGTCTCAAGCCTGGACGTGAAGAATTTGCCCCCAGATGTGGGCAGGCTGTTTCTGTACGAAAAGTTTGCGCCCTTTAGAGCAATCTTGTCTGTCAAGGTGAACGTCTTGGCAGTACAGCAGGAGTTAGACGATATACGGGCGTGGTAGTACAGGAACCACGGCGGTGCAAGAGCTTGACAGCAGAGGAGCATGACAGTACAGGAACAGTGTTTGTTCTTTTTCGCTGACTAATTATGATGCCCGTCCGTGCTGTTTGTGGCGCTAATCAGCTACATCTCGAGGTGTGGCCCAGGGGCTTCGCGCAGCAAGCCCTGTTGCTTGGTCCACGGGCAGTCGGGTGCTCATGATAAGGTTCCAATATGTTCAGGGATAACTTGCCGACCACCTGTCAAGGCTGCCTACTGCATGCTGATTGTTCCACTTGCTGGCTGCCCTGGACAGTGTTCTGGTGAACGTATATGACATGTAGGATGCATATGTCTGCAGATCTTGGGACCTGGTACTCTCTAGAAGCCTCTTAATGTTCATGTCTGCCGATCATGCAGATTCTCTGTGACGACACGGGTGCCAGCAAAGGCGTCGGCTTTGTCAACTTTGCTGAAGTCAGCTGTGCTGCGAGAGCTGTTGTGACGTTGCTTGATCTGTCGATACGAGGTCAGAACCCTTACGTGTCGTTCCAAACCCACCGAAAGGCGTGACGGAGCCACGTGAGTTATATATTGAGTGATACCCAGGAAATAGTATTCAGAACCAGTACATCTCCTGTCAAAGGGCAGCCCGCCGTGGGCGCCACATATGTTGCGGAATCTCAGGATGTCTCTGTCTGCTTTCGCTGCAGGGCGTTAGCAGCAGAGGACTTGCTTTTCGGCACCGTATTGCAGTGAGACTTTTCAGTCAGTACTGGCCGGGGGATGCTGACTGAACATCTACACTAGAGAGAGCGTGATGCTCTGGATCTGGTCCTGCTTTTTAAATAGTACGACTGGCCCAGGGAAAATAAACTCGAGGGATTCTGGGGTCTTGCACGTTAAGTGCTTTGCACTGTCACGAGCCCGACATCGGAAGCTGACTGTTGTTTCCTCGTCTCTTTTTGTCTTAATATCTTTATGCTTGGTACCAGGCTGCCTCGCTTTTATTTTTTTGCAGGAAGGAGTTTATTTTCAGTATTTTTGTTTGTGAGAACCTCTGTGTATATTTGCACCAGACATAAACTCATTAGGAGGCATTTTTTTACCTGACCAATGCGTTGTTCATATACCTCTGTTGCATCCAGATCTTTCTTATGTGGAGCATGCCCATCTGACTCCCAATGCTATGTCTGTCTGCCAGGCAGCCTGCTGTGATGATTGCACTGGTTATGCTGCAGCAACGGTTGTGAATGTGATTATTTGTGGGCCTTGAGATGTACATATTATCTGTAGGAGGTTTGCCTTGCCCGCCTGTTCGTGATGATATGTCAAGAATCCCTTTTTCGATGTGTAGCATTCATATGCCAACACGCCCCATCATACTACAGGAGATTTTCTAGAGAGTCGGTGGCATGGGGTGCTCCGCCCCTCTGGGATTCAAAGTTGAAGGTTGAAACTAAATGATAACGTACTTAACAAATGCCTCTTTAGTGGGTATAGAACTGTGTAGAAGAAGTTTGCGGGTTCCAGTCCCCCATATGCCTTACGGTGTGCCAAAGATTGTAAAAATGCGAGCTTCTCAAAGCTGTGTGCATTGGATATGGAGCGATTGGAAATATGGACCTCCCTCAAGGCTCTCTGCACATGCTCTAGTCGGGAAAGGCTAGAGACAAAAGACAATACCTGGCATGTCTGGAGTTTAGGGACTCCAAGAGAAGCAACATGCATTCCAGGAGCATGGCAAGCCATCAGCATACATACCCTGGGGCACCAGGACAATTGACCCTGAGTGCCCAGAGGCAGCAGCAAGGTCATACCCCTAGGCTAGGCCTGGCAGTGGCACTTCCCGCTTCATGGCTAGGGCAGAATATCTAGGCATTGCGCTTATAGACGACACGGCCTGACCATAGCTCTACCTGCCCCGTCATTGCCACTCATGTAACCATATATGCCAGATTTCGAAAAATGATGACGTGGACATATGGATCTCTGACCCTCAGCTCAGAGATCTCTGCCCCCTGATGTATTCCGCTCTTCACAGATTTCACCACCCGCTCCTGATTAAATTTCATCGGCAGCGTCAGGAACGAACTTTAGGAATGACTGATGGGATATCGGCCCCGCCCGATCATCACTCACCGAGCGCGAGCAAACGATCGAGGTAGGCTTTTTTGCCTGCCCTTAGCTTGGTTTCGTTGATCGCGATCATTTGTGAGTGGATCAACCTAAGCAAATGAAATAGCTGGACCTATTTTGATTAGCGCTTACATGACATGGTTCAACCCTGGTTCAACTTTTTATCAGGATTCTCTGCTAACACGCTCGACAATCTCTTTCAAATTTCGACCCTAATAATCATCCCAGGTAAAATCCAGAGATTTCAAAAATTTAACATTCAAACCAGGGGAATTATAACCGTCCGAAGTCTGTCTTTATTTCTAGACTTGCAGATCCATGCAAAGTCGACTTAATAGGCAGGTGGCTGGGCGCATCATTAATATCGGTGTGTCCTCTTAAAGATACAGACTTTGCTCCCTAAATAACTTCACAGGCAAGCAATATCGAGGTCCCACAGTCATCGCACTGAAGTCAAATTTAGAGATACACTCTGCAGACTGTTACTGCGCAGGTGAACACACAAATGGATTGGAGCCGAAGGGCTGATGATATCACAGATAAGGATGCCGCTGCTGAAGCTGCTCCAGGTGGACAGTGCCTTTCACAGTCTCAGGTGTGATCATAAGTTCCGTTGTGGGAGAATTACTTATATTCTTCTCATATAGTACCGGTTGGTGGAAATGAGACACTGCATTCATGGCCAGCAGTGTTATTGGATCTCGTATTGTTAGTGGACTCACTGATCCACATTCAATCATATTTCAAATACGAAATATATGATTAAAACACCAGTGATCCTGAGCTGGAAGAAAGATAATGTATGAAGAAACATACGCTCCTCATGGGATAAGAGAGAAAGCAAAGAGGGCAACGTGGGCCGGGAGTCCCGGGACCACATTCACACCGTTATCGTCTATCAGCAGCAGCGGCTTGCTAATCAGGCCATTCATTGCGTCTATGATTTCTTGTATTATACAACTTGTAAGTGATGATGTTGTTGGTATTTGCCTGCGGCACTTTACTTTTCATTCTCTGTCTCATCTGGACTATGCTTTAAAGGTTTTGCCTGATATCTTGTTGATGTGCTACGAAAATGCATCCTTAGCTGATTGATCTGGTGAATTTCCCCTGAATTAAACTGTAGAAGCGAGTAGACGTGGAGCCGGAGGTGCTGCTTCTGGATGACCAGCACCCTGGCAGCACCAGTGATTCTCCTGGGCTAACACAACAGGGGCAGCAGCTTCTGCAGCAGCACCAGCAACCGCTTGAGCTGCAACAGCTGCCGCAGCTGCAGCGTCAGTGGCGTCGATGGCAGTCGCAACAGCAGCAGCTATGCATCCAAACTGCCAAGGACGAGCTAGACGGGCGGCTGAGGCTCATGGTCGTATCTCAGAGACTTCAGGCGGAACGATGTGCTTATTCTGCATTGTCTTCCAATCAGGTGCCTCCATCTATCAGTTCTGCTCCTAACAGTGCCTTTCATACCTACCAGCCACCAGCCAACGAGCAGCCATTTGCCATACCGGTGACGACGCCCAATTGTGAGCCTTTGTGTGGCTGGGATGACATCATCACAAGCCGTCACAAGCCGTCACCTGGCTGTGGTCAATTACAGCCACAGGCACCTTTAACTGCTGCATCGCCTCCCTTCAAAATGCCCACCTTTGATGGCTGGGGGGCCTACTACTATGCCGCACCAAAAGTGCCGCACGGCCTGCAGGGGACCTGCAAGTCAGCAGCAGCGTTGTCGTGCCAACCTCCTATCAACAGGCCCTCAGCAACAGCAGCAGTTTCAGGCCAGCCTTCTGCTGGTGAGCCCTCAGGAACAGCAGCAGTCCCTGGCCCATCCTCCACTGTCAGGCCAGGCTCAGCAGGGGCTGTGGATCCAGGCCAAGTTCTTTACAGCCTTTCAGCTAAAGCAGTGGTGCCATCCCAATTTAACAGCTGTGACTCCTTGGCTGTGGTGCCAGGCAAATATGCCACTGGCAGACCTTCTCTAGCATCATACCCGCCGTCGCAGTATGAGGAGGAGAGCCATATGAGGCATGGACCTGCAGCAGGCAGCAGCAGTAACCGTGGCACCTTGCCAGCTGGTGTTGCTAGCGTCCACAGGAGCAGCAGCCAGATGAGCAGCAGGAGCAGTGAGTGTGTGCTACGCAAAACTGCTCCTGCCCCTGCCGTCAGCTCGCCCTTTGACTCAGCAGCTGCAGTGGTGGCAACAGAAGTCAAAGAAGGCTTGCGTCCTCGTTGTGCTCCAGCTCCCAGTGTTATCAACGATAGCTTCTACCCAGCTTGTGGCCCTGTCATCACAACAGGACAAATGACTCGAGACGGCCTCAACGCAATCAGCACCCAGAACCACGGGCAGCTGCCCCCGCTCATGTCTGCTGCTCAAGCTGGTGGTCCCCACGTTCTTGTGTACGGACTGGACATGTGGGTGCATTAGGCATTTATAGATCAGCAGCAAGCCTCTTGGGGTATTTCGGCTATTTTGGTCATAGATTACCCACCACTGCTGCTGCCCTGCCCCACCGCATCTGCTGCCCTGCCCCAAACCTTTTGTTGTCCCATCCCACTGCTGCTGCTGCCCTGTCTCACCACCGCTGCTACTTTTCCTCACCCGAGAGTCGCCCCACCGCCACAGCCCTGCTGCTGCCCCATAGCAGAATCCCTACTACTTCCCTGTCCACCTGCTACTTCTCACACAAATACTTGGCAACTTTTCTTTCACCTAACAATGCTCCTTCTCCACCTTTCTGCATCTCATGCCCCAACCCATCAGCCATCACTACCGCTACCTGTTTCACTACCGCGGAACCGCCACTACTCCACCCCACACCTGCTGCTACACCAGCCCGCCCATGCGGCTGCCCCACCTCACCCCTGCTGCTGCTCCACCCCACACATGCTGCCGCTCCATCTCATCCCTGTTGCTGCTCTAACCCACCCGTGTTGCTGCTCTACCCCACCCCTGCTGCTGCTTTACCCCACCCCTGCTGCTCCCCCCCACCCCTGCTGCTCCTCTACCCCACCCCTGCTACAGCTACGCCCCACCCTTGCTGCTCCCCCCACCCCTGCTGCTCCTCTACCCCACCCCTGCTACAGCTACGCCCCACCCCTGCTGCTGCTCCACCCAACTCCTGCTGCTGCTCCACCTCACCCCTGCTGCTGCTCCACCCCACCCCTGCTACAGCTCCGCCCCATCCCTGCTGCTGCTCCACCTCACCCTTGCGGCTGCTCTACCCCACACCTGCTGCTGCTCCACCTCACCCCTGCGGCTGCTCCACCCCGCCCTTGCTGCTCCACCCCACCCCTGCTGCTGCTCTACCCCACCCCTGCTACGGCTCCACCCCACACATGCTGCTGTTCTACCCCGCCCCTGCGGTTGCCCCACCCCACCCCGACAACTGATCCACCCCGCTGCTGCTGCTGGTCCACCCCACCCCTGCTGCTTCCCCACCCTGCCCTGCTGCTGCTCCATCCCACCCCCGCTGCTGCATCTCTCCACCCCTGCGGCTGCTCCACCCCACTCCTGCTACTGCTCCACCCCACTCTTGCAGCTCCTCCACCTCACCCCTTCCTCTAATCAACCCCACCCCACCCCACCCTTGCTGCTGCTGCTCCAACCCACCCCTGCAGCTGCTCCACCCACCCCACCATTGCTGCTGCTCCACCCCACCCCTGCATCTCCTCCTCCCTACCCCAGTTGCTGCGCCATCTCACACCTTCTGCTCCTCCACCCCACCCCTGCTGCTGCTTCTATCCACCCCTGTTGCTTCTGCTACCCACCCCCTGCTGCTGCTCCACCCCACCCTTGCTGCTCCTGCTCCTGCCCCTGCCCCTGCCCCTGCCCCTGCCCCTGCCCCTGCCCCTGCCCCTGCCCCTGCCCCTGCCCCTGCCCCTGCCCCTGCCCCTGCCCCTACCCCTGCCCCTGCCCCTGCCCCTGCCCCTGCCCCTGCCCCTGCCCCTGCCCCTGCCCCTGCCCCTGCCCCTGCCCCTGCCCCTGCCCCTGCCCCTGCCCCTGCCCCTGCCCCTGCCCCTGCCCCTGCCCCTGCCCCTGCCCCTGCCCCTGCCCCTGCCCCTGCCCCTGCCCCTGCCCCTGCCCCTGCCCCTGCCCCTGCCCCTGCCCCTGCCCCTGCCCCTGCCCCTGCCCCTGCCCCTGCCCCTGCCCCTGCCCCTGCCCCTGCCCCTGCCCCTGCCCCTGCCCCTGCCCCTGCCCCTGCCCCTGCCCCTGCCCCTGCCCCTGCCCCTGCCCCTGCCCCTGCCCCTGCCCCTGCCCCTGCCCCTGCCCCTGCCCCTGCCCCTGCCCCTGCCCCTGCCCCTGCCCCTGCTCCACCCCACTCATGCTGCTGCTTCTCCCCGCCCCTGTTGCTACCCCGCCCCACCCATGCTTCTTCCCTGCTCTAACTCCGCATGTTTACCCCGCCCTACCCCTCCAACTGCTACTCTGCCCCATTGCTCCTTCTTGCCTTGACCCACCGCAGCAATCACCCCGCCTACCACTGCTGCTACCCAGATACCCTGTAAAACTGCTGCTGCTACCCCGCCCAAGTGCTACTGCTAACCCGCCACACTGTTGTTGCTGCCCCGCCCCGCTGCTGCTACTGCCCTACTGGCCTGCATTACCGCTGCTCCTTCCTCGCCCCATCTCATAAAAGAGTCAAATACGTGGTCTGGTTTTAAATACCAGTACGGTACTGGTACCGGTAGTTTATACATCCGTCCCTCTGCGGGTGTATGGGCTTGACAGTTGACTGGCTTCCTCAGTCCACGCCTTACTGATATGGGCGTATTTATGACAGAAGATACAGACTGGAGATTGTACAGAGGGAAATTATACTATGGCATGGATTACCCACTGATGGTGCTGCCTCCCCCCTCCTTTCTCCATTCCCTGATATGAACATGAACATTGGCAGCAAGCATCGGAGTGTCCTGCTCAAGGTTCTCATGCACTATGGCATTGCGGGCGAGAGGCTGGAGAGTCTGGGGCTGGTCCTGACGGATGAGCTGCAGCTGGTGGCACAGGACGCAATCCTTGAGCCGTTCTTGCAGGTGTGTGAGTGAAAGTGTGGGTGGAGGGTGAGTGAGACCCTTCCTGCGGGGCACATTTTGATGCCCGATTTTCAGGTTTGGGTGACGCTAGGGAGGACTCAGGCATGCAGACTTGCAGGCCCGTATTCCCGTCAATACAGAAGTTAGGTATTGGGATAATGCTCCTGGTTGGCTTAGTGCCGAGTATTGGATGTGTCCAAATTACTACATCATGTAATTTTTCAACTCGCAGCCCCTTTGATCTTTCATCGTGCACCCCCACACACACCGATATACCCGCCCTGGGGTCTGTTCACTTAGCATACCGATAAGTGGCAAGGACACACCCTACCAGCCCTGACCCACCCAGACTCGTCTCCCTGTATGATGCAGAGTCTGCTTCGAGTGCTGAAGGCCCTTTTTGAGCCGCGCCCAACTCGACCACCCTGATACGCACCAGCCTGCCCTCGTCTGACCCGCCCTGACCTGACTGGCTAACTGAACCTGACCCATTCCCCATGTGCAGTATGTGCTGTCTCCCGGATCAGTGCAGAGGATGCCCGGGTTGCCGAGAGTCAGAATGTGAATTCCGAAGACTGATCGATGACTCATCGTAACCCAACCCAATCTGCCCTAGTGCCCTGACCTACCCTGCCCCGGCCCTGCCTACACCCATGCGGTTGCTGAGTATACCCAAGTTTTGAAATGCCACTATGTAAGCCTAGTCGCCCATACGCTAAGCCGTCACAAACTGCCCCCAACGACCTGGAATCCACCCTGCCCAGATTCACCCTGACCCCAACTGCCCTGTCTCCGCCCATGTCGATGCAGAGTGTACCCTGGGTGCCCAGGGCTACCGTGCGAGCCTATCTTCTGATGCTTGTCAAGTGTGTGCTTACGGATCTGAAGCTTGGAGAAGAGGCCTTGGGCCATTTCCGAAACGGAATCTCAAAGGTTGTTCTGCTGGGCCACGACACGACCAGGTGCGCAGGGAGGGAGGAGGGAAATGTACCAGAAAGAGGTACGATTTAGAAAGCTGTGAAGCTGAAGCTGAAGCCATGCCCGTCTAGCCCTCCCCTGTCCCACCAAAGAAGAAGGAAAGAAAGCTAGAGAGCTGCGCCATGTCGGGGAGAGGTTCGGATCAAAAGGCAGTGCAGCTTGGGCCAATGCTACGCCATCATAGCCTCCCCTGTCCCACTAAAGAAAGGAGCAAATAGAGCTGTCGAGCTGCAGGGGGAGTGGTACGGTGAAGCAAAACGAGATAGAGCAGGCGAGCAACTTGGGCTGAGGCCATCCCCTTTCCCATTAAATAAATAAAGAAAGCTAGAGAACTGCAGAGGAGAGTTACGATTAAGGAAGGAGTGCGGTATGGGCTGTTACCATCAGAAACACGCATGTTGTGTTGTACACAAAAGTTGCAGGTACCGTTACAGACGGCAGGTTGCATGATGTCAGAGCCTGAGGGTAGCTTGTATGATGACCCACTGTTTTGTTCTCTTATCAATCCTTCTTCCACCACCTGAACGGCTGCATTTTCACCCCCTTCCGCATGTTGAATTGAGAAGTCGCGAGGTGGTTGAAAGAATGGGATTCCTTCATCGCATCGAGCAGCAAGAGCGGGTGGTACAGGATCATGAGATGAAATATCGCCAGTGGCAGCAGCAGCGGCAGTTATTTGAGCAGGAGCAGGTGCAGCAGCAGCGAGAGATGCCAGAGATGCAATACCAACAGTGGCAGCAGCAGCAGCAGCAACAGATACAAAACCAGCGATGGCAGCAGCAGCAACAGCAGCAAGAGATGCAATATTACCAGTTGCAACAACAACAGCAAGAGATACAGTATCGCCTGTGGCAGCAGCTGCAGCGGCAACAGCAGCAACAATCGGACCAGCAGCGGCAGCAGCGGCAGGAGGAGGAGGAGGAGGAGGAGGAGGAGGAGGCACCAACACGCTCTTGCTATCTACCACGTCGGCCGACAACACAAGAGGAGGAGGACGACGAGGAGAAGGAGGGCAACGAGGAGGAGGAAGAGGAGGAGGCATTACAGGAGCAGCTGAAAAGGCGTCAGCGAGACCAGGGTGGGAGATATCCACAGCAGCTGCGGGACAGGCCTTGCAGTCTGCAGTCAAATTCATCGAACCAGTCCTCACAGGTACCTGTGTTAGATTCCATAGTCCATAGTACTTCATGCGTATCTTGGGGAAGTACCGTTGCAATGATGTAAAACGCAAGGGTGCATTGCGGACCATGCTGTCACACTGTTTCCGTTACCCTCATACCTTTAATGGACACACCTTTCTCTCTCATTCTTCCAATGCCCAATCACTCTGGTACCCAAGCCAAAGCATTTCACTTTTTGCATTTACATGTTGGACGATCCTGGCTGCTACTCTCAGTTGGCAGCGGTCTTTAGTATTCAGATGTTTCCAATAAATTCCAGGTAAATAGAGGGGGTAAATCTACATACATGGAGCGTAGGGGTTTGTCTTCACCCTCCTCCAGCTGATTTCTTCATACTCCATTGTCGTTGCAGGAAGGCCATCCTCCGGCCTCAAGCCCTAACCTGACCTCTGCCGTCTTCCCTACAACACACGGTGCCGTGGCGGTGGCGGCGGCGGCGGCGATGGCCCGCACCTACAAGGCCAATGCATGTTGTGACGACGAAGACAATGAGGAAGATGGGAACAAAGAGCAGCCACAGCAGGGTCGGCAGGCCACCCCGTTGTCGCCCTCAGAAGATCAGATTGCTTTGCACAACAGCCACTCCATCCAAAAGCAGCACCAGCTGCTGCCGTTTCAGCCTTCGAATCAGCAGCTGAAGCAACAGCGGCAGAAGAAGAAGCAACTGCCACCGCAGGAGGAGCTACGCTGGCAGCAAGTGCTGCAGGAACAAGAACAACTGCAGGAGCAGTTGACCCAGCACCCCCAGCCTCAGGTGAGGATTAGGCGGCCGTGATGGTGCATACCACGCACTGGTAGTAGGAATCATTGTTCATTTCAGGAGCAATCAAGGAGCAGTCAAGGAGCTGTCGATCCCATGGATTTTTTCTCGGGTTCAAGGTGAAGGTTGTGTTTGTTCAACTTTCCAATGCAGAGCAAAGGGGGGGGATTCTGAGGTAAGTCCTTTTCTGGGGGAGGCGTCCCATGGATTATCGATGGAAGTAAGAAGTTACTCCTTTGCATCAAATCAGAGAGATGCCTTGTGCACCTGTTTGTGTTCGTGA
The DNA here is from genome assembly GCA_037349105.1 of Limnomonas spitsbergensis. Classification (NCBI taxonomy): domain Eukaryota; kingdom Viridiplantae; phylum Chlorophyta; class Chlorophyceae; order Chlamydomonadales; genus Limnomonas; species Limnomonas spitsbergensis. Next base: position 3,156,951 of record JAYJMM010000038.1, read on the forward strand.
CATGGGTAGCAAGCATTGGAGTTCATGCTGAAGGCACTCAGCTCAAATATTTGATGCTATATATCTAACTGCTATTCTTTCCTTTTCTGAGACTCAGGATGGTTCTAACGAGGTACACCCTCAGGATGATAGTGATGAAACAGATCCGCCGGCCCTCACTGGCAGCCAGACCATGGGGGCTGGAGGGGGCGCCAACGCCAACCCCGTTGTCGCTGGTGATACCGATATCAGACAATTCGATGTGGGCGCCATCCTGACTATCAGGACAGCCAAGGCCGACCAGGCCTGCAAGATTAACGTGGCTGATAAGACTGGTGTGGCTGTGAAGGCTTATCACGCGATAACAGCGGGAGGTGCCGCAGTGGCTCCTGCCCATCAGCAGGGTCAGAGCTCTGCAGAGGGTCTGTCTGTTGAGCCGCAGCTGCAGAAGGAAGCACATCACCTGCAGGAGGAAAGGCATCAGCTGCATCAGGAAATGCAATACCAGGAACAGGAAATGTAAACAGCAGCAGCCCGGCAGCAGTGGAGGAGGAGGTCAAGGAGAAGACCTCATACCGAAAATCAGAATCAAACTCAAGTCTAGAGCTCCTGCTGCTGCTTCTGCTGCTGGCGGTGGCGAGAACACTTAAATTGTTGCCATCTTCAGTAGAGAGGAGCTTGTGCTGCCAATAGGCGTCAGTTTCGTCCCTGCTGCTCCTGCTGCTGGCGGCTCAGTAGGAGGTGATTTGTCGCTGCTGCTGCTGCTCCTGACGGCCAGGAGGCATCCTGACAGAGGCTAGCTTTCCAATAGCAGGCGGGCCTGCTGTTCCTGATGACTGATAAGTGATCATCAGATTTTGACAATGACTAGGTGACCAAAAAACTGAGCGTGTGGCATTGGCGGAGGACCCGGGGGTAAAGTAGCTTACAGTTTTAAAATCTTCAGATTTAAAAGCATTTCCCAGGCAGTGGCGAGCGGTCAATGGCAAGGGCTGTGGCCCCATTTCAAATCAGTGCTCCGTCAGTACATTTTGCAGGGGGTAGCAAGTAAAAATAATATGCCTGGGTGAATCAAATTAATGGCAGGCTCTTTTACGTTTCTCATGTGTCAGATATTTTACAGCCCATTGTCCGCCAAGAAATGGCATACAGGAATGCAGAGGTGCGTTGAGGTCCAGAAAGCGGAATGGGTAAAGTTTCCATCTGCCCCCTCTTTTTATCCGCAACAGCTGTACTGCAGCTTAGGTTGATGGATTGCTGCCCTCTTGTGTCGTTATATTTCTGTGGTCAGTGGGCGTGCATGAGGTCAAGGGGTGGGAGGAACTATTTTTCTGTCGCTGCCCTATTATATATGCCTGTATATAGTGACCAAACTGGTTTGCAGCAGGGGGGGTGCAGGCAATTTTGCAGGCACCTGCCCCGTGCATCAAACGTGACTACACAATTCACTTCTGTATCCTTAATAAACTGCAATGGCTACGCCTCGCCAGAGACATGGGAGTTCAGAGAACAGCTCATGCAGATGTGCGTTGGTGGACTCCTGCCATCTGTCCTGCATTTATCTCTGCTAGCCTGTTCTTCTTCATCAGACCGCAGCATTTTAGGTGCACGTGCCTTTTCCTTGCCTGGCGGTTAAAATTCTCCACCTCTCTAGGAAACAGATATATGCTTAATTGCTCAAGGGGAGAAAGAAAGCTAAGTCTGAAGTGGGGTGTGGCCTGTGGTAGATAAAGCGACAATGGAGGTTGGATTGAGGCCCGGCCCCTGTTTCAGACAGGTCCACGTGCCTATAATGTCATACTGTAGGACCAATGCATCAGAGCTGCAACCTAGCAAGAGCTGAAACAAATGGCAATTGCCAGTTGCCAGCTCTGTTACTGATAACCCCTCCCAGTACGACTCACCCCCCTTAGCTGGACCGTCCGCCTGCTCTCCTGGTTTTGTCCTGCACTCCTCTTTAGCTCGCTCCCAGCCCCCCTCCTCATTACCTGGCCTTCTGACGGCGCTCAGGGCCAGTACCCAGAATCCCTCCCCCACTCCAGCCATACCCTCCCTTTTTATTACCTTGCACCATTCCCCCCTCTACTTCCCACTATTTATAGAGTGTTCACTTTTTCATGCCGCTTGACGGCCACCAGTCGGCGGATGGGGATAAAAAAATGACCATCCTTTGGGTCAAGGCGTGTTATGGCAGGTAGAGTAACTGGGGAAGTAACCCGGGTGTGTGTAAAGGGTGCAAAATGACCGTTGAGAGTGTTTGCGCATGGAGGATCCACCTTACAAACAGATTTAAGACCTCTCCCCGGAAATGCTGGCATGCAGGTTCACCACTCCCTCTGCCCCTCGTTTCGGTTTCTGAAATTTCAGGACCTGTCCAATTCGTGAAAAGGCAAGCCTGATCATCACCATACAACTTGTCAGCTGAAGTGCATACTTCACGGCTCAAATAGTTGTACCCAGGTCCGAGCCCAGGTCAAAAGTTTACTGAGGTCACACACTCATCCTATCATCATGGTGTCTCGATAGATTGAAGACATGCTGTCTACCATACGGCATCACAGGCATACCGTGTTTCTTCCCATCTTTCCTCCCAACAGCTCTCTAGTTAGGCGCTCACACGGCCGAGCCTTTTTGAGCAGGGCCCCGAGGTGTAACGTCATTGACAGGCATACTGTACATCTGTCTTGTTGTCAGTGGTTGACACAGATGCCCTGTTGTTATGCCCCAAGATACAGCGACCCAAGCTCATCTCGCTGCATGGGCAGCAGTAGCGAAGGCAACAGCCACATAACTTCTTTTTCTCCCTCATGCACAGATGCACGTAGCCGCGCCTTCTCCCCCATGCACGTATTCGTGCCATGTCGCCCCATGCCCATCACATGCCTCCGCCTCCTTCCCCAAGCGCGTCACTCGTCCTTCTTGCCCAGAGCCCCCACGCCCACGTCTATCGCCTTGAGCCTCTCTGCCAGAGGCGGGTGCGAATAGTGGAACGAGGAGTACAGCGGATCCACATTCATGGCGCTCTTGTTCTCCTCCTCCAGCTTGAGCAGCGCCTGCAGCAGGATAGGATAATGTGTGTGTGAGTGGAGAGCCAGGAAGCTGAGGCAACAGGTCCATAACTACAAAACCGTGAAGTATGCAGTTTAGCTGACTAGTTGTATGGTGATGATCAGCATGCAGCCGACAGACACAGGTGCATCACTGCACAGGTGCTGCCGTCCTCAGCAGTTAGAATTTCCAGCTATGTTGCCACATTCTCCCATCATGGCGCACACTCACCACAGCTCTCTCCACTCTCTCCCCATTCACCCCACCCCCTCAGCCCGCCACTCGAACTCCGCCTCTGCCCCCCACTCACCCCGCGTAGCTCTGTGCCCATGCCTTGCGACACTGCAAAGCCGTCGGCCTGGAACTCAAAGGTCCGGCTCACCAGATTCTGCAGGTAGTTGATGACCTGGCAATAGGGTTCCGGAGCAGGGGGACATCAGGGCAAATGAGCCAGGAGCCAACAGGGTTCAAAGCAAGGATCCATCAAGACCCTGACAGGGTTCAGGAACCATGAGGGTTACGGAGCAGGGAATCATCAGGAGTTATGGAGCCAGCAGGATTAAGAAGCCAGAGGAAGCCAACACTTTGAAAGATCAGCTTGGTGGCAGCAGCAGCTGAGGCCAGATCAGCACTGCTGAATTACTTATTTTGATTGACAGACCGGTAAGACTGGTAACACGGGGCAGATCTCCCAGGGCAGGCTACACCAGGACGTATCTGAATTGTGGCTGAAATGCACGGATCCGAACACAGCCACGTCGGCGGGGTCCGTCACCCCCCCCCCCTCTCTCCCACGCCCTCTTCTGCTCCCACCTCGTCAATGGGCGACGAGATGAATTGGAACAGCACCATGGAAATGAAGGCGGGCTTGCCAAGTCCGGCAAAGCCGAAAGAGTCCAATAGGCCCTGCAAGCGAAGGGGAGGGGGGGACGGGGCAGGGGGGTGATGTACAACATTGCCCGTCAGGTGGTTGGGGAAACAGGGTGATGTACACCAATGTCAATCATGTGGTTGTGGAAACGAGATGAGGCATGCCCGTGCGTGTGAAAAACGGTTAGATCACATCCGTGCTTGGGGTCCAGGGTTATGCATAAGTAACCCTGCACCCTATGAATCAAACCCATGTTTTTCAAAAGCCCCTCCTGAGGCCCACCCCACTCTGATCCAGTCCAGATCCAGTCCAGATCCAGATCTAGATCCTCACCTGTGAGCTGCGGATGAACGTGAAGAGGCTGAAGCTTGTCAGCAGGACCAATTGGTTCACTCCAAACAACACCGGGGTATGACGCAGCTTCCAATGGCCTGGAGGCAGGTGGATTGTTTGGGGATGCTGTGTGTGTGCGGATGTGTGGAGTGTTGAATCATTGTGTGCGGATGTGTGGAGTGCGAGAGTTTACATGTAGGTGACGAGGGAGTATGGTGAGGGTTGGTATGTTTTTGTGTGGAGAGGATGTGTGGTGGTGATGATGAGGTGAGGGTAAGGGATGTGGCTGAGAGATACAAACGCCAAAGAATCCGATACTGCAGTAACCGGGAGCAGGTACTCGGCACCCGCTGGAGCAGGGCACTGAGGAGGATGTGGGAGCAGGCTTGCCTAGACAGCATGCAACCACAGCCATCGCTGCGCCCCGCAACAGCAGGCGCTGAAACCCCCGCAGGCTTGCCTGGACAGCGTGAAACCACGGGCGACTAGGTGAATGATACAGGACGAGCATCAGCCCAAAGGAGGGCGGGCGGGCAGGCGGGTGGGGTAGTTCAATCTGCCGACTCCTGCTCTTGCCCAAGGGCGGAAAGATTGGCGTGCTGACGGATGGGTAAGGCAACTGAAGCTGCCGACCCCTGTGCTCACCCCAGGTCCTGTGCTTCTGTCTTCTTCCCTCCCGGCTCCCAAGGCATCCTCCCCTAGGCTCATGCAAGCCAATGCACCCCCACCCCCTCGGCCTCACCCAGCTCATGGGCCAGCACGGCCACTACCTGCTCCTCAGAGCAGTGACTGAGGAGCGTGTCGTACAGCACGATCCGCTTGTTCCGCCCAAAGCCATACCTGCACGAGGAGTTAGGGTTTAGAATTAAGTGGCTAGTTCCGCCCAAAGCCATACCTGCACGAGGAGTTAGGGTTTAGGGTGAGGTCGCTAGTTCCGCCCAAAGCACACGGCAAACAAAAGAAAAGGCCAAGGCTGCGGTACAGGTGCTGCAGGGGTGTTGAGGCTCACGCTTCTGTAGTACCAGGCTCCTCTGGTCGTGGGCCCCAACGCAGCTGAATTATGTAGCTGAAGCACCCTAACATCATTCCCCCAAGGTCCAGGACCATGATATTTATCTGAAGGAGCAAGGCTCACGTTGTAGCTGCGCCAGGCTGTCCAGATCTCAATTTATAGATGCACCTGAAGTATAGCTCAAGCACTCAACCATCAAAACTGCTGCGGTCCAGGTCCAGTTCCAGGGTTTAGGGTTTAGGGTTTAGGTCGAGGGTCCCGGGGGCCAAGGCTCAGGCATAACCAGTGTTTATTTTTTTCGTGACTCAGCTACATGTCAGCTACACTCCGGCCCCTGGCTGGAGGCCCCATTTGTGGCCAGCCATGATGTTTTGGCCATCAGCCGTGGCCGGTCCAGGTTTGGTTCCAATCAGGCCTTTGGCAGCCGTGGGGCGGCCTGCCAAAGTTGGACTTCTGGCCGAAAATATAAACGCTGGTCATGGGGTAAAAAACAATCGCTGGTCATGGGGTAAAAAAAAAACGCCGTGTATGACTCCGCCCTCCCTGGGTCCAGGGCCATCAAGAATCTGGAACAAGGTGCACAGGCTCATAGGGTGGGCAGGGTTGGACGGCTGGGGCAGCCCTGCCATTTCCTCAAAGCAGAGGGGAGCTTAACTCTGTCATCAAGCATGCGGAGCAAGGTACGCCAAAAGCTTTTTATTCAAAAACAATTGAAAAAAGAAAACAATGGAATTGAAAGCCTCGTTCATAGGGTGGGTAGGGTGGTTTGGACGGCCAGGACTACCATCACGTGATACCAGGGGGGAACTTGACTCTGTCAACAAGAAGGGCGCGATGGTGAAGCCCCAGGCGCCTCCTATCCCCTCGCTCCCTCCCCCCCGCCCCCCCTCCCTGACTGACGCTCACCTGTTTGCACTTTTACCTCTGCTTCCTCCCCCCTCACCCACCTGTCCCTTGCTGATGTTTATTTGCATGCAATGCATCCTCCTATCCCCTCTCAGCCCCCCTTTCCTTGTCCCTCAGTGATGTTCATATGTATGCACTCCATCTTCCTACCCCTCTCAGCCCCCCTCTCCTTATCCCTCAGTGATTTTATATGTATGCACTCCATCCTCCTACCCCCTCTCAGCCCCCCTCTCCTTGTCCCTCAGTGATGTTTATATGTATGCACTCCATCTTCCTACCCCTCTCAGCCCCCCTCTCCTTGTCCCTCAGTGATGTTTATATGTATGCACTCCATCTTCCTACCCCTCTCAGCCCCCCTCTCCTTGTCCCTCAGTGATGTTTATATGTATGCACTCCATCCTCCTACCCCTCTCAGCCCCCCTCTCCTTGTCCCTCAGTGATGTTTATATGTATGCACTCCATCCTCCTACCCCTCTCAGCCCCCCTCTCCTTGTCCCTCAGTGATGTTTATATGTATGCACTCCATCCTCCTACCCCTCTCAGCCCCCCTCTCCTTGTCCCTCAGTGATGTTTATATGTATGCACTCCATCTTCCTACCCCTCTCAGCCCCCCTCTCCTTGTCCCTCAGTGATGTTTATATGTATGCACTCCATCTTCCTACCCCTCTCAGCCCCCCTCTCCTTGTCCCTCAGTGATGTTTATATGTATGCACTCCATCCTCCTACCCCCTCTCAGCCCCCCTCTCCTTATCCCTCAGTGATGTTTATATGTATGCACTCCATCCTCCTACCCCCTCTCAGCCCCCCTCTCCTTATCCCTCAGTGATGTTTATATGTATGCACTCCATCTTCCTACCCCTCTCAGCCCCCCTCTCCTTGTCCCTCAGTGATGTTTATATGTATGCACTCCATCTTCCTACCCCTCTCAGCCCCCCTCTCCTTGTCCCTCAGTGATGTTTATATGTATGCACTCCATCTTCCTACCCCCTCTCAGCCCCCCTCTCCTTGTCCCTCAGTGATGTTTATATGTATACACTCCATCCTCCTACCCCTCTCAGCCCCCCTCTCCTTATCCCTCAGTGATGTTTATATGTATACACTCCATCCTCCTACCCCCTCTCAGCCCCCCTCTCCTTGTCCCTCAGTGATGTTTATATGTATGCCCTCCATCTTCCTACCCCCTCTCAGCCCCCCTCTCATTATCCCTCAGTGATGTTTATATGTATGCACTCCATCCTCCTACCCCCTCTCAGCCCCCCTCTCCTTATCCCTCAGTGATGTTTATATGTATGCACTCCATCTTCCTACCCCCTCTCAGCCCCCCTCTCCTTATCCCTCAGTGATGTTTTTATGTATGCACTCCATCTTCCTACCCCTCTCAGCCCCCCTCTCCTTGTCCCTCAGTGATGTTTATATGTATGCACTCCATCCTCCTACCCCTCTCAGCCCCCCTCTCCTTATCCCTCAGTGATGTTTATATGTATGCACTCCATCCTCCTACCCCCTCTCAGCCCCCCTCTCCTTATCCCTCAGTGATGTTTATATGTATACACTCAATCCTCCTACCCCCTCTCAGCCCCCCTCTCCTTATCCCTCAGTGATGTTTATATGTATGCACTCCATCCTCCTACCCCTCTCAGCCCCCCTCTCCTTATCCCTCAGTGATGTTTATATGTATGCACTCCATCCTCCTACCCCTCTCAGCCCCCCTCTCCTTGTCCCTCAGTGATGTTTATATGCATGCACTCCATCCTCCTACCCCCTCTCAGCCCCCCTCTCCTTATCCCTCAGTGATGTTTATATGTATGCACTCCATCCTCCTACCCCTCTCAGCCCCCCTCTCCTTGTCCCTCAGTGATGTTTATATGTATGCACTCCATCTTCCTACCCCTCTCAGCCCCCCTCTCCTTGTCCCTCAGTGATGTTTATATGTATGCACTCCATCCTCCTACCCCCTCTCAGCCCCCCTCTCCTTGTCCCTCAGTGATGTTTATATGTATGCACTCCATCCTCCTACCCCCTCTCAGCCCCCCTCTCCTTATCCCTCAGTGATGTTTATATTTATGCACTCCATCTTCCTACCCCTCTCAGCCCCCCTCTCCTTGTCCCTCAGTGATGTTTATATGTATGCACTCCATCCTCCTACCCCCTCTCAGCCCCCCTCTCCTTGTCCCTCAGTGATGTTTATATGTATGCACTCCATCCTCCTACCCCCTCTCAGCCCCCCTCTCCTTATCCCTCAGTGATGTTTATATGTATGCACTCCATCCTCCTACCCCCTCTCAGCCCCCCTTTCCTTGTCCCTCAGTGATGTTTATATGTATGCACTCCATCCTCCTACCCCCTCTCAGCCCCCCTCTCCTTGTCCCTCAGTGATGTTTATATGTATGCACTCCATCCTCCTACCCCCTCTCAGCCCCCCTCTCCTTGTCCCTCAGTGATGTTTATATGCATGCACTCCATCTTCCTATCCCTTCTCCCACCCTCCCGTGTCCCTCAGTGATGTTTATATGTATGCACTCCATCCTCCTACCCCCTCTCAGTACCCCTCTCCTTGTCCCTCAGTGATGTTTATATGTATGCACTCCATCTTCAAATCCCTTCTCCCACCCTCCCGTGTCCCTCAGTGATGTTTATATGCATGCACTCCATCTTCCTACCCCTCTCAGCCCCCCTCTCCTTGTCCCTCAGTGATGTTTATATGTATGCACTCCATCCTCCTACCCCCTCTCAGCCCCCCTCTCCTTATCCCTCAGTGATGTTTATATGTATGCACTCCATCCTCCTACCCCTCTCAGCCCCCCTCTCCTTATCCCTCAGTGATGTTTATATGTATGCACTCCATCCTCCTACCCCCTCTCAGCCCCCCTCTCCTTATCCCTCAGTGATGTTTATATGCATGCACTCCATCCTCCTACCCCCTCTCAGCCCCCCTCTCCTTGTCCCTCAGTGATGTTTATATGTATGCACTCCATCCTCCTACCCCCTCTCAGCCCCCCTCTCCTTGTCCCTCAGTGATGTTTATATGCATGCACTCCATCTTCCTATCCCTTCTCCCACCCTCCCGTGTCCCTCAGTGATGTTTATATGTATGCACTCCATCTTCCTACCCCCTCTCAGCCCCCCTCTCCATGTCCCTCAGTGATGTTTATATGCATGCACTCCATCTTCCTATCCCTTCTCCCACCCTCCCGTGTCCCTAGCTGACGCTCACATGTATGCGTTGCTGTGTGCGCTGCGCTTGCTGCCATCCACCTTGAACAGTTTCCGGAGGGGGAACTTCAGCCCACTCGCCAACTGCTCAATGCGGCTGCGCAAGCTGCCCTGTGGAAATGACGGGCAGCAAAAAGTCAGAGGAGAAGGAGGGGGGCACACACACGCCAAGCCTCAGATCTACAGCCCAGTCTAAGACCCAGCAGGCACCCAGCCCAGTCCAACTTGGTTCACAGAGTCTGCGAATCCAAGGCCCCATGCCCAGCCCAATCCAGCGCCCGGTCCAGCCTCTTGAACAAAGCGCAGCTGCGAAGGCAGAATCACATTCAGCCAGCCTTGCATGTGAGGCCGAAATACCTCAACCCTAAAACTCTGAACCCCGCCACCCGCAGATCCTGGAGGTCCCGCCAGATCTCGCAGATCCTGGAGGTCCGGCCAGATCTCGCAGATCCTGGAGGTCCGGCGCACAACCCCATCCCGCACCTCCGGAAGCGTTTCAAACTTGTTGAACAGAGGCGCTATGACGACGGGGTAGATGGTCATGAAGAAGAGTGAAAGCGCCAGCATGAAGGCCCACAGGTACAGCGCCAACCAAGCACCTCCCACCTGCAAACGAATGGGGTCAAAGGGTCTAGGGTGCATGGGTGAAGTGCATAAGCCATCGTGGATCAAGGTTCAGTGCGTCAGTGCAAGCCATACACCTCCCACCCGCACACGCATGGGGCTTTAGGGTGTCGGGTGTTGACAGTTGGGAGGAGTTTCCAGAGGCACAGGGCATGAGGGCAAGCAGCGCACCTCCAATGCACCAAAACAATCAGGATCCTTCGTTGGTTTAGGGTCCAGGGTGCACATGCATGGGTGAAGTGCATGTGCATGGGAAAGCACTCGCACAATGCGACGCAAACCCTAAACCCTACGCTGGATGGGAGCTGAAGTTGAGCTTCAAAATCAAACCCTGAACCGTTGCCGTCCTGCGGGGCTGGCCATGCCTCTACCATGCTTGAGCCCATACAATTTACACCATGCATTTATGCATGTCTCAATTTCACACAATTTTCTAATTTTACGATTCGTTATTTTCTGCGCACCAGGCCACCTCTTCATGGCTGATCCGGCCACCCTGTCAGGGATGATCCAACCTTTTGTGTTGGGAAGAGCAAGAGGTAGGGTAACCTCTTAGCCTTCCCCCCTACACTGGGACATCAGCTCTTACCCGCATCAGGAATGACGCACCGGCCAGGCTGGGGGGCGGATCTCACCTTCCATGTTGGCAACAGCACGAGGCAGGATATGCTTTGAAAAAGTGAAACATGAGCTCACCTGCAAGATGTACGTCAGCCCGGCCACAACCGGAGGGATGAGGACCAGACCCAATAGAGCCTGCACAGTCAGCACCAGGGTTGAGGGCTCAGATTTAAATCGAGGACAGCCTGCACAGTCAGCACCAGGGTTGAGGGCTCAGATTTAAATCGCGGACAGCCTGCACAGTCAGCACCAGGGTTGAGGGTTCAGATTTAAATCGAGGACAGCCTGCACAGTCAGCACCAGGGTTGAGACCCAGATTTAAATCAAGCATAGCCTGCACAGTCAGCACCAGGGTTAAGGGCTCAGATTTAAATCGAGCATAGCCTGCACAGTCAGCATCAGGGTTGAGGGCTCAGATTTAAATCAAGCATAACCTGCACAGTCAGCACTGGGGTTGAGGGCTCAGATTTAAATCAAGCATAGCCTACTGCACAGTTAGCACCAGGGATGAGGGTTCAGGTTTATATCGAGCATAGCCTGCACAGTCAGCATCAGGGTTGAGGGTTCCGATTTAAATCGAGCATATCCTGCACAGTCAGCACCAGGGATGAGGGTTCAGATTTAAATTGAGCATTATCTGCACAGTCAGCACTGGGGTTGAGGGTTTACACGTAAATCAAGCATAGCATGCACAGTCAGCACCAGGGTTGAGAGATCAGGTTTAAATCGAGCATAGCCTGCACAGTCAGCACCAGGGTTGAGGGTTTACACGTAAATCAAGCATAGCATGCACAGTCAGCACCAGGGCTGAGGGTTCAGATTTAAATCAAGCATATCCTGCACAGTCAGCACTGGGGTTGAGGGTTCAGGTTTACATTAGAGCATAGCCTGCACAGTCAGCACCAGGATTGAGGGCTCAGGTTTAAATCGAGCATAGCCTGCACAGTCAGCACCGGGGTTCAGGGTCCAGGTTTAAATCGTGCATAGCCTGCACATTCAGCACCAGGGTTGAGGGTTCAGGTTTAAATTGAGCATAGCCTGCACAGTCAGCACCTGGGTTGAGGGCTCAGGTTTAAATCGAGCATAGCCTGCACAGTCAGCACCAGGGTTGAGGGTTGAGGGTACCACCGACTGTAGCCTGCACCAGGGTTGAGGGTTAAACCCAGCATAGCCTGCACAGTCAGCACCAGTAGGGTTTAGGGGTTTGGGCTGCATCAGCGTGATTGATTGGACCTAGGGTCCAGATTTAGAATGAGGTCTCGCTGCCAAAGCATTGAACTTGAATTTAAATCCGTGGTGCCCAGCATACGGATTCTGGTGGATCACCTCAGGCGTGGAGGTGTGGGGGCCGAGGTAGCTGCCTGGTCTTGCAGCAAACAAAAGTGGGCTAGCGGAGACATGCACAGCACTGATTAATAGGAGGCGAGAAGGTTCTGGAGTGGTGGGTGGTGCCCGGCCGAGGGTGCAGCAGGCCTTAAGACGGGAGGGGCACTCAGGCGCAGCGCGGTTTATGTGAGGGTGCTTCAGTGACAATGTAGGTACACTGCAGCATGTGTCACTAATAAAATCCGCGCGGAAAGACTCCATCTCAAGGGTCGACTGCGGTTGTCGGGGGACTCGTCCGACCCCCTGAAGGACAGGCCCCTTCCGGGGGGGCCAGGTGCATTACGCCCTGCTGTTGGGTCCCCTATAGCCCAGAGGTGGCTGCCCAGCGGCCTGCGTACCAAACCTCAGAGCCCGAGATTTGGCGCTCCATCATATTAACACAGGCAGGCGAGAAAAATATGGAGGCGAGGGTTAAGAATCCAGGCCAAGTGGAGGATACGGTAGCGCACAAACCAACTGGTGTGCACTGAAATAAACCAACTGGTGTGCATGGATAAGGACGCAAGGAGGGGAGGTGCATCGGCGCATATTGTGACTGGTTCAGGCTTCAGGGTTTAGGGTTGAGGGTTGACGAGCGTCGTCTGTAGCCTTTCTGCTTTGCCGTACGTTGACCGGCACGTTTGCCAGCTAGCTGGGGGATGCGGCAGCGCTCGTACAGAACAGACCATGTCTGTGAAAAAACAAACAACCCCTGTTTGTCAGGTCCAGGCCCCTGCTCCACCACAAAGGATGTAAGGCTAAGGGTTTCATGTTAAGGGTTCAGGGTGATTCAGCGCGTAATCACTCAACCGTATCCCTGACAATGGGCCTGAGCGTCTACTTATTGAGCCTGCCCTTCTGGTGAACCAATTAAGGTTGAGGTCAGGGATTAGAGGGGATCCAGCACCTACCGACTTGATCATATCCATGACAAAGAGCCCGAGCGTCTGCTTGTTGAAGCCGTGCTTCTGCTCCACCACAAACGTGCTGTACAGAGACCATGGCAGGCCCGTGACCATGTTGCTGGCCTACAGGCACATGGGGGGCGGTGAGAGCAGCGCTTCTTCTTTCTATTATAAGTCCACCTTGAGCAGGCTGCACCGCTGCTAAAGAAGGCCCGATGGGGGCCAAACCTGGACCGGGCTACGACTGGTGGTCCAAGCGGCATGGCTGGCCACACATGGGGTCCCCAGCGAACTTAGGCTCAACCTCAGCTACAATTCAGCTCCTGGTACGAGCTTAGGCTCAACCTCAGAGGGTTTGATCTCAGGCCAGGACAGGTCTGCCAACATTTTGCTGGCCAGAAGGGACAGGATCGGGGAGAGAGGGGAGGAGGGGGGGCCAGAGTCCTATCCCAATCGGCCCAGGGGGTGGGTGTTTACCTCCTGCTGTCCTCAAACATTTCCCATGCACATCTACAAAAAGAAATGTGTTTTGCTCACCCAGTCACAATATTTCGCCCCAGGCGGACACTTTCCAATGCCTCAAGGCCCATAACATAAGTTTAAAGCTCCTTCCCTCCCTCCCTAAGAGAGCATATACAGACACTTAATCACCTCAACCACACAGAATCCCTCCAAATTGTTTCCAATTTTTTTCTAGCTACAATTCAGCAATCCATCTTCAGGGTGCTTCAGCTACAATTCAGCTACAATTCAGCACTTCAGAAACAATTCAGCACGTCAAGAACATCTGTTGTTCAGGCTGGAGCAGTAAGCCCTCTTGCTCCGACCATCAGCCGTAGGCGGGTCAAGGTCTGTTCCCCATCGATCCAGTGGTGGCTGACCAGCGAGCAGCAGCCTGCCAACAGTGATCTAGTGTGCACCCTACTGAGCACCAGCGTCCCCCCCAGCGAGCAGCAGCCTGCCAACAGTCATCTAGTGTGCACGCTACTGAGCACCAGCGCCCCCCCCCAGCGTGCAGCAGCCTGTCAACAGTGATCTAGTGTGCACCCTTATGAGCACCAGCGCCCCCCCCCAGCGAGCAGCAGCCTGCCAACAGTGATCTAGTGTGCAAACTACTGAGCACCAGCGCCCCCCCCCAGCGTGCAGCAGCCTGTCAACAGTGATCTAGTGTGCACCCTAATGAGCACCAGCGCCCCCCCCCCCCAGCGTGCAACAGCCTGCCAACAGTGATCTAGTGTGCACCCTTATGAGCACCAGCGCCCCCCCCAGCGTGCAGCAGCCTGCCAACAGTGATCTAGTGTGCACCCTTATGAGCACCAGCGCCCCCCCCCAGCGAGCAGCAGCCTGCCAACAGTAATCTAGTGTGCACGCTACTGAGCACCAGCGCCCCCCCCCAGCGTGCAGCAGCCTTTCAACAGTGATCTAGCGTGCACCCTTATGAGCACCAGCGCCCCCCCCAGCGAGCAGCAGCCTGCCAAAAGTGATCTAGTGTGCACGCTACTGAGCACCAGCGCCCCCCCTCCAGCGAGCAGCAGCCTGCCAACAGTGATCTAGTGTGCACCCTAATGAGCACCAGCGCCCCCCCCCCCAGCGTGCAACAGCCTGCCAACAGTGATCTAGTGTGCACCCTTATGAGCACCAGCGCCCCCCCCAGCGTGCAGCAGCCTGCCAACAGTGATCTAGTGTGCACCCTAATGAGTACCAGCGCCCCCCCCAGCGTGCAGCAGCCTGTCAACAGTGATCTAGTGTGCACCCTAATGAGCACCAGCGCCCCCCCCCAGCGTGCAACAGCCTGCCAACAGTGATCTAGTGTGCACCATAACGAGAACAGGTTCCCTCTACCCGTCTCATCCTTAACTACACTGATGGTGTGCCTGTGCTGCATCATGCTTCACACAAAAGAATGGAGGTGTGACCTAGAACCTAAAGATCAGCCCTGGATGAGAGGGGGCTTCACGTTCCTCCAAACAAATATGCCAGATCCACATCCAGATCCCCCCAAAGGCCTTCTTTAAAATGACCAGATCCAGATACCCCCAAGGGCCTTCTTCAAAATGGCCAGATCCAGATCCAGATCCACCAGGGGCCTTCTTCAAAATGGTCAGATCCAGATCCCCCCAAGGGCCTTCTTTAAAATGGTCAGATCCAGATACCCCCAAGGGCTTTCTTCAAAATGGTGAGATCCAGATCCCCCCAAGGGCCTTCTTCAAAATGGCCAGATCCAGGTCCAGATCCACCAAGGGTCTTCTTCAATATGGCAAGATCCAGATCCCCCCAAGGGCCTTCTTCAAAATGGTCAGATCCAGATCCACCAAGGGCCTTCGTCATATGGCCAGATCCAGATCCACCAAGGGCCTTCTTCAAAATGAACAGATCCAGATCCTCCCCAAAAGGCCAACTCAAAATGGCCAGATCCAGATGCACCCAAGTGCCTTGTTGCCTCACCATCAGCATGAGCACAAACACCACCGTCTGCGCCTGCTCCATCCGACTGAAGCCCGCCCCTGCACGGGGCCCACTCCGCAGCCACCCCAGGGCCCCCTCAGGCAGGCCCTGAAGCAGCAGCAGGGACGCCTGGCTCCAAATCCAAGGAAGGACCTTGTACATCAGCATGGCCATGGTCTCGGCAAAGCTGTACATGCCCCGGAAGAAGGAAAACCACCTGTCGGGAGGTGAAGCAGGCGCAACTTAGAAAGGCAATGAGATCAACGCTACATAAGCACCTTGCTGTGCGGTTCATGTGCAGGGAGGGGGGAGGAGGGGGGGGGGCAAACGGGGTCCGGTGTGTACCACAATCAGCATGGGCGCCTTGCATAATAATGCTGCTTGGGCTCGGTCCGACTGTTGCGTTTTTGGTGGGTTGCGTTTGACGTTCATAATCGAAAATAGCCTGTCAGAAGACATGGGATCAGTTGATTCCAATTAAACATATCAATGTTTTATACAAACGCCCCCCTCCCCTACGTTTTGCATTTGCGTTTTCACTGCCAAACGCAACCTCATACGCAACGCAGTCTGACCTACCCCTTAGGCTTTGCAGAGCGACAAACCGGCTTCTACTGTAAACGCAGAGACGCAGCATCTATGAAAACCAGCCCGGATGCCTGGCATGCAGCCATGCAGGGCCCCCCTCTCACACACCGCACCATTTGTCTAGGTTGTATGCTTGCGTCTTCCGGTACAGCTCCTGGTCAAAATGCTCGGCAAGCACCGGCGGAGGTCTCGGAGACCTCAGCACCTGTGCATCGCCACATTCCGCGTTATTAGCGCGAAACCTATTGAGTGCACAATTCGCGCAGTGAGTGGGGCGGGCCCCGCAGCTTCCCCCGGGGACGCACACACTGACCCGCAGTTGTCGTATGTCTAGATAGAGATGGAAGATCGTCACGAAGACCTGGAAGCCCATAAACAGCTCCAAGAAAGGGAGCTCATCCAAGATCTGCAACGTAGACGACATGGTATCCCCCTCCTCGTCGCCGGAGTATCGATATTCAATATGACGATAGTTTGTTTTCGTTGTTTTCCAACTCTGAGCCAAGATCTTGGCCAAGATCAGCTTGCCGAGTACCGGTATGAACGGGGTCTGAATTCAGTGTGGATTCAGCCTCCCAGCCTTTCTGAGTGCCTCGTCGGATGAACTTCATATATGACAGAACCTGAACGCTCCTGCACCTGTCCAGGGCGTACCTTCTGAGGCGTTGTATAATTGAAACTGGTGAGTGCTATTTTCAACGCATGCACAGCGCACTGTCAACCATGTTACACCCTAGCCTCTCTCCTGCGCACGTCAGGCCGAAGGCCGCATGGCTATTTCAGGACGCCAGCATGGCAGGCATCCTCATGACATATCGCCGTTCCCCTCCCCTGCTGCGCTCATACGCAGCTGCCATGCTAGCCTCAGCCGTGCGCCTCCAGCTGCCTGCCCAGAGCCCCTGGCCTAGCCCGCGCACCTCGGCCCTCAACTGCCCCTCAGCACTCCGCCACACACCCCTCAACAGAGACCCGGCCGTCACCCTCATTCTGAAACCGACTGCTAACCCCACGGTGCAGCAACTCGCGCCTGTCGGCATGCCCAGGCGCCAGACCAGGGCAAGCCCCTTGCGGGCTGTGCAGCAGGATGGCAACGGAGCTGCCCAGGATACAAGCAGGGTGGTAATCCTAGGTGAGAGCAGCAAGCAGACCTGGAGGGAGGAAAAGGTACCCCCCTCCGGATCTAGGGGGAGGGGGAGGTATCGTAAGCCCCCCCTCAAGATCTCGGGGCGAGGGACAGGTTTCGTCCTCCCCCTCCGGATCAATGGGGGAGGGAGAGTTATCGCCCCACCTCACCCGGATCTAGGGGGAGGCAGAGTTATCTTCTCCCCCAACGGATCTAGGGGGGAGGGACAGGCAACGCCACCCCCCCCTGGATCTAAGGGGGAGGGAGAGGTATCCCCCACCCCGTATCTAGGAGGCAGGGAGAAGGATCCCTCCCCCCTGGATCTAGGGGGAAGGGAGAGGTTTCGCTCCCCCCCCTGGATCTAGGGGGGAGAGAGAGGTATCGTTCCTACGGCCGATGGCCCAAGCAGGAGGGCATGCTGCACCAGGCCCCCACGGCCGCAGGCCATAATGTAGCAGAACTGTAGCTGAAGCACCCTAAATCAACATTTGCCCCCCCCCTCCCCTGCTTTTCAGGCGGAGGTATCATTGGCGCCTCCATTGCCTACTTCCTGACGCAGCGGGGCGTGAAGCCCATCATTATTGAGCGCATTGCGGTGGCGGCCGCAGCCAGCGGAAAGGCGGGCGGGTTCTTGGCGAGGTCCTGGGGGAACGGCGGACCCACCCAGCAGCTGCATGAGGTAGGGACAGCAAGGCAAGATGGGGGAGGAGGCATGAGGCATGCAGCCCATGCATCCCTATTAATTCTTTCAACTCTGTCATGCCATTCACCTTAATCATTTACTTTATGCCGTTTTTCCCAATCAAATATTGCATTTGGCTGTTGGTTGAGGTAAGAGGTGCAAGCCACCTTGAGTATATCGCTCAAGATGTCGCAATTCTTCCATTTCAATCATTATGGTATCTGATGATTTTATCCCATCCTTTCAGTCAGTCATTTAATCCCATTCGTCCCAATTAAATATTTATTCATTAATCCTTCCCATCCCTATTCTTCATTTGTTCATCCCATCCATCCCAATCCGTTCTTTTATCCCATTCCCCTGCAGCTCTCCTTTGACCTCCACGAGCAGCTGTCCCGCAAGCTCGGCATCTCCTCATACCGCCGCATCCCCACGCTCTCCGTGGCCGGTGGCAAGCCCAGGCGGGGCGCACCCACGCCCCCGGCCAGCTGGCTAGACGGGGACGTGGCCAAGGCCCAGATGATGGACGAGGGGACCGCACAGGTGGGGATGAAACGGCACCCTGAACCTGGGGGATGGCAGCCTGAACCCTGGCACCCTGAACCCTGAACCCTGAACCCTGGCAACCTGAGCCCTGGCACCCTGAACCCTGAACCCTGGCACCCTCAACCCTGGCACCCTGAACCCTGATCCCTGGCACCCTCAACCCTGAACCCTCAACCCTGGCACCCTGAACCCTGAACCCTGGCACCCTGAACCCTGAAACATAACATGAACCCATGAAGAGGCTGAATTATAGCTGCAGCGTTTGACCAAGACGTGGCCGGAGCAGTGATGATGGGTTAAGAGACAAAGCAGGTGGGAGCCTGGGAAAAATTCAAGTCCGGCTAACCCCGAGATCCCAAACCCATTGTAAAGCCCTGGTGGGAGGGGAATCCACACCCTGAAATCTTATACCCCGGACCCTCAACCCCAACTTGTAAGAATGAGAGTGAAGCATTGCCTGTGCAGCTGAGGGGTGGCGATAGCTTCAGAGCTATCGTGTGGGGTGAAGGAAGGAGAGAGGCTTGTCAGGTGGTTGGAGGATATCCTGTCCAAGAGTGTGCGTTTGGCTGAGGGACGGACGCGTGTTTTAAGTCCTGTACCGTGTAATGAACTCGGGTATCGGTCCGGGGTACTAATAGGCTCAATTTCAACGTAGAAATGAATAGTCTGTCCCAGAATTCGATGATTTATCTCCTGTACTTGATTAAATCATAAATTGATATTTGGATGGGATATCTGTACGGCACCAAAGACAGTGCCCTGCATACAGGTAAAAATATCCATGCCGCAGATGACGCCCTTTGAGGGGACCAGCCGACTCATGGAGGTGGCGGTGACCGCGGGTCTAAGGTTCAGCGTTTAAACCTATCTTGATTTAAACCCTCAACCCTCAACCCTAAACGTACACGCCGCAGGTGACGCCCTTTGAGGCGACCAGTCGGCTTATGGAGGCTGCGGTGGCTGCGGGTGCAGAGCTGCGCATTGGGACAGTGGTTGGGGTGGACACAATAAAGGACAAGGCAGGCACCCGACGGGTCACCGCGGTTCGCTTGGCGGCGCCCGGGTCGGCGGCGGCGGCGGGTGCAGAGCGGGAGGAAGTGCTGGTCGAGGCAACACAGGTGGTGGTGGCGATGGGCCCATGGAGCGTGCTGGCGGAGGATTGGTTCAATGGTAAGTGTGTGATGGGGCATGCAGTGAATAAGGTGTTGCTTCAGGGGTCAAAGGGTGAACAGGGGTCATAGGGAGAACAGGGGTCAAAGGGTGAACAGGGGTCAGAAGGTGTTTCACCCCTGCTGCTGCCCCCCTTTGTTGCACATCCAGACGCTTCCACCTCCTACGGCCTGAAGCTGCGGGTTCCCCTAGAGGGCCTCAACTCCACCCTCTGGGGCCATGGGGATGAAACCATGACCGTCTGCTTAACGTTTTTTGCCCCTGCTGCTGCCCCCTTTTGCTGCACATTCAGACGCCTCCACCTCAGACGGCCTGAAGCTGCGTGTTCCCCTGGAGGGCGTCAAATCCACCAGCCTGGTGTACAGCTCTGAGGCCGTTCGCAGCAGAGTCACCGCGGAGCCCTTTGCACTCTTCTGCGCGGAGGACTCCAACGGCTGCCACATGGAGGTGTGGTGCTATGCGTCACATAGAGCTTGTTTAAGCGCGCACCTGGCTTCCTTGGGCAGGCCGATGGGCAGCCACCATCCACTGGGCGGATGGGAATCAAACCTTGACCGGCCCATGGATGTCTGCAGCAGTCCCATTCCCTGTCCCCTACTACCTTTCCTGCGCAGCGGGGCAGTGCATTGTTGGACCCCCACTACCTTTCCTGCGCAGCGGGGCAGTGCATTGTTGGACCCCTACTACCTTTCCTGCGCAGCAGGGCGTTGGGCTGGCGTCTATTGGTCAGATCCGGGGTTTTGAATCCTTGAGCCCTGAAGCTGATTTGAACCCTAAGTCGAAAACCCTGAACTGAAGTTCTCCCTTGCTGGCAACCAACAATTGCGCAGTGCCTAACCGTCAAGTCCTGGCATGCCTCTGCCCCCCGCAGGTCTACCCGCGCTCCAACGGCGAGGTCTACATCTGCGGCTGCGGTGGCAGCGACTACGTCTCAGGGCCGCGGCTGCGCGCGGGCGGCGACTGCGAGCATCAGGGCCTGGTGCAGGCGGACCCCAGGCGGGTCAAGGCGGCCGGAACGTCCTTTGCAGGCTTGACCTCGCTGGGGAGGGACGCAGCAGGGAAACCCTCGGGCCCTGATATTTCTCAGGTGTGAACGGTGTGAGGGGTCCAATCAGGGTTCAGCTACACCACAGCACTCCCTTCCCCTTGTTCTTTTACCAGAGATTATCAGGTTGAAGGGGTCAGGGTCCGGGGTAAGGGTTGGGGTCAGGGTTTATGGAGGTTCCAACAAGAGTTGAGTTGCAGACCCCAATCGTCATTGTCCTTATCCCCACCTTTGTTCCCAGGTTGGAACTGTGGACGTTTGTCAGGTTCCCCTCACGCTCCCATTCGATCCATGCATGCTCGTGCTGCCTTCCCTTCCCTCACCCCTCATACTCATAGGACACTCACCTCCCCTTGCGTGAGACGGGAATTTTGTACCACACCAAGGCAAGGGCCTTTGAGTTCCACGCCTGCTAGGGAAGAGATCACCACACGTACGGTCGATCTCACCTCTCTTTCCGCTTTGTGTATCTCCCTCACGCCTTGTTCCCCACCTACCCTGCCCCTCCAGGCCTGCATGCGCCCTTGTGCAACCGACGCGCTCCCGATCCTCGGCGCTGTCCCGGGGGTGGAGGACGCATTCCTGGCTTGTGGTCACAATTGCTGGGGCATCCTGTGGGGGCCGGTCTCGGGGCTGGCCATGTCAGAGCTCTTAGTGGACGGGCGCTCTGAAACCGTGGACCTGCGGGCCTTCTCGCCGGCACGCTTCATGACGACCCAGGGCGCGAGGGGCCGGCATGCGGGGCAGGTGGCGGTGGGGGAGCAGTGGTGAGGGGAGGGGCGGCGCTGCCGTGCTGTGCGGTGATAGGTCTGGCGGCGAATCCTGCAGCCTGAACCCTTTATCCCGGGACTCTGCTGGGAAATGCATGAAAAGGGTGGGTGTTGGCCTGGGTCATCAATCTGTGGAGACTGTGATGCAGGTTCGCCTCTTCTTCTTGGCATGTTGCGGATTCCGCTCCGTCGCATGGGATTGGTGACGATCTTGGAACATGTACCAGTAATCCGAATAAATCCGCATGGATGCTTATCCACTTATCCCCTGCAGATTCCAGATCTTTAGGTCCGTTGGAAGTGCGCCAAGAGGGCGCGGTATAGAAATGTTCAAGTTCGGTCCGGATTCCATGGTTGACATAGAATATGTATCTTTTGTAGAGCTAACCTGGTGGTGGGAGGTCCCCAATTTCGCCCCGGTTCACCACTTTCAGCAGTTGCAACTCTGTTGTTGTTGCTCCATCAGCAAGAGGGTTCAAGCTAGCTTCAAATGCTCAAATCAGGACAGTGTGGGGTGTCACTGCATGGGTGTTAAGCTGCTAGCCCTGATACAAATGACTGAGGTCAAAGATCTGGCCTGGATCTAACTGCTGAATTTCAGAGGGCAGACGAGTCAAAATTTCTGGAAAGTCCCGATGACCCCGTGTAAACTTACCCTTGCCAGGGTTTAAACTTACACCCGTTACCTGCAGTAGCCATATTACTTAACACAATTGTGACACAATTATTATGCCTGAGAAGAAAGGATGGGGCTGGTTTCATATACGTTTGCGTTTGAACCTTCGGAACAGAAAAACGAGAGGGACCCTTGCCCGCGCCCGGGCTCTCCTTTTACGGAAATTCCTACAGGACCGTAGACGCTTATATTAGGGGGGGTGCGATGTATGCGGGGGGGTGGGGGGGTGTCTGCGGGCGCGGGAGTGATTGGTGTTGGAGCCCATGAAGCTGTTTTTTCTGTTGCCATGCTGGCCTATGAAAGGAAAATAACAGACGGGAAAGGGAGAAAACAAAACCAATTTCTGCAACACGGTTCGAAACATCATGAATTTTGGACTTCAACCGACTGAGAAAAACAAGGGGGGAAACCAATGAGCGAGATCTGCCCACTGCCGGCACTGTGCACCAGGGTGGACAGTATGGCACCGGCGATTCCATGCCATAGATTAGGAACTGAGGGGAGGGGGGCTTGGCGTATTGTAGCTGACATGTTCTCCTGCTTAGGCACTTGCTAAAGAGACCCTCCAGCGATCCTGGAACCGCTCCAGAACGACCATTGAGCGATTCAAATCCAGACTGAAATTTTGACTTCAAAACAACGATCGGTAATAAACACTCTGTCTAGACATACGAGTGCCATGCCGCACATTTGATCTGTCTTCTTTAAATTACCCCTTTGACTTAACTTTTGCCTCTCATCCTGTACTTAAGCGGTTTCTATTAAGGTGCCTGGCGCTCAGTAAAACAGCAGCTTAACAGCTCAACATAACATAATGTATAGACACGCTGCTCTCTCATATGGAGGGTGAGGAGATGATCGTACAGCCCCTTGCACAGTCCTTTTCTCCAGATTTACAGGTCAAAATCAAGGTAAGGAATTGATGCCAGACCCAAGAGCCGGAAACAATGTGACCCTCCCTGATGGCTGCTACCTTCAGGGTCCCTTCCTTTGCCCTGGGGCCGGACCATGACCCAAAGCACCCGAAAAGGGGTTGCGTGCGCACTAAATTAAACACTGGCCCCTGTTTATTTGAACAAGGTCAAGCGGTATCCGACAACGCCAGCTAGCTCAGGCATGTAAGCAGGTGCTCATGAACATTGCAGCTCATGTTCAGATGTAGGAACAGCAAGCGCTGGCATGTACCAAAAACGCACCGTACGGCAATGCCGCGATGATGATGCACATTTTAAGAAACCCTTTCCATCCAGAGGATCACCACCATGGATCTGAGTCTATGACGGATCCAGATTTGCTGGAATGCTGAAGCACCTAGAGAGGTCGTGCTGCGCATCGATCCCTGCACTCTGGGTCCATCCACCTGCCATTATTTCTCCACCATTTAGAACCCCGCGGCCTAAGAAACACATGGCAGGGACCCAGGCTGTTTCTTATGCACTTCACTGGACGGCAGCTTCCTCCCGGCCTGCGGGGCCTCTCAGGGGCGTTGTTCGAACTTGACCAGCCTAGCTGAAGTGCCCAAGCAGGCCTGTTGGAAGCGCACTTCAGCTATATTTCAGCTATATCCCGACATGCAGCCGAAGCGTCCCGGTGCAGTATGGCCCCCAGCCGCAGGCCGAAGACAGCACCGCGCTCACTTAGTCTGGTTACTTGCTGCCCTCACCATCTTGTTTCCCACCTGCGTAAGGGGAGAGGCGCAGAGATCAGGCGCCTCCACGGACAACACACAATTAACACGCCTGGCCTCAGCCGAAAGGCAGCTTCAGCGCACGAGTGAAACTGTAGCTGAAAGCAGCATCCACAGCAGCACTGTTTCGTGGCGTAACCCAGCCCTCACCTTCTTCATCCTGACCTCCCCGACTGCTGGGGCCTGGCTAGAATAGGACAAGCCCCGCAGATCCCCACTGGCCTGTGCCAACATGCCGGGGGACGGGGGAGGGCCGTAGCCGGGCTGTGAGGGTCCGCTGTATGATAAGGGCGAAGGTGGGGGGCCATACCCGGGCTGTGAGGAGCCGCTGTAGGATCCCCCCGGGGAGGGTGGAGCTCCGTAACCGGGCTGTGAGGGGCCGCTGTAGGATCCTCCCGGAGAAGGAGGGGCACCATAGCCGGGTTGCGAGGGGCCGCTGTATGACACCGGCGAAGGTGGGGCGCCGTAGCCAGGCTGAGACCGATTCAGTGTTGGGGGCGGACCGTTCCCAGGCTGGGTCGAGGCACCGTTCGTCGATTGGGTCCCGTACTGGACGGCGGATACCCGATGATGGAGCGGGGAAGACGTGGCGGCGGCCGGCCGGGGGGGAAGTGGGGATGAGGGAGAGAGGGTCGGCGCAGAGACGGCGGTTGGTGCCTGCGACGCGGCCAAGGAAAACGGGGAGGGGGCGGGGACCTGTGCAGTGGCGGGGGACCGAGGAGGGGTCGCGGAGGGGCCAGGGCTTGGCGCAGCTGCGGAGTGCTGGGGGGGTGCTGGGGCGGGGCCGGGGCGGGGCGGCGCTGAGGTCGCTGCCGCCGCGGAGGCCTCCCTCCTTGACGTCTGCAGCGCATTGTTGACACGGTTCAGCAGCTGCATGGCCATTGCACTCTGCTGCACGACGCGCTTGAATCGGACCATGTTCTGCGGCCGCCGCGTTGCCGGGCCGGTCGCGACGCCGTTGACCGACGGGCGCGGCGGGGGCGGCGGCGGGTTGGAGATGGCCGCGATGATGCGGGGGACGTGCATGAGTGGGATGGAGTCCCAGCCGTTCTTCTTCGGCCGGAGGGGGTCCTGCGGAGCAGCAGGGGGGCGAGGAGGGGTGGCTGCACAGCAGCAGGCAGGGCGAGGATGGAGTCCCCGACTTTTCCCTGGGACGGACGGGACACCGTGCAATGGCGGGGCGGGGCGAGAATTTAGTTCATGTTGCAGCATCAGCGCATCCACAAGAGAAAATACGTTTTGAAAGGGGAGCGTGGTGAAGATCATGTTGTGGTCCCTCCCCATGAGCCCAGATGTGACTAAGCATCCGCCTGTCATACATGGTTGGGTGCGTGCCTAGCACCGATCCTGCTGGTTGGCCCGGGTAAGCGGATGGGAACAGGTCCGTACCTTGCAACCAGATAAGTAACATGCTGGGTCCTATATCTGAACCCAAAGCCTCACACACTTGCGCACTGATGCCCACGTGCTTGTGCACAAGTAGCTAGCAAACGTAGTCTAGACGATTGCTCAGCCGTGGAATTCATTAATGAAAGCCATGCCGTGCGGTGGATGCGCACACCTGCGCAATGATGTCCATATGCTTCTGTACGAACATCCACTTCTTGGCGCCCATGGCCGCCATGTCAGCTTCCTGCTCGTGGCGCTCCTCAGCTTTCTTGGCCTCGGTTTCCACATTGGCCTGTGTCGGGACGAGTGGGACGCAGGATGCTAATTAATTGAATCAAGCAACGGTTATATTAGTTGGAAGGGTCATCCATCATCTCCAACACCGACTGGCTTGGCCTTGGTTTAGCCAGCGGGGTGGCGGCCGTCGCATCCCCGCTGGCCGTTTAAAACAAATGGAGGGTGCTGCTTAAATTTAAATGTTTAAAGTATATACTAAACCGGTGCTGCTTTAATTTAATGTTTTAAGTACATACTAAACCGGTGCTGCTTAAATTTAATGTTTTAAGTACATACTAAACCGGTGCTGCTTAAATTTAATGTTTTAAGTACATACTAAACCGGTGCTGCTTAAATTTAATGTTTTAAGTACATACTAAACCGGTGCTGCTTAAATTTAATGTTTTAAGTACATACTAAACCGGTGCTGCTTAAATTTAATGTTTTAAGTACATACTAAACCGGTGCTGCTTAAATTTAATGTTTTAAGTACATACTAAACCGGTGCTGCTTAAATTTAATGTTTTAAGTACATACTAAACCGGTGCTGCTTAAATTTAATGTTTTAAGTACATACTAAACCGGTGCTGCTTAAATTTAATGTTTTAAGTACATACTGAACTGGTATAATAATACTCAATACCGGTATAATAAGAAAGGCCTGCTCCCCCTCTCCCTCTCCCTCTCCCTCTCCCTCTCCCTCTCCCTCTCCCTCTCCCTCCCCCTCTCCCTCTCCCTCTCCCTCTCCCTCTCCCTCTCCCTCTCCCTCTCCCTCTCCCTCTCCCTCTCCCTCTCCCTCTCCCTCTCCCTCTCCCTCTCCCTCTCCCTCTCCCTCTCCCTCTCCCTCTCCCGCTTGCCTGTGTCACGATCTCCGTGGGAGCGGCTGGGGGCGGCACGACCGGGCGCATCGCCTCCACCGCCAGCTGGTCAATGGCGGTCATGAGGTGGGAGTCCCTCGCCATAGAGGTGCTGCGCTGCAGCGAAGCACCACCCGCGGGCGGAGTGTTCATGCTGGGCGCCGGGGACATGGCGGTGGGGGTCTTGGACCCTGCCTCAATGAGCAGCTTGATGACCCGCCGGCAGGATGCGGGATCAGTCACGTCCAGCAAGGCCTGAGGCACATGAGGGCGCGCAGAGCGATTTGAACGAATGAGACACGACTGTGAATCTGCAGTGAGGGTAGCGGGTGGGTTCAAGATCCCGCTCCCGTTCCCGTGTGCATCGTCCCCGTTGCCGCCAGCCTGGACGGGCGTCTGAAAGGTGGTCCGCCCAACGTGGGCCTCCAACGTCAGAGTGTGAAGGCCCTCCCTCGCAACGCCCTCGACAGAAAAGTAGCGCAGATTGTGGAAAAGACGAACAAGCCTTGATATTTTTTGTGTATGGCAGATTCCAGATGGAGGTATGTCAAAGGATGACCCTGCCCAAAGCCTGAGGCCTCAAGCCTGAGCCCACAACATGCAGCATGCAGCCACGTATCAGCGACAACAGCAGCCGCACCTATCCCTTGTCCTTCAACTTCATAACTTCTATGGCGTTTCACCCCGTTTCACCCCCCCCCCCTCAGCCCCCCCCCTCCGTTTCACCCCCCTCTTCTCACCCCCCTCCCTCCGTTTCACCCCCCTCCCCTCACCCCCCCCCCTCCGTTTCACCCCCCTCCCCTCAGCCCCCTCCCTCCGTTTCACCCCCCTCCCCTCAACCCCCCCTCCATTTCAACCCCCTCCCCTCAACCCCCCCTCCGTTTCACCCCCCTCCCCTCAACCCCCCCTCCGTTTCACCCCCCTCCCCTCAACCCCCCCTCCGTTTCACCCCCCTCCCCTCACCCCCCCCCCCTCCGTTTCACCCCCCTCCCCTCACCCCCCCCTCCATTTCACCCCCCTCCCCTCAACCCCCCCTCCGTTTCACACCCGTCCCCTCAACCCCCCCTCCGTTTCACCCCCCTCCCCTCACCCCCCCCTCCGTTTCACCCCCCCCTCCGTTTCACTCCCCCCCCTCCCCCCCCCCCCCTCCGTTTGACCCCCCCCCCAGTTGCTGCACCCTCCACACCTCGGCCTTGATATCGAAGGCATTCCCGGAGAACGCAACCTCAGAGAGTGTCAACGCCTGCAACAGTGGACGGGCAAAGAGATGAGGAGGACGCACATCCAGGCCTGTGGCATGGAGTCATTATAGAGGTAAGGGAGCTTCCATCAAGTTGACCTGCAACAGTGGAAGAGCGAAAAGATGAGGGGGGCGCACATCCGGGCCTGTAGCATGGGGTCATTATAGAGGTAAGGGAGCTTTCATCCATCGTCATGACCTGCAGCAGGAGGTGAATCAACAGGTGAGGGAGACCCACATTAGGGCCAACACCTGGAAGGAGCTGAGATATGACGAGGCACCCAATAATCATCATCGCTTCAGCAGGGGGGCGACAAAGGGATTCATCATATCTCACCCTGTGTCATCATATCTCACCCTGTGTCATCATATCTCACCCTGTGTCATCATATCTCACCCTGTGTCATCATATCTCACCCTGTGTCATCATATCTCACCCTGTGTCATCATATCTCACCCTGTGTCATCATATCTCACCCTGTGTCATCATATCTCACCCTGTGTCATCATATCTCACCCTGTGTCATCATATCTCACGCTATGTCATCATATCTCACCCTGTGTCATCATATCTCACCCTGTGTCATCATATCTCACCCTGTGTCATCATATCTCACCCTGTGTCATCATATCTCACCCTGTGTCATCATATCTCACCCTGTGTCATCATATCTCACCCTGTGTCATCATATCTCACCCTGTGTCATCATATCTCACCCTGTGTCATCATATCTCACCCTGTGTCATCATACAACCGACTCGTACTTCTAACTCGAACCCACAGTCCCGATCCTCGGCTGTCAGCATAGCGCTGCAGGGGGCACTGACACCTCTTCCCCTTAAACCCTATCCCCTCAAACCCTATCTCCTTAAACCCTATCCCCTCAAACACTATCCCCTTAAACCCTATCCCCTCAAACCCTATCTCCTTAAACCCTATCCCCTCAAACCCTATCTCCTTAAACCCTATCCCCTCAAACACTATCCCCTTAAACCCTATCCCCTCAAACCCTATTCCCTCAAACCCAATCCCCTTAAACCCTATCCCCATAAACCCTATCCCCTTATCCCCATAAATCCCCACACACCTGCAGCAGCTCCTCGGGCATCTTGCTGATTCTGTTGCATGAGGCCTTGAGGGTCCGGAGCCTCTGCAGCCGGCCCAACGCTGCAGGGAGTATTGACAACTCGTTACCAGAGAAGTCCAGAAGCCGCATGGACACGCACGTGCCTATCTCCTCGGGCAGCGAGGTCAGCCGATTGGCCGACAGCGACAGCGCCTAAAAGGAGGTGTGGGGAGGTGTGGGGAGATACGGGTCAATTTGATCAAATACGACAAATAATCTACCAAGCTTCCAGCGGTCCTTCAGATCTACCAATTCATTCCAATGTTCCTGCAGATCCGTCAACGAGACCCAACTTACCTTCAGATCCATCAGCCAGACCCATCCTTCCTTGAGATCTGTCAACCAGACCCAACTTCCCTTCAGATCTGTCAACACGAGCCATTGTACCTTCAAGTCCGTAAATCGGACCCAGCCTACCTTCAGATCTGTCAACCAGACCCCCAACCTTCCTTCAGATCTACCAGATCATTCCAACCCACCTCGAGACCTGCTCATCCAACTCAAGCAACCTCAAGATCCAC
Organism: Limnomonas spitsbergensis; assembly: GCA_037349105.1. NCBI lineage: Eukaryota > Viridiplantae > Chlorophyta > Chlorophyceae > Chlamydomonadales > Limnomonas > Limnomonas spitsbergensis. The sequence goes on from JAYJMM010000038.1 coordinate 3,185,970, forward strand.
CCCCACCCACCCAATCCATCTCTTCACCTGCCTGATATATGCAGCACACAAAATCTGCCAGTTCTACTGAACTAACCTTGAGCTTTGTCAATCGTCCAACCTGCCTCTAGATCTGCCCACCCACCCTACCCTATCTTTACAAACCCCAGTTCCACACAACCGACCTTGAGATTTGTCAATCTTCCAATGGTGGTGGGGATAGACATGATATCATTACCATGTAGGATGAGCGCCTGGGGGGGAGGGGATATAGCATATGCTTAGAGTGCAAGCTTAGGATGCAAGTTTAGGGTGCAAGCTTAGGATGCAAGTTTAGGGTGCAAGCTTAGGATGCAAGTTTAGGGTGCAAGCTTAGGATGCAAGTTTAGGGTGCAAGCTTAGGATGCAAGTTTAGGGTGCAAGCTTAGGATGCAAGTTTAGGGTGCAAGCTTAGGATGCAAGTTTAGGGTGCAAGCTTAGGATGCAAGTTTAGGGTGCAAGCTTAGGATGCAAGTTTAGGGTGCAAGCTTAGGATGCAAGTTTAGGGTGCAAGCTTAGGATGCAAGTTTAGGGTGCAAGCTTAGGATGCAAGTTTAGGGTGCAAGCTTAGGATGCAAGTTTAGGGTGCAAGCTTAGGATGCAAGTTTAGGGTGCAAGCTTAGGATGCAAGTTTAGGGTGCAAGCTTAGGATGCAAGTTTAGGGTGCAAGCTTAGGATGCAAGTTTAGGGTGCAAGCTTAGGATGCAAGTTTAGGGTGCAAGCTTAGGATGCAAGTTTAGGGTGCAAGCTTAGGATGCAAGTTTAGGGTGCAAGCTTAGGATGCAAGTTTAGGGTGCAAGCTTAGGATGCAAGTTTAGGGTGCAAGCTTAGGATGGCTTACAATGTAGATGAGGCAAGTTGAGAAGGGCAGCACCCCTATAATGCCGCTCCTGCTTATCATAAACGTCATCCGTACTTGAGTATTTCTTTAAACTACCCAGCCTATCATTTTGAGGCCCAACCAGGTTTGGCCCCCCTCCCACCCAATGGCCGTCGACCATCTGCCAAATTTAGCAGTCAGGTGCACATGTATACCTAATCATGTTAATTCGACTTACTTAGTTTGAAAGAAAGACAGGACTACAAGCAGTGTGCAGTGAGCCACTCTTTCCCCCTCGCTTCCACCACCACCTCCTTCCAACCCATCCCACACCTCCCTGCAGGGCCCAGTGCCCCCCCTCCCCCCCTTCCACCCCTCCACTACGCCAAATCTGCCAAAAACCTCCCTGGCTCCCCCCCGGACCCCTACCCCCCCCAAACACACCCTGCAACGTCCACCTCCCCCCCTGCACACACAAACCCCCACACACCTGAAGGGTCACAAAGTCCCCGAGGTTTTGTGGCAGGGTGCTGATCTTGTTGGAGGAGGCCATCACCACAGAGATCTTGGGGAGGGACAGGAGCACCTAGGGAGGAGGTTGCAGGGTGCAGGGTTCAGGCTGTCTCAATCCAGTCAATACTGAGGGCCTAAGGAGGAGGGTGCAGGGTGCAAAGTCAGGGTGCAGGGTTCAGGCTGTCTCAATCCAGTCAATACTGAGGGCTTAAGAATGAGGGTGCAGGGTGCAAAGTCAGGGTGCAGGGTTCAGGCTGTCTCAATCCAGTCAATACTGAGGGCCTAAGGAGGAGGTGCAAAGTCAGGGTGCAGGGTTCAGGCTGTCTCAATCCAGTCAATACTGAGGGCCTAAGGAGGAGGGTGCAGGGTGCAAAGTCAGGGTGCAGGGTTCAGGCTGTCTCAATCCAGTCAATACTGAGGGCCTAAGGAGGAGGGTGCAGGGTGCAAAGTCAGGGTGCAGGGTTCAGGCTGTCTCAATCCAGTCAATACTGAGGACCTAAGGAGGAGGGTGCAGGGTGCAAAGTCAGGGTGCAGGGTTCAGGCTGTCTCAATCCAGTCAATACTGAGGGCCTAAGGAGGAGGTGCAAAGTCAGGGTGCAGGGTTCAGGCTGTCTCAATCCAGTCAATACTGAGGGCCTAAGGAGGAGGTGCAAAGTCAGGGTGCAGGGTTCAGGCTGTCTCAATCCAGTCAATACTGAGGGCCTAAGGAGGAGGTGCAAAGTCAGGGTGCAGGGTTCAGGCTGTCTCAATCCAGTCAATACTGAGGGCCTAAGGAGGAGGGTGCAGGGTGCAAAGTCAGGGTGCAGGGTTCAGGCTGTCTCAATCCAGTCAATACTGAGGGCTTAAGAATGAGGGTGCAGGGTGCAAAGTCAGGGTGCAGGGTTCAGGCTGTCTCAATCCAGTCAATACTGAGGGCCTAAGGAGGAGGGTGCAGGGTGCAAAGTCAGGGTGCAGGGTTCAGGCTGTCTCAATCCAGTCAATACTGAGGGCCTAAGGAGGAGGTGCAAAGTCAGGGTGCAGGGTTCAGGCTGTCTCAATCCAGTCAATACTGAGGGCCTAAGAATGAGGGTGCAGGGTGCAAAGTCAGGGTGCAGGGTTCAGGCTGTCTCAATCCAGTCAATACTGAGGGCCTAAGGAGGAGGGTGCAGGGTGCAAAGTCAGGGTGCAGGGTTCAGGCTGTCTCAATCCAGTCAATACTGAGGGCCTAAGAATGAGGGTGCAGGGTGCAAAGTCAGGGTGCAGGGTTCAGGCTGTCTCAATCCAGTCAATACTGAGGGCCTAAGAATGAGGGTGCAGGGTGCAAAGTCAGGGTGCAGGGTTCAGGCTGTCTCAATCCAGTCAATACTGAGGGCCTAAGGAGGAGGGTGCAGGGTGCAAAGTCAGGGTGCAGGGTTCAGGCTGTCTCAATCCAGTCAATACTGAGGGCCTAAGGAGGAGGTGCAAAGTCAGGGTGCAGGGTTCAGGCTGTCTCAATCCTGTCAATACTGAGGGCCTAAGGAGGAGGGTGCAGGGTGCAAAGTCAGGGTGCAGGGTTCAGGCTGTCTCAATCCAGTCAATACTGAGGGCTTAAGAATGAGGGTGCAGGGTGCAAAGTCAGGGTGCAGGGTTCAGGCTGTCTCAATCCTGTCAATACTGAGGGCCTAAGGAGGAGGGTGCAGGGTGCAAAGTCAGGGTGCAGGGTTCAGGCTGTCTCAATCCTGTCAATACTGAGGACCTGGGATGACACTTTTCATTTTGTATCATTCCATGAGTGGATGGGTGTGTGGGGGAGATCGGCTGTGGTGTCGGGGGCGCGGAACGGAGGCGGTGGGATGAGGGGGCCGGGAGGGGAAGAGAGGGCGAGGAGGCGTTGCGAGTGTTACAGGGGAGGGGTGTTGTGGTGTTAAGGGGGGGAGGGGGTACATACTGCGCATCAGCACACCTGGAGCCTTCAGAGCCAAGTTTAGCTTTTAGACCCGCCTCACTTCGGTCCTCAGTAAACCCCCCAAACCCTGTCCATCAGATCAAACTTACCTTGGGAAGCATGGGCAGGTTCAGGGCTCAGGGTTCAGGCTTTGGGTGGTACAGTTCAGGTTTTATGCTTGAGGGTTAAGGGTCCAGTGCCCAGGAGCAAAATTTCTCTGGGTAAGGCTCAGCTTTCAGGGTTTGGGCTTCAGAGATTGGACCCTCAAGTTCTGGGTTTCTGTTTTAGGGTCCAGGATTCTAATTTTCCTTGATCAGGTTAGGGCTCTCTTGGGGGAGATCAGTGCGGTTGTTCTTCAGGGTGCTTAGATCTAGATCCAGGGCTTTCAGGTCAGTGTTTAGGATCCACATTTGACTAGATCTGCCAAAGACCCACCAGGGGCAGCTCAGTGAGGTAATTTTTTCATGGTGTTAAGATCTATATCCAGGACTTAAAGGTCACTGTTTAGGATCCACATTATACTAGATCTGCAAGATACCCACCCGAGGCAGCTCAGTGAGGTTATTGTTCAGGGTGCTTACATCTAGATCCAGGGTTTTCAGGTCAGTGTTAAGGATCCACATTAACTAGATATGCAAAACACCCACCTGGGGCAGCTCAGTGAGGTTTTTGTGCATGGTTTTAAGATCTAGATCCAGGGCTTATAAGGCAGTGTTAAGGATCCACGTTTGACTAGATCTGCACGAGGTCTAGTGACCCACCAGGGGCAGCTCTGTGAGTATATTGTTCATGATGTTAAGATCTAGATCCAGGGCTTTCAAATCAGTGTTAAGGATCCACATTTGACTAGATCTGCAAAATATCCACCCAGGACAGCTCAGTGAGGTTTGTGTTCATGGTGTTAAGATCTAGATCCAGGGCTTCCAAGGCAGTGTTAAGGATCCACGTTGGACTAGATCTGCAAGAGGCCCAGTGACCCACCATTGGCAGCTCTGTGAGGTTATTGTTGTCCAGCACCACTGTGCTGAGGTTGAGGAATTGGGAGATCCAGGGGGGCAGGGTCCTCAGTCGGTTGCTGCCGAGTTTCAGCTGGAGAAGGGCGGCAGCATGCAGCTGAACCTGCAAGGAGGAGGGGAAGGAGGGGGGAGGGGGGGAGGGGGGGTGGAGAGGAGTGGAGAGGGGGGGGCCTAATAAATAAATAGGTCAAATCCAGATCATGGCAAATGTCATCCGGTTACTTCGTAGGCGCGGAAGCGGCGGGAAATGTTATTCAAAAACCGCCAGCCACTGCTACATCTAGGGCTCAGGCTTTTGATACACCCTGAATCCTTCAAATAAAAGGCAGCATGCTGCCTAGTGCTGGACGCCTCCCCCCCCATTCCCCTGCCCTTTCATTCCCGCCTTACCGCAGTACCTGCCCCCTCAACCCTAACCCCCAGAACCACGGCGAGGAGTCAAGGCCAGGCCCAGACCCCCACCACCTCTATGCTTGACAACACAAATGCTGGAGAGTTGAGGACGCCCCCCCCCCCCCCTTTGCACTAAAAATATTCCCCTCTTCCCCCTCCTCTCTCCCCTCCCAACAAAACCACTCCTCTATCCCCATTCCTTGACCCCTCTCCCCCCCCCCTGAAACACTCCGGCCCTGCTTATCAAACAGCAGGGCTGAAAAGCGGTGAAACTACCGGGCACCTGGCCGGTCACGCGTTGGTCCCCATCACCCCCCTGTCTCGCCCCCGGGCCCCGCCCCCCAAAGGCTGTCTGGTGCATACCCTAACAAAAGGAACACCAAACGCACACTGAGTGTCTTGAGTCCCTCCTAGACTCCACCCACCTCTTCAGGCAAGGCCTCTAATGCCCCACCCACCTCTTCAGGTCATGCCTCTCATGCCCCCCTATCTACTCATTCCTTGCCCACCTCGTCCGGCAATGTCTCACATGCCCACCCACCTCGTCACGCAATGCTCCACATGCCCCCCCCCACTCATTCCTCACCCACCTCGTCCGGCAATGTCTCACATCCCCACCCACCTCGTCACGCAATGCTCCACATGCCCCCCCCCACTCATTCCTCGCCCACCTCGTCCGGCAATGTCTCACATCCCCACCCACCTCGTCACGCAATGCTCCACATGCCCCCCCCCACTCATTCCTCGCCCACCTCGTCCGGCAATGTCTCACATCCCCACCCACCTCGTCACGCAATGCTCCACATGCCCCCCCCCACTCATTCCTCGCCCACCTCGTCCGACAATGTCTCACATCCCCACCCACCTCATCACGCAATGCTCCACATGCCCCCCCCCCACTCATTCCTCGCCCACCTCGTCCGGCAATGTCTCACATCCCCACCCACCTCGTCACCCAATGCTTCACATGCCCCCCCCCACTCATTCCTCGCCCACCTCGTCCGGCAATGTCTCACATCCCCACCCACCTCATCACGCAATGCTCCACATGACCCCCCCCACTCATTCCTCACCCACCTCGTCCGGCAATGTCTCACATCCCCACCCACCTCGTCACGCAATGCTTCACATGCCCCCCCCCACTCATTCCTCGCCCACCTCGTCCGGCAATGTCTCACATCCCCACCCACCTCGTCACGCAATGCTCCACATGCCCCCCCCCACTCATTCCTCGCCCACCTCGTCCGGCAATGTCTCACATCCCCACCCACCTTGTCACGCAATGCTTCACATGCCCCCCCCCACTCATTCCTCGCCCACCTCGTCCGGCAATGTCTCACATCCCCACCCACCTCGTCACGCAATGCTCCACATGCTCCACCCCACTCATTCCTCGCCCAACTGTCCGGCAATGTCTCACATCCCCACCCACCTCGTCACGCAATGCTCCACATGCTCCACCCCACTCATTCCTCGCCCACCTCGTCCGGCAATGTCTCACATCCCCACCCATCTCGTCACGCAATGTTTCACATGCCGCCCCCCCACTCATTCCTGGCCCACCTCGTCCGGCAATGTCTCACATCCCCACCCACCTTGTCACGCAATGCTTCACATGCTCCACCCCACTCATTCCTCGCCCACCTTGTCCGGCAATGTCTCACATCCCCACCCACCTCGTCACGCAATGTTTCACATGCCCCCCCCCCACTCATTCCTCGCCCACCTCGTCCGGCAATGTCTCACATCACCACCCACCTCGTCACGCAATGCTCCACATGCTCCACCCCACTCATTCCTCGCCCACCTGTCCGGCAATGTCTCACATCCCCACCCACCTTGTCACACAATGCTTCACATGCCCCTCTCCACTCATTCCTGGCCCACCTCGTCCGGCAATGTCTCACATCCCCACCCACCTTGTCACGCAATGCTTCACAGGCCCCTCCCACTCATTCCACCCCCACCTCGACCGGCAATGTCTCACATCCCCACCCACCTTGTCACGCAATGCTTCACATGCTCCACCCCACTCATTTCTCACCCACCTCGTCCGGCAATGTCTCACATCCCCACCCACCTTGTCACGCAATGCTTCACAGGCCCCTCCCACTCATTCCACCCCCACTTCGACCGGCAATGTCTCACATCCCCACCCACCTTGTCACGCAATGCTTCACATGCTCCACCCCACTCATTTCTCACCCACCTCGTCCGGCAATGTCTCACATCCCCACCCACCTTGTCACGCAATGCTTCACAGGCCCCTCCCACTCATTCCTCGCCCACCTCGTCCGGCAATGTCTCACATCCCCACCCACCTCGTCACGCAATGCTTCACATGCTCCACCCCACTCATTCCTCACCCACCTCGTCCGGCAATTTCTCACATCCCCACCCACCTCGTCACGCAATGCTTCACATGCTCCACCCCACTCATTCCTCACCCACCTCGTCCGGCAATGTCTCACATCCCCACCCACCTTGTCACGCAATGCTTCACATGCTCCACCCCACTCATTCCTCACCCACCTCGTCCGGCAATGTCTCACATCCCCACCCACCTCGTCACGCAATGCTTCACATGCTCCACCCCACTCATTCCTCACCCACCTCGTCCGGCAATTTCTCACATCCCCACCCACCTCGTCACGCAATGCTTCACATGCTCCACCCCACTCATTCCTCACCCACCTCGTCCGGCAATGTCTCACATCCCCACCCACCTCGTCACGCAATGCTTCACATGCTCCACCCCACTCATTCCTCACCCACCTCGTCCGGCAATTTCTCACATCCCCACCCACCTCGTCACGCAATGCTTCACATGCTCCACCCCACTCATTCCTCACCCACCTCGTCCGGCAATGTCTCACATCCCCACCCACCTCGTCACGCAATGCTTCACATGCTCCACCCCACTCATTCCTCACCCACCTCGTCCGGCAATTTCTCACATCCCCACCCACCTCGTCACGCAATGCTTCACATGCTCCACCCCACTCATTCCTCACCCACCTCGTCCGGCAATTTCTCACATCCCCACCCACCTCTTCAGGCAATGCGTCAAAACCGCAGTTGGTCAGGTCCAGCTTCTCAGCGGCCTTGTTGCAGAACTCCACCAGGGCCAAGTCCCCCAGGTAGTCCGCTACACACGAAAAGGGCTGTCTCAGCGGGTTGTCCGACACATTCAGCACCCTGAGGCCAGTCATCGCACCCAGCTCCTGCACACATGAGAAGGGCTGTCTCAGCGGGTTGTCCGACACGTTCAGCACCCTGAAGCCAGTCATCGCACCCAGCTCCTGCACACATGGGCACACATGGAGCACCCGGATTTCCGTAATCATAATTGGGTCGACTTCTGAACGCATGGTCACACTTGGTCACACATAGTCATCATGGAGCACTTGTAGGCCGATCATGCTGCCTGGCTCCTGCACATCAGAAAACGGAATCCAATTCACAAATTCGATTTGTTTTTAAATTGAGATTTTTAGAACACATTGAACACCCCCATACCGATCGTGGCAACCAGCTCCAGTACCACAGACACACACAATTTCACACATTTTCGCACATTGATCACACAGAGACTGGTGCCCAGCTTGTTCACACATCACAAAGACACAAGCTCACACATGGTCACACACAAACATGTGTGGTCACACTTTGAGCACACTTAGGCCGGTGCCCAGCTCCTGTACACAAAACAGACGATTTGCCGCACAAGCTTACAAACGATCACTCATGCAGTAGTCATGCTCACACATGGTCACACAAGCAAACATACTCACATAAACAAACAAGTATACGCAATGACACAAACGCAAGCTCACAACAACAGATGAGCTCACACAAGAACGCAAGCTTACACATAGGGTTTCAACATATTTATCATGTCGCTGTCCAAGTCATGGCTTTCCTTGGTGAATTCCACGATGCAGTGTTTGGCCTGCATGAGTGCTGTTCGGCCAGAAATGGTTTTCGTTCATGGTTGATATCAGGTGAGAGCTGACGCGGCTCAGTGTTTACCTGGGGGAACTCCAAGATGCTGTGTTTGGCAGTCCGGATATGGCTTTCGTTCATGGCTTACTTCGAATACGACTTGACAGGGTTCAGTGCGCACCTCGGGGAAGGCCATCGTGTTAGGGTTTAGGGTTCAGTGCGCACCTCGGAGAAGGCCATCATGTTAGGGTTTAGGGTTAAGTGCACACCTCGGGGAAGGCCATCATGTTAGGGTTTAGGGTTTAGGGTTCAGTGCGCACCTCGGGGAAGGCCATCATGTTAGGGTTTAGGGTTCAGTGCACACCTCGGGGAAGGCCATCATGTTAGGGTTTAGGGTTTAGAGTTCAGTGCACACCTCGGGGAAGGCCATCATATCAGGGTTTAGGGTTAGGGGTTCAGTGCGCACCTCGGGGAAGGCCATCATGTTAGGGTTCAGGGTTCAGTGCGCACCTCGGGGAAGGCCATCATGTTAGGGTTTAGGGTTTAGGGTTCAGTGCGCACCTCGGGAAAGGCCATCATGTTATTTCTGGCCAGGTTGAGCGCGGTCAGCCCGGAGAGGCGTGTCAGCTGTGGCGGGAACTGGGGCAGCGCCATGCTGGACAGGTCCAGGCTGGTGAGAGTGGTGTTGTGGATCTGGAGGGAAGGGGGGCAAAGGGAGGGGATCAGGGTTGCGTGTTTGTCTGAGGCACAAAGGGGGAGCATGTGGTGGCGGTTGCAGGGGGGGGGGGCAGGGCTGGCAGGTTAGCTGAAGTCAGATCGTGAGGGTGGAGGTGTGGATCTGGAGGAAAGGGGGGCAATGGGGGTATTGAGGGGGTGGAGAGGCGTGTCAGCAGGTGCACTGGGGCAGCGCTAGGCCAAACAGGTGCAGGCTGGTGAGGAAGAGGGGATAGAAGGAAAAGGGGGTGGAGAGGCGTGTCAGCTGGTGCACTGGGGCAGCGCTAGGCCAAACAGGTGCAGGCTGGTGAGGAAGAGGGGGGAAGGAAGGAAAAGGGGGTGGAGAGGCGTGTCAGCAGGTGCACTGGGGCAGCGCTAGGCCAAACAGGTGCAGGCTGGTGAGGAAGCGGGGGGAAGGGGGGAAAAGGGGGTGGAGAGGCGTGTCAGCTGGTGCACTAGGGCAGCGCTAGGCCAAACAGGTGCAGGCTGGTGAGGAAGAGGGGGAAGGAAGGAAAAGGGGGTGGAGAGGCGTGTCAGCTGGTGCACTGGGGCAGCGCCAGGCCAAATAGGTGCAGGCTGGTGAGGAAGAGGGGATAAGGAAGGAAAAGGGGGTGGAGAGGCGTGTCAGCTGTTGCACTGTGGTAGCGCTAGGCCAAACAGGTGCAGGCTGGTGAGGAAGAGGGGATAAGGAAGGAAAAGGGGGTGGAGAGGCGTGTCAGCTGGTGCACTGGGGCAGCGCCAGGCCAAACAGGTGCAGGCAGGTGAGGAAGAGGGGGGAAGGAAGGAAAAGGGGGTGGAGAGGCGTGTCAGCTGGTGCACTGGGGCAGCGCCAAGCCAAACAGGTGCAGGCTGGTGAGGAAGAGGGGGGAAGGGGGGAAAAGGGGGTGGAGAGGCGTGTCAGCTGGTGCACTGGGGCAGCGCTAGGCCAAACAGGTGCAGGCTGGTGAGGAAGAGGGGGGAAGGAAGGAAAAGGGGGTGGAGAGGCGTGTCAGCTGGTGCACTGGGGCAGCGACAGGCCAAACAGGTGCAGGCAGGTAAGAGTATTGGAAATCTGGAGGAAAGAGGGGCAAAGGGGGGAATAAGGGGTGTGTGTGTGTGTGTGTGTGTGTGTGTGTCTGAGGCTCAAAGTGGGTATGAGGTGGCGATTGCGGTGGGGGGCCCGGGGCTGGCTGGCAGGTTGGCAGAAATCAGCAGGGCTTACCTGGGGAAGCGTCAACACTAGAATCAGCCACTCCACAAATGCAAGCGTCCTCTGCCGCCACCAGGCCACCACACCGCACTCATTATTTCTTATTTCGTGGTCGGCGGTTTTTTTTGTCGTATCAGGGGGTCACCTCGTGCATCTGTTGGACAAGGAAACTGCAGAACTATCCTGCGTCCACCCACCTGCACCAGTGTCTATTTTAGTGCGTGCCTGGCCGCCTGTTGGGGGCTACCGTGCGGCCATCGCTGGGCCAAATGGGATGAAACCTTGACCGGCCAACGGGCGGTGGCCCAACCAACACGATCTGATGCGCACGTTCAACGTGGCCGCTGGCTGCGGTGTAGCTGAATTGTAGCTGAAGCATGCAAAAAAAAAAGACTGACCTGCACCAGCTGCATGGGGCTTGCCGTGTACAGCGCGTCTAGTGGCGGCTGCAGGGAGCACCCCTCCATCTGCAGCCCCTCCAACAGCCGCAAGTCACCGATGGAGGGAGGGATGCTCTGAATCCCACAGTAATCCAGGTTGAGCTCCTTGAGCGAGGGGATCCGCGGGATCACGCTGGGGAACTCCTGAGAGGATGGGGGTAAGGGGGTCAGCTGTAGGGTCAGGTCGCAGGCCGGCAGGTCACCAATTGACAGGGGGGGCGCTCTGAATCCCACAGTGGTCCAGGTTGACCTCCTTGAGCAAGGGGAACCGCGGGATCACGCTGGGGAACTCATAAGAGGGTGAGGGTAAGGATTGAGGCCTTAGGGGTTAAGTTGACTTCCCTTCCTGCTCACCGTCCTTCAACCCTGCCCCCCCTAGCCCCCTCCCCCCCTCACCGGCTCCCTCTCCTACCCTCACCTGCCCTGTCCCGCCCCACCTTAGCCTCCCCCCACCCTGCCCTGTCCTCTGCTCCCCAATGCCCTCCCACCTCTCTCCTCCCCTGCTGCTACCGGCCTTGAGCAAGGGGAGCCGCGGGATGATGCTAGGGATCTCCTGAGAGGGTGGGGGTAAGGGTCCAGGGTAAGGGCCGGCCCTCACCTGCAGAGGGTTAAAGCTGACGTTCAGCGCCATGAGCGAGGTGAGCTTGTCCAGGCTGGCGGGCAGGTCTACCAACTCATTGAAGGAGAGGTCCAGGAAACGCAGGGAGGCCACCTGTAGAGGCAGCAGGGACAAAAGTGGGTGGGTGTGTGTGGGGGGGTGTGTGTGTGGGGGGGGTGGGGGCAGCTGGAAAATAAAACACCTACAAGCGCTACATTTAAAAGAGAGGTCCAGGAAAAGCAGGGAGGCCACCTGTAGGAGCAACAGGGACAAAGTGTGTGTGGGGGGGAGGGGGGCAGCTGTGGGAGGGGACACGTGCAAGCACTATATTTTAAAGTATTTCCATCAAAGAAGAATGTCACCTGCCTACTCACATATACCTGGTGGGGGGATGTATGTGAGTAGGTAGGCAACATGCAGGAGCAGCAGGTACGATGGTGTACCGGTTAGTAGGGAGGCCAGTCCTCCTCGTGGTTTTTGGGGGGCAGATCTCACCCGAGCTTTTCCTCCTAACGTTCTCCACTCAGGGGGAGATTCCTGTTCTTGATGATTTAAGTGTGTCTACTTGTGTGAAGGGGGGGGGGGGCTTACCTGAGACAGACCATGCGGCACCTCCCGCAGGCGACAACAGGCGATGGACAACTTGGACAACTGGGCAGAGGAGGGCAGAGGAAGGCAGAGGAGGGCGGGGGATGGGGGAAAGGAGACAATCAAGACAAGGATGGGTGAGCAAGCAGAGGAGGGAAGAGAAGGGGCGTCGATGAAGACACGGATGGGCGAAAAAGCAGAGGAGGAAAAAGGACGGGGAAGGGGAGTCATAATGGTCCTGTGACCATTATAGCTGCGCCATCACAAAGACCGCTGTGTGCCTGTGTGTGAGTGTGTGTGTGTGCACATGTGCATATGCATGTGCACGCATGCATGCATGCATGCATGCATGCATGCATGCATGCATGTGTGTGTGTGTACACATGTGCATATGCATGTGCACGCATGCATGCATGCATGTGTGAGTGTGTGTACACATGTGCATATGCATGTGCATGCATGCATGCATGCATACATGTATGTGTGTGTGCACATGTGTATGTACATGTCATTCAAAGTTGAACACCTGGGACGACACCCCAAAACCGCTGTGTGCATGCGTGTCTGCATGCATGCAAGCCTGTGCGTGTGAGCATGCATGCATGCGGGTGTGCGCCTCACTTGCAGTTTTTACCTGCACCATGCCAAACACCGCTGTGGGGATGGTCGTGAACAGGTTCTCAGAGAGGAACAGGTCCACCATGGGCAGCTGGGCGAAGGAGGCGGGCAAGTCGGTAAGCCTGTTGTTGGCCAGGTACATCTGCTGCAGCACCGGCGCACCCCCCAGTGCGGCTGGCAGCTTGCTCAGTTGGTTGAAGGAGAGGTTGAGCACCCCCAGGTGTTGAGGGGTGAAGCCTGTTGGAGGAGGTCAGGGTGGACCAATGATGGGGACAGGGAAGGGATGGGGAGGAAGGGAGAGAGGAGAGGTTGGATATGTGTACATGCGGAGGGGTGAAACCCATAGGGGGGCAGGAGGTAAGGGGGAATAAAGGGGGATAAAGGGGGATAAGGGGGGATAAGGGGGGATAAGGGGGGATAAGGGTCGATCGTAACCCTAAGCCCTAATACGGGGCGTAAAGGAGCTAAGCGCATGACAGACCTTCAGTCGGAAAAGTCCTCCCTCTTACGTCTGAGCTTGAGGCTCCTCTCACTTTCAAACCCGCCCACCCTTACCCCCGCGTAGTAGCTTTAGGCTCCTTGTTACCCTGCAGCACCCCTTTGGCCAGCAGCTATTGGGCTTTCCACTGCGCTCCAAACGTTCAGTTTGTCCCCTCTGAAGACTTAGGAGTTGTCTGCGGTTCAGTGCTAGCAGATGTATTTTTGCTCCGAAACTGGCACCCCGGTACTGGTTACACTTTCTGAGGGATGGACCGATCAAATGAATTGTGCACTGCTTGTGCAAGCTTGACGAGTCGGATGACCGCAGTTTAAAGCGCCGACTATTCTGACGAAAGTTTTCACCTAACTCTTTTATTAACAGGCAGTGATGAGACTGAAGTCTCAAACTGATTATATCTCAGAGACTGTTGCCAATCTGAGCCCCCAAATGTCCATGATGTGCAGACTCATCCTCCCATGTCCGATTGAGAAGGTTGTATCTGGCATTGGGCAACACCAGCTTGATGTGGGCTCCTTGTCTGTTGGTTGGTGTTGGTTGGTGTTGGTTGGTGTTGGTCGGTGTCTCGGGTTTAGGGTTAAGGGTTTGGTGTTGTCCGTGGTCTGTCCGTTGTCTCTGTTGCTGGCGTTTCTGTTTGTTCTCTGGTCCTTGTTTCTGATTTCATTCCTTTCGGTTCGCTCTGCCTGGCGTTTCTGTTTGTTCTCTGGTGCTTGTTTCTGTTTTCGTTCCTTTCGGTTCATTCTGCCTGGCGTTTCTGTTTGTTCTCTGGTGCTTGTTCTGTTTTCGTTCCTATCGGTTCGCTCTGCCTGGCGTTTCTGTTTGTTCTCTGGTGCTTGTTTCAGTTTTCGTTCCTTTCGGTTCGTTCTGCCTGGCGTTTCTGTTTGTTCTCTGGTGCTTGTTTCAGTTTTCTTTCCTTTCGGTTCGCTCTGCCTGGCCCTTTCGATAAAGGCTGTGGGTGGTTGCGCCAACGTTGTGACAACAGCACCAGCTGGGGCAAGCCCACGGGTGAGTTCGTCCCCGAGTTGTTTAGCTACATTTCCCAGTGCATTTCAGCTACATTTCAGCTACTTGAGATCCGATGTGTCTCTGAGCACATTGTGATGTGTACACTACTAGCCCCGCTTTCGACCCATCCTACGATTTGGCCGTGAGTGCAAAGCGTACTATTCAATATGTATGAAAGCATGTGCATAAAACCCTTAACCCTGAAGCATGAGTACGGTATGCAGCACAGCCCCCCTTGAGCACACCCTCTGCTGAGCCTGTATACGCATGGTTGCTGGAATCCCATTCCACTCACCATGCCATATGTCCAAGAGTGAGTTGTTGCGGGTGACTCATCTGGGGCCGGCCCACCAACGACTCCATCAGATAGAACTGAATGTCCACGTCAGCTACAATTCAGCTACATTGCAGCTACTCATCCTCCGATATCTCAGTGAGGGAATTGTTGCTGGCATTGAGCACCACCAGCTGAGGCAGGCCCATCAGCTTGTCCCTCAGCTACATTTCCCTGAGCAACTCAGCTACAATTCAGCTACACTGCAGCTACTCACCTTCTGATATCTCTGCCAGTGCATTGTTGCTGGCATTGAGCACCACCAGCTGAGGCAGGCCCATCAGCGTGTCCCTCAGCTACATTTCCCTGAGCAACTCAGCTACAATTCAGCTACACTGCAGCTACTCACCCTCTGATATCTCTGCCAGTGCATTGTTGCTGGCATTGAGCACCACCAGCTGAGGCAGGCCCATCAGCGTGTCCCTCAGCTACATTTCCCAGTGCAAATCAGCTACACTTCAGCCACAACTCAGCTACTCACCCTCCGGTATCTCTGTCAGTGCATTGTTGCTGGCATTCAGCACCACCAGCTGAGGCAGGCCCAGCAGCGAGTCCGTCAGCGCGCCCCAGCCGTTGTGGCGCACGTCCAACACGTACAGCAAGGCGGCTAGCGCTGGCAGGCGCGCCACCACGTCCGGCGCAGCCAGGTGGCGCAAGTCCGCAACGCCGCTGGAGGCAGTCATGGCCAGCCGTGACTCAATCAGCTCTGACAGCTTGGCAGGGTCTGTGGGCACGTCCTGCGGGTTCAGGATTCAGGTTCCAGTGTTCAGGGTTCAGGCTACAGGTTTTAGGGATAAGGTTTCGAGTTTTAGGTGTCAGGTTTTAGGGTTCAGGTTTTAGGTTTTAGGGTTCAGGTTTTAGGGTTCAGGTGCCTGCAATGCCAGCTGTCCTAACCCACTGTACTGTGAGGCTGAAAGTATCATTAGCGCCTCGGTCTCTCTCACCTCTTTCCCTAGGGGCTTCTCCGGGTCCCCATTGCCGGGCGGAGCGGGAAATCAGTCAAGGTTATATCCCTTTCCCTTCGCCAGCCCCTGCCCCTCCCTCACCCCTTTCCCCTTGAGTGCCCCCGCTCCCTCACCTCATCCCCTTGAGTGCCCCCGCTCCCTCACCTCTTTCCCAAGCAGCCTCTCCGGCTCCCCGTCGCCGGGCGGAGCGGCAAACTTGTCCAGGTGGTTCTCCACCAGTCGATGCTGCTCGCAGATCACTTGCAAGTAACTCATGATGGCCCTGCGGAAATGTAGGGCTTACGAGGGTAAGGATATAAGGGTAAGGGGCTCAGGGTTCAGGGATCAGGAGTTAGGCAGTTATGCTGTCATTTTTATGCTGGTAGGTCGTGATGGTCTTGCATGGATGAGGGATTTGTGGTTGACGAGGGTGCCTTGGCAGGAACGGCAGCATGAACTTCATAGTGAATACCAGTATTCGCAATTCAAGATGTCATAATCTTTCTTGTGGAACAAACCATTTTTATATGAACGAAAATTCAAATTCAGAGATTCGTGGACACGAACTACACTTCCAAGTTTTGAATACTGCCTCGCTCTAAAAAAGGATGAACATCTGGCTGACAACATAGACGGCTGGACCCCGCCTTTGTGTCCCCTGGAAGGTGGAGGAGCGGTGGTGGCCATGGCTGGGGCATCACTGTGGGGCTGCTGGACGCAGGTGGGAGGTCGTGGAGGGATGCAGGCAGCACGCCCTGTTGCGCCATCTTGATACCAACCTGAGTATGCCTTGCATACTTTGGATGCCGTATTATTCGTATTTAATTAATTGTCTACACTTTTAATGTTCATTCCTTTGGTGACACTTTTAATGTTCATTCCTTTGGTGACACTTTTAATGTTCATTCCCTTGGTGACACTTTTAATGTTCATTCCTTTGATGACACTTTTAATGTTCATTCCCTTGGTGACACTTTTAATGTTCATTCCTTTTGTGACACTTTTAATGTTCATTCCGTTGGTGACCCTTTTAATGTTCATTCCTTTGATGACACTTTTAATGTTCATTCCTTTAGTGACACTTTTAATGTTCATTCCTTTGGTGACACTTTTAATGTTCATTCCTTTGGTGACACTTTTAATGTTCATTCCTTTGGTGACACTTTTAATGTTCATTCCTTTGGTGACACTTTTAATGTTCATTCCTTTGGTGACACTTTTAATGTTCATTCCTTTGGTGACACTTTTAATGTTCATTCCTTTGGTGACACTTTTAATGATCATTCCTTTCGTGACACTTTTAATGTTCATTTCTTTGGTGACAACTTTAATGTTCATTCCTTTCAAGACACTTTTAATGTTCATTCCTTTGATGACACTTTTAATGTTAATTCCTTTGGTGACACTGCCAGTGCTTCAACTCCACATCCAGCTCTAAGCAAAAGAAAGGAGAACGGCACACCTGCACCCCCCCCTATCACAATGGATCCCCGCCCGCCCGCTCCATCGCACATGAACCCCTGTCGCTTCGCACCTTATCTCCCACAGCATCACACCTAACCCCCCGCCACATCAAACCTGAACCCTTGCTGCATCACACCTTAGCCCCCGCGGCATCACACCTTAACCCCCGCCACATCACACCTTACTTCCTGCTGCATCACACCTAAGCCCCCGCCACATCACACCTTAGCCCCCGCCACATCACACCTTAGCCCCCGCCACATCACACCTTACCTCCTGATGCATCACACCTTAACCCCCGTCACATCACACCTTAGCCCCTGCCACATCACACCTTAACCCCCGCCACATCACACCTTAGCCCCCGCCACATCACACCTTAGCCCCTGCCACATCACACCTTAGCCCCCGCCACATCAAACCTTAACCCCCGCCACATCACACCTTAGCACCTGCCACATCACACCTTAGCCCTGCCACATCACACTTCCATCCCCGCCACATCACACCTTACCTCCTGCTGCATCACACCTTAGCCCCCGCCACATCACACCTTAGCCCCCGCCACATCACACCTTACCTCCTGCTGCATCACACCTTAGCCCCCGCCACATCACACACCTTAACCCCCGCCACATCACACCTTAACCTCCTGTTGTATCACACCTTAACCCCCGCCACATCGCACCTTAGCCCCCGCCACATCACACCTTACCTCCTGCTGCGTCACACGTAAACCCCGCCACATCACACCTTACCTCCTGCTGCATCACACCTTAACCCCTGTTGCATCACACCTTACCTCCTGCTGTATCACACCTTACCTCCTGCTGCATCACACATTACCTCCTGCTGCATCACGCGTGAAGCCCGCCACATCACACCTTACCTTCTGCTGCATCACACCTGAACCCCTGCTGCATCACACCTTACCTCCTGATGTATCACACCTAACCTCCTGCTGCATCACACCTTAACCCCGCCACATCACACCTTACATCCTGCTGCATCACACATTAACCCCTGTTGCATCACACCTTACCTCCTGCTGTATCACACCTTAACCCTGCCACATCACACTTAACATCCTGCTGCATCACACCTTTAAACCGCCACATCACACCTTACCTCCTGCTGCATCACACCTGAACCCCTGCTGCATCACACCTTACCTCCTGCTACATCACACCTTACCTCCTGCTGTATCACACGTAAACCCCGCCACATCACACCTTACCCCCCGTTGCATCACACGGATACCCCGCCACATCACACCTTACATCCTGCTGCATCACACCTTAAACCCGCCACATCACACCTTACATCCTGCTGCATCACACCTGAACCCCGCCACATCACACCTTACCCCCTGCTGCATCACACCTCAACCCCGCCACATCACACCTTACCTCCTGCTGCATCACACGTAAACCCCGCCACATCACACCTTACATCCTGCTGCATCACACCTGAACCCCGCCACATCACACCTTACCCCCTGCTGCATCACACCTCAACCCCGCCACATCACACCTTACCTCCTGCTGCATCACACCTACACCCCCGCTGCATCACACCTGACCCCCCGCCGCATCACACATGAACCCCGCCACATCACACCTGAACCCCCGCTCCAACACAATCTTTGGGATGGTGACCTTATCGTTGCCGCTGATGTCAAGGTCTGTGAGAGGTAGCCAGCCCACTTCAGAGGGGATAGTGTCAAGGAGGTTATGCTCCAGGCCAAGTACCTACGGAAAGAGGAGCACAGGTAAATTTGAAAAACTCTGGATTGCTGCATGAGCACAACATGGTTGATGCGTAAGTCCATCATGGATGGCTGCATGGGCCCATCATCATGGAAGGTTGCATGGGCCCATCAAGGATTGTCGCACGAGCTCATCGTTTCATGTCTCGTCATATGGCCTTTGTCAGGTTGCCATGCTTCCTGTCGCATGCTCCCAACCTGACCTGTAGGTTACAGAAGTTGATGATGTCTTCCTCGATCTTTTGAATCTTGTTGTGGCCAAGGTGCAGCTTCTCTAGCACTGTGAGGCTCCACATGGAGTCCGGCAGGGCCGTTAGCTGGTTGTGAGAGACGTTCAGAATCTTCAAAGTTCTACGATGTTAAAAATTAGAGAAACGGTGTGATTTAACCCTTGAATTCCAACAGTGAGTTTGAGCAAGCCCTTTGAGAGTAGGTGAGGGCCTTGACGGATGTTGCCCGCAACCCTCTCGCTCACATTACGGTGCCCAAGTCACCCGGTAAGCTTGTCAAGGCATTGCTGCTCAAGTCCAGACGAAGGAGCTGCTTGAACTTGGGAAGAAAGCCGATCGGGATTGCCTGCGCAACAACTCGATCGTTAGTTGGCCGTGTCATGGTGTAATCACGTGCGGCAAGCTCTAGAGAGCTGCTCTGAATTCACTCACCCTAATCGTATTTTTATGCACATCAATGACGGTCCAATCGACGCGATCATTGACCTAAGGACGGAGTCTTGCGTCAGCATGTTGAGCTCGACCCGGCAGGAGGAGGCCCGATAGCCGCTTATGACTGCTTTACCTGACTAGGAATTTCATCTACTCCTGATTCCTTGCAGACAAACTCCTGTGAAGCACTGGCGCCGGTGGCAGCCATCCCGCAGGATGGGGTTCCTTTTTGGTCCTTGCTGGTACGTACTTTGAGGCGAAATTAAACAGAGGCAGGATAGAGAGCGTCGGGATGTTCCTGTATGATTCAAGTAAGCTGCAGGAGTAGTGAGTCGTGGAAGAATGGAAATGTCGCAGCGTAGCTTATAGAATACGGCAACGATCTGTGAGCTGGGTCACTAGCAGCCCGGAGGTCAGCCGGACAGTCGGAAGCGTCAACCGAGCGTCAACCCTGAAACTTGCGTGCTCATGTCCTGTTGTGGCCCATGGTCCGTGGTGCTGGGAGGCCACGATGGCCTGGAACTGCTACTGTGATGACTTGATTTCAGGATTTATCTTAACCGGTATGCTCGAGATATGGAGGCACGTATCGGGCCCCTGGTATCGGAAAGGTATGTAGGTGTCGTAATGAGCGCCTGCGTGGCGCTTTGCCCGAGTGACCAGTGGTGGTGCCTGCCCTACCGTAGTTGTAGCATGCATGCATGCGCCACATCCATAGGGGGTGTTGCTGGGATACGTTATGTGGTTAAAGTTCTGCCAATGTTGTGGACTCACAGTAGTTGCCGCGCATTGCTTGTTGTCCTCTGCCATGCATTCAGTTTTCCATCTGTTTGGCAGCATCGGTTGTTCCTTGTATTTCTGCCAGCTGTTTTTTGCAGCATCTGTCGTAGAGCGGCGCACTGTTTGCTGTCCTTCTGCCTAATTCTCTGCACCCACCATGCACTGTTTGCTGTCCTTTTGCTTGTTGAACAACATATGCGGTGCGCTGCTGGGCAATATTGCAAAGAAGTCCATCATCGCTACACGGGCCATACATCATATCAGGGGATCATATGAGCATCAATTGAGGGCCGAAGGGTGGAACGTCATTGACATGCATGCATGAGTTGTGTCACCGAAAGACATGTCTCAGAACAGTGCCCGAGGGACTTCGCCCACCTCGAAGAGCATGTTAAGAACGGGGCATAACCGCAGGGCATTGCTGAACGCTCGGCCGCGTGGGGCTGGTAGGGGATGAGCAAGCTCAATCCCAGGTACCATGCACATACATGAACATGGTGCAGCCATGCCACCCTTCTTTGTGAGGGGGTCAGGAACATGGAACCCATCGATCTAGACAGGAGTAGAGCGATAGAAGATCGTGCGGCGGGTCCGATCCCTCAACCTTTGTGTATGGATGAAGATGGATGAAGGAAGCAAGAAAACGATCCATACAGGGTTAATCCCTTCCACATGGCTAATATAGTGATATACCGTAGTCACGGACGAGTTTCGTTGTCTTCGAAGTTCGTTGTTGCTTAAAAAGTCGCAGTTTTGGCAATTTGTTTGATTCGTTGCCCCTGAACATGGAAAATTCCAGTCAAAAACATCTTCACAACTGATTTCGTTGCTCCTTGAAGAACGATCAAAACAACGAAATACGTCCGTGACTACGGTACCAAGGGAGCTGCCCAAGCCAAGGGAGCAAATCGCCATTTTATCATTTTCTGCTGAACTCAAGTCCACTGGTGAGCGAGAGGGGGGGCAAAAAACACTGAATACACCCCATCATCTAAAGTTGTAGAGCTTGACGAGAGCTTTCCACATCTGGTCTTAAAATTATTTTTGGCCCAGGGGGCTGGGAGCTATGTGGGGACGAAGTAGGAGGGGGGGGGGGGTATAAAATAAAATGCCTATTTTAGAATTTGTAGTTTTTTAAAACATCAGATTGAGTCGATAGCTACACCATTGCATTCTTAATGTCATTTGCTACAGATATGCATCATAAAAAATTCCACACAGAATACCAGACCCCTCTTGGCATGCAGTATTGGCATGGGGGGGTGTCATAGCTCTGGAACCACATGCACCGTTGTGCTTACACCCATTATGGACTCACACGGTGTAGCTGCATTGGTAGTTGCTATGAATTAAGCAATGACAACCTGCTGTGAGCATTGTTTGAAGGTCTTACAATACACAGAAAACCCAGTGGCCCTAAAGAATCACCAACAGGGGAAAGAGTGCAAGAGAGGAGCTGAGAGGCTGGCCAGGGAGAACTCGACGAAGCGACAGCGCACAATCACATCACTTCACTCCTCTTTTACTCCTGTTACTCCCTCAGCTCATGCTCCCGCTGCTGCTGCTGCTGCTGCTGCTGTCGAGCATGCGGCTGTCGCCAAGCCTCTCGCTCTTGCAGTAGCTGCTGGTCCTGCTGCTGCTGAGGCTACACCCGAGAGCCCGCAGCAGCAGCTCCTATCTCCGGATGAAGCGACCCAAGCAACCCCCGATGTTGTGGTGTTGCGAGAGCTTTCCAGATGCCCCGGCTATGCACCTCCTGTGTTGCTCCACTCGGGTTCAGCCAACAATCCTTGCATTTACAGACCAGTGGCTTGCACCATATGGGAAAAAGCAGACTTAATCATTTTGTCTCACACCGGTCGATGTGTCTCTAATGTTGTCCCTGAGCTATCTGGTTTCGCATGTGTCTCTTGCAGTGCACGGACTTACGATGCACGGTCGGGTGGAGTTGCGGTCTATGCTAGGCAGCCTCTTTCGGTGTCTTTAGTGCAGGATTCCCCTTCATGGAATGACCTGGGTCAGAATCCCTGCCTGCAATCTGTACATTTGTGCATGTTACCTGCCTCATGGGAATTCTTCCTATTTCAAGCATGAAAATGGCCGGTTGGATGCTGCGGCCCACTATGATTTTCTTAGACAGTTTCCAAATTCTCTGCGCTTGGGGAGGTTGTGATCTCAGGGGATTTGAACGCTAGGACTGCATGCGTGGATGATCGCTGCGACATCATAGACATGCAAGAATGGGAGGGTATGGGCGCAGCCAATTTGTCAATCCCGTGTGACGCCATTAATGTGCATGCGTGTGCGCGAGCTGTCCCGCCAAGACATAATGAGGACGGGGTGGTTAATCCTAATGGGAAAAATTGATAGAGATGTGCAAAGATCAAGGTCTGGTTATCCTGAATGGAAGGTTGTCTGGGGATATAGAAGATACTTTCGCTTATTTCTAACATGGCAAGAATGCTGGTGCTTGCAGTGCCATTGACTATTTCATATCAACCCCGTCCCTTATTTTTGATATGACAGGGGCCATCAAGCCTGGATGTGATATGCAGGTATCTCAATGTGCCAGTACCCCTGCACGCGCTGATGGGGGTAGGTTTGACCATGTTCCTATTTTCCTTACTGTTAGCCGGCCCTCCTTGGAGCCAATCGTGTTTGCGGGATAACAGGGATTTTTACGTTACAAATTTATGTACGTCTGCCTCGGTGGCGGAACATTTTGGAGCCATGTATCACCTTTCTGCATCAGTGCATGAAGTCTCCCAAAACTTTAGCCGGGCTATTGAGTGTGCCCTTATGGATTTACATGAATCGCAGGGTAAAGTTGCTTGCTATCCCAATGAGTCCAAATTTATCAAGCAGGATAGGCCTTGCAATACTTGGTATGATGACTGGTGCAAAGCTGCTAGGGAAGCTTGTTTAGAGGCTGCCCAGTTTTGGGGTGCTGGTTCAGGAGAGGTTAAGTTGGCCATTAGGGAATATCGACGTATAACTCAGGCTATCAAGCGTGAATGGGAGGCTGTACGAGCAGCGGATTTTCTGTCAGATCTTCTGTGCCAGCCTAAGAATCTTTGGCCGGCTTATGGCAGCAATGGGAAGATCAGCCCCTTCACAGATGTGGGGGATTGGACTGAATACTTTTAAAAACTGTTTGAACCTTGGGAGTATGTGCCTTGCCACAAACCTGGGGATGAGACTATTCAGGCGTGTTTGTTTCCTCTTCCTACAGAAGTTCATCTTTCTCAAGCAGAGCACCTAAATTGTGTTTTTACGGAAGCCGAGATTGTGAAAGCTTTGGAAAAGACTGTGAATGGAAAGTCTGCGGGTGTTGATGGTGTCCTTATGGAGTTTTTGAAACACGCGGTTATTGTGACCCCTATGGGAGCTTTTTCGAAAGAGAAGCGGCAGTATGTTTTGGCAAATCAAATAATGTTTCTGTTTAATAGAGTTTTAGCGGACGGTTACCCTAAGGAGTGGGGCATCGGAGCACTCGTTCCGGTACCCAAGCCAAAGGGCAGTCTTGCAATCAAAGACGATTATAGAGGAATTGCCGTTGGAACTGCCCTATCCAAAATATATTCTCTCGTGTTGTTGCAGCGTCTTTATTCTTGGGCAGAAAGTCAGGGTTTTAGAGCCCATGGTCAAGCAGGTTTTCGGCATGGACGGGGAACACCTGATAATGCTTTCATTCTGAACCACATAATTGAAAAATATCATTCGGAGGGGGAAAACGTTATTTTGCTGCTTTCATTGATTTTAGGAAGGCCTATGACTGCATTGACAGAGATTTACTGTGGCGGAGTTTACAGAGCATGGGCGTGCACGGCCGGATTTTAGAAAGTTTGAAGGTGATGTATCAGGATGTAAAAATCCGTGTACGGGTTGGTGGTAAGTTGAGAGATAGTTTCTCCTCCTTTATGGGTGGTAAACAAGGAGACCCGATGTCCCCTCTATTGTTTGGCCTGAGGGCAGCTTTGTATGCCATGGTCCGGAGATGTAGTGAGCTTGACATACACAATGTTCACATTAAATGTCATATTTTTGACTCTCTGTGGAAGCCTATACTGTTTTATGGGTGTGGAATTTAGGGACCAGGTCTCCTTGCGAAGGGAGTCGGCTTGACAGATACTGGTTTCTTCAGAGATTTGGAGGTAATTCACAAGGGTTTCTTCAGGCAGGGTCTTTGCAAGTCTGTGGCCGAATATGTTATCATGAGTGAACTGCACCGTGAACCCCTTATCTTAAGTCTTTTTCAGCAGACACTGAGTTTCTGGAATATAATTAATCTGAGGCCTGACAATGACCTTGTGAAAATGACTATGCAGGAAAGTTGTGATTTGGCGAAGGCTGGCAATTCACTTTGTTGGGCTGGTTTTCTGTCTTCGATATTGACGACTCTGGTCTCTGAGTATTGATTTATTGACTGCTGTAGCCAATACCTCTTTGGATATTGAGGTCATTCTGAGTTCAGCTAGGGATCAGTGGCTTTCCAAAATTTCCAGGGATATGCCACGTACGGCCCTGACAGTACGTGCTACTCCTGACTCAGAACGCTCGGGGTCTTTATTTACGTTCTCTAAGTGGTTCCAAATTAAGCGTAATGTGAAGAAGACTTTCTGGTACAATTTGAGCAAGCCTACTATTATTTTTACCGCTGTAGCCCGGTATCGGATGGGGTCGCATTGGCTGAATGTCGAGACAGGGTGCTTTGAGAAACCTTGTGTGCCTCGTAGCGAGAGGATTTGTATATGTTGCAATCTTAAATGTCGGGAGGATGAGCTTCACATGATTTACTGCCCGTTTTACACAGACCTTCGTTTTCAATTTAACCTTACTTTCCATAATTTTCTAGAGGATGAGGATGAGGCCATGAAACGGTACGCAAATGGAATGTGGGGCAAACTAAATGCAGAGGTTTCTGCCTTCTGTGTTCTGGAAGAAATTTGTTTCTTTTATCTTTCAGTGTATGATGAAAGGAGAGAATCATCTCAAAACTTTGCCAAACCTCCCGTCTCCCCCCTAATTCTCTAGGCGGTGCTCAATCGAACTCTTTTGCACCCACGTCATGTTTTATGACTGGAGCTTATCTTCTGCACTATGGGGTTCATTCCCACGTCACTGTCGTGGTTGTGAGCTAGTTGCTTGCCCAGGGGGGCCACTGGTTTTCGCTTTCTGTCCTAGTGTATCAAGTGCCTGTACCGGTTTACGGGCACATGTCCCATGTATCAAATGTGATGCTCTGATGGACTGTAAAAACTTCACAAAAAAACTTCACATCTGCAGGAGCATCGCGGGTACCATCCGCCCTTATGTCTGGAGTTATTACTTCCTAGATCACAATATCACATGGAGTCAGCCCACCCTGAGGAGCTGACGGAGGCAGATGTGACGAGATATGCCATCGGCGCTGAGGAGTTTAAGGGGTGGGTGGGCAAGGAGCTCCCTGGCTAAGAAGTATAAGACCAGGCTTTTGAAGCAGCACATCAGCACGTTCAAGTCACATGCTAGTTTGATGCCACTCATGTGGAGTCCTCTCGATTCTGGAGCCTCACGGTCTCTAGCGAGGATAGGTGGCTGGCAGGTGGTAGCTAGAGCAATGATATATTCTTTTGTTTCACCGCTTGTCATTTGTGAACCATCTACATTTATAAACACCATCGGAAGCGCACTGATGAGCTGATTGAAATCGACCCCTCCCCTTAAATTCTGATTTGACTGAAAATAGGATTGGGTGTTTGACTTTCTTTTTTGCACCCCCCCTCGCAGAGTGGAAGGAAATCCCAGAGAAACCTGGTTACCGTATAGCCTTTTAGGGGACTCAATGATCGATTGGGGGATGAGCCTAATTTCACCAACATGCCCACCCGGCCAGCTGCATACGAATGTCGCATAACTCGGTGAGGTAAAAGCTTCAGTTCATT
The DNA here is from genome assembly GCA_037349105.1 of Limnomonas spitsbergensis. NCBI lineage: Eukaryota > Viridiplantae > Chlorophyta > Chlorophyceae > Chlamydomonadales > Limnomonas > Limnomonas spitsbergensis. The sequence goes on from JAYJMM010000038.1 coordinate 3,212,105, forward strand.
CTTACAGGGTAGCACTGAGAGGGAGCTGATATCTAGCATCATAATTCGACTACCGTGCCTGATTTCAGGCAGCCCATGGCATTGCTGTCGTCACTCGTCAGCCTTGCTTTTGTGGACTCTTCTTTTCTCAGAGGCTTTGTTGAGGGCTAGTCTCTAGTGGAACTCAGGTGTCGAACTTGGTCTTCACTGCCTTCCCGGCCTCTCCTTTTGTTCCTTTCCCCCCCTCTTCCTTTTGGTGTCTTCTTTTCTCCCTTCTGAACAGTTGGGCGCCTACGCTGCCGAGCTTTGAGCGGGCCCAGAGGTGTAACGTTATTGACTCGTCAGCCTACGGCATATTTATCTGATACACTGCAGGAATTCCTTCTGTATAGCATTCGTTGCTAATTCACCGCAGGGTTAAAAGAAGGACTTTGTTTATCTACGTCGCTGCTAGGTCACTGGCAGGGGGGGCCCGGTATGTCCAATGTCTATTTGAGGGTCATCTCCTTGAGACGCCACACCAAGCCATTGTCGGGACTCATGCAAGCTAGATATCGGAAGAAGATGGGTCAAATCACCCACGATTATGAGTTATGATGTACAAAAGCAATACGTTAAAGAACAAGTTTGCAGCTCCAAGGCTGGTAACTACGTCTCAGGGCTTCTATCCCACGTGGCCGGCGATGCCAGGGGCCAGTCGGGCAGGATACGAGAACGCCAGTGCCAGCTGAGCCATTGATAGCAGCACGCCTATGACGTTCTGTACCCACAGAAAAACATCAAGAATAGCCTGCATGGCAAAGGAGGAAGCAGATGGATTTACAAGGCATGAAAACCGTCAGTCCTAAGCCCTGTATGGATTGGTTCCTGGAATTACTTTTAAACGAGACCTGCAAAATTCATGGAAGTTGGAAAATGACGTTGGATGCAGATGCGCTAAGGCAGCTGTAAAATCTTGGTTCCCTCACCAAGCCATACGATGTCCTTCAGTTGATTATGGTTGACGTCAGAGGTTCAAGGGTCCAAAGAAACAGTAAGGCAGACAGCTTCAGAGTTTCAAAAACGCAGGGCTAAGAAGATCGCAAGGACAATGCACATGATGCTTAGAGCGACAATTGCAAGATCAGAGCAAGCAAAGCGCCAGTTATAAGAGCCTTTATAAACTGCTGTAGGATATCAATTGATAAGTGTCTGAAGCTGTCCAAAGCAACTGAGCTCGCAGCACTCACCACAGCATTGCATTGAGCAGGTTCATGAGCGTGAGGGGCAGCAGGATGGAAGCGGAGTTGCGCGTCTTGATCACCTCAGCCATCGTGCTCAGTGGAGCCCCGTAATACACTAAGGAGATCACGTTACCAGCAAGGCCCCTGCGGGGAACACATAACAGAAAGGAGGGGGCAGCCGCGGCTTCATATGGAGCAAAGAGGAGGGGCAACAGGCCGGGAAAGAGGGGGCCCAAATGCACCATGTTTCAAGCGGATCCTGCCCTGGAACAAGAGGGCCAAGGACCAGAGGGCAGAGGCCCAGCTCCATTTCAAAGGCAGTCACCAGCGACGGTGGCGATCGAAGCTTGTATGAAGGCTACAGTCTCGCCAAATAGAAAGTTGCTCAGCCACTCAACTGCCCCCTCACCACACAGACAGTTGCTCCGCCAGGTTGCTGCAGGCAAACGCCGTCAGTATACCCAGAAGGGGAATCAGGGTTGCCTCAGCGCAAAGGATCATCCGCATCCGGGATCGGACCTGAAAGTGACAGGGTGGGAGTGGGGAAGGGAGGCGCCCGGGCAGAGTCATTGTTTTTGAATTTCAGCAACAGCAGTCAGACGGCAGCAAGCCGCGGAGCAGCCTTAGCGGAAGTGGGGGGAAGGGAGGCGCCCAAGCATTAATTGGTGACCGGACCTGCCGGTGACAGGGTGGGAGGGCTGCTCTGACTGTCTCTTCTAGGGTGCCTCAGGTACAATTTAGTTACATCATGAGGGGGCGGGTGTAGTATGCCCAACTGCTTTACCCCCCAGCTGTAGGCTAGCCCAGGTTTGGTCTCATCGGCTCAGTGGTGGGTACCCAGCGGCCTGCAAAATGTGGTCTGGTGCGCACTACAAAAATACTGTGCCTGCTTTGAGTGCCATGGTCGGCTGAGCTCAATGAAGTGGCCATGCGGATGTTCCACAAATTGACTGGGGAAATGAGTCCTGAATGCAAGCTTGAAAAACGAGTTAGACACGTATCTCACTTGTGCAAAGCACAAGTTGCCACTGACTCACCTTCTCATCCGCCAGGCCATATGCTGTTAAAGTGCAGTAGAGGGACAGGCCCACACCCAAGGCCGTTGGCGCAGTCACGAACATGTTTGACTTGATTAGGCCTGGCAAGGGGAGTCATCCCTGGAAGTTTAGAACGGTGCATACCCGCTGGGCCCTGCTGAACGCTCGGCCGCGTGGGGCTGGTAGGCAATGACAAAGCTCAAGTCCAGCTACCATGCACAGCCAGGACCATGGTGCAGCCATGCCACCCTCCTATGTGGGGAGGACAGGAACATGGAACCCGGAGATCTAGACAGGGGGAGGGAGAAGATCATGTAGGGTTCAATTTCTCAACCTCTGGGTATGGATGCTACCAGCGTGGAAGTGCCTGGAAGTGTTGGCCCATGGCGACGTGCATGACTGCATGGCTGTGGGCACGGATCTTCCATGCCCGCGCTAGCAATTTGGCGAATGCTGACCGAGCACCTCACCATAGCAGAGCCAGATGATAGTATTCCCGACGGTGATCGTGAAAGGGATGGCGTTCAGGTCCTGAGGACACAAAGAGCAGGTGCCGAGGATCTTCAACAAATGTTGCCTAGGCGAGTTGACTATCGAAGGACTTACCCCAAGAGACTTGCGAGATGACGCGCGAATTACTGCGCTCACTGGCGCTCCATACATCAGCAACGACACAATCGCCCCCAGGACGGGGACGATGCTCCCAAGAAAATAACTGCCCCCCATCCGTGGCTTCGCAGATCAAAGATGGCCGCTCATGAAGTTATGAGCAAGCTGCTTGGTTACCAAATCAAACAAATATATCGACGATAACATGATCTCTAAGGTAAAACAATAATAAGTTTGATAGGCGTTGCAAGTTCAAACTCAAAACCCGATCTCAACTGTGGCAACCGCCACGTGGCACATTTTCAGCGAGTGGCGTCAATCTTTCAATCCCAAACGATACAAAATGAGACCATTCCTGGCCGCCCCATCGCGCATCCATCGCCCCAGCCTCGGCTCCTGGCCGACAGCCGCAACCAGCAGCTGTCCGGACTTCGACATGGCAAGCCCATTGACAGACCCGCGCGCGGGCAGCCCTCCGATACAGCTCAAGTCCTGCGCGCCTCCCATCTTATTCTTCCCCACACGCCACAGCCGAATAGTCCCGTCCGAGGCGCCTGAGGCAACGAGGTCCGAGTTGTGGCAAACTGCCACGGACTGCACCCATCCCGTCACGTCAGGCACCGTGGAGCTCGCAGTACCAGGGATCGCGTCTGCGGCGCAGCCGGCAGAGGGGCCGCCGTGTAGCTGGCAGGAGCCAACGCCGTGCGCCTTGCTAACAACGGACAGCGGTTTTTTACGCAGCTGGTTCCACACCTGGCAATGTACCAGGCAAGGTTCAAGGCTCAAGGTTCAGGGTATACTGGTGCAGGGCGCGAGTGTTCAGGGGCACAGCCGCACAGGCGAAGGTGGTGAGGTCTGTCGCATTTTCATTATTATTCTTTGCTTTCGGTTCGTGTAAGAGGTGCATCCCCCATGCATGGATAATGCATCATAACAGATTACCAGATACCATCCGCCATGTGCATGGTCCTGTACTGCATGCCCTAGGCATGCACACTGCAGCCCTTTGAAACCATCAATCAATTGCTTAAGGTTACACTTCCACACTTCCTTAACCCCTCACGTCCCTCCATCACACTAGTGGCAGTACCTGCAGCGTTCCATCGTTGCCGCCCGAGATGACCTCCCCCTGAGAGATGAACCGAGCGCAATCCGTCGACATGGCCGGTGCTCTGCGTTGACAGCGGGCAAAAATGACAAAGGAGGTCAGGGGAGGGCGGCAGAGGATAAAAATGTAGACATGCGGCTGGCCCTTTGTTGCTACAGCCGAACAGGTGGCTTCCTCAATCCATGCCTGAGGGCGTATTAAACTATTTAAGCGGACGTGGGCGGTCATCAAGGGGTAGGTCATCAGGGGGGGGGGACTGGGGAGGGCAGAAGAGAGCAGCCTATTGGCAGTTGGGGGGCAGTGGCCAGACCACCAGGGAGGGCATACCCAGGCCAGCAGCTGTCAGTGTAAGGACGCAGCAGGAGAGAAGCTGCGCCCAACAAGCCTAGTCACTCAGTGTGATGAGATTGAAGGCAGACAGTCATAAGTTTTTTAGAGGCTGCAATTTTCACGGAAGCTGCGATTTTTAGAAGCTGCAATTTATAAGCTGCCCTGTCATCATTCATCACGTAACACACGGTCGACATAGGTCAACAGCGATGCCCCGAGATCCAGGGGGGACCTGTGTGCTTGCATGCATGCGTGCATCAGTAAACCAGGGGCACGGCGCATGCGTGCCTGAGTAAACACAAAATGATTGCACCTCAAGCAGGGCAAGGGAGTTCAGGGAATAGCGCAGACCGAGCTGAGGTCCCATCCGTAATAGAATCTCACGTACTTGTATGTGCGTGTGCTATCACAACACCTTCCTCCTTGGAGCGGGGCGGTCTCTGGGTGTTTCATGAGTAGCACTTAATTCATGGATCTGCTGTATTTCAGCTGCTGTGCGGATACATTTCAACCACCTACTGGCCTCCGGCCTGAGGGTCCATGCGCGGCCAGCCATGCTGCTTGGGCCAATGCCCGTGACATTTAAGTTAGGCTACAAGCGGGCCTAACGCAGTCTCTTTTACCTGATAAAAGGTGTGATAATGTGATCGGTGTCTCACCTGAACACCAGCTGGCTCTCCTCAGGAACCTTCCAGATGCGGCAGGAGTGGTCATTGCCACCCGTCACAGCCCGCTCCGACCGCAAGACGTCTAGGCTCAAAACCTCGGCCTGAGAAGAGGAGCAGGGAAGCAGGGAGAGGGAGGAGTTGAGGGTCGTGGAGCGGCCTTCAGCTGCCTTGAAAGGTGTGTGATTTCAGGTGAGGCGTGTGATTTCAGGTGAGGCGTGTGATTTCAGGTGAGGCGTGTGATTTCAGGTGAGGCGTGTGATTTCAGGTGAGGCGTGTGATTTCAGGTGAGGTGTGTGATTTCAGGTGAGGCGTGTGATTTCAGGTGAGGTGTGTGATTTCAGGTGAGGTGTGTGATTTCAGGTGAGGCGTGTGATTTCAGGTGAGGTGTGTGATTTCAGGTGAGGCGTGTGATTTCAGGTGAGGCGTGTGATTTCAGGTGAGGCGTGTGATTTCAGGTGAGGTGTGTGATTTCAGGTGAGGTGTGATTTCAGGTGAGGTGTGTGATTTCAGGTGAGGTGTGATTTCAGGTGAGGTGTGTGATTTCAGGTGAGGTGTGTGATTTCAGGTGAGGTGTGATTTCAGGTGAGGCGTGTGATTTCAGGTGAGGTGTGTGATTTCAGGTGAGGCGTGTGATTTCAGGTGAGGCGTGTGATTTCAGGTGAGGCGTGTGATTTCAGGTGAGGCGTGTGATTTCAGGTGAGGTGTGATTTCAGGTGAGGTGTGTGATTTCAGGTGAGGCGTGTGATTTCAGGTGAGGCGTGTGATTTCAGGTGAGGCGTGTGATTTCAGGTGAGGTGTGTGATTTCAGGTGAGGTGTGTGATTTCAGGTGAGGTGTGTGATTTCAGGTGAGGTGTGTGATTTCAGGTGAGGTGTGATTTCAGGTGAGGTGTGTGATTTCAGGTGAGGTGTGTGATTTCAGGTGAGGCGTGTGATTTCAGGTGAGGTGTGTGATTTCAGGTGAGGTGTGTGATTTCAGGTGAGGTGTGATTTCAGGTGAGGCGTGTGATTTCAGGTGAGGCGTGTGATTTCAGGTGAGGTGTGTGATTTCAGGTGAGGTGTGATTTCAGGTGAGGTGTGTGATTCCAGGTGAGGTGTGTGATTTCAGGTGAGGTGTGTGATTTCAGGTGAGGTGTGATTTCAGGTGAGGTGTGTGATTCCAGGTGAGGTGTGTGATTTCAGGTGAGGTGTGATTTCAGGTGTGATATCTCAGGTGTGTGATTCCTCGTGACTCATGCTCTCGGGGCATGTTGGCTGGGGCATTCTACCTCTGTCGAGTGGCACATCCTCAAAAACCGAGAAAAGCGAGTGTGGAATCCCCACTCAGGAGCGGGGATTCCAGGCAGCGAAGGTGATGTTGAAATCCTGAAACAGGCTATGCGACCCATAAGCCTTAAACATATTTCATTCAATCCGAGGCAGCCCATCCCCACTCTGTCCGCTCAATAAATCCCACATCATGCCATGAACCATTCGACCATCAGCCAATCATTGATCCAGACCTCCGGCCAATCATTGATCCAGACCCAATCATTGATCCAGACCTCCGGCCAATCATTGATCCAGACCTACGGCCAATCATTGATCCAGACCCAATCATTGATCCAGACCTACGGCCAATCATTGATCCATACCTACGGCCAATCATTGATCCAGACCCAATCATTGATCCAGACCTACGGCCAATCATTTATCCAGACCCAATCATTGATCCAGACCTACGGCCAATCATTGATCCAGACCCAATCATTGATCCAGAGTCCAGACCTCCGGCCAATCATTGATCCAGACCTCCGGCCAATCATTGAGCCAGACCCAATCAAATGATCCAGAATACCGGCCAATCATTGATCCAGACCCAATCATTGATCGAGACCTCTGGCCTATCATTGATCCAGACCTCCGGCCAATAATTCATCCAGGCCCAATCAACCCCTGATACACACCACAACCTCCACACACCTATAAGCCAAACAAAAAGATGTGTTAGCCCTAGTTTGTGGAATCGTGTGAAGAGATAACTGGGTTGCCAAACAACGTGATTTTGTCGGCTCTAGCTTAATAGGGTTCTGGAATTCTGGTTAGGGTCACCTGATGGACACACAACAGTGCGGCTCTACCTCAGGGTTCAGGGATTTGGGTTTAGGGTCACCTGATGGCCAAACAACGTGTCCATGTAGGCCCGGTCATCCAAGCTCCACATCTTGATGGTGCGGTCATAGGAGCCGCTGAATAGCTGGTGCGAGCCTTCACGGAAGGCCAGCGCCGAGATAGCGTCACGGTGGCCCGGGTAGGACTGGATGAAGGCGCCAGACATGCCGTCAAAGATGTGCACCTGAGTATGCCAGCAGCAGAGGGAGAGAGGAAGAGGTTAGGGGTGCTGATGGAGGGCTGCTGCAGAGCGTGGAGATTGTGGAGAGGCAATAACTTCTTCCTATGCCTCTTAGTAGACTCTGTAATCAGCAGGGGGGTCACACAACATGGCGCTCCCAACGACGTCGTCATATCCACCAAGGGCTGCACATCGCACTCTAGCAGAGATCTAGTGGCGGGGCTGGACATGGCTCACTAGTATGGGGAAGAGCTGCGCAAACTATAAATTAAGTACCGGGAATATTGGGGGAGCGCGATGACGTCACTGGGCGGGAGGCGGAGGGGGTCTGGTACTGCAGGCCCTGCTACTTGGGCCACGGACAGAAGCTTGGTCCCCATCCGCCGCGTTTTGGCCGCCCAGCGGCCTCCCAAGAGAGATCTGATGTGCGCTAAAAGAAACATCTCACCCCCCCCGGCCCCGCTGTACAGAGCTGGCGGCGAGGCTGCACACACCGCCCTCTGGCAGCTTCCTGGGGGCTTCCACGCACCTTCCGGTCACCTCCGCCCACCGCGAGGAACTTGCTGTCTGACGAGAGCGCCGCCGCGAACAGGCCGCGCTTGCTGGCCTGTCGCGGGTTGCGCTTGACCCACTCAGGGCCGGAGGGCGCACCATCGTCCTTCCCAGACTTGCCACCACCCGCCTTCCCTGAGGCGAGCTCACCTGGGGGGGCAGAGGAGGCGCAGGAGGGTCAACACAGCGAAGGGAGCTGCGGCGCAGCAGGGCCAGCGGAACAGCAGGGGGGGGCAGCAGTGATTGCAGCACCAGAGCACCAGAGCAAAGGGTTGACACGTCTGAGGGGAGTGGGGCGCAGCAGGGGGCAGCAGGGATCAAAGCATGAGGGCAGATGGTGGGACATTAATTCATGGGTGCAAGCAGGATTCGGGCCACACATTTACGTCACAGCGCTTGTGGTAACAGCCCTTCCTCAAACCCAGGTCCTCTGAAACCTGTGGGGGATGACAGCATGAAGCATTGAGACGTATTAGGATGGACTGAGACAAAATGAGGCATTGCGAAGCATCAGGGATCAGGCATTGAGCCAAAACCTGCCCGCGCACCTGGTCGGTACAGCCGCGTCTTGGCGAGCGTCGTCAGGTCCCACTTGATGATAGTCCCATCCTTGGACACCGTCACGGCAAAGCTTTCATCAGCGGACAGCACCACCGCTGTGGCAGCCAGGCGGTGGCCCTTCTTGACTGCTGTCCTGGCGGTGGCGGCGGCAGCAGCTGACGTGGCGGCGCCCACCGCCCCTGAGGTTGCGGGGGGCTCCATCGCGGCGGCCTCATCACGCGTCTCCTCGCCCTCTTCGCAGGCTGGCAGGATCAAGCGGTGCGCTAGCTTACGCTGGACCCTCCCACTTGCCTGTGGTTCGCAGAGGGGTAGCAGGAGGTGTGGTTAGCGTCACTTCTGAGGGCACCATCATTTCCATCATTACCATCATTACTATTTCAGGCACACCTATGCCTGCACTGAGCAGAAGGTGCCTAGGTGCTCGCAGCATGCAGGGGCACCTGCAGCGCAGGTGACTACTAGCGCGCCATGTGAAGGTGTTTGGCTACCATGCAAGCAGTGTGCCTTGACAGAATGTTAAAACCCGCACCATGCAGCCAAACGTGTGCCTTGACAGATTGTTCAAACCCACACCATGCAGCCAAACGTGTGCCTTGACAGATTGTTCAAACCCACACCTCGGCAGCATCGAGTTTGAGGCGGCTAGCCAGCCTGTCCCTCGTCCCGTCCCCTTCCTCATCACTGCTGCCCTCCTCGTCATCGCTGCGCCGTGTCACGCCGCGGTTGTTTTCTTCAACTTCTGCCTGCATCTGCTGCAGATAGGCTCGAGCTGTACAAGGAGCGCAGGGAGGGCCGAGTGTCAGGAGTGGGCATGCGGCCTCGGGCCATCATGGGTCCAGCAGCAGCAGCAGCAGCAGCAGCAGCAGCAGGGACCAGCATGGCTCCATCAGCATGACCAGCAGCAATCAGCAGCAGCAGGTACCAGTGTGGAACAGGAGCGGGTGCCAGCATGGATCCATCAGTGTGTTGTGCCTCACCCAGGCGCAGCCGCTTTTCTTCCACCGTCTCCGGTACCTCCTCCGTAACATCGTCCGCCTCCTGGCGGCCATTCTTCCCTTCTTCGTCACTTGCAAGGAAGAAGTCCTCGTTGCCACCGACTAGCGCGTCGTCCGACTTCGGCTTTTTTTTCGTCGACGTACCCGCCCTCTTGGACACGGGCGCCTTTCGCTTCGCTACAGGTGACATTCCTTACGCTGTCTCACTATCAATTACGCCTTATTACGTTTCCTCGAGCTAGCAACGTGTTGGCCCTAGAAAATTAGCCCTGGCTTCACACTTCCACACAAGCCTCCATATGCATTTGTTCTCCGAACGCTTACGTTAGCTCCTTTTTGCAAGCTAGTAAAAATGGGTAGACGTCCAGCTCGGTGCTACCGTCAGTCGAAGGGGAAGCCTTATCCCAAGTCTCGCTTCTGCCGTGGAGTGCCAGACCCCAAGATCCGCATTTACGATGTGGGCATGAAGAGGGCTGATGTCGACATGTTCCCCTACTGCGTCCACCTTGCCAGTTGGGAGAAGGAAAACGTTTCCTCGGAGGCGCTTGAGGCGGCACGCATTGCCGCCAACAAGTACATGAACAAGTTCGCCGGAAAGGAGGCCTTCCACCTTCGCGTCCGTGTGCACCCGTTCCACGTGCTTCGTATCAACAAGATGCTTTCGTGCGCTGGAGCAGATCGTCTGCAGACTGGCATGCGTGGCGCCTTTGGCAAGCCTATTGGCACGTGCGCACGCGTGCTGATTGGGCAGGTGCTCCTGTCCATCCGCTGCAGGGATACCCATGCCACTGTGGCCGCTGAGGCCCTGCGCCGCGCCAAGTTCAAATTCCCTGGCCGCCAAAAGATCATTGCATCCAGGAACTGGTGAGAGCTCTGGGGGCTGTTGAGGTAGTTCCCGTCATTAGCGAGAAGCTGCATGGTCTCTCAAGATCACATACTTCCAAGATCAAGCTTGTTCCCTACATGCTGCATGGTTCGCATGGCATCCCTGGTCATGAAAAAGGCTTTTTGCCGGATCCCCGATTTGCCCCCACTATCCCCCCACTTACCTGATTCCCCTCCCCTGTCGTTTCACAGGGGCTTCACGCCCTACTCTCGCGAGGATTACCTGCTGTGGAAGAAGGAGGGCCGCCTTGTTTCCCAGGGTGTGCACACCCGCCTGCTGGACGCTAAGGGACCCCTCGATGCCCGCGAGCCGTCCCAGTGCTTTGACTACCCGGCCAGGATCTGCTCCATTGCCCACCACAAGGAGTAGAGCCGAGTATGGACGAACTTGACCTGTCCAGGGCGGCTCTGACTGTGCCTTGTTTCTGCTACTACTGGTAGCACCGGAGGCCCTCTAATATTGGCCGGTTTAGTCAACTCAGGTTGATAGGAGAGGGTTCAGGGTCTCCCTAAGTGGAGAGAACACCGTAACATGGGAGATGCCTTGGCTGGTCGCACTCTTATCCATGACCGTGTTTGGTCGACTGCATTGAGTCCAGTTTGTTGTTTGATCTTCCCAGCTACGAGGTCTACGTGTCCGCTGCTTTCAGAGGACTGGCAGTGGACTGGCTTGAAATGTAAAATGTGCATTTTAATTTATGTTGCTTCCTCGCACTGTACTGCAGTTACCACGACACTCGTACATTTTTATATTTTATGTGAAGTCCAATGGGGCGCCAAGTAGCTGCATGGGCCAAGTAACCGCCGATCACTTGGGTAGCGAGACAAAGTCGAATACAGCCAGGCAATTTTGACTGTTTAGCGTAAGGCTGATAGATTGTGAAATGTGAGAGTCAGAAACTAATCGCTGGAGACGATGACAATGTTACTAAAGACGATGACAATGTTATCAAAGAGCAGCATTTATTCTTTGCAGATCATGCGTTGACATCAACAATACCGACCCACTCACACGCTTTTCTTAACGGTTGGCCAACTATAATGTTGTAAGTGACGTTACACCCCTGGGCCTGCTGACAAAAGATTGGACACGTCGGCAAATAGATAGACAGCTAGGGAATTTAAGGGAGAAAATAAAACAACACGTTCCTAACAACAACGATAAAACGGTCAGGCGAAATGTATCCCCTGCCCCTGAAGAGACTAGCCTTCAAAAACTCAACTAGTTCTACAAAAGCCAGGGCCTCCCACTCCTGCTTGTGGGCTATCCTAGTTCCTGTCTCACAGGGAGGAAAAAGGCAAGGAGTTGAAGACTTGAAGGCAAGAGGAAAGACAGAAAGGAGCATAAAGGACGAGGACCCCCCCCCTCCCAGAAAACGGAAAGGCAGACCAAAGGTTCCCGATCCTGAAAGCAAGAGAGGGACAAAAAAGGAAAGAGCCGGTCCCCAAGGAGGCAAAACAAAGACAACAAACTAGCCCTCAACAAAGTCTACCATGTCCTCAAAAACAGCCAGAGCCTCCCACCCTTGCCTGCCTTGGTACAACCATAGGGTTGAAAAAAGGCTAGTAAGGCAGCGGAAAGGCTACTCTTTGAAAAAGACCAAATGACATTAAACTATTCTTTACCAAAAAAGTATGAAGCAATACAGGTATTCGAGATGTCAGCACTTGTATTGAGCAGGACACCTCACAGCTGGTTAGTAACATTGCACCCCTGCATATAAATGGATTTCAACAGGCTGGGAAAAAACAATTATAAAGGAAAGCTGGCTAAAAAAGAGGTTGTTGACGCGGCGTGGATTTTAGAAAGTTTAGAACATTGCGCACCCGCTGGGCCCTGCTGAACGCTCGGCCACGTGAGTGGGGCCGGTAGGGAACGACTAGGATTTTAGCAAGTACACATTGACGAGACGCCCAAGCCCCGCTCTGTATACAGTTAACGGGGAAACAGGACTGGCGGTGCAGTAAGAACAGGAGGAGATGCAAGCCGGCAATCGGGTAGACTGTTTTCAAGGACACATCGAAGACGATGGATGGAAAGTGCAGACTGGACAGTGTGAACTGACAGTTGTTTAAGATTTGGAGGGTCATGGAGGGGTGAAATACTAAGGACAGGAAAAAGGTACATGATGTCTTTACACAATCGTTTAGCGCCCTAACCTGTTGGGACCACAAATTGAGTGTCAGAGCAGCCAAAGACGAGTAAGTGAAGATACGGGTGCGGGAATAGGCGGTTGGCAGCAGGGGGCGGCACAGATGGAAGAGGGTACGGGGTAGGGGTCTGAAGAGGGCCCATGATAGATGTAGAGAGGGTTCATCCAGCGGCATGCAGAAATTGTGCCAATTGTGCATGGATCACTATTTGACAACAAGATCACCGGTAGTGCGTACCTGGTGCTTATGCAGGTACTTGCCTGGCGATGAAACAGCTGAAATGCTTCAGGTTACATAGGGAAAGTCTGATAACTTGGAAGCGAGAAGCAAACTAAGGATCCTGTATTGCTTGTCCAGGTACGGAGCAAACGTCAGTGCAAGGGCAGTGACAGCGCATCCGACCGCGGCCATGCCCAGATTTCGGCAGGGTAACCACCTGCTAACCGAAATCTGGATTGTCAATCGTCCCACATGCCCCACTCAAGAAATCTGAGCAGCTTTAAGTTCAGTGCAGCCCCAATCAAATCAACTCCTCACCCAAAAAATCAAAATGGCCCTCGCTGTCCGATCCGCCTCGACCCGCCTTGCTGGTGAGTCAGCAAAAGAGGCCATTCAGCACTGATGGACAGAGCGCTCATGAATACCCTGTGATCGCCGCAGCCCGAAAGGTTTCCCCTGCTTCTCGCTCCGCTGTCATCGTGAGGGCACAGACGTGAGTACCGAATTGATTCAAAACTCCCCGATTGCACGCTGTGACAACCAAGCTGACCCTCTGACTTCGGCGTCTCTGCTTGCAGCGGAAAGGCCTTCGACACCAACGTGGGTAATCGATGTGATCTTGGGTCCCACGCCCCAGTCCTCTGTTTTTTATCGAGTGCCCCCGCCTGAACCCGACTGATTTGTGTTGCATCCTCTTCTACAGTGGCTCAAGGCTGACCCCGTGGTCCTCGGACTAGGCTTTGCTGGGTGAGCACCTGCAGCAGACTGCAAAGCAGTGTTTCTTACAGTGCGCACTAGGATGTCTAAAGGGCTGACGGGTGGTCACCAATGGGGACCAAACCATGACTGCCCCACAGCTGCTGGCCCGAGCAGCAGGCCTTGTTGCACCTGGCCCACTCGGCCGCAGGGCGTGATGAACCTGAAGGCTGCAAGAATAAATCCGTCCAAATGGCAGATCTCCCGGGGCACTGACAGGGATAACATGGTATGAGACCGAACAGCTCAGTGAACATCAGCACAACAGGCTGCGTAGCTGTCATATCTGACTGATGCTGCTTTTATGTGGTTCATCCAGCTGCCTTCTCTTGGAAATGTACCTCACGGCGTGTTAAAGGGACTGATGCGGGGTTGAAGCTTTTCCTGAACCTTGCTTAAGCTGGGGCACTGGGGCACCGGGCTCCTCTTGTCCGAAGCTGCTGTGCCCGCAGTCTCCCTGTTCTGCTAGAAGACCCGCTTATCCTTTTTGTGCCTGAGCCTGAGATTCCTACGCTGCACCTGTGCAGGTGGACCATCCCCTCCTCCATCGGCATCTCTGGTTTCAACGGAGAGAGCCTGTTTGGCCTCCTCAACGCCTCCACTGCTGAGCAGCTGTCGCACTTCCCTACCGGCCCAGCGCTGGATGACAAGTTCTGGCTGTACATGATCACTTGGCATGTTGGGTAAGTTGAACAAATGCTTTGATAATTTGAATAAGGATGGGAGTATCTCGAGTGTAACGAGCCCTGCCTCGTTCAGAGCTGTACATATCCTTGGCATGAAACGGTGTCTGCTACATCCTTGCACCGCATTGTACATCCTTATTGCTAAGACTCGGTTGCATCCAGGGACGGTACAACAAATGAGTTGTATTGAAATTGTGAATATAATGTGTCTACCATGTCAATTTCAGTTCAGTCGGGAGGTCTGTGGTGACAGCGACGGCTGGTAGATCGCCTGGGGGGGCCTAGTTCCCCCCTGATAGTAGCCTGGCCAAGGAAGTTTCAATCTTGAAACTTCCTTGGCCAGGCTACTATCAGTGTGCGCCAGATAACCAAAAACAGGCGGCTCGGCAGCCACCCATGGGCTAATGGGGTTCGAATCTGGATCAGCCTACGGCCCCCATAGCCCCATACTATGAGGGAGCTGAATGTAGCACGACCTCGCTTCCCTTGTGTGCATTATGTTCCCCGGCAGCTTCATGGGCTCAGGCTTCCAAGTGTGTGCATCCATCATATGTTTATTTTTATGATGTCTTGACCTTTGCGTCTCCTGCCTTCTTTGCAGCCTCTTCTCGACGATGCTGCTGGGGCAGATCGGCGCACAGGGCAAGAAGCAGGGTGAGTGCCACTGGTCATACAGTCCAAAGCTTTTGCCAACTGGTTTGCAAGGAACCTATGAGCGACTGATTGCATGAATCTGTTGGCTTTCAAAGGACCTTCTTGTACTAAAATGCCTGAACCAGATCTGCAAGCCTGAATTCAATGCGTGTAGACTGTCATGACAATCAGCGTTCATGTCATGTGTATAATGTTATTTGAAGCTATAAGAATATTATATTTTTTGGCACCCTGACTTGTTGACTGACCTGCAGGTTACTGGTAATTGTCTCCCTTTCTTTGGGGGCCGGAAGTAGAGCTGGACTTGAGCGCAATCAACCGTCAATGAAGTTGAATGGTCACACTGTGTGTACTCTCACCTAATGAGGCTGCTATTTTGCCGTTATTTTACTGCATTGACGCCCACAAACCTCGACCTGGTTCGCTGTGAGGCCCATGTTGTTGTCACCGTGTAACATTACTGAGCAGAACTTCTACGAAACCTGCCTCTCTTTTGCAAAGCACCGAGTCCGAGTTAACAACGGTGCATACCCGCTGGGCCCTGTTGAACGCTCAGGGGTTGTAAGTAATTCCAGCTACCATCGTAAGAAATCCACTGCTATGAGAAGGTAGCCGAATCTTGGTTACTATACAACCGATGATCAGAATCTCAAAACAGCCAGTTTGCAGGAATGCAGTAACCTGTGCAGGTGTTCATCATATGCTACGTATTAACATCGATCAGCAAGTAGCAGACAAAAAAATGAATCGGCATCTCCTGCGCCCCCTGGAAATAGTGCAACTTGACACATACCGGAACTCTAAAAACCTTTCAGTCTTGCCATGGCCACCAACTAATCTGGAATCAACGAAGAACAAGAACCATCTTTGTGTCTCAATGAAGTGCAGCATCACATTAGATGCCAGTGGCATGTGCCTGCAAATTGGGGTGGTCACAAAGAAACAAGGAAAGTAGGGGTATATGCCACCTTACACCGGCAAACAAGCTCATGGCGTAGGAATGCACCCCTCATCACGAGTCCATCCCCAGACCATCTGTCAAACTGGGAAAACACACCCACACACACTACGTCTAAAAGCTCCAACCCGCCCCACCTAGGTTTCACACTATCGATGCCCAGGCATTCCATGAGGCCACCTCTAGAAGTATATGGGTAGCCAAGGGAAAGGCTCAGGCCGCACGGTTGGCAAGCAGAACAGACAAACCATTGGCATAGCAGCCTCACGGTGTTATTTTCAGTGTGTTTCAGCTACAATTCACAGCTACACAGGCCGGTCACGCTTTGTGGTCCTCTTTGCGACAGCCCAGCAGCCTGCACCCAAGGTGTATCGCCGTTCAATCAGTGCCACACCCTACGTCACAACCTGCCCAATCCGTGACGGAGGAATCAGCGTCTGGGTTGCCGGGCTGCCTCCATCCGAGCCTCCCAGGGAAGCCGTGACAGACGTCCCCGGCGATGAACTGCCCCCCGTGGTCTGTGGCGGCGAGGCCTGATCTGATGCGTGCTTCTGCCACGGCTGCACCCCAATGAGCGCAGACAGGTCTTTCCCCATGCGCTGCTTGCCCTCAATGATGGCGCGCATCTGCCGCCCCAGGTCCTGCAGCTCGGGAGGCAGCAGCCCGATGGCCGCCGTCGCCGCCGCTATGGTGGCCATCTGGGGCTCGATGACGGGCGAGGCCGTCACCGCGGTTGCAGTCACCACCACCGCGGCAGTTGCAAGCGGCTTGGCGGGCGGCGGCGGCGGCGGCGGCGGCAGTGGCGCATGGTTTGGCCCAGTGGCCCTAGAAAGCTTGGAGGCTCCCGCGGGGACGGAGGCTTGCAAGGGCCCGGTGACCTTGAGCGCACCAATGAGGTTCTGGATGATCTAAGGGATATAGCAGCGTGACAAAAGGGGATGCAGCAGGGTGAGTATAATCTGTGGAGTATGCAAGCACAAGGGAAAAGGAGGCAGCAGGGCGGTGGGGATGCGTTGTTGGATATGATCTAGGGAAAGGAGGCCTCGTGGACAGGGAGGCCTCCTGGCAATATGGCATCTTTGTGTGGAACAGGCAAACAGGGTTGCAGCTTGCAAGCGTGTCCTTGCAGTGGCAGCAAAAGCATTCCAGCTCAACTGCATTTTCATTTAACCGGAGTGTGATGAGAAACAAGGAAACAAAAGAGCAGAAGCAGCATGTTACACCAGCGGTAGAGGGCAGGGGCAGGGGCTGCGAGCAAGGTGCAACACTTCGTGTAGACTGCCCGGGTTTGAGGCTTATCGTACACACAAACACCCTTCTTGCCGCTCTGTCCCTGCTCTAACCAAGAGGAGAAGATAGCCCCCCCTGCTGAATCATTGTACGTCCATTCGGCGCTCACCAGCAAGTCCCGTATGAGCTTGTCATCAACCCGTGCGCCCTCCTTGCCATTGGCGTCCCCGCCTGAGCAAAGCCAGTGGCTCACGTCCATGTCACTGAGCTCCGCAGCAGCCTTGCTCAACGCCTGCACGCACAGGGAGCAGAAGATGAGACAGAATGCTTGAGGAGGGTGCTCGACTCAGCCGCAGGGGGAAATCAAGTGGCCAGGCAATCAATACCACTTCCCCTACCACCCATTCCTGAAGCACAAGGAGGGAACCTGTGGGCTGATGTCACTCTGCACCAATGACAGAGGACCTAGACGTGTGCAGAGGCGGGGGGCGAAGGACTTCCAGCCTACCTCTGCCGCCTCTGCCGCCGCCATGGGCCCTGCTGATCCTGAAGCCACCGAGACTGCCGCCCCCAGGTACAGGTCGGCCTTGGCCTCCGCCTCGCTGTGCCTCGTCCCAGCCATATGCCCCTCGCCGTCCTCAGAGCCTGGGGGCAGAGCAAGGTTGAGGGTGGGGGACGGGAAGGGCAGCACAGCAAACAGGGCCAACAAGAGGAGGAAATACTCAGCCTACCCCTCCACCCTCCCGCCTGCCCCCGCACCTGACTCTGCCCCCTCCGTGTCTTGTCCCGTGGATTCGGCCCGTCCGCCCGTGGACTCAATCACGTAGCCGTGTCGCTGCAGCAGTACCTTGCCCGCCTCCTCCAGACCCTTCATGGCTCGCTCCTGAGCGCGGCGCAGCGTTCGACGCTGGCGGGCGTTCAGCTGGGGCTTGCCGTCGGGGCCCATCTGTGAAGGTGCATGCATGAATTGTGATTTGCAGTAGATCAGGCAGTGGCCGAGGGACAGAGAGGGGCAGCGTATGTCTCAGCAGATGGGCAAGGACTGCAGGCACAACAGCGAAAGAGCCATTGCACGGGAGGCAACAGCATCCTTTGGGCAGGCAGGAGATCCAGAGGGCAGTGATGCAGGTGGCCCTCCTGCCGCCTCGACAGCCGGCACCATTCACACAATCTAAAACTTAAGTGTTGTAGCTTAACAGTACGGGACCCATCCCATGGGTGGAAACAGTATCGAGCCAAGCAAGCGACTCAGCTCCCCCTGGCAGTGGAGCTCCTTGATCACGTACCTTGAGCTCTGTCCCGTTGCGCCGCTTGAAGGCAACACGCGGCGCCGTCGGCGGAGTTCCGACAGACGGGGGCCCGCCCGGGCGCGACGGCATGCCCGATGGCGTCGGAGAGCCAGCGCTGCCAGGGGACGAGGTCAGCGCGGCCGGGGGCGGGGGCGGGCCGCCACCAGACAGCTTCATGCTCTGCGCATGGTTGTACAGCGGGGTGCCATACCCGCTACGCCCTACCCCGGACAGGTCCGGGAACTCAAAGTGCGAGGGCGGTGGGCGCGGCGCGAAGTGGTAGCCGGGCGGTGGCGGCGGCGGCGGGGGGGCGGGCGGCATGCTGTGGTGCGCAGCTGCCGCCATCATGATCATGTAGGACTGGTTGTAGACCTGGTAGGGGTCAAACAGCGGGATGCCGCCACCCAAATAGGGCATGCCAGGCATGCCGTACGGCATGGTGTATCCAAGGCCTGCTGGAACCTGGGCGGGGGAAATGGGATGAAAAGGTTTAGGGACCAGGGTGTAGAGGACACAGGGGGGGGGGGGGGCTCCAATCTTTGGGAGGCGAATTGAGGCAAGTGAAGAGCCATCCACACCAGAGCTGCGGGCTTGAAACGGTCAAGGGGGCAAGGGAACTGAGTACAGTTTAAACCTGGAGTCCCCTCAAGGCAAATGGAGGCGCCTGGGTGCGGTACTGGAGGCTGCATGCAGGCATACCGAAACATTGCAAAGAGGTGTTCATCGTGTCAGATACTTCTACGGCACTGTTATAAAGAATCCATCATCGTCATTTGTGGCTTACCCTTATGAAGAATCCAGGCCCCAAACCGAGTCGCAGTTTTGTGCCTTCGTTTAGTGTCCACATACCCCGTGTCACTCACACACACAACATGTTTTTCGCTCACCACAGGGGGTGGTGGCCGTCTGCTGTGGTTGGATGCCGACGTGTAGCTGCTGTTTGTGTGGCTCGAGGCGGGCTGGCTGCCCCCACTGTCTGACTTGTGCCCGTTGCTCCCAGACCCCGGTGGCTCATGGCTCCCGTCCATCGACGCGAGGATGCCAGATACACGTCCCCAGCTACGGGAGCTGGTCCGGCTGTGGCTGGGCGAGAAGCCGCCACCGCCGCCAGCCATAGAGGCACTGTAGTGCGAGTGGCCGTACCAG
This sequence comes from Limnomonas spitsbergensis, assembly GCA_037349105.1. NCBI lineage: Eukaryota > Viridiplantae > Chlorophyta > Chlorophyceae > Chlamydomonadales > Limnomonas > Limnomonas spitsbergensis. The sequence continues at coordinate 3,231,474 of JAYJMM010000038.1, forward strand.
TCTGAGTACTGCCCCGCAGCGGCGTCCATCACACCCTGCTGCTGGTGCTGGCCGCTGCCGCCGCTGGCGCTGAGCCGCGACATGTTCGGGTAGTGCCCGCTGAGGTGCACGCTGCTGTTGCGTGACTGCCGTCCGCCGTTGCTGTGGGGCAGGCTGTGCTGCGGGCTGAGCGTCGCAGGGTGGTAGCTGTTGAAGATGGGGTGGAAGTAGCCGTAGTGGCCGCTGCCGCTGTTGCGCGGGCTGGAGATGGACGGATCCGGCGCAAAGGGGTTGCTAGGATATGGCATGCCTCCCGTGGAGTAGTGAGCAGCCATATTGTTGTGCTGGGCACCAGCGAAGGGTGTCTGAGGGAACATCATGGCTGCGGGCAGGGGAGGCAGGGGATGTCGGGGGGTTCCCTGAGGTATGCAAGTAAATGGTAATGGCGCGAAGGCAGCCTCTGCCCATGCTGCACTGTTCCCTCACGCCCTTGCGGGGTATAATTTGTATGTCTAGTGTATTTTGGGGGGCCCAAGGTATGCTCGCGTGGCACTAGGGGAAAGGACAAGCTCGCTTGCTGATTTGGTGCGTGGCCAAGAGGCCCAGAGCAGCAGACTCAATGATCACGTACGATCTGCTGCTCATGACATCTCGTCCACGCACCAGCTGCCTGTTCTGCGTCAGATCAACAAATTAGCAGCAGCCATGTGATGATCGCATGCAGCACAGACGACAGGGTGCAGCATAGCGCCAGCTCCCTGCCCGCATGTCGTGTGGCCAACAAGACCACAGGAGGTTGTCTTGCGGAATTTGTGAGGGGTGTAAAGTGAGTGGATGTAATGATCAGCAGCAGGCTGGCAGGCAGGGCCTCCCCCTGCACAAACCCTGGACAGATCATGTGTTTGGGCGTTCCCAGGGCTCTGAACCCTGAATCCAAAGCCTCTCACCTGTGGGTGTTCCCACTGGGCTGCCCATTAGGGGGCTCGGTGGCTCGTTCCCATTCATTGAATTGTGTGGACACACCATGAAAGGTGTGTACGCCATGTGCTGGGGGGAGGAAGAGTGGTCACCGCTGCCCGCTCCTGAGCCATAGTATCCACCCTGATAGCCGTAGATCGGGGGAATGACCCCAGCCTGGGTGATGGGGGGGGGGAATGCTTGACTGATTAAGGGGGGGGGGCATGCACACTTGGAGATATAGGAGGTGGGGGGCCCTGGTGGGGTGTGGGGGGAATGCTTGACTGATTAAGGGGGGGGGGCATGCACACCTGGAGATAGGAGGGTCTCCTGGTGAAGGGCATGCTGGCTGGGGAATGGGAACGGGGCTAGATGCTCTGGTCATGAGATCAGGTGAGAAGTCCGGCCTGCTTGACAGGGGCATGCTTGCTTGGTAATGAGGGGGGGGCAAGATGACAAGACACTGGCGTTGTGATCCAGAACTGTTAGCCAGGGGGGACCGGAATCAGCCACAAGCAGGCTGCAGTCAGAGGGGCTGGAAGGAGGCAGCATGTTTTGCAAGAGAGGTGAGCAGGATTTAAGCAGGGTCATGCTTTCAAGCTTCACACTTCAGAGGATCTGCCTAGGTGCATAATAATGCAATCGAGGTAGGCGTGGTCGCTGGTGAGCAGGCTGTAGGTAGGGAGATTGCCCAAGGAACTTGATTCATAATCCAGGCATGTATGCTGACTGCTTCAAGGCTTCACTGACAATTGAGGACGGCATGCTAACTGCACTAGAGCTTCGTCCATACTTGAAGGTTTGTAAGCTGACTGCGTAATGATTTCATTTGCGAGGTGCTATGCATGCTGACTGACTCCTTACAGATTGCGAGGTCCTGTGCTTGATCGCTTACCGGAGGACTCTCCCCCGCGACAGGGGGGCTGGGTGCTCTGACTCCTTGGCTTGGAGAGAATGGCACTGCAAGAGGAAATGGGGGCATGCAACAGTTTTTCAAATTAGCTCCAGCTCAGTCACGGCCTAGACAGGCAGGGGCTGGCCTCGCTTGCACCCCCTCATGAAGCTTGGACCTCCGGCCGCAGCCTTTGAGCTGCAGCTTGTAATCGACCCAAGGCAGGCTGCAGGGAGTTCAAAACTCACCGCTGCTCAGATGACGCCGACTCGCAGGGGTTCAGCAAGCATGCCCCAAGGGACAAGACACATGGATCCCATGTGCGTACCTGCATCAAACACCGCCCTCACTGAATCTCGCTTTTGCGATGAGCTCTTGGATCTGCCGCTAGATTCGGAATGGGAGTGGGAGTGGGAGCTACTCGAGCTGGGCGCAGCCCGCGCTGTCGTCGAAGTTGTGCGGGCGGGGACGTTTGCCTGTGAGCTCCCGCCTTTTGCACCCACGGGCGATGCTACTTTAATGGTCTTAACGGTGAGACCGCCAAGACCGCCAGCAAGGCCAGGTACGCCCTGCGGATGGCGAGCAAACAAAAATTACACAAATAAGCGGGGCAAACGACAAGCCCTGCACTAGCTCGTGAAGATAGCACCGCAACATAATATTTGCATTATGACATAAGATTTGCATTGTGCATGCTTCTTTATAAGCAGGTAACACATGCGCCTTGCACGGAATGTGCAATGACAGGACTCTACAATGCCACCTTTGCTATGGCCTAAGATGCATGAAACCCCGCACTTACTTATTAAAGAGGATAGGTATACAGGCACATAGAAACAGCGTTTATATCGGCTTACCTGAGGCTGTGTTGGGGAAGGGGGGGATTCCTCAGCCCCGCTAATTCCCTTGTCCTCGCGTTCGACAGAAAGACCTAGATTGCCTCCAACAGGGTTAGTCATATAGTCTGATTTAATTTAAATCCATGATCGCCCAGGTTACTGTGCGTGCTCCATCTATGCTCGCCCTCCTCTCTCAAGTGTTTTTTCCCTATCAGAATACAAACAACAAGTGCATTATATACACCGGGAGTTCGTATCCACTATTTGCGAGACGCGCGGGAACCTGGCAATGGCACGTATCAACCCTTAACCCCCACGGCCGTACCAGACATGGGTGGATGCTGTCAGTACTGTGACATCGCACCTACTTCACACGCTTTATAGCGTCCTCTCTCTTTCATACGCCGCGCAAACTGTAATAGAATCTTGCATGAATCGATTGCTAAACTGCTTCAGGCCCCAGCTTTTAATTCAACTGCACTACCTCCATGCGCCAGCTCTGCCTGTAGCCTCATGCTCCTTGAGATTTTCCACATCCGCGGAGGACACGTCAACTGGATTTCAAGCAACTAAGGCTGGGCCTTGCCTGCTGGTGCAGCCCAGGCACAGGAAAGACTTAGATGAAGCCCTGCAGCTGGTGGAGGCCTTCACAGGTGAGATCTACCGCCGGCTGGATCTACCAGCAAGTAGCAATGCACTTACCAAGCCTCGTCTAGCCTAGGGCAAACATTCCAACGCTGTCTGCCCGACCCACCCTCTTTTCGTACTGCAAGATACTCCCCGCCACACCCAGTTTTTCTTGGAGTGGCCAACTCCTATCCCGCAGCACTCTTAACTCCGGCCCGAAGCCCCTGCAGCAGCCAGCCCTGCTGCATGGGCCTCCAACCGGAGGAAGGCACAGGTTCAGCGTAAATGAGCCCAGTGGTGACTGCGGGGTGACCCATTCAAGGTCGTTAGGTGCCCACTAAAAGTCACACTGGACCCCCCCCTCTACAGGACCGCCATCAGCTGTCATGACAGTGGGACCCAGCCGGATGACACGGCCAGGTCCCTCCTACTTCGGGAAAGGATCAGTCGAGAGCATCCGCCTGGCAGCCATGGCCGAGGAGACCGGCCATGATGAAGACGGGGCGGACGATCAGGACGATCTAGATGAATCCTCCCAGCAGAGGGAGCGGGGGACAGCAGGAGGCGGCGCGCCCGAGGGCGGGAGGTACAGCCGGGCGAGGCCACATGAAGAGTCTCCCCTGGCATGGGATCAGGATCGGGATTGGGATTCTGATAAGGGAGTGGGCCGAGGTGCATCCAGAAGGCGCAGCAGCAGCAGCAGCAGCGACAGCCGTTGCCGCGTGATTGTGAATGCCGGCCTCAGCCCCCTGCAGGAGCGCAACCTGTCCTTTGCACTGGGCAGGGAGGTGATTGACCGAGTCAACCTCATCCTCGGGATCTTTGCAAATCGGGCGCAGACGCGGGAGGCCAAGCTTCAGGTGATGCTGATGCATGCACGGCAACTATGTGTTTCAGCGCGCACGAAACACCAACGGAGTTCTGCCATGTGGCTCCCTCTGGGCCAATAGGGACTAATAAACCTTCAAGTGAAGTTTTGTGAAGTTTTTACAGTCCATCAGAGCATCACATTTGATGCATGGGACATGTGCCCGTAAACCGGTACTGGCACTTGATGAGCGTCTTGTTGCACACTAGACCACGTTTGGAAGGCTGCTGGGCAGTAACTCAGGGGGGAAACCCGACTGGCTTGCAGCCGATGGCCAGAGCAGCAGGCACCTTGCTGCGTCAGGTCACCTCCAAAGCAGGCAAAAAAGTTGCCGAATCGTACCTGCTATACACTGCAGCAATAAGACTGCAGGTTACCACCCGTTGTTTTGTCGTTTGTGTCTTGTGTGCAGGACCCCTGCGTTGCCTTGGGTCCCCAGGGAATGCCTTGCCTTGGGTCCCCAGGGAATGCCAGATCCCTGTTGGGGGCTTATCCGGTCAACCACCAGTGGGCCGATAGGGACCGAACCTGGCCGGATCAGCAGGGCTTGCTGCACCAGGCTCCCACAGCCGCAGGCCGTGAAGTACCTGAACTGCAGCTTCTTGGTAAAAAAAAGAATGTTGTCCCCCGAGGGAACACGCACGTAAGCAGCCGATAAGCTGTTGATGCCCAGACATCATTGCTGCAGCCTAAGAACCGATTTCAGATACTGGCCTTTCTGCGCATCACGGTCTACCGTAGACTTGTCTCGCCTTCCTTCATAACTAATGTTGTTTTGGGTTTTGAGGGATCCATGAATTCACTACTTGTCCATCGTCGCCGCCAGTTTTCAGTTGGAAATTCCGAGTTTTTGTCGACAGTTTGCCCTGAGGGCAGAGCATTGAAAGAAATGTTTTTTCGATGCCGGAGGGAGGGCAAATCAAATCTGTTCTTGTCCGAAACGCTCACGGAACTCTGAAGCCAGGGCAGTAAGGGGAGAGGTGGCAGGAAGATGTCAGGCACCTGGCTAGCTCCCCAATTGACTGGTTAGATAAGTACTAAACAAGTATGAATGTGTGACCGGTGTGTGAATGTCCAGGAAGGCACTGCTTACCTGTTTAACTTATTCACCAAGGCATGTCCAATTGTTCACCGCAGGTCGAGCTAGCGTCCCTAGTGCATCAGAAGGCCCGCCTGGCAGGGGGGGGCGCGCGGCCTACGGGCGGGGTCAAAGCGGGCTTCAGGCCAGGGGACAGCGAAGTGCGGGTGCAAGTCGTGAGCGCTCGGCAGCGAGGCAGCAGAGGAGCGAGTGAGGAGCGAGGGGGGGGGACGGGGAGAGGGCAGCGTTGGGGGGAATGATGGCTTGTAGGAATTATATTTGATTCCCCTCATGGCGCTGCGCCTGCTGCCAGCTTTCGGATTTTAAACGGGACTCGGCCTTCAATTTATCTTTCACGGCCCTTTTGGATCAATGTTTGCGCCTCGCCCTGCTGTTTGACATGCCCGCGTCCATCGCTTTCACCCGCCTTGATTCAAATTCATACATCATGGACAGCATACTAAACAACGAGTAGATCATGCTGCCCTGTTGAGGCCCTCATGTACCATATCGAGATTCCCAAACATCCCGCAAAAAAAAACGAACATTTTGCATTCGAGCGTCTTAAAAAAGGAGGCATTTATCCTGTCTTGGCCCGCAGGCGGCCTCGGTGGTGGCGGTGGCAGTGGGGACCAGGAGCTGCAGATGCAGCGACACCGCATCCTGCGCCGCATCAGGTCCATCCAGCAGGTGCGGAGGCGCAGCCATGGTGAACGGCATTCCCTGGAACGGCATTACTGTAGATTTGCTTTGCCTTCCCTCATAATTAACGTTGTTTCGGGTTGAGGGATTCATGAATAAACTAGCTGTTCTTTGTCAACGCTTGTTTCAAGTCAGAAATTGAGAGTTTTGGTCAAAAGTTTATCAATAACCTGAGGGCAGCATTAAAAGAAATCATGTTTCACAACCGAAGGAAGGGAATCAAATCTACGGTACCTGGAACAGTACCGGTAACAAGAATATAACAAGAATATAACAAGAATATAACAAGAATATAACAAGAATATAACAAGAATATAACAAGAATATAACAAGAATATTACAAGAATATAACAAGAATATAACAAGAATATGACAAGAATATGACAAGAATATAACAAGAATATAACAAGAATATAACAAGAATATAACAAGAACATAACAAGAATATAACAAGAATATAACAAGAATATGACAAGAATATGACAAGAATATGACAAGAATATAACAAGAATATAACAAGAATATAACAAGAATATAACAAGAATATAACAAGAATATAACAAGAATATAACAAGAATATTACAAGAATATAACAAGAATATAACAAGAATATAACAAGAATATAACAAGAATATAACAAGAATGTAACAAGAATATAACAAGAATATGACAAGAATATGACAATAATATAGCAATAATATAACAAGAATGTAACAAGAATATAACAATAATATAACAAGAATATAACAAGAATATAACAAGAATATGACAAGAATATAACAAGAATATGACAAGAATATAACAAGAATATAACAAGAATATAACAAGAATATGACAAGAATATAACAATAATATGACAAGAATATAACAAGAATATAACAATAATATAACAAGAATATGACAAGAATATAACAAGAATATAACAAGAATATAACAAGAATATAACAAGAATATAACAAGAATGTAACAAGAATGTAACAAGAATATAACAAGAATATAACAATAATATAACAAGAATATGACAATAATATGACAAAAATATAACAAGAATATAACAAGAATAAAACAAGAATAAAACAAGAACATAACAAGAATATAACAAGAATATAACAAGAATATAACAATAATATAACAAGAATATTACAAGAATATAACAAGAATATAACAAGAATATAACAAGAATATAACAAGAATATAACAAGAATATGACAAGAATATAACAAGAATATGACAAAAATATGACAAAATATAACAAGAATATAACAAGAATATAACAAGAATATAACAAGAATATAACAAGAATATAACAAGAATATAACAAGAATATAACAAGAATATAACAAGAATATAACAAGAATATAACAAGAATATGACAAGAATATGACAAGAATATAACAAGAACATAACAAGAACATAACAAGAATATAACAAGAATATAACAAGAATATAACAAGAATATAACAAGAATATTACAAGAATATGACAAGAATATGACAAGAATATAACAAGAATATAACAATAATATGACAAGAATATAACAAGAATATAACAAGAATATGATAATAATATAACAAGAATATAACAAGAATATAACAAGAATATAACAAGAATATAACAAGAATATAACAAGAATATAACAAGAATATGACAAAAATATGACAAGAATATAACAAGAATATAACAAGAACATAACAAGAACATAACAAGAATATAACAAGAATATAACAAGAATATAACAAGAATATAACAAGAATATAACAAGAATATGACAAGAATATAACAAGAATATGACAAGAATATAACAAGAATATAACAAGAATATAACAAGAATATGACAATAATATAACAAGAATATAACAAGAATATTACAAGAATATAACAAGAATATAACAATAATATAACAAGAATATTACAAGAATATAACAAGAATATAACAATAATATAACAAGAATATTACAAGAATATAACAAGAATATAACAAGAATATAACAAGAATATAACAAGAATATAACAAGAATATAACAAGAATATAACAAGAATATTACAAGAATATAACAAGAATATGACAAGAATATGACAAGAATATAACAAGAATATGACAAGAATATAACAAGAATATAACAAGAATATAACAAGAATATAACAAGAATATTACAAGAATATAACAAGAATATAACAAGAATATAACAAGAATATAACAAGAATATATCACCTGAGAAAAATTGTCGGTACACGTTACAGCTTCAATATTGTTTGTTTGCTGGAAATCGGATATTAGGCCACAAGCGGGTGTACAGGCTACAAGCAACTGTTGCTGCAACCAGTTTTCTTTTAGTGACATTTTGAATTAATTGCCGGTGACCTCAAGTCCACTGCATACCGTAATTGTTTGGTTTTTTGGTTAAAAAAAAATCGTAACCTTTGTGGCCGCCCCCCCCCCCAAGCTATGCTTAACCACAAGCCACCGGTTTCAGCTCCATCATGGACTCCAACGAGTCCTGTGCCATTGCACCGTATGTCAGAAATCGTGTTGGTAATTACGGTCCCTTCCTGGTAAAAGGAGCTGAATTTGCCTTGAAATTACGGCGACTGAAAACCAGCTACGTAATTCAGCCTCAGTAAGGACCGTAATTGGCACAGCACTGCTTTCAACTACATCGGCAGTCGCAATGTACCGGTATCTCAGTATCTGTAATGTATCTCTGGCAGTTTGACCCGCAGTTTCTTATCATGCCAGCACGTGCCGCATAGCACAGCGCAACATGCGGCACACACCCTTGCAAAGCCACCACCTCCAGCACTAACCTGCTGCGCGCCGCTGACATTGGACGCGATTGGCCGTCCAGATTGCATGAGGTCCAGCCTGACAGGAAAGCTTTACTCGGTCCGCGATGATGCGATGGGTTCAGGGCATACTGCTGTACATGCGATGTACATTTGCCTACCTTCCTTCACGCCTGTGCTTTCCGCAGCGCCAGGTTGTATGCACGGGTTGCATGCGGCATTCCTGAGTGACTCCCTGGTGACGAGCGTGTTGCAGGCGCCGGATTTTTCTCGTTTCTGATGGAGTCAAACTTTTTTCCGTTTACGCGCGACTTAACCTCGGCTTTGCTGAATTAACTGTTTAATTACCACTTCGGTTACAACTCGTAAGTCGTCACCAGTACTTGTTTAAAGAAACACTGGCAGCAACAGCAGTAACAGCAGCAGCAACAGCAGCAGCAACAGCAGTAACAGCAGCAGCAACAGCAGCAGCAGCAGCAACAGCAGTAACAGCAGCAGCAACAGCAGCAACAGCAGCAGCAATAACAGCAGCAATAGCAGCAGCAGCAACAGCAGCAGCAGCAGCAACAGCAGTAACAGCAGCAGCAACAGCAGCAGCAACAGCAGTAACAGCAGCAGCAACAGCAGCAGCAGCAGCAACAGCAGTAACAGCAGCAGCAACAGCAGCAACAGCAGCAGCAATAACAGCAGCAATAGCAGCAGCAGCAACAGCAGCAGCAGCAGCAGCAACGGCAGCGCCCTCTATGAGCCTCATGTCACTTTCCTCGATTGTCCCCCCTTTTCACCTTTTCTCAATTTTCCCCTCACAGGACCTGAAGATTGTCCGTGACACTCGTGCGCTGCACCGGCAAGGCAGGAAAGCAGCCGGTGAGAGCTGCTCATACCTGAGGTGCTTATTATTTTGAAATTCAAATTCACATATTTCCAGCTGCAATTCACCGAAATCACAGGATGTTGATTTCGGGGCTGGTACAGGAAAGCCTGCAGCTGGGGCCACCGACTGCAGGCCAGAGCGCCGGGCACAGTTCAGCATCTCCAGTTTTAGTCCCTATGGGCAGTTTTTTTTTGATATCCGCTATAGATTGTTGGGTACTGAAATGGTCGGAACGAGCGCCGCAGGCGCGAAAATCTCGATTCTCAGCTGTTTTCGCTCGTATTCGGTGCAATTCGGGATATCTTCGGTACGGAGCGAGTGTGTTGATCTCAAGACCAACAATTGTACGATCCCGTACCCAGTACTGACTAAAGAAATCACTGCCTATGGGCCCATTGGTGATTGTCCAGTGGACTGCCAAAAGTTAACTATTCTAATTTGAAAAGAAAAAACCTGGTGCGCAACAAAATAGACTTTGTCCAGCTGCCAGCTGCCTAGGCATGACAGGTGACAGCAGCCTACGGGTGAATGCGCTCCATCCCCTCTGTTGCTCCCTGGCAGCCTCTACCCCCTTCTTGTCGCCCAACGGGTGACTTCCTTACCATATCATTGCATCGAGGCTCATGTACATGTATTTGCAACCTCCTGTCTGCACCGGTCCTGGAAGTATTCACCATATCCCTACTTCATGGACCCCTAAGAGCTTATGTCTCATACCCTTCTTTTGTCCCTCCCTCCTACACAGGATTGGCGACCGTGTCAGTCGTGGGCTATACCAACGTTGGGAAGAGCAGCCTGGTGAGGAGGGGGTACACTTGATGCTTCAGGCGACACGCTGCGTGTTCATCCTGCTGAAAGAGGCTTCCCCTCCCTCTGGAAAATTCCCCCCTCCCCCTGCTGATCCGCAGACCAGTGCTCTCAGCCTGGTGAGGGAGGGAGACACTTGGTGCTTCAGGTGATCCGCTGCGTGGTCTTTCCCCTCCCTCTGGAAAATCCCCCCCTCCCCCTGCTGATCCGCAGACCAGTGCTCTCAGCCTGGTGAGGGGGAGGGAGACACTTGATGCTTCAGGTGATCCGCTGCGTGGTCTTTCCCTCCCTCTGGAAATATGCCCCCCCCCCCCTACCCCTGCTGATCCGCAGACCAGTGCTCTCAGCGGGCGCCCGCTCGTTGCCAAGGACGCCCTGTTTGTGACGCTGGACCCGGCGGCAAGGCGGGTGGAGCTGCCATCAGGGGAATTCTGCATCATGTCCGACACTGTGAGTAAATGCTTCTGAAACATTTATTTTTAATCAAAACGGGTGGATCTGCCATCAGAGGACTTCTGCGTCATATCTGACATTGTGGGTATTATGGTTTAGGGTCTCTAGGTAGGTTTTAGGGCATCTCGGCAGGGTATATGGCTTCTAGGTAGGGTTAAGGGCATGTCCGTAGGGTTAAGGGCATCTAGGTAGGGTATAGGGCATCTCAGCAGGGGATAGGGCTTCTAGGTAGGTTTTAGGGCATCTCCGCAGGGTCAAGGGCGGCCAGACAGGTGGAGCTACCAACAGGAAGTTCCGTGCCATGTCCGATATTGTGGGTTCCCCTAATCCCTTGATGATGACGTTATTCTCTCAGTTACGACTGGAGCCCGATACTATGGATACAGGTGTTTTGAAACGTTTTGTTCTCGGTTGTTATGGGGTCTGCATCCATGATTCACGATACGACATCCTCATTGCTTCAAAATGACACCTCTGGGCCCTGCTCGAAAGGCTCGGCCGCGTCAGCACCCAACTCGTCGCTTACAACATCCTCATTGATAGTGACTGTGTCAGTCACAGCTGGCTCAGTGTCCTGCTGCGTTTCCCGGGCCAGACTGGCAAAGCTGCCCCAGGAATACGCCTGTGTCAGTGACCAGTGTTTGTGTCATGTTGCTGCTCTGCCTGAGTCATGCTGCAGCTCTGCCTGTACGGTGACTGGTGCCTGTGTCAGTGAATGGTGCCTGTGTCATGCTGCTGTCCTGCCTGTGTCAGTGACTAGTGCATGTGTGATGCTGCTGCCCTGCCTGTGTCAGTGACTGGTGCATGTGTGATGCTGCTGTCCTGCCTGTGTCAGTGAATGGTGCCTGTGTCATGCTGCTGTCCTCCATGTGTCAGTGACCGGTGCATGTGTGATGCTGCTGTCCTGCTTGTGTCAGGTTGGCTTCATCTCTGACTTGCCGACGGAGCTGGTGGAGGCCTTCAAGGCGACACTGGAGGAGGTGGTGCAGGCAGGTGGGTAGTCTGTGGGCCAGCAGAAAGAAAGAAAGAAGACTACGCCCCGCAGGGGCGTGATGGTTAAGGAAACAACGCAGCATGGACCGAGGCCTCGTCTGCGCCGTTACCATTCCAAAGGGCCAACAGAAGGGACTGTTGAAGCTGTGCATGGAGGTTCTGACTTCTTCATGCGTTGAAAGAAGTATGGTCAGGGAGGTGGGGGGTCTCACGGCCTGCATGAGGTGGTCTGCATGAGGGGTACAGGCACGTGATTGTTCTGACAGTCTCTGCATGAGATGGAAGGCGGTAGGTGGGGGGTCTCACGTCTGGCTCTAAGCAGTTCATGGAAGATTTGAAATCTTGTGTTCCCTCTTTTGTGTTTTCAATGGTTTCGTTGGCATCTTTCAGTCCGACTGTCAATCCTACCTTAAATCCTGAACTCTTGATTTTTAACCCGAAACACCTAGATACCGGTACTATGAATAAAACACTGAACCCTGAAGACTGAACCCTGGACACTAAACCCAGATGTCACCCTGAAGACTGAACCCTGGACACTTAACCCAGATGTCACCCTGAAGACTCAACCCTGGACACTAAACCCAGATGTCACCCTGAAGACTGAACCCTGGACACTTAACCCAGATATTGCCCTGAACACTGAACTCTGGACACTAAACCCAGATATCACCCTGAACACTGAACCCTGGACACTAAACCCAGATGTCACCCTGAAGACTGAACCCTGGACACTAAACCCAGATATCACCCTGAACACTGAACCCTGGACACTTAACCCAGATGTCACCCTGAAGACTCAACCCTGGACACTAAACCCAAATGTCACCCTGAACACTGAACCCTGGACACTTAACCCAGATGTCACCCTGAAGACTGAACCCTGGACACTAAACCCAGATATCACCCTGAACACTGAACCCTGGACACTAAACCCAGATGTCACCCTGAAGACTCAACCCTGGACACTAAACCCAAATGTCACCCTGAACACTGAACCCTGGACACTTAACCCAGATGTCACCCTGAAGACTGAACCCTGGACACTAAACCCAGATGTCACCCTGAAGACTCAACCCTGGACACTAAACCCAGATGTCACCCTGAAGACTGAACCCTGGACACTTAACCCAGATATTGCCCTGAACACTGAACTCTGGACACTAAACCCAGATATCACCCTGAACACTGAACCCTGGACACTAAACCCAGATGTCACCCTGAAGACTGAACCCTGGACACTAAACCCAGATATCACCCTGAACACTGAACCCTGGACACTTAACCCAGATGTCACCCTGAAGACTGAACCCTGGACACTAAACCCAGATGTCACCCTGAAGACTGAACCCTGGACACTAAACCCAGATATCACCCTGAACTCTGAACCCTGGACACTAAACCCAGATGTCACCCTGAAGACTGAACCCTGGACACTAAACCCAGATGTCACCCTGAACACTGAACCCTAAACCATGATCCCAGATATCATTGTGCATGTCCTGGATGCGAGCTCTCCATCGGTGTTGGGGCAGCGAGCCACTGTCCTCCAGCTGCTTGCTGATCTCGGGGTGTCCCCGCATCGCTTACAACATGGAACCATTGAGGTGCGGGGGGAGGGGGGAGGGGGGGGAGTAGACAATATGGAACCATTCAGGTGCGGTCAGATGGGGTGGGTGGGAGGAAAGGGGAGCGTTGGGGAGCAGGTGGAGAACTGGATATTGGGGAGCAAGGAGGACATTAGGGTGGGGGGGAAGGGGAGCGTTGGGGAGCAGGTGGAGAACTGGAAATTGGGGAGCAAGGAGGACATGCGATGGAAGCTTGGAGGTCAGTGAGCGGTGAGGGAGGAGGGAGGGAGGAAGATAGACGCAGCTCGGCTGCTTTTGTCCATTCAGCACATGTGGTGGCTTGCTCCTTACCTGCAAGGCCACTTTGAACAGGCCGCCCCGTGGCCGCCAAAGGCCCGAGTGCGGCCAAACCGGACCGGCCCATGAGGAGTGGCCAAAGAAGCATTGCTGGCTACAAACAGGGCCTCCGGTCAGAGGCTGCAGTGTAGCTGAGATGTAGCTGAAACACGAAGAAATAGATACTGCTTGCCTGTCCAATATCCTGCCCATTAGCCTGTTGACCAACCTGCCTCCTAGCCTGTCTGTGGGTCTGTCTACTAACCTGTCTTGAAGATTGATGCATCTGGCAGCAGCAGCGGCAGCAGCAACCCGTTAACCTCCAGGTGGTGTGCCATGTCGCTTAACCATAAACTTTGTGTTTGAGGGTGGAAATCACCTAAAAAGTTAGAATTGCTTCACCAGAACCTTGAGAAGTATCAAAGGCATGACTTGCTGAATCAGGATTTTGAGCATAAGCTGCCCAATTTCCAGTCCAAAACGGAGTAAGACCTTGTGGATGAGGTGAAACTGATAAAAACTTATCCCAACGAACATGTTGACGACGTGATTCAGTGCTCCTCTGGCCTTGTCTCAGGTGTGGAACAAGTGTGACCTTCTGGGACAGACTGCAGGCGAGGAGCTCCTTCTTGAGCCCGCATCTGCCACAGTTGTCCCGGCAGCCACACCTGCTCAGCCTTCAAGCGTGTTGCTCGGCGGAAACTGGGGCGTGCCGCCCGAAGCTGATGGTGGTGCGGAGCGGCACACGCGCAGCTTGTTCTGGGTTCACTTCTGGAGGCTGATGGCGTGTCAGCGCCAGAGGCAGCCATGTCGGCTTCGGCGCAGCACCACCCCCAGCTCCCCATCCCACACCACGCACACGACCAGCTCCTTCAGCATCAGCACCAGCACCAGCACCAGCTCAAATCTCACCTCAAGCAGCAGCAGCAGCTTGTGCATCGGGCCCACACCTTGCCTGGTGTCCACACTTGAGCTGCAGGTCCTGCCCAGCAGCACAGCTAGTTCAACTAGCGCGCCACCTGCTCGTTCGTGTAGCGATGGCGATGATGAGGGCGCTGAGGACGGTGAATCTGGCAGGGTAGGGTGGCCATCATCTGGAGCTTCCGGGCAGCCAGATCAAGAGGAAGTACCAACCGCGCCAGGAGACCTGACACGAGAGAGCGAGGAGGTGGGGCCTGAGCTGCAGCAGATGCCCAGCAACAGCAGCAGCTGCTCAGAAGCTGCTCCTGCAGCAGGTCCCGAGGCCGAGCGAGGAGCCCTGATCATGCAGCGCCTGGAGTCCATGGTACGAACTGTGCACGACTCTGGCCCTTATCGGCCGGTGGCTGTCGCCACATCGGCTCGAGCGGGCTGGGGCCATGATACACTCCTGCAGCTCCTGGAGCTGAAGCTGAGGAAAGCAGGGTTCCTGAGAGGGTAGGGGCTGGAAGGCTGTAGGGGGCAGATTTCAGCACTTGGTAGGAAGCGCATCTCAAAGGAGGAAATCATTCACGAATCTGAACGAATGGGGGAGGAGGGGCTAGTGCTGCCAGATAAGTTCATCGGCCAGATGCCTCTCTTCTTTCTAGAAAAGTGATGTCAGGGAAATGAATATCCGTGTCCTGGGTTGTATCAGGTCGTTCGGAATCTGCGGATTTGATCACCCCTCCAGGGGTCTTGAATTTGGTAGTTTAATGGCATCCCCATGGACTTCAAAAATGGAAAACTGAGTCTCCTCAGGATGTCTACAGCCGTAGGCTGTGAGGATCATCGTAACATACCATTAGACTCAGGACTTTTACCTGTCCAGCAGGTCACGTCTTTAACCTGTCCAGCAGGTAACGTCTTTAACCTGTCCAGCAGGTTACGTCTTTAATCTGTCCAGCAGGTAACGTCTTTAATCTGTCCAGCAGGCAACGTCTTTAACCTGTCCAGCAGGTAACGTCTTTAACCTGTCCAGCAGGTAACGTCTTTAACCTGTCCAGCAGGTAACGTCTCTAACCTGTCCAGCAGGTAACGTCTTTAACCTGTCCAGGAGGTAACGTCTTTAACCAGTCTAGCAGGCAACATCTTTAACCTGTCTAGCAGGTAACGTCTCTAATCTGTCCAGCAGGTAACGTCTTTAACCTGTCTAGCAGGTAACGTCTCTAATCTGTCCAGCAGGTAACGTCTTTAACCTGTCTAGCAGGTAACGTCTCTAACCTGTCCAGCAGGCAACGTCTTTAACCTGTCCAGCAGGCAACGTCTTTAACCTGTCTAGCAGGTTATGTCTTTAACCTGTCCAGCAGATTACATCTTTAACCTGCCCAGCAGGTTACGTCTTTAACCTGTCCAGCAGGTAACGTCTTGAACCTGTCCAGCAGGTAACGTCTTTAACCTGCCCAGCAGGTAACGTCTTTAACCTGTCCAGCAGGTTACATCTTTAACCTGCCCAGCAGGTAACGTCTTTAACCTGTCCAGCAGGTAACGTCTTGAACCTGTCCAGCAGGTTACGTCTTTAACCTGTCTAGCAGGCAACGTCTTTAACCTGTCCAGCAGGTCACGTCTTTAACCTGTCCAGCAGGTAACGTCTTTAACCTGTCCAGCAGGTTACGTCTTTAATCTGTCCAGCAGGTAACGTCTTTAACCTGTCCAGCAGGTTACGTCTTTAACCTGTCCAGCAGGTAACGTCTTTAACCTGTCCAGCAGGTTACGTCTTTAATCTGTCCAGCAGGTAACGTCTTTAACCTGTCCAGCAGGTAACGTCTTTAACCTGTCCAGCAGGTAACGTCTTTAACCTGTCCAGCAGGTAACGTCTTTAACCTGTCCAGCAGGTTACGTCTTTAACCTGTCCAGCAGGTAACGTCTTTAACCTGTCCAGCAGGTAACGTCTTTAACCTGTTCAGCAGGTAACGTCTTTAACCTGTCCAGCAGGTAACGTCTCTAATCTGTCCAGCAGGTAACGTCTTTAACCTGTCCAGCAGGTAACGTCTTAAACCTGTCCAACAGGTAACGTCTTTAACCTGTCCAGCAGGTAACGTCTTTAACCTGTCCAGCAGGCAACGTCTTTAACCTGTCCAGCAGGTAACGTCTTTAACCTGTCCAGCAGGTAACGTCTTTAACCTGTCCAGCAGGTAACGTCTCTAATCTGTCCAGCAGGTAACGTCTTTAACCTGTCTAGCAGGTAACGTCTCTAATCTGTCCAGCAGGTAACGTCTTTAACCTGTCTAGCAGGTAACGTCTCTAACCTGTCCAGCAGGCAACGTCTTTAACCTGTCCAGCAGGCAACGTCTTTAACCTGTCTAGCAGGTTATGTCTTTAACCTGTCCAGCAGGTAACATCTTTAACCTGCCCAGCAGGTTACGTCTTTAACCTGTCCAGCAGGTAACGTCTTGAACCTGTCCAGCAGGTAACGTCTTTAACCTGCCCAGCAGGTAACGTCTTTAACCTGCCCAGCAGGTAACGTCTTTAACCTGTCCAGCAGGTTATACCTTTAACCTGCCCAGCAGGTAACGTCTTTAACCTGTCCAGCAGGTAACGTCTTGAACCTGTCCAGCAGGTTACGTCTTTAACCTGTCTAGCAGGCAACGTCTTTAACCTGTCCAGCAGGTAACGTCTTTAATCTGTCCAGCAGGCAACGTCTCTAACCTGTCCAGTGGGCAACGTCTGTAACCTGTCCAGCAGGTAATGTCTTTAACCTGTCCAGCAGGTGGTTCCCCACTTCTCCCTGCCCTTCAATTTACTTGCATTGTGGCTGACAGGGTGGCTTGTCCCTGCTAGCCCCAGCTGCCTTCCGCAGCTACAGCAAAAGAATAAGCACTTGAAGAGAGGTAGTACTCACACGGTTGCGTCATTTACCTTGGCTTGATGAAATATTTCCATGGCGCTACACTCTGACATGACCTCTGGGCCCTACTCAAAAAGGCTTTGCTGCGTTGGAATATATGCCGCCAAATGCAGCATGGTCTGCTTGAGGCGTTGGGCTGGCATGTCGTAAGTTTCCGACACTGAAGACCTCTAGGTCTAACCAGCCGTCCTCCTCCGCATGCTGCCTCTATGCAGTATTTCTTTAAATTCAAATCACCCAAACTTCAGGACTGTTTTAGACGCAGACACGCTGTAAAGGCCCAAGAAAGTTGTTTGATTGAGCCATGGTATTCAGTGATTATTAACCTCTGATAAGACCCTTAGGAACGAGGGGCACACGTTCAGACAATCTGGGCCGGATCAATGAATTGTCGGACCATCGATGGTCCCGTTGGTCAGTTGGTGACGGTACCAGTAGCAACCTGGCCGATTACTGCTTTGGCCTTCGATTTAATTACATTGAACAGGTGCAGATTGTGGAGACCCAGCGCTAATGCGAAGGGAACGCGAACGCTAACACAAGAGAATACGTTTAAATGTGGATGCTGACGTCAATGTTCAAACAGGACAGCATACCGGTAGATCACGGCGATAAGAAGCTACACTGCCACTGAAGATCAACGTTCAGCTTAGACGTAGCCACATGCGTCTCGCACGGCCATTTTGATATCCGCATTCTGGCAATTACAGGGCATGTGATGGACAGCTCGCCCGTGGAGGACCCATGCCCCATATGTCTCAAGTGCATGGGGGTCTCTTTGACCACCAGCTGCGGCCACAGATTCTGCCGTAAGCAACACCTCCGAATAATAAAACGATATGCTACCCAGGACGGCCACTCGGTCCCTAGCCGCACTTCATTGATCATGGCACGTTGGAAGAAAATCTCTGCGGGCATAGTGCTAGTTGCCATGCACCTCTCTACCGTAATACGGAAGGGGCCCAGAAAGAAGAAAAACAGGACATTGGCCTCCTCCCATGCCTGTACCTGGCCCTCCTCCTTCTCCTACCAGGAAACATTTATAAATGGTTACCGGTAGTAACATTCCATATTATGTCATGTAGGCCGTTGCCTGGCTGAGCACTTTTACCGGAGGCACTTCGTGGACGTTGGCGGGGGGCATTTCCAGCATGGCGGCGCCTCATGCCCTTACTGCCGCCAGCTGGTGCGGTGGTGCAGGCTGCTGCTGCCCCCTGGCGCTGCGCAGGAGGCGGTGGAAGAGCTGCAGCACTCAGCGCACCTAGACATCATGATCGGGAAGGTTGCCATTGAGGTTTGTGTGGAAGCTTCATGAATGGCCGATGTGGCCTGTGGTGGGCAATGTGCTGTTGCAGTATAATTACTGCTTTACATCGCGGCGCAAGATTCATGTAAATCACTGTCCGGATTTCTGTTCCCGACTGCAATTCCACTTTTTCTTGCACCCATGTAACTTACTGTTGCACCGCACGATAACCGCATTGCATCACACTGAAATCATCTTTCGGTGCAAGTCCCCAGCACTGGACATCTCACTTCCGATTTCGCAGGTGGTGCGATGGCATGGTACTTCGCGGCCCTGACGTGCAGCACCAGGACCCTTTGCCCGTAGGCCAGGACGCACCTCAAGTTCTGCTGAAGTGTACTAACTCTCATGCTCATGCTTGTGCCAGCTGCTGGTGGAGCGGGCGTCAGGCATTCTTGACAGCATCGCATCCGTCTTCAATGTGCCCAAGTCCAGGTGATACATCAGCCCATCAGCCCATCAGCCCATCAGCCCTGCGCTCTTGAGAGGCTCCTGCTGTGTCCTGAGTGTCTCTGCCTGCCGGGCTAGCTGTGCGGCAATCTCTGTCTGCCGGGCTAGCTGAGTGTCCCTTGACGCCCAATGGACTATAGGGAAACAGAGCCTAAAACATTGATACTGAAATTTGCAGAGCCTGATCAGCCTGGGGATGGCGGATGGGAGGGGGCTGGGTTCGCAGCATAAAGAATGAAGAGGCTAACTCAATGATGCGGCACTCTCTTGAAGGCCCTCCCCTTCCTTCGGCCATGCCTGGCTTGTCCTCTCCCCTGCATGAAGGATTTTTCGAGAATCCCTTAAATGGTTTTCAGATACCCCCTTCCTGCCCCTTCCCCCGCCTCAACCTCCCATGTCTGTTTCCCTTCCCTTGCCCCGCCCTCCCCTGCGCCCTCCTGCCACCTTCCCTGCCGCTGCTCCCATCCCATCATCCCCTGCCCGCTGCCCTGCCCGCACTCTAGCATCAAGCTTATCCACCGAGGGCGGGTGGTGCGCGGGGAGGAGCAGCTGAGGGCGCTTGCGGAGGTAGGCGCTCGCATCACCTTCCTTTCATCAAGGCCACCAAAGAGAAGCATGCGGTGGGTGTGGGGTCTTGGAATGGAACAATATGGGAATGCCAGTGTGTTTTCAAGTTTTTGGGTTGTTGGACACTAGACAGCCACTAATACATTGTCTTTGCTTGTTCAAAGCAGTGTCTGCGGGTTGTCCCTTCTGGCGGGCGATGGGGGGCAGTCCGTAAGAAAAGCCATTCAACAATTTCCCAAACTGTTGAGCCAGATGACAGCTTTCCAAATGTGGGCTTCAATTTCTTTTTCGCCCAGGAGGAGGTTTGATTTTGGGGGAGGCGCAACCTTGTGGGGGGATGGGAGGTCTCCTCAAATCAAATGCATATGGTAGACAAAGTGGACATTCACACGGGAACAGTTTATAACCCCTATTCCTTTTCTTTTGTCTACCCGTTTTAGTGAAGCCCACGCGGCGGAGCCTTTTAGATCAGGGCCCAGAGGTGTAGCGTCAGTGACATGAGAACAGTGCCGCACCGTTCCATAAAGCACCCTGAGAACTGCCCAAACCAAGGGTCGCTGCACTACGCACTGCTTGGCTCAGCTCCGTTTTGGGCAGCTATACAAGGTTTGAAGCTTGACTGACGTCTCTGCCCAATGCTCTCCCGCCTTCCACATGATATTCAGTGTTGATAGCATCATGAATCTGATTGGCCACTCGTGCGGTCAGGTCACTTACAATTTCACTGGTTTTGCTGTTCGTCGGGTGCTAGCAGGCACCTGGGCATCGTGTCTGCAAATAGCACTTCCGAGCACTCAACAAATACACATGTCATGCATGTGGTAGATAATGTTGAGGCGTAGACGTTTTCATAGGCTGGAACTTCCATTGCATTTCTTTTCCAGCCTTTTGTTTGTCCCTCAATTTTATTTTCCACTTTCCTCATTTGTTTGTCCTGCCCCCTTGTGTTTGTTTCCATCTTTCCTCCCAACTGTTTAGTTAGGCGCCCATGCGGCTGAGCCTGTTTGAGCAGGGCCCAGAGGTGTTATGTCATTGACATGTAATGCACCTATGAGTTGAGGGGTCAAATCTGCCAAACGATCCTCTCACTCCCCCTGCCTAGATCACTGGATCCCATGTTCCTGCCCCCCTCAGATAAGAGTGTGGCTTGGCTGCACCATGGTCCTGGCCGTGCATGGTAGCTGGAACTGAGGTTGCTCGACCCCTACCCACCCCACGCGTTCAGCAGGGCCCGCTTGGTATGCACCGTTCTAAACATGTCCCACCCATCAAACGCGTTTGCAGGCAGAAGGCCCATGTGCTGTGCCTGTGGCTGCTGGCCTTGCTCTTCCCTCCGCTGCGGCTCATGTTAGGGCTGGTAATCCGCGCGCTGCGCCCCCTACACTCCACGGTCTGGCTCCCTTTCTGGACTGTGGCCGTGGAGCCTGCACTGCATTTTGGGTGGGCCATGCTAGCCTCTTTGCACCCCAGCTTTAGAGGTCCACCGGAGCAGCCCGCCGGAAGGCTGTGAGAATCTTTCGCAAGAGTAGCCAGGTCCGAGCATCATGGTCAAAAACCGGTAGTACTAAAATATAGTGATGGTGAGACTATTGTTGGCGCTAACAGGGAGAGTACCAGGTAGTGAATTCATGATTGTTTAACAGTCGGTTCAGAACGCCTGTTTCCCCCAGCCGATCAACTTATCCTACAGTACCCGTTCCTTTCAAAGTGAGACCATGCACATAGGGTAGGAGTCGAAACCCAGCACACTCCAACCTTCACGCATGCGCAGTCCACAGCTGACATAACAGCGAATGCGCCATGCAACTGACTTGGCCACCAACCCTTTGTATCGAGCTAGTAAATTCGCAGCTCAGCCCTAGTGCCCCAGGCAGACTTGCCACTTCAGAAAAATAGTACACAGCACGTTCCACAAACATTCACACAACGAACATTGAGTTGCACATGTCTGTACAGGCTAAACACCCTAATAACCCCTGAACAGAGCCTTTCCGGCAGACCATAGCAAGCCACATTTGACGCCTGATGTTGAAAACATTGTGCACCAGATGCCCCGAGCAGAGTGCATCTGATGCCGTTCGTTTCAAACACACCGCATCTGATGCCCTAGATAACAAACGTTGAGCAACTTCAAGCCTGCTTGCTTAGTGCACCTTCACCACAGATACTCCGTATTCCTCCGGCATGCCTGCGCTGAGCTCCCTCAAGCCGCGCAGTGCTCCCCTCAGTTTGTGTGCGATTAATGCACCTTTGGCAGCCTCATGATCTTGCCGATGGCGATCGTGCGCCCCTCGTCACGAAGGGTGAAGCGCCCCAAAGCAGCCACATCCTGCGCACAGCGTCAGAGCAGGCGTTAATATCAGAGCAGGCATATATGGTCGGAGCAAGCCAGCATGGGGTGCCATGCGCCAGCTGTGCCATGCTACCGCCATGCAGTCTGACCAGCAGATATCAAGCTCCCATGCCCCTTTTGTGTGCTGCATGGATAGGCAGATAATCCACCCCGCACCCTGGTTGTCCAGGACAACACGCCAGACCTCCCTCCCCCCATGGGATTTTGCTGGGTGTGCAACATGCTGGTGGCTTTGCTCCATATGCATACCAGCTGCTCCGCCCGTTCCGCATATGCTACCAGCATTCACAGCCTGCCAGCACACTGCACATTCCACTGTAATACAGTGCGTCAGCTTGTACCAGTGTTTGGCTGGGGGCAGGGGGCAAAGTGTAGCAAGCCCTGCTGCATGGGCCACCGGCTCAAAGCCAGTTATGTGTAAGGTTTGTACCCCATCAGCCCAGTGGTGGCTACCGTGCCAACGGCTTGCCCAAGGTAGTCAGGTGCGCAAGAAAATCAACATGGAATGATGTAAGCCCTCCCAGTGCACCCTGCATTCCTCCCAAACTTAGGCCTGTGTGCCCCTCACCGAGAAGGCCTCGATACAGATTGGCTTGTCCAAGCTGATCCGCGCCATGCAGATTCCGCCATTCGTGACGAACCTGTCAGGAAAAAATGAGGAGATGGGTGCGTGACAGAGGGGCGGTATATTTCTGGCTAGACCCAAACAAGGACGAAAACGAATGCAGAACATAAACAGAGAGGAGCTGCATGATTGAGACGAGGCGCCGTCAGTACTAGGGAGCATATTCGGGGAAATGTGGGGAAGATCAAATGATAAGCGGTGGTATTTAGGGGAACTGCGTGATGATGTCGAGTGGTGAGAAAGGGCCAGCTAGGGGCACCGCACAAGCCGTAACCACCAAGACAAACAAAGAAAACCATAGGGACAGCCATGGCGTGCATGTGGCTGAAAGGGTAAATCAGTCACGATCAGAATTAGAAAACGCGGAGAGACACAATTCGAGTTTGTGATATTTCAACATTTCTACATTATCTAATGCCAGGTATCAGGAGCAATGAAATCAATAAACCGGTATGGCAGCAGCGGAAAAAGCTGCACAACGCACCTTGTCTTTGTGTTTTCCTGTTTTGTCTTGGGATCTACAGACGAAATCAGCTTGGTGACCTCACACTCCTCGCACGTCGTGTGAATGTGCAGCACTGCCTTGTAGCCAACCTGCACATGTGTGAACAGGTGTGAATGTGCAGCACTGCCTTGTAGCCAACCTGCACATGTGTGAACAGGTGTGAATGCGCAGCACTGCCTTGTAGCCAACCTGCACAGCAGCAATCAAAACATTTTTTTGTTTGTTGAAACAACTGATACCCGGCACTAGTCCTAACTTTGAAGAGTTTTTGATTGGAAGGAAAGTTGTCAGTTCATCAGAGGCTTCTTGTGAGGGGAGGAAGATGGCATACTTCTAGCTGGGCATAGCTGAGAGTTCTCTTCATTTAGCATAAACCCTTCTCCAATGACATCATGCTTCGACAACAGCTATCAACTGACAGAGCTCAGCCAGTCGTATTTGGACGGGCCCTGTTCAATCATATCTGGGGATCATACCCATTAATAGCATTTGTTGGTGTGCTCGTTTTTTCGGAGCTCAAATGCATGAAGGCTGTCAACTCATCCTGATGAAAAGCAGACCAACAACATTCCAATACATACGGCGTGCGCACTCTGCCCCAACCCCCCTTTTCCCTACACGCACCGTGAAGACTGGGTTGTGTTCCAGCAGCTCAATAATAACAATCTGCGCCTCGAACATGGTCACGCAGGGCACGGGGTCCTTGATGCTGCTCAGGACAAACCCAGACGAGATGTCCGTGTCCTCAGCACCTGAGATCCGCAGCCGCAAGTTCTCGCCCGACTGCGACATCTGCACCTCCTTCTCGTCCCGGTAAATAGCATCAATCTTCACCTTGAGCCTGGAACAAAACGAGCAGGGAGTGAGAAGCTTTGAACACACAGTCTGAGCGGTTAGGAAGCTGCTAACGATTCCAGTTCTGCATGCACAAGCATTATGGACTCAGTGGTGTCAAACAATTCTAGTTTTGCAGTCCACGCGAGCCGCAACTGCATGCCATCGACAGTATACGCTTGGCTACCACCTCTTTTGAGGACACAGAGGATAGTCGACCCTTACCCCCAAAATATGGACATGAATAAACAAGGCCAGCCGCGCAGCACCCACTTGTTTGGCATGATCTGGAATTGATCTCCAACCCGGATGAAGCCAGCCTCCAGCTTGCCCATGACGATTGTGCCCATCTCTTTCCACCGGTCCACAATCGGCAGACGCACCGGCGCCAGCGGGTTGCGCGAAACAGCAGCGATCTGGTCTAGCACCTGAGATTCAAAGGGTGGCGATGCAGGAGGTCAAGGTATGTTTCAGTTGGGATGATGTTTGATCAGTTGTAAGACGTTGTCAGTCACAAACTTGGCAGGCCTGTCACAGCGCTGTGCGTGTGATCTAATTTTAGCACTTCTGACATTCTAGCACACTCCAGCTGCCTGCAGCAAGAGGGCCTGGTACAGAGCCCCATATTTTGAGCAGAGGCCATCGGTAAATTGTAGTTTTGATCCCAATCGGCCCCGTGGTTCCTGCCCAGCGGGTCCTGATGTTGGTATAGTGCGCTTAAAACAACTGTCCCACAAGCAGCATCAGAGACTGGTCTAGATGTTTAATGCTATACGGGCCCTGAAAAGTCTCTCCCCAATGGTACATCTCACTTACATTCACTCCCTTTCTCTAGGCTTGACCATGCGAGGGATCTGGCTAGACCCACGTGGGTGCTGTCCCCATGCCAGCGCTTGTCCTAAGTTACACAAAACTCTCCACGATTTCCCCCCCCTCCTGACCATCCCCCATAATCATCCATAACCATTGGGCGTGAAGGTAATCCCTACATACAACCCAATTGTCTAGCTGCTTGTGCTCCCACTCTAGAGCCCCTCCACTCCCACTCCCAGGGTTTCTTTCAGTGATATTTGGAATTAGTTGTTGGTTACCAGAAGCAGGGAGTCCCTGGTAGAGAGCGCGACGCAGGCGCCAAAAAATTCCCAATCCTAATTATTTTCGAAGATTTTCGTAACCATGCGACCTAACCTCGGCTTCGCCGTGTTTATTGTTTCCTTACCACTTGAGTTACGACTCATAACCAGTAACCTCTAAAAGAAAACTGCCCATTCCACACTTCCCAGTCTGCCATTCTCACTGCTGCCGAAAGGACTCTTGTGAATCAGGCTTCGTCCCCATGACAGCCCGGCTGGAAAAACAATCAGATGACACCCCGGTAGTCTGGGCTCAAGTAACATTTCTTCATGACACCACATACCGGTATCATGCTTGGTGTCATAAAACAAAAACCACACCCATCCGGCATCCCGGCTTCGTACCTCAAAGAGTGACCCGCCCTCACACCAGTCACAGTTCTCCGGCTTGACCTTTTCCTTGATGTTGTGCCCATACAGCGCGGCCACCGGAAGGAAAGACACCTCCTTCTTCATGTTGTAGCCGCAGCCTTTCAAAAAGGGCGTGATCTCATCCACAATGAAGTCAAAGCGGCTCTTGTCCCACATGCCTGAAAAGAGAGCGTGGGGAGTAGGAACTCCAACCTCAACAGAAATCAAGAAACGACCGCTGCGGTGAATTATGCACACATGGGCATTATGCACACATGGGCATTATGCACACATGGGCATTATGCACACATGGGCATTATGCACAAAAGGGCATTATGCACACATGGGCATTACGCACACATGGGCATTATGCACAAAAGGGCATTATGCACACATGGGCATTATGCACACATGGGCATTATGCACACATGGGCATTATGCACACATTGGCATTATGCACACATGGGCATTATGCACACATGGGCATTATGCACACATGGGCATTATGCACACATGGGCATTATGCACACATGGGCATTATGCACACATGGGCATTATGCACACATGGGCATTATGCACACATGGGCATTATGCACACATGGGCATTATGCACACATGGGCATTATGCACACATGGGCATTATGCACAAAAGGGCATTATGCACACATGGGCATTATGCACACATGGGCATTATTGCACACATGGGCATTATGCACACATGGGCATTATTGCACACATGGGCATTATGCACACATGGGCATTATGCACACATGGGCATTATGCACACATGGGCATTATGCACACATGGGCATAATGCACACATGGGCATTATGCACACATGGGCATTATGCACACATGGGCATTAAGCACACATGGGCATTATGCACACATGGGCATTATGCACAAAAGGGCATTATGCACACATGGGCATTATGCACACATGGGCATTATGCACACATGGGCATTATGCACACATGGGCATTATGCACACATGGGCATTATGCACACAAGGAAACGTATCTGCACGGAAGCAAAATGTGCCCAAAGGGCAAAGCATGCCAGCCCCCCTTAACTCGCACCTCCTGGCAAGCAGACAGAGGGGCAGTCCAGCTTGTTGACCACCACTATGAGGCGGCTGACTCCCAACGTCTTGGCCAGCTGTGCGTGTTCGCGCGTCTGGCCACCGCGCATGAAACCTGTCTCAAACTCGCCCTGCACGCATATCAAAGCCACAGATAATCGGCAGGACAGCTAAGGACGACCTTAGAAAGCTGTGAACTAGGTTGTGTTTGGAGGGGTGTCAGAGACAGGGGTTCATTAAATCGGAAAATAAAAACTGGAGTGCTTTTGGGGGGGAGAGGGGGGGGAGACCTGAGCTCGTCTGGTGTTGGAATCCACAGCTTTTCAGCGTGCAAGCAGCTGCAGCTTGTAACTGAGGCAGGGCAGACATCCAAGCCACCAAACTAAGGCCTTGCATGACTGTCCTTCCAAGCAGATCCGCATGCCCATCGTATCTGCAGATCCTCATGATACAAGGCATCCAGTACATTTCTCTGAGCAGGAGTTATTGCACTGGTCCGGGGCTTGGGGGAGGGATTGTCTCATGAGAGGTTCTACGTCACCAGTCTCCAGGTATTTCCCTGCATGAGCCGCAGGTCCTTTGCTGTGCGGCCTTCATGAACACTGACAGCCCCCCTCTCACCTTCCGAGCAGATATCAGCAGGATCGCAACGTCCGCTTGGCATGCCCCCTGGATCATGTTGGGAACATAGTTCTTATGCCCGGGCGCGTCCAGAACGGTGTAGCGCTTCTTTTCCGTCTCGAAATGCGCCCGGCCGACCTCCACTGTGATACCCTTGGTTCGCTCCTCCTCGTTCGTGTCCATGATGTAAGCCATGTACCACCCCTCTCGGTTCTTCTCCTTGGCCTCCCTGCAAAAGAAAACAGTGTTCAGATGAAAACACTTCAGCTGCATCCCAGCCTGAGGCCCTGTGGGCCTCGTACAGCAGACCTTGTTTCCTGTGCAACCCGCTGGTCTGACTTAATTTTCATAAACTACCTTCAATGTTGCAAACACGGATATCAACCAAACTGCCTCATGCGTTCTGAACTCGGATCACTTTAGTAGACGGACAGTACAACCCTTCAGGGACACATCCGTGCCATGGTCAGGCTCAATACCGTCCCACAAAGGTGGTCTGGTAAACACGGACAGCTAATTCTACACATCGCATGGGTTTGCAGTGACATGGTGATGGTTTTTTGCATGGTCGGGGGGGCCCCAAGCACCCCGGATCTGCTGGCAGCCCCCCACCGCCCAGCATGCAAATTTTCCCCTCGCACCTCTCATACTTCTCAATCGTCCTGGCGTCGACTCCACCCTGAGGGAGCAAATGGGTGCAAGGGTCGACCCATTGTGTGATAAGGGGATAAGGGCAGGATTGCGCCACAGCCCACAGCATGCACTTAATACCAGGGGATAGTCTGAAAGTCAGCCTACAGCATGCAGTTGATGGAGGGATCGGATGGAGGGCATGACAACAGCATGCACTCAGCTCGCGGCTGAGAGCCAGGCTACGGCATGGTTGATTTACAAGACGAATTGCGGGCCGGGCAGCAGCATGAAGTCAGATCGTGGAGACTGGGGCTGAGGCATGCACTCAACGAGAGGACAGGCAGAGGGCCAGGCAATATGATGCACTTGGATCGCGTAAGATGGTCAGGCTACAGCTTGTGCTGATCGAGAGGACAGCCAGCGCACTGCAGAGGGCTGGGCCAAAGCATGTACCCAACAAGGAGAGGGCAGAGGGCCGGGCACACAGTCACACTCAATTGAGAGGACAGATGGAGGGCCCAGCAACTGCACACCATCAGCTCGTACCGTGAGGAAGAGGATCTGCCCTGCGAGTGTACTCTTGCCAGCATCAATGTGACCGATGAAAACGATGTTCAAGTGGTCCCTGCAAGCGACGGGGCATTGTTCAGTCAGATCTAGTTATAAACGCCAGGACAACGCTCTTGCTCGAGGAGCGGTGCACCCACCGCGGATCTTCGGCCATGAGCTCATCGTAGGCTTTCCTTATCGAATGCGGATCGTACTCGACAGCTGGCTCATCTGCGACCTCCTCCTTGGCAACAGGAGCAGCCGTCACCTTTATCGCTTCCACCTTCTCCGCCAGATCGTTTGCCTCAGCTACGCACACAAGAATTAACCACTCAGGGCTTGGTATTGTCAAAGGCCAGACAGAAGATCGGGACTTCCCCCCGGTTGCCCAGAGGAACAGACAGCTTGTACCCCTGCTTCATTAGAACCTTTGGCCAGGTACTCATACCTGCCGAGCTGGCTGCCGCGTTGCTGGCTCCAGCTGGCTCAACGTCTACATCCATGTCGTCTTGCGGAGGTCTAGCAGCAACTACAGGCTGCGCCACTGGCTGTGCTGCTGGCTTAGTAGCTTCCTGTGGTGCGTGTTGTGGCATCGCAGAAGGCTGCGGTGGAGGAGGCTGTGAAGCATATTGCAAAGCTGATGAAGGAGGAGGAGGTGGGGGCGGGGAGTGCATCATTGGAGCTGCAGGAGCTGCAACCTGGCGAGGCGGGGGCGGTGGAGCGGCGAAATTAGGGGCATAGTTGGATGCCCCCGGATTGAAAGCGAATCCTCTTGCATTGGGATTAAAATTGAAAGAACGAGGCGGAGGGGGTGGAGGCGGGGGTCCAGTAGTAGAGGCGTCAGCCTGGTCTTCCCAGCTATCAGCCATAGTACAAATATAACTTTACTCCGTCAGAGCCTGTATCCCAGGTTGTTCAGCAGAATTTCGGCATTGGCTCCAGAACCAGGACGTGGAGCCAAAATATTGTAAATCTAGTTTCCTAGCGAATTCCAAATACAGCGAGGGTAACCTACATGTGGCACGTGTAAGATAGTTCCGAGCCTGGGCGAACGACCCTGTTCACCGTTGCAACGCTGTCATTTCATTGCCATAAGGTTGTTGGATTCCGCAAAGCTCCTGCGGACAGTACTATTCCCCAACTTCATGTGAGCACAACGATGCATGTCTTCTATACATTCACAAATAATGCATGTCAGTAAAGTGTGCCTTGCCATATATCTGGCTGGTCTGTCAAGAATATCTTCTATATGACACAATTTTCTTGTCAGGCGCATTGTTATTGTCTGGAGACGGGTTTCCCTTGCAACTTCTTGCGAGATCTCAACTTTTACTTTCTCTTGAACTTACTGTATCTGCTCGTAGATTGTCATTTTTTGTATTTTCATTACACGCTCGCAGATCCAGGCTTTCAATGGCTCCCAATGCTGAGGGTGGCGATGCCCAAGCAGTTCTTCGCGAGCCTTGCCTTCAAGGCGTCCCTGTTGGTGACGCTAAGTTGATGAGGACACCCAATACAGATGTCTGCAAGCCTGCACCGAGATCTTTTGATGGACCCCCTCCATTTGGAAAGGAGGTAGTCGGCGAGCACCTGGCCTTATATCGTATCAAGCGTAGCCGCTGGCAGCAAGGTTGTGAGATAGTTGCATTCGACCCAGGAAACGGCAAGCACTGCATCGTTGTCGACGGGCATCAACTATGGATGTCGTTGGGAGGTTGCAAATTTAAATGGGAGGACACCCGCCGAGCGAATGCCGATCCCAACCCGAGTTTTGCTGGTTCACCCAGACGTGAGGACGCCGTTGGCCGCAAAGTCCGCGTGTTTTGGCCAGGTGGGCACTCGCACGATCTCCCCAATTGTCGTTATCGACTTTCGGCATGTCACATGAGGGGCAGCTTGCCTCATGCTGGAGTGCCACTCATGCCTGCCCCTCGAACGACCTACAAACATGCGGTGCCTTGCATGGATCTCCTGAATCTTAACTAAATATCTCCAATGCACATCATGCGCACAGCCTACCGACATCTTGTCAACACCTCTCTGCCTGCTCTGCATACCCCTGCAGGCATGGGTCGATACTACCAGGGTCTTGTCAAGTCCTACGATGCATCAACTGACAAGCACAGGGTGGATTACAGTGATGGCGACTCCTTGGAACATGAGCTGCGGCGTGAGGCGGTCATTTGGGTGGAAGGAAATGGGGGCAGTAGCGGTGCCTTTGGCTCCCCCATGAAGGTGTGCGGAGGCAGCAGCAACGCACAGCTCTTCTCTCCGCGGGCGACCATATCTTACGACTGTGAGGCCATGGCTGCAGCGGACGCCATGAAGACGCCTGCCATCTGTGACGGACCTCGATCCAGCAGGCGAGGCACGGCCCGGGGGGGAGGACACTTCAAACCGGAAACCATACCGTAGAACCACATAGATTTGGCTCAAAATCAATTAATTATTGGCCTGCGCGGTCATGGCTGCGCGCTAATAATAATTTAAAAATCGGCGCTATGCGAAGTTGAGATCAGGTTTCTGTCGTAATTGCTGCGCAGAGTGTCAGTCAGGTTTGTGTTGTGACTGTGCGGCGTTATATTAAATGAAATGCAAAACATTTAAGTGCTGCGCGGCCGTTATTTTAATGATTTTTGCTGCGCAACGATTTTTTTTGCTGTGCTGACCCTACATAGTATCAGTCATTTTTTAGTTTATGCATTCATTGTTTGTTTGGAAACCTTTTCATTAAGAAACTTAGGTTTCGTTTTAGTGGTATGTTCTTATGATCACAGGCTGAAATGTTTTGCAATCACTGGTTCGTTTTGCTTCAGAACACCTCAAAACAGCAATCGCTGTTTCGTTTTTGCAAACAGCCCGTGCCTTCGCTCTAGTAATTGACACAGCAAAAGTTTGCCCAGTAAGGAAAGCATTTCGATGCGAAAGGAGGTTGTCTGCAACATGAACGGTGCTACTTTTTCGTGGCGATTGTTTT
Organism: Limnomonas spitsbergensis; assembly: GCA_037349105.1. Classification (NCBI taxonomy): domain Eukaryota; kingdom Viridiplantae; phylum Chlorophyta; class Chlorophyceae; order Chlamydomonadales; genus Limnomonas; species Limnomonas spitsbergensis. Next base: position 3,263,021 of record JAYJMM010000038.1, read on the forward strand.
AGGGTTTGAGGCTGAAATATTCGTTTTTTGTTCGCTTTCTACCTACGGTCGATATTGTCGTGGAAATCAACCACGAGTTTCCTTGAAAATCGATCAATAAAACGAAATCGGACTGATACTACGGTATGTGGTATTACGGTATCCATAAAACAATGAAAATTAACATTGCAGAGCCAGCTCTTGCTACTGAGGGTTGCGGAAAGTCTCCGTATACCACATGCCAAGGCCGTGCCTGGCTGGTAAGGTCTCGCAATATCAGAGAATTTAGCAGCTGAATAATGGAGGCTGCACAGCTGTGTCCATCCGGTGCTGCCACGTATTATTAGCAGTACCGGTATCAACTTCCGAATTGGTACTCTGTGCAAGGACTTCCCGGTTCTCTATGTAGGTATATCCAACTAAAAACTTGCTGATGTTCTGTGCGGCCATTCTTTGCGGTATCAGCTTTTGGGCACTCGATGCATTAACTTTCCGTTATTTCATACAGCCATATATAAACATCTGCGTACCGCGCCACTGTACCGGTATTCTGTACTGCCATATTGCAACATCAGCTCACTTGCACTGTATTCAGTGCAGCCACGTTCACTAAATAACATCGCACTTTTCATCATGGATGCAGTTTGGACGCCACTGGAGCTCCTCACCCGTCGGAAAAAATACTTGAACCGTGCAGGAATGCGTCTGGGGGCTGCGTGGGGGATGACGGTACCGCTGCTGTAAAACGGGTGAAGCGTCTGTCCGGCAGTGCTTCAATAGCCGCCAGGAAGTCATCTGGGTACATGGGGTGTAATGAGGACGACGACGAAGACGACGGCGAAGGCATTGCTCCGCAGAAGCTGGCGGTGGGCTGCCGCATCGCCATGAGCGCCCATGGCGCCTCGGCTTTTGTCAGGGTGAGAGACAAACATTAAAAGGAATGCACCGGGGACATCTTTCAGTCAGAAGCGACTTCATGAGATCAACGGTGCATGCTCCATGAGATCACTGGTGCAGGCTCCATGGGTCCCAAGCAGTGCATTTCAATCACATGATGGGGCATGCAGAAGCCACTCGGTTGTTGCACCTGACTATTTTTGTCTTCAGTGCGTCGGCTGCGCACAGGCTGAGAAGCTGTGCAAGACTGTGTCACCTGGCCAGACGGGAAGTTTGCCAAGCTTTTTCAGTTAGATGCGGTGTTGGTGTTGTTCCTGCCCCCCACCCCACCCCGCCCCACCCCACTCCACTCCACCATAACACCGACCACATGCCTCCCACACCACTCATACACACTGCCACACTGCACTCGTATTCAATGCACACCGCCTCCTATGGGCCCTGCCTTAGGCACCGGAACCCTATATTTAAAAAGCCCCGCCTTCCTTTTGTCCTTCAAGGGCCGTATGTCTGGGTACCACCCGAGCGACGGCCGGCACAGGATCCGCTTTGATGACGGCAGCAGCCGGCTCCTCAACATGCGCGGCAAGCCGTTTGTGTGGGTGGCGCCCCGCAGCCACGCCGCCGGTTACAATCCAGCCTTGCACGCGGCAATCGCATCGATGGGTGCGGAGAATGTCACAACTGGGGAGCCATGCATCCCCGCCGCGGGCGCAGTTGTGACAGCGGCGGCGCTGTCCGCAAAAGAGGGGGGCCCAGGCGAGCCCAGGTACGGCTGTGGCCTGACGGCACCCCCGCCTGAGTTTAAGGCGCTCACAATCAAAAGGCCTGAAGCGGCCGCCGCCGCTGCCGCGCGGGAGCAGCGCCTGTGCATGTTCTGGCCGGCTGACGGGCGCTGGTACCAAGGCGAGGTGCTGCGCCACGACGCGGAGCAGGGGCTGCACCACGTGCTCTTCTGCGACGGCGAGAGCGAGTGGGTAGACCTTGCTGCGGAGACGCTGCTGTGGGCCCCCACGAACTGCGGGGCCTCGCTTCCGTTTGGGATCTGCCACGGTAGGTGGGAGATGATGGACAACTGATTGTGTGCGTGCAGCTGGTGTTTGTGTGGCCATGTGCCATGCACAGCACGCACCAACGCCATGCACAGCACGTACATATGCCATGCATAATGTTTAGTGCCATGCACTGTACATCCATAAGCCAGGTGCTGCACTTCCAAATGCCTTACGCCATACTTTCGTACGTTATGCATGCCAGGCGTCGCCCGGCATGTCTTCCAGTTCACTTTCATGCCTGGTGATCAGTGCTGTGCTGTGATTACTTCTCTTACGTTGGCTGAGTTGCGGAGTTGGGTTTCAGGCATTGAACTTTGAAAGCAAAGCTATTTTGATCAGCAAGGGACTGTAATTTCTGTTAGGATTTCTGAGGAATGGCGTAGTTGCACAGTTCTGCTACTAGTGTGGCCTTTCGACTGCCCTTCCCCGGCGCATGCTCAGGCAACGCCGCTCCGCACGGCCAGGCTGCCATTGGCTGGCGCGTATCTGTCTACCACAGTGGGCAGGAGGGTGCAGAGCTTTCCAGCGGGTTTGTCACTGACTACAATGACGGCCGGGGCGGCATGCTGCAGGTGGGTTCAGGGTTTGGGCAACACGTTTCAGTTAGGTGATGGTTTGGGACTTAGGCAGCATGCTGCTGGTTGGTTTTGAAAATTAGGTGGCACGCTGCAGGTGGGTGCAGGATTTAGGTCACTATATCTTTGGCATCGCATTCCAGGTGGGTGTGCCCTGGAACATTTGAGGTCGATGCCAGCTCGTCCGGCGCCGTGGCGCACGCTCCTGACTACAATAGGCAGCCTCGGACCCAGCCTGGTGCAGTATGCCCCCTGGTAATTGGGCCCCTGGCTGAGGGCCCCCGCTCATAATTTTGGTTCCAATAGGCCCAGTAGGTTTTACAGGTGGGTCAGGGCCCCTGGGACGATCTGTTCTCATAGTTTCCGTTTGTGTAAGCTCTCCACCTGTACTGTACAATGCAAGCTAGAGACATGAACGCCATAATATCTACACCGGGAGGTGTATCTTGGGGCCGGGATCTACACTAGGGAGGTGGATCTGTGCTCCAGGATCCACACGCCATGTTTGATCTATGGGGTAGGATCCATATCAAAAGGTGAGCCCATGGACCAGGACTGAAACCATAAGGCAACTCATGTGACAGGATTGTCACTATGATGCGGATCTATGGGCCAGGATCTACATCAAAGGGTGAATCTTGAGGCCAGGATCCACACTTAAAATCAGATGTGCAATTTAGGATCCACATCATCCGGTGAATCTTTAGCCCAGGATCCACACCGTCAAGCAGAAGTATGAACTATGATCCACACTACGGTATGAGCCGAATCTGTGGGTCAAGATCTGACCCCGGTGCCTGCCCCACTTGGTCAGGTGCGGTACGATGACGGCAGCGAGGCGCCAGTGCACCTGGGCAGTGATGTCGTGGTGTGGAAGGCAGAGCCCAGTGGCGGCGCGGCAGACACTGCCCCCACGCCGGCAGGCGGCATTGGGTTGCGGAGAGCAGGGAAACCCTTGGCAGCAGGTGCCCTGCACTGCCCAAGGGACAGCCAAGCAGGGGGCCGGGCCCTGACGGGGAAGACCAAGAAGGCCGGCAAGGATGTGGTGAGTAGCGTGCCAACCCGCTGATGATGTTCTATTAACACATGCATCGTGCCGATACGCAGAAGCTCATAGACTTTGCCTTGTTTTCTTGAAGAGTGGTAGGTTGTCTGCCCTAGACACCAGCGCCTCGTCCCACCTGTAAACTTGTATATTTCATGACGTAGCTACCTGTCAGCTACCTACCAGCTACACTCTGGCCTACGGTTAGAGGTCCCAGGTGGAGCCAGCTGTGCTGTTTGGGACGTTGATGAAGGCCAGTCAGGGTTTGGTCCTAATCGGGCCTGTGGCGGCTACAGGGTGAGCTGCCAATGCTGGTTTCTGATCACCAAAAAGAAGCACTGCCATTTCCCCTGAAGACGGGTGGTTGAGTCCCATCTTGAAGCTGGGGGAGAAGACAACTTGGGCAGGAGCCGGAGAGTGCCGCAGGGTGTCTATAAAATGTTTTTTTGTGTGAAGGGGGGGGGACATTTAGTTGAGTCACTCCGTTGCTCTGCATCCTCTACGGAGGCTGAGGAGCTTATGTTAGTTATTTTATATGATTTCTGAGTCTGATTTGAAGTCAGTAGTACCGACACTGGTATACATTGTGCTTGAGAGCCTTCTTTGGCTTGCCTGCCCGCAGCCTCAGAAGTCGCGCGTGGAGGGCGGGCGCGGAGGCAGGGCGCGCAGCAGCCTGCGGCGTCGCAGCTCCTCAGGCGATGAGGACGACGCAGCGGTTACTGACGACGACGACGACAATGGGAGTGAGGACCTTATGCTGATGGACATGACGGCTTCAGATAGTGACGAGGCGCTAATGATGAGCAGCGGGGACGATGCAGAGGAAGAGGATGGGGAGGAAGACACGCTGAGGAGGAAGCAGCAGCGGCCAGCGAAACGGCCAAAGCAGGGCGGCAAGGGCCGGCAGCTGCCCCCCCATCAGTCGCTGTCGCCGCACGCGCAGACCCCGACGCTGACAACAGCGCCTGCGGCAGGCGCCGTAGCGTTTCCCCTCACAAGGCCCTTCAATCCGTCATCTCTGATGATGCCGCCGCCGCCGCCGCCGCCGCTGACAGTGCATCGGTATCGACCATCCCTCCCAGAGTTGAGCCCCTCGGCTATTTCGTGGGCTGCCAGCGAGCAACGGGAGATGTGCCTGGCCTCTCCTAGCCGGCTGAAAGGCTTCTCCAGGGGCGCAACCACGCCCAGCCCCAGCACCAGGACCCCTGTCCCTGCAGCTCTAGCAATCCAGGCGCTCAACAAGTCCTCTTCCTTCCCTTCGCCTGTGATCGGCGCTTTGAAGCCAGAGATGCTCCCGCTGCAGGTCTTGCAGGCTCGCATGTGTACGCTGGATGCAATGTTGCGCCGCATCAGTACGGCTGAACAGCGCATGGGCCTTGCCCCCGTTCCGCCGCCGCAGCAGCAACAGCAGCGGTGCAGGAAGCGGACACAGCATACGCGATGCTGCTCACATGAGACGGAGAACTGCCCGCCACTGCCGGAGGTTGAGCAGTCCAACCCACTGCAACAGCAGCCGCAGCAGCCGATCGCGGCTCCCTCGTATGGACAGGCCACTGATCTACCGGTCGGGCAGTGTGTTCTGATAGCCCAGGTGACGGCACACAAGAGCGTCCGCAGTGTCCGCCCAGGCTGTGGGAGTCCGGCATTGGCCCCGCTCAGCCGAGGGGTCTCTGCAGGGACGCCTCCGCCCAATCAGCACACGCCCGAGTCGCCTGCAACGGCCGCCGCTATTGATTCAGTTCCGACGGTTGAAACGGCTCCAGCGGACGCAACTGTTGTGTCAGCAGCCCCCTCAGTTCTGACGGCGCTGTCAGAGAATGCGCAGGAGGTGCCGAGCCAGGCGTGCGGGTCGACGGCGACTTGTGTAGCAGGAGTCGCGGACACTGCCAAGGAGGGCGGCAACATGTCGGGCATTCCCGTGTAACATACTAGCGGCTTCTCACTGTCAAATAGTTGTTTACGTTTACAGTATTCTTAGACAGGATGCATCTGAATAAGGTGACATGAGTAGAAGCTAGAAACCCCAACAAACAGAAGCTTGCGCGTATATTTCAATTGGCAAGTGCCAGGCCACATATATTTGAGCTTGCCCCCCAATATTTCAATTTGCTGTTGTTTGCTTAGTGTGTGGCAAGAACTATTCTTTACCTTTGACTGCACCGCACGTATTGGTGTGCCTGTCGCTTGTTCGAATTTGAGGTTGGGAGTCAATGACGTTGACACCTCTGGGCCCTGCTCAAAAAGGCTCGGCCTCCTTAAGTTGGGAGTGTTCTCACTTTGGAGCTTTCTTACCTGATAAATTATCGTAATAAGGAATCATCTTAAAGCAAACTAAGAATCTGCATTCCCAACAATCCCGAGACAGTTTGCACTCCAAATCGGATCAAGCAACGAGACGTTCTGACCGTTGTCACTGATATGTTTCGTCTTCATCAGACTTCTATAACGAATGAACAAAAGTAATAGGTCATCCCATTGCAAGCACCAACACCACCAAACCCGTCATCCAAGGGCAATCCTTAGACTGTCCTAGTGTTTCAAGTACCGGTTTACGGGCACATGCCCCACGCATCAAATGTGATACTCTGATGGACTGTAAAAACTTCACAAGTCGACTACCCAATTGCATGGGAGCAGTCCTCACTTCTGAAGTTTGAGAACATTGACTTCCCACCCATGATCAACGGCCAGGCGGGGCCATGAGGATCGTCCCTTATCTGGATACAAAGCTTACTCTTTGTTTGCCGACGTGGCCGAGCTTTATTTAAGCATGGCCCAGAGGTGTAACTTCATTAACCTGGATACCAAGCAGGCAAGCACCCTTATCCCCATAAATGTTTGATGTTGATGACGTTACACACTGATCTGGGTCTGGCTCTAAAACTTGCTGCGTGGGCGCCCAACAGAGATGTTAGGAGAAGAAAATCAAATGCAAGAGGGGAAGGGGAAGAAAGAGTGAAACGCAGGAAAAGGAAAACACCTCTCCTCCCCTCAAAAAGGGGAAAAGATGACATGTTCGGTGCCAAGCTAATAGGGGTGAGAGACTTCACGCCCTTGGCTTGCTTTTATGGACTGCATCCCCTCGCTGAATCCCTTATATTTGGGAATTCGAGACATGCCATGTTCTTGATTTCGAGATAGTTTACCGGCAATGTGCAATTTCTTACAATATTGTCAATTTAAAAAGTGTTATCTTTGGCACTTGCTTGCTTGTGCGCCTGAATGCACTTGCTCAGGGATACCGGTACTGACAGTGCGGTGAGAATTATCCGCTACATCACCCCACATCTAATTTGGGACATCCCTAAAGTGTACGAAATAAGGGGCTTGAAAGTTGCAACGTAACATGGTTGTTGTTCACCTCATGCTTCAATTCAAAAACTTCTTAATGCCCTCAAACATCCAACGGCAAAAATGGAAATAACATGGACTAAGTGTAATGGTCATCAAAATAACTGACACGTGGCCTAATACAGAGTTTACCTGCACATTTTCATAGAACAAGCACCGCATTGTTTGTCTCGTTTTATACTTATAAGTTCATTGGGGCTTACATACCACTTAATTAAAAACTGGCCAGATGCCAGATTCATTAGCCCTTTAAACCCTTAACCCTCAACCCTAAATACTTGACCCTAAACCCTTAACCCTAAACCCGAAGTCACCAACACAATGAAAGCCACCAACAAAAACTAGGTTGTCGAAAGTAGGCAAGACAAACAAAGAAGGAGCAGTCAAGAAGAAAGAAATGTTCGGCTGGCACAAAGTGTTATGTTACCCCTGATCTTACATATCCCTCCAAGACGGGCCAGGCCAGACGCGACGTCTGCCTCTACGCCCCGCGCCTCGGTGACGCAGTGCACCCTAACAGCGCTATGACCTCCTCTGCCAAACACTGAAAAACCTCCCCAAATCTGAGGCACTTGGGCTACTGACGACGATCGTAAACATATTAAGTCGTCTTATTTGCCTTATTTTCTCCGTTTCCAAGAGCAGTCATTCAATCACACAAATGATTCGTTTAGCGTCAGACATTAGTCTTGTAACGCTATGCGAGCTGTGTGTTGGACCGCTGGAGCGCCCGGCATGCACGGCTCATCTTGACCGCTCCCTCTCCCCCTCGGATTCCTGCCCCTCGGGCTTCTCAACCTCAGAATCACCCTCCGCCTCACCCTCGTCAGCCTAGGACTCAATAGCCGCGACATGCGCCACCTCTGCAGCCCTGCCCTTGCTTCTACACCACCTCGAGACCTGCCGCCCCCAACCCCTCTTGGCAACGGGCACTGTTGGCAGATCCCCAGGTCGGTCCCCGTTTCAGCCCTGATCCCTCGCTGTCCCTCGCTTCATGTCTAGGGCTGGACACCTAGAGACTGCTTATGCAAGGATAAACATTGGACCCCCTATGGTACCGGCAGTTGATACTACCGACAGGATATCAAAAGACCCAAATGCTTGATTGCGAGCATTGTTTGTTTAAAAAAATCGGTATTTACACGATTTTCAGTTAATTTCCCCTTCAAAGCAAGCAACAATGGATTCACAACGCCAATTCGTGAGCCCTTCCAAATGCTGGAAGCACGAAACGAGACAAACAATCCGGGTACCATTTGTTGTTTAAGTTTCATTTTTTTGAATTTCTTTTCCCCTTCAATTCCGCCAGTATTAAAAAACGACTTCACTTTAATGGTACATTCACCCTTTAAGGCACTGATAATAAATTTGCATGGCTTCATTTCCCTCATTTCCGTCGGTTTCAAAGCTCATAATCATTACAATATGTTGCAACAGTCCCGGAAGGAGCCTAGCAACGACACAAACCGGTAAACCAACTGACTGTAACAACATGTTTCCGATTGGAGCCCAGAAGAAAAAGCCGTACACGGTCATCTGGTCCTCGGGAAAGGTCCAGTGCCGGTGTTTTAATGCTCCCGAATTCTTGAGACTGGGTAGGTACTGCACGGATCCAGTATATTGAAGGTTTCGGATTAAACTATCTGCAGGGTCGCCCCCATGATTCTTTAGTCAATGTACTGTTGCGCCAGAATGTTTGTGCAAAAGAAAGCTCATCTGTAGAGGCAAAATCGTGGCTAGTACGATCGACAAATTGACAAGTGTTATTCCCTTCCTTTATTACCAGTCTCCTTCGGCCGTGGTCCGTAATGTAGCTGATGTGTACTGTAGCAGAAGCGAGCTAAATTGCCCTGTGGATCCTACCTAAATTTGCCGCTGTACACTCGCTTGGTCTTGATGCGCATGGTGTCCAGGACAAAGCGCTCCTGCATCTGGTGGTTTTGGGGCAGCACAATCACCTGTTGGGGAACAGAAACATGGCGGTTCTTGGACGTCATCCAGGGAGGCCTTAAGATTGAAAAGGCAGTTATTAAACAAAACATGTCCGAAATTGTTGGGGTACTGGGGAGGTACTTTACGGATCCAGCAGGAATATATCGAAGGTTTCGGATTTAAAGAAGTCTTGAAGGCCTCTTCCAGGTTCAACCCTCTCCAATATCAGAGAAAAGTCAATGACGTTACACCACTGGGCCATGCTGCAAAGCTAGGCCGCGTCGGCGTCCAACAGCAAGGTTGGAAACTAAAGAGAGAGAGGTAAGAGACCCCCTCAAAAACAAAACAAAAAGTCCTAATCCCTAATCCAACTACCGGAAGCTAAAGACGTCTGGGCCATGCTCCAAAGACTCGGCCGCGAGGGCGTCCCACTGTCAGAAAGGGGGGAAAAGGAGGGGGGGGAAACAGGAAATTATTGCTCAACCAAAAATCAGGCACCTGTCCCAAGCGATACCGTCGGTTAAGGCCAAGACAAGTTAGAGAGCCAGAATCTCCATGCAAGTCTGTCCCGGAAACCATTATAGCTACAAACTAAGGCGGCCGTCATAGGTCGCATCCAACTCCCATCTTCTAGCTGCTCCTGAGGCGGCCTTCATGGGTCGCCTCGAACTCCAGTTTCTAGCTGCTCCTGAGGCGGCCTTCATGGGTCGCCTCAAACTCCATCTTCTAGCTGCTCCTGAGGCGGCCTTAATGGGTCGCCTCGAACTCCATCTTCTAGCTGCTCCTGAGGCGGCCTTCATGGGTCGCCTCGAACTCCATATTATAGCTGCTCCTGAGGCGGCCTTCATCGGTCGCCTCAAACTCCATCTAGCATCATAGGTGATGTCCCCTGGGTTACATTGCATGCCATGCCATGGGGACATTCTACACATGTAAAAACCTTATACAATTTCAGAGAAAAGTAACCTCACATCGGCAAAAAAAGTCTGGGATCATGGACCGGCCACAAACAACTAAAGAAGTGCAGGGGGAAATGTACTAAACCTGAATTTGGGGGGGAAATCAGACGTATGAAATCTATAACACTGACATTGGGTCCTCCCATAGATCACACGCAGACTCGCAGAGATCTCTGATTACGCAGCAGGAGGGCAGGAAAACTAGCCCTCTTTATTTCCAGGGAGCTAGGCCTCAAGCAGGACATTGAAAAACACGAAAGGAATGAAAGTATAGCTGTCAACTTCTCGTCGCGTTCAGGTGTGTATGCCGGTTCTCAGATTGTAGGACTGATGCTGGTTTTCAGACCAGTCTGCTGTGGTGGGGACAGGAACTACCCTGTCATCACGCTTTCGTTACTGTATCTCCTCCGCATACCAGTGGTTATTTTTGCTCTGCGCCAGAGCACCGTAGGGGGCCACTGGGCGGCCACCGCCAGGCCGATTGAGACCAAACTTTGACCGGCCTACGGCCGGCGGTCCAAGCATCAGGGCTTGCTGCGCCAGCCCCTCACAGCGATGAACCGTGATGAAGCTGATCTGTAGCTGAAGCGCGCTAAAGTAAACACTGCCACATACACCCAACGGCCTAAATGTCTTAAACGGTCGGGCAGCGAAAGTGCCAGTGCAAGCACAAGTGTAAGTCAGGATATGAAGGGTTTGGGGCTGTGTCCTTAGTTCCAAACCCATTTTTTGTTATGGTGCCTGGAGATGTTTCCATCCAAGGGTCCAAGGCGCGTCCTTGGCGCACAGTGAACTGCGAGATATGAACCCTATAAACCTTTAATCTTGCTTGAACAACCAAAAAATCATTCATCCATGTGGGTCTCACTGCCATAAGGCACTGCTCGCAAATAGCAGCAATACAGAAAGTACATGCACAGGCACAACAGTTTGCTATTTAGGGACTTTTAGCTGCACTGAAGCTACAACCTATAATGCAGCTGGTATGGCTGTGTGTAGCCAATCCAACCCTGTTGCTTGGGCCACCAGGCCGTTTGGTTTGGTTCCTATTTATGTAGTTTGACTTAAGTTCTCTCAAGTTCAGTTCTAAAGCGTTTTCATTTAGTTTCTCCTCTTTAGGAAGCGGACTCCAAGTACTTTGAGTCCGCTTTGAGTGCCTCTCCTTGGCAGCACACCGCACGTCCCCACCAGGCAGCACAGGTGCCTCTCTTTGCCGAGTCTGTTTAGTTTGTCTACTGCCTAATGGTGCAATAAGGTCGTCAAAATGCCAAGAAGTAGCTGACTGTCCCTGCATCCTGGCTGCCAGTCTACCACTCTACCACACCTTGCAATTGCTGCCGCGCTTGCCGATGAGGACTCCGCCGTTGAAGCCTGGAGGGATTCTGATATCTCGCATGGTGATATGATAAGACAAAAGGAATTATCAAACGCTCCGTAGTTAATTACGGATGGGACGGATTGTCCTGCTTTATCTCCTGCCGAACAGCCGCCGTGCTGTCGATGACCATCAATCGCTCAGATGTGGCCAATTATTTCCAGACTTGGTCTCATACAGTTGGGGGTTCTCTTCTGCGTTCCCTTCGTTAAGCAGACCTAAACAAAATGAAACGATGATGCTGCCGACCTCGCGTGGCGATTTCGAACATCTAATAAGGACTGATGGTTCCGATTCCGAGCGCTCCGAGCTGCGGCGGTTCCGAGACCAGCGACTAGCCGACTACCCTAGGGCCGAGGGGCCGAGGGTACGCCTCAAGCGCTACTTCGGACGCTGTGTGCGAGCTGAACATGGAATAATTAGACTTCATATAGCTCCACCACGGGTGCTCATATTGTATCAATATATAATCATGTGCAATTGTGCATGCGCACCTGAGGACCCAATCAAAGACCATGCATGCAGAACAAGTTTACATGTCAGCTACTGATGTACCGTAATATTGATAAACAAAAACAGTCAGTGGCGTCCTCAAGAAATTATGGGGCAACGGCATTAAGGGCCAGTCAAGAGGCAGAAGGACACAAAGTGAAATACTGACAGTCTGACTGACGGAGGACGTGTACAGGTTGTGCCCCGAATCCTCGATGCCATGCAATAAGTTTGTGACAACATGGGAGGGGCGGAGCTGAGGGAGTTGGGGCATGAACCGTCTGTACCAGACCAGGCAAGGGGGGCGATCGCCTGGGAATGTGTCAATGACATCACACCTGTGGGCACTGTTGAGGGTTAGTCTCTAGGGATTCTGAGGCGTCGGTGTCGTTTGCCTTTCCGGCCTTCTCTTTTGGTCCTTCTTTTGTTTGTTGTTGTTGTTTTTTGCCCCCTTTTTAGTTTCTTCTCTTCTCCCTTCTGATCAGTGGGGCGCCCTCGCGGCCAAACAGGGTTGGGATACGCTTGTGTTTGTGGCCTTTTTTTTGAGAGGCTTTGTTCATGGCTACTCTCCAGTGGAAGTCAGGTGTCGGACTTGGTCGTCTGTGCCTTCCCGGCCTCTCCTTTTGTTCCTTTCCCCCCTCATCTAAGGTTTTTATTTTCTCCCTTCTGAACAGTTGGGAGTCGACGCGGCCGAGCTTTGAGCGGGCCCAGAGGTGTAACGTTATTGACCCTTGGGCGCCCGGCTGTCTGGTCGGGAGGAAAATAACTAAAGGCTAAAGGAGAAAGGAGAGAAACAGACGGGAAAGGCCTGGGAATGTGTGTAGAGAGAAATTGCGTTACTGAAGGGGAATGAGGGTGGGCCAGCGCACTGAAAACGTGCATGGGCTTGCTGTGTTGAATGTAGGTACTAGCAGGGGGGCAATTGCGTTACACTTCTGGGCCCTGCTCAAAAAGGCTCGGCCGCGTGGGCGCCTAACTAAAAAGAGTTGGGAGGAAAGATGGAAATAACACAAAGGGGCAGGACAAAAGAAAGGAGGAAAAAGTGGCAGGGCGTACTAGCAGGTGGTCCTACCGTAGCTGCACGCCATGATCCGGACCAATTTAGTCCCGTTACTCACCGCCCGTTGCTTGTTCAGTCTGGCACTCATGCAACCGCTCATGCAACCCGTCACAACCTGGCAAATGTAGCACCAGCAGTAAGCATGATGACACAAAACACTGTCGCGAAATGAGCGGTGGAAATCCAGCGTAAGCGCCGACTGGGCGAAAGCAGGCCAGGCCAGGGGGCGAAAGAAACAGAAAACCGGAAATATAGAGGAAGTGCGTTCGTGTTCGATCGTCTTTTTTATGCATGATACAGACGTCAACGCTCGATGATGATTGAGAAATTGCCGATTTATCCACCCTGCTACGGCGCATGCCGACTTCAAACGGGGAATGAGAGTACCTTCGAAATTCGTTGCCCGAGATCCCCCCCCCTCAAGGCACCCCAAGGACCAGGGTTCAAAATCCGGGCACGAGCGCCACGTCAGCAGTCCCATCCTCCGAGCCCGATCCAGAGATTCGATACGACCCTCATTAATCCACCCATCTCTATACCTTAGCGTTGACGTGCAACATGCAGTTCAGCCAAGCCAATGCCCGCGCCCTCAGATTGCCCGCAGCATCAGCGCCAGGCCTGCTGAAGCCTGTAGCTCGCTGCGCCCGTGTGGCACCGACTCGGTCCGTCGGGAAAGATGCCGCAGATGGTTGGCTGGACCTCACGCGTTTCGTCAGCGGTGGAGGCGGTAGCAAGAGTCCGTACGATGATCTGGCCTCAGAGATCGGGAAGCAGGTACCGGGGTGAGGGAAGCAGGGCGGGAGGCCCACCCATGCCCCAAGTGGGAGCCATGCATCGCTCCACTAATAATTTTAGCTCTCCTCGGAACCAGTTTTCGCCATATCATTCTGTTGACGTCCTAGCATCAAACAGCCATAGGCAAAGGGGACCTGGTGTACGGTACCATGCTCTCTTGCTCTGACCACCGGCTGTAGGCTGGTCAACGTTTTGTCCCCATCCGCCCAGCGGTGGCCGCCTGGTGGCATTTTTAACTTACCTGAACAAAATTAGCACTGGATCGCTATCACTGCCATGCCACAATGCTCGGCCTGTGCTTGAGGTGAGTAGGGGCTGTTGACCTGTTGTATAACACTGGGAGGCCAACAAAGTCGATTGTTGAAGGGGGCAATTGCAGGCTGGAGATCCATTGGGGGCTATTCTCCAGTGTCCACTCACGCAGACCAAGGCAACCAGATGATAGATGGTCTTGTGTGTGGATTTGATCCTGTGCTCTGCTGATGACGTACCTAGCGAAAGATGCACCCTAGGTACTCATCAGGAATGCACCATAGATAAAATCCGGACCTCATCCATAGCATGGCCAATGCATCATTACGCTACACTGACCATCGCTGTATTGAACGTGCTGCTCGGATAAATGTCGCAGAGGCTTGTGCTGAGGTTGCATGAACAGCCAAAGACTGCATATGACACGCCCTCCCCTTGGCACATCAGACTGCATCATACATCCATGCACTTTGTCATTCCCGCCCCGCCCCACACGGCCGAGCGTTCAGTAGGGCCCAGCGATTATGCACCAATCTAAACATATCCATGGTCGGGTGTTGTACTAAGGGTAGTCGCAAGCCTTTCTCGAATGGCTAACCTCTGCCGCCCTTGCTCCTTTTTTCAATCCCCTTGACATGGCTGTTTGTAAATTCAGCTGGATAGCCTACCTTGGTCGACCCCGCCCCTATTCTGAATTCCTTGTTCGTAGGTGTATGTAGATGTGGCTGGATGGCACCTGTACACCCGCGACATGAGCGCTAATCCAACCACCAAGATGAGCCAGGCGCTGGCTCTTGAGTTAGGTCCCAAGGTATGCTATGCACGTACAGTGGGAGCTATCAGGTAGATTTGCTTTACCTTCCCTCATAATTAGCGCTGCTTGAGGTTGAGGGATCAATGGATTTACTGCTTATCGATTGTCCACGCCAGCTTTCAGTCGGAAATTAAGGGCTTTTGTCGACAATTGGCCCTGAGGGCAGCATTAAAAGAAATATTTGTTTGATGCCCGAGGGAAGGCAAATCAGATATGCTTCCCATATCGAACCACCTCTAAAAATTCAGATATCAGTACCGGAATATAACCATTCATTGTAATTTGAAGGGCAGCATGGTGATTAATAAGCTGGCACACAACTACTCGTACATGAACCTCCCCGTATTCAAATGCCTGAGTTTTACCAGTCAAAGCACCTGATACATCGTGCAACCAGCCAACTCGTATTTTCAATACTATGTTCAAAAAAAATCGCAACATTCGTTCTCAGCCTCTGCACATTGCGAGATTTTTTCCACCTCCACCCTGGCCTGTTTTGGAGCGCAGGGTTTTGAGATTGTGCCTCCCCTCCCATAGCCCACCAGCACTGTCCTGCATTCAGTCTCGTGCTTTTATTCCCACTGCCCATGACCACTCACACATGCGGTGCACCCCCTTACCCATGCTGCCCGCCTGCACCTGTTCCTCACCTGCCCTGCACCTGCTACTCACCCGCACCTGCCCCCACCCTCTCACCCCTGCTGCCCACCTGCACCTTGTCACCCCGCACACCCACATCCTCTCAACCCTGCTGCCCGCCTGCACTTTGTCACCCCGCACACCCGCACCCTCTCAACCCTGCTGCCCGCTTGCACTTTGTCACCCCGCACACCCGCACCCTCTCAACCCTGCTGCCCGCCTGCACTTTGTCACCCCGCACACCCACACCCTCTCAACCCTGCTGCCCGCCTGTACTTTGTCACCCCGCACACCCGCACCCTCTCAACCCTGCTGCCCGCCTGCACCTGCCATCCCTCACCTGCCCTGCACCTGCTGCCCACCCGCACCTGCCCCGCATCCTCTCACCACTGCTACTCGCCCGCACCTTGTCACTCCGCACACCCGCACCCTCTCACCCCTGCTGCCCGCCTGCACCTGCCATCCTTCACTTGCCCCTGTTGCAGGCCAGCCAGGGAGCGCTGCGTGAGGCGGATATCTCGGCAATACTGAAAAAGATCCCCATCAAGGCGGGGGCCGGCAAGATACAGGTGTGCATTTTTCTTTTTTGTGCTCACTCAACCGTCCTTGGGAGACTGGTGGACAGTGGCCATTGGGCCAATAAGGGACCAAACCTTGACCTGCCTACGGCCGGTAACCCAAGCAACAGGACGTGGTGTTCCAGGGCCCCTGGCTGACCTGCGGCTTGCATGTAACTGAATCTAGGTTTACCGGTAGTGCGATAAAAAATCTGGTGGGCCTGCAGCCTTAGGGAGTTGGGTGCAGGAAGAAATAAAAAATACTCATTAAGTAACGGCTAGTTTGACACTTATGGCAGTCTTGGTCTGGTGACCAATTCAAATGGCAGTAGCAAGAGAAACCTTACCTGGCAGTAGCAAGAGAAACCTTACCTTGGCCGGAGTTGCCAGAGAGGTATCTCTGGCAGATTCTGTACCCTGGCCAGCAGGGACAAAAGGACTCTTGAGGATAGATTTTCATCAGGACAGAAAAACTGCTTCCTGACGTCGGCATCGGCTTACCTTGGTCCTGCGGTTTATTTTGTCCGCTGGGTAGTGGCTTTGACTCGGCTCCTCTGCTGGCTACCTTCCTATTGAAGCCAGTTGCCCCCAGGATGATCATTATTATGACCAGGGAGTAAATCAAGGAGAGGGGTCTTGGTTTTGCCTTTGCCTGATTTAGTGTCCTGTGGTTGTCCTGAATGTAGCTGGCACTCTGCAGGCGCAGGTGGTGTCGGTTACGCAGTTCGGAGCCGAATCATGAGGCTTAAAAACTCCCAACGAGCAGCAAATCTGTGCATTACCGTAAAACAGGATAGGGTCCGCGCAGTCGTGCACCCCTGTTGAGAACTGATATATAAAATTCGTCGTGCAGCCAAAACAATGCTTTACTCAACGGATGCGTAGCTGGGTTTTTTGATATTTGGTGCCGGAAACACTACTCCGCGTACCCCCCAAAATAGTCGTTAATTATTATTCTGTCGCGCACCACTCCACGCATCTCCAAATTAATCAATTAAAGGCAGGGTCAAACCGGTTTTACTTCCTGCTCAATTGTGAAAATTGCGCCCTGCCTTGCTACCAGGTCACGCTGTTTGACACGATTTTCATTCAGCCTTGCGATCACTGGTTTTCACCTCATGCAGCCATGCAAGCTGCAGGTGAGCAGTTGTAATTGTGACAACTGCGCCCTGCTTCCAGGTCACGCTGTTTGACATCACGCCATCAATGTGTGTTGGAGACCTCACGAGGATCCTCGAGGACTTCGGAAGGGGGCGCTGATTTCTCAAAAACAAAATATACCTTCAATGTCTTGATGCCCCGGCAGCGGGCGCTGACTTCCAAGCATGAACACACAAGCTGTTCAGGTCTGCCCTGGCTGCTAGCTTTAAGCTGTTGTTTGTTCAAGCTGTGTGTAATATGCCATGTGCGCAATGTGTTGACACCCGTTCCGGTGCCATAATGGGGACCGCCTGCTCAGGGCCACACAGTAATATGCGGGCTGGGGAGACTTTTGCAGAGCACTCTGGCTTCGTCTGCTGGTCTTGTGAATTTCTTTTGAAGTCCAGCTGAGCCTCATATTTGATGCATGCGACTGGTGCCCGCAATCAAGCACTACAAAAATAGGACATCGAGCGTGAATAGAGTGCCCCTTTCGGAGTGCAAGCGTACCATACCAGGAGTGTGTGAATTAAATCATAGCTCAAAAGAGAAGCCCCAATAAAAAGCATGGGACGCTACAGAATGTGGGCGCTACATTGGAAAGTTGACCACCGCCTAGACATTAAGGAAAGATACCGACTGTTGAGCAAAATCTCGAGATAATCCCCCCTCCTCAACATGCATTGTAAGATAAAGATTTTTCTTAAAATAAAACGCCCACAACTTCGCATGTGGCCTGCACCACAGCGGTACTCCATTAAGCTACGGTACTCGGGAAAGTCTGGAGAGTGTAGGTCAAACTGATGACATGTGGTCTGTTCCGTAGAATCTCCTAGACTTCGCTCATAATTGATTATTGGGGTGCGCAAACATGGCTGCGCGCTAATATTAATTCAAAAATTGGCGGTGCGCGGAGTGTCAGTGAGGTGCCCAAACAACTATTTGGGGGGTGCGCGCGCTAAAAATTAATAAACAGCAAATATAAAAATCGCGCGCTCGCGCTCGTTATGCACCCCATCATCTTAAGTTGTAGAGCTTGACGAGAGCTTTCCATATCTGGTCTTAATATTGATTTTGGCCCAGGGGGCTGGGAGATACGGAGGGGCAAAGTGGGGGGGGAGGGGGGTAAAAAAAAGCATTTTAGGATTTTTCATTTTTAGGGCTCTCCTTCATTAGGGCTCTCCTTCATGGGAGACTGTAAAAAAAGTGTGCCTAGAAAAAAAAAGTGACTAAAAAAACAAAAAACAAAACAAAGACGCGCAACAGAACCTACTATGCCGGCCAGGACGGCTCACGACGCTCAGCAGGCATCGGGCAGGCGATCAAAAGATGCGCATTGACAATGTGATTATAATGCACTAAACGTCGGGTGTAGGCGATATGTATTCGAAAAGTTATTTCAGTCGCTGCGAATTGGGGGCCGATGACATCTCTCGCCGGCCAACCACCCATGCTACATACCGAAACGAGTGGCGACGCTCGGCATGCACGGCTTGGGTTGCAACCCAGTCTTCCGCCTTAAGCGCGGCCTCGATTAAAAGCAGCGCATTAGCAATGTGGTTATATTGTGCTCAACGTCGGGTGTAGGCGATATGTATTCGAAAAGCAATCGCACATTATGCGCTGCGCGGCGATGACGTCGCTCACCGGACACCCAACGAAACTAACTGCCCATGAGTAATGCCGTACAGGTGTCAGTCGCCTATCGCCTAGCATAGACGAGACTGATCGCGAGTTCGATACCTGCTGGTTGCAGAAATAATTATTGCAGACCGTGCGTTTAGTGCACTGACACGTTGATGGTCGTTGAACCCTTAAAGGGTTCAAGAAACAGAAAAAACACAAAAGAAACCCGGGGAAGATGGCAAACATCCCCACGATTAATGTCCTTACTCTTCCAGCAAATATTTGACATCATGTATGACAATCATTTTTTTTTAACGAGGGCCAATTCCTTGCCGAGCAGCATCCCAAAAAACCAAAGACATTATCTGCACGTACATTTGCCACATATTTCATGTTCCTGCTAAACAGGGGCAAATCATTACTTGCTGTATTACATCTCAGCTGCATACATTACATACATGTCTTTCCAGTAACATATTTCAAGCTGACACTGACATTCTGCAATGGAAGGACACATCAGCTTTCACACCATGTGGAATAGGGTACCAGACAGCACGCCTCCCTTCTTTTGTATTTACCTCAGGTTACCCATTTCAAACATTACACAGTTTCATTCATCTCAGGTCGAATATTTCAGTTTCCATCACAACATACGTTACAGACAACCCGCACCATTTCATGACACTGTGTGCGGTGTGTGATATGGAGTGCGATGTGCAGGCGCTGGCCTGGAACACTAATATCATTACTCAGCATCCCTGGAAGTTCGAGGAGCAGTTGAGGCAAGGACGGACGGAAGTACATCAAGTCAGTCCATCTTTCAAACATCCCTGTTCATCAGCCTCACCATCCCATCGATTCCTGCCTGATGCCCCTCCCAACCCAACACACTACAGCCTGACACCATGCGAGCCTTACGCCTAGCCTGCACACACATGCAGCCTCTACTAGGAAATGGCCCAGTTGCAGTGCACTCCATCAGGCTACAAAGAATTACATCCGTCTGGGAAACCCATAAACACAACTCCACACACCTGCATCATGTGCGCTGACCTAATCTACATGAATACAGCCTAAAATTAAGCCAAGTACTGACTGATGCGGACATGGCAGTACTGCATGCGTGGTTCATCCTCTGCACTCAGAAGCCACCAAATTCCTGCATTGTCAGACATTCGCCTTTTCGGAATTCTGCTACAAGCCTGTGTTAAAGCAACCCATGCGCCCCACATAAGGAAGGACCCCAATCAGGGCAGGCTGGCGCCTTTACGGACTGAAACACAATCATGGCAGAATGCACGGTGTACAGCAACAACAACCAGTGGAGGGTGTGCCGCGCTTGCGTAATACCAAATACCCGGGCGCAGCGTCTCATCCGCAGCGTCCTATTTGAGAAAGCGTACCAGCAAAATCTCATGGTGTCAGGCATGGAGTGCCTTGCATTGCAGGATTACATACTTGTGGAATGTCATTGAGGTTCCTGTTCCTGCAAGTTGAGGTATGTGACCATGTGTTTCACTGACTTTGGATGTGTTATCATTGCAGACATCTTCATTAGGCTAGTGGTAGAGGAATCAAGTGCAATGCAGTTTCAGTGCTTCCAACAGATGCCAGAAACCACGCAGTTTCCAAAGTGTTTCATCAACTCCACCACTGTTTTTTAAATAAAAAGCCCAGTCATCACTTACATCATAGGTTGCCATCAGGAACCAAGGCCTGCCATTACCAACTTCCAGCCTTCGGAAAATTAACCTGACGGGTGCCAAAGATCCCCATGATTTTTTTTGAACATCAGATTGAGAAGATAGCTACCGTTACATTCCTACTGGCATTTGCATCATAAAAAATTCCATACAGAATACCAGACCCTTCCTGGCATGCAATTTTGGCATGGGGGGGTGCCATGGCTCTGGCACCACATGCACGGCTGTGCGTACACCCATTATGGACTCACACGGTGTAGCTGCATTGGTAGTTGCTATGAATTAAGCAATGACAACCTGCTGTGAGCATTGTTTGAAGGTCTTAAAATTCACAGACAACCCAGTGGCCCTAAAGAATCACCAACAGGGGAAAGAGTGTAAGAGAGGAGCTGAGAGGTTTACCAAGGAGCACTCGACGAAGCGACAGCTCACAATCACATCATTATATTACTCTTATACTCCTGCTACTCCTTCAGCTCTTGCTCCGGCTGCTGCTGCTGCTGCTGTCGAGCATGCGGCTGCCGTAGAGCCTCTCGCTCTAGCAACAGCTACTGGTCCTGCTGCTGAGGCTTCACCCGAGAGCCCACAGCAGCAGCTCCTATCTTTGGATGTAGCGACCCAAGCGACCCCTGATGTTGTGGTGTTGC
The DNA here is from genome assembly GCA_037349105.1 of Limnomonas spitsbergensis. Taxonomy (NCBI): domain Eukaryota; kingdom Viridiplantae; phylum Chlorophyta; class Chlorophyceae; order Chlamydomonadales; genus Limnomonas; species Limnomonas spitsbergensis. Next base: position 3,283,914 of record JAYJMM010000038.1, read on the forward strand.
GATAGCTTTCCAGCTGCCCCGGCTATGCACCTCCTGTCAGCCGACCCTACGCCGCAAATTGGCCATTTGCGGCTCACAGGCCCTGCCATCAGGCCTTGCCTTTTAAGTTCGAGGAGTCTGGCCTGCGGTCTGTGGACTGTGCCGGTGTCCACCAATCCTTGCACCAACAGACCAGTGGCTTGCACCATCTGCAGGAGCATCGCGGGCACCATCCGCCCTTATGTGTGGAGCTATCACTTCCTAGATCACATGGAGTCAGCCCACCCTGGTCAGGAGCTGACGGAGGCAGATGTGACGAGATATGCCATCAGCGCTGAGGAGTTTGAGGGGGGGGTGGGCAAGGAGCTCGCCAAGAAGCAGAAGACCAAGCTTCTGAAGGAGCACGTCAGCACGCTCAAGTTAGATGCTAGTTTGCTGCCACTCGTGCGAGAGTCCGCTCGTTTCTGGAGCCTCATGGTCTCTAGCGTGGAAAGGTAGCTGACAGGTGGTAGCAAGAGCATTGGTATATTCTTTTGTTTCACCACTTAACATTTGTGAACCATATACATTTATCAACACCATTAGAAGCGCACTGTTGCGCTGATTAAAATTGACCCCGCTCCCTCCCTTGAATTCTGATTTTTGACTGAGAAATTAAGGTTTTACAAGGTTCCGGAGGCGGGGGGGGGGGGGTAGCCAGGGGGCGTTTCACATTTTTTTTATGATGGGATCTTTGACTTTTTTCTTGCCCCCCCCTCGGCCCGACTGAAACAATCTTTTCGAGGGGTGCGCGAACCCTAAGCGGTTTTACGGTGTAAGTGCGGAAATCATGCTAAGCCTGCCCTCCCTACATTCGAGATTGCAGAAGTTGTGAGACCACTTACTTCAGTTTTCTCACGCATATGTAAGCATCTTATTGCGGCCGTGGGAGTGCTTGTTGATCGTGTGCCTTACCTGTTCCTGCTCGCCATTCATCAGCTGACGAGGAGGGCCACATGCGCACCCGGGCTGGTTTGGTGTTACTGCCTCAGTTGTTTAGGGTTGGGCGGCCGGCCTCACACTTTGTTAAGTCCAAACAAAACAGACCACTGATTGAGTCACGTCAGTACTGCGAGACAAAAGACGTCTATAAGAGAAATCTTAATCATCAGCTAAATACCGAGCGGTAATGAAACTCCTGCCTCTGCCAGGCTCAGTAAATGATATTGGGTGATTGTGTTTGCTCAAGTCTCAGTTAGAAGACTGTTAGCGAAAAAACCAACCACTTGGGAAGACAGGACAGATTTGTTCTCAGGAATGTCTTCGAATGTGAGGCAGCTCTTAACAGACAGAAGCGGGACAAAGTTCTTCAGCGAGACTGATCTGCCCTGCATCAATCCATCACGCAGCAGTTCCACACAAAACAAAATTCAGGAACTTGTGGTGCCCAAGTCCAGGAGACATCGAAATACACCCGTGGACAGACTTCTGAGTTGTCTATTCCCCCCCCCTCGCATAGGAGGGTGGCATGGCTGCACCATGGTCCAGGCTGTACATGGAATTGAGCCGAGTCATTCTATACCAGCCCCTCGTGGTTGATTGTCCAGCAGGTATGCACCGTTCTAAACTTATAGCGCAAGATATGTCTCATTCAGAAGGGTCCCTAATACTTGGTGCGTCTAGAATGATTATCCAGACAGGTGTCATCCCAGCCTTGGATACAGTTCCCTTGGCACACAAATGTCACAAAGAGAGGATTGGGCTGTCAGGCATGTTACCATCGCATGGCTCATTACCAGCGACGGCTACATGTGCTTTCTTCCTCTTTCCTGCCTTGTCAAGTTTTTACTGTCCAACGGGGCATCACACATGATGCATGGGACTACTCAATTTTCTCCAACCAAACATTTGTGAGCCTGCCAAGACAGGCCAGAAGAGATGTTTTGTCATCACAACCTCGGGACACATTACAGCGTTCTTACACTCTCAAATACGCAGGTCAATATAAAGGGTTTATTCACACGACAAAGCTACATATATATATTCTAAAATAGTGTGAATAAACCTGGTAAACTCCCAGCTTTGTGTATAGAAGGTAAAGATTGCTGGTTCTTTGTATGATCCCACAGTAAAAAAGTTATTATCCCAGAGGACAAAGCAGCTTTGCTAGAACAAGAGAACAAGGTGCCCATGACATGCTAATAGGTCGGGCTGATATGATCGTGTACCATCATACAGCCCCTCTAAGAACACTTATTCTCTCAACATCGCGGTTGCTTTCACCCCTAGGTCATGATCGCAGAAAAACGCACAAGCCCGTATCCCTTATCAGCGAGTCACAAAAAGCGTAGGACACCAGAGATCTGTTTGTCGCCAGCACTACAGATGCAGTGTACCTCGGCCAGGGCCAGGGATGACAACCTTGGCGTACCGCCTCAGTGTGCATCCCCTCGGCCCCAGCCTCGGGTTTATAACCCGGTAACCAACTCGGAAATCCTTGACCACAAACATAAGATAGGCATACATATAACGTATCAGGTTGAAAACGTTTGAAACATATCATGGGTCAAGTCCACCAGTATCACGATTGAAAGAAACGAAGGAACAAGTCCACCCAGTATCAAATATCGAATTGTCAGTATTTTGATAGTCAGAACAAAACAGGTGGGACATATGATTCATACAAAGCCTGAGGGTTTGACCCACATGGCTCCACAAAAAGGTGTATCTACCTACTAGTTGCAAAGTCAGAAAAATAAGGGCATGAACCATTAAACCCTTCATATAATTGAAACTGTATGAAACTGATCACTCAACCTGAGACCGACCCCGCTAGACCACTCTCTGCAGTTCGCAGCGCACATAACACAATCCCACCGGCAGAACACGAGTGAATATGGAAGACGCGCGTGAAAAAGCGAGGCACAAGCAAAAAATGGGGACTAGGGAATAAAACCATTGTTCAGGATGCAGATGGGAGGGCAAGGTGTGCAAGCGCCACTGTCTCGGTTCATGAAACACATTTCTGCAATGTCGCTCTCCTTACAGATTACAAATTAAGCACACAGTATCATGGGCAAGACACCACCGAAAACAAAGCACTCTGGAGGGTGTGACCTCACAAAGGACTTAACTTGCACTCAAGGACTCCTTGTCGAGGCAGCCCGCAAGCACCCCAGTTAGCCTAGGAGCGGGGACAGGGGCAGTGGCCAGTGTTTCCTTTTTGAGCTACGAGGCAACCCTTGTGGCCTGGCCCGATTGGGACCAATCCTGGACCAACCAGCATGGCTGGCCACACCTAGGGCCATGACGTGTAGCTGAATCATAGGCGAAAGAAACAGTGGTGCAGGCGGGGGGCGATTATTCGCATTAGGCAGGCATCGGCAGGAACTGAAAACAGACAAAAAAATGCTATGGCACACTTAAAGACAGCTGAAGGGTAAAACTCTCGCAGCTCGTGGCGGGGCTCGATGCGGCGATATTCATGTGAACAGCCATGGCGCGTCAGCATCGGATTCGCCGGCGCCGCCATCCATCGCGGGCATCAGCGGACAGCTGCAACAGACCGACATGTACATGGCCATCTGCAGCTGCTCAGCGGAGAGCGAGGAGGACTGGCTGCTCACCAGGAGTTCTACCTGGGCTATGCCCTTAGAGCCGCATGAGAAATCTGCGTGTGCGACATGGACCGGTAGAGCGCACAGGCCGTCCGACACGTCAGCGCGCAGCTCTGGCCTGGTCATGCACATGATTCTGACTCTGAACAGGCCATTGGCCTGCTCCTGGACTTGGACGTTGGGTAGCGACAGAAGCTCGAACGCGCGCTCCGGCGACTCCTGAAACGGGGCTTGCAGCACATGGAGCCCCGCTGCAGGCATGAGGGGCATCGAAGACAGCTGCATCGGCTTGATGGCCGACTGGGGCAGCCAGGCCTGTGGCGCAGCCAGGGCAGGGCTGGGATCGGCGCAGAATTCAGCAACCAGGTCGGCGCACAGGTGCAGGCTGCCAGACACCACGGGCAAAGGCAGCGTCTGGGACAAGGCGGCAAGGTCGGGCCGGCTGCCTGTCTTTTCCATCCTGGCGGGTGCGGGGGGCTGGGCCACAGGCGCAGCGGCGCACTCGTGGCCTTCATCGTCCTCTCCGCGCTCATTACCAGCAGCTGGGTCGTCCGATGCTACGCCTGCCACGGTCTCCTTGACTCGAGAGGTCAGTTGAGCGATCTTGAGCTCGTAGCCCTTGAGCGCGCCTCGGATCTTTGTGAGCAGGGACAGCGTGTCGGACAGAACCACGTGCTTGGGCCGGCGCACCCCTGTGCAAGTGGATCAGGGATAAGGGGCAATAATTAGGCGTTAGAAAAAAGTAGGTTAACAAAAACAGTTTGACTGTTTTTTAGTGACTAAGTTGAGGGTTTCATTCAAACATGCACAAAACAAGGAAGACCGCGTGCTTACGCTGGCCACTGGATCAAGGCACGAGGCACGATTGGCCACTTTCAGGGGACAGTCATCTACAAGCCACAATTCTCTGTTTTTAAGATCAGGGAGCTAGGAGCCACCCAGGCAGTGATGTTGTGCTTGAGCCCAGGTGCTGCATACCAAGTCTTTCCATTTCAAGCTTGTGCCAGAAGTATTGTAGCGTGGCATAAGCTGACTGTGGGTGTGCCGACTTTCCAAAGGAGGGCATGATGAGGTAGAGGGGTGATGCTTGGAATGGGATGACCTTGTCAGCAAGCCTCAGCATAGCTAATCAAACAGGGCCTGCCCCATCAATCTCGCAGTTCTGCGCATCACGGCGTGCCCAGGCACACCAGAGCCTTCCAGTGCGAGTGGCATTGGCCTGCCACCCTCCCAATCAAGCCGAGTCTTGCTTGTCAGGCCTGATTGTCAGTGCTACCGGAGCCCAGCATGGACAGTGCACAGATACCATCTTTCCCCAAAGTAGACTGGGAGTGTAGCTGTGCTCTGGTCACGTGGGTGGGCTTTAAGGGCATTTACATGAGGAGCCGCTGTGGCAGTTATATGTGCTGCGTAATGGAAAGCTGGCAGGCAGTTAAGCTGTGCCCTGGGCGCGTGGGTCGACACTTGTAGGTGGGCATGAGGGGTACTTGCCTGAGGAACTTGAGTGGCGGTACTTGGCGCTCAGCGGCGGTACTTGGTCCGCTAGTAGGTCGATGAGCGTGTTGATGCGGTCGCGCCTGCGCTTCTCGACAGTCGAATGAGACACGATGCCGCCCTTGCACCGTTCGCCGAGCAGCATGTCGTCATCGTCGTCGTCGTACTCGATCTTGGGGAGGATCGGGACAAGGGCTTTGGGCATCGACGAGGGAGACGGGGCAGCTGTGGCACAACGGCGCGAGGCGCTTCCGCCTACGTCTTGCTGCCGCGTCCGCTTGGCCCGAGAGGCGGACGTTTGTTTTGCCTTGACGCCCCCAGTGGAGGTTTCTGCTCCAGAGAGGCAGTTGGCTTCGTCTGAGGAGGCGCGAGGCGAGGCCTGATCTGCTGCGAACATGACCGCTAGCTCATTGCAGCTGGAGTTTGCACGACGCATCGCGGTCGAGCGCGAAGACTGGGGCGAATAGCAGGCGGTGCTGTCCATTGCAAGCAGCAGCGGCTCGCCTTTAGTCATTGCAGCATCACCGCATGGCGCTTGTTGGCCGAGGCCGTTGGGGTGGACGGCCATGTGCATAAAATCCTCGAGGCCGGGGAAGGAGTCCATCAGTGCGTCCATCGATGCAGAGATGAGGAAGGGTAATCTACGTGTTGGGGCAGTGGGCATGCAGGGTGAGGGGGTCGTTCACCACCGACAAAATCGATGGCATTTTGATGGCGTGGGGACACTTTGTTACCAGCAGCGTCGCAGCTTCCTTCCGTTTATCACTAGACGCGTCGCGTAATGAAGAACATTGGCCAATGTGATCTGTCTCTTCACAATCAATCATGGGGTGCACGTTTGGGAATTTCGAGCGGCAGCCATCGGGCGGGAGACATCGACGGGCGGGTGAGATTAACACACGATGTGTATGCCCACCAGTGACCAATTGATCACGGCATGCACAATTGGTTCAATCATTAGACAATTGAAGGTTACGATTGATCATGATAGCCATCATTTGGCCCAGTCAAGAAACACTTCGATCTGCCATATAGTCAAAACGTGGCGCCATCTGCGTGCCCATGCTTACACACGCCTCACCTGAAACACACAGACAGGTTGGGCTGTGGAGACAGCACGATTGTAAATACACTATTAACTCGCATGTGCGCATGCCATCAGTTATGTCAGGAGCGTCTGGTAATAAATGTACATCGGCATGCAGCCGCTCGTTGCAGGCTGTACTGCAGGATCACATAGATCCCTGGGGAAGATACCCCCCCATTCGGGTTCGGGGGTGCCGCTGTACGCGAAGCAGCACCGATCATGCCACCAGCATGAAGTTTCTGAGAGTTCTTAAGAATACACCCATGAATTATGCCAGTCCGACCACACCTTCACGTGTCGTCCAACTGGACAGGCCTAGCCCTGTCAGTATACGTTGAGCGTGCTGGTCAGCCCCCATCCATAGAGGACTGATGCTCTTGGCTGAATGAGACCATCGACAGTATGGCAACACGTTTCGGCAGTGGTGATGTACGTGACAAGAGGACAGCGAATGCACAATCTGGGATGGGTAGAGAGGTAGTCGACCTGGCAAAGTAGAGATTCGGCCCCACGGTCTCCACGTGATGTACAACCTCCAGGCCATCAGACAGCTTGCTGGCTCAGCAACAGCAGACGTGATGGCGATTGTTTTCTTTCGGAGGCATCTGGGGGACCAGGGAGATGAGGCTACCACATGGCCCCGCCCTCCCGCTGGGTGGGTCTCGGCATGCAAAGTCTCTCGAGGGACCACCCGGAGGGGCCACCCGCCGATGGGGGGGCGTCCAAGAGAGCACGCACCACCCACTGGGGCCACCCGCAAGGCAGGTTTGAGGAAAGTCTGCGAACCGAGTTACTGAATGTCGCATACTGAGCCCAGTATTAAGCGTGCATTGATTTACACCTCTCTGTCATTCCTGTCATCCACATTTTGAATCCATCGGAATGTCATTCCGTTTCGTCTCCGCGGTTAAGAACTAATAACCCCGGGGTCCGATCTGTATCAAATGCGCATGCTATCACTCCATCCACACAAATCAAGCTGCACACGCAGATTGGAACATTACTGCACAACTATACGCATACAATTAGTCCTATATCTTCGCATTTCGTGTCATGCACACATTTTAGCGGTTGGGATCGAGGTTGGGATCATGCTTACTAGGCCCTATGGTGGGGGGATAAGGAAACTCTTAATTAACTCACTGTTAAGGCGCCAAAAGCTGACGAGCTAGTATTGGACTGCTGGACTGGGTGGGGTGCTCTGATGGGGCTTGAAGGGGGTGCCAATAGGATAGGCCATGACAACGCTTAAATTGTTATTTGCAGTGGGACAGTCAAGTATTGCGCCTGATAGAGTCATCTCGCCTGAGACGTCCCGACTCTAGCTACATATAAAGCCTTTTGGAGGGGTCTTTATAGTAGTGCTCAGGTTATGGACTCGGGTTTATCGTACGCCTAAATGACTTCTAAGCTTATGTGCCGCAGATTAGTCGTCGAGTGACGAATGGACAGTGTAGGACGCAAGTCGGAATTATAGAAAGCGCTGAGATATCTGAAATGGGTGGTACCAGGTCACTACACTTTTTGTGCTAAAAGTAATAAGTTTTCAGTACGGTATGCACTTCTGCACAGTGCACACAATTGACAAGTTGGGTGGTCTAGATAAAGGTTGCCATGCGGCCGGCCCTGGTTGTAATGCACGTAATCACAAAAAATCATTTATTTGATATTCCTTTCCTAACATCACCGTGGAACCAGTTTGACTCCACAGATAATTATTTGGGGGAGTGTATGGACCAGCTGTGCGGTTTCAAATTAATTCAAAAACTAGTTGCACGGACCAGTCAGTCAGACAGGGGTGGGGTGCACGGACCGATAAATCCAGTAAATCTAACGAGTCACACTGGTAATCACCATTGCTGCGAGGCCGAAAAAAAGAAAAAGATATCCAGTTCAAGGTCGAATATCTGTCAAAAGTGTGCCTTTGGCGCAGCCCCCGAGTGACGTGTGCCCTCAAAATTGTTAAGGTGTCCCAGGCTGTGTGTCCTGGCTGCAGTTGCAAAGTTTGTCCTTGCCTTTGTTTGCCTTCTGAACATGCTGGGATGGTGCTGCTTTGTTGGTTGAATGTTGGGTGTGTTGCTTGTGTGGTGGGGTGTATTGAAGTTGTTGTGCATGTAGGGTACTGCTTGTGCACGTGTGCCTAGTCGCTGCTGATCCGCTTTGAATGTCAGCTGTGTCACCATGTCTGCCAAGCACTTGTTTTTGTGTTGTTTCCATCTTACCTCCCAACTCTTTTAGTCAGGCGCCCACGCGGCCGAGCCTTTTGAGCAGGGCCCAGAGGTGAAACGTCATTAACTTGTTTTTACAGGACAGAAAAAAAATAAAGCATGCTCAGCGTTTTTGCTGAAAGCAGAAAAGTGGTGCGCGCCACACTTGATGTTCAGTTTGTTTTGTACGGCGCGGTTGCAAGACTAATGTGTGACACAGAGCAGTCCAGTGCCATGCTTTGGTTTTCCTGTCAAGATTGAGCGATGCCACTTTCAAATTAGTAGATACGTAGACATGCGCTCACGAATGACTGTGCAAGGTTGATGCCTGCAAAACAGCTGGTCCGGACGTTTAGAAGTCTTGCATAAACATTACGCGGCAGAAACTGAGCAGAAGCAGAGTAGGCCACTACAGTTCAGGTAATGTCAGATGCGTAGAAGTCTGTTTCTGCCCATGTGTCACTGGCATTACACCTCTGGGCCCTGCTTAAAAAAGGCTCAGCTGCGTGGGCGCCCAATCGTCCCATAGGAGGAAAAGAAAGTTGAGGAAGAGGGAAAGAAGGAGAAGAACGCAAAGGAGAAAGGAATACCCCCCCCCCCAAGAGGAAAAGACAGCTTGAAGTATCCTTGCCCCTCTCAAGCCTATTCCCCAAGAAGGCAAAGAAAAGCAACAAAACTAGGCCTCAACAAAGTGTACGCCGTCCTCAACAAAAGTCAGAGCCTCTCTCCCTCAGCCTCCGTCAGTCTGTTGCTGCCCATGTGTACTAACTGTCGCACCATAAAGCAGTAAACGTGCCAATATGGTAAACTCCGGAATCTCCGGTAAAGGCGCCTTAGAGAAGTGTCCTTCTACTCATAAACACGGTACATTACCGTACACACAGACTCCTTGTACTTCAGACAAGAGCTGTTAACTGGCTACTGTAAGGTTCGGCCCTAGCAGGAAGTCTCTCTGCCTAGGGGTAATGTCTGGGTGTCCCTGTCTTGTGGGTACCGCCCCTACTACTTCACTCTGAGAGCGGGGATGCTCGGGGTTGCGAAGGAACGGCGACGGAGGTGACTTTGTCCGTGGGTTTTGTCGCCGGGCGGACTCAGCTGGAAGCTGGTACGCCGAGAGCTCCTGGTCGGCTTTGCGCCTCCTGGTCTATTTAGGTGAATATCTGCTTGGGACTGCTTGCCTGATTAGTCGTCTCCGATGGACGAGTAGTCAGGGATCGGCACCGTAGGTCGCGTGCTCTTCAGGGCGAGCTCCGTAGATCGCGTCGGCTGGGGATGACCAGTGATATGGATGGGGCTCGCTTGTCACTTGCGTATGCTATCACCACTTTCCGTGATGCTAGACTTGACTGAAGTGTAAGGTACTGACTTAGTGGCGAGCAAGGGCTAGTATCCGTGAGAGCTAGGCCTATACTCTTTACACCAGAGGCCTGTCCTTCAAAAGGGACAAAAGTGGTAGCTTAGGCAATTGCCGGGATACAGGGACCCGGCAGGCCCAATTCAGAGTACAGATTATGCTAAATCACCCTGCGTGAGCGGGTTTCTAGGTCTCAGTTCAAATCAGGAGACTCCGCAGAGAAGCTGCGGAGGCTCATGGGCCGCTAACGGCGGCTCAAACGGTTCTGTCACGTATACGGTAATATACTGTGACATTGTCGCGGCACAGAGGTGCACCCTAAGGAATGGGTGCACCAAGCGAAAAGAACACAAGACATTTTCATCAACAAGTCTCCTGATGTAATCAAAGAGGTCATTAGGTTGCAGGATGCTAGACTTCTGACCAGTATCACTCGGCTAAAAGATGCTAGGGATGAACTTGACCAAGATTCGGATGCGTCTGAAGACCTCACGGTCGACAGAATCTCTGAATTAAGGTTGAACTGCAAGAGTGCAAAATCAGACATGATCAGTCATCAGCTGCTGTTTGATTGGTACAAATACATTGCTCTGTCTGAATTTGAATACCCTTTGCCTAGAGCATTTGATGTTGCTTGGGAAACTGAGGCAAGCCTTAAATGGCAATATTGCCCAACAGTAGAACCCTTATCTGATGATGATGAAATGCTATTGAATAAATCTGACTTACATGTGTACAAAGCTAGACCTGCTGATGTGCAGCAACCTGATGGCACATTTGATGTGCCAGTAAAATTCATCAGGTCTCCCTGGGTGTTTGGGGTTGGTCCATAAAGACCAATCCCAACCCTATTGTCTTAACATTTTTTTTTTAAATGATAAAACATTGAACAGCACTCATCCTAGTCACACTAACAGATCACTTCTTTCAGTAATGACTGTTAGTGGGGGGGGAAGTGTGTCTGAAGTGCTGTTCATTATCTAATGATGTGATAACTAATTTTATTATTTATCACACCCTCAGATGCCCAGACAGCCCAAACTCAGCAAGGCTGACAGCGACCATGCTCAGATGGTCAGCGACAATGCCATCCTCAGGGACGGCTACAAGATCATTGAGGCACAGGCACGGATCCTGCTCAAGGAGCGAGCGGCAGCTGCCGCCAGGAAGGAAGCTAGGCGTCGTCAAGCCGTGCTTTTAAATAAGCGCAAGGCAACTGGCGGCGCCTCCGGCTCCAACCCTGGCCGTGGTGCAAACCTGGCCGGCGGAAGGAGCCAGACGGAAGGGCAAATGCAATCGCCTCAGGGCGGGCATGGGGCCTGGAAGTCCGGTGGTGACGAGGCCCTTCCTCTAATGAAGGCGCCCAAACCACCGCTCGACGATGAGGAGCGGAAGCTGCGCAAGGAGCGCAAAAAGCTGAGGAGGCAACAGCAGAGGGAAGAGGAGCTGAACCATGACCTGGATCAGCACAACAAGCTGCGGCTCATCCCTGAAGCTGCTGCCGAGTCAGCACCTGACCGTATGGATCTTGACGATCACACAGCGGCAACTTCAGAGCATGCTGCAGCTCCATCCGGCGATGGGGGGTCCACGAGGCAGCTGCGCAGCGCAGCACGGGCTTTTGTCCCCGTCACATCCATCGAGGGCGCAGATCGGTACGATGGGCGAGGCACGCCAGCCTACCACGAGGAAATAAAGACAAGCCTCACGCCAACTATGATGGGGCAGCTTACCATTCTCGTTCGTAGCAAGAACCACGAACAGGTACGCGAGTGGTGGAAGAAGTACAAGGGCATCTGTGTGTTCCGCAAGCGCAGGGACAAAACCGACATTTTGGCAGATATAGCAGTGTTTGCTGCTGAGGTCGCAGAGGTTACTGTGCAGGAGATTCTGGGCTTCCCTAACTCTTGAAGTGTTGCGCAGGCTAGGAAGTGCAGTTTAGAGGCTCTCATCAGAAAGCGTCATCCTGAATTTCGACCTGCGCATCCCCTTAGGGGCTCTGCTTTTGTTGTCCCTTTGCAGAGTTTGGGTAACAAGCCTATGCTGCGCCGTGCTAGAGCTAGGGAACTTGCTCAGCTGCGCGCTAAGCGTATTGCTATTCTCATTGAGTTTTGGGCCAAGAAAGTCAGGAGATCTCGCAGGGTTCAGAGGATTGCTGATGACAAGCTCAAGGCTGAACTGCTTAGGTCTGACAGGTTACGAGTTGTGACTTTGAAGATTGATGTCTGTAAATCTGTGCGGTGCCCTGGTCCTGCTATCACTCACAAAACGCAGCATCTCCTCAGAATGCAACCCACCATAATGAAATGGATCTTCTATCTCTGGCTGATAGCCACAGCATTCCTGTTCACACCTGTTAACAGTATGAGAACTCACAATGCCCCAGCTCAGGTTTTTGATTTAACCCGCAGCATCGCACGAGACCAGTACTCAAGAGAAGTATTAGGATCTTCACTGATCTCGCAGACAGGTATCTCTTACTCAGCAGATATTCAGCATTACACAGATCCAGCGTTGTTGAATGACCTGTTGTCACCTGATGAGCTTCACGAAGGAGTCCCTATTGAGGGATCTTGGTCTTTAGATAATATGACACCTGACAGCCCAGCAGATCCTGTAGAACCTGATAAACATTTCAAGATGGAACAAGGTTGGACCCTGGGCAATCATGCTGATATTAGTGAGATTGAGAGGCAGCAGTTCCAGGATGAACTAGGAGATATTATCCAGGCACAAAGCGCTTATAAATTGTCTGACTTGACAGGTTATGAAGGATCAGTTCTTCCCTTCACCATAGGTCCCCCTGGAGAGACTATAACTTTGCCCCCAGGTATTATTCTCAGAAAGGCTCGCAGGAGGTCACCCATGGAGAAAGAAGTTATGGACGAACACATGACCCCTCTCATGGAAGCTGGATTCATCAGTGAGTGTCCTCGGCCCCTTATGATACATGAAGCAGTTATAGCTGCCAAGAAGGATCCCGTGACTGGCGCTTGGACTGATAAAAGATGCTGTATTAATTATGGTAAAGCATCTGGAGGTATTAATGCCTTTACACCTCCTGATGTGTACCCTCTACCCCTGCCTGAAGAACTGTTTGGAAGAACTGAAGGTTGTACTGTATTCTCCGTTTGTGATATGAAATCTGGTTTCGGTCAAACTTCACTGTCTGAAGAATGCAGGGACATGACTGCGTTCTGGTGGAATGATCGGTGTTGGAAAACTAACCGAAATACCTTTGGCCTTACTAATATGCCTGCATACTTCCAGAGAGTCATGAATACTGTAATAACTGAAGCAGGCCTTGATCACTGTTGTGTATGTTTTATAGATGATATCCTGGTCTTTACCAAAGATCTTGCATCACACAAAGCTGCACTGAAACTACTGTTTGCTGCCCTCAAGAATTGTCATATGAAGGTGCATCCAGGAAAATGCAAGTTTCTGTTTAACAGCCTGGAGTACCTGGGCCATATGATTGGAACCACAGGTATTTCACCTAGTGAAACCAAGGTCTTGGCAATCAGGGCTTTACCCACGCCCACTACTGTGCATGAACTGCGTCGTGTCATTGGCTTTGCTAATTATTACCGATGTTATGTTCCTAACTTTTCTGTCATCTCCAGCCCCCTTACAGAGTTGTTTAAGAAGGACACTCCTTGGCTGTGGACAGCTGAGAGGGATAAGGCATGGGAACACCTAAAAGATGAACTCTGCAAACCTGGTAACGCATTGCGCACACCTGATAAAAATCGCCGTTACATCCTTCACACAGATTGGTCCCAGAAAGGCATGTCAGCCGTTCTGGGTCAAAAAGATGATGATGGAAAGGAATATCTAGTAGCCTGCATCAGCAGGACTTGCAATGTGCATGAGGCTAATTATGGGTCTTACAAGGGAGAAATGTTAGCCGCAGTATGGGGAGTGAGAGCCTTCCGCTATTATCTGCTTGGGGCTAAAATACCATTTCTAATAATAAGCGATCATAAAGGGTTGTCTTGGCTTATGTCTAATAAAGAATTAGAGGGGCAGTATGCCCGCTGGTCTGTCATGCTCTCGCCGTTCTCATATGAGCTTGAATACAAACCAGGTGTTAAACATATTGTTGCCGATGTCCCCAGCAGGTTCCCTGTTCAGTCAGATCTGGACTGGACAGGCACAAAAGAGAGTCACTTCGCAACGACGTGGCCCTTTTCCTACAACTCTGCATTCTGTGGATCAGGTGTAGACACTGATTTGACTGCTAATAGTTCTAAAAGAGCGTATTCCCTTATGGCTGCTTGTTTGTCTAGAACGCCCCAGAGTGCAGTCCCGTGGGGATTTGCCATAGAACCATTTGGTCCTGCAATAGATCCTGATCCAGCTCCTGATAAGGAGCAAGGTGTTGCTGGATTGCAAATGATTTCTGAGGATGCTGAAATGTCTTTTCCTTCACCTACCGAGTGGCCAGGCCTACCTAGAACCCGAGCCATATGGCCTTCTCCCACCTTCGGCTCATCTGTTACAAACCACATTCATTCGTTGGCTACTAAACTGATGATTCCTGATGACACGGATGATATGAGTTGCTGTAATGCATTTGATACTGCAGCTGCCTTTGATTTTGAAATCAATGGCATTTCCTCATTTTCCACTCGCATTCATGTGCCGCAGATGGACACGCTATCGGAGAAACAAAAAGCTCTAAGGGGAACAGCTTCTTCAAGAGTTGAAGATTGCCGTTTGCTTTTGCAGGATTTGCCTCCTTCCCACTATACTTTACTGCAGGTGCAAGAACTGTCAGAAGAAGGCAATCCTACTGAAAAAGGGATTCGCTCAATAAATTCTACACCTGTTCCTCAAACCAGCATTCTTACTGCTGTGCAAGAAGGTGTGTCACTGATTGAACTGTTTGGTGGTATGTGCGGAGGGTTAGAATGCATGCTGAGAAATGGCATCCGCATCAACCACTATTACTATGCTGACATTGATAATAGTGCAAGGGTTTGTGCCAAACACAGACTTAAGTTGCTCATGGAGGAATATCCCAATCTGTTGGGTCATGATGCTATTGCTGGCACATTCAACCAACTGCCACAGGATGTGTACGAAATAAATGAAAGACATCTCATTAACATTGGATGCCTTGATGGTACCCAATGGATGCTAACAGCAGGGTTTATGTGCACTGACCTGTCCTCTGCAGGAAAACGTACAGGATTACAAGGAGAGAAAAGTTCCACATTTTCCCCTCTTATTAAAATTCTAGGATCTCTGCAGCATATGCAACAAGGGAGACGACCACCCATGTACCTAATTGAGAATGTTGCTGTACAATTTGCTATTGCAAAATCGCAGGCTATGACAGCAGGATTCCAGGAACTTACGGAGAGGCTGGGACACACTGTGTGTTTTGACGCTGTTGCTGTAGGTAGCTATGCCCACAGGCTGCGTAATTATTGGCAAAATATATGTTCCCCTGCTTCTTTGCAGTTGGTTATGATGTCCTTTGTCCGTGATGATACATTGCGCCTGACTGACATATTGGACCATGGAAGAAATCCCCGTACCTGTTTTAAAGTCAACAGGTACCCATATCATCCAGCCAATATATTGAACGAACCTCTACGAGTTTTTCCTACAATGGTTGCTAGGATTGAATCTTATGCGTTCCGTCCCAACCCTGAATATGAACCTGGACTTGTTTTAGAAACTGATCAAGCAGGAATTGTCACTAGACACGCCCTGACTATTCATGAGCGTGAACGTGCCATGGGATATGAGACTGACTGTACTGCTGGCAAGGATCTGATCTTTTCTGTGCGTCACAGGATAGTTGGAGGTGCTTTTGATGCTAATGCTGTCAGTCATCTGCTTGCTGTTGGAATTGCAATTCGATTTGCAAATGTTCCGCCTTCGCAGGAAATTTTTTCTGCATTCAATAACTTTCTCCCTCACTCCTTTGCCACTTCAGAACTGGAGCTGGGGGGGGATAGTGATCAGATATCTCAGCAGCTTAATCATTTATTTGCTGCTGGAGATTCTCTGATCTTACATGCAGCTCAGTCCTTAGCGGCTGAGTTCATAGAACAACCCATGACTCGTGAGGAAGAGTCTCAATCATTTGCAGATATCTGGTTGGATAACAATGCTATGCAATATTTGAGGCGTTCCACTGACACAATGTTGCCCTTGCTGACCCCTGTAGAACGCAAGCGTCTTCAACGACGAGCTGCGCTCTATCTCTGGTCTTCAGAAAAGAATATTCTATATCGACGAATGCCAGGCGGTACAACCAAGGTGGTACCACCCCCTGGTGACCGGTTGGCACTCGTGCACAAAATGCATGTAGAAAATGGTCATTATGGCAGGCGCCGCACGACGGGGCTTGTCATGATGACTCACTGGTGGGTTGGTTTATATAACGACTGCAAAAGAGTGGTCCAGTGCTGCGAGGCCTGTGATTACACTAAAGTATCGTTTAATGCTATGCAGCCCGTTATGCATCCCTTACCCATCAGAGGACTTATGTACCGCTGGCACCTGGATCTTTCTGGTCCTTATACGGCCTCTAACCGTGGCCACACCTATGTTATGGTAGCTGTAGAAAGCTACTCTAAATGGATTGAGGTCTTTCCTATGACTGCTAAATCATATAAAGAAGTAGCTTACCATTTCCTGCACGGCATATTGGCACGATTTGGGGCATGCGCTGAAGTTGTCACAGACGGTGGTGGGGAGTTTCAGGGTGAAATGGACTCGCTGCTTGTCCGTGCCATGATTGATCATAGAGTCACCAGTTCTTTCCATCCCCAAGCCAATGGGCAAGCGGAAAGGCTGGTAAAGACTGTCAAAACTGCATTATCAAGGCACTTGCACGTCTCAAGAGAGCCTCGAGAATGGGACATGTATTTACCCTGGATAGCACTCGGGTACCGAGTCACTAAGCATGCTAGCACCTTGATGAGTCCCTACCAGCTGCTGTTTTCCTGTGAACCAGTCATCCCTCCCGCTATCATGGAAAGGTTGAATGGGGATCAGGCAGTGGATTACCTGGATGTGGATGCTGCTGCTGAACTTGTACTGTCCCGTTCTGAATTGCTAGCCAAGAACTGCGTGATGGTCGGCCAGAATCTTCTGGTTGCTCAACAGCGAGATACCCTGCGTTACGCAAGGCTTCGTAGTGGAGGTTACCTCCCATCAATAGCTAAGTATACTGAGGGGCAGTTTGTGTATGTGCGGGATGAGAACCGGCTGCACTCCACTGCAAGACCTTACGTGCTTCGAGTGTTTGATGTCCGGCCAAGTGGAGTCATTATCCTGGTTGGTCGCAATGGGGTGACTGTGGCTGAAAACGCTATTAACTGCGCACCATGTCATCTGCCCATAGAGGGACTCTTACCCCCATCCAAAAGATGGCAAAAGCCAGCACTAGACTTCCCTTGCCAGAGATGTCTGCTGCCTGATAATGCTAAGAAAATGATTCTGTGTGGCAGTTGTGGTCGAGGCACTCACACGTATTGTTTGGTACCACGGCTTACTACTGTCCCTGCTGGTTACTGGATTTGTGAGCAATGTAGGACTGCTGGAGCTGATGCTACTGGTGCTGCAAGACGTGATGTTGCGGCGGAGCTGGAGGAACCAGCGGCCGCTGTGACAGGTTACCAGCTGCGGCCTGCTAAGCAAAAGAAGGCAGGAAGGGTGATGGGAGCCGCCAATGGCGGTGGCCTTGGTGAGGATGAAGGAGAAGGACCCGCGGAAGACAGGGAAGATGACGCAGATTGTCTTGCCGGGACCGCCGCAGGCGGTGCCGGAAGCAATGCGAATGAGCCTGTCGGGACCGGCGCAGTTGTCAGCAAAGGGGAAATCACTGAGGAGGCGCAACCTGATGATCAGCGCCCTACCCGTGCATCCGTGAGAATCCGCGTCCCCAACAAGAGGTTCGAAAGTCATGTCACTCATCCTTGGGTGCCCTCAGATTTCATCAACTGGGGTGTTCGCGGAGATGCGGTGGATGCCCTCAAGTCCTTGATGCCTGGAGTGTGGCGAGAGCGCGATGAGGCTGCGGTCTACTTGGGCAACAGGGTGCCGGGAGGATGTTCGTACCAACTCCACCCTCCTTCACCCCTCACCATTGAAGACAGCGACTGCAACACCCTGCTGGACTGCCTTGACCTATCCCTGTCCCCCAGCATTCTCTTGCTGTTCAAGGATAATGGGCAAGCCACTGAACTTCTGCAGAACAGCCAGCTTTACCCTTACCCTCGATCCCTCCACGTTCTTACCAATTCGGGCATTGGTGTCAACGTCCCTGCAGACTACTGTTCTGATCCGCTGCAACCCTCCACCTACGAGTTTCTGCTGCGACAACACGGGCTGCACGTTCTTATCACAAACCCTCCGGATGAATACGCTGATATCTCCTGTGCCCTTGCGGTCAAGTACGCGCGTCATGTGGCCTGCTGCCTAGTCACCCAAGATTTCCTAAAGTGCCATCCTGCAAGGTTTGAGTGGCTATCCCAGCTACGGAGAGAAAGGCGGCTTGTCATTTTGCAGTCTGTCAGCTTCACAGCAGGTCTGGGAGTTAAACGGTCCATTCACGGTTGCTGTAGCAATAAAGTATGGATCCTTGTGTTTGCATCGGCAGCTATCCGCGCTCGCATGATCCCACCAATGCACACGTTCATCCGTTGATACATTAGCGTACTGCTTTCTTGTGACAGAATTAAACTGAGTTTCCTTCGTTGACTTTGACAATTGACTGTGTACCTGAGCGGAATTATCACTGGATCTGGGGGGGGGCTTCTGGGAAATGGGATTTGACTTTACTGGTGCAGAAACTGATGTTTAGGATGATACTTGATTTCAAACAAAACAAAACAAATAAAATTGTGTGCAGTTTTCAATATCTGGGGGGGGAAGGTTGTTGTGCATAATACGCACTTTTAGGGTTTAGGAGGTGTCTACCGTGAGGTGGCATTCTCATATGCCTGGCGTGAGCCTATAGGCATCCTCGATCAGGTGTTAGTTAGGTGGTCGGGAAGTTTGAGATGGTGTGGATTGGGAAACCAATTGCACTAGAGCAGGGCTGATGTAGTCTTCTGGACTTGGGGTCGATTGGGCCCTGGGGGAAGGTGAACAGTACCGATGGTTAGGAGAACTGGGCTCTTCAGCTTGAAGAGGGTCCCTTAAAGCGACTGTGGCGAGTTACGGTAATGCGTAAAAGTCACAGCTAACGTACGCATTATATCGGAGGTTATTTTTCCTACCGGTACTTGTGCCCCATGGACTCTGGGCAGGGCCCAGGGGTGGGAAGTCTGATAACAATACGCAGTTCTTAAAACGCTGTCGTACTTGTTTATTCTTGCCTCCAGTGTTTTTCGACCTGGGGGGGGAATGTCTTGTGTTCTTTTCGCTTGGTGCACCCATTCCTTAGGGTGCACCTCTGTGCCGCGACAGCTGTCACGACGTATGACTGCACCGTGCGTTTGACTGCGCCAACTGCTTTTTCGGTTGGAAGTTGTGTGTGAACCTGAACAAGTGTGGGTGCCGACTTAGAGGATTCCGATCTGGGTCCTTTACTTTTTCTTTCTTACTTTGATCTCACGGCCTACAATAGACTCTTAACGTTTCTAGCTATTGTTCCTGATTATCAATCTGCAAGTTAATCGTCAATCCAAGTCTTACTAAGGGGAAACTGGCAGAGCAACTAGGCCAACAGCGACTCTATAAGCATCAACAAGTCTCCTGATGTAATCAAAGAGGTCATTAGGTCTGTTGATGACTTTTTCTTTCTTAAACAAGTACTAATAAACTCTTACAGAGCTTATAGTAAGAGCTTCTCGATCCACTGCTGTAACTCAGTGAAATCAGCTCGATAACAGGTGATAGCTCTTGCTACTTCACCTGGACTTCTTCGATACTGTTGACAAGATCTCGTAAAGCCTCGACACTTGAGGTACTTATGGGGTTCTTGGGACGATCTTGGGCGATTGTGGCCGTTGATCTGTGTGATGAGTCGCTTGCTTGGCGACTTCTGATGAGTGAAGATATCTCTGATAAATCAGACGGTCGACTTGGAGCCAAAGGAAAGGCTGTAGATTGGAGGTGTGATGGTGGGTTGGTGGTAATATCCAGCTGTAAGACTGGAGATATGCCTTGTTAAGAGGCAGGAATAACGCTAATTGCTGCAGATGGTCGACTGTTGGCCTAGATGCACTGCCAGCTTCGTATCAGGAGACTTGTTGATGCTTATAGAGTCGCTGTTGGCCTAGTTGCTCTGCCAGTTTCCCCTTAGTAAGACTTGGATTGACGATTAACTTGCAGATTGATAATCAGGAACAATAGCTAGAAACGTTAAGAGTCTATTGTAGGCCGTGAGATCAAAGTAAGAAAGAAAAAGTAAAGGACCCAGATCGGAATCCTCTAAGTCGGCACCCACACTTGTTCAGGTTCACACACAACTTCCAACCGAAAAAGCAGTTGGCGCAGTCAAACGCACGGTGCAGTCATACGTCGTGACAGCTGTCGCGGCACAGAGGTGCACCCTAAGGAATGGGTGCACCAAGCGAAAAGAACACAAGACATTCCCCCCCCAGGTCGAAAAACACTGGAGGCAAGAATAAACAAGTACGACAGCGTTTTAAGAACTGCGTATTGTTATCAGACTTCCCACCCCTGGGCCCTGCCCAGAGTCCATGGGGCACAAGTACCGGTAGGAAAAATAACCTCCGATATAATGCGTACGTTAGCTGTGACTTTTACGCATTACCGTAACTCGCCACAGTCGCTTTAAGGGACCCTCTTCAAGCTGAAGAGCCCAGTTCTCCTAACCATCGGTACTGTTCACCTTCCCCCAGGGCCCAATCGACCCCAAGTCCAGAAGACTACATCAGCCCTGCTCTAGTGCAATTGGTTTCCCAATCCACACCATCTCAAACTTCCCGACCACCTAACTAACACCTGATCGAGGATGCCTATAGGCTCACGCCAGGCATATGAGAATGCCACCTCACGGTAGACACCTCCTAAACCCTAAAAGTGCGTATTATGCACAACAACCTTCCCCCCCCAGATATTGAAAACTGCACACAATTTTATTTGTTTTGTTTTGTTTGAAATCAAGTATCATCCTAAACATCAGTTTCTGCACCAGTAAAGTCAAATCCCATTTCCCAGAAGCCCCCCCCCAGATCCAGTGATAATTCCGCTCAGGTACACAGTCAATTGTCAAAGTCAACGAAGGAAACTCAGTTTAATTCTGTCACAAGAAAGCAGTACGCTAATGTATCAACGGATGAACGTGTGCATTGGTGGGATCATGCGAGCGCGGATAGCTGCCGATGCAAACACAAGGATCCATACTTTATTGCTACAGCAACCGTGAATGGACCGTTTAACTCCCAGACCTGCTGTGAAGCTGACAGACTGCAAAATGACAAGCCGCCTTTCTCTCCGTAGCTGGGATAGCCACTCAAACCTTGCAGGATGGCACTTTAGGAAATCTTGGGTGACTAGGCAGCAGGCCACATGACGCGCGTACTTGACCGCAAGGGCACAGGAGATATCAGCGTATTCATCCGGAGGGTTTGTGATAAGAACGTGCAGCCCGTGTTGTCGCAGCAGAAACTCGTAGGTGGAGGGTTGCAGCGGATCAGAACAGTAGTCTGCAGGGACGTTGACACCAATGCCCGAATTGGTAAGAACGTGGAGGGATCGAGGGTAAGGGTAAAGCTGGCTGTTCTGCAGAAGTTCAGTGGCTTGCCCATTATCCTTGAACAGCAAGAGAATGCTGGGGGACAGGGATAGGTCAAGGCAGTCCAGCAGGGTGTTGCAGTCGCTGTCTTCAATGGTGAGGGGTGAAGGAGGGTGGAGTTGGTACGAACATCCTCCCGGCACCCTGTTGCCCAAGTAGACCGCAGCCTCATCGCGCTCTCGCCACACTCCAGGCATCAAGGACTTGAGGGCATCCACCGCATCTCCGCGAACACCCCAGTTGATGAAATCTGAGGGCACCCAAGGATGAGTGACATGACTTTCGAACCTCTTGTTGGGGACGCGGATTCTCACGGATGCACGGGTAGGGCGCTGATCATCAGGTTGCGCCTCCTCAGTGATTTCCCCTTTGCTGACAACTGCGCCGGTCCCGACAGGCTCATTCGCATTGCTTCCGGCACCGCCTGCGGCGGTCCCGGCAAGACAATCTGCGTCATCTTCCCTGTCTTCCGCGGGTCCTTCTCCTTCATCCTCACCAAGGCCACCGCCATTGGCGGCTCCCATCACCCTTCCTGCCTTCTTTTGCTTAGCAGGCCGCAGCTGGTAACCTGTCACAGCGGCCGCTGGTTCCTCCAGCTCCGCCGCAACATCACGTCTTGCAGCACCAGTAGCATCAGCTCCAGCAGTCCTACATTGCTCACAAATCCAGTAACCAGCAGGGACAGTAGTAAGCCGTGGTACCAAACAATACGTGTGAGTGCCTCGACCACAACTGCCACACAGAATCATTTTCTTAGCATTATCAGGCAGCAGACATCTCTGGCAAGGGAAGTCTAGTGCTGGCTTTTGCCATCTTTTGGATGGGGGTAAGAGTCCCTCTATGGGCAGATGACATGGTGCGCAGTTAATAGCGTTTTCAGCCACAGTCACCCCATTGCGACCAACCAGGATAATGACTCCACTTGGCCGGACATCAAACACTCGAAGCACGTAAGGTCTTGCAGTGGAGTGCAGCCGGTTCTCATCCCGCACATACACAAACTGCCCCTCAGTATACTTAGCTATTGATGGGAGGTAACCTCCACTACGAAGCCTTGCGTAACGCAGGGTATCTCGCTGTTGAGCAACCAGAAGATTCTGGCCGACCATCACGCAGTTCTTGGCTAGCAATTCAGAACGGGACAGTACAAGTTCAGCAGCAGCATCCACATCCAGGTAATCCACTGCCTGATCCCCATTCAACCTTTCCATGATAGCGGGAGGGATGACTGGTTCACAGGAAAACAGCAGCTGGTAGGGACTCATCAAGGTGCTAGCATGCTTAGTGACTCGGTACCCGAGTGCTATCCAGGGTAAATACATGTCCCATTCTCGAGGCTCTCTTGAGACGTGCAAGTGCCTTGATAATGCAGTTTTGACAGTCTTTACCAGCCTTTCCGCTTGCCCATTGGCTTGGGGATGGAAAGAACTGGTGACTCTATGATCAATCATGGCACGGACAAGCAGCGAGTCCATTTCACCCTGAAACTCCCCACCACCGTCTGTGACAACTTCAGCGCATGCCCCAAATCGTGCCAATATGCCGTGCAGGAAATGGTAAGCTACTTCTTTATATGATTTAGCAGTCATAGGAAAGACCTCAATCCATTTAGAGTAGCTTTCTACAGCTACCATAACATAGGTGTGGCCACGGTTAGAGGCCGTATAAGGACCAGAAAGATCCAGGTGCCAGCGGTACATAAGTCCTCTGATGGGTAAGGGATGCATAACGGGCTGCATAGCATTAAACGATACTTTAGTGTAATCACAGGCCTCGCAGCACTGGACCACTCTTTTGCAGTCGTTATATAAACCAACCCACCAGTGAGTCATCATGACAAGCCCCGTCGTGCGGCGCCTGCCATAATGACCATTTTCTACATGCATTTTGTGCACGAGTGCCAACCGGTCACCAGGGGGTGGTACCACCTTGGTTGTACCGCCTGGCATTCGTCGATATAGAATATTCTTTTCTGAAGACCAGAGATAGAGCGCAGCTCGTCGTTGAAGACGCTTGCGTTCTACAGGGGTCAGCAAGGGCAACATTGTGTCAGTGGAACGCCTCAAATATTGCATAGCATTGTTATCCAACCAGATATCTGCAAATGATTGAGACTCTTCCTCACGAGTCATGGGTTGTTCTATGAACTCAGCCGCTAAGGACTGAGCTGCATGTAAGATCAGAGAATCTCCAGCAGCAAATAAATGATTAAGCTGCTGAGATATCTGATCACTATCCCCCCCCAGCTCCAGTTCTGAAGTGGCAAAGGAGTGAGGGAGAAAGTTATTGAATGCAGAAAAAATTTCCTGCGAAGGCGGAACATTTGCAAATCGAATTGCAATTCCAACAGCAAGCAGATGACTGACAGCATTAGCATCAAAAGCACCTCCAACTATCCTGTGACGCACAGAAAAGATCAGATCCTTGCCAGCAGTACAGTCAGTCTCATATCCCATGGCACGTTCACGCTCATGAATAGTCAGGGCGTGTCTAGTGACAATTCCTGCTTGATCAGTTTCTAAAACAAGTCCAGGTTCATATTCAGGGTTGGGACGGAACGCATAAGATTCAATCCTAGCAACCATTGTAGGAAAAACTCGTAGAGGTTCGTTCAATATATTGGCTGGATGATATGGGTACCTGTTGACTTTAAAACAGGTACGGGGATTTCTTCCATGGTCCAATATGTCAGTCAGGCGCAATGTATCATCACGGACAAAGGACATCATAACCAACTGCAAAGAAGCAGGGGAACATATATTTTGCCAATAATTACGCAGCCTGTGGGCATAGCTACCTACAGCAACAGCGTCAAAACACACAGTGTGTCCCAGCCTCTCCGTAAGTTCCTGGAATCCTGCTGTCATAGCCTGCGATTTTGCAATAGCAAATTGTACAGCAACATTCTCAATTAGGTACATGGGTGGTCGTCTCCCTTGTTGCATATGCTGCAGAGATCCTAGAATTTTAATAAGAGGGGAAAATGTGGAACTTTTCTCTCCTTGTAATCCTGTACGTTTTCCTGCAGAGGACAGGTCAGTGCACATAAACCCTGCTGTTAGCATCCATTGGGTACCATCAAGGCATCCAATGTTAATGAGATGTCTTTCATTTATTTCGTACACATCCTGTGGCAGTTGGTTGAATGTGCCAGCAATAGCATCATGACCCAACAGATTGGGATATTCCTCCATGAGCAACTTAAGTCTGTGTTTGGCACAAACCCTTGCACTATTATCAATGTCAGCATAGTAATAGTGGTTGATGCGGATGCCATTTCTCAGCATGCATTCTAACCCTCCGCACATACCACCAAACAGTTCAATCAGTGACACACCTTCTTGCACAGCAGTAAGAATGCTGGTTTGAGGAACAGGTGTAGAATTTATTGAGCGAATCCCTTTTTCAGTAGGATTGCCTTCTTCTGACAGTTCTTGCACCTGCAGTAAAGTATAGTGGGAAGGAGGCAAATCCTGCAAAAGCAAACGGCAATCTTCAACTCTTGAAGAAGCTGTTCCCCTTAGAGCTTTTTGTTTCTCCGATAGCGTGTCCATCTGCGGCACATGAATGCGAGTGGAAAATGAGGAAATGCCATTGATTTCAAAATCAAAGGCAGCTGCAGTATCAAATGCATTACAGCAACTCATATCATCCGTGTCATCAGGAATCATCAGTTTAGTAGCCAACGAATGAATGTGGTTTGTAACAGATGAGCCGAAGGTGGGAGAAGGCCATATGGCTCGGGTTCTAGGTAGGCCTGGCCACTCGGTAGGTGAAGGAAAAGACATTTCAGCATCCTCAGAAATCATTTGCAATCCAGCAACACCTTGCTCCTTATCAGGAGCTGGATCAGGATCTATTGCAGGACCAAATGGTTCTATGGCAAATCCCCACGGGACTGCACTCTGGGGCGTTCTAGACAAACAAGCAGCCATAAGGGAATACGCTCTTTTAGAACTATTAGCAGTCAAATCAGTGTCTACACCTGATCCACAGAATGCAGAGTTGTAGTAAAAGGGCCACGTCGTTGCGAAGTGACTCTCTTTTGTGCCTGTCCAGTCCAGATCTGACTGAACAGGGAACCTGCTGGGGACATCGGCAACAATATGTTTAACACCTGGTTTGTATTCAAGCTCATATGAGAACGGCGAGAGCATGACAGACCAGCGGGCATACTGCCCCTCTAATTCTTTATTAGACATAAGCCAAGACAACCCTTTATGATCGCTTATTATTAGAAATGGTATTTTAGCCCCAAGCAGATAATAGCGGAAGGCTCTCACTCCCCATACTGCGGCTAACATTTCTCCCTTGTAAGACCCATAATTAGCCTCATGCACATTGCAAGTCCTGCTGATGCAGGCTACTAGATATTCCTTTCCATCATCATCTTTTTGACCCAGAACGGCTGACATGCCTTTCTGGGACCAATCTGTGTGAAGGATGTAACGGCGATTTTTATCAGGTGTGCGCAATGCGTTACCAGGTTTGCAGAGTTCATCTTTTAGGTGTTCCCATGCCTTATCCCTCTCAGCTGTCCACAGCCAAGGAGTGTCCTTCTTAAACAACTCTGTAAGGGGGCTGGAGATGACAGAAAAGTTAGGAACATAACATCGGTAATAATTAGCAAAGCCAATGACACGACGCAGTTCATGCACAGTAGTGGGCGTGGGTAAAGCCCTGATTGCCAAGACCTTGGTTTCACTAGGTGAAATACCTGTGGTTCCAATCATATGGCCCAGGTACTCCAGGCTGTTAAACAGAAACTTGCATTTTCCTGGATGCACCTTCATATGACAATTCTTGAGGGCAGCAAACAGTAGTTTCAGTGCAGCTTTGTGTGATGCAAGATCTTTGGTAAAGACCAGGATATCATCTATAAAACATACACAACAGTGATCAAGGCCTGCTTCAGTTATTACAGTATTCATGACTCTCTGGAAGTATGCAGGCATATTAGTAAGGCCAAAGGTATTTCGGTTAGTTTTCCAACACCGATCATTCCACCAGAACGCAGTCATGTCCCTGCATTCTTCAGACAGTGAAGTTTGACCGAAACCAGATTTCATATCACAAACGGAGAATACAGTACAACCTTCAGTTCTTCCAAACAGTTCTTCAGGCAGGGGTAGAGGGTACACATCAGGAGGTGTAAAGGCATTAATACCTCCAGATGCTTTACCATAATTAATACAGCATCTTTTATCAGTCCAAGCGCCAGTCACGGGATCCTTCTTGGCAGCTATAACTGCTTCATGTATCATAAGGGGCCGAGGACACTCACTGATGAATCCAGCTTCCATGAGAGGGGTCATGTGTTCGTCCATAACTTCTTTCTCCATGGGTGACCTCCTGCGAGCCTTTCTGAGAATAATACCTGGGGGCAAAGTTATAGTCTCTCCAGGGGGACCTATGGTGAAGGGAAGAACTGATCCTTCATAACCTGTCAAGTCAGACAATTTATAAGCGCTTTGTGCCTGGATAATATCTCCTAGTTCATCCTGGAACTGCTGCCTCTCAATCTCACTAATATCAGCATGATTGCCCAGGGTCCAACCTTGTTCCATCTTGAAATGTTTATCAGGTTCTACAGGATCTGCTGGGCTGTCAGGTGTCATATTATCTAAAGACCAAGATCCCTCAATAGGGACTCCTTCGTGAAGCTCATCAGGTGACAACAGGTCATTCAACAACGCTGGATCTGTGTAATGCTGAATATCTGCTGAGTAAGAGATACCTGTCTGCGAGATCAGTGAAGATCCTAATACTTCTCTTGAGTACTGGTCTCGTGCGATGCTGCGGGTTAAATCAAAAACCTGAGCTGGGGCATTGTGAGTTCTCATACTGTTAACAGGTGTGAACAGGAATGCTGTGGCTATCAGCCAGAGATAGAAGATCCATTTCATTATGGTGGGTTGCATTCTGAGGAGATGCTGCGTTTTGTGAGTGATAGCAGGACCAGGGCACCGCACAGATTTACAGACATCAATCTTCAAAGTCACAACTCGTAACCTGTCAGACCTAAGCAGTTCAGCCTTGAGCTTGTCATCAGCAATCCTCTGAACCCTGCGAGATCTCCTGACTTTCTTGGCCCAAAACTCAATGAGAATAGCAATACGCTTAGCGCGCAGCTGAGCAAGTTCCCTAGCTCTAGCACGGCGCAGCATAGGCTTGTTACCCAAACTCTGCAAAGGGACAACAAAAGCAGAGCCCCTAAGGGGATGCGCAGGTCGAAATTCAGGATGACGCTTTCTGATGAGAGCCTCTAAACTGCACTTCCTAGCCTGCGCAACACTTCAAGAGTTAGGGAAGCCCAGAATCTCCTGCACAGTAACCTCTGCGACCTCAGCAGCAAACACTGCTATATCTGCCAAAATGTCGGTTTTGTCCCTGCGCTTGCGGAACACACAGATGCCCTTGTACTTCTTCCACCACTCGCGTACCTGTTCGTGGTTCTTGCTACGAACGAGAATGGTAAGCTGCCCCATCATAGTTGGCGTGAGGCTTGTCTTTATTTCCTCGTGGTAGGCTGGCGTGCCTCGCCCATCGTACCGATCTGCGCCCTCGATGGATGTGACGGGGACAAAAGCCCGTGCTGCGCTGCGCAGCTGCCTCGTGGACCCCCCATCGCCGGATGGAGCTGCAGCATGCTCTGAAGTTGCCGCTGTGTGATCGTCAAGATCCATACGGTCAGGTGCTGACTCGGCAGCAGCTTCAGGGATGAGCCGCAGCTTGTTGTGCTGATCCAGGTCATGGTTCAGCTCCTCTTCCCTCTGCTGTTGCCTCCTCAGCTTTTTGCGCTCCTTGCGCAGCTTCCGCTCCTCATCGTCGAGCGGTGGTTTGGGCGCCTTCATTAGAGGAAGGGCCTCGTCACCACCGGACTTCCAGGCCCCATGCCCGCCCTGAGGCGATTGCATTTGCCCTTCCGTCTGGCTCCTTCCGCCGGCCAGGTTTGCACCACGGCCAGGGTTGGAGCCGGAGGCGCCGCCAGTTGCCTTGCGCTTATTTAAAAGCACGGCTTGACGACGCCTAGCTTCCTTCCTGGCGGCAGCTGCCGCTCGCTCCTTGAGCAGGATCCGTGCCTGTGCCTCAATGATCTTGTAGCCGTCCCTGAGGATGGCATTGTCGCTGACCATCTGAGCATGGTCGCTGTCAGCCTTGCTGAGTTTGGGCTGTCTGGGCATCTGAGGGTGTGATAAATAATAAAATTAGTTATCACATCATTAGATAATGAACAGCACTTCAGACACACTTCCCCCCCCACTAACAGTCATTACTGAAAGAAGTGATCTGTTAGTGTGACTAGGATGAGTGCTGTTCAATGTTTTATCATTTAAAAAAAAAATGTTAAGACAATAGGGTTGGGATTGGTCTTTATGGACCAACCCCAAACACCCAGGGAGACCTGATGAATTTTACTGGCACATCAAATGTGCCATCAGGTTGCTGCACATCAGCAGGTCTAGCTTTGTACACATGTAAGTCAGATTTATTCAATAGCATTTCATCATCATCAGATAAGGGTTCTACTGTTGGGCAATATTGCCATTTAAGGCTTGCCTCAGTTTCCCAAGCAACATCAAATGCTCTAGGCAAAGGGTATTCAAATTCAGACAGAGCAATGTATTTGTACCAATCAAACAGCAGCTGATGACTGATCATGTCTGATTTTGCACTCTTGCAGTTCAACCTTAATTCAGAGATTCTGTCGACCGTGAGGTCTTCAGACGCATCCGAATCTTGGTCAAGTTCATCCCTAGCATCTTTTAGCCGAGTGATACTGGTCAGAAGTCTAGCATCCTGCAACCTAATGACCTCTTTGATTACATCAAAGCGGTACTGCGCCAAGGATTTGCTAACAGGTTTATCTGCTGCTATCCCTGCAGATGGGTACAGTGCACTAGCATCATCAATACTAAGTTCAGTGTCACCCATGCCAGGAATTCTGAAAATGCAAGCGACAGCTGAACTCCCAATATATTCCAGGCGGTAAGCCCTTCCAGAAATTAATTGTGAGGCATGTATAAATCTACGAGAGGCTAGATTCCCACCAGAAGTTATTCTGATATGAGAAGGACTTCTCATGACAAAACAACTGCTGCTGTTTAGCAATTAACTACACCGTATTCAGACGGTGGATGATCGTTGCTAGTTGATCGCAGAAGTACTCACTTCAAGTACTTGATACTGCGCAAGCAATAATTGAAAGACAAAAGTTAATTTATCAGTTCAATTACCTAGGGGGCAGCAGGTGCAGGCTCAGGGCCAAACACGACGTCTCCAGGGATGAGAGGGACCGGCGCTGTTGGGCAGTGCCGCCGTTCATTCTCTCTGAAGATGTTAAGGGGCCTGCCGAGCCACAGCATCGCTCCAGTGGCGCCTAATGGGAACCCAGGTGCTGAGTATCCTCTTAGGGATCTTGCCCATTCAGACAGTCTAAAGCGCTGATGCTGGTATCGCACCCAGAAGTCTCGGAGAATGAGGCCCTTGGACATGACCTGCTGCATTCCCTTTATTATGTAGTGTTGTTCTACAATGTGAAGCGCCTCTGGATAGGAACGATCGCATTGCAGAACTCCAAAATGACATCTAGAAAGGGGCCAGACCGGCCCATCCCATGGCCCATTCCACGCAACTAAGTCCAAGCCATAAAGGCCAGCTCCAATTGCATACAGCAATGCTGGTGAGGTGTCAACGGTGCAGAGGAGGTCTAAGTCGTCTGCGATTTGGTTCATCTCATCAGAGACAAGCTGGGCTGCAATGGATGTCCGCTGAGCGTATTTAGGAAGCTGTTCAGCGGCCTCATCAGGAGAAAGGCTGTCCCACCAAAGGCGCGGCGGCAGCCTTTCTAGCTGGTTAAATTGCATAATCGCATGGTGGTTGTGTAAAGACGGCCACTGATGGATTCTATGAGGCGCATTGCTCCAGCAGTGCAAGGTAGAGAAATATTCTCGTGGTACCGCTACGGGGTGTTGTTGCCCAAGCCATGTTTTGTTCAATGGTCTATCCCGGGCAGGAGGGATCGCCATCTGCGTAAATGACAGGCACCAAGGTGCTCATCATTATACAAGCAAACACCAACTACTGATACTAACAGAGTCCACTACACCGTAATCAGGAGTAGTGCAGTATGAAGACTGGTACTCACTTGTAGGAGTAGATCTGCAGCAGTGAGGAGGAGGAAAGCAGAGCAGATTGAGTGATGTGAAATACTGTGTCATCTCAATCAGCAGCACACTTCCCCCCCCAACTCTACAGGATGCAATCATGCAGAGTTGAAAGTTGCTGTACCTCTATGTATCTGATCTTACAGTCGCTACTGGCAGCTCAAGAACATTTGAAGACCAATTTGGTCGGAAAGTGAGGATACCTCTGGCAACATCATGGATCGCTCTGTAATGTATGCTATCAGGGTTCCCGAACAATGCAATGAACGAGTGCGACGGAGCCCAGGCAATGACCAGAAAACAGTGCTCACTGGTAAGCTCTGCAGACCCAGACCCATAAGAAATCGTGATAATAGGCGTAATGCCCCTGATTGTGTCAACACCACCACTAGTGGCGAGCTTCATGGGGTATGGAAGAATAGGTATGCCCAGGCGGTGCGCCTCTCTGTCGGTGATCAAATGACAATTCGACCCGAAATCTAACATGGCCCTATCAGGCAATTGTTTTGGGCCGCCATCATAGATCAAGCCCACTTGCTCACCTGGCGACTCTTCAGGGTTCGCAAAATAGAATAATGATCCTGTAAGCGAACGAAAGTATGCACCAATGTCCGATGCGTTAGCAACGAGTGCGCTCATTCGCAGAGGGTCAGGTTCAGGCAACTCTCTCACCAGAAAAGACTCGGGCCCAGGCTCTGCAGCAGTATGCACACGGATAGAAGCAGATCGATCAAATATGAAGCGTTGGCTAGTGTCTGTTAGAGAAACATCAGAAGATAATATAGTAGGTTCAATCACAGACTGCCGTCCGTTCCCCGGAACCCTAACCTCAGACCATCGAGAACCTGGACCGTGCGTAAGCAACGTGGTCGGCACCTCAGTCTGAAAAAGTGAAGCAGAAGCTGCCCCCCTGTCCACAAATGGATTCCCAGAAAATGTGCGATATTTGCCCGCGTCAGCCTCAGCTTCCGAAAACCCGACAAGTGTATCTAATTTGGAAGCCGGGCCAGGGACTCTGGACTTTCCCTGGAACCCGTCTGGAAATTTTTTAGACCCCTTTTTAGCAAAGTCATCTCGAAAACTCCCTAATACTGCAGCCATTGCTGTCAGGTGATGGGTACCAGGTACCCCATGTCAGTTGTAATTGGAGCCAAAGCATACCTGTGCTTCAACCCCTGGGCATTGATCAGGGTCACCTGGCTCATCCCATCCATCATTGTATTGCGCAAGCTGCGCACTGTGCACTTCCTCACCTCTGTACTCTGTTGCGTGCGCGTGAAGCCCTGGGCCTCTGTAGGCAGCATCATGTACGTGCTCATAGTCCTCACCGTTGTCTCGTTGATAGAACCTAACACCACTCTGATCCTCCTCCACCGCACGCGCGGCATAGTGGTTGTCCAGATTGAACTTTACCTCAGCCTCCGGCTTGTACTCTGGCCCTAAGGACACATACGGCACAGCCCTCTGCAGGTCACCTGGATCAACTTGCACATTTGCTACTGCGGCAGTTGGCATGAGAGCCCCATCCGCAGCAGTCTTATGACTCTTCTCCAAAGCCTCCATGACCCTACCTCTGGCTGCCGACGCGAGGAACGCAGGCAACTGGTCACACTTATCCAGGTAGTGATCACCGTGGCAGATCTGACAGTTTTTAACAGCCATCGGTCTGTTGGACGGGTAACCCGATCCTGTTGGTCTCTGCACATTGCTGTACCCACCTCCTCCTTTTCCAGCCTGGAAAGGCCTGGATGACCCGGCGCTTGGGCCGCGATGCGGGTGCATTGTGCTAGGGTAACCCCCTGCACTAGATCTCACCTCCGTGGCATGACTCCTGGGTGTAGCATGCTGACCAGCATTCTGGTTTCTTCTTCCAGCATCCTTGCTTCCCTCTGCAGTAAGGTCCTCATATCTGATACCCTTCCTGACCTGTGTCCTCACACGGTACTCATAGGCATTCTGCATGGCCTCAATGATCACACTCGCCTGGACCATGAAGTTATCATCTTCAACACCCAAGCCCTGGAGCTCTCTCTCACACACCTCCTGGAGGTACACTGGTACTCCACGCATGATCACATCAATGATGGATGTCCTCTCAATCGTCCCATTGTAAGCGATCTTGTTAGACCCCTGAAACGCTGAGTAAACAGACAGACACCTGATCCCAAACTGCCTGGGGTTCTCGCTGACAAGTACCGTCCTATCGAGCTGATTCTGCTTACCCATGATGCAGCCCTGGGTCCAAATGGCCAATTCAGCCGATGTCGCAACGTTGAGGTAACGCTTGGCTACCATCAACAGGGCTTCAATAAAGCTGTACGGCTCATCCTGTAATGGATAAGGCTCGTACTCTCGTACCCCAGCCTCCTCGACCCCCATCAGGATCATCTTATTCCTCCTCATGTTCCCCATGATGGTCTGAGTGCCATCCTGCAGGAAATCATTCCTGGTACTGCCGTCCCTGCCCTCAATGGCTCTCACCAAGGGCGACATAGCGCTGGGACACAAAAACTCTAGCTCTGCGAAGTGCTTCTTTAGAAAAGCAACTCCTGCTGGCAGAATAGTGCTCATGATGATGCTCACCTGGGCAGACACAGCATCGTGCAGCCTGTGCACGTTATTCCCCCAAAACAACCTGAGTGATCGGTCCCATATCCTGTGAGAGATAATGCTCTCGGTCGCTGAGAACTCAACTACCCTGGACGAGTCAATCACCGTCTTCCCATCTAACCTGACATCAGTCAACCAATTCACTGGTCCTGGTGCGGCATTCTCTGAACCAGGGCGTCCACCAGGATCATCTCCTGCAGTAGATTGGCTCCTGACAGGGTCTACTGACCCGTGCAACACACCATGTCTTGACACCCATCTGTGACCGGGAGGCTGACCCCCACCCGAAGGTGGGCCACCATTAGGTGGTTGGTTACCTCCTGCTGGCCCCTGACTATAGCCAGTTCCTGTCCCACCTCCGTGGAACTCACCTTGGTCTTGCCGTCCATAACGCAGGTTCTGGTTCATGCCCTGCCCTTGCGACTGACCTTGATGTTGATCGTGCCCTTGACCCTGATTGGTGCCCTGACCTTGACCAGAGAACCGGTGTTCTCTCTGACTCTGACTATAATCTCTCACAGATGGAAACCCATTCCATGACTGCTCTCTAGGCCTGAACCTACTCTGGTCTTCTTGAGACGGCTCATGATAGCTGCGTTCCTGAGAAGGTGCAGCTGCCGTACCTCTGGTGCCTGCCCGCAGGGGCTCACTGGGCATTGCAGCAGTCCTAGCTGCATCCTCACCTTGCTGTCGGCGATCATGTTCCAGTAGCAGTCTCTGGGCAAGCGCCGCCCTATCACGGGCTGCCCTAACCCTGGAGCTATCCAGACCAGAACCACCTAGACCCTGAGTGACAGGAGTATTCCAATTGGAATGCTCAGTGCCCGCAGCCGTATGAAACGACTGTGATGCAGCAGGTCCCGTGGAACGGTTACCTTGTTCTTGAGGTTCTCCAGCGGTGACATCATCCCCGGTACTTCCCCCAGATCCTTCACCTTCAGGCTCTTCCGACACGGACGCCAAACCTTGCATCCGCGCCACAGAATCTTCATATCGTCCAGACTGTGGGTAGACTGGTACGTTATGCGTCTGTCCAGCCGACCTCGCAGGAACTTGCGTCGGCGGCGGCGGCGGTGGTGGTGGCGGTAGCGGACGTGATGACCCAGACTCCACACCATGGCCTTGTCTTCTCACAGATGCACCCTGAATTGGCGCAGCATTGGAGGGAGGGACAGAAGCGGCAGCAGCAACAGGCACGAATACTGGGATGTCCGCAACAGGCGCATGTACTGGTGCACTCTGCGCCATGGGCTCATGCACCGCAAAAGGCGCTGCAGACTGCATTGGAACAGTGACCTCGGGAGCACACGTGGATGCTGTTACTGACTCGACAGAGCCAGCCTGTGAACCACCATCACTAGCAGTGTCAAACACTGGTACTGCCAGTCGTGTAGCAGCCGTCATCTTTGACGGAGTTCCTGTATTTGCACACCTGATACTCTCCCTTCTCAGGTACTCGTACACAGGGTTGGGCAGCAGCATGTTTAGTTTCTCTGACGTCTCATCGTCAGTGACAGCCCTTGTCACTCTTTTAGGTGACACTGCCAATGCAGCCTTTAAAGCTGCATTCCTTTCATCTAGCAAGAGATCCTTCTTGTCATTGAGCTCTTCGTACTCCTCCTTGCTACAGTTAAGAGCTAGGTTTTTCAACTCCATCTCTGCCAAGTCCACTGCTTCCTGCTTGATCCTCACGGAGTCCATGCATGCCTGATCAGTTCCGGCCTTGTTATAAAGCTTCTGCCAATTAGATATGAATACCTCAATCAACGGTACAGGGAGAGACGAGGTCTCTCCATTACCCTTAGGCTGCACCTTCGCAGCTTCCTTTGCTGCTAAAGCACCCCTCGTGTTCTGAGCAACACTATCCGTTGCTATCTCCTGAGCGACTTTGGGCACTTCTACAGCCCCTGATCCGCTCATCTTCACCTTTTTATCGGCTTTAGGACGACCGATTTTACACTACAGTCGACTAGAGGTGATCCTAATCGGACTTTTTCTTTCTTAAACAAGTACTAATAAACTCTTACAGAGCTTATAGTAAGAGCTTCTCGATCCACTGCTGTAACTCAGTGAAATCAGCTCGATAACAGGTGATAGCTCTTGCTACTTCACCTGGACTTCTTCGATACTGTTGACAAGATCTCGTAAAGCCTCGACACTTGAGGTACTTATGGGGTTCTTGGGACGATCTTGGGCGATTGTGGCCGTTGATCTGTGTGATGAGTCGCTTGCTTGGCGACTTCTGATGAGTGAAGATATCTCTGATAAATCAGACGGTCGACTTGGAGCCAAAGGAAAGGCTGTAGATTGGAGGTGTGATGGTGGGTTGGTGGTAATATCCAGCTGTAAGACTGGAGATATGCCTTGTTAAGAGGCAGGAATAACGCTAATTGCTGCAGATGGTCGACTGTTGGCCTAGATGCACTGCCAGCTTCGTATCAGGAGACTTGTTGATGCTTATAGAGTCGCTGTTGGCCTAGTTGCTCTGCCAGTTTCCCCTTAGTAAGACTTGGATTGACGATTAACTTGCAGATTGATAATCAGGAACAATAGCTAGAAACGTTAAGAGTCTATTGTAGGCCGTGAGATCAAAGTAAGAAAGAAAAAGTAAAGGACCCAGATCGGAATCCTCTAAGTCGGCACCCACACTTGTTCAGGTTCACACACAACTTCCAACCGAAAAAGCAGTTGGCGCAGTCAAACGCACGGTGCAGTCATACGTCGTGACAACATAACCAACTGTGTTCACTTCCAGCATGATGTGTGTATGGAACTCTTCGAGCGTGTCTGTTGCACGTTTCTCTCAGTGTACGGTACATTGCAAGCTGCGGCACCGTGCCTGCCTCTGACAAGCCTGTTTTGTCCACCAGCTGTGCATGGCACATGTCACTTAAGCAAAATAGTCATTGCAGGAACTTAATTTCCGCAAGATGGGTGCCAGAATTGATGATGTGCACAAGCAGCCTGATTGCACATTAAACACTGCAGCTAGTCCTCAGCTGCAGCCGGTCCTCAGGGAAAGCTGGCTCTCAACACCAGGTGGGTGGGTAGCAACTGAAAATCATGCCACGTGTTTTGACCATTTGGCCTCCTGTCAGCTGGTGTCTGCTGGTGGTCGGGGTTCTTCATTTGCAGCCTCAGATTTCGCAGCCTCGGGGAAAGGATTGTGCACACATCAAGTCGATTTTGATGCTCTGTGCAGCATCAACCTTCCGTGACAGTTTCAAAATATTTCAAATCCGACAGACAGAATGTCGCAGAAGGCCGGAATGGCTGACACGTGGCAAACATGTGGCCTTCGCCCAGGCCCCCGCGAACTGAGGTTTGCTTGTGACGATACATTGGTCAGTATATTAAAAACCAAATGCAATGCAAGAAGGCGAGGCTTCTTGATTGCAACACCCATGCAGAGCGGAGTCGACTAATCCCGCACCCGCCCACACTTTTCAGTGAAGGTAGTCCGACCTTATCTCCATCGACGCCTTTAGCCCCAGTCCTGGACCAGCTAACTGGTTCTATCGTCTGAGGCACGTCCTGATTCCGACGGCTCTGCAAACTGACACTGTGGTGAACGTTCAAATGAGGGGCCGGTCCAATGCGCAGTCAAGGAGCAGTGCCCATGCTGGGCTGTGGGCCAGCAATAGGCCTGCCCTGCTTGTGACACTGGCACTCTACTACTACGCTCTGGTGAGATATAATCCGTGTAGGATATAACCTCAGGAATATGAGGACGGAGATGGCAAACAATCTGAGATGTACCTTCCACCGCATGCGCACGCTATGACCCCATGCAGGATTGCAGGCCACAGCGTCATGCACATACCATAACCCCATGCACATGCCGCGAACTCATGCAAACGCCGCAGTTCAATGAAACCAAAACCCCATGCAAGCCACAAACACGCATGCAACCACGTGCACAACCCGCCACCCATGCAGTTTACTGTCACCCAATGGCGCATGCACTGGACACCAGAGCCGCTCGGACTGAATAGCGCAGCACATGAGTTCAGCGAGGACCGGGCAATGGAGCACGTCCAATACCTGAGTGAGGTCATCGGAGACCATCAGGTGAATCCTGGGCTTCAAACCGCACCCAGCAGTACGGTATATTCGAATTGCCCTCCCTCACTTTGTGGAGGGGTGAGGGATTCATTCAAATACTAATGAATGATTTTCGACGCCAGTTTCAGTCGGAAATGAAGAGGTTTCGTCTATTTATATGGCCCGAGGGGACGCATAAAATAAACAATTAATTCACATCCGAGGGAAGGCAATTCAAATCTACAGTACATCAGGTGATTTTTTGGCTTCAAATCGCGCCCAGGAGCGCATCAGTGCCTACTACTGTGGAATAGTGCCCACAGTGCACCCAGCAGCGTGTATTATAATAGTTTTACTGTGCACCAGATTACCTTCTAGGGGGGCTTTGCTAGGCGGCCACCCCCAGGCCGACTGGGACCCACCCTGATTAGCCTACAGACTGCGACATAACAGGCTGGAAGTGCTTTTAGTGCGCACCAGGCCACCAGTGTTTTTTTAGTGGTGACCGATCCACCTTTGATGAGCGCGCTGCGACCACACCTGGGCTGATTGACACCAAGCCTGGACTGGCCTCCGGCCGGTGGCCTTGGCAGCAGGGCTGGCCGAGCCAGGGGCTGGTGGCCGCAGACCACAGTGTAGCTGAAATGTAGCTGAAAGTGATGAGGTAACCACTGCACAAAACTCTGCAGGCCATCTCGACAGCAGGCCGGGATGTGGATGAATTGTAGCTGAATTGCATTAACAATGATGCGGCGACCGTCTTTGCGTCTGGGAGGCATCAATAATAATGCACCCAAAGTTCACCTCTGGCAACACAGCAGTGTACCCTCCGATCTCCAAGGGCCGTTGTGCGTCTCCCTTTGGTCCGCATCAGGGCTAGCTGCACCAGGCCCCCCTCCTCCCTGTAGGCTGTGTGATGTTGCTGAATTGCAGCTGAGCCACACCTAAAATAACAGTGGTTGACGGCTTTCTGCATCACATAGATAACTTCCATCTCTGCAGGAATGCCCTTTATCCCCAAAAATAATTTCAGCCCCAAATGGTGCGCCCTGAACCCTTCACCCTTAAACCCTGTGCAAGGTCTCCTCGCCGGGCCTGGACATGGCCACTGCCTACATGCTACGCGAGGCGAACAAGATCCGGGACATAGCTGCCAACCGGACTGACGTCGAAGTGGAGGTGCAGTGACGAGCTTCCGAGCTGCAGACACAAGCAGGGCTTCTCCGAAGAGATTTAAAAACGGTCACAACTTCAGACAATGCCCAGCGCTTGATAGCAATACAGCGCAGGCCCATGCTGAAGCTGAGGTCTCGGAGCCGCATGTGGTAACAATAACTGCGTAATGCACAGGAAATTACACAAAATTGATTCAAATTATGAACAGCAAATTCCCTGGTCGTTAAAAAGCAAAAGCAATGGAGCATAGCCCCTGTAGCTGCTGAGGTTTCGGAGCCGTATGCTGTCGGCTGTCGCAGAATTCGCCTGTGGTGAGGTGGAACAAACTTGGTTAAATGACCAGAATGAAAGGTTGCATGGCCCCCATGCAGTAGCTGAAGTTTTGGAATCCCATACATGCAGCATGAAGCGCTCGCAGCCCGCAGCTTGGAGCCCATGCATACAGCATGCAGCGCTGGCAGCCCGCAGCACGTAGGCCCATGCAGTAGCGAAGTCTTGGAGATACATGCAACGCTCACAGCTTGTAGCTTGGAGCCCCATGCATGCAGCATGCAGTGCTGACAGCCTGCAGCTCGTAGGCCCATTTGCGGAGTATTGGAGATGTATGCAGCCCCCACAGCTTGCAGCTTGCGCTCTTGCCGGATGGAAATCCGGGAAATCCGATCAGCTTGACATGGCACTGGCCTTCACGTTGGTGCAGCGCTGGTCTCCGAAACCTCATCAGCATAAGAGCAGCTTTTACATGGAAAAGGACAATCATCAGCCTGGATCCAGACCTGGATCCAGAGCTGGATCCAAACCTGGTTCTAATCCTGGATCCAAACCTGGATCCAAACCTGGTTCCAGACCTGATTGAAAACCTGGATCCAAATTCCACATGCTCCATTCCCGATCGCGTTGTGGGTCATATTTGAACACCCTGTGTTCCCACCCCACCGCCTGTTTGCCTCTGCACCCCACTCGCCAGGTCCACCTGGAGACGGTCAGTGGAGAGGTGGCCATGGATTTCACCCAGATCAACATCACAAATGTGTACCGAGGTATGATGAGGGACAAGGGTTTTGGTCCAGGATTTCACCCAGATCAACATCACAAATGTGTACCGAGGTATGATGAGGGACAAGGGTTTTGGTCCAGGATTTCACCCAGATCAACATCACAAATGTGTACCGAGGTATGATGAGGGACAAGGGTTTTGGTCCAGGATTTCACCCAGATCAACATCACAAATGTGTACCGAGGTATGATGAGGGACAAGGGTTTTGGTCCAGGATTTCACCCAGATCAACATCACAAATGTGTACCGAGGTATGATGAGGGACAAGGGTTTTGGTCCAGGATTTCACTCAGATAAATATCACCAACATATATTGAGGAATGATGAGGGATACAGGTTCAGGTACAGGATTAGGACCCAGATCAACATCACAAATGTGTACCGAGGTATGATGAGGGACAAGGGTTTTGGTCCAGGATTTCACTCAGATCAACATCACCAACATATATTGAGGAATGATGAGGGATACAGGTTCAGGTACAGGATAAGGACCCAGATCAAGATCACCCATGTGTACCGAGGTATGATAAGGGATACGGGTTTTGGTCCAGGATTTCACTCAGATCAACATCACCAACATTTCTTGAGGTATGATGACTTGATGAGGGATACGGGTTTAGGTTCAGGATTTCATCCAGATCGACGATTTAACATTATAATCAACATCTATCGAGGCTTGATGAGGTTTTAGGATTCAGGTAAAGGATCAGGACCCCGATAATCAGTTCAGGATCAGGACCCAGATCTTCAATTCAACATCCCCAACATCTGTAGAGGTATGATGAGGGTTTAGGGATAATGGTTTAGGGTTTGGACTTCACTTCCATCAATATCACCAGAATCTATCGAGCTGAGATATCCGGATTAGATTCAAAGGTGTCAGACTTCATGAAGATCGTTATCACGAATATCTACTGAGGTGTGACGTTCGGCTGAGGTGTGACGTATGGCTGTGGTGTGACGTACGGCTGAGGTGTGACGTACGGCTGAGGGTCTAGGGTTTATGACTCCACCCACATCAACATGACCAGCATCTACCGAGGCATGTGTAGGGTTCAGGTTGAACGGTCAAGGGTTCAGAGTTACAGGTTAAGGGATTTGGGACCTCACCCACATCACTATCACCATCGGCAGCTTTCACTCATATAGAGTTGTGACGTCCCACTGACTGGCCGGGGAATGACGGTGAAGATTTACGAAAAATCAAGCAATTTACAAAACGTCATGCAGATTTCTTATTTGGATTAAATTTAAAAAAATTATACCTCTCAAACTGCCTTAGAAAAATCTGATAGGGAACCAGCTTTAAATAGTAAAAATTAAGTTTTACATGCAAAAATTAACGAAGGGATACAGCCATTCCTGCCGTTGCACCGATAAATGTCGGATGGCCTGATTCGTGCTGCAGCTGCATCTGTACAGATGGGATGAGCCCTGCAGCTGCATTTTCGTTGATGCTGGATTTTCAGGTGCTGCTGCAGCAATATAATCAGTGCTGTGTTAATAACAGTCCTTACAATGGCTGAATTATGTAGCTGAGTTTCAGTCACCGTAATTTCAAGGCAAACTCAGCTACTTTTACCAGCCAAGGA
This sequence comes from Limnomonas spitsbergensis, assembly GCA_037349105.1. Lineage (NCBI taxonomy): Eukaryota > Viridiplantae > Chlorophyta > Chlorophyceae > Chlamydomonadales > Limnomonas > Limnomonas spitsbergensis. The sequence continues at coordinate 3,325,011 of JAYJMM010000038.1, forward strand.
CCGTAATCACGAACTCGAATTCTGAATTACAGCGCAATTGCACAGCAGTGAATATCATGATGCCTGTAGCTGCCTCTACCCAGGTGGGATAAGTCCTGCAGCTGCAGCCGGTGGAGGGGGGCTGGCAGCTGGAGGGGGGCTGGCGGGTTGAAAGGGGCTAGCCGGTGGAGGGGGGCTGGCCGGTGGAGGGGGGCTGGCGGGCTGAGGGGGGCTGGCGGGTTGAAAGGGGCTAGCCGGTGGAGGGGGGCTGGCCGGTGGAGGGGGGCTGGCAGCTGGAGGGGGGCTGGCGGGTTGAAAGGGGCTAGCCGGTGGAGGGGGGCTGGCCGGTGGAGGGGGGCTGGCGGGCTGAGGGGGGCTGGCGGGTTGAAAGGGGCTAGCCGGTGGAGGGGGGCTGGCCGGTGGAGGGGGGCTGGCGGGTTGAGGGGGGCTGGTGGGTTGAAAGGGGCTAGCCGGTGGAGGGGGGCTGGCCGGTGGAGGGGGGCTGGCGGGTTGAGGGGGGCTGGTGGGTTGAAAGGGGCTAGCCGGTGGAGGGGGGCTGGCCGGTGGAGGGGGGCTGGCGGGCTGAGGGGGGCTGGCGGGTTGAAAGGGGCTAGCCGGTGGAGGGGGGCTGGCAGCTGGAGGGGGGCTGGCAGCTGGAGGGGGGCTGGCGGGTTGAAAGGGGCTAGCCGGTGGAGGGGGGCTGGCCGGTGGAGGGGGGCTGGCGGGCTGAGGGGGGCTGGCGGGTTGAAAGGGGCTAGCCGGTGGAGGGGGGCTGGCCGGTGGAGGGGGGCTGGCGGGTTGAGGGGGGCTGGTGGGTTGAAAGGGGCTAGCCGGTGGAGGGGGGCTGGCCGGTGGAGGGGGGCTGGCGGGTTGAGGGGGGCTGGCAGGTTGAGGGGGGCTGGCGGGTTGAGGGGGGCTGGCGGGTTGAAAGGGGCTAGCCGGTGGAGGGGGGCTGGCGGGTTGAAAGGGGCTAGCCGGTGGAGGGGGGCTGGCCGGTGGAGGGGGGCTGGCGGGTTGAGGGGGGCTGGCGGGTTGAGGGGGGCTGGCGGGTTAAGGGGGGCTGGCGGGTTGAGGGGGGCTGGCCGGTGGAGGGGGGCTGGCCGGTGGAGGGGGGCTGGCGGATTTCCCACATTCCCACGAGTCCCGCATGACCCGAAAGGCGTCGGGCTCGATTCCTGTGGGGTGCGAAACCTTGAGCCCTAGATCTGTTAGATCTCAAGCATATCTGCAAGATCCACAGCCCTAGATCTGTTAGATCTAGCATATCTGCAAAATCCACAGCCCTAGATCTGTTAGATCTAGCATATCTGCTGCCGTTCCGATCCCATTACAAGGGCCAATGACGCAGCTGACCAGTTCCTCAACCACCCACCATGCCGGCGCCCATCCTACCAACATTGCTCTCTCCCATACCCTCCTCCTCCTCCTCCTTTCAATTCCCCCCCTCTCCTCGCCTGCCTCCTCGGACTTCCCTTCAACACACTCCCTTTTTCCTCGGACACTCTTGCAATCCTTCCCCCCACCCAGGCCTGGACAACGTCGTGTTGGTGATCCGTCCCAAGCCACCAGCGGATGTGACAATAATCCCACAGTCCCTCCTGATCGCCGCCCACTACGACAGCGCGGTGTGCTCATACGGTAGGCGCGGTGTGCTCGTACGGTAGGCACGGTGTGCTCGTACGGTAGGCGCGGTGTGCTCGTACGGTAGGCACGGTGTGCTCGTACGGTAGGCGCGGTGTGCTCGTACGGTAGGCGCGGTGTGCTCGTACGGTAGGCACGGTGTGCTCGTCAATAGGCGCGGTGTGCTCGCACGGTAGGCACGGTGTGCTCGCACGGTAGGCGCGGTGTGCTCGTACGGTAGGCGCAGTGTGCTCGTACGGTAGGCGCGGTGTGCTCACACGGTAGGCGCGGTGTGCTCGCACGGTAGGCGCGGTGTGCTCGCACGGTAGGCGCGGTGTGCTCGCAAGGTAGGCGCGGTGTGCTCGCACGGTAGGCGCGGTGTGCTCGCACGGTAGGCGCGGTGTGCTCGCACGGTAGGCGCGGTGTGCTCGCACGGTAGGCGCGGTGTGCTCGTACGGTAGGCGCGGTGTGCTCGTACGGTAGGCGCGGTGTGCTCGTACGGTAGGCGCGGTGTGCTCGCACGGTAGGCGCGGTGTGCTCGTACGGTAGGCGCGGTGTGCTCGCACGGTAGGCGCGGTGTGCTCGTACGGTAGGCGCGGTGTGCTCGTACGGTAGGCGCGGTGTGCTCGTACGGTAGGCGCGGTGTGCTCGTACGGTAGGCACGGTGTGCTCGTACGGTAGGCGCGGTGTGCTCGCACGGTAGGCACGGTGTGCTCGCACGGTAGGCGCGGTGTGCTCGTACGGTAGGCGCAGTGTGCTCGTACGGTAGGCGCGGTGTGCTCACACGGTAGGCGCGGTGTGCTCGCACGGTAGGCGCGGTGTGCTCGCACGGTAGGCGCGGTGTGCTCGCAAGGTAGGCGCGGTGTGCTCGCACGGTAGGCGCGGTGTGCTCGCACGGTAGGCGCGGTGTGCTCGCACGGTAGGCGCGGTGTGCTCGCACGGTAGGCGTGGTGTGCTCGTACGGTAGGCACGGTGTGCTCGTACGGTAGGCGCGGTGTGCTCGTACGGTAGGCGCGGTGTGCTCGCACGGTAGGCGCGGTGTGCTCGTACGGTAGGCGCGGTGTGCTCGCACGGTAGGCGCGGTGTGCTCGTATGGTAGGCGCGGTGTGCTCGTACGGTAGGCGCGGTGTGCTCGTACGGTAGGCACGGTGTGCTCGCACGGTAGGCGCGGTGTGCTTGTACGGTAGGCGCGGTGTGCTCGTACGGTAGGCGCGGTGTGCTCGTATGGTAGGCGCGGTGTGGTCGTATGGTAGGCGCGGCGTGCTCGTACGGTAGGCGCGGTGTGCTCGTATGGTAGGCGCGGTGTGCTCGCACGGTAGGCGCGGTGTGCTCGTACGGTAGGCACGGTGTGCTCGTATGGTAGGCGCGGTGTGCTCGTACGGTAGGCACGGTGTGCTCGTATGGTAGGCGCGGTGTGCTCGCACTGTAGGCGCGGTGTGCTTGTACGGTAGGCGTGGTGTGCTCGTATGGTAGGCGTGGTGTGCTCGTATGGTAGGCGCGGTGTGCTCGCACGGTAGGCGCGGTGTGCTCGCACGGTAGGCGCGGTGTGCTCGTATGGTAGGCGCGGTGTGCTCGTACGGTAGGCGCGGTGTGCTCGTACGGTAGGCACGGTGTGCTCGCACGGTAGGCGCGGTGTGCTTGTACGGTAGGCGCGGTGTGCTCGTACGGTAGGCGCGGTGTGCTCGTATGGTAGGCGCGGTGTGGTCGTATGGTAGGCGCGGCGTGCTCGTACGGTAGGCGCGGTGTGCTCGTATGGTAGGCGCGGTGTGCTCGCACGGTAGGCGCGGTGTGCTCGTACGGTAGGCACGGTGTGCTCGTACGGTAGGCGCGGTGTGCTCGTACGGTAGGCACGGTGTGCTCGTATGGTAGGCGCGGTGTGCTCGCACTGTAGGCGCGGTGTGCTTGTACGGTAGGCGTGGTGTGCTCGTATGGTAGGCGTGGTGTGCTCGTATGGTAGGCGCGGTGTGCTCGTACGGTAGGCACGGTGTGCTCGTACGGTAGGCACGGTGTCCTCGTACGGTAGGCGCGGTGTGCTCATATGGTAGGCGCGGTGTGCTCGTATGGTAGGCGCGGTGTGCTCGTACGGTAGGCGCGGTGTGCTCGTATGGTAGGCGCGGTGTGCTCGTACGGTAGGCGCGGTGTGCTCGTACGGTAGGCGCGGTGTGCTCGTATGGTAGGCGCGGTGTGCTCGTACGGTAGGCACGGTGTGCTCGCACGGTAGGCGCGGTGTGCTCGTATGGTAGGCGCGGTGTGCTCGCACGGTAGGCGCGGTGTGCTCGTACGGTAGGCGCGGTGTGCTCGCACGGAAGGCACGGTGTGCTCGTACGGTAGGCGCGGTGTGCTCGCACGGTAGGCGCGGTGTGCTCGCACGGTAGGCGCGGTGTGCTCGTACGGTAGGCGCGGTGTGCTCGTACGGTAGGCGCGGTGTGCTCGCACGGTAGGCGCGGTGTGCTTGTACGGTAGGCGCAGTGTGCTCGTACGGTAGGCGCGGTGTGCTCACACGGTAGGCGCGGTGTGCTCGCACGGTAGGCGCGGTGTGCTCGTACGGTAGGCACGGTGTGCTCGCACGGTAGGCGCGGTGTGCTTGTACGGTAGGCGCGGTGTGCTCGTACGGTAGGCGCGGTGTGCTCGTACGGTAGGCGCGGTGTGCTCGCACGGTAGGCGCGGTGTGCTCGCACGGTAGGCGCGGTGTGCTCGCACGGTAGGCGCGGTGTGCTCGCACGGTAGGCGCGGTGTGCTCGCACGGTAGGCGCGGTGTGCTCGCACGGTAGGCGCGGTGTGCTCGTACGGTAGGCGCGGTGTGCTCGTACGGTAGGCGCGGTGTGCTCGCACGGTAGGCACGGTGTGCTCGCACGGTAGGCGCGGTGTGCTCGTACGGTAGGCGCAGTGTGCTCGTACGGTAGGCGCGGTGTGCTCGTACGGTAGGCGCGGTGTGCTCACACGGTAGGCGCGGTGTGCTCGCACGGTAGGCGCGGTGTACTCGCACGGTAGGCGCGGAGCGCTCGCAAGGTAGGCGCGGTGTGCTCGCACGGTAGGCGCGGTGTGCTCGCACGGTAGGCGCGGTGTACTCGCACGGTAGGCGCGGTGTGCTCGTACGGTAGGCGCGGTGTGCTCGTACGGTAGGCGCGGTGTGCTCGCACGGTAGGCGCGGTGTGCTTGTACGGTAGGCGCGGTGTGCTCGTACGGTAGGCGCGGTGTGCTCGTATGGTAGGCGCGGTGTGGTCGTATGGTAGGCGCGGTGTGCTCGTACGGTAGGCGCGGTGTGCTCGTATGGTAGGCGCGGTGTGCTCGCACGGTAGGCGCGGTGTGCTCGTATGGTAGGCGCGGTGTGCTCGTATGGTAGGCGCGGTGTGCTCGTACGGTAGGCGCGGTGTGCTCGTATGGTAGGCGCGGTGTGCTCGTACGGTAGGCGCGGTGTGCTTGTACGGTAGGCGTGGTGTGCTCGTATGGTAGGCGCGGTGTGCTCGTATGGTAGGCGCGGTGTGCTCGTACGGTAGGCGCGGTGTGCTCGTACAGTAGGCGCGGTGTGCTCGTATGGTAGGCTCGGTGTGCTCGTATGGTAGGCGCGGTGTCCTCGTATGGTAGGCGTGGTGTGCTCGTATGGTAGGCGCAGTGTGCTCGTACGGTAGGCACGGTGTGCTCGTATGGTAGGCGCGGTGTGCTCGTACTGTAGGCGCGGTGTGCTTGTACGGTAGGCGTGGTGTGCTCGTATGGTAGGCGCGGTGTGCTCGTATGGTAGGCGCGGTGTGCTCGTACGGTAGGCGCGGTGTGCTCGTACGGTAGGCGCGGTGTGCTCGTATGGTAGGCTCGGTGTGCTCGTATGGTAGGCGCGGTGTCCTCGTATGGTAGGCACGATGTGCTCGTACGGTAGGCGCGGTGTGCTCGTATGGTATGCGCGGTGTGCTCGTACGGTAGGCACGGTGTGCTCGTACGGTAGGCGCGGTGTGCTCGTATGGTAGGCGCGGTGTGCTCGTATGGTAGGCGCGGTGTGCTCGTACGGTAGGCACGGTGTGCTCGTACGGTAGGCGCGGTGTGCTCGTATGGTAGGCGCGGTGTGCTCGTACGGTAGGCACGGTGTGCTCGTACGGTAGGCGCGGTGTGCTCGTACGGTAGGCACGGTGTGCTCGTATGGTAGGCGCGGTGTGCTCGTATGGTTGGCGCGGTGTGCTCGTACGGTAGGCACGGTGTGCTCGTACGGTAGGCACGGTGTGCTCGTATGGTAGGCGCGGTGTGCTCGTACGGTAGGCACGGTGTGCTCGTATGGTAGGCGCGGTGTGCTCGTATGGTAGGCACGGTGTGCTCGTACGGTAGGCACGGTGTGCTCGTATGGTAGGCGCGGTGTGCTCGTACGGTAGGCACGGTGTGCTCGTATGGTAGGCGCGGTGAGCTCGTATGGTAGGCACGGTGTGCTCTTTTGGTAGGCGAGGTGTGCTCGTATGGTAGGCGCGGTGTGCTCGTACGGTAGGCGCGGTGTGCTCGTACGGTAGGCGCGGTGTGCTCGTATGGTAGGCGCGGTGTGCTCGTACGGTAGGCGCGGTGTGCTCGTACGGTAGGCGCGGTGTGCTCGTATGGTAGGCGCGGTGTGCTCGTACGGTAGGCGCGGTGTGCTCGTACGGTAGGCGCGGTGTGCTCGTATGGTAGGCGCGGTGTGCTCGCACGGTAGGCGCGGTGTGCTCGTACGGTAGGCGCGGTGTGCTCTTTTGGAAGGCGCGGTGTGCTCGTACGGTAGGCGCGGTGTGCTCGTATGGTAGGCGCGGTGTGGTCGTATGGTAGGCGCGGTGTGCTCGCACGGTAGGCGTGGTGTGCTCGTACGGTAGGCGCGGTGTGTTTGTACGGTAGGCGCGGTGTGCTCGTATGGTAGGCGCGGTGTGTTCGTACGGTAGGCGCGGTGTGCTCGTATGGTAGGCGCGGTGTGCTTGTACGGTAGGCGTGGTGTGCTCGCACGGTAGGCGCGGTGTGCTCGCACGGTAGGCGTGGTGTGCTCGTATGGTAGGCGCGGTGTGCTTGTACGGTAGGCGCAGTGTGCTCGCACGGTAGGCGTGGTGTGCTCGTATGGTAGGCGCGGTGTGCTCGTACGGTAGGCGCGGTGTGCTCTTTTGGTAGGCGCGGTGTGCTCGTACGGTAGGCGCGGTGTTCTCGTATGGTAGGCGCGGTGTGATCGTATGGTAGGCGCGGTGTGCTCGCACGGTAGGCGTGGTGTGCTTGTACGGTAGGCGTGGTGTGCTTGTACGGTAGGCGCGGTGTGCTTGTACGGTAGGCGCGGTGTGCTTGTACGGTAGGCATGGTGTGCTCGTACGGTAGGCGCGGTGTGCTCGCTCGGTAGGCGTGGTGTGCTCGTATGGTAGGCGCGGTGTGCTCGCACGGTAGGCGCGGTGTGCTCGTACGGTAGGCGTGGTGTGCTCGTATGGTAGGCGCGGTGTGCTCGTACGGTAGGCGTGGTGTGCTTGTACGGTAGGCGCGGTGTGCTCGCACGGTAGGCGTGGTGTGCTCGTACGGTAGGCGCGGTGTGCTCGCACGGTAGGCGCGGTGTGCTCGTACGGTAGGCACGGTGTGCTCGTACGGTAGGCGTGGTGTGCTCGTATGGTAGGCGCGATGTGCTCGTATGGCCGGAGGATACGTACAGCCGGTTTGCCATCGCCCATCGGACCTCTGTATATGCATGTGAATGCAAATGAATAAAAGGGGATGGGATCTGGGAATGAGGGTGTTGGGACGATGGGGATGATCCAGATGGTACAGCATTATTTTTTCTCCGGATGCTCAGCCGCCGTCTTCCCTCCTTCTTTGCTCTCCTCACCCAGGCCCTCTCCCGCCATGGACCATCCCTGCATGCCACCCCACTCCCAGCCCATAATGGTAACGGTGCGGACGCGGCCTCGGCCCATGCTGCACTGTTCCCTTAACCCTCACGCCCCCGCGGCGCGTAGTTGTTGATTTGTATTTCAAACCCAGAGGCACACGTACCCGCACATCGCGCAGCCAGATTCTCCAAGACCGTGTTGCCACGGCAATAAGAGGAGAATAATTCACACACTGTACTTCAGGGTTGTGACGCCGGGGCCGGCGCCGGGGAAAATGGGCCGAAGGCTCATTTTTTCCGGCCATCTTGCGACGCCCTCCCCGGCAAACCCCGGCGAAAATGGGGGTTTGGCCGACTCTGCCCCCGGCGTCAGCCGGGGGTTTACTCATATTCTCACGACTCTCCCCGGCTAAAGACATAAGTGAAATGGCGGCTATTGACTCAGATAGCGATAAGCAGATTATGCCTGACGCTGAAGTGATGACAGACCCCCCTCCCGCGGGAGGACTTCTCCCTGATGCTGCCCAACACCTGCCTAGTCCGCGACGGACTTTATGTTCTAACTTGCTAACGCGGCCACTCCTGGCACCAAACTAAATTGCTGTGGATAGGTCTTACCAATGCGCGTCTTTTGATGTGTGATAAACATGCGAAGGTTCAGTTTCGAGAAGCCACGCGGGCCGCGTGAGTGCCGCGCCTTGCAGAATCCAGGGGAAATCCCACGGGCATTTTCAAGCGAGGGCAGGCTCGTCCAAACAACGCACAAGCCAATTCAACATCCAGAAAGGCGGAAATAAGTAGTCGTAAGGAAATCATTTCAAACAAACTGTAAAATCAAAGTGTGGAAAAAATTCCGTCCACACCTGCCGGCCATTTTCGGACCCCCCGGCCGGTGCAGCCGGCCAAAAAACATACCCCAGCTCGGCAAAAGCCAGCCATCTGGCAGACCCCGGTCACTACCCTGCTGTACTTCAATGGGGCATGTGTAGTGCCGGCGCTTGTACCTCAGCACATGACCTTGAACCTTAGCTGTGAATTTACCTCCCCATTTCTCAAATAAGTTTGGCTTGTCCCCTCACCCCTCACCCCCTTCCACAATTACCCCCTCACCCCCTTCCACACTTACCCCTGCTGCACTTCCTCTCTCTCCCCCTGCACCTAACCTTGTTATCCCATGCACCCCACCCCTGACCCTTTGACCCTTTCCCCACGTTCTTCCCTCCCGTCCCCACCCCTTTTCACCCCGACCTCCTGCTCATTCCCCGCCTCATACCCCTCCTCCTTTCCCGTGTCCACACTCCCTTCCCCTGTCTACACTTTGTTCTAGGTGCCTCTGACGACTCCTCCCAGGTTGGTGTCATGTTGGAGGTGGCGCGGGCTCTGCTGAGTCGCGACACCCTGCCGCCAGCTCCAGTGGTGTTTCTGTGGACCGGAGGAGAAGAGCCTTTCAGCCCGGTGAGTAATGAGAGGGGGGCGGGGATGTAAACCCTAAACCCTAAACTAGGGGATGCGGATAGATGAAGGGAAGTGTGTGGTTGAGTGTAGAGGGCGTCAAGGTGCAGGAGAGAGGTTATGGGTAGAGGAGGATGGAGATAGGGGGGGGACATATAGCATGCAGCCCATCCACTACCCACTACCCACTCATTTGTATGGGTGCCATGCTGCCATCCCCTCCACACAATCCTTACAAACCCTCCACACTATCCTTCCAAACCCTCCACACAATCCTTCCAAACCCTGATGCTGAGCATAAATCACGCTTCCATACCCCCCCCCCCCCCCCCCCCCTCATTAAGTAAGAGCTCCCCTGGAACCTTCTTATCCTGCGCTATGAATCTCGAAACCCTGTACATGCCCTCCCTGTCTGTTGACCCTTGACTCCTACGCCCTGGCCCCTCCTTGTGCAAGGCTGCTCAGTGTAGAGCTGTCATGTGGTGTCGACCCTGCCTTACCATTGAACCCCGACACCTGAACCCTGACACCTCCTCGCGCAAGGCTGCTCACGCTTGGATTCAGAGCAGCCTGATGGTGTCTCCTGCCTACCCTCCTTTCACATTGAACCCTGCTTTCTAATCATCGACCTCTCCGTGTGTTCAGGCTGCTCATGGTTGGATGCAGAGCAGCCTGATGGTGTCTCCTGCCTACCCTCCTTTCCCAATGAACCCTGCTTTCTAATCATCGACCTCTCCGTGTGTTCAGGCTGCTCATGGTTGGATGCAGAGCAGCCTGATGGTGTCTCCTGCCTACCCTCCTTTCCCATTGAACCCTGCTTTCTAATCATCGACCTCTCCGTGTGTTCAGGCTGCTCATGGTTGGATGCAGAGCAGCCTGATGGTGTCTCCTGCCTACCCTCCTTTCCCAATGAACCCTGCTTTCTAATCATCGACCCCTCCGTGTGTTCAGGCTGCTCATGCTTGGATGCAGAGCAGCCTGATCGTGTCTCCTGCATACCCTCCTTTCCCAATGAACCCTGCTTTCTAATCATCGACCCCTCCGTGTGTTCAGGCTGCTCATGGTTGGATGCAGAGCAGCCTGATGGTGTCTCCTGCCTACCCTCCTTTCCCATTGAACCCTGCTTTCTAATCATCGACCCCTCCGTGTGTTCAGGCTGCTCATGGTTGGATGCAGAGCAGCCTGATGGTGTCTCCTGCCTACCCTCCTTTCCCAATGAACCCTGCTTTCTAATCATCGACCCCTCCGTGTGTTCAGGCTGCTCACGCTTGGATGCAGAGCAGCCTGATGGTGTCTCCTGCCTACCCTCCTTTCCCAATGAACCCTGCTTTCTAATCATCGACCCCTCCGTGTGTTCAGGCTGCTCATGGTTGGATGCAGAGCAGCCTGATGGTGTCTCCTGCCTACCCTCCTTTCCCATTGAACCCTGCTTTCTAATCATCGACCCCTCCGTGTGTTCAGGCTGCTCATGGTTGGATGCAGAGCAGCCCCTTGGTACCCACCCTGGGCGCTTTCATTAACCTTGAGGCCATGGGGGCGGGGGGCGTACCCATTGTGTTCCAGCACACGGGCTCTTGGACCTTGGAGGCCTATGCCAGGTGTGTGTGTGGGGGGGGAAGGGGAGGGGGACATAGCCTGGAGCAGTCTACAACTGCTGGCCCGGGGGCGGGGGGTGTGCCTGATATATACAAGCACACCGGCTCTTTGACCTTGGAGGCGTATGCCAGGTGTGTGTGGGGGGGGGGAGGTGCATTGTTTGTCTAGCAATTTCTTGGAGACCGCCCTGGGCCGCCATAGGCTCAAGTGGGACAAGGCCTGGATCGGCCTACAACCGCTGGCGCAGGGGATGGGGGCGTACCAATTGTGTTCCAGCACACGGGCTCTTGCACCTTGGAGGCCTATGCCAGGTGTGTGTGGGGGGGGGGAAGGGGACGTGTTTTCTGTCTGGCAACCTTTAGCAGACCGCCTGGCGGCCGCCATAGGCCCCAGTGGGACACAGCCTGGAGTGGCCTACAACCGCTGGCTTAGGGGATGGGGTGTGCCCGATATGTACCAGCACATGGGCTCTTGGACCTTTGAGGCCGTAGCCAGGTGTGTGGGGGGGGAGGGGCGGAAGTGTTTTTCAGTCTGGCAACCTTTGGAAGGCTGCCCCACGGACGCGATAGGCTGAAGTGGGACAAGACCTGGAGCGGCCTATAACCGCTGGCCCAGGGGATGCGGGCGTGCCTGATGTGTTTCAGCACTCAGGCTCTTGGACCTTGGAGGCCTATGCCAGGTGTGTGTATTTGGGAGGGGGGTGCATTGTTTGTCTGTCTGGCAATCATCGGCAGATCGCCTGGCGGCCGCCATAGGCCCCAGTGGGACACAGCCTGGAGCGGTCTACAACCGCTGGCTTAGGGGATGGGGTGTGCCCGATATGTTTCAGCACATGGGCTCTTGGACCCTGGAGGCCTATGGCAGGTGGAGGTCGGTGGGGGGCAGAAGCGTTTGCCTAGCTACAAGGCCACCTTCAGCAGACCGCCCTGTCTCAAGCTCTGTTCCACGTGCGGCAAATGTGGAACGGCCTCCATCCGTTTGCACAGGGGATGGGGGCATGCTTATCGTATTTGAGGGTTAAGGGTTTGGGTTTAAGGTTTAGGGTTTAAGGTTGAGGGTTTAAGGTTTGACCTGGCTCCCTCCTGCTTTAGTATTCCAGTACACATGGGCTTGGACCTATGGGTATCGTGTCATATGCAAGGCAGGAATGAAGGTGGGGACGAGCCAGTGGGTGCAAGGGACATGTCCGTTGCATTACAGAACCCAGGGTTGTGGGCCCTGAAGGCTTATGCTAGGTGCAGGCAAGGGTTGGGGAAATGCCTAGGGGATGGGGGGGGGGGGAGGAGTACTTGGTGTGGGGCGGGGGGGGGGGGGGATGCGTGCTGTTGTGTGTGCATCGGGAGGGGGGGGAGGGCGGTGCGTGGGTCAGATTTACTCTAGAGCTCTGGGGGGTCCTTCGAATATCCAGTGATACCTACATTCCTGCACAACACACCTAAACCCTAGACTACGAACCCCAACACTTGTTTGTTACGCCCAGTGGACTGAATTTTTTTGGAAATTTCGATCCCCCAAGGTTTACGTGTGAGCCTATGCCCACCCTCCATGAAGGGGCGTACCTCACCCCCCTAAGTGCTGAACCCCGTTCCCTCGACTCGTCGATAGTGGCGCACAACGTTACTCTGTTAGTCTCAACCCTGAACCCCGCCCTCTCTGTAGGGGGGGCCCTCGTCCTCGCGGCTCCTGTGTGGCTCAGGATGTGTTTGATGACCACAACATCACCCTGTTAGTCTCAACCCTGAACCCCGCCCTCTCTGTAGGGGTGCCCCTCATCCTCGCGGCTCCCGTGTGGCTCAGGACGTGTTTGACGTACACATCATCCCGGCTGACTCTGACTATCGCATGTTCAGGTGGGGTGATGATCGAGGCGTAGACAACAGGCTTGTTTATCTGTGCATGCATGCTGTCGTCAAGAGTGCGGCATGCATGCATGATGTCGTCAACAGTACGGCATGCATGCATGCATGCTATGGTCAAGAGTGTGGTATGCATGCATGATGTCGTCAAGAGTGCGGCATGCATGCATGCGTGCTATGGTCAAGAGTGTGGTATGCATGCATGCTATAGTCAAGAGTGCGGCATGTATGCATGCATGCTATGGTCAAGAGTGCGGCATGTATGCATGCTGTAGTCAAGAGTGCGGCATGCATGCTATGGTCAAGAGTGTGGCATGCTTGCTGTCTTCAAGAATGCGGCATGCATGCATGCATGCATGCATGCATGCATGCAATAGTCAAGAGTGCGGCGTGCATGCATGCATGCTATGGTCAAGAGTGTGGCATGCATGCATGCTATGGTCAAGAGTGTGGTATGCATGCATGCTATAGTCAAGAGTGTTGGTGCCCTCCATTACGGTAGTCTACTGGCATGTGTGGATGACTCGGGTTAAGTAAAGAATATACATATCAACATACCGATATGCTCTGATGTTTGTTTTGTTCTCTCTCAGAGCCCTCCATTGCGCCAGCCTGCCTAGTACGGTATTGAGTATTGACGTGGCGTTCATGATGGACAGCACAGTCTTTGATTTGTACCTGAAACCTCTCAGCCCTGAAATGTTTGAAAGGGAAAAAAAGTGTGATTGAATTCCCCCCCTCGGCGCACTTCACTATGGCAGCCTGCCGGGCATGTTTGGACGCCCTAAAACCTCTAAACCCTGAAACATGGGTGTGATTGAATTCCCACCTCAGCGCGCTCCACTATGGCAGCCTGCCGGGTATTGATGTGGCGTTCGTCATGGACAGCACAGGCTACCACTCCTATCTGGACCGTCCCAGCCGCCTGAGGAGGGGGATCCTGCAGGTATGTGGTCTGGGGGCCTGCGTTCATTATGATGCGCTCCAGACTGCTTTTGCCAAGCAGATGAGATGCAACCACTGGATCAGCCAGCCGCCTGAGGGGGGGGGGGGTCCTGCAGGTATGTGGTCTGGGGGCCTGCGTTCATTATGATGCGCTCCAGGCTGCCCTTGTCAGGCAGATGAGATGCAACCACTGGATCGGCCAGCTACCTGAGGGGGGGGATCCTGCAGGTATGTGGTCTGGGGGCCTGCGTTCATTCTATGATGCGCTCCAGGCTGCCCTTGTCAGGCAGATGAGATGCAACCACTGGATGGGCCAGCTACCTGAGGAGGGGGATCCTGCAGGTATGTGGTCTGGGGGCCTGCGTTCATTTTATGTTGCGCTCCAGGCTGCCCTTGTCAGGCAGATGAGATGCAACCACTGGATCGGCCAGCCGCCTGAGGAGGGGGATCCTGCAGGTATGTGGTCTGGGGGCCTGCGTTCATTTTATGTTGCGCTCCAGGCTGCCCTTGTCAGGCAGATGAGATGCAACCACTGGATCGGCCAGCCGCCTGAGGAGGGGGATCCTGCAGGTATGTGGTCTGGGGGCCTGCGTTCATTTTATGTTGCGCTCCAGGCTGCCCTTGTCAGGCAGATGAGATGCAACCACTGGATCGGCCAGCCGCCTGAGGAGGGGGATCCTGCAGGTATGTGGTCTGGGGGCCTGCGTTCATTTTATGTTGCGCTCCAGGCTGCCCTTGTCAGGCAGATGAGATGCAACCACTGGATCGGCCAGCCGCCTGAGGAGGGGGATCCTGCAGGTATGTGGTCTGGGGGCCTGCGTTCATTTTATGTTGCGCTCCAGGCTGCCCTTGTCAGGCAGATGAGATGCAACCACTGGATCGGCCAGCTACCTGAGGGGGGGGATCCTGCAGGTATGTGGTCTGGGGGCCTGCGTTCATTCTATGATGCGCTCCAGGCTGCCCTTGTCAGGCAGATGAGATGCAACCACTGGATGGGCCAGCTACCTGAGGAGGGGGATCCTGCAGGTATGTGGTCTGGGGGCCTGCGTTCATTCTATGATGCGCTCCAGGCTGCCCTTGTCAGGCAGATGAGATGCAACCACTGGATCGGCCAGCTACCTGAGGGGGGGGATCCTGCAGGTATGTGGTCTGGGGGCCTGCGTTCATTCTATGATGCACTCCAGGCTGCCCTTGTCAGGCAGATGAGATGCAACCACTGGATGGGCCAGCTACCTGAGGAGGGGGATCCTGCAGGTATGTGGTCTGGGGGCCTGCGTTCATTCTATGATGCGCTCCAGGCTGCCCTTGTCAGGCAGATGAGATGCAACCACTGGATGGGCCAGCTACCTGAGGAGGGGGATCCTGCAGGTATGTGGTCTGGGGGCCTGCGTTCATTCTATGATGCGCTCCAGGCTGCCCTTGTCAGGCAGATGAGATGCAACCACTGGATCGGCCAGCTACCTGAGGGGGGGGATCCTGCAGGTATGTGGTCTGGGGGCCTGCGTTCATTCTATGATGCACTCCAGGCTGCCCTTGTCAGGCAGATGAGATGCAACCACTGGATGGGCCAGCTACCTGAGGAGGGGGATCCTGCAGGTATGTGGTCTGGGGGCCTGCGTTCATTCTATGATGCGCTCCAGGCTGCCCTTGTCAGGCAGATGAGATGCAACCACTGGATCGGCCAGCTACCTGAGTGGGGGGATCCTGCAGGTATGTGGTCTGGGGGCCTGCGTTCATTCTATGATGCACTCCAGGCTGCCCTTGTCAGGCAGATGAGATGCAACCACTGGATGGGCCAGCTACCTGAGGAGGGGGATCCTGCAGGTATGTGGTCTGGGGGCCTGCGTTCATTCTATGATGCGCTCCAGGCTGCCCTTGTCAGGCAGATGAGATGCAACCACTGGATCGGCCAGCTACCTGAGGGGGGGGATCCTGCAGGTATGTGGTCTGGGGGCCTGCGTTCATTCTATGATGCGCTCCAGGCTGCCCTTGTCAGGCAGATGAGATGCAACCACTGGATCGGCCAGCTACCTGAGGAGGGGGATCCTGCAGGTATGTGGTCTGGGGGCCTGCGTTCATTCTATGATGCGCTCCAGGCTGCCCTTGTCAGGCAGATGAGATGCAACCACTGGATCGGCCAGCTACCTGAGGGGGGGGATCCTGCAGGTATGTGGTCTGGGGGCCTGCGTTCATTCTATGATGCGCTCCAGACTGCCCTTGTCAGGCAGATGAGATGCAACCACTGGATCGGCCAGCTACCTGAGGGGGGGGGTCCTGTAGGTATGTGGTCTGGGGGCCTGCGTTCATTCTATGATGCGCTCCAGGCTGCCCTTGTCAGGCAGATGAGATGCAACCACTGGATCGGCCAGCTACCTGAGGGGGGGGATCCTGCAGGTATGTGGTCTGGGGGCCTGCGTTCATTCTATGATGCGCTCCAGGCTGCCCTTGTCAGGCAGATGAGATGCAACCACTGGATCGGCCAGCTACCTGAGGGGGGGGATCCTGCAGGTATGTGGTCTGGGGGCCTGCGTTCATTCTATGATGCGCTCCAGACTGCCCTTGTCAGGCAGATGAGATGCAACCACTGGATCGGCCAGCTGCCTGAGGGGGGGGATCCTGTAGGTATGTGGTCTGGGGGCCTGCGTTCATTCTATGATGCGCTCCAGGCTGCCCTTGTCAGGCAGATGAGATGCAACCACTGGATCGGCCAGCTACCTGAGGGGGGGGATCCTGCAGGTATGTGGTCTGGGGGCCTGCGTTCATTCTATGATGCGCTCCAGGCTGCCCTTGTCAGGGAGATGAGATGCAATCACCGGATCGGCCAGCTACATGAGGGGGGGGATCCTGTAGGTATGTGGTCTGGGCACCTGTGTTCAATTCAAACCCTTTTGGGGTTGGGCTGCAAACCCTTAACCCTACCTGGACAGAACCAGCCGCGTCAGAAGGGGGATCCTGCAGGTATGAGGTCTAGGCACCTGTGGTCAATTCAAACCCTTTTGGATTGGGCTGCAAACCCTTAACCCTACCTGGACAGAACCAGCCGCGTCAGAAGGGGGATCCTGCAGGTATGAGGTCTAGGCACCTGTGTTCAATTCAAACCCTTTTGGATTGGGCTGCAAACCCTTAACCCTACCTGGACAGAACCAGCCGCGTCAGGAGGGGGATCCTGCAGGTATGAGGTCTAGGCACCTGTGGTCAATTCAAACCCTTTTGGATTGGGCTGCAAACCCTTAACCCTACCTGGACAGAACCAGCCGCGTCAGGAGGGGGATCCTGCAGGTATGAGGTCTAGGCACCTGTGTTCAATTCAAACCCTTTTGGATTGGGCTGCAAACCCTTAACCCTACCTGGACAGAACCAGCCGCGTCAGGAGGGGGATCCTGCAGGTATGTGCTCAGGGCACCTGTGTTACAATCAGTGCTGCGCTCCAGACCGTCCTTGATGGGCAGACAGGATGCCAATACTGGATCGGCCCAGCTGCATCAAAAGAGGGGGATCCTGCAGGTATGTGCTCAGGGCGCCGCTGTACGTTTCAATGCTGCGTTCTAGACCATCTGTGGGAGACGGTACGGCATTCCATTCATGCCTGGACCGACCGGACCGCATCAGGAGGGGAGTCCTACGAGTGCAGGCATTGCTGATCATTTACCGTAGATTTGATAGCCTTCCAATAGCCTAGTATGAAGAAATGAGTTCTTTTAATGCTGCCCTCAGGGCAAACTTTCGACCAAACCTCTTATTTTCTGACTGAGATCTGGCGTTCACAATGCATAATAAGTATTTTCGTGGATTTCTTAACTCCTAACAACGTTGACTATCAGGGAAAGCAAAGCAAATTTGCAGTAGTGTGCATAAGACCACTTTGGGGATGCATGCCACGGCGGGGTCAAGGGTTTAGGGTAAAATATGGATGAAACCTTGACCAGCCACTCACACCAAGCCGTCGGGAGGGAGGTCCTACTGGCACTGAAGGTATGGCTTATTAGATCCTGAGATACAAAGCTTCCTCTGTGTGTCTTAGATGCTGACGACAGTCCTTTGCCTTTTAAAATGCTTTTCGGGTGCAAAGACTCCTTTGCATCCCCTCAACGCCCCTCTCGGCGCCTGTAGGTAAATGCCTAGGGGCCTGCTGCTAGGAATTAGGGTAGGCAGTCCTAGCTTGGCGACCTGGAAATGCCTAGGGGCCTGCTGCCCCCCAACATAATGTGAAGAAGATGCAACGTCAGGAACACTGGACACCTGAAAGACTTCAGGACAACACCTCTTTTTGCCGCAGGACATGGGCAACCTTGGAGGGGACTGCAAGAAGTTTTAATGCCTACCTGAGAAAGGTGGAAATACAGGGACCGTATCTTTTTTCCGCAGGAAATCGACTTCAGGACAACACCTCTTTTTTTTTCCGCAGGAAATGGGCAAGGGAGGTGCTGCATTACGTTTTACCGCCCAACTGGCCTACCATCCCAGGGGATCTGGGGATACAAAAATCACAATATCAGAGTGGAAACAATTGGACACCAACCACCGTATCTTTACGCCGCAGGAAATGGGCGAAGACCTAATGGGCGCCGTGTTCAGTTTCACCGCGCACCTCGCTGATCACCCTGAGGAGGCGAAGGACCCGCAACAGGTCCTGCAGCGGACCGTCTACTTTGACGTACTGGTGAGCTGCTCCACTAGGCAGCAGGCCAGGCACATGGTCCTACCTGTGAGCAGCAGGCTAGGCACAGTGCCTTCCTGAGTACAAGGGAGGTGCCTTCCCAAGTGCAAGGGAAGTTGAGTGACATCCTTCCCTCCCCGGAGGGAGGGATGTCACTCACACAGCCAGCAGGATAGGACCTGCTGGATGTGTGCCAGCTGGATAGGACCTATCCTGTGATATGCTGGCGGGCAGACTGAAGGGTTGAACAGAGCGACAGGTCTGAACCCATAACCCTGAACTAGGCAGCGTGTCACGCAGAGCACCACATAGTTTGTTGCGCTAGTGAGAAGGGTTCGGGGTTTCAGAAAGCCTGGGCTGAAGGTTTTTGACCCTGAGCCCTGATTTTGGCTGCAAGGAACGCAGAGGAACCTACCCTAGGATGTGCTAGCGCACAGGGTTCAGACAGGGAGACAGGGTTTGACCCATCCAGGATTCAAGGCTTTTAAGGCTTTGAAGGATTTGTAGGTCCCCATATACGTATATGTATATACTTGTTATGTTTCGGTAGAATATACGGTATATACCAGCCCTAGCCATTAACCCTCAAACCCTTAACTGAGCGGCAGGCGGAGCAGCAGACAGCCTTCTCTGTAATTTAAGAGAGCCGGGGATGAAACCCAAACACTCAATGACGTAAGAAAGTGCAAGGTCATGCAGGAGACCCTTTCCTCGGATAGGCTGTTCAGCAGGGGTCGGGATTGTGCAGAGCCAGGGCTGAACCCTAAACCCTAAACCCTTAACCCTAAACCCTAAGGAAAGAGAGAAAGGAGGAAAGAGGGAAAGCTACGTCCCGTGTTGGGCGTGAGAGTTAAGGAAACAGCGCAGCCTGGGCCGAAGCCACATCCGCGCTGTTACCGTTAGCTGAACCCTTTACCCTGAACCTCCAACCAGGCAGCAGACCACGCAGAGGACAGGTTACTTTGACAGGTTACTTTGACAGGTTACTTTGACAGGTTACTTTGACAGGTTACTTTGACAGGTTACTTTGACAGGTTACTTTGACAGGTTACTTTGACAGGTTACTTTGACAGGTTACTTTGACAGGTTACTTTGACAGGTTACTTTGACAGGTTACTTTGACAGGTTACTTTGACGTGCGTGTGGGAGGCAAATTGCCATGGACACCATTGGCTAGCCACATTTTATTCCAGCAGGAACAGCTGCAGCAGAGCTGCAATTTGGGCAGCCACATTTTGGCTAGCCACAAGCTATGGAGTTGCAATTTGCTAGCCACAAGCCATGAAGTTGCAATTTTGCTAGCCACGTTTCGTTCCAGCAGGAACAGGTGCAGCAGCAGCAAGGGTGGTAATTTGTGCGGTATGCCATGGCTCAGCTCCCGGGTAGGAACAGCTGGCCACATTAACCAAATCGACCAACTTCTATTCGTTTTCTTGCAGTTGAATCTGGCAATGTTTACTGAGTGGCCCAGGAGAGACCTTGTCCTGGTCCCTCCATTCCACACAATTCCATACCCCCCACCTGCCCGCCGCTCAAACTTGGTTTTTATCTGTTCAATCCATGCTGCCCTCGGCTGCCGCAGGGCTATTTCATGGTGAGGTACCGCGACCCTGTTGCACGGCTGTTGCACGTACTGCCGGCGGTACACTCACTGGGCCTGCCGCTCATCAGTACGGCCTACGGGTCGAACTACGGCGCCGCCTACTCCGCCCTAGCCGCGGCCACAGTGCGCACCTTCTGCAGCATTCTGCTTGCGGGGGGCCTGCCGGCACTGCTGGGGGCCTGCCGCACTCTCTTTTCGGGTGGGTCGGCTGCTGCTGCGGGCCTGCCGGCACTGCCGGGGGCCTGCTGCACTCTCTTTTGGGTCAGTCGGTTGCTGCTGTGGGCCTGCCGCATGCTGCTGCCGGTTGTTTCTGCTGCTGATGTTGATCCCCCAGAGATCACCGGCAGACAGACAAGAAAAGCTTGCTAGGCATGAAAACATACCGGTAAGGTTGGTGGGGTCTGTCATTTTGTCGATTATGTATCAACTCCACGCCTCATAAGGTTATACCTGTTCAGGTCCATTCGGTGGTACGTAAACGATCGTACTTATGTCCGTTTCAAGTGTTTGGTTTACGCAGGAGATTGTATGTATTTATGTACTCCATGATCAAATAAGCATCCCTCAAATGGCAGTTAGTATTCATGATCTTAAATGATCGTGGCAAAGGTATGCTATCAGGCAATGATAGTGCCAACAGTATTCCCCCCCTCCCTGTAGGCATGCCCATGGTCTGGTACGCCCAACAGTGGGTAGGGCATGCCATGTTCGTTCCCATGGGCCTGCTGGGTGGGCTCATCCCGTACCTCGGCATCGAGCGGCAGGCGGCGCGTGCACTGCCCAACTGGTGCGCTGCAACCCTTCAACCTAGACCTAAATCCGAACTCGGGATAGAGGGTAGAGGCATGCGCCCCTGCTTGATGTCGAGTTCGTACAAACATGTGTACATCAGCTATATTGAAGTCAATATGAATCCCATCTGTATCCTTCCCCTCCTCCCGCGTGTTAGGCCCCCTTGTCACGACGTATGGGTGCACCGCACATATGGGTGGCTCGTACCACTTTTTCGGTTTCGGATCGCTCTTAGAATATGCTACTCATGAAAAGCCTGGCTCGCTCCAGGCATTCTTCTTGACACCCTTCCCCTGATTCCTTGTGAAACCCTTCCCCCCCCTCCAGGTTTTAGACCCAGTCCTTCTTCAAGCTCCTAAGGCTTAGAATAAAGCCCTGGTTTTGCATTAGCCCTAGATTTAAAATTTGTGTTGTCCAAATCATGCCCTAGGCAGCCACAGCAGCTTCATGGGCTCTCAGGTCGAGGACTGTGTTTGACCCCCTTCTCCCTCCACGCGATGGACCTTCTTCCGCCGTGTGCTTGACCTCCTCTCTCCATGTGTTGGATCAACTCCCGCCATGTGTTGGACCTCCTCCTCCTTGTGTGTTTTGACCCCCTCCCTCCCTGCTGCTGTCCTGCATAGCCCCGGCGGCTATGTCGGCTCTCAGATCCAGGGCTGTGCCTTGGCTGCTGGCCTGATCGCCATTGCCCTAACTGCCGCTGGTCTGATGGGAAACGCTTGCATCTTTGCAATATCGTCAGGACTGTCGGCCCTGCTGGCGGAGCTGCTGGGAACAGTAAGAGGGGAACATAGGGAGGGTGGCAGGTAGGGGGGTGGAGGGGGCAGTTGGGAGGGGGGGAGAGGGCGAGGGGGGAGGGGGCAGCTGGGAGGGAGGGGGGGGAGAGGGAGAGGGGTGGAGGGGGCAGTTAGGAGGGGGGGGGAGGGAGAGGAGTGGAGGGGGCAGTTGGGAGGGGAGGGGGGGAGAGGGAGGGGGTGTGGGGGCAGTTGGGAGGGGGTGAGAGGGAGGGTGGAGAGGGAGGGAGGGATAGGGAGGGGGTGGAGGGGCAGTTGGGAGGGAGGGAGAGGGAGGGGGGCATGGGGGGGAGATGGGAGGGGGGGAGAGGGAGGGGGGGGGGAGGGAGGAAGGGAGAGGGAGGGGGGCATGGGGGGGCAGATGGGAGGGGGGCAGATGGGAGGGGGGAGTGGGAGGGGGGCAGGGGGGGGGGCAGATGGGAGGGGGGAGGGGGAGGGGGGCAGGGGGGGGGCAGATGGGAGGGGGGAGGGGGAGGGGGGCAGGGGGGGGGCAGATGGGGTGCAGAAGAGGGATGGGAGGTTGATTCTGCTAGTGCGCGTCCCATTTCACGTCGCAGCGCTCTCAGAGACCCTGCCTAGAACCTGATTTTTTCTCTCACACACACACACACACACACACACACACACACACACACACACTAATGCATTCCTGCACCAATCCCCGCAGCCCCGTCTGCGCATCTTCCGGCTGCTTGTGGTGTTGATCCTGGCCTTCATACCCTTGGTCCTCGGAGTGCAGACCATGTCTGTCTTTGTTCCTGTGCTCATGGAGCGCATGGGCATTGCGGGACACCTGTCCACGCTGCTGGCCGACGTGCTCATCGGGGCGCTCAGCGGCATTGCCGTGATGGCCAGCACGTGCGGCGCGATGCTGCCGGTTATCGCATACGCTATTTCAGGTCAGTGAGACAGGGCCTGGCATCAGGGCTGGGCCTCAGCCGACAGAAAAGGCTAGCAACATCTCGGAGAAATCAGGCCCCTCGTTGGACGTCACCAGGAAAAGCGATCACGATTATCTCTCCTGCCCCCCGGTACTATGGTATTCAAGGTTCAGGACTAAGAGGTTAGGGTTCATGATTCTCTCCTCTGCTTAGTCAAGGTTAAGGGTTCAGGGTTTAGGGCCCACGAGTCCTTCCCTGCCTAGTGTAGGGTTGAGGGTTCAAGGTTCACGACTCTTTCCCTCCCTGACATTTCTCCTGCCATCTCCCTCCGGCCATGTGCTGCGGCACTCCACACTCAAGCCAGGCATTCCTTGATGTGTCCAACTATCCATCTGGCGTTCTTTCATGATCTCCCTCCCTCCCCTCCCTCCTATGAAGGCAGGCGCAGGCAGGCGGTCGCGGTGCTGCTGCTGGTCTCTTTGGGCGCCGCCACTTATGGCTCCCTCTATGTGCACCCCTACTCGCTGACCTCCCCTAAGCGAGTGGCCATGAACCACTGGCATTACACCACACACGCGGATGTGGGCTGCTCAGTACTCCTCTCAGACGTGGGCGCCGAGGCGGCAGGAGGAGGCTGCCGGCCGCCAACGGCCGCGGCGACCGCAGCTGCAGACTACGCGGAAGCAGACCAGATGCACGATCTGGCTGAGGCAGCGGTGGTCCTCGGCGGTGACAGTAATGCCTCTGCAGCTGCGGCCCCGCCGGCCTCGCCGGCGCCATCCAGGCAGCAGCATCAAGGTGACTCCCCAGGCGGCGCCATGCCGCTGCTCCCTAAGTGCTTCGCTGGCAGCAGCCGCGACAGCAGGCCGTCGTCTTCGTTCTCCACCGCGCCCCGCATGTCTGTGGCGTCCAACCGGCTGTCGTTCAGCTCCACGGACTCTGTGCCCATGGGGGTTGGGATGCAAGCAGAGGCCACGGCGGCTGAGAGGGTGGCGCCCACAGGCCGGGAGTTCACGTCAGTCTTTCCGATCACCAACCTGCTCAGGAACGGCGTGCACCTGGCGGGTCCTGCGCCGCGAGTGGCAGCGCAGGGACGCGCGCTTGACTCGGCAGCGGCGGGCGCAGGCGCAGGTGTAACTGGGGATGAGGTTGTGGAGCAGATGCCATACGTGTGCCGGACTGCCGCGGATGTTTTGAGCCGTGGCGTCCCGGCGCCTGAATCCTGCTCTGCAGGCGGAGCGTCTGGGACCGCAGGCTTGTGCGAGGGAGGACCGCGGTCGCACGAGGGTGGGACGGGCGCCAAGGGCCGCAGGCGTCTTCACATGCTCGCGTTTAGCGAGCGGGCTACCTGGGGCATCGTCAACATAACGACACGCCGGCCGCTCCGCGCGTGGTCTTTTGGGACGCAACTCATGCCGTCGTGGATCGGCGCCAAGGTGCGGGGCGTGGTGTGTGTTTTAAGTGCTTTGGCTACAATTCAGCCACCTCAAGGCCTGTGTGCGTGGGGTTCTGCTGCATTTGCCCACTGGCCGTATGTGGCTACCCTTAACCCTAAACCCTAAACCCTAAACTAGGCCCACTGCTGCAGTATGCCCACTGGCCCACTGCACTGGGCGTAGGTCAAAGTCTAGGTTGGTTTTCCATCAGACTGCAGTGGCCGCTCCGCTCCTTGGGTATTTTGTAGCGCAGCTCCTGCCGTCTTGAATTTTGGTGGCAATGTGCGGGGCCCCGGGGGGCCTGCTCACAAGATCAAGGGGTGCGGGGGGTGCAACCCGCAGATGCATGAGCCAGACCGTACGAGGTCCTTTGTGGCACAGCCGCGCAGGTCATGCCATAAAACATCCGTGGAAAAGGGCAGGGCTCAATTTCTGCACCCTTAAGGGGCGCTTGCTGCTTCGGCAGTGGGGCACGTTTTGTTCCCGTTTTGCTGGCTTTGCTCTCAAGCCTGTGAGATTGTGAGCCCCCTCTCTTTCTCTCTTACTCTTCCTGTCGCTCAGTCTCAAAAGTCTTGTATTGCCCGTTGTTGTGGAGACTGAGGTCACTCAGGGAAATTCATAAGCAGGCAAAAATGGCAATATTACAAATGAAGGTCCATCCATCCATTTTTTCCCTCAGTGCACCAGGGCTCGGGCGTGCGCTTGCTGCTGCAGCCCCAGCAGAGCTACACCGTCCCAATCTTCAAGTTGTATCCCCCCTCCCTCTCTGTGAACCAGGGCTCGGGCGTGCAGCACATCGCGCGCTTGCTGCTGCAGCCCCAGCACAGCCACACCATCCCTTTCTGGCTGGAAATCGAGGACGGCGAAGAGGAGGAGGAGGAGGAGGCGCTGGGTGTTGGGTTGGATGCATCCAGGGGGGGAGGGGACAAAGCCAGTGGAGCGGCTTCCGAGGGGCGTGGATCTGGATCAGGATCTGGGCTCGCTGGATCTCGTCAGCCTGCAGGCGTGCATGTGGAGCTCTCAGTGAGCTACCTGGATCGGACGGATGCCCTGATGCGGGCCAAGGCGATGCTGGCTGGGGACTGGGTTTCGGAGATGTGGATGGCGACCGTCTACTTCTCAGCTTGGGACTTTTGACAAACTCGCTCCGCCCCAGTGCAGGTTGGGAGATATGTATACTGGATGTGTGGATGGCGAACGTCTACTTCTCAGCAGGGGACTTTTGATGTGTAGTCGCATGTAAACGACCACACAACTATAACCCCAATTCGAGCTGGGAAGTGTGACCATCGCGCTGAGTGTGTTGAGCATCCTGCAGATCTTGCCCCAATTTCGGGCTTTGAATACCGGTAGTGAACATGGCACATAGTGTGTGAGACATGATGTGATCCATGTGCCTGCCGCAGTGGCGCTCTCGTTGGCCACCCAATACGATGGGCTTGCGCAAAGGCGATAAGGACCAGCCGATGCATGGTAGCAGCCGTCATGCTTGCTAGGAGGGTGCACACATGTGTCGCACCATAAAGCAGTAACCGTGTCATAATGGTAAAAGCTGGCCAGGTCGCCTTAGAGAGGCTCACTCTACTCACAACTACGGTACAACACCGTACACAAAGGCACCTTGTACTGCACTACCGAGATACGAGGGCTGTAAGGGGTTAATAGGTACAGAGTACCGGTATCCCGACAGCCCTAAGAGGAAAGTCCTCACTGGTTGGCCTACCTGGGCGCCCCTGGCTTGTGGGTACCGCCCCTAATTTACTCTGAGAGCGGGGATGCTCGGGGTTGCGAAGGAACGGCGACGGAGGTGACTTTGTTCCGTGGGTTGTGTCGCCGGGCGGACTCAGCTGGAAGCTGGTGCGCCGAGAGCTCCTGGACGGCTTTGCGCCTCCTGGTCTATTTAGGTGAATATCTGCTTGGGACTGCTTGCCTGATTAGTCGTCTCAGATGGACGAGTAGTCAGGGATTGGCTCCGTAGGTCGCGTGCTCTTCAGGGCGAGCGCCGTAGGTCACGTAGGCTGGGGATGACCGGTGATCTGGATGGGGCTCGCTTGTCACTTGCTTATGCTATCACCACTTTCCGTGGTGCTTGACTTGACTGCAGTGTAAGGTACTACCTATCAAGCTCTTGTAGGCTAGTATCCTGGGATTCTAACAGGTGCAGATTACAAGAAGAGGTTTGTCCTTCAGAAAGGGACAAAGTAAGTGTCAAGCGTGCAAGCCGGGATTCAAAGGTCCCGGCAAGCCCTATTTACTAAGTACGGGAAATCCTGCCTCAGACCTTCCCGAAAGTGGGAAGCTGGGCTCCTAACCTAGAAAAGGGGGCTCCGCAGAGAAGCTGCGGAGTCTTCGAAGCCGCGTCAGCGGCAAATACGGTTCTGGCTCGTTTACTGCATTATACCGTGACAGCTGTCGCACCATAAAGCAGTAACCGTGCCATAATGGTAAAAGCTGGCCAGGTCGCCTTAGAGAGGCTCACTCTACTCACAACTACGGTACAACACCGTACACAAAGGCACCTTGTACTGCACTACCGAGATACGTGGGCTGTAAGGGGTTAATAGGTACAGAGTACCGGTATCCCGACAGCCCTAAGAGGAAAGTCCTCACTGGTTGGCCTACCTGGGCGCCCCTGGCTTGTGGGTACCGCCCCTAATTTACTCGCCCCCCGCTCCCCCACGTTAAGCCCCTCGTGCATGCGTGGGGAGCCGGACTAGGGGTGGTACTGAAAGCGAAATTGGAAAATATGTACACTCAGAAAAGGGAAGCTCCCTAACATAGAAGTCTCTTAACATCTGCCTGCAAACCAGACAGTCTGAAGAAAAGAAATCGAATGAATCCCGTGGCTAACCCTAGGTTCTCCCACGTTTTTCACACACTCGTCAAAAGCCAAAGCCTCTGGGCTACTCCCGATCTCTCCCTGGCCTGATTAAGGCACAAAGAATCCGGTACCGTCACCAGTGTCATGCTTGGGTAAATTCAAAAAACCATCAGAAACCGTTAGAAATCCAGAATCCGTCAGAAATCCAGAACCCGTCAGAATCTACAGAATCCTCAGAAACTGTCAGCATCCACATGTTCTACCGCTTGGAAGCGTTCCAATCCAAAGGCCTCAGTCAGGCACACAGACAACCGCAGACCGTCCGCTGCTCTCGCCCCAATGCACCGTTGACACCTGGCCCTAGGCCACAGGAGATGCGTGCAGTAGCAGCGGTGTCCTATCCTAGTCTTGCCCCTCTGCTGGTTGGCCCTGCGGCAATCTCTACTTCAAAGGCAATTGTCATGCAAGTCTACTACTGGAATCAGCGCTGTAGCCGTCGTCACTATGTACTCCTTTGGCTCGCTGCTCCTGCTCCTACGGTACATCGGGAAAGCTTTTTACTTGAGTACTAGGCTACGTCCTGCTGGCCGTCGGCCCACTGCCTGCTGCCTACTAGTGCCAGTCGTGCCGCCCATGGGGTGTTCCCCTAGGGCTGGCACCGGCTCGTTCTTCCAGGTATGGCGTGGGTTCAGTCAAGTGCTCAGCGCGTACTGCCGTTCTAGGGGATTCCAATTCCCCCTTAGCCCTTCTTGGCTGTCTGCCCCTCGAGGGCCGACACCTCCTCTTCGTTGGAAGCCTAGCGCCACTGTGGCCCTTGGATGGACCGCTCGCGAGGTGACATTGGATTCTCCCCTGTCATTGGTGTACGCGAGTCCGCCCGCCAGTGGTCTTGTAACGACCCGCTCCCCCTGCCGGGTGGCAGGGTTGGTCTAGGTGTCCAACGTGCCGGCTTTCTCCCCTCGCCCGTCTCATCAGCCTCTTCCTCCTCTGCCGTCTCTTCTTCCTCATTTGTCTCGTCCTCCTCTTCCGTCTCTTCCGCCTCTGGCCTGTGATCTGCGACCACCAGGTCTCTCATTTCCAGGGCGATCCTCTCCCACAGCACCATCTGCTGCGTCAGCACGGTGATCTGCTCCTCGTCGGTCATGAACAGGTAGTTGGGCACAGTCATCCTGAACGCGTACAACTTGGCCATGGTGGCCACTGGCAGCCCTTCTTAGAACATCTTCGAGACCGAGTGCTTTCTGCCAAAGTGGTCTGCTGCATCCCTGGAGATCTGCAGCAGCTCTGACGTGGACAGGACTCTGTGGGCAAATGCCTCCACAGTCTCCTCCGGCTTGACTCCCGGGTCCAAGGTAGTTTTGACTCCCAGCTTGAGGCCGGTGACCGCTGCCCTCTCGTCTGAAGTTGGCTTGCCCACCTCCTTCTGCACCACCCTGATCCACAGGGTAAGCAGGGACACCTCGCTTCGCGGCCCGTTCCCCGGGGACGACCACGTCTCCTTGATCCGCTCGACCTCCCGGGAGGCCCTGTCTCCCTGAGGTGCCGCCCTAATGGCGACTACCAGCGGCTCCATGCAGGCTGGCTTGTCGTTCCACATGCTGACCAATGATCGGACCAGCAAGGCCATGGCTGAGGGGGACTGGCATGACCATGCGATCTCCCCTGACACCACTGCCAGCGCTGGCGGCTCGTCGGATAATGCCAGGCGGTTGTGCGAGCCCCAGGAGCTGCAGGCCTGGCAGTACTGCCTGGATGCGACCGCCCCCGGCTGGGACATGTCCAGCACCGGCACGTTGCCTTGGATGGTGGGGATCTTGGTGAACCTGGTTCCCCCGGCCAGCTGCTGGATCATCTGTTTCTGCAGCTGCAAATGTGCCTCCGCCTGCTCCAAGGCCACCCTCTCCCTTTTCTGCTTCATGGATTCCCTGCTGGATCCCGGGCCGCGTCCCTCCGATCCTTCCGAATCCGATTTTCTGGGGTCAGAGCCTGACCCGCCGCCTCCACCCCTGGTTGGGTTCCGGCTGCGCTGGTCCCGGCTGTCTCTGCGGTCTGCACTTCCCTGGGACTGTCCGCCCCTAGACGGTCGCTCGCTTGCCTCGCTTCTGGGGGCCCTGCCTCCCTCTGACGGCGTCTGAACTGGACCTTGGTGCTCCACTCCTCCTCCTGATCCTGCCTGTCGCCTGGGTGGGTTGCTGCTGGACCTGCTGTGCTGCGTTCCACCCGTGTGCTCCCTCGCCTCAGATCCTGACCGCTCTTCCTTCCTGCCTTCATGCCTTCGCGAATCACCTCTCCCGGTGTTCCCTGCGGACTCGATTTCCTGCTGGATCCTCCTTCCTTGGTCGGGGCAGTGGCTCCTCCTTTCCGTCCTTCCGCCTGCCTGGGCCGCCCGGGCCCGCAGGAGCTCCGCGATGTGGTCCGCCTGGCCCTCCTGGCCGATGATTTCCTTGTTTTCCACAATCCGCAGAATCGCATAGGACTCCTGCCTGCTTGCCCTTCTTGGCTCCGAGCTCTGCTTTGCCATCCTGGCCAGAGACAGGCTGGTCAGCCTCAGCTGCTCGCTGGCCGCGATGCTTCTTGGCCTGGGTCTGCTCCCGTCGGCCCTCCGCTGGCCCTTGAGGCTAAGCTTGCTGCCTGCTTCCAGGCGTTCCCACCTGGCCTGGCTTGTGGCTGGTACGGCTCTCCCTGTCTGCTCCTGCCACCTCTGGACTTACCTGAGGCTGTCTGGCTCCAGCCTGGCCGCCTCGAATCCTTCCCACTCCTGGGGCTCCTCCTCCTCCTCTGGCTCGGACTCGGGCTCTTCCTGATCTCCTGCCACGCTGGCGCACCATTCGTCTGCAAATGCCTTAACCGCCAGGGCCGCCTCTTGTCCAGCCATTCCCTTGGACACCCTTCCTAGGGCTGCTAGCAGCGTTGCTCTGTCCTGCCCCGTGTGAGGGATCCCCATCAAGGCTTTCGTTGCCCACTCTGCCAGATGGTGGCTCCTGAACTCCTTAATGGCCCTCGCCTGGTCACTGTCGTGAGAGAAATGCGTGGCACACACCGCCTTCCACAAACCTTCAAGATCTTGCACCAGCATGCTCCACCCAATTGGCGGGGCCACCATTTCCTCCTCATCCTTCATGTCCACTGACATCCTGCTTGCACCGCCCCCAGATCCACTGGGCCATGCAGCCTGCCCACCGGTCACAGGTGTCCGAGCTGGGTTGTCGGAATACCCGTACAGGCTTTCACCCTGACCTTGGTACCTCTGCTCTCCCACCCTGGGTCTGCCCTTCTCGGGCCCTTGGACTGACCTGCCGACACTGGGCGGAACCTTGGACCGCATCGTGCCATACCCTGTGGATGCGGGTGCTGCTTGAACGGGTATTTGGCGCGGCTGCGCATGCTGCCTCTGTCCATACCTGGGTGCCAACCACATGGGCTCCCGGATGCTTTCCTGCTCAACAGCTTCCACCCTGCCCCTCATTGGTTTGGGCTCTTCTTCCTCCTCACTGCTGGAGCCTGCCTCAGCCTTCTGGGGCTGGTGCGGCTCCTGCACCCGCGGCTGACCCTGCCCCGGGTTCTCAACCGCCTCCAGCGCTGCCTGCCTTGCTCCTCCCCTCTGGATGTTGGCATCCATGAGATGCTCACATGCCCTGTCGCAGTGCTCGCACTCGAACCCGCAGAACATGCATACTCCTCCTTTGTTACGCCGCATGGCCTGACGCATGCCATTGCGGATTTCCATTGGTTGCTGACGGGCACCTGCTGCACGGTCCTCCCAGAGCCTGGCCAGCTCCACAGCTGCAGGTGCTACCGCATGAATTGCTACCGGACACACATTTCTGCTGCTGCTGTCGTCCTCGGGTGCTGGCACCGGAGACCTGCTGCTCCTAGCTGCTTCCAGGTCACTGTCAGCTGCCCTGCCTGCCAATGCCAGGCTGGAACTGCTGCAGCCGTCTGGGTCGAGACTCAGGCTAGGGCTGGCTTGACCCACTGGCCCACCCGGCTCTGCTGAGCGGGAGCCCTCCTGCCTGGGCAATCTGGGCATGCACTCCTGGTGTTGCGGTGGCTGTGCCTCTTCTTTCGCCTCATGGCTGGCCTGCTCAGCCCCGTGCCCCCCGGGTATTGCCACGTGCCATGCAACCATGGCTGCGTGCTGCAGCTGCTGCTCTTCCTCCTCCTCGCCTTGTGGCCGCAACGCCTGTAAGTTCTGATTGACATGTTCCAAGCTATGCGTCACCCTCCTCAGCTGCCTGGTCATCCTCAACTTCCAGGCCAACATTGGCTGCCTGGCCACCCACAGCTGCCTGGCCACTCCTTTGAGCTTCTGCCGGTACCAGTTAACCTTTTCCCTCAGCATGGGTACGGAGATTTCCTGCTCCTCTGACCCCTCAGGTTTCTCTGCTGCAACTGGCTTGGGTGAGTGTCCTTTGTGTTCCCCATGGGCACTGCCCTGGTTGGTTGGTCTTGCCACCCTTGTGCCCGGGATCACCTGCCTTGCCCCTTCAGTTGGACCATGCACGGCCAACCCCTCTGGCAGGTTGCCTGTCTGCCCCCCCTCCAGTCCTAAGGCCTCGACCAGGGACTGGCTAGGGCTACCGGCAGCTGCAGGCACACATGCCTCACTCTTTGGCGCCCCCAGCTGTTTGTTGGCCTGCTGGACCGCCCCTGGTTCTGATATTGGCACCTGGGCCCCTCCAGGAGCTGCTGCCACTGGTGGTGTGACAGGCCCATCCTCTTCTGGTTGGTGCATATGCATCTGCACCGACACCGGCGCATGCCTGTGCACGTGGTCCTCGACCTCACTTGGTCAAAACTGGTTCCTCAGCCACCTGCTCGTTCAGCTTCTACTCCCACGAATGCAGCTGGTCTGGCCCACAGCCGCCGGCCACCACGGGTGTCACAAATGCTGCCTCCCTCTGCCAGCACAGCCGTGACGCCTGCACCTGCAGTTTGCCCGGCTCGCAGCCACCGGCCATCACAAGTGTCACATGGGCTGCCGCCCTCGGCAAACACAGCCGTGACGCATGTACCTGCAGTTGGCCTGGCTCGCAGCCACCGATCCCTAAAGGTGTCACAGGAACTGCATCTCTCTGCAAACACAGCCGTGATGCCTGCACCTGCAGTTGGCCTGGCTCGCAGCCACCGATCCCTACCGGTGTCACAGGAACTGCCTCTCTCTGCAAGCACAGCCGTGACGTCTGCACCTGCAGTTGGCCTTGCTCACAGCCACCGGCCACCACAGGTGTCACATGGGCTGCCTCCCTCGGCAAACACAGCCGTGACGCCTGCACCTGCAGTTGGCCTGGCTCGCAGCCACCGATCCCTACAGGTGTCACAGGAACTGCCTCCCTCTGCAAGCACAGCCGTGACGCCTGCACCTGCAGTTGGCCTTGCTCACAGCCACCGATCCCTACAGGTGTCACAGGAACTGCCTCCCTCTGCAAACACAGCCATGACGCCGGCACCTGCAGTTGGCCTGGCTCACAGCCACAGGCCACCACAGGTGTCACAGGAACTGCCTCCCTCTGCAAACACAGCCGTGACGCCTGCACCTGCAGTTGGCCTGGCTCACAGCCACCGGCCACCACAGGTGTCACATGGGCTGCCGCCCTCGGCAAACACAGCCGTGACGCATGCACCTGCAGTTGGCACGGCTCGTGGCCACCGGTCACCACAGGTGTCACATGAGCTTCCTCCCTCTGCAAGCACCGTCGTGACGCCTGCACCTGCACCAAGTTGGCCTGGCTCACAGCCACCGGCCACCACAGGTGTCACATGGGCTGCCGCCCTCGGCAAACACAGCCGTGACGCATGCACCTGCAGTTGGCATGGCTCGTGGCCACCGGTCACCACAGGTGTCACATGAGCTGCCGCCCTCGGCAAGCACCGTCGTGACGCCTGCACCTGCAGTTGGCCTGGCTCACAGCCACCGGCCACCACAGGTGTCACAGGAACGTCCTCCATCTGCAAACACAGCCGTGATGCCTGCACCTGCAGTTGGCCTGGCTCACAGCCACCGGCCACCACAGGTGTCACATGGGCTGCCTTCCTCGGCAAACAAAGCCGTGACGCCTGCACCTGCAGTTGGCCTGGCTCGCAGCCACCGGCCACCACAGGTGTCGCAGGAACTGCCTCCCTCTGAAAGCACAGCCGTGACGCCTGCACCTGCAGTTGGCCTGGCTCGCAGCCACCGGCCACCACAGGTGTCACAGGAACTGTCTCCCCCGGCAAACACATCCGTGACGCCTGCACCTGCAGTTGGCCTGGCTCGCAGCCACCGGCCACCACATGTGTCACAGGAACTGCCTCCCTCTGCAAACACAGCCGTGACGCATGCACCTGCAGTTGGCCTGGCTCGCAGCCACCGGCCACCACAGGTGTCACAGGAACTGCCTCCCTCTGAAAGCACAGCCGTGACGCCTGCACCTGCAGTTGGCCTGGCTCGCAGCCACCGGCCACCACAGGTGTCACATGGGCTGCCTCCCTCTGCGAACACATCCGTGACGCCTGCACCTGCAGTTGGCCCGGCTCGCAGCCACTGATCACTACAGGTGTCACAGGAACTGCCTCCCTCGGCAAACATAGCCGTGACGCTTGCACCTGCAGTTGGCCTGGCTCGCAGCCACCGGCCGCTGGTTTGGGTGGACAGGCATTCCCCTTCGGAACACAGTTGATCAGGTGCAGCTGCTCGCTAGCTACCGGGCTATCCTGCCTGGGTGGGCAGGCACTCTCTGCCGTATCACAGTTGATCAGGTGCAGCTGCTCGCTAGCTACCAGGCTATCCTGCCTGGGTGGGCAGGTACTCTCTGCCGTAACACAGTTGATCAGGTGCAGCTGCTCGCTAGCTACCAGACTATCCTGCCTGGGTGGGCAGGTACTCTCTGCCGTAACACAGTTGATCAGGTGCAGCTGCTCGCTAGCTACCAGGCTATCCTGCCTGGGTGGGCAGGTACTCTCTGCCGTAACACAGTTGATCAGGTGCAGCTGCTCGCTAGCTACCAGGCTATCCCGCCTGGGTGGACAGGCATTCCCTCGGGTCTGCTGTTCGTACCTAGGACTTGGCTCACCTTCACTGCTGAGGATATCGAAAATGGACCAGCCGTTGGGGGACACCTGCCTACTTGGCTGCTCCACACACCTGGTCTGTGCCTCCAAGGGTGCGCGCTGCTGGGGCACAGCCAGACTGCTTAACCCCGCCTGCTCGGCGTCACACATAATTTTCCACACTCCAATGGCCCACTGCCCTAGCCTCTTCCACCCTACTGGCTGGGCCAGGTCCTCCTTCCTTTTTACTGGGGGCCATTCAGTGGTGGCGGCTTTTGCTCCCTCTACCGGCTGCAGATCTGCAAGTTTCCTGATCATCTGATTCCCACCACGGGGCATCGTCCCACTCTCGTCTTTTACGCGTTGCGCAGCACTTGCCACTCCCAGCGGCCTCTTCTGCGTCGCGTATTCTGGCCCACTGCGTAGATCCGCGCCCTGCAGCTGCGACACAGCCGTGTTTGGATCTGGAGCCGACTCAGATGCACCTCCTACCAGTTTCAACCACTGCGCGTATTCCAGGCCCTGCCTCAAAAAATCCGGGGTTGATTGGGGCACTGGCTCACCTCGGCCGATCTCTGTGTGCGACACTGCCGTATCTGGATCCAAGACCAACTCAGGGGTGCCTCCTCCCATTTTCAACCCCGCGCATATTCCGGGCCCTGCCTTAACAAATCCGGGGTTGATTGGGGTACTGGCTTTCCCACTGGAATCGCTGGCGCCTTCTGGGCCCGCGGTTCATTGCACCTCTGCAAAACCTGCTGGGTCACCACCGGCTTGGCTGACCCCACCAGGGCCTGCGGCTCGTTGGATCTTGTCAGCTCCATCTTGACCGCTGCTGGCTGGTTGGATCTTGACCGCTCCATCTTGACCGCTCCATCTTGACCGCTCCATCTTGACCGCTCCATCATGTCAGCTCCATCTTGACCGCTCCATCATGTCAGCTCCATCTTGACCGCTCCATCTTGTCAGCTCCATCTTGACCTCATCCTGCATTCCTGCAAAATTGCTGGACAGCTGCTGAATCGCTGGGGCTCGTCTGCTGCTCCCAGCCGATCTGTCGCGCAGCTTCCGCTCAGGCTCTGCAGCTCCGAATGCTTCCTGCACACAGCCTGATTCACTGGAATCTCGGCCTCAGCAATCCACTTAATCACTGATCCGCAGATCCACTTCTGTCAACACTTGGGAATTTGCACTCCACCACAAAGGCAAGTCCAGGTGCACAGGCAATAATCAGCTGGGTTTAGAACTCCAATTAGAACTCCAATAACTCCAATTTAGAACTCCAATTTAGAACTCCAATTAGAACTCCAATTATAACTCCAATAATCAGCTGGGTTTAGAACTCCACTGCCTGATCTTCAAGCTTCTATCCAAGGCTCGTCACAGCCGGGGTTTGCAAGATCTGATTTGGAATGAAAATAAAGCCCTAGCAGAATGCAGCGACAGAGGTGCTTTTCCAAGCTGTCCAAGGCAAATAATTCTAATAAAATATCCAGGTCAGACAAGCTTAGCTTCCCTCAGCGAGGAACTTGATGGCAAGCAGCTGATCAAGCTGCAAAACCACTTTGTCCCTTTTTGAAGGACACTGAGAGCGGGAATGCTCGGGGTTGCGAAGGAACGGCGACGGAGGTGACTTTGTTCCGTGGGTTGTGTCGCCGGGCGGACTCAGCTGGAAGCTGGTACGCCGAGAGCTCCTGGTCGGCTTTGCGCCTCCTGGTCTATTTAGGTGAATATCTGCTTGGGACTGCTTGCCTGATTAGTCGTCTCAGATGGACGAGTAGTCAGGGATTGGCACCGTAGGTCGCGTGCTCTTCAGGGCGAGCGCCGTAGATCACGTAGGCTGGGGATGACCGGTGATCTGGATGGGGCTCGCTTGTCACTTGCTTATGCTATCACCACTTTCCGTGGTGCTTGACTTGACTGCAGTGTAAGGTACTACCTATCAAGCTCTCGTAGGCTAGTATCCTGGGATTCTAACCGGTGCAGATTACATGAAGAGGTTTGTCCTTCAAAAAGGGACAAAGTAAGTGTCAAGCGTGCAAGCCGGGATTCAAAGGTCCCGGCAAGCCCTATTTACTAAGTACGGGAAATCCTGCCTCAGACCTTCCCGAAAGTGGGAAGCTGGGCTCCTAACCTAGAAAAGGGGGCTCCGCAGAGAAGCTGCGGAGTCTCCGAAGCCGCGTCAGCGGCAAATACGGTTCTGGCACGCTTACTGCATTATACCGTGACACATGCCATGGGAATTGTGAAACAACAATCAGTGTCACCGCATTCCAGGGGGCACCGTCAAGCACCCTTAAACCCAAGCTTCCTTTCTGATCCAGCCCTTACTCCTAGGCCTCTCTGATGCTGATCCTGCAGCGGTTGTGCAGTTGGGGGCTATTTGGTCATATGGGACGTGTGCAGTACTGCAGTCTCACCTCTTTTTTATTATGACTTCACTGGTGTCATGCTGTGCAGTTCGGACAATTTAAAATGTCGGTAGTAGCCATGACAGGAAGTGTATTTCCTAGTCTCATACAGTTAGACTGAAGACCTGCCGTTCTTGTGACGTGTACCTGTTTAATTCAGGCCGCCTTGCTTTTATGGTTTTTCTATGTTGAGCTGCGGACAACAAGAGTGCTTGGGACAAATGTGCTCGCCGTGTTCAGGACATTGCAGTGTCTGCGTGCTAACTGTGAACACAGGCTCCATGCGCCTGAGGGCACCCCTAGGATTCCCCTAGGCTGTAAAATCGGTCAATCCGGCATGGGTGCAAGGTTTCATAAGCACGGCTTCTGCAAGGCTTCAGGGCGCAAACCTGGCTGAATGCTCAAAGCTACAACAGGGTCATATGAAATACAAGCAACATACCAATACACGTAATGATTATGGGGAGCAAGTTATTGTTCGGAAGGTTTCTGAGCACATTTGATTGACCCCCTCCAGCCGCCCCCTCTCCATGGAGTTCTAAGCGCGCTGTCCGAAAGAATCAATAGTTCCGAAATGCAGCAAGGGAGTGCTGTGTCGGTGGGTCTATTCGTCCTCCTCCTCCCCCTCGTCGTCCTCCTCATCATCATCATCACGCGTGCCTTGCGGCTCCTGATCCGGCCGCTTGCGCTTCTTGTCCGAGTCACCCGCCTCCTCATCCTCCTCCAGGTCCTCATCGTCCTCCTCGCCCTCCTCCTCATAGTCCTGGAGTGGATGCAGAGGACACGCACACAATGACATCAGATACATGGCCAGTGGGCAACGACGGCCAGGAGTTAGCCACAATAGCAGGCATAACAAACCAGCGTGTCTGCCAATATCCTGAATTCCTGTGAAGCCGAGACGGTGCAACATCTTAATTTATGGCTTTTCTGTTATGATTCAGCTACATCACCGCCTATGGCAGCAAGGCCCTGGTGCAGCAAGCCCTAGGCTGTCGGCCGCTCAAGGCATGGTCACCATAAACCCAGGGGTGGCTTCACCAGCTAACTGCATAGGTGGTCTGGTGCACACTAAAATAAACAAAGGGTGGCGTAGCTGTCGTGTCTCACACGCG
This sequence comes from Limnomonas spitsbergensis, assembly GCA_037349105.1. Taxonomy (NCBI): domain Eukaryota; kingdom Viridiplantae; phylum Chlorophyta; class Chlorophyceae; order Chlamydomonadales; genus Limnomonas; species Limnomonas spitsbergensis. The sequence continues at coordinate 3,361,798 of JAYJMM010000038.1, forward strand.
CAATTGATTCCCTTCCCTCAAGCTCAGCAGCTTACCTCTCCATCATCCTCCAAAGGGGCGTCGGTCTGCGGGAAGCAGGGAGGGTAAGGATGATGATGAGCATGGCCACGTTAAGCATCAAACAGACAAAATGCGCAATGGTATTCTAAGACCGCCTTGACATGGGCGAAACTTACCACGAGGGCTGCATAAGCCGGTGGCGCTACCTGCATTTACAAGGAGCATGAGAAAACACCAGTCAGAAAGAGAAGCAGGCTGCACACAGCACGATGACAAGAGGGGGAGGGAGGCTCTGTGGGCGCAAACCACGCATTTCTTGCATGATAACAGTCTGCCTCGACGCACCTCGCCAACTGCTTCTCCTTCACCCTCCTCCTCCTCCTCCCCTTCCTCAAACTAGAGGGACGGAAAGTAATACACAGTTAGGGAATGAAAGGTCAAGTGGATAATCGAGCCATGAACTAGCAATGGCTTACCTCATCCTCTTCCCCCTCCGCCGCATCTCCCTGCATGGCAGCATGAGAGCTTGAGCGCAGTGCATGGCAGACTTGATCACCATGCGGCAACTTACCCCTTCCTCTCCATTGAAGTCCTCATCCTCATCCTCCTCGTCTTCATCATCAGCATCACGTTCTGTCATGTGATCATGGTACCTTGGTTAGCGGGCAGAAGATGTAGTGCTTATGGGATGGATGATAGAGGACTCACCGATTCCGCTTCTACGCAAGTTGTCCAGGTATTCCAGTTCGTCCAGCATTCCGAACAGATTTCAGACAGATGGGATAGGGTCCCTGCAAATTGCGAGAGAAGATCTTCACACAGTAAGGGAAGGAAGAGTAAGACAGGGGCGTATGGAAGTCGTTCAACGGCAAAGGCAGCAACGGCAAAGCCATTCGCATGTCAGCGACCCAATAACGTTTTTGGCCTGCAAAGTTGCATCAGGCGAGGATTTTTCTCATCGCAGTGTCAACCTATTCAAATTATAGAAAGCATCGATGATGAATGCGCTCTTGTTCACGAAACAATACCCGCGCTTTTTAGTAGAGAATCCCACAGATGAGGCCTTACACATTCTAGAAAATGCATGTAGCAAACAAGAAAGTTAAAGATAGATGCCTTAGGCACAGCGATTGTTTCTTGACCCCATCGACCATCATCGCCCATACCTGTTTTTGCTTGCCCTGATGACAGAGATCCAAACGAATAAAAAATATGTGCTTACGACGTTAGCAAGGGCCGCAAAGTCAAGTCGTGGGATCACGTTGAATCTGAATCTGTATTGCAAGCATCTGCTGTACAACCTGCTGCCCCACTCAAAAATCAATGCACAGCCTTATCATGCTAGCAGTCCTGCAACAAACCATTATAAAGCTATCAATTAGCGTGGCCAGGCAGCTTTCAGCTTTTCAATCTTCAGGCCATGAGCCCATGACAACTTGGAAAAGATCCAGACCAGATCCAAGCTCCCAGCAGCTTCCATCCATACTTCCATCGTATCAGAACATATCAAGCTAAGCTGAAGTTGAGCTTTCCTTAACGACGGAGTTGTCAGCCTGACAGCAAATATGATACTATTCATCGACCACTGTCAATCAGCCCAGGCAGTGTGCTAGTCAATAACGTTACACCTCTGGGCCCGCTCCCTTCTGAACAGTTGGGCGCCCACGCGGCCGAGCTTTGAGCGGGCCCAGAGGTGTAACGTTATTGACCTCTGGGCCCGCTCAAAGCTCCCAACTTTTCAGAAGGGATAAAAGAAGAAACTAAAAGGAAGAGGGGGAAGGAACAAAAGGAGAGGCCGGGAAGGCAAAGAAGACTTAGTCCGACATCCGAGTTCCACTAGAGAGTGGCCCTGAACGAAGCCTCTCAAAAAAAAGGCCACAAAAGCAAGCGAATCCCTAGAGACTAACCCTCAACAATGCCCACACCACAGTCCACAAAAGCAAGTGCATCCCACCCCTGCTCAGCCTGGTACAGCTGGTGGAAGATAGTGGCAGCGCCCGGAGGACCTGCCCACCCATGCTCCCGTAACTGCTCCCTGACCTAGGGCACTGGAAGCACACATGTAGCGCATCCTCCACCTGCTCGCTATCCTCCCGTGCCCAACACCGCTGGCAGCAGCGTGCCTCTCGCCGCTGATCGTTGCGCCGTCCTCTGGTATCAGCCGTGCTGATCGCGCCGAGCCGCAGTCGCAAATTTATGCGCACACAAGCACATTCCCTCTGGCTAGTGCGGCTCTTGGCTTGCGCCAGCACGGCACCCGCCGTGGACTGGAACCAGGCGCGGTAGGTCGCCGTAGATCTGTGCTCGGTGGTAGATCCCTGGGGTCCCCACCGCCACTTGCGTCCAGCCGTGCTTGATCGTAGGCTGCGTCAACGAGTGCCAACACCTCAGTGACGGGTAGGCGCTGTAGGGCAGCTGCTACCTCGCACAAGGTGGGGGTGGCTGCCCCCCGCTCCAGCTCCTCTAATGCACCCAGCAGATCAGAGCATCAGGTGCAGCCGCCAGTGCCCTGGCTGACTGCAAGCTGCATATCTGCTGCCATGGCTTGAGCCATGAGAGGGCTGTATTGCTGTGCCGCCGGTGCCACCGCTGCATTGTAGTAGCGGAGGAAATGGGTCCACCAGTCTCGGTGTAGTGGCTGGAGCTGCAGCTCTCTCAGGACTCCTTAACTGGCGGCTGAGGCAGGTAGCCCCGCAGCCTGGCGTAGGGTTAGAATAGTGCATACCCACTGGGCCCTGCTGAACGCTCGGCCACGTGGGGCTGGTAGGGGATGACTAGGCTCAATTCCAGGTACCATGTACAGCCTGGGCCATGGTGCAGTCATGACATCCTCGTATGTGAGAGGGCAGGAACTTGTAACCCGGCGCTCTAGTCGGGGGGAGAGAGATCGTGTGGCGGGTTCGATCCCTCAACCTCTGGGTATGGATGCCACCAGCGTTATACCACTGGACCATTTCCCCCCCTACGCAGCCTGGCGCAGGGGCTGAAGCAAGCTGGACTGCAATTTGCTGGAGAGACATTGCCGCGGCCGAAGGTGGCTGGTGGCCCACATCACGTCGCCGTAGTTGGCCGCAGGCGCTGCATACACAGCTGCCAACCTGATGCGGGTTGGATGATGGCGCCTTAGGCCCACCTTGGCTGCCATGCGGCGAATGCGGTGCAGGGCTGCAGCCAAAGGCGCCTCTCTACCCTCCATGGCCCTCTTCAGGCTGCTGAAGAGCAGGGGGCTCAGGGGGCAGCCCTGCTTGATGCCTCTGGTGCAAGGCACAGGACCAGTGCGCTTGTGGTCATCAGTGAGCATGTTAACTGCACCAGCATAAAGCGCTTGCACCGCGCGTGACAGGCATGCAGGCATGTGAAGATGCTCGCATAAATGCCGTGAGCTAGTGCACCAGAGTCTTCTGCCAAACTTCCTTGGGGCGTTCAGTCCTAAGACCCTGGTCTCTTCTGGCAGTCCGGCAACCAGCTCATCATGCCCGGTATTACAGCTCCGATCAAAAGGGGCAGAACAATGGCACAAGGTCAAATGTCTTCATCTCTGCGCACCGAACCGTTGGAGGGCGGCAGTCACCACTGGTCTAATGGGAGACAAATTTCGATCGGCCCACGGCCAGTGGACCAAGAGCAGAGCTTGCTGCACCAGGCTGCCCCGGCCAAAGGCCGTGATGCAGCTAGACAAGGGGTTTCAGAATGGTGCATACCCGCTGGGCCCTGCTGTACGCGTGCAGCTGGACAAGGGGTCAATGACATAACACCTCTGGGCCCTGCTCAAAAGGCTCGGCCGCGTGGGCGCCTAACTGTCCCCTTGGGTGAAAATAAAAGGAGCTTTAGGGGAAAAGGAATGAAGGAGAAGAACACAAAGCACTAACAAATATCCCCCCCCAAAAGGAAAAGGCAGCCCGAAGTAACCCCGCCCCTCTCAAGCCTTCAACAAGAAAGCAAGAGAGAAACAAAAAAGGGGGTAGGAAAACCTTTTCCCCAAGACGGCAAAGAAAAGCAACAAAGTAGGCCTCAACAAAGCCTACCACGTCCTCAACAAAAAGCTAGACAAGGGGCACTTCAATGCGCTCACAAGAATAATGGTTCACTTGCTTTCCTCAAGGACTGTTTCCTCAAGAACTGGGCCTGGCAGCTGAGGCCATGTTCTGGCGCAGGGTGTCCCCCAAGTGTGACACAAAATCATATATGATGGCCCTCTTCGAAGCGCCTGTCGCGTGAGTAGAGTCGCTCCCCTCTGGGACCCTGGCCTTGTCGGCTACTTGGGACATGGATCTCAACTCGGCGAGGCGGCTGACCTGGGGGGAGATAAAGGTGGGTTGGTGGGACAGAGAGCAAGGAACTGTTTAGGGTGCTTCAGCACACACAAAATAGGTACATCATGGCCTACGACAAGGGGTACTGGTACGGTATGTCCTGCTGCTAGTGTTCTTTATAGCATGCTTCAGCTGAGAAGTCATGTGAAGTGAAGTATAGCATGCTTCAGCTACAATTCAGCTACATCACGGCCTACGGTCTTGGGAGGCTGGGGCAGCAAGTCCTGCTGCTCCGGCCACCGGCCACCGGGCGGTCAAGGTTTGGTTACAATTGGCCCAGTGGTGGTCCGGTGCCCATCAAAAGGTCCCGAGTGTGCAATACCATCAATACTGTAGCGAAGGCTGGCATGGGATCTAGGAGGAGGGGGGTCCAGGTACAGGTAGGTAAATGGACAGTGGGCAAGGGTCACAGGGAACAAGCGAAGGCGCAAGGAGGAAGGGGAACCAATCATAGGTAAAGCGCACAAATGCATTTTGTATCTTAAGGGTGAAGTGGGGGGGAAAGCTCATGCTGTACGGCAACTAGCCGGCCACAGCAACAGAACTGAATGTGTGAACATGTACAGCGCAACATATCTGGGACAGAAGCGTGGAGAACTGCACAAGCGACATGGGCAACCAGCAGGTGCAATCTAGGTGTGAACCACGTGGTGGGATGAATGCCGTGGAGTGTTTGAAGATGAAATGCTGGCGCACGCTTCTTTAAAACCAAGTGCATCTTTTCAGGTGCTCAAGTCCCTGTGATGGTCCCCATGAAAAAGGCTGTGATGGTCCCCATGGAAAAGGCTGTAATGGTCCCCATGGAAAAGGCTGTGATGGTCCCCATGGAAAAGGCTGTGATGGTCCCCAAGGAAAAGGCTGTGATGGTCCTCATGGAAAAGGCTGTGATGGTCCCCATAAAAAAGGCTGTGATGGTCCCCATGGAAAAGGCTGTGATGGTCCCCATAAAAAAGTCTGTGATGGTCCCCAAGGAAAAGGCTGTGATGGTCCTCATGGAAAAGACTGTGATGGTCCCCATGGAAAAGGCTGTGATGGTCCCCATAAAAAAAGCTTGTGATGGTCCCCATGGAAAAGGCTGTGATGGTCCCCAAGGAAAAGGCTGTGATGGCCCCCATGGAAAAGGCTGTGATGGTCCCCATGGAAAAGGCTGTGATGGTCCCCAAGGAAAAGACTGTGATGGTCCCCAAGGAAAAGGCTGTGATGGTCCCCAAGGAAAAGGCTGTGATGGTCCCCAAGGAAAAGGCTGTGATGGTCCCCATGGAAAAGACAAGTCACTTTGAGTAGCACAAGGGTGTAACCCCACACCCACAAAACATAAGTATCATTATGTCGATGACTATCGGGTGTGAAAGACACCTTCACCCTAATCATGACAATCTGATGCTGAACCGTATTACAGCAGCTATGACAAGTGGGCGTGGCAGGAACCTAGAAACAATCAGGAAATGCACCGCATTGCCTCACCAATGAAAACTGGGTGTGGCAGGCACCTTGAAATAATCAGCGGTTGTACTGTTTTATCGCACCCATGACAAGCGGGTGCAGGAGGCTCACCGGCATCATCGCGGGCGATACGTAGTGGCCGGCGGAGTCGTACATCAGCCCGTAGTTGCGGACGAGCTCGTCCGCCTGCCTCTGCAAGGCCGTGCCCTCCCGGCCCATGCCCCTCAGCTCTTGAGCCGAGTGCCTAGGCAGGCCACGCGCCTCAGAGCCGCCGCCATCCGGGCCTCCCCGCCTGGCCGAAAGCGAGAGCTCGTCAATGGAGGCGCGGCGCGGTGCGGTTTGCTCACAGTGCGAGTCGGCAGTGGTTGAGGATGGCCAGTAGCCGGCAGCCAGGTGCGTGTTCTCAAGGCCTCCCTTCCGACCCGTGGCACTTAGGTGCATCGTATCGTCAAAGGATTCCTCCAGGGAATGATGCTCGTGGTGTGGATGGTGGTGGTGGTGGTGAGGGCCGTGGGAGTGGTGGTGGTGGTGGTGGTGAGGAGGATAATGGCCGGTCACGTCTGGCGGGGCGGGTTGGCGCGGGAGTTCTGCATCAGGAGCAGGCAGATGAGATGCTGTGTGGTGAGATGGCTGGCCGGGGTGGTGGCGCGCCGGGGGGGACGGGAAGCAGTCCATGGACGAGGGCAATGCCTGCAAAGCACGCAGTAAAGCAAAATATCTGGAAATCTGGAAAATCTGGAAATCTGGGGAAACGACTGCCAACTAATCAGCACCGGCATCAGAGCTCTGAGACTAAGTCAGCCCCCTTCAATGCAGGCCGAGGATAGCAGCAGCAGAGGCGGCAGCAGCAGTGAGGCGCTGCCCTCAGCCTCCTGCACTCACCTCGTCGTCAGCAGCAGCAGGGTGGGCAGCGGGCTGGCGCGTCAATGATGGCGACTGCTGGCCGCTGCCACGAGACACGGCCAGGCCGCTGTCCGCATGCGGCTCGCGCCGCCCATGGTCCGGCGCCCGGGCCCACACGGAACCCCGTGAGGCGGCCAAGTGCATGACTGGGACCGAGTGCGTTGAGGTCTCAACCCGCAGGGATTCGAACCGTGCCCTATGGCTGCTTGCAGGCGCGGGAAGGTCAATGAGGTGCACCGACAGCGCGAAGCTGCCTGGCAGGGACTCCTGGACGTGCGTGCTGTAGAGAGCGGGGTGGGCCTGAGGTTGCGGGGATGCGGGAAAGTGGACGACAGCCGCTGTGGGGGAATGATGTCTGAGGTTGGCGGATGCGGGGGAATGGTGCCCCAGATTAGAGAGATGCCCCGAATTAGCCGTTCTTGGAGAATGACGTCCCGAATCAGCTGCTCTTGGGGGCTGATGCCCAGATTCAGCCGCTGCTGGAGAAAGCTGTCCCTGCTTTGGTGCAGCTGGGAGGAAACGCCCACCATGAGCAGCAGCAGGGGAATGGTGCCTCTGATCATCTGTGGCTGTGGCCGGAGAAGGATGCCCCTGATTCTCCGTGGCTGGAGAGAGATGCTTAAGGGGAAGTGCTGCTAGGCTGTGGGCTGCAGCATGGCCTGATCCTGACCAGAGTCGAGCGGAGGGCACCTTTGGGTGAGGAGGCATAGGGCACAGGTGACAGGCGGCTGATCAGGCTATGGGGTTGTAAACTGGCACGCAATGGGACAGGGCAGCTCAGGGCACAGGGCACAGGAAGCTGATCAGACTGCTGGGTTACAAACAGATGCACTGGGGACAGAGCAGCTCAGGGCACAAGCGGCATATATCTAAATGACAAATAAATAAACGATACGCCCTGAGGCGTGGATAAAGAAAGCCTTAATGTACTGTTCGGTTCAGAGGTGTCTGCTTAGGTTGCCCTGACGTCCGTACGACTATCTGACAGGGCAGCACAAGGCACGGGCGGCTTAACATGCTGTTTTGTTGTTCACAGGCACTGTACTGGCAGGGATCTATCCAGTACAATGAGGAGTGACAGGGTGCATCGTATCTGAACCCTTACACTACCTGCTGAATACGGCAGGAAGCCCTAAACCCTTAACTATAAACCACAAACCCTAACACTACCTGCTGAATACGGCAGGAAGCCCTGAACCCTTCACTCTAAATCCTGAACCCTAACACTACCTGCTGAAATCGGCAGGAAGCCCTAAACCCTTCACTCTAAGCCCTGAACCCTTACACTACCTGCTGAATACGGCAGGAAGCCCTGAACCCTTAACTATAAACCACAAACCCTAACACTACCTGCTGAATACGGCAGGAAGCCCTGAACCCTTCACTCTAAATCCTGAACCCTAACACTACCTGCTGAAATCGGCAGGAAGTCCCAAACCCTTAACTCTAAGCCATGCACCCGTACACTACCTGCTGAATACGGCAGGAAGCCCTGAACCCCTAAATATAAACCATAAACCCTAACACTACCTGCTGAATACGGCAGGAAGCCCTAAACCCTTAACTCTAAATCTGGAACCCTAACACTACCTGCTGAAATCGGCAGGAAGCCCTGAACCCTTAACTCTAAATCCTGAACCCTAACACTACCTGCTGAATACGGCAGGAAGCCCTGAACCCTTAACTCTGAACTCTAACACTACCTGCTGAATGCGGCAGGAAGCCATGAACCCTCAACCCTGAACCATAACATCACTTGCTGAATACGGCAGGAAGCCCTTGGGTGATCAAGGACTGCCCCTTGCTGGCCCAGTGGTGCCTGCCTAGCCGCATGCCAACGGCAGTCTGGTTCGCACTTGAATAGATACTATCAAGCGGTCCTACTGAGGTGGTCTGAAGCACCCTAAATTAATACTTATAAGCAGTCCTCCTCTGAAGTTGGTCTGGTGTGCACTAAAAGTATGACTGCTACACTGTGTCAGGGACCCGGCATTTGCCTCATGTTGATGTAGCGACGCTTAGCCACTGAAACATCTGGCGCCAGATGTCTCTGTGGCTTAGCGTCGTTACATCAAAAAACAGTAAGGTGTTATTAGTGGATCTCTGGTAGGACGTACCCGCTGCTCCAGGCTCGTGCTGTCACCCAGGCGGGGCTGATCGGTACCGCCTGCCAAGCTGTGCTCATCGGGGGCCCCTGCAGTGTCATGAGGCGAGGAAGGGAAGGGTCATGAGGCGAGGAAGAGAAGGGTCATGGGGCGAGGAAGGGAAAGGGTCATGAGGCGAGGAAGGGAAAGGGTCATGAGGCGAGGAAGGGAAAGGGTCATGAGGCGAGGAAGGGAAAGGGTCATGAGGCGAGGAAGGGAAGGGTCATGAGGCGAGGAAGGGAAGGGTCATGAGGCGAGGAAGGGAAAGGGTCATGAGGCGAGGAAGGGAAAGGGTCATGAGGCGAGGAAGGGAAAGGGTCATGAGGCGAGGAAGGGGAAGGGTCATGAGGCGAGGAAGGGAAAGGGTCATGAGGCGAGGAAGGGAAGGGTCATGAGGCGAGGAAGGGAAAGGGTCATGAGGCGAGGAAGGGAAGGGTCATGAGGCGAGGAAGGGAAAGGGTCATGAGGCGAGGAAGGGAAGGGTCATGAGGCGAGGAAGGGAAAGGGTCATGAGGCGAGGAAGGGAAAGGGTCATGGGGCGAGGAAGGGAAAGGGTCATGAGGCGAGGAAGCGAAGGGTCATGAGGCGAGGAAGGGAAAGGGTCATGAGGCGAGGAAGGGAAGGGTCATGAGGCGAGGAAGGGAAGGGTCATGAGGCGAGGAAGGGAAAGGGTCTTGAGGCGAGGAAGGGGAAGGGGTCAAATGAGGCGAGTGGAGAAGGGCTGCGCTCTGTGCCTCTCTGTCTTACATACAACGCGATAAGGTCTTGAAGTGCAACGAGTCCAGGTGCGGTGGGTATGATCGGTCTACTATTTTTCATCACAGAACTTCCACTACATTACAATCGTCGACAAGTACAAGCGGCTAACGCTCCCAGGAGGCACGTTTCCAGACGCCTACTTGTACAAGCTCCTGCCTCTCAACCACACGCACCACCGTCAGCAGGCATCTGGAAATGCCTACTAACAGCAGTACAAGCTGCTACCATTCCTATCACACACGTTACCAGATGCCTAAACGGACAATCTCCTGGACATTTCCAGGTTAATATAACGGGAGCTCCTGCCACTCTAGTCACACATGTCTCCACATGCCTTGCACGCTGGAGCAAAATAATGAGCTCATAGGGATGTGTTAAGCGTGCCTTAAACCCTGGACCCCCAAAACCACATCTGCACTCCCAATAGTTCAGGCTACGTGATCCACACGTTCAGATGAAAACAAATCCAGGGCATGAGACAGAATTTGAGGCCAGCACATGTTGTACGTAACAGCATATCTGCATATGTTGTACATAACAGCATATGTTATACGTAACAGCATATGTTATAAGTGACAGCAACTCTGCAAAGCTACCCTGTACCTTCACCGTGCCTCCAACGCTGCTTGCTCAAAACACAATGCTTGTTGTGCTAGTGGCCATCGGGATTCACGTGCCCTGACGAAGGAACAGGGCCAGAGCAGGCAGCAGCATCTAAAGAAGACGAATGCGATAACAGGTGTGCACAGCTTGGCATGAAACCTGGACCCCCCAAACCGCGCCTGCACGCCCACCGCCTGCACGCCCACCGCCTGCTGCTCACCCTGCAAGGATGCACTGTGATCCCCATGACCAGAGGACGGAGCGGGGCCACGGCAGACGTCAGCCTCTGAAGACGGTGCACACGAGGAGTGACGCCGACATCTCGGTGAAGCCGTCGGCGTGGCGTCCCGGGGTGCCTGATGAGTTTCGTGTCTGCTTGTGTGCGCAGGGCCTGTTGTGGCCTCACTCGCATGGCTGCTGCCTGCAGCATGATTTATAAACACTACGTGGGGTTAGTAAAGTTATAAAGTCTCAAAGGAGGCGGGCTTCCAAGTACCAGATATTTCGCTCTGCTGGACTCACAAATGAATAAATCATTAGGGCACTTGCCGTGTCGTTTTTTTCAAGGCTCTTCTTAATTTCAGTTACCCCCTGGCCTCTAGCGTGAGGCCCCATGTGCGACCAGGTATGCTGCCTGGGCCTGTGCCTGGGCCTGTGCCTGTGTAGGCCCTGTTTGGCCTGGGCCTGGACCTGTGCCTGGCCTGGGCCTGGGCCTGGGCCTGGGCCTGGGCCTGAGCCTGTGCCTGTGCCTGTAGGTCTGTCCAGGTTTGGACTGCATCAGGCCTTGGGTCAGGTTAAACTATAAGCGCGAAGAATCACTGGGCACTCGTTACTTTGGTGTGTGCGAGCGGCTGATTGCCATGTGAGTGTGCCTGTGTGCTCAGACTGCACACCTCGACATGGTTGGCAGCTTGCACCATACTAGTAGGGTTCAGTACGTCGGAAGCTGCGTGTGCATGTCGAACTGGCAGCACAATGGCCAGGTTGTGCGTCGCCGTAAGGCATGAATTATGTAATTTTGCGGCTTTTGAATCAACTACGGAACACATGCCCCAAGCAGCCCATGCCTCGAAATCCGGACCTTAAAGTTCAGGATAACCTCAAGATAACCTCAGAATAACCTCAGCATAACCTCAGGATAACCTCAGGATAACCTCAGCATAACCTCAGGATAACCTCAGGATAACCTCAGCATAACCTCAGGATAACCTCAGCATAACCTCAGGATAACCTCAGGATAACCTCAGGATAACCTCAGGATAACCTCAGCATAACCTCAGGATAACCTCAGGATAACCTCAGGATAACCTCAGGATAACCTCAGCATAACCTCAGGATAACCTCAGGATAACGTCAGGATAACCTCAGCATAACCTCAGGATAACCTCAGGATAACCTCAGGATAACCTCAGGATAACCTCAGGATAACCTCAGCATAACCTCAGGATAACCTCAGGATAACCTCAGGATAAACTGGTCGTTAGATCTCACCTGCTTGGTCTTTAGATGTCAGGCTTGTCTTTGTACTTCAGGTATCAGGCTTGTCTAGATCTAGGTATCAGGCATGTCAATCAGGCTTGCACTGCAGATATCAGGCTTGTCCTTAGCTGTCAGGCTTGTCCTTGTACTTCAGATATCAGGCTTGTCTACTGGAGGTGTATGAGCCAGCACAGTAGCATTGGTGACGATGCCACTACTACATCTCCTATTCGGAAAGTAGGACGAGCGCAAAAAGGTAGGAAAGATGTGCCCAGCAGGGCCATGAGGGTTAAATGAAGAGATAGTGTGGCATGCATGATTGCATGGATGGATTCCGTCAACTTGAACACGAGTGTGATGAGGAATGGCCTGCTGGATGATGGCGCGTGTGCATCATGGGCCGCTGGCAGTATCTAGCAGCAGCCTTGATGACTGACTTCATCACTGCCCAACGACACTGCTAATCCTGGGAACATTGTACTTGCGGTCACCCCTAGTACTGCACTCAGGCTCGCAAACAGGGAGTAAACGAACCATGACAAGGGCCGATGACGTGATCAAGGGAATAATTTTACAGAGGTCCTCAACAACATCGCTCTATAGCCGGCAGTCCTTGGTCATGCAAGCATGCATGCTGGTTGACTGAAATTCTGGTGACCTGATGAGGGATGCTTCATGTGAAGGTCGGCAGCGGCAGTAGCACCAGCAGCCTCTGACTTATCAGGGTACCTAAGAACATCTGTAATCAGCAAGGAGCTCTAGGTCGTGCACTCATGCATGCATGTTGGTTGATTGGATTTCTGAGGACCTGGGACCTACCGGCGCCATGATGCCTTCTTTGGTGGTCGGCTGCAGCAGTCGCCCCAGCGGCCTCTGACTTCTGCGGGCTCTTGTCCGGAATCCAATATTTAAATTTTGGTTCAGACCTTGCAGCTGCTTGCGGCCCAGTGGCAGCAGCAGCAACAGTTGTCTGCGTCAGAGTCGTCATACCGTATGCGGGTATGTGCGGCCGCGTGTCGGCAGTGTCGTCAAAAATTCACTGCGTTTTGACAGCAGGTGATATAGGCAGGGCTTCCTGCCGATAATATATAAGCTATAATGTAAGAACAAGCGGCGCTGTGGGCGCAAGCATGACCCACACGCACCTGAAACTTTCGTACCCCTGTGGCCTCAAGATGCAGTGTCGAATACAAAAACAAAACAATATTTTACCAATGAAGCGTGTTCTTTCCAGCCTCAACTCGATACTTGCATGCTTTCCGTAAGGAACCGGTCTCAGCTACCGTCCTTTTTCAGCTACCGAGTGTGGTTGTGAGTTACGACATGCTCGCGTACGGGTTAATACCGTCGTGAACTCCGGCCGACTTATGCTGTGGCCATCACGTGATGTCGACCGCAGGTGCACACCACAGAATTACCAATCACTCATTATAAGTATGACGTCCCTCACCAGCTGATTGAAGCAGTGACACGATTTCTGGATAAATGAAACAAACCGAAATGCTCATCGCTCCTGAGTTGATTAAAGTCTGTTTGTGAACTTTGCAGGAGACCGGTACCAAATTCTCAATCCTGCCAGTGCCTGACGAAACAGTGCATAAATAAAACTTTCACTGGCGCTGCTGCTCAGTTTCTGCGTCGTTTGTTACAGAAGATAGATCAGTCGGTGAGCTCCAGCCAGTTCTCCGTGAAGTATAGCAAAGGTCTATCTCACTAACTGAAGTCACCACTCACCATCTACTCACATAGACTGGCTTGAGTACCAGACAACCTGTGTTTATTTTAGCGTGCATCAGACCAAATTTGCAGGGCTGCTAAGCAGGCTTGACCGGCCAACGGCCAGTGGCCCAAGCCACAGGGCGTTCCGCACCAAGCCTTGCTGGCCGCAGGCCGGGTCAAAGCTGAAACGCAGATGAAGCACCCTTGAATAAGCATTGTTAAACTTTCTTCAGGCAAAACTTTGACCATTCCATAGAAAGTTTCAGCCAGATTCCTGAGACCTGGAAAACTTGCATCTCAAAGACTCCAACGCTACCGGTAATGCCCAACAATTGCAACGTTCCTGTATCTCAAACTTCTTCTCCAGCCGCATCTCAAACTCTTGCTTCCAACCTCATCCACAGGTGCCAGGCATACCAGAAACCGCCAAGTACCATACAAGCTGTCTGCAATTCGTTCAGCATCAGCGGCTTCCAGTCATCCAACAACCGCCAGGATGACATCATGCCCTTCATTCTCGACCTGCATCACACTGCTGGTGCTCATCATCTGCAGCACCTGGTCAATTGAGTTGACACAAGGTAAGTGATTTGAAGTTTTGAACCCGCGTTCGCAGAATTCCAGGTTAGGTGCGGACTTCGAAACGGTGAGGGAAAGAAAGACATAAAAGCAATCTTCCCTAGGGGCGTGAGAGGGAATGAGTGCAGCAAGGGCCAAGGCATCGTTCATACTTTCCTCATACCGAAAGTGAGTAATAGATTTTTAGTTGGTATAGAGTTATGGTTGGTCTTGTAGGCCTAAACGCTTTTGGCGCGGGCTTGGTCTCTGCCTAGGCTGCACAGTTTCCTCATCCCTCACCCCCTGCAGGATTTGGTATCCTGAGCAAACACACTTTGCGTGGGTGCTCTGGTACGGTACCAGTGTTCATTTCATTGCGCACCAGACCGCCTATTAGGTGCCGCGGGGTGGCCATGATTGGGCCCATTGGGACCTTGAACCTTGACTAGCCTACGGCCGGTGGCCCATGCAGTGGGACTTGCTGTCCCCCAGCCGCAGGCCTGGATTGGTTGTAGCTAAATGACTCGGTGCATGCCAGTACATAACCGTATGTCCCATTGCCAAGAAATGTAGGACTTCATGTTGCATTGCGCATGGGGTGCTCGAGGCAATTCGTTGGCATTACCTCCCTTCTCATCAGACATGTGCTTTGCCCTCCCTCTACCTTCAGCCGGGACGAGGCAGCTGTTCAACACGGTTGACGCCAACAAGGTACAGGGCGAGTGGGGTCTCTTCAAGGACAAATATTCTACTCCCGCCCCCGCTCCCACGCCCATCATCCAGCTGGCGCCCCAGCCGCAATTTGCACCCCAGCCACAGCTGGCGCCCCAGCCACAGCTGGCGCCCCAGCCGCAGCTGGCGCCCGTGCAGCAGGTGGCGCCCGCCCCTGCACCTGCCCCCGCTCCCATCTCCACGACTGCTGTTGCCGTGTCCAGGGCAACCATCGTCCCAGCTCCCACGCCGCAGCCGCAGTTTGCGCCTCAGCCACAGCTGGCGCCGCAGCCGCAGCTGGCCCCTCAGCCGCAGCTGGCGCCGCAGCCGACGGTGATCATGATACCCACCCCTGCCCAAGCGCCAGTCTCTAAGTGCCATCCTTGGTTGTGCAAGTTGGGGGCTTGTTCCTGCTAGTGAATGGATCGGTACCAGAACATATTATAATCGTGTTTTGATCTGATGTGCTTCAGGCTGGTGAATTGATCTTCATAATATCAGATCTGGATTCAGATTTGGATCTGATCAGATGACATTTGGATACCTTTCTGAGTATGGGCTTGCTGCCTATATTGCATGAGAGATTCCTGCGGACATCACCCACACACCTGTGGGTAATGAAGGTAGGGAGGCCTGCCGCTTAACGTGAATGGGAGGAAAGGCTACACCTTGTAATACTATTTTGCAACTGGGTCTGAGACATTGGGTGGGTCAAAACCTACAAGGGAGTGGATACGTTGGCTCCGTGTTCCCGGAAGAGAAGAGATGAGCAGGGCTGTCTCAGATGGCTCAGGCCTTTGGCTTTGCAGTTGTGTGTGACCGGTATGGATGCAATATAAATGTACCTTCCTACCCGTTAGGACTATGATGAAGGCGGTCAATAAGCTATGAGGACCGATGACCTGAAAGAAGATGGATGTATGTTTCTGTTCCCCTCTTTCAAGCTGCACGATAAGGGAGATCTTCACCGTTTTCTGATATGTTTTGTAGCTGCACAGCACTAGTGCACTGCAGCTGACCTAAGCAGTGCATGCGCCTCGTTTGGGGGTTGGACGTTGAACCTCACACTTTCTGAAGCCCAGGAATATAAATTAGTGATCGAGCGACTAGAGCAGTGGACTTAAGGACACTATAATTCAAAATATACGCTTCAGTCTTTGTGTCCTTGATGTGGACCAAACCTGGAAAGATCTATGGCCGAGCTTCATTTCAGCATGGCCCAGAGGTTTTATGTCATTGATCTATAGCCGGCAGCCTGAGCAGCAAAGCCTGCCGCACCTGGCTCACCCTGGCCATAGACCATGAGCTGGAATGTAGCCGAAGCATCCGAACTGAAGCAGCACATGAATCAATCCAATGACGTCCATTTCCAGCATACAGCCCTTCTAAACAGCGCAGTGTGCCCAACAGCTGCATTAATCTTAAATCAAATCTCAGCCCATTTTGGTCATGAAGAAATCAGGAGGCCCTGAAAAATCCCTCCCGCACACCACCGCATCGCTCAGCAACTGGAGGCCCGTCACTCAATCGCCCTAAAATATACATCACACATATCACTCGTCTCTTATTCCACCAAACTTCTAAAACCGTCAAAAAGTTGCATCCCGCCGGCACGCGAGCAGGTGGCGGCGGCTCATCTTCCGTCACTCCCCAGGGTCGGACGGAGGATTCGGGGCGTCCAGGTCCTTCCTGCCACCGTCTCTTTTTCTCCCCAACTTCCTGCTCAGGCTCGGCCGCAGAGACGGCCCCTTCCCCACAGGGTCCTCAACAGCCGCCGGCACCCTCCTAGATTCTGCGCCGGACTTGCCGCTACTGCTGCTGCTGCCTATCCCACTGCTCCCGCCCCCGCCGCTTCTGGTGCCGCGGCCCAGCCCAAAGACAGTGCCATCAGGGTAGGCCAGCCATCGCAGCGGCGGCTGATCAACAAAGCTACCCCCCTGGCCGGGCCCCTCCTCCCTCCTTCTCAGATGTGGGCCGAGCAAGTAGGCCACAGCCGCGCCGCCCACCATACCTCCCAAGTGCCCCCTAC
The DNA here is from genome assembly GCA_037349105.1 of Limnomonas spitsbergensis. NCBI lineage: Eukaryota > Viridiplantae > Chlorophyta > Chlorophyceae > Chlamydomonadales > Limnomonas > Limnomonas spitsbergensis. The sequence continues at coordinate 3,378,459 of JAYJMM010000038.1, forward strand.
AGTGGCGTGGGGGGACCAGGGAGGATTATTGCAAGGCACATGCATTTTTCTTTTAGGCCACAGCCGCGCCGCCCAACATACCTCCCAAATGCCTCCTGCAGCAGAGGTAAGGGTTGAGGGTTCACCAAGCATATGGGAGGATTACTCGCGTCACATGCAGATTGCTTTTTATCCACATACTCGCCGCCCACCTTAACTCATTAGAGCCCCTGGCCTGCAGCAGGATGCACTCAAGGATCATTGATTGGGAAAATACATGCAGATTGCTTTCAGGCCACCGATTGTATAGCAACTGGGTTTTTAAATCCATTGAGGTGTAAGACTTAGGGGCACACACCGGCCAGGGGGAGCAACTGCCCAGCTGGCCCAGCCAACTCTATTCTCTCTGCCCAGCTGGCCCAGTCACTCCCTTTCATCTGCCCTGCCGGCCCAACTGACTTCCTCATCTCCATTGAGTGGGCCCAGCTCTCTCTCCCAACCTTGACGAGCGTCGAGCGCCAATCAGCGCAGCAAGCCACTCCTAATGGAAACCTCTGAACCCAGCCCTTTCCTCCTGCCCCTCCCCATCCAAACCGGGGAACCTTTTCCTGGGGGAAAACTGCTCTGACTCATTGTGCCAGCCTTCTCCTCTGCCCTCCTCCAAACTAGGTTCACACTGCCGCCCATTTTAGCACCAGAGTACCTGACCACCTTCGGTAGGCTGCTGGGCAGCCACCACTATGCTCATGGGGACCAAATCTTGAACAGCCTACCGCCCCTGGTCCAAGCAGTAGGGCTTGCTGCACCGCCCCCCCCCCTCCCCGCCGTGGTCCGCGTGTGCAGCCGAACCGCACTACAAAACATCTCCTAGGCACTACAAAACATCTCCTAGGCACTACAAAACATCTCCTAGGCACTACAAAACATCTCCTAGGCACTACAAAACATCTCCTAGGCACTACAAAACATCTCCTAGGCACTACAAATATCTCCTAGGCACCACTGACATCTTTGACGTCCTGTTGCGCTCCAGTTGTCAGTGTTAGTCACCAGCAGAGCACTACGAAACAGCTACAAAACATCTCCCAGGCACTACAGAACATCTCTCAGGCACTACAGAACGTCTCTCAGGCATAACAGAACATCTCTCAGGCACTACACAAACATCTCCCAGGCACTACAGAACATCTCTCAGGCATTACAGACATCCTTGAGGCCCTGGGGCACACCAGTTGTCAACATTTATCACCAACAAAGCATCACAAAACGACTCCCTCGAATCACAAGACACGCCCCTGGCATCACAAAACGTCTCCCTGGCATCACAACACACGCCCCTGGCATCACAACACATCTCCTTACCAGCTGTCTATATTCTTGACCAGCAGCGAGTAGACGATATTGATGGCAGCCGTCACACTCAGCTGCTGCAGCATTGAATCGCTGACCTTGCCGAGTGCGTCACGGTGGCGCCAGTAGAACATGCCAAGGGCAGCGCCAAGGCCAAAGATGGCCCCTGAGAGGGGTGGGTGGGTGGGGGGCATGGGTGGTTGAGGTGGTTGTGGTGATTGGTTTATTAGAAGGAGAGGCGCGGGAGATGCTTAAGTGGGGCATGCCACAAAGTGTTGGGAGGGGAGTGGGAGTAGGGGTGAGGAGTGGGGGAGGAACAGAGGGAGGGGGAGGGGAGAGGGCGGGTGAAAGGGAAGGGGAAGGAGTAGGAGGGGGGGGGGGGGGGGCTGAATTGTCTCAGTTAATGTTCCAGCAAATATGCATCCAGCCATCAACCCTCCAGCCGGTGCTGAAAAGGTCATACAGTGTGAATCCTGGTGTGAATCAGGAAAATCATTAACGGTATCAGTCATACTCTTTTACTGCAATGCCAAAGGCATGCTTCCTTTTATGACGGTGAATTTGGGGTAAGATAGGCTTAAGGAACACCTTCGGCACCCAACCAGGGCTGTGGAGTCACGGCCACGCTGGCCACATTGCCCACCAGAGCGAAGCAGAAGGCTATGAACAGGGAGCGTGCACACATACAACCGCATATGCACCTCCCCATCACACACGTGCATCCCTTGTAACTTCCCATGCGTACCTGAAGCTCCCAGCGAGAGCTGCTGAGTCATGGCCACCCTGGCCACCAGAGCGAAGCAGAAGGCTATGAACAGGGAGCATGCACACACACAACAACGCATATGCACTCCCCCCACACAAACATGCATCCCTTGTGACTTCCCGCTCGTACCTGAAGCTCCCAGTGAGGGCTGCGGAGTCATGGCCACGCTGGCAACGGTGCCCACTAGGGCGGAGCAGAAGTACACGGACAGGAAGCGTGGCGCCCCGCTCAGGGACTCCACCTGCGGCCCCAGGCTATGGAGGGCATACGAGTTGATCTGCAGGGGGGAACAAGGGCAGGCTTCATCTGCAGGGGGGAACAAGGGCAGGCTTTATCTGCAGGGGGGAACAAGGGCAGGCTTCATCTGCAGGGGGGAACAAGGGCAGGCTTCATCTGCAGGGGGGAACAAGGGCAGGCTTCATCTGCAGGGGGGAACAAGGGCAGGCTTCATCTGCAGGGGGGAACAAGGGCAGGCTTCATCTGCAGGGGGGAACAAGGGCAGGCTTCATCTGCAGGGGGGAACAAGGGCAGGCTTCATCTGCAGGGGGGAACAAGGGCAGGCTTCATCTGCAGGGGGGAACAAGGGCAGGCTTCATCTGCAGGGGGGAACAAGGGCAGGCTTCATCTGCAGGGGGGAACCGGCATTGGGCATGCGTACCAAGCACCAGGCTGTGGAGAGCGTATGTGTTGATCTGCAGGGGCGGGGAACAAGGATGAGGTTAATCTTAAGGATCACAAGCATACAGCAGGCAGACTAAGGATGAGTTTCATTTACGCATCACCGGCATACAGCGGGCGGACCCAGCACCAAGCAGTATAGAGCATACGAGTTGATGTGCATGGGGCGACAGAGGTGGGGATGTTTTGAAGTGTGCATACCACATTTTGAGGGCAGGCGGGCGGCCATCGTTGGGCCAAGTGGGATCAAGCTAGATGCCCACTTGACAGAGGGACATACCCACAAGTTTACTGCAGCTGGGTGCCCTGGCAGCTTATGGTTTGAAATAAGAGAGCCTGGTAGGGGCAGTTGTTTTTATCCCAGTGAAAGTATCAGTTCTTACCATTGAGTACCGTACCTGAAAAAGGAAAGATAAAGATAACAGGTGTGTCCCTATTTCCACTGCTGATACCGCTGTTGTAAATAACAATATTTATATGCCGGTAACGGTGCGGATGTGGCTTCGGCCCAGGCTGCACTGTTTCCTTAACTCTCACGCCCCCCACGAGGTTCTTTCTTTCTTTCATTCTAATTAAGTGCCGTTCCTTACCGCCAGGTGGAGCAGTCCTGAGTGCAGGAAGGTGGGCGTTATGAGCCGCCACCACTGGCCCTCCAGGATGAGCAGGTTGACCTTTCAGCAAAATGGGGGGGGGGGTGCAAGGTTCAGGGGTCAAGGAAGGCCGGGGGAGGAGAGAGGGTAAGCAGCGGGTGTGGTTGGTAGTTGGCGGTCACCAGGTGTTGTTCACTTGTTTTCAAGCGTCGACACATTCATCTAGATGTCGCCTTGCAGCAGGTCCCTCTGATGACCTCTCGAGCCACCCCTAATTCAAAACCGGCTTGTCGGTGCAGGGGTTTCGGCATAGTTAATGCCCCTTCCTTGGGGTATTAATTGTGCCGACGTCTTGGCCCCTTCCTTGAAACCAAAAACTCCAAACCAACCGTCCTTGTACAGTCAACCTCTCCCTTAGGCCTTAGCACATGCCGTTTTGTCTCAGCTATAGCGTATCACTATAAACGCCGCGCCGGGTCAGCTGGCCAGTTGCTCTGCCCTTCCCGTCCCTCCTTACCTTGCAAACCAGCAGGCGGGCAGCCCCGTTCATGGCCACTCGCGCAGTTTACCTCAAAAGTCCTATTACGGAATCTCTACCCTTGCAAACCAGAAGGAGGATAGTCCCTTTCATGGCCATTGTAGCGGCAGCAGCAGGCACTTGCAGTTGATCGCATCCCTACCTTGGCACCCCAGAAGGTGAGCAGTCCTTTTGACAGCCATTGCAGCAGCAGGCACGCGCAGTTGATCACATCCCTACCTGGGCACCCCAGAAGGTGAGCAGCCCTGTTGACAGCCATTGCAGCAGCAGGCACGCGCAGTTGATTACATCCCTACCTTGGCACCCCAGAAGGTGAGCAGTCCTTTTGACAGCCATTGCAGCAGCAGGCACGCGCAGTTGATGACCAGCAGCGTGTCTGTTGCCCGTCGCTTCTCGTGTCCAAAGTCGAGCGAGGAGGATTTGCCCGAGCCACTGCCCTTCATGGCCTGCTTCTGAGACCTGGCAGGTAGGGGTGTAAAACAAGATCTCTGCTTTGCTGCATTCAAGTGCATACGTGCGTGAGGGGGGGGGACATGCGTGTGTGTGTGCGTGTGCATGTGTGAGATTTGTCAGAAGTCAGCAGTGAGAGGACAAGGCAACCGATAGGCAAGCCAAAGAAAAATACGAGGTTGTCACCTGTATCGCAACGGGAAAGGCTGTAATCCCATCCCTTATCCCAGATTCGTTTCAACTGCAGCACACTCCATTTATAGTGCAGCTGCGCCCCGGCCTGAAGTCCAAGGGTAATCGAGTAGCATCCTCTACTGCTTGGTATACCGGCCATGTGCTGGCAAAGTTTTGGTCCCCTAAAAATCCCTGCGGTGTCTTACATCCAGTTCCCCCCATGTTGTCTGGTGCGCACTGAAAGAATGGCATGTCCGCATGCCCGAGATTGGAGTGGTTGAGCTCCAGGGGCGCTCGTCTGATGGCGCAGGGCTGGCAATGAGTACCAATTCACCCAGAGGGGGCATCCCCTCAGCCCCGAATGGGTGGTCTGGTGTAGACTAAAATAACACCTATTCGTTTCTTTGGACTTTACAAGGTGTGAGGCCGGCCGCCCAACCCTAGAAAACCTGAGACGCTGACACACAAAAAACAGACCGGGGGCGCATGGGGCCCTCGTCGGCAGCTAAGAAAAGGCGAGCAGGAGCAGGAAAGGCACACGACCAACACCTGCCCATGCTGGCATCCCCCACATGGGAGGGAGGAGTGTGAACAAGCACCTGGCAGGCTCATCCGCTGGGTCGGGGCTGGCTGCCGCAGCTGCCATGACGGAAATCGAGCCCGCTCCTGCTCCAAGGAGCATCTGGTAGCCGTTTCCGTGAACCAGCGCACGAGCAGCGACCACGCGCCAGCGCTGGCATCGCCTGGCTAGGAGCCGGAGGCCCCTGAAGCCTGATGGCCTCAGGGGATTAAACATTGCGAGAAGGATTCCCGATAGAGGTGGGGAATAGGATAGACGAGGGTGAGATGGGACGTGTGGACGTTTAGGATGTACCATCTGCCGTACGGCCTCTCCGAGGCCTAGATCTACCGCTAGGAGAGATCAAGCGCGTGAGTCCTGTGTGAAGCCAAGCCGGGGCGAGCACGTAACTGGGCGGACGCACTATTGCTGCGTACTAGTGCTGTCGTTCACAAGTCTATGAAAGGTCTGCCACCGGTAAGGTAGGAGTTAAGCCATGCCCGGAATAGAACGACGAGTATCGGGGAAAATCGATAACGATATAGTCTGATACGTACACAAATATAAAGCTGCCACCGTTGCCTATCAGGTCCTCCACCCAGCAGCGCCACCTACCTGGAGGCAGATCTGCATCCAAGCAATCCAAGCATTGTGAAAAAAACGAACCTAACAATATTCACCCCTGCTGGTATCACACAACAGGCTGATTGCCATGTTATTTTTGCCATGCAGCCCTTGATTGTGATGCCGGCCGTGCAGCCCTGAAATGATGTGGAGGCCAAACGGCCCTTGACTGCCATGCAGACATGGGCCATCATGCAGACCATTGACATTGAACTGCCATGCAGGCCGTACAGCCTACACTGGCATGCAGGCCATACAGCCTACACTGGCATGCAAGCCATACAAGCCATGCGGCCCTGAGGGGCTTCTGGTTGTCCTGTCTGTGTCCTAGCCAAGGCGTGCCAGAATCGGTTGGTGGGCTTATGTCCTACACGTTATTTGTAAGGTACCGTTGCTTTGAAATCAATTCATATAAGCTGCTAGAGCTATGTCATCACTACACTGAAGAGGATATGGGAATGGGAAGTTAGAGAGGTAGCACACCTTCACTTTGAGGCTCTATTCCCTCCGAATTCCTATGTCACGAGACACATCTGCACTGGCTGAATCACTGGCTAGTAACCACATTCCCTTCGGTTTCGGGTGCTTTACATGCAATGTGGTGCCAGGACACACGGCACCAGTGCCGGAAAATTACACCGGTAAAAAAGCCCGGGCACCATTCCCAAGATGCTACCGGCCTGGGCTCCCAACATGAGGGATCAAAGTTGTAGAATCAAAATTTCGCCGTCAAAAAACAATGCTTCTTCTACAAAATTGCATTGCAACCTTTCGGAATACCGAGCGGTAACAACTGTCACAAAGGCATGTCAGACATTTTTAGACAAGGGAAAATCAAGCCTACAACGAGACATGCATGCCCGCGATGCATCTCCGTTGTTCCTGTTCAAAAAGGCGCACGTAGTTTGCTCTACTAAAAACTGGTTTCAAGGCTGTGATAGGCTCTTTTGTTTTGCATGATCACATGCATATCAAAGCAGGGTATGCACCGTTCTTAACATGCATTCCAAAAAGCGGGTGGATAACGCAACGGGTACAATAATAATGAAGTCAACTTCACGACATCCATTAAATTTCAGTAGATATTTAAATAAATTGGGAAACCCTCAAAAATCACCCACCAAAAGACCAATCAAAAAATTAAACTAAAAAAAAAGCAGTCTACGCAGCTGCTGCTGCTGCTTCCGATTCAAAACTTCAGTACTGCCAAAGCATGGAACTCTTTCCCGATGATTCATTCACCCACCCACCCATCTTGCAAGAGCCAGCTTCCCAGTCAACCAGGACCATGCAAGCCCTTCTGCCGGGCATCTCCCCACCGCTCCGAAGCCTCTCCCCACCATGCATCCACTCGCGCTCCGCCCCTCTGCCCAAGGCCACTCAATGCTGTCTCAGCTCTTTCCGTGGGCAAGGTTCCACGCGCTAGGCCACTCGTCCGGCTTCTCTTCACGCTGAAGGCCCAACTCCTCCGAAACCAAACTGTAAGTAAACTGGTTCACTCTTCAGCAAACAAGTCAGCAGTGCATACCAGTCCTCCACGCCATGTCCAGTGCCCTCAGCCTCCCAGGCCCACTTCCATTCATGGATGTGCCCTCAGGCCGTCAATCTACGTTTTTTCAGGGCTCAGCTTCAGCGCCTTTGACCCTTGGCCCCATGCTTGGCCAGCCATGCGCCTTAGGCCACCGGCTTGAGGCCTGTCATGGTTTGAACCCAATTCGACATTTTGTTGCCGCGGGGCAGCCCGCCAAGGTAACCGATACCTTTTTGCTGCATGCCGCTTGCTCCCGTGCACTAGTGCGCCGCTAGGCTCGCCTCCATTCACTGGTGCGCTCTCAGCACTCGCCACTGCAGCGCATATCGATCCTCCTCAGACAGGCTGGCCCAGGCATCCGCGCACAGCCGCTCAAACGCATCCGCCGGCGTCCCCGACATCAAATCGAACGTGGCCCCCCGGATGGCGTCCCGCTTCGGCCCGCACGGGCGGATGTCCGTCAGCGTCTTGTATGCGACGTCCAAGTCCATGTTGAGGAACCAGAACATGTAGGCGATGCAGACTGCAGGAGCGCGGCCCAGGCCAGCAGTGCAGTGTACGTACACCCTGCACAAGCCACAAGCAACCAAGAAAAACAAGTCAGGACTCAGAACAATATGTAGGCGATGCAGAATGCTGGTGCGCGGCCCAGGCCGGCAGTGCAGTGTACGTTAAGTGTAAACCCTGCACATGCAACCAAGAAAAATAAGTCAGGACTCAGAACCACGTATTTCATGAGTCCCATACTTGAAGTGCTGGAGGCTGGTATCATGTTACACTGAGGAGGTAGTAAATGTACACCCTGCACAAGCCACAAGCAACCAAGAAAAACAAGTCAGGACTCGGAACAACATGTAGGCGATGCAAACAGCAGGTGCGCGGCCCAGGCCGAGGCCGGCGGTGGGAAGTGTCTTTTGGCCCTGGACAAGCTACCAAGATCAGCTAGTCGAGGAGCCAGTGCTAGAAGGTGGAATCATGGGGCATCGAGGAACCAGCACATGCATGAGATGCAGACAGCTGCGGCACAGCCCTTGCTGGCGGCACAGCTTGCTGGCGGTGCACAGGAGCACAGCTTGCTGGCGTCACAGCTTGCAGGCAGCACAGCTTGCACAGCGGTACAGCTTGCTGGCGGCACAGTTTGCTAGCGTGCAGTGCTTGTACACCCTGAAGGAGGATGGCCAGGGGTCCCACTGCTGAATCAGCTGAATCAGCACGGAGGATGGCTGATCAGCTGAATCAGCACGGAGGATGGCCAGGGGTCCCACTGCTGAATCAGCAGTGAGAGTGCTGAAGGGTGATGGCAAGACTGGCATTGCAATGCACACAGGGCCCCTTGGACAAGAGTGTGAGGACGGTGGATCCAGTACAAGCCCCTCCACTGGTCGAATGAAGGAGTGCTGATGGTTGGAATGCCAGGACCATTCTATTCAGGCGATACAAATGTGTGTGAGAGGGTAGGTCCTGAACAAGCATCCACGACAGATGCGTACCAGGGTCAAACTCAACAGAGCGGCAATGTAGCTGACATGTAGCTGACATGCAGCTGAGTTACGAAAAAGGAAACACTTATGCCTGATGCTACAGGTATGTCATGGCAGTGTCTCATGCACGCGATGAAGGTGGCTGCTATAACTAGTGCTAGGAGCGATGCATTTATGAATTTTAATGAAGTACTGGTAGAAAATGAGATAGCCCGAGGCATTGCATACACGTCCTTGCCGACCCCCATCCCCCCCGCCCTGCTTGAGGCATCGCCAAGCACTTACTTGCCCTGCCCAGCCAGGGCATGCCCTACGGATGACACTGCGCTGGGGAGCGTCTTGCGCAGGCTGAGCGGATCGAAATCGCGGGCCTGCCAGCAACACAGTCATCAGGAGAGTGCAATCGAAATCAGCAGCACCAACAAGATTGTGACAACTGTTCAGTAGGCGGGCCTGAAGCCAGCAACGGCAGCGAATCAAACAGACAATGAAATGATCAAGAGTCCGCAAGACGACGTTAACTGTTAAGAGGACAGGCCTGCCATCAGCAGTGTCAACAAGGCGGCACTGACCATACACCATGGGCCATTGTAAGCTTGCATGTGCGATGCCTCACAGCGCTTGTTGTCCATTCAGTGCCAATCAGAACGTGGTAATTGTGCGGTAGGCGACTTGCTAATGAGGCAAGAGGCTAACACACGGCTCAGGTTCCCCCTAAGGATCTCCAGGGGAAGGGATTAAACCAGACTTAATGGAATGAAGCTGTGGCTAACAATACTATTTACAGGATGTAGAGTGGCTCAAGTGTAAAAGTTATCTTAAAACTACTGTGTACTGTAGCTGAAGAACGTTCAGTAAACAAGGGTGGCAATCTCAAGAAGTTCGTAATCCATGAAGGCATGAAGCATCCGGAGAGCGCGCCAACGTTAATTGAGTGGGCACCAGACCACCTTTTAGGGTGGCGCCAGTTTTTGAGTCTGCACAAGACCAACTTTGGTGGCGGCCTGATTGCTCTCCCTCAGCCAACAAGGACAAAACCATGCAACAGGGCTTGCTGTGTCAGGCCCCCAGTGGCCGCAGGTTGAGGGAGGAGAGCTCACGCGTAGCTGACGTGCGCTAGAAGTGACATGACATTGCGCAGGCTCTCACCGATCTCCGAATGTGAGTCACTCCCAGCTCGCGGCAACGGTTCTCAAGCTCCCTGCGTGGCACACAGACAACAGGTCTGTGGGGGGCTGCATGGGGGGCTGCATGGGGGGCTGCATGTGCAGGTTAGGCATGAAGGAATGCAGGCCCTTAAGGGTTCAGAGCCAGAGGCAGACCCCAGCTGCCAGCAGCATTTAAGCAGGGCAGGGTTGCGGGAGGCTCTCTTTGTTAGGTAGGTGATAGAGTTGCACTGTGCCTGGCCCCGTCGAAAAAGGCTAGCCATATTGGGGAATATTGGGGAAGACTGAGAAACAAACTAGCAACACCAGTGTGGGTGAGGCATCTGGGCAATCGCTTGATGCACTGCCCAGCGCTGCATGTCCTTGTTAGTCAAAAGTGAGCCATTACAGATGAGTCCCCTTCTGCCCTACGCTGTGTCTGGCCCCTTTTGGAAAAGGTTCCTGCATGGATGCTGTCACTTAGAGCACTGCGCGGGAGAGGCTCTCACTTGATATCCACTCCCCAGTGCTGCATGTCCTTATCGGTTTGCAGGTTGAGAATGTGCGTCACGCCCTCATCGCACAATGTCTGCACGTCCTGGCTGGAACGAGGCTGGGTGCCGCAGATGAGACCGGGCACAATCTCGTTCCAGTAGAGGCCGCGCTGGGGATGGTACTCGTAGGGGTCGCCCCACTGCATCTGCTGCTGCATCGTCTTGTTGTATTCGGCAGCCATGGTGGCTTCGCATTGCGCGGAAGCAGTAGGGGAAGAGGCGATGGCGAGACGAAGAGGAACAGTGACGCGCTGAGAGACGATTCGAGGAGTAACAAGAGATTGTTGCAAAAACCTCGAGGTGGAGGAAGCGGAGGAGGATTGAGGGGCCTTGCCCAGTCTCATTTGTGCTTGCATCCTCTGCGGGATGAGAATATATATTTTCGAGGTTGAGGTGGACGCGTAGAGCCGAGTTAAAAAAGGGGCGCTGACGGACGACTAGCAGGTGAAGCCAGGGAATATAGCAGTCCTTAAGGAATGAAGAATTCCAGCGGGCGGGATGACGTGACAAGACGGCTCGTAACCCACCTGACTCGGATAAAGGTGTGACGATAATCGACTGTTGTGCACCACGCAACTCTCCACACCGTCATACCTATCGCGACTTTGACTTTGTCAGGCCAAATTCCGGGGAGACTCTTATCGGAATCCTGCTTTCTCTCTCCAACCCATCAGTTCTAATTTGAAAATATATTTGTCCCATCATAAATACTGCGTAAGCTTTGCAACCCCTGGTTCAATCAAGTCAGATTGTCCGAGTGGAAACCCGTACTCGGGTTTTTGTTTGCCGACGTGGCCGAGTTTCATTTCAGCATGGCCCAGAGGTGTAACGTCATTGACATGCATCGTATGCGAGGCTCTGCTGGACTACACAAGTCTCACAACAAAACAACACTAGTGTCAGTATGTTCAAGCCAGAGGCAATTAAATCTGGGATCAGGTCCGTGGCCCATCTCATCTGCAAAATCAAAGTCCGACTTTTCATCTGGCATCTAGTCAGTGCTGCATCTCTAGCATGCTCTCGCGGTCCCGCTGGTGGCTGCGGCCCCACCCACCGCCGCCATCCCTCGAGAGTCTAGACAGACAGAGGCGCAGCAGGCCCGGCACGTGCTCAGGGCCTGTTGCAACAGGCAGGCAGCATTTTAAATTCGGATTAAAATCGGAAGACAGCCTTTCTACAGTCCAGAGGGACAGTGGCGCAACAGAACCAGCACTCGCCCGAGGCCAGCCGGAACAGGCAGACAGCAGGCAGTAGATTGGATTCCCATTCAAATTAATAAAGGGGGGACAATCGTCTGTCTCATGACATTCGCATTGGCTGCATCAGAATATGTCGGGGAAGCATAGAACTGCAATGACGTAGCACAAATACAGGGTGGGTGTGGGCAAGAGAATAGGCAAGTGAAAGCTTGGAATGCGAATAAATGCAACATCCAACTGCTCTATGGGGACAGCGCCGGGTTGCTGATCAAAGGCCTCCTTGCGTCGTCTAGGACGGCAGAAAGGTGGCAGCATGAATACTAACATCAAACAGCCTTCCCATTCCTTCATCTTTTCAAAACAGACGTTACCCTCCGCAGATTCACCATCATGCAGCATACCGATAGCAGAACGGTGCCAAGCTACACTCACCAACAGCGAAGTACAAGGCCACCCCGTAGTACATGACCATAAGGCAGACTAGGAGCGCCATGGAGGCCCCGCCCCATGTGCCGGACGTGTCCTGCGGGGGACAGGTGTTGACGACAGGCCAGCTTCAGCTTTCAATCACACAGGCTCATCTTGCAACCCTCAACGTGAACAAGTAACAAGTTTCATTCGACTTTTTTGCAGTCCGACTTACGCCCCCCCCCCTCCCGTTACCTGTTGTCTCAAGAGGTCGTACAGCAGGTAGCCGTTAACCATGAGCACTACACCAGTGATGGCGCCCGTGAGCACCGTCACCCAACTGCAACCAGTGGGAAATCAAAGGACAAGGTCTAGGGTTAAGGTTTCAGTTCACGGGCAAGGGAGTTAGGGTAGGGTGGCATCCCACCCATCCCCTTGCCTCACGGGGGATAGAACGGCATGATGTTGGTAAGGACGGATCATTTCAAGCAGGCAGCAGGAAAGGGCAGGGAAAGGGGGATAAATGGCTATGCAGCCCTGCTTCCTCCCTGCACATGCGAGGAGGGCTCTGTCACCCCCCTACGTCATACGGGTCGCTGTCAAACATGTCCCCCATGATCTTCCAGTTGGCTGCCATGTGTGTCCCCCCCTCCGTTACTCCCTCTCTGTAACGCCTTTTGTAACTAAAACCCCGAATGCAACTCCCTCAGGTAATCCTATGTCTGAGACCATTCCTTTTCACCCCTGCCGGACATGGCCTGCCTGTACCGCCTCCCAGCTCTATTGTGACTCCCCATCCTGCACCCACGTGTCGCTGGCAAACTTGTCGCCCATGATCTTTCGGTTGGCAGTCATGTGCAGCACCGGCAGCAACGCAAATGGCAGGAGCAGGCTCTGGCCGACATTGAGCATCTAAAAGCAAGCGGGGCAAGGAGGGGCAAGGATGGGGGAGGGGGCCTTAATGTGCAGCACCGGCAGAAACACGAATGGCAGCTGCAGGCCCAAGCCCACATTGAGCATCTGCAAGCAAGCGTGGCAATTCAAGGTATATAATTGAAAGCGATTCAGCCCCTATTCCTGTGCAGCAACGGCAGCCACGCACTTCAGCTACAACTCAGGTAGAACCCAGCCACGCTTTGGCCACATCAGCGCCTACGGCCCGGTGGTGGAGCGGCCAGTATACCACCACTCGGCCGATGGTGACCAAGCCTTGACCGGCGGACGGCTGGGGGCCAAAGCAGAATGGCTTGCTGCATCAGGTCCCCCAGGTCGGAAGCCCCTAGGAGTGGGCTTAGTGTAGCTAAAGTGCGCTGGAAAAAGATTCGAGACTTTTTTAGCCCCTCTGTTCATCCTCAGCACCTCTTAACCCGCACCCCCCTCAGCCCATCTGAACCCTCAGCCAAGACCCTCGAAAGTCTAAACCCTGAAACTGATATCAAACCACAGTCTGCCTACAACTGTTAAGTCTCTATCCCTCTTTACCCCGACCCCCACAACCATTTAACCCTGGCCACAATGCTCCACTTCACCTTCACGACCTTATCATTATAAACCCTCTTTCTCTCTGAAACCAAAACCCTCAGACCCTCTTCACCCTAAGCCTCCCTCAATCTTGGCTCCTTAACCCCCCCAGCCTCTCTTCACCCTAGAGAACTTCACCCTAGAGAACCCTCTGTCTCTCTAAAAATCAAAACCCTCAGACTATCTTCATCCTAAACCCTACGTCTCCCTCAATCTTGGCTCCTTTTAACCCCCAGCCTCTCTAAACCCTAGAGAACCTCACCTATGCAGCTAGGCCAAACCCTCTTTAGCCCCTTCAACCCCCCAGCCTGGCTTAACCCTCTAGCCCCTTCAACCCCCCCAGCCTCTCTAAACCATAGAAAACCTCACCTGTGCAGCCAGGTTAAACCCTCTAACCCCTTCAACCCCCCAGCCTCTCTAAACCATAGAAAACCTCACCTGTGCAGCCAGGTCAAACCCTCTAACCCCTTCAACCCCCCAGCCTCTCTAAACCATAGAAAACCTCACCTGTGCAGCCAGGTCAAACCCTCTAGCACCTTCAACCCCCCAGCCTCTCTAAACCATAGAAAACGTCACCTGTGCAGCCAGGTCAAACCCTCTAGCCCCTTCAACCCCCCAGCGTCTCTAAACCATAGAAAACCTCACCTGTGCAGCCAGGTCAAACCCTCTAACCCCTTCACCCCCAGCCTGTCTAAACCATAGAAAACCTCACCTGTGCAGCCAGGTCAAACCCTCCAACCCCTTCCCCCTCCAGCCTCTCTAAACCATGGAAAACCTCACCTGTGCAGCCAGGTCAAACCCTCTAGCCCCTTCACCCCCCAGCCTCTCTAAACCCTAGAAAACCTCACCTGTGCAGCCAGGTCAAACCCTCTAGCCCCTTCACCCCCCCCAGCCTCTCTAAACCATAAAAAACGTCACCTGTGCAGCCAGGTCAAACCCTCTAACCCCTTCACCCCCCAGCCTCTCTAAACCATATAAAACCTCACCTGTGCAGCCAGGTCAAACCCTCTAGCACCTTCAACCCCCAGCCTCTCTAAACCATAGAAAACCTCACCTGTGCAGCCAGGTCAAACCCTCTAACCCCTTCACCCCCCAGCCTCTCTAAACCATAGAAAACCTCACCTGTGCAGCCAGGTCAAACCCTCTAGCCCCTTCAACCCCCAAGCCTCTCTAAACCATAGAAAACCTCACCTGTGCAGCCAGGTCAAGCCCTCTAACCCCTTCACCCCCCAGCCTCTCTAAACCATAGAAAACCTCACCTGTGCAGCCAGGTCAAACCCTCTAACCCCTTCACCCCCCAGCCTCTCTAAACCATAAAAAAAACGTCACCTGTGCAGCCAGGTCAAACCCTCTAGCCCCTTCAACCCCCCAGCGTCTCTAAACCATAGAAAACCTCACCTGTGCAGCCAGGTCAAGCCCTCTAACCCCTTCACCCCCCAGCCTCTCTAAACCATAGAAAACAAAACCTCACCTGTGCAGCCAGGTCAAACCCTCTAGCCCCTTCAACCCCCCAGCCTCTCTAAACCATAGAAAACCTCACCTGTGCAGCCAGGTCAAGCCCTCTAACCCCTTCACCCCCCAGCCTCTCTAAACCATAGAAAACCTCACCTGTGCAGCCAGGTCAAGCCCTCTAACCCCTTCACCCCCCAGCCTCTCTAAACCATAGAAAACCTCACCTGTGCAGCCAGGTCAAACCCTCTAACCCCTTCACCCCCCAGCCTCTCTAAACCATAGAAAACCTCACCTGTGCAGCCAGGTCAAGCCCTCTAACCCCTTCACCCCCCAGCCTCTCTAAACCATAGAAAACCTCACCTGTGCAGCCAGGTCAAGCCCTCTAACCCCTTCACCCCCCAGCCTCTCTAAACCATAGAAAACCTCACCTGTGCAGCCAGGTCAAGCCCTCTAACCCCTTCAACCCCCAGCCTCTCTAAACCATGGAAAACCTCACCTGTGCAGCCAGGTCAAACCCTCTAACCCCTTCACCCCCCAGCCTCTCTAAACCATAGAAAACGTCACCTGTGCAGCCAGGTCAAACCCTCTAGCCCCTTCACCCCCGCCTCTCTAAACCATAGAAAACCTCACCTGTGCAGCCAGGTCAAGCCCTCTAACCCCTTCAACCCCCAGCCTCTTTAAACCATAGAAAACGTCACCTGTGCAGCCAGGTCAAACCCTCTAACCCCTTCACCCCCCAGCCTCTCTAAACCATAGAAAACCTCACCTGTGCAGCCAGGTCAAGCCCTCTTACCCCTTCACCCCCCAGCCTCTCTAAACCATAGAAAACCTCACCTGTGCAGCCAGGTCAAGCCCTCTAACCCCTTCACCCCCCAGCCTCTCTAAACCATAGAAAACCTCACCTGTGCAGCCAGGTCAAACCCTCTAACCCCTTCACCCCCCAGCCTCTCTAAACCATAAAAAACGTCACCTGTGCAGCCAGGTCAAGCCCTCTAACCCCTTCACCCCCCAGCCTCTCTAAACCATAGAAAACGTCACCTGTGCAGCCAGGTCAAGCCCTCTAACCCCTTCACCCCCCAGCCTCTCTAAACCATAAAAAAACGTCACCTGTGCAGCCAGGTCAAACCCTCTAGCCCCTTCACCCCCCAGCCTCTCTAAACCATAGAAAACCTCACCTGTGCAGCCAGGTCGAACCCTCTAACCCCTTCACCCCCCCAGCCTCTCTAAACCATAGAAAACCTCACCTGTGCAGCCAGGTCAAATGTGTTGCTCGCCTCAAACGCCACGGCCATGAGCACTGTGGGTACCAGGGCCACCAATCGTGTCCCGACCATGCGCAACCCCGCTTGGACCTGCCGGCAGAGCGGGGAGCCACATGTGACTCAAGCACATTGCGGAAGAAGGGGAGCGATCAACAAGCGGGAGTCTTCCCACAGTGCTGCACGTGTCATGATGCAAAATTTTCCACCCGGTTCTCACTGCTGACAATTCCTTGAAACGCCTCTACCGTATTATGGAGGCATGAAATATATTATATATACCAGTGTGCAGAAATCTTCTCGCAGTGTTGCAATCGCCTGACATGTCCATCCAACGAGGAAGATGGACGGGAAATCATACAAAAAATCATGCAGAAGAACCCCCAAGATTTTGCATTGTCTGTTTGTGTTTTTTCAAAAAGACCTAAAAGCAATTGTTTTCGTCATGCACAGCCCCTGCCCACCCCCCCCTGATGAGATTCCAGACCAAGACAGGCACTTCACCGGGCCCAACCTCCTCTCACTACACACATGATCTCTGCTGGACTCTTGATCCCCACCTTCCACACGCTTTCCGAATCTAAATCTACCCCTCTCCTCTCCATCACCCCCTCCCCCCCCTTTCTCCTCTCCCCTCCCTGCCTGAGCCCTGAGCCCACCTTGAATCCCAGCAGGCCCGTCATGACGAGCTGGCCGGCATAGGTAAGGCTGATGGTGGCCACCTGACCCGAGGCCAAAAGGCCCACAGCCCACAACGTCCTGCAATGCAGGGCAGACATGCAAACAGAGACTAGGGTTTATGGTTCGTACTTAGGGTCCTGGACCCAAGGGCAGCCACGCAAACAGGGTTTAGGGTTTTGAGTTCGTACTTTGTGTCCTTGACCCGGAGGCAGCCAAGAAAACAGGGACTAGGGCTTGCCATGCGGTTTCAGGGGTTGCACTGCATGTAGTGTCATATGGACCTGGAAGCAATCAAAAATAGGGGTGGAAGTCAAGGGTTTGCCAGGGTGTCCTCAATCAGGGTTGGAAGTTAAGGGTTTGCCAGGGTGTCCTCAATCAGGGTTGGAAGTTAAGGGTTTGCCAGGGTGTCCTCAATCAGGGTTGGAAGTTAAGGGTTTGCCAGGGTGTCCTCAATCAGGGTTGGAAGTTAAGGGTTTGCCAGGGTGTCCTCAATCAGGGTTGGAAGTTAAGGGTTTGCCAGGGTGTCCTCAATCAGGGTTGGAAGTTAAGGGTTTGCCAGGGTGTCCTCAATCAGGGTTAGAAGTTAAGGGTTTGCCAGGGTGTCCTTAAATCAGGGTTAGAAGTTAAGGGTTTGCCAGGGTGTCCTTAAATCAGGGTTAGAAGTTAAGGGTTTGCCAGGGTGTCCTTAAATCAGGGGGCAGCCAAGCAAACAACACAGGCTGCAAATCAAAGATATCCCCATGCTCGAAAGACATGGTAGTACATTGTTATGGCATGACGGTAGGTACTACAGTCTGTTTTTTGCCGTTTGGGGGACAACGGCTAGCATGTGCTGCAGGGTCAAGGTATTGAGTAAAAGGGAATGAAAGTACAAGAAAGTGCGTTCTTGAGGTGGGCAGTACGTGCTGCTGCGAAGTCCAAACTGTCGTTGAGGCAAAGCAGCTAGGTGACGTAATGTACTGCTGGCACACAGCCGCAAGTTGCTGTGTGTTTGTGAAGAAATTAGTGTGTGAGCTGCATGGCGAGGCTGGGCACATCCATCAACGTATCATTTGTATTTTCGTTTCATTGAAACTTGAATTATCCAAAGGCACATTTTCATTGCAGTTGCATAATTGTGCCAAAAGGTGCATTTCCCTTTGACTTTCAAATGAGCTGAAGGGGGGCGATTCCTTCTTGGTTCAGATACCGCACCCTGAAAATTTGTTCTTTTCATTTCCATTTATCACCTGAACGTTCCGCCAAACCGTTCGGCAAGATGATCTCCGGCCGACTCGAGGCCAAGCGATGGGATAGGGGCATCCGGGTTATAGAAACCCTGATGAGGGATGGCAGGATAGGGAGCGTGAGGGTTAAGGGTTCAGTGTTTCCTAACCCTAGACCCTAAACTAGAGCGTGAGGGGTGTGGAGTCCTTGGTTGTATTAGGCAGAACCAGGCGGGCGGGGTCGTCGATGCCTAATTGTTTAAAGAGCAGGACAGGGAGGTCAGGGGATGTGGAAACTTTGTTTACCAGGAAGTTTAGGGAGTGTGTGGGGTTGAGTCAACTCTTGCTTTCGACAGGCAATGTAGAGATCACAATGGTCATGGGACCCTGTTTCAATAGGCAGTACAGGAGGGCATCAAGGTCGTACAAGCCTATTGTTCAAAAGGCAGATCGGGAATCGGGCGTTGTGGGGGCCCTGGCAAATGGGTGAAGGCGGCCCTGCTGTTTTAAGGCGGGACAGGGAGCATGCAAAAGCGTGGGGTGTGCGGGGACCCTGCTTTCGAGAGGCAAGACATGGCCGCACCCTTATCACAACTAACCTTCACACACTGATATGACCCCATCGTCGCACGTGGCCACAATAACTCCTCACTCTTAATATCCTGATCACTCTTACGTCATACGTGGCCACACGCACATCCCCACTCTTTTAATATGATCACACTATGAGCGCACGTGACCACAACCGCTTCCTCACTCTTGAAGTCCGACCTCTCTACCCTCGCACGTGGCTACAACCACCTCATCACTCTTAATCGTACGATCACACTTACATCGCACTTGGCCACAACCACCACAACACGCTTACTTTTCATATCACTCTATCGCCACGCGTGGCCAAAACCATACTTTCGCTATTATTACTCCCATTACCATGTGGCCGCTAGTGGTTGCAACCACCCCATCACTCTTATGAGTCAGATCCTTCTGAAGTCACATGCTTCCACAACCTCGTCACTTCAAGACTCAATCCATAAATCTCCTCCTGGCGGCATGGCAGGCCACCTTCACACAACCCGTCATCCTTGGCCCATATTCTCAAAAATCGAAATCCTGAACTCTCCTGGGACAAAAAACAAATCAACTTAGTCATACCCTCAACCAGAGGCCCTCAACCCTAAACCAACCTCCGCACAACCCAAAACCCGCACAACCCACACCTCTCAACCCACACCGAAGAGCCCAAAACCCGCACAACCCAACCTCCGCACAACCCACACCGCACAACCCGCACAACCCAACCTCCGCACAACCCACACCGCTCAACCCACCTCTGCGAAGACGCACACCACAAAGACGTTGATGATGAACGCAAGCAGCAGCATCATGATGTTCTCCAGCCGCATGTATCTGCAGCGCATTGAAGGATCCCAGTACCCTGATCAAACCAATCGAATGTATCTACAGACTGCAGCCCACGCATGAAGGGTCGAGTTGAGGGGCCAAAAACCCTGAACCCATGTATCTGCAGACAAGTGTGAAATAAGGGGCCGTGTTGTCCCGGGACGAGAACACAGAGTCGTAGCCGAACACATGCATGAGGCCCAGAGCAGAAACCTGGACCCACGGTGTGGAAGCCGAACCCATGTATGGAACCCTGAGCCCATGCATCTGCAGCAGACAAGTGTGTAAGGAGGGGACGTGTGGAGGGGACGAGAACCCAAAGCCGAAGAATCTGCAGACTGCAGCGCACAAGCCAATCGCCTCCACACAGAAGCGCGAACCATGTAGTCCACACATCTACGGTGCATGAGTGTGACAGAAAGAGCTGTGTGGAGGGGACGAGAACCCTGAACCCATGTATCTGCAGCGGACAAGTGTGTAAGGAGGGGACGTGTTGAGGGGACGAGAGCCCTTAGCCTGGAGCCAAAGAGATGAGCATCCACGACGAGAAGTATACTGGCCCCTCCCAGCAATAATCAAACAAGAAAAACAGCTGCCCTGGGTTTGCAGATTTCTTGACTGCTCGGAAACTCCAAGCTAAGAACTCCCCACACATGAAAATAGAGGAAAGCTGACCCCGAGTGGGGCCAGGCAGCTATGGGAGCAACACTGCTTGGGCTTAGAACGACTGCCCTGACATTGCCGTTTCCCAGACCCCTCCCCTCCCCCCCCTGCACACACACACTCTTGCCGTACGCCCCCCACTACCATGATCGCATGCCTAACAAGACCAACGGAAGCACCAGGCACACACTACCCTCTGGTTGTCATCAATACTTCCTAGCCCCGTCATCAGTTACATGCATATGCTACTGCCAACCATGCTCCCTTCCCCCAGTGCCAGCAGCGCCCGCAAACCTCCCTCCCCCCTCCCTCAACCTCCCTCCCCCTTCCCTCAACCTCCCTTCCCCTCCCTCAACCTCCCTCCCCCCTTCTCTCAATCTCCCCCCCCCCTCCCTCAACCTCCTTCCCCCCTTCCCTCAACCTCCCTCCCCCCTCCCTCAACCTCCCTTCCCCCTTCCCTCAACCTCCCTCCCCCCTCCCTCAAACCTTCTTCCCCCTTCCCTCAACCTCCCTCCCCCCTCCCTCAAACCTTCTCCCCCCTTCCCTCAACCTCCCTTCCCCTCCCTCTTCCCTCCTCCCTCAACCTCCCTTCCCCTCCCTCTTCCCCCCCTCCCCCTCCTGCCGGCCCCCTCACACAAGCAGCATGCTGATCTTCTCCTCACTGTCGTTGTCTCTCGGGCGCGCATTCACAATGCTGCTCTGCGGGCCCAATCGATGCAGGTGGGTGCAGGGAGCAATATAAAAAGGGACGTGTGGCTTGATGCATATGCACGTTACAACATTGTCAGACTCTCCAGTCATACAACAAAGAAGAACATTCCATGCAGGTGGGTGCAGGGAGCAAGATAAGGAGGGAGGTGTGGCTTGATGCACATTCGCATTTAACCTTTTATGACACTCCAGGACTCCTTAGAGAAATTAGAGAACAGAAAGAAAGAAAGAAAGAAAGGTGCGCCCTGTGGAGGGCGTGAGAGTTAAGAAAACAGCGCAGCCTGGGCCGAAGACACACCCACGCTGTTACCGTTCATTTAAGTATAGAACACTCAATGTAGGGGTGTCCAAAGAGCAAGATACGGAGGGAGGTGTGGCTTGATTAATATCGGCATGACAACATCCTGGGAATCCCTTGTAATATATTGAAGGACATTCAATGCAGGTGGGTACAGGGAGTGGGAGACAAGTGCTCTATTCATACAGCACAACATCAAGTGCAGCACGACATGGAGCGGCATGCGCTTTTGCGGCACTTCTCAATTCATCTCTATGAACACACCTCGTACAGGCCAGGGACGGAGTGCACCTCATGTGCTTGTTAAAGGAGATTGCAAACCTGATGACAACCAAACCGTCACTTAACTTCCAACCTACTTCCAACCCTAAACCCTACAACCCTTTAGGGTTTAGGGTTTAGGGTTATGGGGTTACCTACTTGCACCCTCATAACCACCTGCCTGAAAGAATATGTTGTACGGCATGACCAGTGCCCCCAGTGCCCCCACGGCCACAGGCAAAGTCGCCGACGAAAGCGCCGGCACAAACATGCCGTAAGCCACCTCATCCATGGGCACTTGCGCCTGCAGAAAGGGGGGGGGAGGCAGGAGGGAGGGGCTTAGGGGACTGGAAAGTAAATCTAAGTTCAGGGCAGCGCCAGCACAGAAAAATCCTAGCACAACAGGTTGACATGACATAACCCACCCTCTCCACACAGGCACTTGAATCTGCAGATTGGGAGGCTGGGGGAGGGGACAAGGCCTAGGCGATTAAACCCCGGCCGGCAGGCGGGGAGAGGCGGGTGGTGGTCCAGGGTGTAGGTTGGTTAACCTAATAGTCTCCAGGACAAAGACAGGCAGGATACCGGTTTCTGTAACTAAACACTCGCCTGCAGGAAGAGGAGAGATCGGTGAAGGGTATAGGGTCATGATGGAGCTCAAGATTAAGGTGGAGGTCATCCTGTTACCCTGGGAATGGCGTGGCTATAAGCTCATCAGGGTGTGTGGTGTGGGGAAATCAAGGGGTGTGTGTGGTGTGGGCAATGTGGGGGGTGTGGGAGTGGGGGGGGGGGGGCTCATAGCTCATCAGGGTGTGTGGTGTGGGGAGTGTGTGGTGCTAGGCGGCAGAGGATATAGAGGAATATAGAGGGGCCAGCCGGCAAATCATCCGGCAATCGTTTTATTTGTTAGGCTGCCTCAGCTTAAATTCAGCTACACGTCGGACTACGCCACGAGGGGCTTGGTGCAGCATGCCCATCAGCTTGGTGCAGCATGCCCATCAGCTTGGTGCAACATGCCCATCAGCTTGGTGCAGCATGCCCATCAGCTTGGTGCAGCATGCCCATCAGCTTGGTGCAGCATGCCCATCAGCTTGGTGCAGCATGCCCATCAGCTTGGTGCAGCATGCCCATCAGCTTGGTGCAGCATGCCCATCAGCTTGGTGCAGCATGCCCATCAGCTTGGTACAGCATGCCCATTAGCTTGGTGCAACATGCCCATCAGCTTGGTGCAGCATGCCCATCAGCTTGGTGCAGCATGCCCATCAGCTTGGTGCAGCATGCCCATCTGCTTGGTGCAGCATGCCCATCAGCTTGGTGCAACATGCCCATCAGCTTGGTGCAGCATGCCCATCAGCTTGGTGCAGCATGCCCATCAGCTTGGTGCAACATGCCCATCAGCTTGGTGCAGCATGCCCATCAGCTTGGTGCAACATACCCATCAGCTTGGTGCAACATGCCCACCAGCTTGGTGCAACACGCCCATCAGCTTGGTGCAACATGCCCATCAGCTTGGTGCAACATGCCCATCAGCTTGGTACAGCATGCCCATTAGCTTGGTGCAACATGCCCATCAGCTTGGTGCAGCATGCCCATCAGCTTGGTGCAGCATGCCCATCAGCTTGGTGCAGCATGCCCATCTGCTTGGTGCAGCATGCCCATCAGCTTGGTGCAACATGCCCATCAGCTTGGTGCAGCATGCCCATCAGCTTGGTGCAGCATGCCCATCAGCTTGGTGCAACATGCCCATCAGCTTGGTGCAGCATGCCCATCAGCTTGGTGCAACATACCCATCAGCTTGGTGCAACATGCCCACCAGCTTGGTGCAACACGCCCATCAGCTTGGTGCAACATGCCCATCAGCTTGGTGCAACATGCCCATCAGCTTGGTACAGCATGCCCATCAGCTTGGTGCAACATGCCCATCAGCTTGGTGCAGCATGCCCATCAGCTTGGTGCAGCATGCCCATCAGCTTGGTGCAACATGCCCATCAGCATGGTGCAGCATGCCCATCAGCTTGGTGCAGCATGCCCATCAGCTTGGTGCAGCATGCCCATCAGCTTGGTGCAGCATGCCCATCAGCTTGGTGCAGCATGCCCATCAGCTTGGTGCAGCATGCCCATCAGCTTGGTGCAGCATGCCCATCAGCTTGGTACAGCATGCCCATCAGCTTGGTGCAGCATGCCCATCAGCTTGGTGCAGCATGCCCATCAGCTTGGTGCAGCATGCCCATCAGCTTGGTACAGCATGCCCATCAGCTTGGTGCAACATGCCCATCAGCTTGGTGCAGCATGCCCATCAGCTTGGTGCAGCATGCCCATCAGCTTGGTGCAGCATGCCCATTTGCTTGGTGCAGCATGCCCATCAGCTTGGTGCAACATGCCCATCAGCTTGGTGCAGCATGCCCATCAGCTTGGTGCAGCATGCCCATCAGCTTGGTGCAACATGCCCATCAGCTTGGTGCAGCATGCCCATCAGCTTGGTGCAGCATGCCCATCAGCTTGGTGCAACATGCCCATCAGCTTGGTGCAGCATGCCCATCAGCTTGGTGCAACATGCCTATCAGCTTGGTGCAGCATGCCCATCAGCTTGGTGCAACATGCCCATCAGCTTGGTGCAACATGCCCATCAGCTTGGTGCAGCATGCCCATCTGCTTGGTGCAGCATGCCCATCAGCTTGGTGCAGCATGCCCATCAGCTTGGTGCAGCATGCCCATCAGCTTGGTGCAGCATGCCCATCAGCTTGGTGCAGCATGCCCATCAGCTTGGTACAGCATGTCCATCAGCTTGGTGCAACATGCCCATCAGCTTGGTGCAGCATGCCCATCAGCTTGGTGCAGCATGCCCATCAGCTTGGTGCAGCATGCCCATCAGCTTGGTGCAGCATGCCCATCAGCTTGGTGCAGCATGCCCATCAGCTTGGTGCAGCATGCCCATCAGCTTGGTGCAGCATGTCCATCAGCTTGGTGCAACATGCCCATCAGCTTGGTGCAGCATGCCCATCAGCTTGGTGCAACATGCCCATCAGCTTGGTGCAACATGCCCATCAGCTTGGTGCAGCATGCCCATCAGCTTGGTGCAACATGCCCATCAGCTTGGTGCAGCATGCCCATCAGCTTGGTGCAGCATGCCCATCAGCTTGGTGCAGCATGCCCATCAGCTTGGTGCAGCATGCACATCAGCTTGGTGCAGCATGCCCATCAGCTTGGTGCAGCATGCCCATCAGCTTGGTGCAGCATGCCCATCAGCTTGGTGCAACATGCCCATCAGCTTGGTGCAGCATGCCCATCAGCTTGGTGCAACATGCCCATCAGCTTGGTGCAACATGCCCATCAGCTTGGTGCAACATGCCCATCAGCTTGGTGCAACATGCCCATCAGCTAGGGTCCCTGGCCATAAGCCAGCCATGGTCTGGTCCTCACAGTCCCCAACTACCTGGTTTCACGCCCACACTTTCCCCACCCAGTCACAATTTTTCGCACACACGGCTCCTGGAAAGTAGGTCATGAAATCTGGAATGGAGAACACTGCCAACGGCCAAGTGGTTGCCGCCAGGCAGCCCCATTCTGATGTGTCCTGACAAGATATTGATGAGAAGGTTCAAATGGGTAAGGGTGCCCACAGAATGGGTGTAAGAATTGTCTCCCCAAACACCTCTTGTGCCACGCAACGTAGGGCACACAACATTCGAGGAGAATATAACTTAAACCAATATGTTCTTCTGGTTTGCATTGCATGGCCCTTTGCATGGCCCTTTGCATGGCCCTTTGCATGGCCCTTTCAATCAGGCTGTTGAAAGGACGCAATGACAGGAACAAGAATACATTTTGTGTTCTTAAGTATTTTCAGGCTAGCATGCACATGGACGCAATGGGGGGGATGCCCTACTGGTAACCCTAGAAGAAACAAAGTGTGCCGAGCACGCACCGATTCACACTGTAACAACACAGGAGTTTGCATTATGAAATTAAGCAAGCACCTGGCTGAAGTGGATGCTGAGCACGCACCAAGCTGAAGTGGATGCTTTCAGACTGTGACAACACAGGATTTGCATTACGAAGCTAGGCGTGCTCCTGGCGGAATAAGGGTTTAGGGTTTAGGGTGGATGCCTGAACACTGTAACAACCAGTGCTGTGCAATTTTGCCTTGATCCAGAAATCGTGAAATAAATTACGGTCCCCTGCTGGTAGAAGTTTCAGCTGAATTTGCCTTCAGATAACGGTTACTTGATGATACCGTAATCGGCACAACACTGGTTACAGCTCAGGATGTCGATTACGAATCAGACCACTCACCTGGAAGAAATTGATGCCCAGGGTCACAGCCTCCACCAAAATGAAAACTCCAAACACAATCTCGAGCTGCCTGCCAGAGGGGTGCCGGCGAGGGTAGGGGAGCAGTGTATAGGGGTGTGCAGGTGAGTGGGGTGAGCGGGTGCAGACGAGTGGAGTGAGAGGGGTGCAGGTGAGTGGGGTGAGAGGGGTGCAGGTGGGTGGGGTGAGAGGGGTGCAAGTGAGTGGGGTGAGAGGGGTGCAAGTGAGTGGGGTGAGGGGTGCAGGTGAGTGGGGTGAGAGGGGTGCAGGTGAGTGGGGTGAAAGGGGTGTAGGCGAGTGGGGTGAGAGGGGCACATGTGAGTGGGGTGAGAGGGGTGCAGGTGAGTGGAGTGAGAGGGGTGCATGTGAGTGGGGTGAGAAGGGTGCATGTGAGTGGGGTGAGCGGGTGCAGGTGAGTGGGGTGAGAGGGGTGCATGTGAGTGGGTTGAGAGGGGTGCGGGTGACAGGGGTGAGAGGGGTGCATGTGAGTGGGGTGTGAGGGGTGCAGGTGAGTGGGGTGTGAAGGGTGCAGGTGAGTGGGGTGGGTGGGATGCATGTGACTGGGGTGAGAGGAACATGTGAGTGAGGTGAGAGGGGTGCAGGTGAGTGGGGTGAGAGGGGTGCAGGTGAGTGGGGTGGGAGGGGTGCAGGTGGGTGGGGTGAGAAGGGTGCAGGTGAGTGGGGTGGGAGGGATGCAGGCGAGTGGGGTGAGAGGGGTGCAGGTGAGTGGGGTGCAGGCGAGTGGTGTGAGAGGGGCGCAGGTGAGCGGGGTGATCGGGGTGCAGGTGAGTGGGGTGAGAGGGGTGCATGTGAGTGGGGTGGACGGGATGCAGGTGACTGGGGTGAGAGAGGTGCATGTGAGTGGGGTGAGCGGGTGCAGGTGAGTGGGGTGAGAGGGGTGCATGTGAGTGGGGTGAGAGGAGTGCGGGTGAGTGGGGTGAGAGGGGTGCAGGTGAGTGGGGTGAGAGGGGTGCAGGTGAGTGAGGTGAGTGGGGTGCAGGTGAGCGGGTATGAGGGGCTGCAGGAAGCAGGGTGGAGGTATGAGGATGGAATGTGGGGAGTAAGTGTGAGATCTGGGGAGTGAGTGTGGGGCATGGGGCATGGGGGGCGCAGGGTGGGGGTGTGGAGTGGGGGCAGTGGGGCATGAGGTGGGGGGGATGTGGGGTTGTGTGGTGTAGGGCATGGTATGGGGGGGGCAGGGTGGGGGCAGTGAGTGTGGAGTGCGGGGTCCAGGATGGGGGAATGAGTGCAGGGGGGGCCTGGGTGAGGGTGCAAATGGTAGGCGCAGCCGTCAGGGCATGCCACCAATGTGTGTTCCCCCTCTTTGATTTCCCCTGCTCTTTGTTTTTTCTGACCACCTAATAGGTAGGCGCGAGGAGGCACTCAGGGGAGAAGAGGGAAGCACCGCCTTCAAAATGACATTTCAAAAATACCCCAACCTCCCAAAAGGCCTCCCTTGGCTACATCATAACTCATAAGTACATTGGCCCCATCTTGTGCCTGGCGGTGCTCATCCACCCTCACAGCCTGCAGCAGAGGGGGCTGTGCACCCCTGGCTTTCCTAGATTGGCTCGGTGAAGCAACATAAACCGCGCTCAACTCAACCTCTGACATTGCCCTCGTCTGACCCCAGCTTAGTCCAGCAGCAGCGGCAGGAATGCCTCGTCACATTTTTTTCTTTCGACCTCACATTTTCTTTGGACCTCACATAGTGCGCATGGTGCGTAGGGGAGGGGAGGGGAGGGGATGTAATGGCTTGGTATGAGATGTGCGAGAGTTGGAGATGATCGCCAGTTGCTCTGATTGAAAATAAATAGCACCGTATAACATATCACCTGATCCCTTCTTTTTCCAGCAGCAGCAGCAGGAACGCCTCGTCCCATTTGTTCTTCGGACTCCACAAGTGATCGACAATGGTACAGATTGAAAGCAAATAGTACCGTACAACCAGAGATCCTCTGCGTATAACATATCACCTGAACCCAAATCTGTCCAGCAGCAGTAGCAGGAATGCCGTCACGCTGATCAAGATGCAGCCCAGCCACAGGGGGAGTGCGCCGTTGGTGAGGATCGAGATGGCAATTGCGGATCCGATTGTCTCCTGGATATCCGCACCTGACAGGGGGGCGGAATCGGGAGGGACACAAAGGAGTTGAATTATAGAATGTGATGGTGGAGCCCAACTTGTGGTGTGGAAGGGGACTATGTCGAAAAGAAAGGCTGAAAAATACGGTTGGGGGAGAATTATGGCTTCAGGAGGCAGAGGAGTTTGCTGAGCAGGCAAAAATACGTGTGGGGGAGAATTATAGCTGAAGAAAGGCTGGAAAATACGGGTGGGGGAGAGTAATGGGCCTAGGGGAGGCGTAGGCAGCGCCTGTGAGGGGGGAGAAACAAGAAGGGGACAAGGGGAAACAATGGAAGCGAAGATGGTGATTGCGGTGCCAACCTTGAAGTGTGGGATAGGGCCGAAAATGAAAGACAGGGAGGGGGGAGATCCTAGAGGGATATTAAGATGGCCTCATGGATATCCGCTTCTAAGAGGGGGGCGGACACGAGGAGGACACAAACGGAACAAGTGCATTTCAGGTGGCGATTGCGGAGCCCACCTTCATAAGTGGGAGGGGGCAGTACTACAACAAGTAGGGAAGAGGCTGACACTGGAGCCAAAATGCACAGCAGACCATCTTAAAGGGGCCCGTGTGCCAACTGGGAACAAACCCTGACCAGCCTGAGTCTGGCGGCCCAAGCAACAGGGCATGCTGCGCCATAATGCCACACCGTCGCAAGATGGGAGGCTGCAGGAATGTCGCCCAAGTACACTATATTTGAATTTGAACTGGATGCAACCTAAGCTGGAAACGCACCCTGTCCCCTGGACCTGTCGGCAGCCATGCAGATTGAGGATGGGGCCCCAAGGTTAGGGTTCAGGGTCTTAAGGTCTAGGGTTAAGGGTTCAGCCTAAACCCCTTGACCCTTCACTCGTTAGGCACCCAACCCAACTGCCACTCCTCCTGCCCAAACGCAAAAATGGCCGACCCTATCCACAGTCCAGGTCAAACCGGTATGGAGGATCAAGCCCCCTTGAAACGTCAGCTACCTATCTTGACTGTCCCTCCTCCTCCTCCTCTCACCACAACCACCACCTCTATCCACAGCCCTAGAACACTAAGCCTGCAATGGGAGATCAAAATGGCCGACTGCATCCACAGCCCTGGTCAAACTGTTATGGAGGATCAAAAAGACCGACTGCATCCACAGCCCTGGTCAAACTGTAATGGAGGATCAAAAAGGTCAACTCCATCCACAGCCCTGGTCAAACTGTAATGGATGTTCAAAGCTCCCTTCACCAGTAAGCCACTATCTCGACTGCCCCTCCTCCTTTGCGCTCACCGACTATAGCCACCTCCATGAGCAGCCACAGGAGTACGCGGGCCACCTTGGGGTACCTGTATTCACAGAGATGGAAGCTAGCGCTTGAGATCTTGGTGGTGAAAGATGCTTTTAGATGCACACACATGAAGGGGAATTGTAGTAGCAGTACGCCACGCCACCTTGGGGTACCTGCATTCACAGAGGCAAACTAGTGCTTGAGATCTCGATTGTGACGGGTGCCTTAAGATACACATACAAAAGGAGAATTGTGATAGCAGTACGCCAGGGGTGTTCGTGATAGGGGCTTAAGGACATTTCCTCCTGCAACACCATCCTATTGGCAGCCCACCTCAAAGCACCCACCTCTTCCCACAATGTTGTGCTAGGTCCTCCCCCGTCACCAGACCCAGCCGCCCGGCAAGGCATTGAAATGCAAAACCCTGCATGCAGAGTACGCAAAATGGGGTAAGTTGGGGTGAGTTGGGGTGAGCGGGGGTGAGTTGGGGTCAGTTGGGTGGGTGGGTGCGGCACACCTGCAAGTGCAACGCGTGGCACACCGCAGTACCAAGACACATTTTCTAGCTGACGTCAGATTTCTCTGCTTCACGGGTCTGTCTATGTCTGACAGTCCCTTTCGAAAAAGGCTCTTAAACGGATGATTGAGTCACGCTCTTGACATGGTTGTAGCCAGCACGTTCGTGTTACGCTCTTGACAGAGTCATAGCCAAACAAGTGCGTGCTACGCTGTGACATCAGCACACCTCGTACAGGCACTGCCCAGTGCCCAGTGCCCAGTGCCCACGCCTCCCCCCGGCCAATGTCCACCCAGGGGACCTGACACCCAACCACCTACCTACCTCCCCACCACCACTCACGTACACCACATCACAAACGACGCACTCCGCCACTGATCAACAGCAGAGTACACTGTTCCATCAGCACACAAAACACACACACACGGCCTCTCTTAATGCCGGCCACACTAGACCAATCAGAAAGGTACTCGGCGACTGACTCTTCAGCGCCCTCGCCCCTACCACTCACGAATAACCCTGCACAGATAACCCAGCCCACAACTCTGAAATAACATCACTCTTAATCAACAGTACCACAGAGATCCACTCACCAGAGATCCAACATCACTCTTAACCAACAGTACCACAGAGATCCACTCACCTGCACTGCTTATTGATGCAAATTTGAACCCCTCCCCTAATAACGCATTGATTGATTTTACACTTTTACACCCCGCGACAGCGCATCTTTTACGCCTAAGCTTATCTTTGCCTTCGTCTCCTCTGACTTGCCTATCCCATAACACGGACTAAACACTCCTTTGTTTATTTACTCAATCACGCCTTTCTTTCCTCATTGTGCCCAAAGCCCTCAAAACTACCTGATTTCCTCTTCTCAAAAGCTCCTTCCTCAAATCACTGCCCTTCTATCCTAACGTCAAACGCAACACGTAAAGGTTTACCTGATGGGGCCCAAATGGTGTGCGCTTTTTGTATATACCGTAGATCGAGATAGACTTCGCTCAAAATTAATTAATGATTGGCCTGCGCGGTGATGGCTGCCTACAAATTTAAATCAAGAATTAGCACAAATTTTAGAAAAAGAAGGTTTTATTCAAAGTTCTCATCTTGCTGACTTCTTCTCATTTTACACTTCTCTCCTGTTCGGTAAACGCACCTAATTTTCGTTGCTGCGGGCGGGATTGCTCCAAGAGGCCAATTTGGGAAACAGAAGGTATGCGTCTTTAGAGAATTGGAGAGGCAAAGTGACCCCCCTTTAGGGGGCTCCTTTGCCTCTCCAATTCTCTAAAGACGCGAAGGCGTAGCCCCCTTACCGTCTGGGACCCAAATTGGGTGAATACCGCCCTGCCCTCACCTACTGTGAGGAGCAGGGCGGTATTCACCCCTCGCACAAAATTAGGGCCCCAGACGGTAAGGGTGCAAGACGCAGAGGCGGGCCCTTTGTTTGTTTTTATAAAGCAAATACATCTAAACTAGCGTTTATAGCAAAAATACCTAAACTTAAGGGTAAATACGCTTTCCAACCTAGTCGCATAAATTGATCATAACGATAACGTGGTAATGTACCACGCGTCCATACAAATGCAAAAAATATTGCCGTTAATTTTAATGCTGAAAAACCCCCTAAAAAGTATATAGAAGCTAAAGCACTCATTACAGCCATATTAGCATATTCGGCTATAAAGAATAGGGCAAATCCTAATGAAGAAAACTCTACATTATAACCAGCCACCAATTCCGCTTCAGCCTCTGGCAGATCGAAAGGTATACGTTTTGTTTCCGCTAAGATACATATTAAAAATATATGGCTTATTGTCTTGGCCTCGCTTCTTCTCTGCTGCAACTCTTTAAAGACGCTGCGCGCTTTAGAGAAACAGCGAGATAGCCCAGGGGCCCTCTGGGCTCCCCGGGCCCGCCTCGCGCTTTAGAGAATCATCGGGATAGCACAGGAGCTCCTGTGCTATCCCGATGATTCTCTAAAGCGCAC
This sequence comes from Limnomonas spitsbergensis, assembly GCA_037349105.1. Lineage (NCBI taxonomy): Eukaryota > Viridiplantae > Chlorophyta > Chlorophyceae > Chlamydomonadales > Limnomonas > Limnomonas spitsbergensis. The sequence continues at coordinate 3,410,146 of JAYJMM010000038.1, forward strand.
TGCGGTCCTCCACCGTAGGTGGAGGGGCCGCGGCGTAACCCCCTCGAGGTCCAAGCACTAAATTAGGGTCCCAGACGGTAACGCGTCTTTAGAGAATTGGAGAGGCAAAGTGACCCCCTTTTAGGGGGCTCCTTTGCCTCTCCAATTCTCTAAAGACGCGAAGTGCGAAGATTAATAAAGGTGGAGAAAAAAAAAAAAAAAAAAAAAAAGGAGAGTTCTTGGGGACTCGCGTTGAATTTGATAGATGGTTTGGAGAAAGTTTAATTTAGTTAGCAAACCATGTCTTATTCATAGTCTATCTTAATGGTGTTAGACCACAATGGCACTGAAAAAAGGGCCATACAGGATTATCTTGGCAGCAGTAGTGAATTTTGGACAATGTAAAGAAATTGTGATCTAGACCTAAAAGTTAATAGAAAGCTCCGGCCAACTCTGTGCCCGCGGCTGCTGTTATTGGCTTTCACCCGCCAATGATGAATCAAAAATTGCCGCTGCGCGGAGTGTCAGGCAGGTGCCCAAACAACTATTTGGGCGTGCGCGCTTTGCATTAAAAACAGCAAATCTCAAAAAAAATTGTGCACAGGCACGCGACTGTTTGATTTGACATCCGTCCAGTGATCCTGTCGCCAGTCCCTGCAGCGAAGCTCGATCCTGGGGGCAAATACCGGTGCTGACGTTTTGGGGCCCCAACAGCCACACGGTTCATGAGGCCAGGAACCGGCTAGGGTGGTTTTCTCCAGAGGGTTCGGTTCTGGAGGCGCCAAAGGAACGAGCGGAGGAGGAGGATGACTATGCTGAGCATTGCTTACCGTATACTGTCCTTCTTAGCATCAAACAAGGGTTTTGATTGAGCTTTATTGTACTGGCTGAAAGCGCTGCGTGGACGGAAATTCAAATGATTGTAACTGATGCGCGATGTTAGGTTACATAAGGTGCTGCGTGGTGTTCAATAAAATTAAAACTTCGCTGCTGCGCGGCCGTTTGTAGACTGTATTTTTAACTGCGCGATCAAAGTTTAAATTATTTTTGGGGGGTGCGCGAACCCTATGTCGATTTACGATACAATATACTTATATACGGTATATTACTATACACTGTAAAAAACGTAATTATTCGTTTTAATTATCAGACTTATCTACCGTATACCGGAAATCGGACAGGGTCCCCGCACCCCTTTTGAGAACTAAACTGTATATCAAATTTGTCGCGCAGGCAAAAAGTACCCTACGCCGCGCACGCGCAGCTGTTTTTTTTTTAATAGTTGTTTGCTATATCGCCACCAGCCGGTCCGAAACAATTAATTAAACACCGCGCAGCGCTTTCAGTCAGTCGTACATCTCTCATCTCCGCACGGTAGAGGCGTTGTTTCTTGCGCCCTTACCGCCAGGGCTGGGACCGAAATCAATCTCTTAGGGCGGGCCGCTTGAAGGTAGCGTTTTGTAAAAGATTAGGTCCACCGGCAGAGCTAAGGATCCCAAATCTTAAGTTTGCAACTTCAATTCCTGTTTCCTTTGTAAAATTGAAGGGGACGCCGAACCACTCACTCCTTCAAGAGTGAGTTGTGCGCCTAGCCCGCGGCCCTCATAATGCCGCGGGTTTGTTTAGCCAAGTGGCTTGTAGAAGAGAAGCTCAATCGGTAGAGCGTAGGATCCCAAATTCTAAGCTTACAAGATCAAGTCTTGTTTCTCCTGTCTTCTTTTAGGCTTTTTCACCCGGATCAGATCGGATTGGATCGAATACCCTCCTGAGGTAATAAGCAACTCGTCCAGGTCCCTTACGAGCGACACCATACCAGGGGTACAAGTGAGCTGTAGTCATGTGGTTGATCGGCTACTTTTAAGTGCAGAAGAAAAAGGTACGACAAAAGTTCTATACACTGGAAGCGACCAAATACGACAATACCCACTAGTCATAAACTGTACTGCACATATGCATTACCACCACAGCAGGCTGTACTGCGCAGCTGTCATAACACCACGACAGGCAGTACTGCACAGACATCCTACCCGGTAGTCGTAAACTGTACTGCACAATTGCAGTACCACCACAGCAGGCAGAATCCTGAAGGGCCTTCTCCCCCCTACTCACAAACAGCACCGCGCAGATCCCGTACCACCACAACAGGCTGTAGCCCGCTTGTGCGCCAACCTGGATGTCTGCCTCGAGGTTGCCTATAACAGGAGATAGACAGGTAAAGGGCAGGTGGGGAGGGAAGGTGGGGAGGGAAGGTGGGGAGGGAAGGTGGGGAGGGAAGGTGGGGAGGGAAGGTGGGGAGGGAAGGTGGGGAGGGTAGGTGGGGAGGGTAGGTGGGGAGGGTAGGTAGGGAGGGAAGGTGGGGAGGGAAGATTGGGGAGGGCAGGTGGGGAGGGCAGGTGGGGAGGGCAGGTGGGAGGGGCAGGTGGGGGAGGGTAGGTGGGGAGGGTAGGTGGGGAGGGTAGGTGGGGAGGGTAGGTGGGGAGGGTAGGTAGGGAGGGAAGGTGGGGAGGGAAGATTGGGGAGGGCAGGTGGGGAGGGCAGGTGGGGAGGGCAGGTGGGAGGGGCAGGTGGGGGAGGGTAGGTGGGGAGGGGGGGGGGGGGGGCAGGTGGGGGGGTGGGGGGTAGGTGTGGAGGGCAGGTGTGGAGGGCAGGGTGTGGAGGGCAGGTGGGGAGGGTAGGTGGGGAGGGTAGGTGGGGAGGGCAGGTGGGGAGGGGTGGGGAGGAGGGGTGGTGAGGAGGGCAGGTGGGGAGGGCAGGTGGGAGGGCAAAGGGGGAGGGCAGGTGGGGAGGGCAAAGGGGGAGGGCAGGTGGGGAGGGCAAAGGGGGAGGGCAGGTGGGGAGGGCAGGTGGGGAGGGCAGGTGGGGAGGGAGGGTGGGGTGGGCAAATGGGGAGGGCAGGTGGGGAGGGCAGTTAAGAGGTACGTGGTAGGGTAAGTGGGAAGGTAGGTGGGGAGGGTAGGTGGGAGAGAAGGTGAGGAGGGCAAATAGGGAGGGGAGGTGGGGAGGTACGTGGTCGGGTAGGTGGAAAAGGTAGGTGGGTAGGGTAGGTGGGTAGGGTAGGTTAATAGGGCAGGTGGGGAGAGCTTCTTCATGTTTGCTGTGCTGTTCTTGAGACTGCCATCATGCCCATGCCCCTAGTTGATACATCCATATCCACATTCCCCCTTTTTATATCCAAACCCTATATTCTTCCTGTTGTACGGCCGTTATTGCTGCAAACCCTATTCCTCCTTTTACATCCAAACCCTGGGATCTCCCTGTCAGCCCGCCCTCACCTGGGTCCAAGTAGGACACGCTCATCAGTAATCTAAGGTCCATAGGAGGAGGGGAAAGAGGGGGGAACGAGAGAGAAGGGACCATTTGTATTAGCAAAAATGATGATTCTGGTAAACAAATTGAATGTGACTTTGACATTATTGACGGTGCATGACAAATCAACCAACTGCTGGCGACCTAGCAGGGCCCTTAATCGCCAGCGGTGGGTTGATCTTGAAAAACAACACGTTATGCAGGATGGGTGCAGGCGCCATCGTTTATGATGGGGTTGGAATTCTAGATCGGTCAACTGGGCCAGGCACATGTCGGGGAGAGATAAGATGGTAGCATGTGAGAGCTGTGATTGCGGAGGGCACGTGGCTGGGAAGCATGGTTGAGGGGGCACAAGGCTGGGAGGCACAAGGCGTCGTGTTCTATTTGCGAAGGGCAGTGTGAGGGAGGTGGTTAGGTTTCCAGATGCTGTGCCCTGGTATAAGATCGGGAGGCCCCATCATTGTTATCACATCCGCCATTGGCCATGTGGGCATGCGTGGGCGCATGGGTGAGTGGGCGCATGGGTGCACGAGCGCATGGGCGCACGAGCGCATGGGCGCATGAGCACATGGCATACTGGTCCCTTGCTCTCTCACCCGCTCCCACAGAATTTGAGGAACTGCAGCGTTGAGAACCTGACATTGTCCCTGCTGCTATCGCCTGTCCCTAATGAGATGACCTTGGCGCTGCTGCCCAACCCCTCAGCTCTCTGAGAAGCCGCAGGCAAGGGGGCTGCACCCGGGCCTGCATCGTCCTCAAGCTTCTGGTAAGCTTGCTGCCCGTAACCCAGGCTGGACTTCAGCCTGTCCAGCAGGCGTCTCCAAGGTACCACCGACGTGGCATTCTCTCGCCCGCTGGTGCTGGGAGAAGCGAGCAGCGCAGATCTGGGGCCGATGGGTGCATCCGGGTTCGTGCTCACGGGCAGCTGCGCATAGGCGAAGGGCGTGGAGGAGGAGGCTGCGCCGTTCGAATCTTCCCCGTTGATTGACATGGGGTGACTCATCAGCTCGATGGTCTCGCCATTCGAGCGCATCGCAGCAGAGCGATCGAGACAGCAGGCTGTGCGGAAACTGATGTCAAGAGGGCTGAATTGGATCAAGGGACCTCAAAGGATATCTGGCTGCCTACGAATTCATGTCGGATCTGCGCGCGTGCGTGCTGCGGACGCGTGCTGCTGACCCTCTGCTGCTGACGCGCCCTCCACGTTCAGACTGCGAAACCTAGGGGTAATATTCGAAAGTAACCAGGTTCTGTTCGAAAGGAACGCCCAGTCGCCTTCGATTTTACGCATTTCAACCAGATTTCCATTGACCGCGTCCGAATGAATATGAAGGCCTGGTATCTCTCTGCCTGGTTTTATTCTCGCCACGGCGAAACTGTATCACTTGTATCCTATCTGGCATAACGGCCACTCAGTGACTGATTTCCTGATTGCATTGGCCCCGAAGACTGCAAATCTGCAACTCCCCTGTGAAGTGAAGTTTTTACAGTCCATCAGAGCATCACATTTGATGCATGGGACATGGGCCTGTAAACCGGTACAGGCACTTGATACACTAGGACAGAAAGCGAAAACCAGTCACATACCCCGTCACATGCGAGCTCATGCAGTGCATGGAGGTTCCTTCTGGAGGGTGTATGCCGGTATGCCGGTATGCCGGTAAATGGGCTCCAGGGGGTCCTTCTGGTGGGTATGGGCCCAGTGTTTCTTTTAGTGGGTAAGGGACCACCTTTGCTGGGCCGCCCCGTGGGTCGCCCCGCGGCCGATTCCCACGAAACCTTGACCGACCTCCGGCCGGTGGCCCAAGCCGCAGGGCTGGCAGCACCAGGTGCTTGTGGCCGGGGGCCACAGTGTAGCTGAACTATAGCTGATAGTGGTATACCACTCCCTAAAAAAACTCTGCAATGCACCTTCAATGGCCATGGGGTGTTGCTATCACTTTGCGACAGATGTCCAGCACTCCTGATCCAGTCATGACACAATACAGCCTTCAAGGCCCAATCAGGAGCAGTATCTCTTTAGCTCAGCAAAAAGTATAACCGGAAGTGGCATGCACTGGAGATGTCTGACATCCAGACAACATCAGCGCCATGATTTCCATTATAAAAGTAGCAAAGTTGCTCTCGAAGCTGCTAGCAAGTATGTCAGCAAGGAGAGTCCCACAGTTTCCATGCTGGAAACGGTCAATAACTGACAATATAAGAGGGTTGATATTGGGCTGATCGGGGCTGCTCTTGCTTTTAAATTTCCCTGCTTGCATTGGTGCCAGTTGCTGATGTAGTCAACATGCCCTAGTGGAATTTGCTCTTGACCCACATTGGAAAACACTGATAAAAGGTTGGTGAGACATTCCATACTAGATCACATGACAAAAAGCAGGCTGAGAAGGTCAATGCAAGGATATTACATATTCTTATTTCAGATACCCATTAGGGCACATACCAGGCTGGGGAGCAAGGAAAACAAGGCAACAAGAAATAAGACTAGTGCCAAGTACCCAAACCAGTATTTATTCCCAGTGTCTTATGTTGCACTGATTCAAACCTTTTTCAAACCCAAAACGAGCTGAATATTGCATCATGCAAGGGACATCCCGTCCTGAATAAATGGGGTACAACAACTTGGTCCACATCACATATTTTGTCCCCCAGCGCGCTCCACCAGGGAGCCCTCTCCACCCAGCCATCGCACGCACAAAATCGGTCTAAGACGGCGCTTGAAAATAACTCAGGGACCACAGACGGAAGAAGCCTCCAGTTCATGAAATAGACAGCCCAGACACACGTTAATAATCACAAATGATGAAAGGGATGACGATAATTACACACACAATTATGTTCCTCTCGATGCCAGGTTCAGCCACTAGTGTGTTGCCCAGCATCCACCAGCCCCGACAGCGATGCTGGCGCCCACAAGCAAGTCCATCAGGGCTGTGTCGCAGGCGTGGCGCCGGCGGGAATGGTCCACACGAGCGTGGTGAGAGGCTCAACCGTCCTCCTCCACTCAGTGCTTCCACCCACCCCGTAGCAGGCCAGGGAGCTCTGGGCCCATTACAGGGCCTCCATCTTTTAGGCCAGCAGGAGTCGGTAGATCGTTCGTCGCAAGCAGAGGCTCTTGGGGGCCGGCCGGCGGGCACTACATGAGCATTTCCATCGCGCAACAGCAGCACAATGCAGCAAGACTGCACGCAGGAGGGAAAAGCAGGGCGGATAAGCGGGTTTATTTAAAAGAGCTGCATTCGGAGGCTCTCACGAGTCATTGAGGGTTGTGCCATCAGAGTGTTGATTGTGTGGAGGTGTGGGGGACTGAAGGCATGGGCAATTTGAATGTGAGGAGCAGCCGATGCCTAGCATAAGGGTGCGTGAGTAGAGGGGATCATACGCTGAAGTCCACTGCCTCACTGTGCTGGCATGGCAAACATTTTTGGCCTGCTAGTAAACAAAGTTTGTTGACCGGTGTTGATAACCGATGTTGTCAAAACGGCGATCGTATCGCGGGCCAGGAACAACATGATCGGATGCAGGTCTTTGTGACACGTATGTGCCCAGTGCCCACATGGCACGGTTGGACAAAACTGCATTCATGTCTGGCCAGGGAAGCATTGAGGGTTCGGGACTAAATGCATGGGGCCTACATGCATGAGGACTAGATGCACGGCCCTCAAAGAGACCTGGCGGGGGTCCCAGGCAGCATGGACCATAGCTGCCCCCCAGCTCTGCACACAAATCTGCAGTGAGACTGCAGCCACAGCACATTTCTGGGCTGTCATTCTCTTTGCTGGCTGGTTTTCACATGAATTAGCCGCTCGTGCATGACTGGGGTATTCTACGGCATGCAGCAAATCCTCCATGTCGGAAATCTTTGCAGGAGTTTGCCTTGCCACGCACCATCCTGCACACAATCCTTTCGCCAAGCCGCTGTTGTCGTTCTTCTGCTCTTGTGGAGCCATTTGCTGCGGTGGATATCCGCCACCCTGCCCATATTGTTGATACCCTGCGATGCGGACATGAGGGTGTCAGCAGGCGCACAAACAGGAGGACGACGCATCGCGCTCACACTACCGGCGAAAGTAATCCGACTTTGCCTTGGGAAGACGCGGCGAAGTTGGTGGGGGAGCATCTACCTTGCTGTGGGGGACCTCCGTAGGGATCGCCATAACCAGGAGCGACTTGCTGGTAGCCTTGAGGGGCAGGGTAGCCTGGGGGGCCTTGCTGGGGATAGCCAGCAGGTCCTTGTGGGGGGTATCCAGGCGGGTAGCCAGGCGGTCCTTGCTGCCCATACTGACCCTGTGCTGGGTAGCCATCTTCGAGCAAGAAATCGATGAGCGGTGTCAGCACCCCGTCGGCCAGAATGCACCGGGAATTAAATAAAGCGTGCGCTGTGCCTCGTGCTGCTAATATGCTATATATTTGGAAGGCGTGACTAACCTTGCTGCTGTGGATACATGGCCGCCTGTATTGGTTATCTAAGGGTGCGTTCGGGGGGTGCACGTTTGTCCTCTTCGAACTTGCAATAACGGAAGGTGGTAGCGCACAATAATGTGTACAAAGTAAAATGGGGAAATAAAGTGGGGCTTAGAACCCGCCGTGGCTTCGCAAACTGTCCCGGGTTAGGCTTTTGGGTTGGCTGTATCATGGAAGCTTGGGCGAAGGTCGAGCTTGGCAGCGTGCCAACGGCGTGTCCACACATGTATTGAGTGCAACACAACTTGGGCCGTATCTGTTCGCTGATGCCTTACTTTTTTCGGCAGAGCCCCCCCGGGCGGCCGAGGGTCGCTTGGGGCGAAGTCCCCAGAGTCATCCCGTGTCAGTCCGTCAGTCCGTCATTTCGCCAGTCCGATAGTCAGTCCGCCTGATGTTTCTGGCAACTTTGGTAGCTGTGGTAGCTGCGCGGACCGATATTAATAAGATCGTTTTGGCTGCGCGCCCAGAAAATAAAACATTTGCTCAAATTGGCTGCTTCGCGGTAAATGCGCTGTGCAGACGATTTATTTGCTAAAATTTTAAAATCCGGGGTGCGCCAAGTGAAACCGGCTCTGCGGTATATGTCTGTTCGGGTGGTTTGAAGAAGCATGAAGTATCTGCCCTCGTTGAGAAGTAGCGCTATATCAGTATTCATTAATATGACCGAGTGTAAGAAACTGCATGTTGCAGTGAGTGCATGCATGCAGCAGTGAGTGGTTTGATGACGTAATGCAGGGACAGCAAGCGATACTCCCAAGCCCGGATTCCTTTATGCGTCCCAAGGGCCGGAATGTCTCGAATTTACCTCAAGGACGTGAAAGGAGCGTTCGTTTTAGGTCAATATTGAGGGCGCAGGGGGGGGAAGCTGCCCCTGAGGCTGCCCTGCTGTCTACATTCCTTGTGCGGTATTATTCGGGTTCTAGGTGCCTTGCACCTTTCCGGCGTAGGAAAATATTTAGAATTTGAATTATGAAAGACTATCATGTGTTTGAATCGTTGCAATGCTCAATTTTCCAGCGAGAAGGCGACGGGGGGGCAAAAAACTGAATACACCCCATCATCTAAAGTTGTAGAGCTTGACGAGAGCTTTCCATATCTGGTCTTAAAATTGTTTTTGGCCCAGGGGGCTGGGAGATACGGAGGGGCAAAGTGGGGGGGGGGGGTAAAAAAAGGGCTTTTTTGGATTGTTTTCATATCTTTTTTTAAACATCAGATTGAGACGATAGCTACAGCGTTGCATTCCCACTGTCCTTTGCTACAGATATGCATCATACAAAATTCCACACCGAATGCCAAACCCCTCTTGGCATGCAATTTTGACATCGGGAGGTGTCATGGCTCCGGAACCACATGCACCGTTGTGCGTACACCCATTATGGACTCACACGATGTACCTGCATTGGTAGTTACTATTAATTAAGCAATGACAACCTGCCGTGAGCATTGTTTGAAGGTCTTAAAATTCACAGACAACCCAGTGGCCCTAAGAAATTACCAACAGGGGAAAGAGTGCAAGAGAGGAGCTGAGAGGCTGGCCAGGGAGAACTCGACGAAGCGACAGCGCACAATCACATCATTATACCCCTCTTTTACTTCTGCTACTCCTTCAGCTCTTGCTCCGGCTGCTGCTGCTGCTATGCGGCTGATGTAGAGCCTCTCGCTCTAGCAGCAGCTGCTGGTCCTGCTGCTGAGGCTTCACCCAAGAGCCCGCAGCAGCAGCTCCTATCTTCCGATGTAGCGACCCAAGCGACCCAGATGTTGTGGTGTTGCGAGAGCTTTCCAGCTGCCCCGGCTATGCACCTCATGCTGCGCCAATGTGGAGCAGCGTGTAGCTTGGAGCCAACTTAGTGGTGCTGAGGCATGCGGCTTCTGTGGCATTGTGTGTGACGACAGGACATCAGGCCTGTGCAAAACGGAGTTGGGCAAAGGCTCTACGTAGAGCCTTTGCCCATCTTGTACTTCAGGGGGCAGCGGAACTCGACTGCTAGCGTGCAGCTGGTATACCAGCAGCACTCTAGCAGTCGAGTCCCGCTGCCCCCTGAAGTACAAGATGTCATATGCAGCTGCTGAGAGGGGTTCTGCCACCAATCCTTGCACCAACAGACAGTGACTTGCACCATCTGCAGGAGCATCGCGGGCACCGTCCGCCCTTACTTATGTGTGGAGCTATCACTTCCTAGATCTCATGGAAACAGCCCCCCCTGGTCGGGAGCTGACGGAGGCAGATGTGACGAGATATGCCTTCAGCGCTGAGGAGTTTGAGGGGGGGGTGGGCAAGGAGCTCCCCAAGAAGCAGAAGACCAAGCTTCTGAAGCAGCACGTCAGCACGCTCAAGTTAGATGCTAGTTTGCTGCCACTCGTGCGAGAGTCCTCTCCTTACTGGAGCCTCATGGTCTCTGGATAGGTAGCTGGCAGGTGGTAGTAAGAGCAATAGTATATTCTTTTGTTTCACCACTTGACATTTGTGAACCATGTACATTTATCGACACCACTAGAAGCGCACTGATGAGCTGATTGAAATCGACCCCGCTCCCTCCCTGAAATTCTGTTTTTTTACTGAGAAATTAAGGTTGTACTAGGTTCTGGAGGCAGGGGGGGGGGGGTAGCCAGAGGTCGTTTCAAGTTTTTTTTATGATGGGGTGTTTGACTTTTTTTTGCCCCCCCCTTGCGAAAAGGTGCAAGACAGCCGTCTGAGCGGGCCATCGTGGGCGCAAAAGGGCGCAAACATCGTGAAGCTAAAGTATCTGTGTCTTCACAATTCAAAACAAGCTGTTTTTTCGGTTTGACGTCCATTCTCACTACCGAAAAAAATTCCCGTGCAGACAACTTGTCAGGAATCCTGTAAGTGTAACTCTCCTCACTCCCGGTATCCTGTAAGTGTCACTCTCCTCACTCCCGGTATCCTGTAAGTGTCACTCTCCTCACTCCCGGTATCCAGTCAGTGTCACTCTCCTCACTCCCGGTATCCTGTAAGTGTCACTCTCCTCACTCCCGGTATCCTGTAAGTGTCACTCTCCTCACTCCCGGTATCCTGTAAGTGTCACTCTCCTCACTCCCGGTATCCTGTAAGTGTCACTCTCCTCACTCCCGGTATCCTGTAAGTGTCACTCTCCTCACTCCCGGTATCCAGTCAGTGTCACTCTCCTCACTCCCGGTATCCTGTAAGTGTCACTCTCCTCACTCCCGGTATCCTGTAAGTGTCACTCTCCTCACTCCCGGTATCCTGTAAGTGTCACTCTCCTCACTCCCGGTATCCTGTAAGTGTCACTCTCCTCACTCCCGGTATCCTGTAAGTGTCACTCTCCTCACTCCCGGTATCCTGTAAGTGTCACTCATTCCACGACCACCACGGCATCCTCAAGCCAGCGACCGCCCACGCCGAAATGTCCGGCCCAGGAGCACCTCATAGGGGCCCTGGCCGACCGTCGCACCCATCTCCCCCATGCCACGGGGTCCAAGTTGTCCATAAAGAAACGCCGCACACCATCCATACTGTTGCCTGCATGAGCCTGGGCAGCCTGCGGTGTTCACACATGCCATGTCGATTTAGTAAGGCAAGTAAGAGAGTTCATACTATTCATACTGACAGTGATGTTCAAGTGGAAAGTCAGGTTCAAACTATGAGTCGACTTCAAACTTTGATCCAGTTAAAACTGGAAGACGAGCACAAACTGAGGGTCAGGTTCAAACTGCGAACCAGGGTCAAGCTGATATTCAACTTAACACTGCGAGTCGTGTTCACTTTAGGAGTCAAGTTCAAACTGTGATGCAAGCTCAAATTGTGAGTCAATTTTAAATGATAATTAATTAAGACTGAACTATTGAAGAATCAAGTACAAACCGAGTGCCAACTTCAAACCGAGAGTTGAATTCAAACTGGAGAGTCAAAGTTCAAACCGACAGAGGATTGAATTCTGGTCCAGACATCCCTCACCGTGACATATGGACCGAGCGCGCATGACAGGCAATTGGCGACATCCTTCAGTGGGGGGGGTGCCAGGCCGGCCCGCGGGCCGCCACCTTTATGGCCAAGTTGAGCCAGACATAGGATCAGATTGCGCTACATCACCGGGTCCATGCAGTACAGCATCCAGGGGTCCGCCACCCTGCCCTGCTGATTGAGCCGCGCCACCCAGGGTAGCTGGCCGTTACGCTCGCCTGGCAGCCGGGGCGGCCTCAGAGCAGCAGCGCCGCTGCTGCAGTCCCTGCCTGAGGCCATGTGCAACGCCCTTGGCCCCATCTCCTTCGGGCATCCACCCTGCTCGGTATCGGGCCTGCCACCATGCCTCGCAACCGGCTTGTCCCCCCTTTTTGCATCGGGCACGTCTAGCTGCTCAGGATCGTCATTCTCGTCAGCGGCGTCGCCGACCATGGCAGCGAGAATGCCAGGGAAAAATGGAAGTGGCGGCCGGATCGGATGCTCAAGTACCGCTGGGTTGCCGTACCAGTCCAGAAGCTCCTGTGGCAGCGGTAGCAGTAGCGAGAGTGGTGTGTGACTGGGGCGAACAACAGTATATGCAGGGGGTGGGAAGCCACGGGGGGTTGATCCAGGCCAAAACCAGGGTGCAGGATTTTTTTTGCAGATCCGGCCCCCGTGGCTTCCCACCCCCTGGTATATATTACGATGCGCATCATACCACCTTTGGAGGGGCCTGCGGGAGGTCACCACTGGGCCAGTGGGGATCTACACTTGACCGGGCTGGCCCAAGCAACAGGGTCAGCTGCACCAAGCCCTGCCGCCCGTAGGCCGTGTTGTAGCAGAAGTGCAGCTGTAGTGTAACTGAAGTGCATTTAAAGTGCAGCTGAAGTGTAGCTGAAACACCTGTGTAGCTGAACACACCGGTGATCAGGGCAAGAATAGCAGCAGGTAGCATCTAGGAGTCCTAGATTAGGACACACCGGGGCCAAGCCGAGCAAAGGGAACGTGAATAGACCCTAAAACCTCCTGTGGGTCATGGCCACCGTCCATGTGGGAAACGGGCAACCCCAAGCAGAGGAATGGGACTGTCTATTAACCCTATACCCTCGGATGGGGCATAGCCATCGTCCAGGTAGGCTACCTGACTGAGGGTGAAGCCTGAATGGGATCAGCCACCTCGCACTTCCCCACCAATGTATCCCAGCTCTCCTGCTTCGACTGCAGTTCCTCAGAGGACCCCCCCCCTCCTCAGAGGAGCGAGGGAGATCTGCAACACAGGACACGTTCCAACAAAAACATCCTAGCTCTCATGCTTTGACCACAACCCTTCTTCACATGACGATCAAGGGAGGTAAGCAATATGGCATTTCCCCACAATAGCGTCCCATCTCTCATGCCTGGGCCACGGATCGACTCCCACAGATCGCTGACCGGCTTACCCGAGGAATGCCGATGCCGTTATATCGGACATTGTCCATATGAGTCCAGCGGTGGCGGCCATGGGCGTGCAGCTTTGCCAGGTGTCAGCCGAGTCGTTTATCATACCGATCGGCCATCAATGCCAAGCGACTGACATGGAGTCGCCCCCTTGCCGCCGCTGCCGCCGCCGCCGCCTACTCCAGCCACTGCACCCGAGGGGAAGCGTTGCACGTCGAGCGGGTGCGGGGACAGCCGCCTCTTTTTGTGCACTTCCGCCTAGGGCACTGGGGGACGGCGTCAGCTGCCCGCCTCTGCCGCTCTAGCCAGAGGCTGGGACAGACCAAAGGTTGCCCAGCCTCGATTGCCTGGGATAGAGCCAGTAGAACTTGCCTGCACTAGCCTTTTAAGAGTCGGCAGGCGTCAAGAAGACATCAAGCAGACCCTGAGGACGGGAGCAGGTAAGTTGAAGGGGCTTTTGCCCATGTTGTCCTTCAAAGGGTGGAAATCAAGTAGAACTGAATGAGGGGGGGACGTAGAACCACAGCTTTCAAGCCATGTATGGTACTGGCTCATGTGTACTAGCCATTGCCAATAGGGATCCTTTAATCAGGGATTAAAGGATCCCTGTCTTAACACCATTCCAACATGGCTTTGGATCCAACGGATTATAGGTTTCCTGTTCCTGGCATGCCTTACGGTCAAGGCTGTCATTTATGAAGGGACCCTCCAACGGACAGCACCCTCTCACGCCGCCAGCATTCCATTCGGAGCTTTTATGGAGGATTTAGGGTTTAGGCTTAGTCCCTTAACTTAGGGTTAAGTGTTTAAGGTCACTCTTTTGGTTTTAGGGTTAGGGATATAGGATTCAGGATTGTAGGTTAAGAGTTTAGGGTGTAGGGTTAACCGACCAGTATTTCATTAGGCACATTGATGGCGGGGCGAGAAAAGGTCGTAGTGTTTGACAAACAGGGCAACGAAATGTGTGGGACGGTTCACACCCGGGGAGAATTGAGTCTAGAGAGGGAAACCATATGTTTGGTATACAGGAGCAACTCTCACTGGCGGCACAGCTCGTACACAGCAGCCACTTGCTGTATTTCTGCTCACTATCCTAGTACTTTATTTTGTGCCCGAACTGGCTTTTGGGAACATGTCCCCTGCATGAAATGTGATGCCCCGCTGGAATGTAAACACTTAACAAACAAAATCCACCCCCCCAACACCAGAGCGTCAATGCAAACGTGTCTTCACAATTTACAATTTACAAAAAAGGGTTACCGGAATATTCACACATTCCGGAAGTTTTCACTCTACCAGCACCTGCCAAAGCTAACATCTGTTCAACAATCTGCAAAAGGCCTCATACTACCCCCCCCCCCCCCCTCCTCCTCCTTCCCTCTCACCTTCCGTAACCTCAGATGCTCCACCCTATGTACATCGCATAGGGCGACCCTCTCCTGCCCTTTCATCATGAGCATGAAATCCATCCAACGTCCGCTCTCCCAGTCTCCCTTCGCATCGCCTTCACCGGCGTCCTAGCTCCTGGTCATATAGCTTCGCCATCGCCACCAGCCGCGGGGACAGGCATGGGCCAGTCGGTGACGTTGAGGGCCCAGCTCCAGACACAGCCCTCTGCTGCTCCTGCTGCTGCTGCTGCTCCTGCTGCTGCTGCTGCTGCTGCTGCTGCTGCTGCTGCTGCTGCTGCTGCTGCTGTTGCTGCATCTGCCTGGCTGCCCAAGCTAAGATCATTCAGCCCAGCAGGGTCGACTTGCAGCGCTCTTGGCTCTGTCTCGGGCTTTGTCCCGCGGGCCTGCAGCAGCCATGTGCTGTGGGCAGCCACCAGCATAGCATGCTGGTATGCGTCCCATGCACACAGGCAGGCAAACACAGCGTCCATGCGTCCGCTGCATGGTACCTCGCGGCTGATGACAATAAGGATCTGCTCGTACAGCTCGACCCATTTCAACCACAAAGATAGGGACACCGGTGCACACTGCCCGAACACCGCTGCCGCGGACGGCTCGCTGACGCCGCTGCCTGGGCGGCACAGGTGGGTCAGCTCTGTCTCCTGTGGGACGGCCTCCTTCAACCCAAGCCGCAGGATCGGGCCGCAACTTCGCTCCTGCAAGCAGCGGCCAGTTCTTAAAAGAGCTCAGGACAGAGTTGGCGGGGTGAATACCCCACGGGTGGCCTTGTCTTTTAAGGTCAGACACAAGTCACAAAAGGATCACAGTGGTGGGCTTGTGTTTCAGTAAACAAAAACATTGCACACCCTGGCAGTGGCCTTAAGATCATCTTCATACCCCCTGTTCATACCTAGGCGATATTTAATTTTGTTACAGCTTGCATGAAAGCACGGCACTCGTGAGCACAATGTCAGCGCAGCTCCACACCCACCTGGTCCAATCGTTGGCGTGCCCCCTGCAGCACAGCCAGTGCAGCTGGGCTGCCATACGCCTGAACTCTGCGTCAGTTAAGCTGGACAGCTTGGACGCCTTAGACACATCCCCTGCGTGCACCCGCACCCTGTCCCCCAAGCGTAGGGTAACCTGTCCGAGTTCACATCTGCTGCTGCTGATGCAGCCTCCGGCAGCCATTCTCTGCCCCCTGCCCAGTGAATTGCGGTGCTACATCCAGGCCGCCATTCCACGTCATGCACATGGCGCAGCAAGGGGTACGCGATTGGGTCTGTGCCATGCGTGCCATGGGTGCCATGCGTGGGCTGCTCCACCACCACGAGGAGGCCGCGGAATGCCTGCTGGCAGAGCTCGTCATGTAGGCCATTACTCCTGATGCTGTTTGAAGAGGTGGACATGTGCAAATCCAAGGCTGCGTGCACCGAGAGCAGGGTCATTAGCTGGCTCTGGCTCACATAGAGCAACGTGGCAGCATCCAGCAGGTCGCAGCGGTTCTGTTTGTCGTCATGTTCTGATCTGCTGACAGCCTGTGTCTGCTAGGATGGGGGGCGAATAGAGGGGCAAGACTGATGAGCCTGCAGGCAGGGGGTCGGAATATTCCACTCCTGGGGTCCTCCTCATTCCTCAATCAATCACCCATGCGCATATTTTGTCTGTCCCTGCAATCTGATGTACTGACAGCCTGTGTCTGGTGGGGGTATGGATAGTGTTGAGGGGTGAAACTAAGAGGCAGCTCTGAACTCGACATCCTGTAGGTGACTGATTAGGAATTTAGGAGGTGCAAGAAAGCAAGGCTTCTAGAATGCTTGCAGGCCAGAGGGCTGGTGTGTTTTCAATGTGGAACCAATTCTACACATGTGGTACCTTGCAATGCACAGCCCAAGTATTGAGGGCGCCTTGAAAAGGGGGTGGGTCTGTCGACATGGTCTCAGACAGGCAGTTGTCTAGATCTGGCTGATTCTCTTCTGGTCGATCACTCGGAACTGGCCATCGATGCCCACCACCTTCAGAGCATCAAGATGGTCATGTCTGCTCAACGACATGTGCCGACCAATGAAGTTGCACGTGACAACGAGCGCAAACGTCGAAATTAGAAGACTTGGTACGGTATACCGTGTTGAAGCTGAGTGAGGAGAGGAGCGGAGATATAGCGTAGATTGCGGATCCGATATTCCGTACTACGCGGCAAGTTGATACACATTATTGCGCCTGGTGCCCGGGTTCTGATAGCCCGCACTTCGAATGATCGTCATAATTAAAGATAGAAATGTCCCACAACGTGGAGGAAAATGACCATATTTCAAAGCCAGGTCTCGATCCTGGGACCTAGGGGTTATGGGCCCCTCACGCTAACCTCTGCGCCACTCTGAATGCTCATGAAGTGATGCTCACATTTACAAACTATGACACAATATATTCTTCTTATCGCCAAACATATCGCCAAACATATGGGCAGAGCAAAATTCCTCTCTTTCACTGCTCTTCAGATGGTGTGGCTTTCTTTAGTTCCTCGACTGCAGACTTCTGGATATGCCTGATTTCATCTGAACTCTGGGGCTTTTGTTCTCTTTCTCGCTGAGGTCTCACCGGGTTCATTTTGTAAGAAAGAAGGCTACGCCCCGTGAGGGGCGTGAGAGTTAAGGAAACAGCGCAGCCTGGGCAGAAGCCACATCCGCGCTGTTACCGTGTTTTTGTAATTCTCTCGGCTTTTATTTTGTCCACCTGACCCGAGCTCCGGTTTTTGGCTACCGGTACCTGTTTGTTTTGAGATCTGAGCTTTCAGATTTAGCAGTTGGGATAGCGGCCAGCTTTCTCCTTATTTAGAATAGTAAATGAAAAGCCCAGCAAATCTTCTGTTCATTTATCTCTGCATGGCTGAGGTAGTCAGGTAGTGAGGTCCTAGCGGACCAACTTCGCCAATTTAGTGTGGCCTCCCTCCCCTGATGCCTGCTCCGATGCGATGCCAGTCCGATGACATTACACCTCCAGTCCCTGCACAAACAAAAGCTCGGCCGCGTCAGCGTGCAGCTATTTTTTTGGAAACCATTAGGAGGATAATGAACGGGGGAAACGGGGAGAGGAAATAATTAACTGAGAGGGATGACAGACAGAAAAGCCCTCTCAACAAAGAAAGTTGCCCCTCTAAAGTGCAGGTCTCAACCAGTTCGACCATATCGTATACAAACACCAGAGCCTCCCATGCATGCCCACACAGGTATAAATGGTGAAAGTCCGGTGCACCGGAGGACCCACCCACCCCCGCTCCCCTAGCTTCTCCTTGACGGTTGGGCATTATATGCAGACATGTAGCGCGTCCTCCACATGCTTCCCCCTTCCCTAGTCCAGCACTGCTGGCAGAAGCGTGTCCCATGCTGCTGACCACTGCGCCGTCCTGCAGGGCCCGCTATGCTGACTGCCCCGAGTCACAGCCTTCAGTTTCTGAACAAGTCAATGACGTTACACCTCTGCGCCCTGCTAAAAAAAGCTGGGCCGCGTGGGCGCCTAACTAAAGGGTTGGGTGGACAGAATGAGACAAACACCAGGGGACAGAAAAAAAAGGAGAGAAAATAGGAAATAAAGTGAAGGGACAGACAAAAGGCTGGAAAAAAAGAAAAAGGAAGTGCCAGCCTCTGAAAAACGTCTACGCCTCAACGATATCTATCACGTCTTCCACAAAAGCCAAGGCATCCCACCCAAGCCTGCCCCGGTGTTTCTTTTTCGTGACTCAGCTACATCTCAGCTACCTCCCGGCCTCTGGCGGCCCTGTTTGTAGCCAGCCATGCTGATGAAGCCCGGCTCGGTGCGCGAGCACAGTGTCAAATATCTGTGTCCATTGCATGGCAGGATCCCTGGGGTCACCGGTCCCCGCAGCAGGTCACATCCAGATGCGCCGAGTCGATGGCTGCGTCCACTAGCGCCACCACCTCTGTGACGGGCAGTGGCTGTAGGTTAGTTGCTACCTGACACAGTCTGGGGTCAGTCTGTCACTCTCTCAAGCTCCTCGAAGGCACCTAGCAGTTCACTGCACTTAACGCGCTTACCGGTCTCCAGTGCGGTTCTGCCTGATGACTGGTACGCCTAGTACGTCTGAGTCACGTTGGCGTTGGTAGTCACATTGAGATAGGAATCTGAACCTGTTAGCCAAAGCTTGTATTTCCTTCTCATCTGCTGAGGCAACTTAAGACGGGCGTAGAGACGGGCATCATCTAAAGGGGGGGCATATGCCCCTGTACTGATCAATTTGCAAAACTGGGGCATGCCCCTGTGGGTGAGCAGATTAGGGCATCACCCATCTCACCCGCAATCGGGCATGCCCACATATTATAAAATGCTTTGTCTACAGGAATGTGCCCCCATGTTTCCATTTTGCAATAGGGAAATTGCACTTCGCACAACAGGGGCCTGCCACCAGGGGTGGGCAGAGCAGGGCACAGGGTGCCATGGCGTCACTCCAAAAGGGGCATGCCCGTTTATTTTCTCATTTTTCTCCCCACTGAGCAGATACGGTCGCAGTGCGCACTGCGCTTTCCAGCTCAGCTTTGTAATCATGTCAGGCTCCATGGCTGCGAGGGCAGCTGATACGGAGGCCGACAAGGGCCGAGTCTTGAAGACAAAGGTCAAGCGCTACTGGGCGGGTCGTGCCCCCGAATGGATGGACTCACACGAGCATGGTGACCAGCTAGCATTAGATGCTGGCCCCAAGGAGCGCTCGCGCACCGAAACCGCGCCCGTGATCATTCGCAAGGGCGACGACCCGCGACTGAGGCGCTTGGCGCAGACTCACCATGAGGAGGAGGACCGCGAGGATGCGCTGCAGCGCCGTAGAGAAATTCATGGTGCAGAGGTGGTGCGCAGGAGAAGAGTCAGCGACGGAGATGAAGCCAGCGACGAACAGGAGGAGGAGGAGGAAGGGGGGAATCGGGACGTGGATCTGAGGCGGATCCAGCTGGCAGAGGGCAGCGACCAGGGGAGGGCTGCGTCAAGGGGGCGCATGCCAGCTCAGCAGGAGGAGAGTGAGGAGGATGCTGAGGAGGCGCTCAAACGGAGGCAGGCTGTGAGGCAGAGGTACAGAGGTGGAGCTGGGGAGGGAGAGAGAGGGGGGATACAGCTGGCATGGCGCATGCATGTATGAGTGGTCACCTGTGGTCACGGTGGTTGGTTCATTGGCACGCAAGATCCCATGCCATGTCAGACTTGCATGGCAGGCTCATGCAAATCTTGCATGGCGTGGCAAACTAGGCATGCTGCGTTGTGGATGGATCCCTACGGCTGCATTTGGTGGTTACCAAACGGTAGCCGCCTTCAGCCACGCCCCCGCCTGGATCATAACCTTAAACCCTAGATTAATGTAGGGTTTAAGGTTATTATCCAGGTGAAGGGAGGGGGGGGGGGGCAAGTCAAGGGGGTGAGATCCAGGTCTGAGAGTAAATTTAGAATTAAGTATGGGCATGCCTACCAAGGCATCATTTTCATAACAAGTCGCACATGCCACAAGCTCCTCTGTGCATATCAGCGATCGCATGGCCAGCTCAGGGCGTCATGCTGCACCAGGCCCCTCCTGCTGTAGGCAGAGACTCGTTGCATGGTAAATTGAGCCCTGGTCAACCAACAGTGATATCACAGCAATTACGTGGCTAGCAATCGCATGGCCAGCTCAGGGCATCATGATGCACCCGGCCCGGCCGTAGGTCGTGATGTAGCTTGTAGCTTAAGCACACTGACATTATCATTGATATGCCAGCTCAGGGGTGTGATGTTGTGTCGTGCCTTTCGTTTGCTCCTTGCATTGCCACGTTCCTGCCTCAACTGGGGCTAGGTTGTACTCTTAAACCAAAATTAGGCCTTTCAGCTAAAAACTACGGACGTGCTGTTTAGGCATGCCCATGCCCATGCCCATGCCCATGCCCATGCCCATGCTCATACCCACTACCCCCTTACGCATCTTTACGTGGTGGCTAGACTTCAATTAAGATAACAAAAACGACTGCATGTGGTCGGTTGCATGACCTCCTGCCTATAAGCTGACCATGCTGGTTCGTTCATGCCAGAAGGCATTTACTGCTCTTGCGCCACCTCACGGTGTTTTAAAGCAAGGCTGCATCCCGGTCCTCTCGTCGTACATTGGGCATATCAACATACCTGCATCTTGCTTTATTGCATGCTTCCTGCATTCACCCCCTGCGTCTGGGCATGCCCGGATGCCGCAGTCTTGACACGAACACTCCGTTGCTTGATTGCGCATGGGCATGCCCTATTTTATACATAAATCTCTCCGAGGCTTGATGTATTGACGTAACGTACTGGCTTTTGACAGGCTCCTACAGCAGCAGAAGGAGCAAGAGGCTGCAGCCGCCGCAGCTCAGATTGACGATGAGGAGGAAGAGGAGGTGAGCACTGGGTCAAGGGATTAAGGGTCAAGGGCTGTTGTTTAAATTAGGGGTTCTGAGAACTTTGGCGATGAGAGGCATGTAACGAGGTAGGCTAGGTAGAGGGAAGAGGTTTGGCTGTGGACATGTGGGCCATGGGGATCGGAGGGAAAGCAGGGAGAGAATGATGGATGACAGATGCGTGCTGCAATGGACAGGCTGTAAACTTGGAAAGTGCAGTATTAGGGACATGGAAATTTGCAGCTTTGCTTGCTTTCAAAGCCTGTCGGCTTGCTTGTTTCTAAACTTGTGTTCTTAGCTGTGTTGGTACGGCAGGATGCGGGTATTTCGGAATGTCTGGCTAGCATGTGGAAGGGAGGCCTGACGTGGGGCCTGTGGTAACGGTGGATAGTACCGGTATAGGAATAATGTAACTAAAAAAGGCTGAAGTGCTCGTAAGGCGCGGGAATAGTCTTTTCAAGGAGGCTTTGCTATGGCCAGTATTGGCCGCCCTTTGCGCTTGCATAGCGTGATGCCTCAACGGCCTGCATCCCTGGCCCAGAGAACAGAAGAGGTCGGAAGATGTGGATCATTCCTTCCAACACGTGTCTTCGCTGATTTTGAACCCTGATTTGTCACTGCCGATAGTGGATCCCTTAAAATCATTCCTTTCAGCAAAAAACATCGTCGATTGTGGATCCTTCAATAATTCGCTACAAAATCACTTAACCACGATGATTACGTTTGCGTGCTAATTCTAAAAACTCTTGGTTTGCACGTTTTTTACTGTCGCTGATTGTGGATCCCTTTGGATTCGTTTCAGCTTTTTCCCTTTCCTGATTGTGGATCCTGATTGTGGATCCTGATTGTGGATCTTGATTGTGGATCCTTTGTCCATCATTTGTTTGCCATTGCTGGTTGTGGATGTTTGTTGATGATCAGTTGATTGTGGGCTAGTTTTATCTGGCACTCATGCCCCTGATTGACTATTTTGTTTGAACAGCCCACGTTCCTCTGTCACTCATCCAACCAGGCAGACAAATTTAAGAACACGGCTGTGTTCATCATTTATTTGTTTCCATTACTTATTATTTATTCTTTATCATTTACCATTGATCACAAATCATTAATCGTGGCTGATTTCTGCTCTGCTGCCCCTCCAACCAGTCCATGCTGCCCCTCCACGCAGGAGGATGAGTCAGAATACGAGACAGACTCGGAAGACGAACAAGTCGGGCGGCGCCTGCTGAAGCCGGTGTTCGTCCCTAAGCAAGCAAGAGAGGTGGGAGGATCTTGTCGGGGGTCCAGGTATGCCAGTGCCAGGGTGCTGACTGGTCAGAAGCTGGCAGGAAGCTGCCACGTGTGTTCAGGGCATACCTTCGGGCACCCTGTCTCAGTGATGTCAATATCTCCAGCCTCTCCTGATTTTGACCTGAAATTCCTGATGGCATGAATGAAAAATATGAAGCATGGAAGTGTGTCTTGCCCCTGTCCTGCCTCCCTTGTATGCTGTGCAGACGATTGCATGGAAGTGTGTGTCTTGCCCCTGTCCTGCCTCCCTTGTATGCTGTGCAGACGATTGCATGGAAGTGTGTGTCTTGCCCCTGTCCTGCCTCCCTTGTATGCTGTGCAGACGATTGCATGGAAGTGTGTCTTGCCCCTGTCCTGCCTCCCTTGTATGCTGTGCAGACGATTGCATGGAAGTGTGTCTTGCCCCTGTCCTGCCTTCCTTGTGTGCTGTGCAGACGATTGCATGAAAGTGTGTCTTGCCCCTGTCCTGCCTCCCTTGTATGCTGTGCAGACGATTGCATGGAAGTGTGTGTCTTGCCCCTGTCCTGCCTCCCTTGTGTGCTGTGCAGACGATTGCATGAAAGTGTGTCTTGCCCCTGTCCTGCCTCCCTTGTATGCTGTGCAGACGATTGCATGGAAGTGTGTGTCTTGCCCCTGTCCTGCCTCCCTTGTATGCTGTGCAGACGATTGCATGAAAGTGTGTCTTGCCCCTGTCCTGCCTCCCTTGTATGCTGTGCAGACGATTGCATGGAAGTGTGTCTTGCCCCTGTCCTGCCTCCCTTGTATGCTGTGCAGACGATTGCATGAAAGTGTGTCTTGCCCCTGTCCTGCCTTCCTTGTATGCTGTGCATACGATTGCATGGAAGTGTGTGTCTTGCCCCTGTCCTGCCTCCCTTGTGTGCTGTGCAGACGATTGCATGGAAGTGTGTCTTGCCCCTGTCCTGCCTTCCTTGTATGCTGTGCAGACGATTGCATGGAAGTGTGTCTTGCCCCTGTCCTGCCTCCCTTGTATGCTGTGCAGACGATTGCATGGAAGTGTGTCTTGCCCCTGTCCTGCCTCCCTTGTATGCTGTGCAGACAATTGCATGGAAGTGTGTGTCTTGCCCCTGTCCTGCCTCCCTTGTATGCTGTGCATACGATTGCATGGAAGTGTGTCTTGCCCCTGTCCTGCCTTCCTTGTATGCTGTGCAGACGATTGCATGGAAGTGTGTCTTGCCCCTGTCCTGCCTTCCTTGTGTGCTGTGCAGACGATTGCATGGAAGTGTGTCTTGCCCCTGTCCTGCCTTCCTTGTATGCTGTGCAGACGATTGCATGGAAGTGTGTCTTGCCCCTGTCCTGCCTCCCTTGTATGCTGTGCAGACGATTGCATGAAAGTGTGTCTTGCCCCTGTCCTGCCTCCCTTGTATGCTGTGCAGACGATTGCATGAGAGTGTGTCTTGCCCCTGTCCTGCCTTCATTGTGTGCTGTGCAGACGATTGCATGAAAGTGTGTCTTGCCCCTGTCCTGCCTCCCTTGTATGCTGTGCAGACGATTGCATGAAAGTGTGTGTCTTGCCCCTGTCCTGCCTCCCTTGTATGCTGTGCAGACGATTGCATGAAAGTGTGTCTTGCCCCTGTCCTGCCTCCCTTGTATGCTGTGCAGACGATTGCATGGAAGTGTGTCTTGCCCCTGTCCTGCCTCCCTTGTATGCTGTGCAGACGATTGCATGAAAGTGTGTCTTGCCCCTGTCCTGCCTTCCTTGTATGCTGTGCATACGATTGCATGGAAGTGTGTGTCTTGCCCCTGTCCTGCCTCCCTTGTGTGCTGTGCAGACGATTGCATGGAAGTGTGTCTTGCCCCTGTCCTGCCTTCCTTGTATGCTGTGCATACGATTGCATGGAAGTGTGTGTCTTGCCCCTGTCCTGCCTCCCTTGTATGCTGTGCAGACGATTGCATGAAAGTGTGTCTTGCCCCTGTCCTGCCTCCCTTGTATGCTGTGCAGACGATTGCATGGAAGTGTGTCTTGCCCCTGTCCTGCCTCCCTTGTATGCTATGCAGACGATTGCATGAAAGTGTGTCTTGCCCCTGTCCTGCCTTCCTTGTATGCTGTGCAGACGATTGCATGGAAGTGTGTCTTGCCCCTGTCCTGCCTCCCTTGTGTGCTGTGCAGACGATTGCATGGAAGTGTGTCTTGCCCCTGTCCTGCCTTCCTTGTATGCTGTGCAGACGATTGCATGGAAGTGTGTGTCTTGCCCCTGTCCTGCCTCCCTTGTATGCTGTGCAGACGATTGCATGAAAGTGTGCCTTGCCCCTGTCCTGCCTCCCTTGTATGCTGTGCAGACGATTGCATGAGAGTGTGTCTTGCCCCTGTCCTGCCTCCCTTGTGTGCTGTGCAGACGATTGCATGAAAGTGTGTCTTGCCCCTGTCCTGCCTCCCTTGTATGCTGTGCAGACGATTGCATCGAAGTGTGTGTCTTGCCCCTGTCCTGCCTCCCTTGTATGCTGTGCAGACGATTGCATGAAAGTGTGTCTTGCCCCTGTCCTGCCTTCCTTGTATGCTGTGCATACGATTGCATGGAAGTGTGTGTCTTGCCCCTGTCCTGCCTCCCTTGTGTGCTGTGCAGACGATTGCATGGAAGTGTGTCTTGCCCCTGTCCTGCCATCCTTGTATGCTGTGCAGACGATTGCATGGAAGTGTGTCTTGCCCCTGTCCTGCCTCCCTTGTGTGCTGTGCAGACGATTGCATGGAAGTGTGTCTTGCCCCTGTCCTGCCTCCCTTGTATGCTGTGCAGACGATTGCATGGAAGTGTGTCTTGCCCCTGTCCTGCCACCCTTGTATGCTGTGTAGACGATTGCATGGAAGTGTGTCTTGCCCCTGTCCTGCCTCCCTTGTATGCTGTGCAGACGATTGCATGGAAGTGTGTCTTGCCCCTGTCCTGCCTCCCTTGTGTGCTGTGCAGACGATTGCATGGAAGTGTGTCTTGCCCCTGTCCTGCCTCCCTTGTATGCTGTGCAGACGATTGCATGGAAGTGTGTCTTGCCCCTGTCCTGCCTCCCTTGTATGCTGTGCAGACGATTGCATGGAAGTGTGTCTTGCCCCTGTCCTGCCTCCCTTGTATGCTGTGCAGACGATTGCATGAAAGTGTGTCTTGCCCCTGTCCTGCCTTCCTTGTATGCTGTGCAGACGATTGCATGGAAGTGTGTCTTGCCCCTGTCCTGCCTTCATTGTGTGCTGTGCAGACGATTGCATGAAAGTGTGTCTTGCCCCTGTCCTGCCTTCCTTGTATGCTGTGCAGACGATTGCATGGAAGTGTGTCTTGCCCCTGTCCTGCCTCCCTTGTATGCTGTGCAGACGATTGCATGAAAGTGTGTCTTGCCCCTGTCCTGCCTCCCTTGTATGCTGTGCAGACGATTGCATGAGAGTGTGTCTTGCCCCTGTCCTGCCTCCCTTGTGTGCTGTGCAGACGATTGCATGAAAGTGTGTCTTGCCCCTGTCCTGCCTCCCTTGTGTGCTGTGCAGACAATTGCATGCAAGTGTGTGTCTTGCCCCTGTCCTGCCTCCCTTGTATGCTGTGCAGACGATTGCATGAAAGTGTGTCTTGCCCCTGTCCTGCCTTCCTTGTGTGCTGTGCAGACGATTGCATGAAAGTGTGTGTCTTGCCCCTGTCCTGCCTGCCTTGTATGCTGTGCAGACGATTGCATGGAAGTGTGTCTTGCCCCTGTCCTGCCTTCCTTGTATGCTGTGCAGACGATTGCATGGAAGTGTGTCTTGCCCCTGTCCTGCCTTCCTTGTGTGCTGTGCAGACGATTGCATGAAAGTGTGTCTTGCCCCTGTCCTGCCTTCCTTGTGTGCTGTGCAGACGATTGCATGGAAGTGTGTCTTGCCCCTGTCCTGCCTCCCTTGTATGCTGTGCAGACAATTGCATGAAAGTGTGTCTTGCCCCTGTCCTGCCTCCCTTGTATGCTGTGCAGACGATTGCATGGAAGTGTGTCTTGCCCCTGTCCTGCCTCCCTTGTATGCTGTGCAGACGATTGCATGAAAGTGTGTCTTGCCCCTGTCCTGCCTCCCTTGTATGCTGTGCAGACGATTGCATGGAAGTGTGTCTTGCCCCTGTCCTGCCTCCCTTGTATGCTGTGCAGACGATTGCATGAAAGTGTGTCTTGCCCCTGTCCTGCCTCCCTTGTATGCTGTGCAGACGATTGCATGGAAGTGTGTCTTGCCCCTGTCCTGCCTCCCTTGTATGCTGTGCAGACGATTGCATGAAAGTGTGTCTTGCCCCTGTCCTGCCTCCCTTGTATGCTGTGCAGACGATTGCATGGAAGTGTGTCTTGCCCCTGTCCTGCCTCCCTTGTATGCTGTGCAGACGATTGCATGAAAGTGTGTCTTGCCCCTGTCCTGCCTCCCTTGTGTGCTGTGCAGACAATTGCATGGAAGTGTGTGTCTTGCCCCTGTCCTGCCTCCCTTGTATGCTGTGCAGACGATTGCATGAAAGTGTGTCTTGCCCCTGTCCTGCCTCCCTTGTGTGCTGTGCAGACGATTGCAGAAAGAGAGGCTCTAGAGCGGGAGGAGGAGGAGCAGGCGGAGAACGAGAAGAAACGCCTGACAGAGAGGAAGGTGGGCAGTGGGGGGGGGAAGGAGGAGGGAGCAAGCTGCTGCCATCGTCAAGCCTACAGACACAAAATGCCTTTACTGAATAACGAGTCGCTTGAACCAAGGACCAAGTGCACACGGCATAGCCGCAACGGCTGCGCCATTACAGTCATCCACGGGGGGGACGCGATTCATGTCCAGCGCAAAAACAGCACAAGTATTTATGAACAACGGAGGGGGTGACTGGGGAACGACTGTTGCCTAGTGCAAGCTGCACTAGCATTGTGTGGGGGGAGGGGGCTTCTAGAGGAGGAAACTTTGCCCTGGGCAAAATCGACTCAGGCATTGCTGAAAAATGATATACCGGTACGGTATTGTTTGAGGAAAAACTGTTGCCTAGGCCGGGCACTCCTGCTCACGCCGTGTAACCTCTTCCCCCCGCAGTTTGAGACGCAGCAGATTGTACGAGAGACTATCTCGCTTGAGGAGAAGGCGGCACGGGAAGGTGCGGCCTTGTTCAGAGTCTAGGGTTTACGGCCGGCTGTAGATCTACGGCTGGCTGTAGACAGGTAGAGGTTAACAGGTACGGTAGGGTCTAGGGTGTAGGGTTAAGACCATCTTGCTTGAGGAGACAGCCGCTCGGTGCGGCCTAAACCCTGAACCCTGAACTGAAACCTGTTATTTCTAAACCCTCAGTTTGACTCAACGAGACAGGGGCTCAGGAAAGTAGGAATCAATTTGGGGCGTAGGATTTAGGCTGAAAACCATGTAGCTCGCGGAGACAGTGGGTTGGGAAAGGGAGGCCTAAACCTTAGATCCTTAACCCTGTACCCCGACCCCTGTACCCTTAACCCTTTGCCCAGCTCAAGTAGACTGCGGTACGGGAAGTTGGGGCCTAGTTAATGGTGTAGGATCTAGGGTTAAGACTACCTCGCTTAAGGAGACTGCGGCCCGGGAAGGTGCAGCCTAAACCCTAAACCCTGTACCCAACCCCCCTGTACCCTAAGCCCTCTGCTCAGCTCGAGGAGACAGCGGCCCGGGAAGTTGGGGCCTAGTTTATGGTGTAGGATCTAGGGTTAAGACTACCTCGCTTGAGGAGACTGCGGCCCGGGAAGGTGCAGCCTAAACCCTTAACCCTAAAGCCTCTGCTCAGCTCGAGGAGGCAGCGGCCTGGGAAGTTGGGGCCTAGTTTATGGTGTAGGATCTAGGGTTAAGACCACCTCGCTTGACGAGACTGCGGCCTGGGGAAGTGCAGCCTAAACCCTGAACCTTGTACTGAAACCTTTCAAGTCACGAGCTCTCTGCTCAGCTTAAGGCGACTGCGGCCTGGGAAGGTGCAGCCTAAACCCTGAACCCTGTACCCTAAAGTCTCTGCTCAGCTCAAGGAGTCTGCGGCCCAGGAAGGTGCAGCCTACTTTAGCGTCCAGGCTTTATGCCTCTGGTCATGTTGCTGGAGTAGGGAGCGGCCTGGGATGGGGCAGCCCAGGTTAGGGTTGAGGGGTTAGACCCTCTTTTTTGAGCAGGTAAGATGGCAGTTCAGGAAGATGCGGCCTTGTGAAGGGTTCAGGATGGTGAGCTTTTGGTAACATCATCAGAGGAGATAGCGGCCCCCGGGGTAACGCAGCCCAGGTTGGGGTAAATGTTTCGACCCTGTACCTTTGGGAGACCGCGGTTCAGGAATGTGCAGTCTGGGCAGCGGGTTGCCTGGCTGTGTCACGCAAGGCTTCATGGGGGTTAAGAGTGTTGCTCGTCAGGGTTTTGGTAGGTACAGCATTGCACACCAGCATGTAGCTGTCGAGGGGGACCCTGGGCTGCCAGGGTTCACCCTCGGCTTGGCTGCCAAACCTGCTCCCTAGCTCCTCCGCAGTTCCCCCAGCCCCCCCCAGTTTATCTCTAGGCAGGACTGCCTGGTACGCACTTACCCCCTCCAGTTCACTCTAGACCTGCCCACCTGGCTCCCCCTAGTCCCCTCTGCTCCCCCTGGCCCCCCCTAGGCCTGATTACCTACACTCCCCCTTGTCCCCTCTGCTCCCCCTGGCCCCCCCTAGGCCTGATTACCTACACTCCCCCTAGTCCCCTCTGCTCCCCCTGGCCCCCCCTAGGCCTGATTACCTACACTCCCCCTAGTCCCCTCTGCTCCCCCTGGCTCCCCCTAGGCCTGATTACCTACACTCCCCCTAGTCCCCTCTGCTCCCCCTGGCCCCCCCTAGGCCTGATTACCTACACTCCCCCTAGTCCCCTCTGCTCCCCCTGGCTCCCCCTAGGCCTGATTACCTACACTCCCCCTAGTCCCCTCTGCTCCCCCTGGCCCCCCCTAGGCCTGATTACCTACACTCCCCCTAGTCCCCTCTGCTCCCCCTGGCTCCCCCTAGGCCTGATTACCTACACTCCCCCTAAAAACAGGTCACCTCTCTTTCCAACCTTGTTGGTATGTTTCTGTGGTGCATGCAGCTGCACTGGTTTGCCAGCAAGTCGAACACGGTGACACTTCCGACGCAAAGGACTACCTAGGCTCCCCCCTAGAACAGGTCATCTCTCTGCCTGACCCCGTAGTACTCCTGCTGTGCTTGCAGCTGCCCTGGGTCCGCAAAATGTTGAGGATGTTCACACTGCCTGACCCCCCCTATCCCCCCCCCCGCTCCCCCTAGGCAGGACTACCTTGTGCCCTCTTATGCCAGATTACCTGCCTGGGCTCCCTCTAAATCGGGTCACCTCTCTATGTAAATCTGTGGGTGTGTGGAGCTGCCCTGGGTCGCCAGCAAGTTGAACTCGTTGACACTGACGACAATAAGGACTACCTGGGACCCTCTAAATCGGGTCCCTCTAAATCTGTGGGTGTGTTTCTGTGGTGCATGCAGCTGCCCTGGGTCGCCAGCAAGTTGAACACGTTGACACTGACAACAATAAGGACTGCCTGGGACCCTCTTAATCAGGTTGCCTCTCTTTCTAAGCCTGTGGGTTTTTTGGGGGGGTTGCCTTGGGTCGCCAGCAGGCTGACACCGACAATGATACAGACTACCTAGGCTCCCCCTAAATCACGTCGCCTTTCTTTCCAACCTTGTTGGTGTGTTTCTGTGGCGCTTGCAGCTGCCCTGGGTCCGCAGCAGGTTGAGGACGTGGACACCGACGACGATAAGGACCCCATCGATGCCTACGAGAGCTGGAAGCAGCGTGAGCTGAAGCGGATCAAGCGGGATAGGTGCGGCACTGCAGATAGATATGTGGATGTAGGAAATAAATCAAATAGTAATACAGAGGGTGTTCCTTGTTTTGTGTGTTGCACAAATAGTAATACAAAGGGTGTTCCTTGTTTTGTGTGTTGCTTTGATGGGGCAGACGAGGGGGCAGCAGGGATAGGATGTGGTGGGTGTGGCGACATGCGGCAACCCCTAGAGAGCCGGCCTGTTTTTGCGGAGATGACAAGAACGGTAGGCGAGTAGATATTTCTGGTTTGGGGCACTGTCCGGATCAGCCCCCTGTCCATACTTCTTGAATTGACCAGCAAATCTTGACTGTTTGTCTTGTCTGATGAGTGCTGCGGGTGCTTTGCTTGCATCAAAATGTTTCGTTGTGGACTTTTCTGGGGTTCAGGGTTTATGGGATCCTAAACCCGTATAATTTGCGCTGTGGGTGCTGCCTGGGTTTGAAGGCGACGGCACCCTGCACCCTAAAACATAGACCCTGCAACCCCAAAGCATAGACCCTGCAACCCCAAAGCATAGACCCTGCAAACCCAAAGCATAGACCCTGCAACCCCAAAGCATAGACCCTGCAACCCAGAGCATAGACCCTGCAACCCCAAAGCATAGACCCTGCAACCCAAAGCATAGACCCTGCAACCCCAAAGCATAGACCCTGCAACCCAAAGCATAGACCCTGCAACCCCAAAGCATAGACCCTGCAACCCCAAAGCATAGACCCTGCAACCCAAAGCATAGACCCTACAACCCCAAAGCATAGACCCTGCAACCCCAAAGCATAGACCCTGCAACCCCAAAGCATAGACCCTGCAACCCCAAAGCATTGACCCTGCAACCCCAAAGCATTGACCCTGCAACCCCAAAGCATAGACCCTGCAACCCAAAGCATGGACCCTGCAACCCCAAAGCATAGACCCTGCAACCCCAAAGCATAGACCCTGCACCCCAAAGCATTGACCCTGCACCCCAAAGCATAGACCCTGCAACCCCAAAGCATAGACCCTGCAACCCCAAAGCATAGACCCTGCACCCCAAAGCATAGACCCTGCAACCCTAAAACATAGACCCTGCAACCCCAAAGCATAGACCCTGCAACCCCAAAGCATAGACCCTGCAACCCCAAAGCATAGACCCTGCACCCCAAAGCATAGACCCTGCAACCCCAAAGCATAGACCCTGCAACCCCAAAGCATAGACCCTGCAACCCCAAAGCATAGACCCTGCAACCCCAAAGCATAGACCCTGCACCCCAAAGCATTGACCCTTAGGGTGCGCTTTGGTTACTGACTTGCTATTAAGGTGAAGGTACCCTACACCCCAAAACCCTAAACCCTAAACCCTAAGGGTGCACTGTGGGTACTATTTAGGTATTAAGGTCACCCTGCAGCCCAAATCATAGACCCTGAGGTTGCACTGTAGTTGCTCTCTCAGCGGTCCTGCTGCAGAGGTTTCCTCAACGAGTAAATGGGTTGTGGTCTTAGGTGCGGACATTCTGGGTGGGGGCATGCTCTCTGGGGAGAGTGCCCTCGGGTAATTTTAGATTTCAAATGCAACAAAGCGTAAAGCATAACGATGTTGTGGATTTTTAATTCCTTTTTTTTTATGAATGGGTTTTGCAGCAAGGATTGCCCCAAAATAGCCCTCCACTTCGTGGAGGGTAATCCCCCCTTCCAGCCCTCTCTGCCTACCTGACTGGACGATCCGTCCCCCCATACACCCTGGGGCTACTGCTGCTCCTGACTGGATGATCCCCCCCTCCGCCTGCTGCCGCACCTGACTGGAGTACCGCCCCCCCTCTGCCTGCCGCTACACCTGACTGGATTATCCCCTCCTTTGCCTGCTGCCGCACCTGACTGGATGATCCCCCCCTCTGCCTGCTGCCGCACCTGACTGGATTACCCCCCCTCTGCCTGTCGCTACACCTGACTGGATTATTCCCTCCTTTGCCTGCCTGCCGCACCTGACTGGATTAACCCCCCCTCTGCCTGTCGCTATACCTGTTTGGATGATCCCCCCCTCCGCCTGCTGCCGCACCTGACTGGACTACCCCCCTCTGCCTGCCGCTACACCTGACTGGATTACCCCCCCTCTGCCTGCCGCTACACCTGACTGGATTATTCCCTCCTTTGCCTGCCGCTACACCTGACTGGATTATTCCCTCCTTTGCCTGCCGCTACACCTGACTGGATTACCCCCCCTCTGCCTGCCGCTGCACCTGACCGGAGCACCCCCCTTTGGCTGCCGCTGTACAGGGAGGAGAAGGAGAAGCAGGAGAAGGAGATATCGGATCGGGAGCGCCTGCGCAGCATGACAGATGCAGAGCGGGAGGCATGGGACCGGGCAAACCCTAAGGTGGGTCCATCCTAATCCCTTAACCTCGCAGAATGAAAATTGTGTAATAGGAGGCATGAAATTTAGCAAACACGACCCTTAACCCTAAACCACGCAGCATGACAGATGTAGTGCAGGAGGCAGGGGTCTGGGCAAACCTTAAGGTGAGCCCATCATTAACCCTGAACCTTAAACGGCGCAGCATGACGGATGTAGTGCGGGAGGCAAGGGACCAGGGTGACTTCAATGCAGGGTTCCCTTAGCCTCTCAGCTTCAGAGGGATAAGCCTAACCTGGCTGCAGCCGTGGCCTGCCGCGGGTGGTACGGTACACAGCCGCACACACTAAAATGAACTCTGCCACGCTTTTTTGAGCTGCAGTCATTCACTGGCCCTGCTCTCCTCTTTTCCCTTTTACAGAACCAGGACGACGGCGAGAAGGCCAAGCTGCGCTTCATGCAGAAGTATTGGCACAAGGGCGCCTACTTCCAGGACAACGCGGACGACGAGCGCAGCACAGCCGGCGGCTACGAGATCTACCAGCGCGACTACTCGGGCCCGACGGGCGAAGACAAGTTTGACCGGGCGGCGCTGCCCAAGATCATGCAGGCGGGTTCATTTGTGCGCGACTGATTGGTTGTTTACCGGTAGAACAGAGGGGCCACTCGCTGGTATTTCTTTTTTCATGCTGTCATGTCATGTTGTGTGCTCAAACTGGGTTATGGGCACCTGCCTGTCCTGAGCATGGAGTGTGATCCTTCGCTGGACTCAAACAAAGTTTATAACAACAAAATAATCGCAGGTCAAGAACTTCGGACGGGCCGGCCGCACCAAGTACACTCACCTGGTGGAGGAGGACACGACGTATAACGCGCTGGTAATGGACGACCCGATGATCATGGTGAGAAGACAGGCCAAGACCTCAATTTATAACCCGCAATCTGAGAAACCCGCAATCTTCAACTCAAAAAGTCCTCAACTGTGGATGATCCAATGATCACGGTGCAAGGGGGCGGATTGGACTTTTTATTACCTGGATTTACGCGACCAGATGACAGTGCTGTGTGCCTGTCAATGACGTAACACGTCTGGGCCTTGCTCCCTAACAAGCTCGGCCGCGAGAGCGTCCAAATCTTAGGGTCTGGTTATGTGCCTGTGAAGGGGGCAGGGGGCTTGGAGCGGTGGTAGAGCAGATATCCGGGATCGAAAAACCGGAGGCTTCCTGGAGGACATGGTGAGGCAAGAGCTGCTTAGGCAGTGAGAGAATTAGACTAGGGCAAGCCTGCCTTGGAAATTGGCGTTGGTATGAATCTGGTGGCACCATGAGGGTCATGGTTTGGGATCAAACTCGCCAAACGATCCTCTCTCTCCCCAGGCCTAGAACGCGGGGTTCCATGCTCCTGCCCCCTCACATAGACGGGTGGCATGGCTGCACCATGGTTTTGGCTGTGCATGATAGCTGGAACTGAGCTTAGTCATTCCCTACCAGCCCCCAGCGGCCGAGCCTTCAACGGGGCTCAGCGGGTACGCACCGTTCTTAACCTGAGGGTCATGGTACATCACCGGGCATGGTGTGAGTGAGGGGAAAGTAACTCGTTTTCGCAGCTTCGCATCCCTAGCTCTATTATTTTCCGTTATGACAACTCCTGACACCTGCTGTCCCTGTTCCCTGCTGTTCAGAGCCTCAAGGACCATGCTCAGAAACGAGATCGGCCCGGTTCCAAGCCAGAGGACTTCAAGAAGCCCAAGAAATTCAAAATCTAGATGTGTAGGGGTGGCGCAATAATTATTTATTCAGTTCTCAGATGCACTGTTCTTTTAGGTGTACTGAAAAGGTTTTTCCAGTTTGTAATAGTTTTCTTCGGGTGAGAGTTGCTCATCTCCTGGCCTCCAGGAGCCCCTGCCCAGGGGCCAGAGGCACAAATCTGGTTTTGATATTCCTGCCTTCTTTTGTCTGGACATAACAAAGTATGTGAGGCTGGTCGCCCGACCCTAGAAAACCTGATACGCAAACACAGAAGGTTACGGGAACAGCCCTGGCGCACTTGTGGCCCTCGTTGACAGCTGAGAAAAGGCGAGCATGGACAGGAAAGGCACACGACCAACAAGCACGCACACGGAGACTAGCAGCCATAAGGTCCAAGTTGCCTAGAGGCCCTCACAACACGGAGCAAAACGGCAAACAGGACAGGCACAACATAAACCAGGGACGAAATCACAAAGGTGGAGAGAGGGGGAACAACGACCCAAAGTTTCAAAATGATGGCTCAACATATTGGAATGCCTCCCATGGACCAGCTCGCGCCTAGCGGCAGAGTTGGGAAGTTAACTTGTTCAGCAGGGATCAGGGGGGCTGAGAGACTATAACTAGAGAGATCCCTCCTGAGTATCGGGGCCTCTAGAAAAATGATACAAGACAGATGACACCCAGCCCCTAAGTGCAGGGTGGCTCAAGAGACAGAGAAGCAAGAAACCCCTCTCCTCAGAAGTATCGGTGCCCATGAAAAACGAGATATAAAGGGAGAGCAAGGCCCACGTGCAAATTACGGGGCAAGACAGGGAGGGGGGCAGCAGGGGTTGCACCTGGGGTGTGGTGGTGAGAGAACAGTCCCCCAAGCTGGTGGGAGGTTTTAGAAGTCGATAAAGTCCTGAAGAAAGCAGCAGAACCAGGCTATTGCTGTTTGGACTTGCGGAGCACCTGCTGCTTGGTCGCCTCATCCCGCCTGCTCGGCGCCGAACTCGCAGCCTGCGGCACCAACGCTCTTGTCGCCGCAGCCGTCCACATTGTTCATGAGTGTCTGCAGCGGGTCGGCTCCATTCCTGAAGGTCTTGCCTGGGAGGTGAGGGATTGGTGCGGGGGACACTTTTGAAGATCCTGGGATTTTTATTAGTCAATCACACTAAACCTCTGGGCCCTGCTAAAAAAGGGTTCGGCCGCGTGGGCGCCCAACTGTCCCGTTGGAAGAAAAGAAACTTAAGGCAAGAGGGAAAGATGGAGAAGAACACAAGGGAGTAAGAAATACCCCCCCAAAAAAGGAAAAGGCAGCCCAGGATTTTTAAAGTCTTGACTGTTTCTGTTCAGGTGTTTGTCTACGGTTTCATAATTTGTGCTTGAGCTCAGCCAGGGGGTGATGAGGCAGCATAGGCAGAGGACAAGGAGGCAAGTGGGCAGTAGCTATGCTTAAAATGCACATCAGAAGACACATTTTCCAGGAAGCCAGCCTCGCGGCAAGTTGCGCCAGCTGCGTATGGGTATAGGGCGCTGCCAAATGGGGCAACCAGAATGGCATCAGGGGTGGGCTAATCTCAAAGGCCTTAAGCTGCCCTGCATGTCTGGGTTTCCAGACCCTAAACCCCTAAATATCAGCCACGTTGATTCACAAACCCTGCTAAAACCCTGGTTAGACCCTGCTTGCTGCTGCTGGTCCTGCGCTCATGAGATAAACGACTAAGTTCAGTTTACACATTTTTGCCCATCTTCTTTGAAACTCCCCCAGTACATCCCTAAAAGTAAAGAAAGTTTTCATTCACTCCCTTTACTTTTCAGCCGTCAGCACTCTGTGTGCCACAGTTTGCAGATCCATAACCCTTCAGCCCCCCAAATTAATCAAATAGCAAGCCCTGCACGAACACTGCTGGCCACCGCTGCTCGTGCTGTTGCTTCAACCGCACAACAAATGCACAACTAAGGAAGAGAACTACACTCACCTAGGGGCGTGCGGGTTGAGGGAACAGCACAGATCGCAACTAATACTCGAAGGTGAGGTAGCGTCTTCACTCTCCTTCTGTACGACAGATGGAGAGTGAAGGCGCTGCCTCACCTTCTAGTCGCGAGCTCTCTGGCTTGAGCTTGTCGACCGACGCCGGGAAGAAGTGCGTCAGCGCCTGCATGATGCTGTGCACGAGCCTCACGATCCTCTGGTGCGCACGGTAGTTGTCCACCAGCCGGAACATGTTGGGCGCAGCGTGCGGCACTAGCAGGGCTGCCACTGCCGACCGGCAGCTGCCCCTTCCGCTGCTGCTGCTGGGGCCGTCACCCCTAGCACCGGCAGAAGCCGCAATTCTTGTTTGTAACTCTGCTGCTGCTGGCATGGTTTTGTTGCGGCTTTTTGCCGTGAGTGGTAGTGCTGCTGCTGTGTGCTCTGCAATCTCCGCCTGCTTGCTGGGCTCTTGACCCAGGAACTTGAGGGACCTGCAAGTCACGCCTGCAAGGCTGCAAGGGTAGGATTATTTTTGCGTGGGCTGTTGCTGCTGCAGCATCCAGCGATATGTGCATCATCCATTCGTTTGAAATGATGGCTTGCTTGATCCATAGAGACGCACCGCATTTATTTACGACGTTGGAAATTATAGATGTTTAATGAAATCAAGGTGCAACGGTAGCCATGTCCCATGCTTGGGCCAAGATGGGCACTTGATTTGCACTTGTTTGCGTACCGGTGTGTCTTCGTTTTTTTTAAATTCACTTTTTGAGCGGATTGAGGAGGGAGCCACACCTTCTTCCTCTCCACCTTGGTGGTTGTTGTCCCGCCGGTCGAAGACTCCTAGGGATCCTGCTTTTATTGGGGTGATGGAAGTGGGGCATTGGAACAGCTCACATGACCTGTGCATGGCGTACAAAATATGTCAGCATGCATGGCGGACACTTTGAAGCCCCTCCGGCTTGCCCTCAGTTTGGTCTCAGTTGGCCAAGCGGTAGCCCTTAAGCGGCCCCCCAATGTGGTCAGGCGCGCACTAAATAAATAGTCAATGACGTTCAGGTACGGTATGCGCCCTTTTAAAAACAGCTTGCCCACGTTAGCGCCCAGTTGTCTGGGTGAAAACTTGAGAGAAGACAGCAAGAAGGAAACGAAAGGAAAACGCCCCCTGAAAAAAGGGAAGGAAGTCCTAATACCCAGCCCCTCTACAGTCTAGCCCTGAACAAGTTGGACCACATGTTGTACAAGAGCTAGAGCATCTCACCCATTTTTGACCCAGTGCAACTGATGAAAGTCTGCGGCTCCGCCCCGGGGGCCCACTCCTGCAGTTTCTCCTGCACATATTGAAAGCAAGCATGTGGCACGTCCTCCACATGCTCGCTGTCTCCCCTTGTCCAGCATCGGCAACATGTCTCACTATCGGCAACGTGTCTCACTCTGCTGGCCGGTGCACCTCGCACTCGGTTGCTGTGCTGACCACGCCGAGCTGCAGCCTTAAAATGAATACCTGTAGTGACACTTCAACTTTCTCTAATCCTCTTGGTTGCTAGCCCGCCCGCGCCGAAGCGTCTACTTCAGATGGATGCTCCTAGGCAGATCGAGAGGGGGAGCTATGGATTCAAACCAGTCACAAATTCAATTATAAACAGTCCGATAAACCATGTTCATTTGGATCAGTTGCA
This sequence comes from Limnomonas spitsbergensis, assembly GCA_037349105.1. Taxonomy (NCBI): domain Eukaryota; kingdom Viridiplantae; phylum Chlorophyta; class Chlorophyceae; order Chlamydomonadales; genus Limnomonas; species Limnomonas spitsbergensis. Next base: position 3,447,785 of record JAYJMM010000038.1, read on the forward strand.
GCAGGTTGCGCTGCATGAGCCTATCTATGGCATGAGGCATGGCTTGAATTCATGCTACCGGCAGTCAAGATCAGGAGATCACCGTTCCGAACGCCTCAAGCGTCAATGTAAGGCCCGTGCTAGCTTACCGTGTTTGACATCCCTGAACTTCCTCCCTCCCAGTGAGATCTGACACATCCGTGTCGCATCATGTAAAACCCCAACATCGACTTCTGTGCCCTCGGCTTTTGAAAGCTTTCAGCTCTACCAACTTCACATTCTCAGCTGGTGCTTGTGAGCTGCATCATCAAATATTCCGCGCTGCTTTCAAATCTTTCAGTGACGCTGAGCCTACTGCTGCCCATGCACGATAACTTAATTCAGGTGATATAAGAAAGAAGGAAGCTTCTTCTGCAAAGGATATCGCTGGCTGCTAATGATGTCCAGCGGAAGGATCTGAAGTAATGATTCACGTCTAACCCGCACCGCTAAAACTCGCGAGCGTGAAACGGCCCTGGAATTAGTTGTGCGACACATGCCAGTGGCGTAACAAGGCATCTTGACATCTTGTAGAAAAGGTAAGAGTGCTGATATGGTACCTTCTCATCCGCAACACACCAGATAGTGCAGGGGCGATATCCGTAGATCAGTGATTGACCGGCACATCACCGCTGGGCCTAGGGGCGCCCCTATCTGCCCCAGCCCCCCCTCCAACTCACTCCCCTATCCGCGTTCCATGCCTCCTGCATCTATCATGCTGACTTGAACTGCTTGCTGTTTGGTGGCGACGCACCAACTCCGCTGTTCAGCAATCCCTTCTGTTGGAATGCATACCGGTACTTGCTCTGCTTGCTCATTGTACTCGGGCATACATGGTTCATGTCCCTGGGCAAAACATACGGTGCGCTTGTTCATAACAAATGAGCATGCACAATTTATTTACCTAGGCAATGGTTGTTTGGGAAGCATGACACTCGTTGGTGTCAAGACTTGCTTTTGACTTGTTTTCTTCAGCTGACTTCCTAAGGCGTGGCATCAGCCGTCTTCTTGAGTGAAGCCCAGTCGCGCCAGCAATATCGAGAAAAAGAGAACGACATGGATGGGTGAGTCTCTCAGTCATGATACAGGTCACTGACAACACTGGGGATCACGTTATCTCAGGACAGGCATTTCCTGATGTGCAGACTTTGAAAGATTAATATAGACTCGGGATAGAAATGCAGCTCGATAAGTTTGGACTGTGCGACCCCTGTTTCTTATTAGATCCTTTAAAGGCATGCATGCACCTTTCGATCCTCAGGATGCCAAAGCATGAATGCTGATGTGCACCTTGCAGGCAGCGATGGGATATCATGATATCGTACAGCACAGGTGACACCGGTCGCTATGGGGACGGCCTAGCCAACAAGTTGTGCAAGGCATTAGTGGACGAGGGCTGGTCCGTGTTCTTGGACGATGACGTCCTTCCGGTACGGTTTCTTAGGAGCATCTGGCTGTGTTCAGAGGTTTGGGTGTGCATCGCATTGACTCAGCCACCTCAGCGATTATATCCCCCCGGGCTAGGAGTCCATCGGTGATAGGCCACGCAACCGCCGCCAGGATTGGGTCCAAATCCTGACCAGCCAGCTGACACAGATCTTAGCAGCATGTGCGTGTTTGCTTGGGGCCTCCGGCCACAGCAGGCCAGGAGGTAGCTGGATTGTAGCTGGACTGTAGACCGAGCCACAAAAAGGAAGCTTGATTTGGCAACAGCTCTTATAAAAACGGCATGTTTTTGTGTTTGTAACAACTATCTCCTTCAGTTCTGCTCGATTTGCGTCAGGTTTGTGTATTTCATGCTTAATTCCTGTGTCGTCTTCCCCAAAAATGCAGAGTGAGGTTGACTGGATGCAAGTCTCGCAAGACGCCCTCAAGCATTGCGCAGTCTTCATTGCCATTTGCTCCAACCGCTACGGTGCTTCCAAATTCAATCAGGCCGAGTTCTCCCTGGCGCAAATGAGGGGGAAGGTGGGCACTGCTAGCTTAATGTATGCCTGTTTTGATAATGCACTGCATGACTGACCCTGTCGATTTCGGATGCACTTTGTTTCTAATCTTCAGGATCAATCCCCATCAATCTCCATAGTATTCCACTTTTATTGTTGTGTTCTCCTTAATGCCACAGATCACGATCCCAGTTTTTCACAGCGGCGTGTATCCTCCGCCGAGGCTAGAGACGTTGATGGCATCACTGCAATACATCCCCAAGAGTGGGGCATGCCGAGGAAGGGACTCCTGGTTTGATGAGGTGAGCTTGCCTCCTGGCTTGATGAGGTGAGCATGCCTCCTGGCTTGATGAGGTGAGCATGCCTTGATGTTTAGTTTGAATTGTAGGTGCAGTTATCCTTGCTGTCAATGTGCCGGCATGCTAGTGTGGCATGACAATTTGTATGGAATTGATGGCAATTATGGTTTTATCATCCGTGTGAGGTTGTCAGCGAACCTATGCGGAAGATCTGTTCTTTGTTTGATCGGAATGATCGCCGTAGGTGATAGGTGCTTGTTAAGGTTGCTCATCGATTTTTATAATGCTTGCATGATGCAGGTTCTGAGTCTCACATCAGCCATGCCGGAAGCCCTTGACCCTTGACCCTGCCTTACTTGTCTTCATCCCTTATAATCCCTTATATCCCTTATAGATGATGTCGGAGCTGAAAACCTTGTTGTCAAGCAGCAGCCCCTGGCCGATCGATAGAAGCAACCCGCCGGATGAGAGCACAAGCAACTCGTCCATAACAAAGGTGAGACAATCCAGGGTGCCTGCAACAGATAACGCGCTCGGAACTCGAGGGTTGCTATTATGATAGTGTCATTGGAACTGTGTTGCTATGTCAAAACAGTCAATCTAGGGTGCAAGGTGGTGAGCCTCTGTTCCCCAAACCCTATAACCGTATTGGATACCGCTGGCAAACAATCTCCACCATGGCAAGCAAGGGGGTACCTTCCCTTGGAATGGATCTTGCCCATGCTAATTTAAGCTTAACATGCTCACCGTACATCTGCCATGTGTGCGGTTTGGTACATGTACCAACTTGGCTGCCCGTGATCCTACATATTGTTGGGTATACTGAATATTCGGAACTTTGGTCACCTAAGCATTGTTACCCTCGGCATGAAGCATGAACCTACCAATGTGCACCAGGTCGCTATTAAGTCGCCTTCTGAATTCAAAAAGTTGGTGGCCAAGCTGTTCTCGTCCAGGCCTTCAGAGCAAGCGGATGCAGTGGAGGAGCTAGTGAGGCTGTCAGCAGTCCATGCTGTAAACCGGGTCAGGATTGCCGCTGCCAACGGTGCCATCACCCAGCTGGTTGTCTTGTTAAGCTCGAGCACACTGATAATGCAAGCGTTGGCAGCTGCGGCGCTAGGGAACATCGCGGATAGCGCAGTGTGCAAGGTCAAGATCGCCGCTGCTCATGGTGCCATTGCACAGTTGGTTGGCTTGTTAAGCTCGAGCTCAGTCGGAGTGCAAGAGATGGCAGCTATGGCGCTAAGGAACCTCGCAGGGAACACAGAGAACGCGGTAACGATTGCTGTGGCTCCTGGTGCCATAACACAGCTGGTCGTCTTGATAACATCGAGCTTGGTGGACGTTCAAAAGCATGCTTTGGGGTTGCTGTCCAAGCTCGCAATCAGCCCTGAGATTGATGCCAAGATCGCCGCTGCTCCTGGTGCCATCAGCCGGCTAGTCGTCTTGCTGGACTCAAGCTTCAGAGAAGTTCAAATCAACGCAACGATGTTGCTATCTAGATTTACTGCTATCGCAGAGCTTCAAGTCCAGATCGCCGCTGCTCCAGACGTCCTCAGCCAGCTGGTCATCTTCATGAGTTCATCGTCAGTGGCTGTTCAGGAGAGTGCAACGCTGCTGCTTAGGAACCTTACATTGAACCCGAAGAATGGCGTACATGTCGCTGGTGCTCCTGGTGTCATCAGCCAGCTGGTCCAATTGCTGAGTTCATGCTCTGTGAAGGTGCACGAGCATGCAGCGGGGGCGGTACAGAACCTCGCAGCTCATCCAAACAACCAGGTCCCGATTGGCGCTGCTCATGGTGCCATCACCCGGCTGGTTGTCTTGCTGTCCTCAAGCTCTGTGGTTGTGCAGCGGCATGCGATGGGGGCGCTTTGGAACCTCACACATCATAATCATGTGGAGAACACTCCCAAGCTTGCCGCTGCTCAGGGTGCCATCAAGCAGTTAGTTGTCTTGCTAAGTTCAAGTTGCGTGAAAGTGCAAGGGTATGCAGCAGGGTTGCTAGGGAACCTTGCAGCCAATAATGTGGCAAACAAGGCCGAGATTGGTGCTGCTCATGGGGCCCTCTCCCAGCTGGTCATCTTGCTCAGTTCAAGCTCGGTGCACGTGCAGTCGAATGCATTGGGGTTGCTAAGTCACCTTGCCACAGCAGATGAGATCAAGGTCAAGATTGCCGCTATCTCGGTGCCATCACTCAGCTGAAGAGGATGTCAAAAGTGATTGAGGTGAAACAGACGGCGACAAATCTTTTAAAGCAGTTGACGTAACTTATGTTGCTTGGGTGATGGTATGGGATTTTATGACAAAAGCATGCCCATGCTGGCTTGGCTCATCTCAGGCTGCATTCAAACCTACAGTCTATGTTTGTGCATAGCGACAGGTTGCCTGCGTCTTGGCAAGATTTCCTTCCTTGGAACGTTCTAGCGTTCCTTGTCATAGACTCGAGACATGCCAGGATCGTTCAACTTGGGTTCAAGACGGAATTGTGGTTGGCATGGCACAGTGTTTGTGCAAGCTTCTACCCCCCAAAACAGCAAATTGTAGGCCTGTCCAGTGTGGACATACTTGTTTCGGATTTCTTTGTTTTTCCTCGCCTATTATAATGGCGTTCTTTCCCCTTCTGGTTCTTGATAAGAGGATTTTTGCTTGGAGGTCTCTATTGCCTTGCGAAATGATGTGTGAAAAATGTCAAAATGATTTGCGCACAAGTACACATATTGACTTATAGCATCGATATGCTTGGCGGCCAATATGTTTCTTGTATGCCATGATTAAGCAGAATTCCCCCCTTTTTCCATTAGCTAGAGCCGCTTCAGTCTAATGAGTGACGTATATGACATGGCTGAACCAGTTGGCTGACTCCCTACCGTATTCCGAATTTACCATAATTCCACTCTTCATAAGTGTGGAATAAATCCGAATTGTAAACTGGCATATATGTGTTGGTGGTGGGCTCCACGTCCCTGGCGAAGGCAAGCATGTGCTCCTCCTTCTCTTCGTACATCATGAGGAAATGCACAGCCTGTGGTAGCTATTGTAGCATTACAGTGCCTGGATCATGTTGGATGATTAGACCAGCTAAAACATGCTACGTCTGATGCCTCTCCAAATCTGCCTCCAGCCTGGCCATACATGCGCCTTCTTGGTGCCCATGGACATTTGCGCACCTATTCAGAGTTTTCAAAATCTAGCAGAGGATCACATTTGATGCATGGGACATGTGCCCATGAACCGGTCTCAGCACTTAGTTCCGGTACGTCAGCGCATAAGATGAGCCCCAGGTATAAAACATGACGTGCGTGCAAAAGACTTGGGTTGAGACTTGAGCACCGCCTGTAAAATAGGAGGCAGAGCTGAGGTATAAATCTGCAAATTAATATACACCTCTAGGCTCAGCTAAAGAAAAGGTTCGGCCGTGGGCGCCCAACAGTTACCTAGGTCGAATGTTATGGCTATGTGGAACTCGAGTGAGTGTTACAAAGTCAGAGATACAGGGATATCTAAAACCTAAATTCCTGCTCGTCCTCACCTAATGATATATTTGTAGGGAAAACCGCTTGCCTCGGTGTTACCAGCGACCCTTACCTTGCACTGTTTACACATGAACATATAACCGCAGGGTACCATAGATGTGTCTTTAGTCATGGCCGCATGCGTTCTGTTTACCGTCCACCCCTTCAAAAATCCACACTGCACGCTGCCATCGTTCTTTGGAGGGATATTGCCGTGTGCATTCGCTCTCTTTGGCCACCTCTTTGACCGCTTATTCAAGTGAAGTGAGGGGGGATTGGTGAGAAAAAGTAGATGGTCTTGACAGCATTTTAATTGGACGTGAAGCTCCATGTGGCCCAATGCCGAAATCAGGCCGACCTTGCTAAACTTGGTTTGAAGCGCTGGATCGTCCAATTTGGATGGCTGCTGCTTACTTGATTATTTTGTATCATTACCTTCAACCAGGGAATCAACCCCTGCTTCAACTTATGGTTTGATGAAATTTCTGAGGTGGACTACCCCCCTTGGATTGGGTTCATCAGTTGTGTATGAAACAGAGACCCCAATTCAGACATGTCAGTACCGATCACATGGCGATTGCATGGGGTGGGGCGAGGTCCCCCATGGAAGGTATGGGCGGACCAGTGTAAGGACAATTGCATGAGCAATGGCAGGGGGGGTGCATGGGCAATGGATTGCATGGGGCTGGTCTCGAGGACAGAATAAGGGGCAACATGCGTAGGGTCTTTGTGCATGATGGGCTGAAGAAATATATAATTTCATCATGGAGTAGGTATCGTTAAGAAATTACACATTTTCATCTCGGGTTATTAGAAAGTACCGTTTAGGCGGAGAAATTAACAGTTACTCTCCAAGCCACATGGTAGCGGCAGGGGTCCTTGGGTAGTGGGGTCCCTTCATCCGCTTTTAAGAGAGCGACAGGAAGGCAGAGCTGGACATCAGACACGAGGAAAAAGGAAGAGGACAGAGCAAGGAAGTGGGCATTAGATGTTTGGGTGAACTAAGAATCATATTGAGAATTTTTTTTCATACGACAGCTGTACATTTATCCTCGTCAGCCAAAATCGGAAAATAACCAGATCAAGGGTTCCTAAGGTCAGATTCGTAGCATCAAAACATAACCTCTGCCAGGAACAAAGCATGCGTGATGAAACATGCGTGATGATGTCACCTTCCCACCCCTTGTATGCAGTTGGAGGTGCCATAAGTGATGAACGAGACACCTCTGGACCCTGCTAGAAAATAAGTGCCGAAAGTGCAGTGGACAAAATAAATGGAAGGCATGAAATATTCTAGATAAAAACAATCATCAAATAGATGCCGTACCATTGTTGCTCTCTGCGCTCCAGCCATCGCTTATGAGCACATGCAAAGGCGCCGCTGCCTGGGACTAGCATTTAAAATTGAAGGACTCTACCCCGAATAAAAGCTAAGTTCAGCAGACCCCCCCCAAAATTGCCACAGCTGAGCAGTGGCCCACGTGATGACCTGACAAACCCTTCTACCTCCTTCCACCTTGAGGTCCGAATCATCTGATACCACAGCAACACCTGGCTATCACCTATCACCTGGCTGTCACCTAGCTGGCAGCCTGGCACAGGGCACTTAGCTGGCACCTGTCACCTGGCTGGCACCTAGCTGGCAGCCTGGCACAGGGCACTTAGCTGGCACCTGTCACCTGGCTGGCACCTAGCTGGCAGCCTGGCACATGGCACTTAGCTGGCACCTGTCACCTGGCTGGCACCTAGCTGGCAGCCTGGCACAGGGCACTTAGCTGGCACCTGTCACCTGGCTGGCACCTAGCTGGCAGCCTGGCACAGGGCACTTAGCTGGCACCCGTCACCTGGCTGGCACCTAGCTGGCAGCCTGGCACATGGCACTTAGCTGGCACCTGTCACCTGGCTGGCACCTAGCTGGCAGCCTGGCACATGGCACTTAGCTGGCACCTATCACCTGGCTGTCACCTAGCTGGCAGCCTGGCACAGGGCACTTAGCTGGCACCTGTCACCTGGCTGTCACCTAGCTGGCAGCCTGGCACAGGGCACTTAGCTGGCACCTGTCACCTGGCTGTCACCTAGCTGGCAGCCAGGCACAGGGCACTTAGCTGGCACCAGTCACCTAGCTGACACCTATCTAGCTCACACCAGGCACGTACATGTCACCTGGCTGGCACCTATCACCTGGCTGTCACCTATCTGGCACCTGGCACAGGGCACTTAGCTGGCACCTGTCACCTGGCTGTCACCTAGCTGGCAGCCTGGCACAGGGCACTTAGCTGGCACCTGTCACCTGGCTGGCACCTAGCTGGCAGCCTGGCACAGGGCACTTAGCTGGCACCTGTCACCTGGCTGGCACCTAGCTGGCAGCCTGGCACAGGGCACTTAGCTGGCACCTGTCACCTGGCTGGCACCTAGCTGGCAGCTTGGCACAGGGCACTTAGCTGGCACCTGTCACCTGGCTGGCACCTAGCTGGCAGCCTGGCACAGGGCACTTAGCTGGCACCTGTCACCTGGCTGTCACCTAGCTGGCAGCCAGGCACAGGGCACTTAGCTGGCACCTGTCACCTGGCTGGCACCTAGCTGGCAGCCTGGCACAGGGCACTTAGCTGGCACCTGTCACCTGGCTGGCACCTAGCTGGCAGCCTGGCACAGGGCACTTAGCTGGCACCTGTCACCTGGCTGGCACCTAGCTGGCAGCCTGGCACAGGGCACTTAGCTGGCACCTGTCACCTGGCTGTCACCTAGCTGGCAGCCAGGCACAGGGCACTTAGCTGGCACCTGTCACCTGGCTGTCACCTAGCTGGCAGCCAGGCACAGGGCACTTAGCTGGCACCTGTCACCTGGCTGGCACCTAGCTGGCAGCCTGGCACAGGGCACTTAGCTGGCACCTGTCACATGGCTGGCACCTAGCTGGCAGCCTGGCACAGGGCACTTAGCTGGCACCTGTCACCTGGCTGGCACCTAGCTGGCAGCCTGGCACAGGGCACTTAGCTGGCACCTGTCACCTGGCTGGCACCTAGCTGGCAGTCTGGCACAGGGCACTTAGCTGGCACCTGTCACCTGGCTGGCACCTAGCTGGCAGCCTGGCACAGGGCACTTAGCTGGCACCTATCACCTGGCTGTCACCTATCTAGCTCACACCAGGCACGTACCTGTCACCTGGCTGGCACCTATCACCTGGCTGTCACCTATCTGGCACCTGGCACCTGGTTGGCACCTGGTTGGCACCTGGTTGGCACCTGGTTGGCACCTAGCTGGCACCTGGCACCTGGCTGACACCTAGCTGGCACTTGGCACGTAGATGGCACTTGGCACCTGGCACCTGGCTCTCTCTCCTTCTTATTTAATTACTGATTATTATTCCCACCGGAAGGTCTATCCTATTATTTTTACAGCGTCTTCGCTCAGACCTTCACGCATGCAACAGAGTTCACCATATGGAAGCCTGCCACCGCCCACGCCGCACTTTTTTTTTTTTTAAGCCCCATGGCCCCTATCTGATTGAGTTAAAGGTCAGTTTTCCCCCTGGGCAAGGCTCATCTTCATACACAGTCTGCCCTGAGGCAAACAGGTTAAAGGTCAAGAGTGTCTGCCAAGACGTCCCTCACTTGCAGAATCAGACTTCAGTAAGATGATTTGGGGCTCCAGGTCGAATTGTTTCTCTATTTGCCTCTCACAAGGACAAACGGACGTGAGGCGCTTGCCAGGCTAGCAGCAGCCTTCCTCAGCGGGACAAACGTCACTATTGCTGTCTGAGGCTGAGGATGGCTCTAGATCTCCAGAGTTCGTCTCCCTCGAGTGTCCACCCCCATCCACATCGGCCCTGCCACCCTGATTCGCACTGGGCCTGTCACCCTGATCCGTGCCAGGCCTGCCGCCCCGCTCCATACCGGGCCTGCTAGTCGGATCTGCATCGGGCCTGCAAGCTAGTGGTCTGCCACCTCCATTTGCATCGAGCCTGACATCTCGCTCCATACCAGGCCTGCCACCCTGCTCTGCATCGGGCTTGTTGCTTCGCGCCACATCAGGCCTGCCACCTTGCCTCGCATCGGGCCAGCCTCCCCGCTCCGCATCGGGCCTGCCTCCTCGCTCTGCATCGGGCCTGCTTCCTTGCCTCGCATCGGGCCAGCCTCCTCGTTCTGCATCGGGCCTGCCACCTTGCCTCGCATCAGGCCTGCCTCCCCGCTCCGCATCGGGCCTGCTTCCTCGCTCTGCATCGGGCCTGCCACCTTGCCTCGCATTGGGCCTGCCTCCCCGCTCTGCATCAGGCCTGCCTCCCCGCTCCGCGTCGGGCCTGCCTCCCCGCACCGCATCAGGCCTGCCTCCCCGCTCCGCATCGGGCCTGCCCCCTTGCTCTGCATCGGGCTTGCCACCTTGCCTCGCATCGGGTCTGCCTCCTCGCTCTGCATCAGGCCTGCCACCCCGCTCCGCATCAGGCCTGCCTCCTCGCTCTTCATCAGGCCTGCCTCCTCGCTCTGCATTGGGCCTGCCAGCTTGCCTCGCATTGGGCCTGCCTCCTTGCTCTGCATCAGGCCTGTCACCCCGCTCCGCATTGGGTCTGCGACCTCGCTCCTCTTCCGGCCTTCCCCCATGATCTGCACTGGGCCTGCCACCTCGCTCTGCATAGGGCCTGCCTCCTCGCTCTGCGTTGGGCCTGCCACCCTGATCTGCATCAGGCCTGCCACCTCGCTCTGTGTTGGGCCTGTCGCCCTGACCTGCACCGGGCCTGCCACCCTGATCAGCCCCGGGCCTGCCGTGCTGTTCTGGGTCAGGCTCGTCACTGCCGTCGCCCAAGACGGCTACAAGCATGTTCTCATCGTCCTTGAAGTAAAAGTAACGGCCGGAACGGATGTTGAAGTACCGCGACAGGTTGCCGAACCGTGTCAGAAGCTCCTGTGGCAGAAGCATCAGCGGGAGCAGCAGCAAAATGTCGTGAGAGGGGCGAACAGTTGCTAGGAGGGCATCAGGGTGGACATGTTGGGCGCCTAAGCTGAATCGGAGGAAAGGGAACATGAATAATGCAGAACGTTCCAGTGGGTGGTTGCCGCCGTTCATGCGGGCTGCATGCCGCCTGATCAGCCACTAGTAAGATCCCCACGAACGCATTCCAGCTCTGATGCTTCAGCCACAGCTCCTCAGAGGATCAAGACAGCTCAGCCACAGGGCAGTTGGCACTTTCCCACAAAAACATCCCAGCTCTCATGTCATGATTACAGTTTCTTAGAGAATGTCCCCCCCAGTGGAGCAACGGAGATCCGCCACAAGGCAGGTCCCAAACAAACATCCCAGCTCTCCTGCTTCATCCACAGCCCTTCTCCCAGAAGAGAAAGGGAAATAACTTATTTGGCACTTTCCCGCAATAGCATCCCATCTCCCATGCCTGTGCCACAGACCGATTCCCACAGAAAGCTGGCAGACTCACCCCCGGTACAGGGAAGCCCCTGCGACGAATATTCAACATAGTGCACCAGCGGTTGAACCCTTCGGCGTGCAGCCTAACCAGGTATCGGCCGAGTCGTTGGTCATAATCCTCGGCCATTAATGCCAGGCGACTGTCAAGGTCCGGGTGACAGTGAGGTCGAATCGACCCCCTACCACCACCGCCGCCGCCTCCGCCCGCTCCTGCCACTGAGCCAGCTCCAGCCACCGCACCCGCTCCAGCCACCAAGCCTGGTCCAGCCACCGAGCCCGGTCCAGCCACTGAGCCTGCTCCAGCCACCGAGCCCGGTCCAGCCACTGAGCCCGGTCCAGCCACTGAGCCCGCTCCAACCACTGAGCCCGCTCCAGCCACCGAGCTCGCTCCAGCCACTGAGCCCGCTCCAGCCACTGAGCCCGGTCCAGCCACTGAGCCCGCTCCAGCCACTGAGCCTGCTCCGAGCACTGCACCTGCTCCATACACCACACCTGCTCCAGGCACTGAATCCTGCTTCAGGCACTGCACCTGCTTCAGGCACTGCGCCTGCTCCAGCCACTGAGCCCGCTCCAGCCACCGCACCCGCTCCAGCCACCAAGCCTGGTCCAGCCACCGAGCCCGGTCCAGCCACTGAGCCTGCTCCAGCCACCGAGCCCGGTCCAGCCACTGAGCCCGGTCCAGCCACTGAGCCAGCTCCAACCACTGAGCCCGCTCCAGCCACTGAGCTTGCTCCAGCCACTGAGCCCGCTCCAGCCACTGAGCCCGCTCCAGCCACTGAGCCCGCTCCAGCCACTGAGCCCGGTCCAGCCACTGAGCCCGCTCCAGCCACTGAGCCTGCTCCGAGCACTGCACCTGCTCCATACACCGCACCTGCTCCAGGCACTGAATCCTGCTTCAGGCACTGCACCTGCTTCAGGCACTGCGCCTGCTCCAGCCACAGCATCCGCTCCAGCCACTGCGCTCGCTCCAGGCACCGCGCCTGCTCCAGCCACCGCATCCGCTCCAGCCACTGCACTCGCTCCAGGCACCGCGCCTGCTCCAGGCACTGCATCCGCTCCAGCCACTGCGCTCGCTCCAGGCACCGCACCTGCTCCAGCCACCGCATCCGCCCCAGCCACTGCGCTCGCTCCAGGCACCGCGCCTGCTCCAGCCAACACACCCGCTCCAGCCACCTCACCTGCTCCAGCCAGCACACCCGGCTGGGACTGTATTGCATGTGGCGGGGGCAGTGACAGTCGCCTCTTTTTGTGCGCTTCCGGCTGGGGCATTGGGGACGACGGCCGCTTGCCTAAGCCGATCTTGCTCGAGGCTGGGGCAGGCGGGAGCAAGCCCAGAACGTCCTTTTCGGGATTGCACGAGTAGAAGTTGCCTGCACGAGCCTTGTAATACTGCCTTGACCTTACAAAGATATTGAGCAGATCCTGAGGACGGAGATAGCAGCAGCAGCAGCAGCAGCAGCAGTAGCAGCAGCAGAGGCAGCAGCAGCAGCAGCAGAGGCAGCAGCAGCAGCAGCAGCAGCAGCAGCAGCAGCAGCAGCAGCAGCAGCAGCAGCAGCAGCAGCAGCAGCAGAGGCAGCAGCAGCAGCAGCAGCAGCAGCAGCAGCAGCAGCAGCAGCAGCAGCAGCAGCAGCAGCAGCAGCAGCAGCAGCAGCAGAGGCAGCAGCAGCAGCAGCAGCATCAGCAGAGGCAGCAGCAGCAGAGGCAGCAGCAGCAGCAGCAGCAGCAGCATCAGCAGAGGCAGCAGCAGCAGCAGCAGCAGCAGCAGAGGCAGCAGCAGCAGCAGCAGCATCAGCAGAGGCAGCAGCAGCAGCAGCAGCAGCAGCAGCAGAGGCAGTATCAGTGTATGAGGTGGGGGATGCAGGAGGGAGGGTATATATGACAGGGCATCAGACATGCCTCCCCAGTAGCTTCATATTAGGCCTCATTCAAGAAGAACGGTGGGATGAATACAACTGGAGCGTCAGACATTAGGTAGGGTTAAAAGGTTTTGAAGTAGCCTCCCAGCAGGTTCATGACCGGCCCCATTGAGGATCGCCAGGGTGAATTCCATCTGGCGCATTGGCGGCAGGGTTTAGGGTTTAGGGTTCAGGATAAGGGTTCAGGATCGCCAGGGCGCATTCCACTTGGCGCAGTGGCGGTAGGGTTTAGGGTCCAGATTTAGGGTTAAAGATCGCTAGGGTGCGTGCTACTTGGCGCAGTGACGACAGGGCAAAGACATGTTGAGCTGATTCACAGGCAGCAAAACACAGTGTGGGACGTTTCACACGTCGTGTTGAGAACAGAGAGGCTAGCTAGGGAAACGCTCTGTCTCACATCGGGAGGCAGCGGCGAATGGTCCCTGGCGGCAGAGGCGCTATACGCTCTAGAGAATCATCGGGATTGCTCGGGTGCCCAGAGGGACCGGAGGCACAATCCTGATGTTTCTCTAAAGCGTGAAGCGCACTTACCGTCAGGGACTCCCTAGGTTACACAACTCACCATGCAAACCACTCACCATGCAAACCAGAGTGCTGCAGAAAAGCATGGCGCCTCGCAAACATTGACTTTTCATTGTACCGCTGCATGGCTTCCAACCTACCAGCGACCCCCCTCCCCTCCTGACCTGCTTCCCTAGTTCACCGACATAAAAAAGCCGTATGCTCTCCTCCTCCTCCTCCCCTCTCTCACCATAGGCACCCCAAGAGACTCCACCCGTGCATCGAATCCAACAAACCACCCCCTCCATCTTCAGCACCCGCTGGCCAGCAGCGATTCTTTTCAACGGCCAAGACTGCTGCTGCCTCCTCAAATGGACCACCAATCTATATGCATATGCTCCAGCTAAGTCCTAGCTCCTGTACAAACTTATACGCCATCTGTGTGAGCTGCGGAAACAGGTATGGTCCCGTCGTATATATGGATCTCCACACACAGCCCTCTGGCTACTGTTGCTATGATAATCACCCTCCCCACCCCCGCCCCCCCCGACTCCTCTGACTACCTTAATGTGTACAAGCCTGTTGCACTCCCCCTCTCCCCTCTCACCTAGGGCACCCCCAGACCTTCCACCCAATACATCTCCAACATCTTAAACTCCTCCCTCCCAGTCTCCCTTCGCATCGCCTTCAGCCGGCGTCCTAGCTCCTGGTCATACTGATCCGCCATCGCCACCAGCCGCGGGGACAGGCATGGGCCAGTCGGTGACATTGAGGGTCCAGCTCCAGACACAGCCCTCTGGTTGCCGCTGTGGTAGTTTGCATCCTTGATGCCGGCCTCTGGCAAAGTATCGCACGACTGCGACGCCACTGGCAACTTCACGGCCACTGCTGCTCCTGCTGCCACTGCTGCTGCCGCTGTTGCTGCGTTTGCCTGGCTGCCCAAGCTCGAATCATTCAGCCCAGGGGGGGCACCTTGCAGCGCCCTTGGCTCTGTCTTGCAGTCCGCCCCGCGAGCCTGCAGCAGCCATGCCCAGTGAGCGGCCACCAGCATGGCATGCTGGTAAGGGTCCCATGCACACAGGCAGGCAATCACGGCGACCATGCGTTCGCCGCATGGTACCTGGCGGCTGATGACAGCGAGGATCCGCTCGTACAGCTTGACCTGTTTCGCCAGCGAAGATGGGGAGACCGGTGCACACTGCCCGCTCACTGCCGCCGCGGACTGCTCGCTTGCGCCACCGCATGGGCAGCACAGGCGGGTCAGCTCTTTCGCCAGTGGGACGGTCTCCTACAACGCGTGCTCCAAGCTGCAGGAGCGGGCGGCCACTTCGCCCCTGCAAATAGCGGTTGGTTTTTCAGAAGGGCTTAGGACTTGCTGAGTAGACGGGGTGAATACCCCACGGGTGGCCCCTTCTCATAGGGTCAGAAACGCGGTTCACATAAGTGTGTTTATATTAAGTTTAAACAAGATTGCATGGTGCACTCTGGCAGCGGCTCTAGATCATGTTCATGCCCAAGCCGTATTTCTATTTGTCAGAACCGCCATCGCCGAGATATACTTTCTTGTCAACTTCATGTCAGGGCGGCTCGATTCCCACCTGGTCCTTTGTCCAGCCCGCCCCCTGCAGGACAGCCAGTGCAGCTGGGCCGCCATGCGCGTGTAGTCCGCGTTGGGAAAGCTAGACAGCTTGGACGCCTTGGACACATCCCCTGCGTGCACCCACACCCTGTCCTCCAAGCGTAGGGTAACCCCTTTGGGCTCACATCTGCTGCTGCTGCCTGCTCCTGCTGCTGCTATGGGTAGCCAATCCCCGCTCCCCGCCACCTGAGCTGCGGTGTTAGGGCCAGCCTTCCACTCCACGCCCTTCACATGGCGCAGCAATGGGTACGCGCTCGGGTCCATGCCATGCGTGCCATGCGTGGGCTGGTCCACCACCGCCAGGAGGCCGCGGAATGCCTGCTGGCAGAGCTCGTCATGTCGGTCATTACTCCTGATGCTGTTTGAAGTGGAGGACCTGTGCAATTCCAGGGCTGCGTGCACCGAGAGCAGGGCCAGCAGCTGGCTCTGGCTCACATAAAGCAACGTGGCAGCATCCAGCAGGTCGCAGCGGTCCTGTCCGTCGTCATGTTCTGATCCGCTGACAGCCTGTGTCTGCTGAGGGGGGGAGGGGGCGATAAGAGGGGCAAGACTGATGAGCCTGCAGGCAGGGGGTCAGAAAAGTCCACACTGGGGTCCCCCTTGATCAATTGCCCATGCGCATGCGCCGAGGGCGGACATGTCCGTATGTGTTCATGCGAGTTCTTTCATGTAGAGTCTATAAACCTGCTTCTTGTTGTCGATACCGGCACGTTAGAACTTGCCATCAACGGCGACTGCGTCTGAAGAGCCAAGACAGCTGTTCCTGCTTAACAAATATCAAGCTGCATCGGCGTTATCTTTTATTTTCTTAACAGCAAGTGCGAGTCGCGTAAGCGGTAGGCCAAGACGCGTGCGAACGGAGAAACGACGTGATGGCAAATTAAAAAAATTCGGAGCTAGAGAAGGGGAGATCTGACCACCGGATCTGACTAAAATTGCGGATCCGATCTTGAAGTACTGCACGTCCAATCGTCCCGATATGTATGAGAGGGGTCGTCGCCTTTGTGACAGATCATCTAGGCCTGCTCATCTCACCGCACAAACCGCATCAGGCGATGGATCTTGCCTAATCTTGCATAGATGACGCTCCGGGTGGCCGGTGACGGGTATCGGGTAGGCAACTATTAGCTGCCCCGATGCCGGTTGAGATCGTGTGGCGGAATTCTGCATTGACGATCCTTCATCCTGAAATTCAAGAGGGGAGGGCGAAAGGTAGAAAAGAAAAGAAAAGAGAACGCCGATGCGACATGGAATTGGGGAAGTACGGCAGAGATGCCATATACCACAGCACTACGAATCGATCAGCAGCATGCAACGATTAGTGATAGAGAATAGCACAATCAAAAGCCACGCTCAACCCTGATAGCCACGAGCCCAAACTCCTCAACCATACAATCCTACCGTAGTATCACTTTCAGGCACCCCGTGGTTTGGCTCTGGATGCTGTGCTATCGAGTGCGGCACCGCTGCCTGATTTCCATTAAAGCCCTCAATACATACGGGGCATCGCGTCACCCCCTATTAAATCTGAGGGCAAAGCCGGGCATGTGCCCGCAACAGATCGCCCGGCGACCCCAATCGCCACTCTGTGCTAGCATCGCCCCTACCAGCGGCCTCCCTGTCCCCCCGGACTCGCCTGCAACCAGCACGGGTATGGTCCCCAGTATCGATTTGGACTGGAAGCCTACGCCCAGCCTCAGCCAGGACCTGCTCTGCATGGCAGCGGCCGCAGCAGCATGCGTGGCCCTCTACGTCGCATCGCCGCCCCCATCACTCAGCCTCATGTACGCCCTCGGGATCGGCGCCCTGTTCGCCTGCCTGCTCTTGGTCTTGCGGGCAGTTTTGGCTGAGCGCATGTACTCTGAGCGGCTGATGCCTGAGCAGAGCTTAGGTGATAAGATATCACGATTTGTAGCTCTGCAGGGCGTGACAGTGCACTACCGCGGGAGCTCTCCGACGCCTGCTCAAGGTCTGCATGGCTGGGAGGGACCAGGAAGCAGAGACAGTGCAAGCGGGAGGGGGGACACGGAGGGTGCCGGCAGCCCCGCCCCCTCACCAGTACCATCACAGCAGCAGGAGCTAGCGCCGTTTGCCATCCATTGCTTCCATGGCTTCGGCGCAAACTCCTTCAGCTTTGACGAGGTACTGAGCCCGCTGTCAAGCCGGATCCCACAGGGAAGTCTCGTAACTGCCCACGACCTGCCCGGTTTTGGCCTCACGTCGCGGCCCGTCAGCATGGATGCTTACCAGCTGTCGTTCAACGGCCGCCTCGGAGCCCTGGTGCAAGACCATGCACTCGGGCTGGACGCCGCTGCTGTTGCCACGGCTGAGGGCCCGTCAGACGCCGCAGCGCCTACTTCTTGTGGCAGAGACTTGGATGGACAGCAGGACGGCGGGCGGGCTAGCTCGGTCCTTAGCGGTGCCAGCAGCGCACTGGCAGTGGCCCTGCCGCCGAGAGTGCGCCGCGTGTTGATGGGACACAGCCTGGGCGGGATATCTGCCACAATGCAGGCGCTGGAGCGGAATGATGTCGAGGCGCTGGTGCTCGTTGCGCCTGCCATCCTCGCCTGGGGCGGCGGCGGCGGCAAAGGGGCGGCGGGCGGCGTCCTGGAGGAGGCGCCTTTCCTGGGTGGCAGCAGGCTGGGCCAGCAGGGCGCGGGCATGAGCAAGAGGTTCCGTGTAGTCGCTGCTGTACCCACAGCTGCTGTCGCGAAAGGAGCGGGGGGGTCTGAAGCGGCTGCGGGCTCCAAGACGGACAGCACCGCCCGTCCAGAGCCGCCAGCCTCCTCGTCACGCCCCTCCAGCCCTGGTGCTGCCTCGCCATTGCTGCAGAACAGGTCGCCTGCAGTGCTGGTGCAGCTGCTGCAGCGCGTGACGGCAACGCTGCGGGCCGCCGTGATGCTGTCGTTGCTTCTGGCGCTGCGCTTGTTGCGTCCCTTGACCGTGGTGCTGCTGAGGAGTCTAGTGCGCAGCAGAGACTTCTGGGTGCGAGGCCTCCAGTCCGCCTTCTACGACAAGAAATGTGTGACGGACAGGGTCAGTGATTGCAACCGGTGATGCTGACGGTAGAGGCAAGGAGGGGGGGAGGGGTTTACGGCGTTGGGAGTTTGTTTTGCGGTTCACCCACCCCCTCACCAACCCCTCATTCCCACCCTGACCCTCTCCTCGGCTGTACGAGGTACACCTGTCGTGGCCAAGCCTTTTTGAGCAGGTGGTTTGCTCCTAACCGCACCCATCGCTCCAACAGGTGGTCGACATGTACCGTATCCCTCAGCTGGTGCGCGGCTGGGAGATGGGCATGTGCCGGTTCCTGGAGTCCAGGCTGGCGCACGTGTCCTGCTCTGACCTGTGGCAGCCCTGGATGAGCAGCCCTGGGGCAGGTGAGCAGCAGCCATGGCTATGACCCTATGTCGCTTTGAAGAGGCCAGGTTCAGGGGGTTGCCAACGGCCTTCCATATGCCATCCGTGCATGTTGTCGTTGTGTAGAGGCCTAATAAATGACGATTTGATCTGCCTCCCCTCATAACTAACATTGTTTGTTTGGGGTAGAGGGATATATGAAGATACTAGTCCATGATTGTCGACGCCAGTTTCCAGTCAGAAATTGAGAGTTTGGTCGAAAGTTCATTAAGTCGATACATGTGGGAAGGAGAATTAAATCTGCGGTAAGGGTTAAGGGTATTGCTGACTCTCCAACATCGCCTCTCTGCGCTTCCCTTGCATGTGCAGAAGCCCCGGTGGATGCCACCCTCACCGCTCAGCTGGTCGCAGCCATCCGCAGCCGCCATCAAGTCTCCGCCGACCCAGCAGCGGACCGCAGGAGCAGCGGCTCAGTGCCCCCCTCCCCCACCGGGCTCTTCCCCGCGGACAGGGACGCCTCCGCTTTTGGGTCCCCATCTCCCGCGGCAAGCCGGGCGCTCCCGCTGCGTGTGCTCGTTGTTCACGGGCGGCAGGATGCACTGGTGCCCTGCTCCAACAGCGAGCGGCTGGCGAGGGCCATGCCGCCCGGCTGCGGGTGCGAGCTGTTGGTCATGGAGGGCTGCGGGCACATGCCGCATGAGGAGAGGCCTGAGGAATTTGCGGAGGTGGTGGCACAGTTCCTGGCTGGTGGGGCGGTTTAAAAGGGCCAGGGCCCAGATGTGTTTGATACGTTTGACTGTTATCACGGGACCTGTAATGGTATTTGAGGGTGCGCCCTGCTGGCGCCTAGTGCACTGAAAAAGTGCCGGATGACGTTTTCCCACTGGTCCCTGCTTTAAAGGCTCGTTGAGGAGAAGCGTGATATCAAATCCTGACCCACAGACGAACGTTCCTCTAGGCTTTCCAATCCAATTTATTTTCAAAGTTATGGCTGGAGTGCGGGAATGTGACGTCCAGGCAATCAGTTACGCGGAGGTTCTTTTGGACATCTGATTACATTTGAATATTTAGATACCGGTGTATATTGTGCTCCTGGAGGCCAGACATGTGCATCTCTCACATCTGAAGAAAGCTTACACAAAACGGGGATAGTCTTGTTAGTGCGCATGTAAAAGGAGAGTACAACCAGGGGTACCGTATGTCCACAATACTGTAGACGTCCTTTGCCTTCTCATCGTTTTATGTTAATTGGCTAGCGCGGAATAACACGCGGTTTTTCTATTAATCAATTCAGGGTCCCGCGGCTAAACTTAATTACTAAAATCTCATAATTTCGACTGTGAGTACCGATACCATACATAGTCCCCTCACTTTCCCGCGACGGTACCAGTATTCTTCTGGTCATGCTCTGTGCGTTCCAACCTTCCCCTGCAGCTGTTATGCCTACTCTCGCTAGTTTCCGTTACAGAGGCTTCGCGGATTAACATTTAGCTTTTCATGGCCCATACGACTCAATAAAAACTATTTTTCGGCTCGCGGTGAACAAGAAACTATTAATTGCCCCATGCGAAGGCAAAGAACGTGTACGGTATGATTCTTCATGCAGCATATAGCTTATTCCCACTTCCCTGCACTGTTCTTCTTTCTTCAAGTCCTTTGCCCAGCTCTGACCTTCCCTTGCTCTCGAAAAAGCGGATGAGGAGCCCCCGCTACCCAGGGACCCTACTTCATTTCAGCACGGCCCGAGGTCAATGACACTACACCTTTGGGCCCTACTAAAAAAGGCTCGACCGCGTGGGCGCCCAACTGTCCAGTTGGAAGAAAGGAAGGGGGAAGAGGGAAAGAAGGAGAAGGACACAAAGGAGAGAGAAATACCCCCCCAAAGGAAGTCTCAGCCCGAACTATTCTTGCCCCCGTCAAGCCTATTCCCCAAGAAAGTAAAAAAAAAAAACTCAATCAACAAAGTGTACGAATTTCTCAACAAAAGTTAGAGCCTCCCACCCACCTGCCCCAGGACAACTCTGGAAAGTCTGTGGCGCCCTCCGGGGGGCCTGCCCAACCTCTCTCCTTTGCCTCTCCTTCACGCTAGGGCACTGGAAGCAGACATGCAACGCATCTTCCACATGCTCGCCATCTCCCCTTGCCCAACACCGTTGGCAGCACCGTCCGTCACGCTGCTAATCGCTGCGCCGTCCTCGAGTGTCAGCCGTGCTGATGGCGCCGTGCCGCAGCCTTAAGTTCACGCACGCAAGCGCACTTCCTTTGACTGGTGTGGCCCCTGGCCTTCGCCAGCACGGCGCCCCCGCCGTAGACTGAAACCAGGTGCGGTAGGCGGCCGCAGACCTGTGTTCAGTGGCAAGATCTCTGGGGTCCCCTTTGCCAGCTGCACTCAGCTGCGCCCGCTCGTATGCTGCATCAACTAGCGCTAACACCTCTGGGACAGGTAGCGCATGGCCCCGAGGTGTCACGTGATTAGCCCAGTGACCCCTGCCACTGCTGCGTGGTTTGGAGTGCAACTATTAATCCCTCTCTCTGGAACGGTTCTAATAACAGTAATGCAAAATTGTACCTTCTTAACGGCACATACTCCATGATGACATGTCAGAGAATAACAACCCACTATGCGCCAAACCTATACGGTACGCATGGGGCAGCTGATGTTGTCCACAAGTTCCTCGCCCAGCCCCATGCCACCGCCCCATGCAATCCTTTGCCCATGCACCCCCCTTGCCATCGCCCATGCAATTGTCCTTATACTGGTCCACCGATATCGTCCATGAAAACCTCGCCCCCATCCCATGCATTTGCCATGTGATTGGTACTGCCAGGTTTAAATCGGGTTATCCGTTTCATACACGACTAATGAACCCAATCCCTGTTAACGAACATTTCATCAAACTACTACCGGTAGTTGAAGATATTGGTACGCAAAATCCTCAACTAAGCGGATTTGATGGGTGGCGTGCACCAGTGGCGTGTGCGCACAACGGATAACAATGACGCGTTCAACAATTGAATTTGGCAGGCTCAATACCTTGACATGCATGACACCTCGAAATGCACGATGACTCGCACGCCTGCTCCCACGCCTCGATGTTGCCGTGCACCCTAAAGAGCGCTGGAACATGAGGGTTCCAATCCAAACCACCAGGATTTAAAAATAACATCCAGGGATCGTAGCATTTCCTTGGGGCTCGTTTCTTTTGGTTGAAAGCAGCCCAGCGATTTTTTGCGATAGCGCATCGCGAATGTTTGAAAATAAAAGAAAAGTGAACGCCGATGCGGCGTGGAGTTTGGGGAGTACAGGCTGACGAGACGCCCAAGCCCCGGTCTGTATACCCTTGGGAAGGGAGATGAGACTAGGGCGGGTCAGTAAGAACAAGGGGGACACTAAACGACAATAGGTGGGACTGTTTTCAAGATAACGTCGAATACGTTGGATGGAATATGCAGACTGGACAGTGTGAAAGGAAAGTTGCTTTACTAGGAGAGTAGGGATATGGAGAGGTGGAATGCCAAGAACAGGAAAAATGTGCATGATGTCTTTGTAGAAAATACCAGAGCATCCGATGATGACTAAATGAACGAAGGGATGCAGGAAGAGGGGGTCAGCAGGAGGGGGTGATGTAGGAGGTGGAAGAGGTTGTGGAGGAGTGGTTGGAAGTGGTGTCAAGGTAAGTATAGAGAGGGTCCATGATGATGCAGCCGCATGTTTGTCATGTGTACGGCAGTACCAATGGGTGGGTGGCTGAAATCGACTCGCAGCGCAAAGCCTACATTCACCATGCGACAGCACAGCGTCTTCACCCGACGTTGAGTAATTTTGGAATGCATTGTCGATACGCTAATCATGTCACACTTGCAGCGGAAGACTACATAGCAAGCCAGGTCGGTGCCTGACAAAGTGACAATTCGCCACTCGTCAGTCTTCAGACCAGTTGCACATATTTTTATTACTTTTTGTATACACACTTTTGCAGCGTCACCTGAAGGTGACCCCTAAAATGTGCTCTCGACGGGCTGACTAATACTCCCAGTACCCCATCCCAGTGTCACTGAGATTACACTGCTTGGACACTTTTTCCATCTCTAAAATATGCGCGTCCCCCCGACAGGAATTTCGGTACGAACATCAAATGTGGATTTGTGAACTGGCGGTAGTGGTCGAACAGCCGTTCAGCTGAGTAGCTCAAGACACTGTCCGGCCTTTTCTTTCTTTACCTGACACGTCTGCCTGTTGAAGAATAGTCTTTACGAACCACAGCGACTCGAGGTTTCATTGCACCGCGGCTCATCTGCTTCACATCTCGACCGGTCGCGGCAGAACCGGAGCGAACTCGCAATAGCAGCTGTTCTTATTTCGTGAATTTCACGCTGTAACGCATTGAAATTCTGCAGGTCAGTCATCAGAGCCGTACTAGACAAGCTCCAGGCAGCTTGGCAGTAACAGATGGTTGTAGCTCCATGTAGATCATAGTGCCTTTTCATTTCTGATGTGGTTGACGCCTACGAGGCTTGCAAACCACAAGCTCGTTTCTTTTCCCTGATCCTTATGCTAGCAATGCCTACTTCCATGCCCAACTTTTCGTTAACCAGCCAGTGGGCACTAAAATCCTGCACGCCTGACACATCAACATGGGGGACCCGCATAGTAGCACATTCCGGTTTAATCTGTGATGTGTCATTCTACTTTGGTTGAATAATCCGGCTCAGCCTGTGCTGTATCGTGCTGTCTCGTGCTACCTAGGAGACCAGCACTGCATCTTGTCCTGCCCTGAAGAATCTACCCTCGCCGCTCGCTCCCTGCACTGTGCTGACTGAAGTGCGCACTGAACTACCTTTGGGCGGCTGATGGGTGGCTACCGCTGGGGCATTTTGGACCAAACCCTGACCAGCCACCAGCCAGTAGTCTAAGCAGCAGCAGGTCTTGAATCACCAAGCCCACACGAACGCATGCCTTAATGCAGCTGACCTGTAGCTTAAGTGCCTTAAAATGGAGAAAGACCCGCCCATGCACGTCCTACTCTCACTTGCTGTCACTTAACTTGCAGGCCTGCCTTAATTGAACCTCCGGAACATCCCTCAGGGTTCCGGCTGGGTGATAGCCTCAGCTTGAGTGCCCTCCACAACAGCAGCAGCAGCCTGCAACCAGATCTCGACTGGGGGACAGCCTCAGCTTAGAAGTGCCCACCGCAGCAGCAGCCTACAACCAAATCTTGACTGGGACACAGTCTCAGCTATGGAGAGCCCATAGCAGCAGCAGCCGGTGTCCAGGTCTCGACGGGTGACAGCTTCAGCTGATTACTGCCCACAGCAGACAAAAAACCACCTCGGCCAACCTACCTTAGAGAGCAAGGCAGCTGCAGCACTCCATAACCACCAGCCAACTTTGAGGGAAAGCTATCTGCAGCGTACCACGGCCACCTGACGATTAAAGCACACACCACTACCGCATGGCACCTGCATCTGGGATACGGACAGCCATGCAAATTGCCATGTGGGCCGCCATGCTACTGCTGGTGCTGATGCCGATGCCGCACTTTCCTGCCTTTGCCCATGCATCACACACCTTTGATGACCAGCCTACCGGTGGAACCAGCCTTGAGCTCCACTGGCAAACCGTAGCAGCATCAGCAACAGCGGCAGCAGCTACAGCAACAGCAGCAGCAGCAACAGCAACAGCAACAGCAACAGCAGCATCAGCAATATCAGCAGCAGTGACAGCAGTAGTAGACACCGCTGCCGTCATAGAAGCAACAGTAGCAGCAGCTGCACCAGGACGAGATGTGTCTGCAAGACCAGCCCCCACTGTTGGCATTGACATCGATGCCCGCGTGCGTCGTCAGTGGCGGGAGCTCACTACCATCTGCCCCAACCGCAAGTACACCTCCTGCAACGGCATCGACCATTCTAATTGGACGGACGCGTCCCGCACAGCCTTCTCCGCGCTCGCGTTTGCGGGCCTGGGAGCGTGGAGCACCTTCAAGATCCACACTTTTAACAGCAGGGGCCAGCAGCGCAGGCGAGGGGGGGACAGCTGGTTCCTGCTCTTGAGGGACTATGGGCAGCAGAGGAGGCTGCCCGTGCGGATCTTTGATGATGGGGATGGTTCGTACACGGGGGCGGTGTTCTTCCTGCACCCCGGCACGTACACCTTGTGGGGGAGGCTTTGGTACAGGTGAGCGACCCTGTTAATTTTGCGGGCGCAGAAAAAGGCACTTCAAGCACCCAGGCATTAACATCTTTTGGTAGAGGTTGTGGTAGAGGTGAGCGAGCAAGTTGAGTTCACATTTTCCCCCCCAAAAAGGGATATCATGATCTGGGTTGGCTTTATTCAGGTATGTTTTGAACCTGGGGCGGGGTTGAACGCATCTCTGAGTCCACTTCCAGCACCCAGGCATCTGCACCTTGTAAGGGAAGCTGTGGCACAGGTGAGCGAGCCTATTGAGATCACATTTGTGGAAGCAAGAAAAGGATTTTCAGGGTCAAGGATTAGGGGGGAGTGGCTCAGGGTCCAGGATCCTAAACCCTAAACCCTAAACCCCAAACTAGTAATGAATTGTGGGGGCGGCTGTGGTTCTGGTAGAGGAGCCTTGGGAGCTCATACGCTCAAAACAAATCAAAGGAAAGTTCAGAGGAGTTTAAGGTGCCGGTATAACCCTTAACCCTTTTATCCTTACACCCCCATCCCTGCTGTCTCCTTCAACACCCTGCATGCCTCCTCTGCAGTGAATGCCATGGCTTGCAGGAGCCAGTTCAAGATCTGGAATACTACATACAAAAGCTCGTCAAGAAAGACCATTGTTACATCGGTGCATGGATCCGCCGGGTGTCTCTGTTTGAGATCCGGACGCCGGGATCAGATCTGGGATCGGAGCCGGCAACATGCATGAAGGCTGGGTGCAAGTCAGCAGTGCTGCCGCTCGCAGTCAGCGGTAGCCCGGGGCACGCCTGGCGCACGGAAACGTACATGACTCGCCAGAACAACACGTACACGGCGGCGCCGTGTTGCAAGAGCCGTCTGGTTCTGCCTGTGCCGACGAAGCGCCTGCTGCTGTACGGTGACTCCACCGTCAAGAATAGCTGGGAGATGCTGATGTACTTCGCGCGGCGGCCTTGCAATGTCACCTGGGTCCCGCGCATGCTGCACGAGCTGTTCGACCCCGGCATGTGCCCCCCGCTGCTGACGTCAGCACAGATGGATCCGGTGTTCGAGGCGGTGACGCAGCGGTGCACGGCGGGCGCACCATGGACCAGCGTGCCGATCGGTGCCAACTCCATCGAAATCACGCAGTACATTGGGCACGCCATGCTGGTGGGAGGGGCAGGGTCATTCATACCACGCAGCTGGGATTGATGGGCGTTGTGTTCAGATCGACTCGGTGTTCGATACGTTGATGGGGTCAACCCGCAGTGGTTGCACCATGGTCCAGCGTGCGTGCCGATCGGCGCTAATACTGTATTTGTCTGGCACATTGAGCAGGCCATGCTCGCGACAGGGGGGGTAGGGTGTAGGTCTTACCTTCGACTCAAAAGCTTAAACCCTAGGCCTTGCCTTGCCACGAACCTGGTTTTTAAGGGTTTATGTTTTTTGTTAAGACCCATGATTATAAACTCATGCTGGCATGACGGGCCTTGTAATGCGTCACAGCAGAGTTTAGGACGAAACCCAAAGCCTACAACCATACACCTATACTGGTAACCTACGAGGCTGTTGCCTAGGCTAGGTATAATCGTGACGTCCGGCCACAATTTTCGAAGCCTATTTTGTTTTGTCATGGATTCCCAGGCAGGAGTCCCCCATGCACCTGCTGGCACCTGGCATCCTGTGAACTAACAAGATCAGGGTTTAGGGTTAAGGGTCCTAAAACCCTAAACCCTAAAACATTCGATAATTAAAAATACCAAATTATTAAATTGCAGACCTTGATAGGAATCACATGCCCGGCTGCATGCCATGCCCGGCCCACTGCCAGTCCCGTACATCAAGGTATAACCGATTTGATAACCACCCCGCAGTTCAACATGTGGGAATTCGAATACAATGACACGTATGCCCGGCTGCACAACCCGCCCATCCCGCTTCCGGTACCGCAAGAGTTCACCGTAGTGTACCTGGATGGCTGGGGCCCACGCATTTACGAGCATGTCATGCCCATTTTGGCCGATGCCCGGGCCGGCGACGTGCTCATCTTCAACACTGGAGCGCACTACGCACGCACCAACATGTTCAAGGTGCAGTCAGGGGTTATAGCGACTGGCACTGCTAATTTAGGGTGCTTCGGCTACAGTTCAGATACAAAGGTACGACAACAGACACTCTTTATTACTCTGAGGAGGCTCCGGCTGCAGTTCAAATACGGTACTTCCAGAAAATATGCATGAAATATGATGCTATTTTTCAGGTACATCTACCCGGTGTCTGTCTACTCCCAGGGTCTTTCGGCAACAGGTCAGAAACATCTAAAAATATATGAAGGGTACATATCGCATGCCTCTGCCAAAATGGGCTTACTTAATCCACGCACCTTATAGCTCAGCTATTAATTTGTGCATGAATATGACACCGGTACATCTTTTCAGGTACATTTATATATATTTAATCCGAGGGTGCAGTCGGCTACAGTTCAGATACGTCATGGCCTGCATCTGGGGGGGTAGGGGGTCAGCAAGCCCTTCTGCTTGGGCTGTTGCCCGGTCAAGGTTTGGCCCTCATTGGCCCAGTGGCGGCCGCCCAGCAGCCTTTCCAAAGGTATTGGTCCGGTGCGGAATGCACTTTGTTCTTTTGACCCAACAGCTTTTGCCTGGAATTTTGTGCACTGATTAAGGTTTAGGGTTTATAAAACTTAAACCCTCACCCTTAACCCCAAAGTCGTCCTGGAATATTGTGCACTGATTGAGGGTTGAAGGTTGAGGGTTGAGGGTTGAGGATTGAAGGTTGAGGGTTTATAAACCTTAAACCCTCACCCTCAACCCCCACATTGTCCTGGAAGGCACAAGGACCACATCCGGTAAATTGTGTGTAGCTGTGTAGCTATGTAAGCTATGTAAGCTTTGTAGCTCGTTTCGAAACGGAAAATACTCCGCTTAATAACACTCCCTTTCGGAAGAAAAAATACTCGGCTTAATAACCTTTTCAAAACGGAAAATACTCCGCTTTATAAATTCCTTTCGAAAGAAAAAATACTCGGCTTACAAGTACTCGGCTTAAAAACCTTTTTGATAGGGAAATACACTGCTTAAAAAACGTTTCGAATGTTTTAGTAATTCGGATCAAAGTTGTGTTCCTCAGCGTGTGTTTGACGTGTCTGTGTTATCATCAACGGCCATGGTGCTTAACCCTGAACCCTGAAACCTGAACCCGAACCCCGAACTCTTGCACACCACATCTGTGTCCAGCTTCAATGATGGTATGGGCCTGCACTATCGCTGCAGTTGCTTCTCCCCCCCTTCCTTCTCACGCTGGCAGGACTCGCTGGTGACCGGATGTCGCCCATATGTCGCTCATTTGTAGCTGATTCATACTTGAGCAGCCTGTAAATAGTAATAGTGATTTGTTCCTTCTTACGTTTGCATGACTTGGTGGTGACCGAATGTAGCTAGTTTGTAGCTGATTTGTACCTGCTGCACACTGGCATTAGCACCGATTCATCTCTCCTCACGATTGCATGACTTGGTGGTGACTGAATGTAGCTTAACTCTAGCTGATTTGTACATGCTGCACCCTGGACTTACCACAAACACCCCCCACCCCCCCCCCTCATGCTGGCAGGACCCTGATTCCTGGCCTCCTCATGCTGGCAGGACCCTGATTCCTGGCCTCCTCATGCTGGCAGGACCCTGATTCCTGGCCTCCTCATGCTGGCAGGACCCTGGCATTAACAATGATCCCCCCCCCCCTCATGCTGGCAGGACCCTGGCATTAAACAATGATCCCCCCCCCCCCTCATGCTGGCAGGACCCTGGCATTAACAATGATCCCCCCCCCCCCTCATGCTGGCAGGACTACGTGATCTTGATGGATCAGGTTGCAGCTGGCTGCAAGCGCCTCATTGAGAAAACCGGAGCGACCTTAGTGTGGAGATCATCCTTTGTCATGAAGGTGTGATTTGGGGTATGTAGGATTGGGGCTTGGTGTGAAAATCATCCTTTGTCACGATGGTGTGATTCAGGGTATGAAGGGTTGGGGCTTGGTGTGGAGGTTGTCCTTTGTCATGAAGGTGTGATTCAGGGTATGAAGGATTGGGGCTTGGTGTGGAGATCATCCTTTGTCATGAAGGTGCGATTAGGGGTATGAAGGGTTGGGGCTTGGTGTGGTGGTTGTCCTTGATCTCAAAGATGCAGCTTAGGGTTCAGGGTATGGGTTCAGTGCGGTGCTCATCCTAGGGTTCCTTTTGTTGTCTACAATTTCAACCTCAGCAGGTCGCCCAGCGGCCGTCACAGGCCCAATTAGGACCAAACTTGGACCGGTCTAAGACTGGTGGCCAAAGTAGCAAGGCTGGCCACGAATGGGGTCTCCGGCCAGTGGCTGGATTGTAGCTGACATGTAGCTGAGGAATGAAAAATAAGCCCTGATTCATCCTCTACGCGAGATTTAGTCGAAAATCAAGAGTTATTGTGGACAGTTTGCCATGAGGGCAGCATAAAAATAAATCGATTTTTGATGTCCTTGAGGGAATGAAGGCAAATCAAATATACGGTACATTATCCAGGCAGATGGGTGGCCACCTTCTTCAGGCTGATGGGCCAAACCTTGACGATTTTACAGTTGGCTGCCCAAGCAAACAAAGTAGCATGAAAAATGTTTTAAATATAACAAAAAACGCTTTAAAACAATTAAGCTACCGTTAAACGTCTAAAGGTCCGTGCACCCCTAAAAAAAGAATTTATTTCTTTGTCACAAAGCCAAAAATAATTAAAAAACCTGTTCATTCATTTCAATGCCGCTCAGGAGTTGTAACAGGTAACTGGCCGACTCTGCGCTCAGATTACGTTGGAATCCTGAGTTCAACTGCGCGTACCTCTGATTTTTAAATAAATATTAGCGCGCACCATGTCCGCGCACTCCAATAATTAATTAATTATGAGCCAAGTCTAGGAGATTCTACGGTACAGTTCATGCTGCTGCATCAGGCTCCACCCGTAGCCGAGGGCCGTGATCAGTGCTTTGCCAATTACGGTCCTTACTGAGGCTGAATTACGTAGCTGGTTTTCAGTCACCGTAATTTCAAGGCAAATTCAGCTACTTTTACCAGTAAGGGACCGTAATGACCAACACGATTCCTGAATTATGGTGCAATGGCACAGTACTCATTGGAGTCCATGATTGAGCTGAAACCGGTGGCACTGGCCGTGATGCACCTGATCCATCGCCGGAG
This sequence comes from Limnomonas spitsbergensis, assembly GCA_037349105.1. Taxonomy (NCBI): domain Eukaryota; kingdom Viridiplantae; phylum Chlorophyta; class Chlorophyceae; order Chlamydomonadales; genus Limnomonas; species Limnomonas spitsbergensis. Next base: position 3,477,769 of record JAYJMM010000038.1, read on the forward strand.
CACCCTGAAATAAACACAGGTCTCGAGGGCTGTTCCTCAAATCCTCACTCGTCCTTTCGTCCTAAGCCCACATCTCCCTCTTACAGCCCTCATACTTTTCCAACAGGGGCATGTTCTCCGTGACACCAAGCATCAGGGTTTGGAGCACTAGACCCCTCACCCCCGGCTGTTGGCCGTGACAATGCTGAATTGTGGCTACAGCACCCTTTGACTGCTGTTCTGTCCTCTTCCTCTCTTCCTGTGTCTCATATCTCGATCTCACAGCACTCATAGTTTTCCAACATGGACACATCAGTGGTACCAAGGATCAGGGCCTGCAGCCCTGGGTCTGCGGCCGTGATGTTGCTGAAATGTGGCTGAAATGTGGCTGACGCACCCTGAAATGTAACCTGGCTGAGTGCTGTCCTGTCCTTGTCCTCCCACCCTCTGGTCCATATGTCAATGACGTTACTCCTCTGGGCCCTGCTCAAAAAGGCTCGGCCGCTTGGGCGCCTAACCCACTTCTGGCCCATATGTGATATACCCCTCTTTCGGCCCTCATAGCCTTCTGATAGGAGCCCCTCTTCCGCAGCACCCAGCATAAAAAATAGTCACATGCAGGTGCCGCCAAGTTCTTATCCTCATCCACTTTTACCCCTTAGCTTAACTCCCCACCGCGACCTTCCGACAGGTACACGTGTTCCGCGGCACCCTGCATGAAAATATATAGATCACGCAGGTGCCGCTGTGGGCTCTTTCAGTCCCCGTCCTCCTAGTCTACTTCCCCCTAGCTGATCTCCCTCCTCGCCTTCCTGACAGGATCACGTTTTCCGTGGCACCGAGCATGCCAAACAGTCACATGTAGGTGCCGTTTCATCCCCTAGCTTATCTCCCGTCCATGTCCCTACCCGACAGGAACACGTCTTCCGCGGCACCAAGCACGCCGATGGCTATGTCGCTCCCGCTCACTTCAACACCGACGCGCGGCGCGTGCTGTTCGACTCGTATGCCGAGCACGTCCTGGCGCTCGTGGGTGTGCACATCTGGGACGTGTTCGGTATTTGCGCCATGGGGGACAACGGTCCCCACGACATGGTGCACACAGACGGCCCCACCACATGGGCGCAAAACCTAGACATGATGGATCTGTTTGCTTGTCCATTACCGGTTTGAAACGGTGTACGGTTTAGAGTTCAGGGTTGAGATCCCTACACCAGTGTGAACATGTCTGTGAACATTGCACACAGACGGCGCCACCATTGCGCCACCACATGGGTGCAAAACTTAGGCATGATGGATGTGTAGGCTGGTCCATTGTGACGCAATTCAGGATTCATGGTTTAGTTACCCTAAAGCGTACTTATATGATTGACGCTGAATGGGAGACATGGCATTAGCGTAGTGACGGCCAAGGCCGGTTTGAGAAGGGTATGTCTCGTTTTTATAGGACCCATCTCTTACTGTCAGGTTTGGTCTCTTGTGCGTCAGGTCTTGTCTCTCGTGCTTTTTGGTCCTGCTGTCTATCGGATTTATTCCGGCCTTTGCTAATATAGATGCTGCAGCTCTTTTGTTTGGGAGCCTGAATGGTGAGAATCAATCGTTACCAGATTTACAAAAAGGGGAGACACGAGATTGTTGCTCACATGCTTAAGCAATGTCACTTGTCTTCATGTGAAGTGAAGCTTCCACTTTAAAAAACTAGCACGGCGTGCGAACATCCCATTTAATTTCCTGTTATAGCCATGGTTGTTTTTGTGAGTTTCGGAATTAATTTTGGGTACCAGAAGCAGCGAGGTCTGACGGGGTTCTTGGTGAAGAGCGCGCCGCATGCGCCGAAATTTTCCCGATCCTAATAATTGATTTCGTCGATTTTCGTTACCGCGCTACTGGACTTCTTTCGAGCAACACCTTCTCGTGTCACGGCCCACGACGTATGGGTGCACCGCAGGTATGGGTGGCTTGTAATGCTTTTGTTTCGGATCCCACTTAGATTCTGGTACTTAAAGAAGCCAGGCTCACTCCTGGCATTCTTTCGTTCACAATAGTACTCGCATCGATTTCCTGAATCAGCTTCGGTTTTGAACTTAATTGAGGGGCCTGGCATTAAAACTGTGTGAACGTCGTTCAGTGTTTCTATGAGGTTGTTAAGAACAGCTCTTAGCGCTTTCTAGGTTTCGGCAGCCATAACCGCTGATCGAGGGGTGGTGGTCACAAATCTCACGCGTGATTGATTCATTTGCGTTCCATGAGGCATGAGCTATGAACAACTAAAATCGTAATCACTCATTGGCTTATGTACGGGATGAGTGTAGGCGACTTGAGTATTGACAAAAACAACTCGCAAAATGATGTGAAAGCATTGCTGACATGCGGTTAGAAAACTCCCTCCATTCCGCTCTGGACATGCAAGTAACAGGGGGCAGTCGTCCATGCAAGCGATTGGGTGCATGTTTCACATCACAGGTCTGTCGGAGAGCCGCGCGAGCAACTCAAGCTTTTAAAATCCCTTAATAAAACCATCTTGAAATATATTCTGTATTACAAGCCTGGGGATGGGTCCGACCCCCTAGGTGACACGGGCCTTGTCCACGCCCCTTTCTCATCATAAAGTGCGTTTACAACTATTGAGCTAAGATCGCTCGTCGTCATCAACCAGCACACTCTCTTCCGAGAGCGCAGTTGCCCTCCCTTGAGGCCCAGCCGACCCGGCCGCATCGCCACGTTGCATGTCCGACTCCTTGAGCGCCTCATTGAAGGCTGCCAACAACGGGTGGTTGGGGAGGACCTGGTGGAAGGCAGGGGTAATGGGGGCGCAACGGGCGGTTGGGGAGGGCCTCGTTGTGGCAACGGGTGGTTGGTGGGCAGGCAACGGGTGGTTGGGCAGGCAATGGGTGGTTGGGGACGACCTGATGGGCAGAGAGGCGAGTGCTGGAGTGAATGACATAACACCTTCGGGCCATACTCAAAAGGCTCGGCCGCGAGGGCACCTGACTGTCTGGTCGGGAGGTAAACAAACTTAAGGCAAGGAGAAAGGATAGGAACAGTAAAAAAACGGAGAAGGAAATACCAAATCCCCCAAAGGAAAGGAAGTCTGAAGAATCCCAGCCCGTCCAGATCCTAGCCCTCAACAAAGAAAAAATAAGCAGGAGTCTCACTAGAGAAACCCGGAGAGAGGTGAATGCTGGAGTGAATGACGGAATGTGTGTTATAAAATGCAAATGCTGGGAGAGGGAGTGTCGCATGTCCAACGGGTTGAGCACCCGTGGCAAGGTGGCCAACAACAATGGTGGCTTGAAATTAAACCCTGACAGACAGGAAAATGTTTTGTGAGCCATCGCTGGAATGGATAAGGTCACATGAGAGTGCTGGAGTGAATGTGAATGCTCACAGTCATGCTGATGTCAATGCTTGGAGTCATGCTGAAGTGAGAGTGGTGCTGTTTAAAGTGGCATGGCCAGGAGGGCAGGGTGTCGCAACCAAGCCCGACCTATCTTAAACATATAAAAAGTAAACAATTTAAACTAACATGCCAGTATCTTGATAATTTCTGGCATAGTTAAATATTGAATGAACTAAGGTAGAGGTGTAGTCTAAAACCTTCCGTGTGAACCGAAGGCAACGAAGCCTATATGAAAACCACTTGTACAACACCAACATCATCCACTTTCGTGTGATTGATACAAACGTGGCGACATTGAAACTTAGATCCGACCTAGATCTATCCTATATCTGCCCTAGAACCGACCCATACCTTATCCGCCTCGAGCTTCAACAACGCCCAAATGGTCTTTGCCAGCCAGTCGCGGTCGGATGCGACACGCTCCCACTTGTTCCACGTCACCTCCATGCACGCCTGACGAGGGAACAGGCGTGAGAAGGGAAGGGGGGGAAGATGTGAGGGGGAGAAGGTGGGGACGATGTGAGGCGGTGAAGGTGGGGAAGATGTGAAGGGGGGAAGGAGGGGAAGATGTGAGAGGGGGAAGGTGGGGAAGATGTGAGGGGAGGAAGGTGAGGAAGATGTGAGGGGGGAAGGCGAGGAAGATGTGAGGGGGGGAAAGGGGGGAAGATGTGAGGGGGGGAAGGTGGGGAAGATGTGAGGAGGAGAGGTGGGGAAGATGTGAGGGGGGGGGGGGGGGGGGGGCATGTGCAGGCTTGAGAGGGGAAGGGGGGGAAGGGGGGGGGGGGGGGGGGGGGGGGGGGGGGGGGGGGGGGCATGTGCAGGTGTGAGAGAAGAAGAGGGGGGGGGGGATAGGCGTGAGAGGGGAAGGTGGGGTAGAGGTGGGGGGGGGACATGTTCAGGCGCAGGAACAGGCGTGAGAGGGGAAGGGGGGGATAGTGTGAGAGGGGGGATATGTGCGAGCGTGGGAACAGGCGTGAGAGGGGAAGGGGGGGAAGATGTGAGGGGGGGAAGCATGTGCAGGCGCAGGAACAAGCGTGAGAGGGGAAGGGGTGGAAGACGTGAGGGGGGAAAGCATGTGCAGGCGCGGTAGTGGGGGATGTGCAGGCATGTATGGGGGGCACGTAACGTGTTGTATAAGCGACAAGGTTGAAGGTTCCAAACACACCTCCCCACAAAGAAACTTGATGAAGCTGCCGGTATTCAGCTTCAAAACCAGGGGCTCAAAACCAGGGGCTCAAACCCATCGTATGTGGTGTCATAGTCCCCCCTCCCCCAATTCGTACCGAGATGAAGTCGGGCGACGTATTGTGACCCACGGTTGCCAGGGACCACATCAGCTCACTCATGTATGCGGGTCCAAAGTCCGGAAGGTAGGTGACCGAGGCATCCTCGATGGATCGGAAGAGTTCTGCACGGGACGCCACAGGGGTGAGGGTTTAAGGAGTTTGGGTTTATAACTGGGTTTGTAGGTTATGGTTTAGGGTTAAGGGGTAACGGCTCACTCATGTGCCCTGGGCCGAATTTGGGGAGGTAGGCGACCGATGTAACCTCCATAGATTGGAAGAGTTAGGTATAGGGTTAGGCTGGAGGGAAGGGGGGGGGGCTTCAGGGTATGGTTGTGGAAAGGGAGGCAAATGTGAGGTGATGAGGGGGGCGTGGCAGGGGGAGGTAGCGGCGGCGAAGTGCTTAGGGGGAGGGGAGGCGGGCGATGTGTGGGGGGCTGCCGATGAAGCATCGGCGTAATAACTGTATCTAGGGGCTCTTCAGCTGCAATTCAGATACAAATCGAGGTGAAAGTTTGGTCGCAATCCGATCCACGGTAATTTGCCGTGGATTTAATCACCACGGGCTGGCCAGGGACCTAACCTGAACCGTGGTTTAGCCCAGCGGCTTCCCGCAAAGGCAGTGGTCTGCTTCCTCGCCGAAAAGGATTATGTCAGTCATGCTGAGCCAACATCAGTGATTCTGATATACACTTCGGCGGTGGGTCTGTTCTATATCAGACGTCGGCTTTCAACTGTGTTGATTTAGTTTAGGAGCCAGGCTTGCTGCAACAGGGCCCCTGCATCAGCAGGACGCCGTGGTGTGGCTGAATAGTGGCTGAAGCATGCTGACACAAACAGTGAGAAGTAAGAACTGTGTGTGGTGTCCAATCCCTCCACCCTTCCATGACATCCTACCGTGTCATTGCAATTGTGGATGAATCACTCTCGAGGGTACACTCAGGATTCTTCCGGCTACAGAATTATAGGCCGATAGGCTTTACCAATGGATATGGTGATTGTAGTGGGTCATAAACAAACAGGGTACATCAAGCCGCAGCATCAAGCCGCAGCATCAAGCCGCAGCATCAAGCCGCAGCATCAAGCCGCAGCATCAAGCCGCAGCATCAAGCCGCAGCATCAAGGTTGCTTATCCAGACCTGCGACCAACCATAGGTGGCTTCCTTAACCCATGTCTCAGGGTGACTTCTTTATTAGTGCAATGTATCTACCGTACTTATCAAGCCGGCATCGGAAACTGCAGGGCAGGGAACCGGAGGCGCAGAAACGGCCATGCTGGAAACGGCCAGGGCAAAAATGTAAAACAATATGCCGGCAGAGCAGGGAAAGACAACCGATCAGCAATTAAGCTGAAACCGAAAAGACCCATGCACTCACTTTCGTTGTAGTGACCAGCAGATGCAAAGCCGAAGGCGAGGTCCACGAGGCTCGTCTTGCCGAACAGTTGAATTCCCGCGATGGCCCTAGCGCAACCGCAAGGCAAGAGATGGGGCCGCAAGGTTTAGGCTGCAGGATCCAGGTTCAGGGTTTAGGCTGCAGGATCCAGGTGAAGGGTTAGGCAGTAGGATCCAGGTTAAGGATTAAGGCTGTAGTATCCAAGTTAAGGGTTTAGGCAGCAGGATCCAGGTTAAGGGTTTAGGCTGTAGGATCCAGGTTAAGGGTTTAGGCTGTAGGATCCAGGTTAATGGTTTAGGCTGTAGGATCCAGGTTAAGGGTTAGGCAGCAGGATCCAGGTTATGGGTTTAGGCTGTAAGATCCAGGTTAAGGGTTTAGGCTGTAGGATCCAGGTTATGGGTTTAGGCTGTGGGATCCAGGTTGGGGTTTGGGCTGTCGGATCCAGGTTAGGGTTTGGGCTGTAGGATCCAGGTTAGAGTTTCGGCTGTAGGATCTAGGTTTCAGATTCAGATTCAAACTACCGGCTTGACATTTGAGATTTAGGTTTCAGGCCTCTCAGATTTCAGATTCATCTATCAAATCCAGGTACCAGACTCAGGAACCCTAAAGCCAGATTCAGGTATCAGATGAGGGAACAGAGTCCATAAATCCAGATATGCAGGTACACCTGCTTTCATGCCTCACAGGTGTCCACATTCCAAGGGGCGCTGACAGGCGACGAGTGGGACCGTAAAAATGTGTCAAGCAACTGCAAAAAATAACTCCATGCGCCGCATCCGATATTTCATAACACAAAAGGCGGGGGAGGATGACTGGCGGCGCGTGAAAACTTCACTCATGCCTTCATAGCATACTTCAGCATGCAATTGCACACCTCAACCCCTGGGGCAGATACTGGGAGGACCTTTCTTGTTCGGGAGGGTTTGGGTTCAGGAGGGTTCGGGGCTCGGGAGGGAGGGTTTGGGTTCGGGAGGGTGGGAGCTCGGAAGGGAGGGTTTGGGTTCGGGAGGGTCCCAAACAAATGAGACCATCACCGTCCCCCCCACCATTACCAACACACACACACTCTTCTTTGCAAAAGAATACAGAGCCTACGGCTAGGGGGCAGCCACGACTAGGCCGATGAGGACCAGATCTTGTTCAGTCTGCAGTCAGCAGCCCACGCAGCAGAACATGCCGCGCTAGGCCCCCCTGGCCATAGGCCGTGTTGTGCCAAAGAATCGCCTTCCCTCAGGTATGTTTTGGAATTTATGTAAAGCTTCCCTCGAGCCAGAACAGGGACAGAAACTCTAGATTTTGACTGACGTTCACACGGCAAATATTCAAATTTGAATGCACCCCTCAACCCCAAACAACGTAAATACGAGGGAAGGCAATTCGAATCCACCGTAAGTGTCGAATGGTAGCAGAAGCACAACCTAAATCGAAGCACCAAGTAACAAAGCACTAAGCAGCAATCACTGCTCTGTCCTCCCACCTTTCAGCAATCAGCCTGAAGATGCGCTCGTCCTTGTGGCCTCGGTCGGCAAAGGCCCAGGCGAGGTCTGCAAGATTCTGCGGGATGTACAAGGGTGTCCGCGTCGCGGTACGGGTCACGTGCGTCCCGTCCCGCAGCTACAGCAGGCAAGGAGGTGTGAGTGTGTGGGGGGAGGGATTCGTCAGAAGCTCATCCCAGACTAAGTCCAAGCAAAAGGGAACGTTGGTACCATGTTAAGATTCTGCGGGATGTACAAGGGTGCAGGCGTCGCGGTACAGGTCATGTGCGTCCCGTCCCGCAGCTACAACAGGCAAACATGTGTGGAATGTGGGGCGGGGGGGGCTCGTCAGTAGCATGTTCAGATATTGTGGGATGTAAAAGGGTACCGGCATCGCGGTACATGTTGTACATGTGCCTTGTCCCGCAGCTGCAGCAGCAGGTGAGGGGAAAAGGGGGGGGTGGGGGGCTCATCATTAGCAGGTTGAATTATGTGGGATGTACAAGAGGTCAGGCGACGCGGTACAGGTTGCGCGTGTCTCATCCTGCAGCTGGCAGATGCCAGGAGAAAAGGGGATCATAGGGGGATTGTAGGGGATGGTCAGTAGCCGATGCAAGGGGGTGTATCAGGAGAAAGGGGGTAGGGGATCGTCAGTCGCAGATGCAGGGGGGCACGGGGGGGGGGGGCAGTGTTTATTTTCCCTTCTACGAGGCCACCGTTGGCAGGCTATCCCGCGGCCGTCAAAGGCCTGAGTGGGACCAAACATGAGCCGGCTTCAGGTCTGCAGCCCAAGCAGCATGGCTGGCCACACCTATGGCCTCTGGACGCAGGCCGGAGTGTAGCTGACCTTAAGCTGAGTCCCGAAAAATTAAACGCCGCGGGGGGGGAGCGCACGAGCAGCGTTCCCATCCCCAAGCAGCGTGAGGAAGGTACCAAGCCTCCCTATATAACTTAATATTTGGCAGGCTAAGGGTTTAGGGATGAGGGTTTAGGGGTGAGGGTTTAGGGTCAATTCAAAATATGTGGTGAAGGCTTGCACCAAGTGGGCGGAGAATGTGAAGCGGGAGAGCGGGGGAGAGAGAGAGAGGGCAGGAAAGCAGCAGAGCGGGACGGCAGGAAAGCGGGGGAGCGGCAGTGCTGTGCAATTGCGCCGTAATTCAGAAATTGTGCAAGCAATAATGGTCCCTGAATTGGACCTGAAATTTCGGGGACAGAAACTCAGCTACGCAATTCAGCTACCGTTAAGACCATAATCGGCACAACCCTGAAGAGCGGGCCTTCCACCTTTCCGAGAAGTAGCATAGCAGCACGACAGAGACCTTCCCACCACCGCTGCAGCATGACAAGGAGCAACAGCACCACATCACTCCTAAAAGCTATGGAGCAAGCAACACCTTCACCACATAGCCTCCAAATAAAAACAAACTCCTTGCCACAGGCCATCACTCTTTTGTGTCTGTAGGGATTGCGCTGTGAACCTATACCACACGCCCACCGGCGTCACAGCCCACAGTCCCTCACTCCCAACGTTGTTATCTCACAACCACACCGGCACCCACACCTGCATCTCACATTCACACCCCCACCTGCATCTCTCTCCCCACACTCCCACACCTGCGTCTTACGTCCACACCCCGCACCCACACCTGAACGTCACACCTACAGACCAACCTGCATCTCACGCCCCAAAGACTTGTACCAACACCTGTATCTCACACTTGCTTCCACACCCACACGCCCACCTACGACGAAGTCCACAGCCCCACACCTATGCCTGGATTTCACACCCACACCTGGCCCTCACACCCACATGCCCACCTGCGTCTAGTTTAGGGTTTAAGGTTTGAAACCCTAAACCCACCCCCAAAGATTCGTACCCGCCATGGCAGCCTCCACCATCTGCCTCTCACACTCTGCATCCACCGCAGCGTTCACAACTTTACCACACATACCCATACATCTGTTGCTGCTGCAGCATCTACATCCTGATCTAGATCCTATTCACACTCCCTACCGACTGAAATGACCACGGCCCAGGCCACGGCCGAGGACAGGGACAACGCCGAGGAAGAAAACCTAGGCATGGGCAAGACCGCGGAGGAAAGAAAGAAAGAAAACTACGCCCCCTAGGGGCGTGCGGGTTAAGGGAACAGCGCAGCTCGGGGCCGAAGCCATCCGCACCATTACCATCACCGCGGAGGAGGTGTTCTAGACTCACAAAACCTGGTACATGCCTTGTCCAAGAGTTCTACCACCGGGTCTAGTGGCATATCGTTTCTCCCACCATGACATCCTCCATCATTTGCTTGCCGTCTGCAGAGCTGTACCGCCGCACGGGCCTGCCGTCCCCGTCGCTGTACAATTCAGAGCCAGGCATGCTGGTACGGTCGACCAGGCGTCCCTCGGGGTCCTGTCAGGAGTGGGAGGGAGAGGCCAGGTGAAGATCGCTAGATTCAGGATTTGATTTGCGGGGGGAGGATAGCTAGATCCAGGATCCGAGTCCAGTCGAGGATTGCTAGATCTGGGATCTTATGTGCAGTCGAACAGGCATACCTCAGGATCCTGTCAGTAGTGGGGGGAGAGGCCAGCTGAAGATCTCACTAGATCCAGGATTTGACTTGCGGGGGGAGGATAGCTAGATCCAGGATCTGAGTCCAGTCCAGGATTGCTAGATCCGGGATCTTATGTGCAGTCCACCAGGCCTCCCTCAGGATCCCGTGTGGAGGGGGAGGGGGAGGCCAGTTGATGATTGCTAGATCCAGGATCTGATTTGTGGGCGGAGGACAGCTAAATTCAGGATCTGAGTCCAGTCGAGGATCATTAGATCCGGGAATTGTTAGATCCAGGATCTTCTGTGCGGTGGGCCAGGCGTCCCTCAGCGTCCTGAGCGGAGGGGGATGGGGAGGGAGAGGATCGCGAGCTGAGGAACACTAGATCCAGGATCTGATTTGCGGGCGGAGGATAGCTGGATCCAGGATCTGTATCCACTCCAGGATCTCTAGATCCGAGATCTTGTGTGCCATAGGCCAGACGTCCATCAGGATCCAGCGTGGAGGGAAGGGGGGGGGAGAGGATCGCCAGTTGAGGAACCCTAGATCCAGGACATGCAAAGATTTTGTGTTCAATTTTTTCAGTCCAACAGAGCATCACATTTGATGCATGTGACATGTCCCGTGAAGGATCCAAACATAAAAAATAAAAAACCCGTTCGTATCTTGTAAACGGGCGGAGGGGTAGGGATGTAGGAGATACATTTCCAGATCGTCTGGATCGAGCTCAGGATTGCATGTAGATCCAGGATCTGAGCCCATACGCAGATCACTAGATCCAGGACCCAAGCCACCTGAGCATCACATCGATCCAGGCCCGGGAAACACATTGAGGATGAAGGGTTGGGGCCTTTAGAGAGTATGCAGTAACAAACCACTTTGTAGCATCCCTCAGCCCTTCATTCCCCTTCAATTTCTGCCCTGCCCTCAATTCCAGCCCTCCCCCGATTTCCAGGTAACCATTCCCCCCGATAAACCTCGAGATCCTTAAACCCTAACCCTTGAAGCCCTGACCTCTTAATCCTCTGTCCCTTTCCGCTTTGACCCAGACTCCCTTCCCTCCCTGCCCCTATGACCCAGACTCCCTTCCCTCCCTGCCCCTATGACCCAGACTCCCTTCCCTCCCTGCCCCTATGACCCAGACTCCCTTCCCTCCCTGCCCCAATGACCCAGACTCCCTTCCCTCCCTGCCCCTATGACCCAGACTCCCTTCCCTCCCTTTCCGCTTTGACCCAGACTCCCTTCCCTCCCTGCCCCTATGACCCAGACTCCCTTCCCTCCCTGCCCCTATGACCCAGACTCCCTTCCCTCCCTTTCCGCTTTGACCCAGACTCCCTTCCCTCCCTGCCCCTATGACCCAAACTCCCTTCCCTCCCTGCCCCTATGACCCAAACTCCCTTCCCTCCCTGCCCCCTATGACCCAAACTCCCTTCCCTCCCTGCCCCTATGACCCAGACTCCCTTCCCTCCCTGCCCCTATGACCCAGACTCCCTTCCCTCCCTGCCCCTATGACCCAGACTCCCTTCCCTCCCTGCCCCTATGACCCAGACTCCCTTCCCTCCCTGCCCCTATGACCCAAACTCCCTTCCCTCCCTGCCCCCTATGACCCAAACTCCCTTCCCTCCCTGCCCCCTATGACCCAGACTCCCTTCCCTCCCTGCCCCTATGACCCAGACTCCCTTCCCTCCCTGCCCCTATGACCCAGACTCCCTTCCCTCCCTGCCCCTATGACCCAGACTCCCTTCCCTCCCTGCCCCAATGACCCAGACTCCCTTTCCTCCTTGCCCCTATGACCCAGACTCCCTTCCCTACCTGCCCCTATGGCCCAGACTCCCTTCCCTCCCTGCCCCCTATGACCCAGACTCCCTTTCCTCCCTGCCCCCTATGACCCAGACTCCCTTCCCTCCCTGCCCCTATGACCCAGACTCCCTTCCCTCCCTGCCCCTATGACCCAGACTCCCTTCCCTCCCTGCCCCTATGACCCAGACTCCCTTCCCTCCCTGCCCCTATGACCCAGACTCCCTTCCCTCCCTGCCCCTATGACCCAGACTCCCTTCCCTCCCTGCCCCTATGACCCAGACTCCCTTTCCTCCCTGCCCCTATGACCCAGACTCCCTTCCCTCCCTGCCCCTATGACCCAGACTCCCTTCCCTCCCTTTCCGCATTGACCTCTTCACCCAGACTCCCTTTTCACCCTGCCCCATGACCCAGACTCCCTCCTGCTTTGATCCCTTCACCCAGTCTCCCTTCCAGCTCTGCCCCCACGACCCAGACTCCCTTCCCTCCCTTCCCGCTTTGATCCCTTCACTCAGACTCCTCTCCAGCCCTGCCCCCATGACCCCCCCAGCCCTTACTTCTAGCATGGCCGCCACGCGTGCCGCCACCGCTGTAAATAGCTGCTCGTCGTAAAAGTCCATCCGGGCGTACCCCCACAGCAGGTTGCTCATATGCTTCATGTTAAAACTGAGCGGGCAGGGGACAGGGAAGAAACAACAGGGTGGGAAATAGAGGGGGTGGGATGAGGGTTTCCACCCTTCACTTTTCACCCATAACTCTTCACTCCCACAATGAAGACTCAAAGACTTGAAGTTCCCGCCCCCAAGGGGACATGACTAAGCTTTCAAAAGAGAGTTCGTGTGGTGAGTGTGTGCAATTGCTCCATATTCAGAAATTGTGCAAGTAATTAGTCCCTTCTTCGGAGATGTAGCTGAATTTGCCTTGATATTATGGTGACCGAAACTCAGCTACGCAATTCAGCTACCATAAGGACCGTAATCGGCACAGCGCTGGTGTGGTGTGTGTGTGCATGTGTGTATACATCATAAAATGTGTAAAAGAGTGATACGAAAAGTGTAAAATCCAGCTGCGCACCTGTCGATGTTGCGCAGCGCCACAGCGGCACTCTCCCGAAGCATGCTGGTTTGTGTCAGACCTTGGCGGGCGAACGACCAGACCTGAAGGGAGATTGGGAGAAGTGCGGGCTCAGAGTTTAAGAATAAGTCGAATAGCCTAAGCAAGCAAACGACCAAACCTCGGGGAGGTGTGGGCGTGGGCTTTAGTTCAGGCTTACTAATTTAGGGATTGAGGTTATGGTTAAGGTATTGAAAGGCTTCAGACAAAGCCAGGAACCCCACACCCTCACCAGCGTGGCGAGGTGTTGAGGCTTGGACCCAAACTCTTAAATCACACCGGCCTGTCTAGGTGCGGCGTCAAGGTCCTAAACCCTACACCCTCACCAGCATGGCGAGGTGTTGAGGCTTGGACGTGTGCATGACTTCCCGGGCTCTGAACGCCAGCGTGTTGTATAGCCGGACATCGTGCTGCCTCCGCACGGCAAAGCTCCAGGCGATCTTGCTGACCTGCGCAGCACATGAGCAAATCATATGAGCACAGTTACAAGGTGAAATCCCCCCCAAAACCGATATTGCGATATTGCGGCCCGTCTGTCCTCAGCTGACGACGAGGCCTGCCTGCGCACCCGGGCTCTTTTTCCGCGTGAGCATCTCAGGTTAGGGTTGGGAGGCCGGCCTCCCACTTCGTAAAAACTTACAATCAGAGTAAGACCGGACGCTCATGGAAACGGTGCAGGCGACCGAGTCCCAGCAAAGCATATTGTTGAACAGAGTTGGGGGCCTGCACTTAGAAAGAGAAGCTACGCCCCGAGGGAGGCGTGCGAGATAAGGAAACAGCGCAGCCTGGGCCGAAACCACATCCGCGCTGTGTTAACGTACACCCAGAACCCACATCAGAAACCTTGAAATGACGGCACCTGCGGCATCAGCTTATGGGGTATGCGCACACAGTGGCTATCCTTTCAGCCGGTGGCCGCCTTTCGCACGTCACCTTTGGGCGCAATGCCTGGCAGGGCCCGAAACTGGACCAGCCTACGACCTGCGGCCCCAGCTAATGGGGTATGCGCACACAGTGGCTATCCTTTCAGCCGGTGGCCGCCTTTCGCACGTCACCTTTGGGCGCAATGCCTGGCAGGGCCCGAAACTGGACCAGCCTACGACCTGCGGCCCCAGCTAATGGGGTATGCGCACACAGTGGCTATCCTTTCAGCCGGTGGCCGCCTTTCTCACGTCACCTATCGGGCGCAAAGCCTGGCAGGGCCCGAAACTGGACCAGCCTACGACCTGCGGCCCCAGCTAATGGGGTATGCGCACACAGTGGCTATCCTTTCAGCCGGTGGCCGCCTTTCGCACGTCACCTTTGGGCGCAATGCCTGGCAGGGCCCGAAACTGGACCAGCCTACGACCTGCGGCCCCAGCTAATGGGGTATGCGCACACAGTGGCTATCCTTTCAGCCGGTGGCCGCCTTTCACACATCACCTTTGGGCGCAATGCCTGGCAGGGCCCGAAACTGGACCAGCCTACGACCTGCGGCCCCAGCTAATGGGGTATACGCACACAGTGGCTATCCTTTCAGCCGGTGGCCGCCTTTCGCACGTCACCTTTGGGCGCAATGCCTGGCAGGGCCCGAAACTGGACCAGCCTACGACCGGTGTCAGCGAATGGGGTATGCGCACACAGTGGCTATCCTTTCAGCCGGTGGCCGCCTTTCGCACGTCACCTTTGGGCGCAATGCCTGGCAGGGCCCGAAACTGGACCAGCCTACGACCTGCGGCCCCAGCTAATGGGGTATGCGCACACAGTGGCTATCCTTTCAGCCGGTGGCCGCCTTTCGCACGTCACCTTTGGGCGCAATGCCTGGCAGGGCCCGAAACTGGACCAGCCTACGACCTGCGGCGTCAGCTAATGGGGTATGCGCACACAGTGGCTATCCTTTCAGCCGGTGGCCGCCTTTCTCACGTCACCTATCGGGCGCAAAGCCTGGTTTGGTTAAACTCTGAACCTGCACCCTAAACCCCTTGACCCTCGGATGCGAAGCCTGGCAGGGGCTGAGCCTGGCCCGGCCTACCGCCTGCAGCCCAATCAGCTTGGCGAGGCCCCCCAGGCCGTAGTCCAGCAGATAGCTGAGGTGTAGCTGGATAGCTGCCTTGCCACTGGGTCAAAATTAAAACCCTTACCGAGCAACCCTTAACCCCCAAATCTGTTTTTCCATGACTGAATTGCCACGTTCCCAGATGCGCGGGTTTCCCACCGATTTCCGGGATATTTCTCAACGATCATCCCTTCTTCAATCACGGCCACGGTAGGAGTTGCACGCATTGCAGTACTAATCTCAGTACAAGCTGTACACAGAACAAGCCGTATACAGTAGAGGCTGTACACAGTACAAGCTGTACAAGGCACAGGCCGTACACAGTACAAGCTGTACGCAGTACAAGACACACACAGTACTGCCCTGGCTATAAGGAGCACTGACCTCCTGTGCAGACATATCTTCTGCCGTGGCCTGCAGCTTCTGGCTGGCTTCTTCGTAAAAGGCCTCGTTCACGTACTTGAGGCGCGCAAAGGCCCTAAGTATCTTGGACACCTTGGGGGCAGGTCAGGCACGAGGAGGGAGGAGATAGAGGAGCAGCCTGGATGGAACCAGGCACACTGGGCTGCGCCTCTCTTCCCAAAAGCCCGCCTAAACTCTGAAACCTAAACCCTGACTACAGTGGTGCCTGCCTCTAAACCCTAACTGCAGTGGTGCCCGCCTCTCACCTGGTGGCCCTTAAACTGATGGATGTCCCGTATCACACGCTCAGACGCAGCTTCAAAGAAAACCTCATTCTGCATGCACATGGGTTTACGGTTAAAGGTTAAGATAAAAACCTCATTCTTCGAGCAAATGGGTGTAGGGTTCAGGGTGAAAAAAGAAAACGTCATTCTGCATTCACATGGGTTCAGGGTTAACGGTTAAGAAAGAAAAGCTCACTCTGCGAGCAGATAGGTTCAGGGTTCAGGGTTGAGAAAGAAAACCTTATTCTGCATTCACATGGGTTCAGGGTTAAAAAAAAAAAAAAAGTCTGCATGCACAAGGCTTCATGGGTCAGGGTTAAAAAAGAAGACCTCATTCTGCATTCACATGGGTTTAGGGTTTGGGGTTATAAAAGAAGACCTTATTCTGCATTGCACATGGGTCCAAGGATTAGGGATAAGAAAACAAATGAATTCTGCAAGCCATGGGTTCAGGGATTAGGGTTAAGTGGTCCCGGATATGCAAACCATATGATGACATTATTGAGGCCGCTTGCATTTAGGGTGAAGTTACAAAAAAACGAACCCTTCACACTTCACCCAATGAGTCCCCATACGTGCAAATCATCCGATGTGGTTGGTGAGGCTGTCTGGGTCCACCTGGTTGAGGGCTCAAGGCCTGAACCCTTAACCCTTCATCCACCGAGTGCCCCATACGTGCAAATCATCCGATGTGGTTGGTGAGGCTGTCTGGGTCCACCTGGTTGAGGGCTCAAGGCCTTAACCCTTTACCCTTCATCCACCCAGTGCCCCATACGTGCAAAGCATCCGATATGGTTGGTGAGGCTGTCCGGGTCCACCTGGTTGAGGGCTCAAGGCCTTAACCCTTTACCCTTCATCCACCCAGTGCCCCATACGTGCAAATCATCCGATGTGGTTGGTGAGGCTGTCCGGGTCCACCTGGTTGAGGGCTCAAGGCCTTAACCCTTTACCCTTCATCCACCGAGTACCCCATACGTGCAAAGCATCCAATATGGTTGGTGAGGCTGTCCGGGTCCACCTGGTTGAGGGCTCAAGGCCTTAACCCTTTACCCTTCATCCACTGAGTGCCCCATACGTGCAAATCATCCGATGTGGTTTGTGAGGCTGTCTGGGTCCACCTGGTTGAGGGCTCAAGGCCTTAACCCTTTACCCTTCATCCACCGAGTACCCCATTCGTGCAAATCATCCGATGTGGTTGGTGAGGCTGTCCGGGTCCACCTGGTTGAGGGCTCAAGGCCTTAACCCTTTACCCTTCATCCACCGAGTGCCCCATACGTGCAAATCATCCGATGTGGTTGGTGAGGCTGTCCGGGTCCACCTGGTTGAGGGCCCAAGGCCTTAACCCTTTACCCTTCATCCACCGAGTGCCCCATACGTGCAAAGCATCCGATATGGTTGGTGAGGCTGTCCGGGTCCACCTGGTTGAGGGCTCAAGGCCTTAACCCTTTACCCTTCATCCACCGAGTGCCCCATACGTGCAAATCATCCGATGAGGTTGGTAAGGCTGCCCGGGTCCACCTGGTTGAGGGCTCAAAGCCTGAACCCTGAACCCTTCACCCACCGAGTACCCCAGACGCGCAAAGCATCCAATGAGATTGGTGAGGCTGCCCGGGTCCGCTTCCGCAATCTTGTGCCTTGCAGCTGTGCAGACCGTGTTCAGCAGAGGGTAATAATAAACGCCGGCCATCGCAAACGCCTGGGTCAGGCGGGAGAGCTGCCTGCAGAGGAAGGGGGGGGGGGGGGCATGACAGGTGGATGACAAGAGGCGGCTTTACTCGAGTGAGAGAGGCGGGAGACCAGCATGCAGAGAGGGGAGGCGGCGGGTCAGGTGAGGGCGGAGGTGGGTATGCGGCTTTGGGTACCGGTAGGCAACTTTGGGTAGGCGGCTTTGCCCGAGTGAGAGGGGCGGGAGAGCAACACCCTCACCGTCCATTCCCCCTATCTCATGCACACATGTTATAGGTGCCCTAACCCTCACCGTCCATTCCCCCTATCTCATGCACACATGTTATATGTGCCTGAATGCCCTCACCGTCCATTCCCCCTATCTCATGCACACATGTTATATGTGCCTGAATGCCCTCACCGTCCATTCCCCCTATCTCATGCACACATGTTATATGTGCCTGAATGCCCTCACCGTCCATTCCCCCTATCTCATGCACACATGTTATAGATGCCCTAATGCCCTCACCGTCCATTCCCCCAATCTCATGAACACCCCACCGCATGCTCTTGTTTGTGAGGATGCAGGGTCTGCAGCTGGAGTGCCTTCCCAAATATGAAAAGTGCTGGGAAGGGGGGGGGGGGGGGGGACAAGGGCTTATCAACACTGGCAACATCTGCGTACGTACCCCAGCTGCAGGCTGTGCACCCTGGCAGACAAGTGTGAGTGCTGGGGGGGGGGGGGGAGAGGGGAACGAAGGGGCTTATCAACACTGGCAACATCTGTGGCAACATCTGTGCACGTACCCCAGCTGCAGGCTGTGTACCCTGGCGAACAGGTAGTTGGCCGACAGGTTGAACAGCTCTGTGCTGACGGCTCGTGTGCGCTGCAGTTTCTCCTCCACCAGCACGCGCTCCTGCAGGCAAACCGCAAAGGGCAATGGGTAAGGAGCAGGGAGCGGAAAGTTAATGGAAGTGTGTATTGGGTGGGTCCTGCACCAGCATGCGCTCCTGCGGGCAAGGGGCAAAGGGTCATAGGTAAGAAGCAGAGAGCGGAAAATTAATGAAAGTGTGTGTTGGGTGCGTCCTCCATCAGCACGCATTCCTGCGGGCAAAGGGCAAGGGGCAAAGGGCAATAGGTAAGAAGCAGATCATGCGTTCATGTGGGACATGGGCAGGAGTTGAGAAGCAGATCCCCTGCGCTCATGTGGGGGGCGAAGGGCAATCGGTAAGAAGCAGATCCCCTGTGGGAAAAGGGCAGGAGGTGAGGAGCAGGTACCCAGCAGCAGCGGAGGTTGAAAGTGGAAGTTATTCTCCTCCACCCTGTCAAGAAGCAGAAGGCGGAAAAGTAATGAAAGGGTGTTGGGTGGGTCCCCCACCAGCACGCGCTCCTGCGGGGCCATGCGAGCACAGGGTGGGAGGTGAAAAGCAGTTCTGGGTTCAGGGTTCAGTCTCTACCGCGAGGCGGAAGGTGGGAAATTTGTTAACACGTTTTCCTGCAACCAGTCAAGGAGAAGAAGGCAGGAAATGTAATGATGAACCAAGGCTTTTGCGTGGGGGGTGAAGTCCTCGACCAGCACACGTTGCTGAACACACACGTGAGCAAGGCGTCTTTGATAGAAACCAGAAAGGTCACAGTCATCATGAACATGCTGTCAAGGGGGAGCTGGGCAGCCTGTCTAAGAAACAGGACATGCAGTAGGGCAGAAAAGAGGGGCCTGGGCAGCCCGCCTTTTGAAGGAAATGAGACATGCAATACAACAGGGTTGCCTCAAACCCCACATATTGGGTCGGGTGGGTCCTCCCCGACCCTGAAAAAATTGTGACGGGGCGGGTCCCTGCTCCCCCCTCTCTCTCCTACCCCCTCTCTCCCCTCCCTATCCTTCCACCTCTCCCCCCCCCTTCTCCCTTCCCCTCTCTTCTTCCCCTTCTATTCCCCCCCCTCTCCCCCCTCTCCTCTCTTCTCTCTTCTTCCCCTTCTATTCCACCCCTCTCCCATCTTCTCCCCCCTTTGTCTTATTCCCCCTCTCCCCCTCTTCTCCCCCCCTTTGTTTCCTTCCCCCTCTCCCCCTCTTCTCCCCCCCTTTGTTTCCTTCCCCCTCTCACCCTCTTCTCCCCCCTTTGTTTCCTTCCCCCTCTCCCCCTCTTCTCCCCCCCTTTGTTCCCTTCCCCCTCTCCCCCCCCCTTTGTCTCCTTCCCCCTCTCCCCCTCTTCTCCCCCCTTTGTTTCCTTCCCCCTCTCCCCCTCTTCTCCCCCCCTTTGTTTCCTTCCCCCTCCCCCCCTCTCCTCCCCCCTCCTTTGTCTCCTTCCCCCTCTCCCCCTCTTCTCCCCCCTTTGTTTCCTTCCCCCTCTCCCCCTCTCCTCCCCCCTTTGTCTCCTTCCCCCTCTCCCCCTCTTCTCCCCCCTTTGTTTCCTTCCCCCTCTCCCCCTCTTCTCCCCCCCTTTGTTTCCTTCCCCATCTCCCCCTCTCCCCCCTCCTTTGTCTCCTTCCCCCTCTCCCCCTCTCTTCTTCCCCTTCTATTCCACCCCTCTCCCCTCTTCTCCCCCCTTTGTCTTATTCCCCCTCTCCCCCTCTTCTCCCCCCCTTTGTTTCCTTCCCCCTCTCCCCCTCTTCTCCCCCCCTTTGTTTCCTTCCCCCTCTCCCCCTCTTCTCCCCCCTTTGTTTCCTTCCCCCTCTCCCCCTCTTCTCCCCCCCTTTGTTTCCTTCCCCCTCTCCCCCTCTTCTCCCCCCTTTGTTTCCTTCCCCCTCTCCCCCTCTTCTCCCCCCTTTGTTTCCTTCCCCCTCTCCCCCTTTCCTCCCCCCCTTTGTCTCCTTCCCCCTCTCCTCCTCTCCTCCCTCCTTTGTCTCCTTCCCCCTCTCCCCCTCTCCTCCCCCCCTTTGTCTCCTTCCCCCTCTCCCCCTCTTCTCCCCCCCTTTGTTTCCTTCCCCCTCTCCCCCTCTTCTCCCCCCTTTGTTTCCTTCCCCCTCTCCCCCTCTTCTCCCCCCCTTTGTTTCCTTCCCCCTCTCCCCCTCTTCTACCCCCTTTGTTTCCTTCCCCCTCTCCCCCTCTTCTCCCCCCCTTTGTTTCCTTCCCCCTCTCCCCCTCTTCTCCCCCCCTTTGTCTCCTTCCCCCTCTCCCCCTCTTCTCCCCCCCTTTGTCTCCTTCCCCCTCTCCCCCTCTTCTCCCCCCCTTTGTCTCCCCCCCCCCCCCCCCCAGCCCTCCTCCCATCTGACTAGACAGCTTACCTACACTCCAGAGAGCAAGCTCATGACGTGATCTGGCCTCCCCCCTCCCCCCCCCCCCCCCCTCCTCCCACCTGACTAGACAGCTTCCCTACACTCCAGAGCAAGCTGATGACGTGATCTGGCGATGAAGTGCGCAAAGCAGGGAGCACGTACATACACATGTGCTGACAGATATCCTACGAGGAGGAGGAGGGAAGAGCATTGAATTAGGAAGGAAGGTCGACAGAGCATTTGATGAAGGAGGAGGGGGTGAAGAGCTTGGAACGTGGCAGGATGGGGGAAGAGCACTGAATGAGGCAGGAAGGTTGACAGAGCATTGTATGAGGCAGGAGGGGATAAAGAGCTTGGAATGCGGCAGGAGGGGGAAGGAGCGTTGAATGAGGCAGGGGGCACATGCATACACATGTGATGACAGATCTCCTTCAAGGAGGAGGGGGGTGGGGCAGATAGCGTGGGGCATGGGAAGGGGGAAGCAGCAATGTATGACGAATGAGGGGGGGGGGGGAAGCACTGGTTTTTACGAGAATACATGTGTGGCGTGAGTGTCCCATGAAGGGGAGGGGAGGTGGATGCATTTGACAAAGCAGATTGGATCACAGTCATCGACGAGCCATGCCACTTCCAGCAAACTCCAGGGAAAGTCACACGTATGGCAAGGTAATGCCACACTTATGCACACAAATGTCACACTAAATGGCAGAGTACATCCATTTGCACAGCCTCTCCCCGCCACCTCCCACTGGTGGACAGTGAATGCACAGTGAAAGCCACACCCAATCCCCCACACCACCTCCCACTGGTGCACAATAATGCACAGTTCGGTTCACACTTATGTAAACATAAGATCACACTTATGCACAGTGCAGGCCACAACCGGTCCCCCACACCACCTCCCACTGGTGAATACTTATGCAAACATAAGATGCACATGTATGCACACATGTTCACACATATACACACTTAAGCAAACATCAGATGGACATGTATGCACACTTTTGCAATCACGAGATGCACACTTGAGATCCCACGTACGCAACATGAGATGCACACTCCTGCATACTTGAGATCCCACGTACGCAACATGAGATGCACACTCCTGCACACTTGAGATCCCACGTACGCAACATGAGATGCACACTCCTGCACACTTGAGATCCCACGTACACAACATGAGATGCACACTCCTGCACACTTGAGATCCCACGTACGCAACATGAGATGCACACTCCTGCACACTTGAGATCACACGTACGCAACATGAGATGCTCACTCCTGCACACTTGAGATCCCACGTACACAACATGAGATGCACACTCCTGCGCACTTGAGATCACACGTACGCAACATGAGATGCACACTCCTGCACACTTGAGATCACACGTACGCAACATGAGATGCACACTCCTGCACACTTGAGATCACACGTACGCAACATGAGATGCACACTCCTGCACACTTGAGATCACACGTACGCAACATGAGATGCACACTCCTGCACACTTGAGATCACACGTACGCAACATGAGATGCACACTCCTGCACACTTGAGATCACACGTACGCAACATGAGATGCACACTCCTGCGCACTTGAGATCACACGTACGCAACATGAGATGCACACTCCTGCACACTTGAGATCCCACGTACGCAACATGAGATGCACACTCCTGCACACTTGAGATCACACGTACGCAACATGAGATGCACACTCCTGCACACTTGAGATCCCACGTACACAACATGAGATGCACACTCCTGCACACTTGAGATCCCACGTACACAACATGAGATGCTCACTCCTGCATATTTAAAATCCTACGTACACAGCATGAGATGCCTACTCCTGCACACTTGAGATCCCACGTACACAACATGAGATGCACACTCCTGCACACTTGAGATCCCACGTACACAACATGAGATGCTCACTCCTGCATATTTGAGATCCCACCAGTAAATATTGAACGCACTCAAAGCACTGGGCAGCCAACTCTGAGCCAACTGGTCTTCACTTGAGACAGGCCTACAGCTGATGGCCCCAGCAGCAGCGATTTAGCTAGGATTTTTTAAAGGATATATTTTAAAATGATCAATTGCAGGAAATGTTTTATTAACTAATCTTCATCCTGGGGGGGGGAACTTCAAATATCGTCGTTTTTTTCGGGGGGGGATTTTGTAATCACTTTTTTTTTATTTCTGCAGTGTTGAGGTCTTCCTCCTCCTATGATCACCCACGCCATACGCCAATAGAGCATGGGTGTTGATGCTTGCCCCTCCCTCTCCCCACCTTCACTCAATGCCCCCAGCCATGGACCTGTGGGTACCAAGGCCTTCCTCCCCCTCCCTCCCTCCCTCCCACCACCTCATCTCAGGGCCCTCAACTGTGGCCCTTGGCGTGTTGAGGCTTGCCCCTCCCTCCGTCCCTCCCCAACTCCTCTCAAAGCCCTCAACCGTGGCCCTGTGGGTATCGTGGCCTTCCTCCCCCTCCCTCCCCATCACCTCTCAGGACCCTCAACCGTGGCCCTGTGGGTATCGTGGCCATCCTCCCCCTCCCTCCCTCCCTCCCTCCCACCTTCTCACAAGACCCTCAACCGTGGTCCTTGGGGTATCAAGGCTTGCCCCTCCCTCCGTCCCTCCCCACCACCTCTCAGGGGGGCCCTCAACCGTGGTCACGGGGGCATTTAAGTCAAATATAGTTCGACATGTCGAAGCCTGCCCCCTCCTAGTGCACCCAGCCAGGGCCACTGGGTTGATACAGTCTACCAGAATTGAAGATGTCGAAACCCGTTCCCACTTAGTGCCCCCAGCCATGGCCGCAGGGGCGTTACGGTCAAAGCCCGCCCCCTTTTTCAACGTCCAGCTGTGGCCACAGGGTTCATACGGTCTACCATACCCTAACCCTACACTTCTAGACCTGCCCCTCATCCAAGAACCCTGAACCCTAAACCCTAAACCCAGAACCGACCATGAGCCCCGCAGCGCTCCGTCCCGGGGTTGATACCGTCTAACATACCCTTATGCTACAATTCTGCCCCCTCTTCCCAGAACCCGTAACCCTAAACCCAAACCCAGAACCCAGAACCGACCATGAGCCCCGCAGCGCTCCGTCCCGGATGGTAATCCAGAACCGTGAAGGCCTGCAGCAAACGGACCGACAGAACAGGCTCCATTGGCAGGCCGCCCTCCGCTGTCTTCAGCAACCGCATGTACTCGCGGCCCAGACGGGAAAGCAGCGCGGCCTTAGTGTAGGCAGGCCTGGACGCTGTGGCAGCCACAAAGGCACCACTGCCGACGACGTACGCCATTGCCACCAAACCGTCATTGCCTGCGAGCGCCTCTGGGGAACCCGCCACCGGCCAGCCTGCCTGCTGCTTCTGAGGCGTGAAGCCTGGCTTGTGGGTCTTGCTGCGGGCTAGCTTGGCTTGCGTGGCTTCCCCTTTATGCAGCTGCACCATTTCGTCCACGGCCAAGCTAAGGGCCCTGGTTGGACGATGGCGGGTTAGGGATGGGAGGTGGGGCCGGGGTGGGGGTGGGGGGAGGCGGGGGGCGGGGCGGGGGATGGGGATGGGGTGGGGAGGGTGTGTGTGGAGGGGGGAGAGCAGGTGGGGGATGGTGGGGGGAGAGAGCAGGTGGGGGGTGGGTGTGTGGGGGGGAAGAGAGTGGGATGGGGACAAGGGCGCGTTGTGCAGCAGCTGTGTGTGGCATGAACTAAAGCCATAGAAGGTACTCACTGTAACTCTAGCTCTCCGCACTGCATGACAACCGGTCCTAGCTCCGGAAATCCCAGCAGCTTGGACCGCCGCTTTAGGCCAGTCAATTTTTTTTCTGAAACAATCAGCGATGATGGAACCCTCAATACACATAGAGCTCCCCAAGTCCCCATACTGCTTGTCTGCCAATTCAAAGCGCCCAGAAACTTAGCATCCTTGAGTAATTGCCAGGCGGGAAAACGATACTCGCTGCTCGACCGCAGTGACCTGCTGGGCATTCGGTTGCACTTCGAGCCCCCTGAATAGCATGTCATGGTAACGGTGCAGGTGTGGCTTCGGCCCCGAGCTGCGCTGTTCCCCTAACCCGCACGCCCCTAGGGGGGCGTAGTTTCCTTTCTTTCTTTCTAAGTAGCATGTCTGCCAATTGGAGCTCCATGGAGCTGAGCGTCCTAAACCCTTCACGTAGTTATCACCAGATGGAAGACCCTTAACCCTAAACCCTAAGCCCTTCACCCTGTAGTAATCACCAGATGGAAGACCCTTAACCCTAAGCCCTACACCCTACACCCTGTAGTAATCACAAAATGGAAGACCCTTAACCCTAAGCCCTACACCCTACACCCTGTAGTAATCACAAAATGGAAGACCCTTAACCCTAAGCCCTACACCCTGTAGTAATCACCAGATGGAAGACCCTTAACCCTAAGCCCTACACCCTGTAGTAATCACCAGATGGAAGACCCTTAACCCTAAGCCCTACACCCTGTAGTAATCACCAGATGGAAATCCCTTAACCTTAAGCCCTACACCCTACACCCTGTAGTAATCACCAGATGGAAAACCCTCAACCCTAAGCCCTACACCCTGTACTAATCACCAGATGGGAGACCCTTAACCTTAAGCCCTACACCCTATACCCTGTAGTAATCACCAGATGGAAGACCCTTAACCCTAAGCCCTACAACCTACACCCTGTAGTAATCACCAGATGGAAATCCCTTAACCCTAAGCCCTACAACCTACACCCTGTAGTAATCACCAGATGGATATCCCTTACTCACTGCACATCGAGTTCCTTCCACTGCGCGACGGCCGCCTCCAACTCCTCAAAGCTGGAGCTAGCCTGTATCTCCTGGTACGGGTCAGCAGGGGGCTCCATGCCGCCCGGCGCCTCGCTCGCTGTTGCTGCATCGGTTTCAGCTAATGAGGCGGCGCTGGATGTGTTGAGCAGGCAGACTTGCCGGCTCGACCAGCAGCTACTGGCGGCGGCAGCGGCGGCGGGGGACGAGGTCCGGGCGTGGCCCATGCCCTGCATGTGTTGGGTAAGGAGGTGCAGCAGCTTCTTTAAGGGGTGATTCAGCTACAATGAAGCAACATCACGGCCTACGGTCGGAGGGAGAGGTACAGAAAGCTCTGCTGCTTGGACCACTGGTCGTATGCCGATCATTGTTTGGTTCCCATGGGCCCAGTGGTGGCCGCCCGGCGGATTGCTTAAGGTGGTCTGGTGCTCAGTAGATTAAAACTGGTGTGCGCGAAATGAACTCTGGCGCGCACTAAGACATGCACTGGTAGGCGTGGAGGTGAGTTTGGGTGCGGTAAAGCACGCATGCAGCCATGCAGCCATGCTACCAGGATCCCTGCTGCTCGCATGGCAAACCTGCATCATAGTGCGGCTGGAACCAGGTTCATCATGAATTTCAAGGATAGGATGTGGCTGAGGAGGGCGGGTGAGATAGAGCACACGGGGCATGCCACTGCTGTTATGATCACTGCTGCGCGCATAGCATGGCATGCCAGCATTCCCGCATGACTAGCCTGGCTGTATATGGGGTAAGATGCAGGTCAGTTTGTGGCATAGCTGTTTTCTCGTAACCATGTGAGGCTGTCTCTTACGTTCGGCACGGCGGGGCAGGCCCTGCCCGAGGGGCAGCAGGGTCCGGCCTGTTTGTCGCTTGTGCCGGCTGTTAGGCATGACAACGATCGCGTGTATCCACCAGGATTATTCCCCAGCGCCGAGCCTCCCGTACAGAATAGAACCCTCGCCAAGTCACAGGAGATAGCCGCGGTAACGTCCCATCGGATCAGCAGCCTCGACAGCATGCCGGTTGATTGAAACCAGTTGATACGAGTGTTCGGCTGCTCTCGATGCCGTGATCATACCACCATGGCGACCGATTTGTGTTTACTGGTCTCCATTTTCGCCGTATTGGAAGTCACACTTACGTGAACATCTATGCCACATTCGCAGAAAATGTTGCCGCTGGACTGCCTGCGACACACCTCAACTTTGAAGTAATGATTGTTAACTATATGTTATAAATAGCACATTATAAGGTGTCGAGAACCTGTCCGTCGGCCTCGGCCTCGGAGTTACAGCTTAGGATTCCTCGAGTTCTTCGTTAAACCCAGCGGCGAGCTACTTGATCGCCAAAGAGGCTTACTTCATTATTTATTTCACAACTTATTGCTCCACACACAAGGCTCCCGGTTCAGGAAAAAGTGAGCGGCCATGCCTCCCAAGGCCAAGGCGAAGAAGGATGGACCAGCCAAGTTTGCCGACAAGGAGAACCTGGCCAGGGCTGAGACTGAGGTTCTGTCCCTACAGCGCCTGCTGGAACTGCGCAGCTTTGAGGTATGTGCAACATCCCACAGTATGCATGCCCTCCACGATCCGACGAGCATACCAGGGTGGCAGTTGGGCGCCCACGCGGCCGAGCTTTGAGCGTGCCCAGAGGTGTAGCGTTATTGAACAGGGTGGCAGGAGATACGTACGGTGCCCTGGCCAGGGCTGCGGAGATGCTCCTGCAGCGCATGCTAGAGCTGTGCAGATTTTTTGTGAGATGAAGTGAGCAGCATTGACTATTGAGGGCTATGAGAGGGGCAGGCAGGTAGCGGATGAGCCGATGAGGTGAAACGGGCCAGGGCCGAGACAGTGTGATCCCTGCAGCACCTTCTAGAGCTGTGCAAATCTGAGATGAGAGCAGGTGAGCAGCATTGAGGGCTATGAGAGTGGCAGGCAGGAAGCGGTTGAGCCGATGAGGTCAAACGTGCCAGGGCCAGTGTTTCTTGTAGTGGGCACCAGATTACCCGTAGGGGGCCCCGCCGGGCGGCCACTACTGGGCCAGTTGGGAAAATTCTTGACCAACCTATGGACAATGGCCCGAGTAACAGGACTTGCTGCCCCAGGCCCTACGGCCGTAGTCCGTGATGTAGCTGAATTGTTGCTGAAGCGCGCTAAAAGAAAGACCATGGCCGAGACGTAGGGGGTGTCCCTAAAAGGTCTGCTGAAGCTCTGCAGATTTGAGGCGCATTCATGGCTATGCATTATACCATTGCATGCCTGCAGTCTGTGCAGCACGAACTGCAACAATCTGAACTCAAGAGGAGACGCAGTCCACAGTAATTATTCAGTGCTTTACAGGTCTGATTATTCAGTATCAAAAATAACCCTAAAGCGCCCCCTGCCGGCGCCAACGTGTTCCAGTCTCTTGGGCCACTGTTTTCCCCGATATGTCCTTGGTTCTAAGAAATTGCTCTCAACCTCACGACCAACACAAACTACATACCATATTTGATGTTTCAGTATGTCCTACTTAATTTTGTGCTTGTACCGGTTTGCTGTCCCATGCATCAAGTGTGATGCTCCGCTGGACTGTAAAACTTCAACAAAACTTCGCAGTAAGCATCATGCTCAGTACCGGTACTGACTAAAATAGGCGCAGGTACTTTCCAGACCACACCTTTATAAGCCGCAGTGCCACCTCCACTGGGTCGATGGAGACTCAGCCTAGACCAGCCTACAGCATGCAGAACATGCAGCAGGGCATGCTGCTCGGGGCCCCCCCAGCGGTGGGCCGCAATGGAGCTGAATTGAAGCTGAATTGTAGCTGGGTTGTAGCTGAATTGAAGCTGAATTGTAGCTGAATCCCCCTTGCACAAATAGGGGTGCGTCACCCAGCTGCCAATGCCCATCAGCTCCCATCAGCTTCTCAGCTCCATCAGCATTCTTATAGAGCATCACACACTACCTTTGGCAGGCCACTGTCCAGCCACCACTGGGCCAATTGCGGGTTGGAGAGGGGGGGGGAGAGGGGGGGCCAAAACCTGGACTGGCCTACGGCCAGTGGCCAAAGCAACAGGGCATGTTGTGCTAGGCCTCCGCGGCTACATTACCCTAAAGGGCGTGGGGTTATGTAGCTGAACTGTAACTGCTGCACCTACAGTTTGGCTACATAACCCTACGCCCGTCATGTAGCCGAATTGTAGCTGCAGCACTCTGAAACAATGAGTGGCGTGTCACACATACTGCCCATATGCCAGCAGCGTCCTCCAGCCTGTCTGCTTTATCCGTGTTCTTCGCACTACGCACTTCAGACGGCCTTCGGGTGGCCGCCGGGCACCGAGGCTCATGGGAAAGGGCACCTGCCCTAGTTCCAAGTATCTCCCCTTCTGCCTGGCCGCCTGCCTAGCTGGCTGGCTGGCTGCACCGAGGCTCATGGGAGAGGGCACCTGCCCTAGTTCCAAGTATCTTCCCTTCTGCCTGGCCGCCTGCCTAGCTGGCTGGCTGGCTGCACCGAGGCTCATGGGAAAGGGCACCTGCCCTAGTTCCAAGTATCTCCCCTTCTGCCTGGCCGCCTGCCTAGCTGGCTGGCTGGCTGCACCGAGGCTCATGGGAAAGGGCACCTGCCCTAGTTCCAAGTATCTTCCCTTCTGCCTGGCCGCCTGCCTAGCTGGCTGGCTGGCTGCACCGAGGCTCATGGGAAAGGGCACCTGCCCTAGTTCCAAGTATCTTCCCTTCTGCCTGGCCGCCTGCCTAGCTGGCTGGCTGGCTGCACCGAGGCTCATGGGAAAGGGCACCTGCCCTAGTTCCAAGTATCTCCCCTTCTGCCTGGCCGCCTGCCTAGCTGGCTGGCTGGCTGCACCGAGGCTCATGGGAAAGGGCACCTGCCCTAGTTCCAAGTATCTCCCCTTCTGCCTGGCCGCCTGCCTAGCTGGCTGGCTGGCTGCACCGAGGCTCATGGGAAAGGGCACCTGCCCTAGTTCCAAGTATCTTCCCTTCTGCCTGGCCGCCTGCCTAGCTGGCTGGCTGGCTGCACCGAGGCTCATGGGAAAGGGCACCTGCCCTAGTTCCAAGTATCTCCCCTTCTGCCTGGCCGCCTGCCTAGCTGGCTGGCTGGCTGCACCGAGGCTCATGGGAAAGGGCACCTGCCCTAGTTCCAAGTATCTTCCCTTCTGCCTGGCCGCCTGCCTAGCTGGCTGGCTGGCTGCACTGAGGCTCATGGGAGAGGGCACCTGCCCTAGTTCCAAGTATCTTCCCTTCTGCCTGGCCGCCTGCCTAGCTGGCTGGCTGGCTGCACTGAGGCTCATGGGAGAGGGCACCTGCCCTAGTTCCAAGTATCTTCCCTTCTGCCTGGCCGCCTGCCTAGCTGGCTGGCTGGCTGCACCGAGGCTCATGGGAAAGGGCACCTGCCCTAGTTCCAAGTATCTTCCCTTCTGCCTGGCCGCCTGCCTAGCTGGCTGGCTGGCTGCACCGAGGCTCATGGGAAAGGGCACCTGCCCTAGTTCCAAGTATCTTCCCTTCTGCCTGGCCGCCTGCCTAGCTGGCTGGCTGGCTGCACCGAGGCTCATGGGAGAGGGCACCTGCCCTAGTTCCAAGTATCTCCCCTTCTGCCTGGCCGCCTGACTGACTGACTGACTGCTTGACTGTCTGTCTGTCTGTCTGAATGACTGATTGGCTGCAGGCGCTCGAGGCCCGTCGATCTGAGCGTTTGTGGCGGGATCGCAACGAAGCCTTCACGTCGGCCCTTGAGCAGCAGAAGGAGGATACGCTCGATATCACCAGCGATATGGTGGGAGGGGGGGGGGAGGGGGAGGGGAGGGGAGGAGGGGAGGGGAGGAGGGGAGGGGGGGAGGGGGAAGGGGGGGGGGGAGGAGGAGGAGGCTGGGGCTGGAGTGTCCTTTGGGAGGAGGAGGGGAGTTGCCTGACAGCCTGGATGGTCTATTGGGAGGAGGGAGGAGGCTGTGGGGCCAAGAGTGTTTCACTGGGAGAAGGAGGGCACGATGGACATGACTAGAGAGATGGGGATTCGGAGAAGGCTGTTGGGATGAGGAGGGGAGGACCCTGCAACGAGGCCTGGTCATCTGTACCCCCCCCCGTCTTGACCCTTGCAACTTTCATGTATACCATTCGAGTGAGGACTGCCTCCCATAACCCTAATCATCACATTGCGGGTCCAAAAGTAACATCAGTTGTGTGCCTGGCATCTTCATTATTTGGGCAAAGGCACGTCAAATCTGGGAAAGGTCCTTGTATTTATAAACTTTCAGTGAGGAACGCCCCCCTAACCAGAGGCCCCTAACCCTAAACCCTAACCAGAGGCCCCTAACCCTAATATTGCTGGTTCAAAGGTGAAAACAGTGTTTGCCGGGTACCTTCATTTTCGGTACCTGTACCAGTGCTGGCACGTCAAATTTGGGCAAGGTCCTTGCACAATTATATTTCTAACCTTCCAGTGAGGACTGCCCCCCTCACCCGCACATTGCTGGTGCAATGGTGAAAACAGTGTTTTCCGGGTATCTTCATTTCCGGTGCTTGTACCGGTGCTGGTACGTCAAATTCTCAAATTTTGCCACATCTTTGCATGTTTCCCGCAGCTTGCAGATGCCCCTCGGATGCAGCGGTATTTTATGTCTGAGGTTGACACTTTGTTTCGCCTCTTTTGACTTTCGGTGTTCTTCTTTTGCCTGTCCTTCTGGTGCTGAAGTACGAGATAATGCAGGAGACGCTGTCCCTGAACCTGGCTGACCTTGATGCCCAGAGCATTGCTTCGTTTTCTTTGATTTTATAATTGAAAACATTTGGCCTGCTGCGGGTTTCTCACAGGTTGGGCAATACAAAATAATGCTGAAGGCACAGAACAACATCTTAATCATCAATTTGTATTATGAAAAACATTTAGCCTGCTGCGGGTGTCTCACGGGTTGGTGACAGTACAAGGTCAGGCAGGCGACGCTGTCCATGCGACTGGCAGACCTAGAGGCACCTAGGAATATTTGTTTTCGATTCTTCGTTATGAAAATACCTTTGCCTGCTGCGTGTGTCTCAGGTTCGACAGTATAAGGTCATGCAGGAGACGCTGTCCCTGCGACTGGCAGACCTGGAGGCACAGAACAAGGGCCTGGCTGAGATCTTGAGCACAAAGGATGGAGAGATTGCAAAGCTGCAGGTGATGCCTGGCAGGGTTTGGCGCTTGGGGGGGAGGGGCAGTGGGAGGGGGGGGGCAGTGGGAGGGGGGGAGGGGCAGTGGGAGGGGGGGGGCAGTGGGAGGGGGGGAGGGGCAGTGGGAGGGGGGGGGCAGTGGGAGGGGGGGAGGGGCAGTGGGAGGGGGGGGCAGTGGGAGGGGGGAGGGGCAGTGGGAGGGGGGGGGCAGTGGGAGGGGGGGAGGGGCAGTGGGAGGGGGGGGCAGTGGGAGGGGGGGAGGGGCAGTGGGAGGGGGGGGGCAGTGGGAGGGGGGGAGGGGCTGTGGGAGGGGGGGGCAGTGGGAGGGGGGGAGGGGCAGTGGGAGGGGGAGAGGGGCAGTGGGAGGGGGAGAGGGGCAGTGGGAGGGGGGGAGGGGCAGTGGGAGGGGGGGAGGGGCAGTGGGAGGGGGGGAGGGGCAGTGGGAGGGGGGGAGGGGCAGTGGGAGGGGGGGAGGGGCAGTGGGAGGGGGGGAGGGGCAGTGGGAGGGGGGGAGGGGCAGTGGGAGGGGGGGAGGGGCAGTGGGAGGGGGGGGGGGCAGTGGGAGGGGGGGGGGGGGCAGTGGGAGGGGGGGAGGGGCAGTGGGAGGGGGGGAGGGGCAGTGGGAGGGGGGGAGGGGCAGTGGGAGGGTGGGAGGGGCAGTGGGAGGGGGGGAGGGGCAGTGGGAGGGGGGGAGGGGC
Source organism: Limnomonas spitsbergensis (assembly GCA_037349105.1). Classification (NCBI taxonomy): domain Eukaryota; kingdom Viridiplantae; phylum Chlorophyta; class Chlorophyceae; order Chlamydomonadales; genus Limnomonas; species Limnomonas spitsbergensis. The sequence continues at coordinate 3,510,000 of JAYJMM010000038.1, forward strand.
AGTGGGAGGGGGGGGGCAGTGGGAGGGGGGGAGGGGCAGTGGGAGGGGGGGGCAGTGGGAGGGGGGGCCAGTGGGAGGGGGGGGCAGTGGGGGGAGGGGCAGTGGGGGGAGGGGCAGTGGGAGGGGGGGGCAGTGGGAGGGGGGGCAGTGGGAGGGGGGGGCAATGGGAGGGGGGGCAGTGGGAGGGGGAGGCAGTGGGAGGGGGGGCAATAGAAGCAAGGATGAGGGTAGGGGCACCAGGCTGGGAGGACCAAGAACGACAGCTTCAGTAGTAACGCAAGCACGGGCAGCATGCCAGCCTAGCAACCTAGAGCTTCTGGTTTGAGAGTGCAAGGCTTGCGGTTTACCATTCATGACATCAACTTGGTGTGCGTGTTGCGCAGGAGGACCGAATAGTGGCGCGTAATGCTTCAGAGTTCCAGGCTAAGGGTTAGCGATTCGTGACTTTGAATGTGCTGTGTGCTCAGGAGGGACAAATAGCAGTGTGTAAGGCTAGGGAGGTCGAGGCTGAGGGTTAGTGATTCGTGACTTTGAATGTGCTGTGAGTGCACAGGAGGAACAAGAAGTAGTGCGTAAGGCTAGGGAGGTCGAGGCTGAGGGTTAACGATTCGTGACTTTCAATGCGCTGTGTGCTCAGGAGGGACAAATAGCAGTGTGTAAGGCTAGGGAGGTCGAGGCTGAGGGTTAACGATTCGTGACTTTGAATGTGCTGTGTGCTCAGGAGGGACAAATAGCAGTGTGTAAGGCTAGGGAGGTCGAGGCTGAGGGTTAACGATTCGTGACTTTCAATGCGCTGTGTGCTCAGGAGGGACAAATAGCAGTGTGTAAGGCTAGGGAGGTCGAGGCTGAGGGTTAGTGATTCGTGACTTTGAATGTGCTGTGTGCTCAGGAGGGACAAATAGCAGTGTGTAAGGCTAGGGAGGTCGAGGCTGAGGGTTAACGATTCGTGACTTTCAATGCGCTGTGTGCTCAGGAGGAACAAGAAGCAGTGCGTAAGGCTAGGGAGGTCGAGGCTGAGGGTTAACGATTCGTGACTTTCAATGCGCTGTGTGCTCAGGAGGGACAAATAGCAGTGTGTAAGGCTAGGGAGGTCGAGGCTGAGGGTTAACGATTCGTGACTTTCAATGCGCTGTGTGCTCAGGAGGGACAAATAGCAGTGTGTAAGGCTAGGGAGGTCGAGGCTGAGGGTTAACGATTCGTGACTTTCAATGCGCTGTGTGCTCAGGAGGGACAAATAGCAGTGCGTAAGGCTAGGGAGGTCGAGGCTGAGGGTTAACGATTCGTGACTTTCAATGCGCTGTGTGCTCAGGAGGGACAAATAGCAGTGTGTAAGGCTAGGGAGGTCGAGGCTGAGGGTTAACGATTCGTGACTTTCAATGCGCTGTGTGCTCAGGAGGGACAAATAGCAGTGTGTAAGGCTAGGGAGGTCGAGGCTGAGGGTTAACGATTCGTGACTTTCAATGCGCTGTGTGCTCAGGAGGGACAAATAGCAGTGTGTAAGGCTAGGGAGGTCGAGGCTGAGGGTTAGTGATTCGTGACTTTGAATGTGCTGTGTGCTCAGGAGGGACAAATAGCAGTGTGTAAGGCTAGGGAGGTCGAGGCTGAGGGTTAACGATTCGTGACTTTCAATGCGCTGTGAGTGCACAGGAGGAACAAGAAGCAGTGCGTAAGGCTAGGGAGGTCGAGGCGCTGGACTTCCAGCGGAAAACTGAGGACCTGCAACTGCAGTTCCAGCAGATGTTGCGGGACGCCCTGGATAAGGTGATGCTGGGCTTAGGGGTTGAGGATTTTCCCTTAACTCTGGACCATAACTGCCAGCAGATACTGAAGACCTACAAGTGCAGTTCCAGCAGATGCTGTAGGACCCTTTGGAGGAGGGGAGGCCTGGTTAAGGGTTTTGACTCTGAGCCCTAAATGCCAGCAGATACTGAGGGGCGCCCTGGATTAGGTGAGGCTTGGTTAGGGGATGCAGGGGTTGCCCTTAACCCGCAACCCTAAATGTCAGCAGGGGGTACGGGTTGAGGGCTGACCCTGACTATTATCTGGGCTGGGGTTATTAGGGCAAACCCTAAATGCCAGAAGTTACTGAGGGGCTGGGTTCAGGGATTTAGGGTTAACCTCAAACGCTTCAACTAAATGCAAGCAGATGCTGAGGTATGCCATGGAGAGGGTGAGGTCGGATTATAGGCTGAAGGGTTTACTATAAACTCAAAGCCCATAATGCCAGAAGATGCTGAGGGACGCCCTGGATGAGATGAGGCGAGGTCTAGGAGTTTGGGGCTTACCCCCAACCCCTGAACCTAAATGCCAGCAGATGCTAAGGGACGCCCTGAAGAAGGTGAGGCCAGGTTTAAGGGTTTAGGGTTCCAAGTAAACCCTACACCCTTTAACACGACCTCACCTTCTCCAGGGCGTCCCTCAGCATGATATTAACCCTAAACCCTACATGCCAGCAGATGCTGAGGGACGCCCTGGATGAGGTGCGGTATCTTCAACTGCACTTAAGCTACAACAAGGAGAAAATAGATATAGTGGACTTTTGCAGCAAGCCCTCATAAGATGAAAAACACAGATTGTGTGGCGTTATTGATGCCTCTGCCAAGCTTTCCCCAGGGTTTCTGCGCTGATGAAGGTTGGGGTTGAAGAGCAGGACCCAACCTGATGCCGTTGTATTCAGAGAACCTCTGGTTGTATTGACGCATGACTGCACTTCTGCTGGATCTCGGCTGCAGTCATCGACTTCATTTTGTCATGTTATCAAACTTGACGCCTTGCTTCCCTTCTTTCTGCTCAGATGCACGAGAGACTCGCTCACAAGATGTCCGACTAAGTGATTGGGCACTTTGCGCCGTCAGTAGGCAAGCGAATATGGTGTTGCTTGGCTCCAGTCTGCAGGGCCAATGACTTTTCACCTCAGGGTTGAGGGTTGAAGGTCAATGGCGTTACACCTCAGGGCCCTGCTGAAAAGGCTCGACAGCGTGGGCACCCTGAGGTTAGTAGAAGAAGAGTTTAGTTGAAGAGTGGGAAAAGAAGAAAGGTTCTGCTCTACCGGTAGTCCGCAGGGCATTATCGCTATAAGCTATAATGTACCGGTAGACATTAGCTGTACATTACGCAGGGAGGGAAGGTACAACAGACCATAGGTTCAGCTCAGATAAGACCGGTGGTTTAAACTTCCGGAACTGCTAATGACTGCAGCTACCAGTTTCCGTAGGCCCGGGGCGAGCCTTGCAAAAAGGGCTTCCGGAACTGCAGGAACTGCAGGTGCCAGTTTTTGGATCATATAATCCGGCTCATTGCAAAAAGGGCTTCCGTTTTGTCAATGTTTGGGAAGTTAGGGAAGAGGTGGGAAGCCAAGCGGCACCTGAAAGATGTAATTACATGAAACGTCCACAAATTACGTGCTCGCCCTCTCTCTATGCCAGCGTCAAAAAGCAATCGCCAACAGCCATAAATGAAATACCTGTTGATGTATGATATATTTTTAGTTTAAGCCGAAGAGCACTGAAAAGAGAGCATCCCACCTGGAGATTTGGTTGTCTTTCATTCAAATTCGTTGCTAGCTTCACATTCACTGACAGCCCTATCAGTCAATGTTTCTCATCAAGATTAATTATAATTGTTACCGGTAATTAAACATTTGTTGATGTCCGGAATTTATTCATGAGAATTTGTTTCGGAATTTCTTCGAGCTGATACTGTCCATGTCTTTGCTTTCACACCGTCTAATGTTAATTGGACTCTGCGGAATGAAAATCGGTTTCTTCATGAATCATTTACCGTCGTATCAGTTGGACCTCGTTTTGGTTGTTGTTTTAAGAAAACGAATGGTTAATTTACTTAATAATTAAATTCTTTGTACCGAAACCCGAGCCGAAACCATAAAACGAGCCATACTGTAAAGATTTATTTGCCCCCAACCCTGAAAATACCATCAACAAACTTCACCCTAACTCGTAATTAGATATAGAGATTGAGGAAGGTATCATGTAGTACCAGCACTGCAGCCTGACCTACAAGTTTGTATTGGAAGGTTGCGGAACGATTAATGCTGCCATGCTGCCATGCCGCCACCATATAACGGTCAGCATTGTTGGCGTCTTTTTGTAACACTGTGTACCGTCATACGGCTGTATAGCGTCGCGTACGGCAGCATTTTATGTTGCTAACCTGCCCATTATTCTAAGAAAACGCCGATGCGGCGTGGATTTGGGAAGTACAGGTTGACGAGACACCCAAGCCCCGGTCTGTATACCCTGGAAAGGGAAATGGGACCTAGGGTGGGTCAGGAAGGACAGGGGGGGACACTAAACGACAATCGGTGGGACTGTTTTTTAAATAACGTGAAAGACAATAGACGGGAAATGCAGACTGGAGTACTGGACAGTATGAACTGTGACCCCCCTGCCGTGAACGGAGTAACAGGCACTGGCTTCAGCAGAGGAGGGACATGATCACATGGAGAGGTGGAATGCGAAGAGCAGTGAAGATGTGCATTATGTCTTTGTAGAAAATGGCAGAGCAGCCAATCATGAGACAGATTGAAATGCAATCTGGGAATAATAACGACTTCATCGCCGTCCTGTGTGGAGAGGGGGGGCCGTATGCGAACGGCCGCGATGTGAAATGGAGGCGGAGGCGGTGGCCGGTGGGTGGAGGTCTTTATCAAAGCCGGTGCTACCCACCGGGCTTAAAAGCCTACTTTCTTGGAGGCCTGTAGGATAGGCTTCGTGGCCTAGTTCAACCTGGCCAAGCTGGTGGTCACCAACTTGGTGACCAAGAGGAAGTTCAACGTCTGTCTTTAGGCGCCAGCTATTCCCCAGGAGGCATCCCTTTCTGCTTTGAACTTGCACTTGAACTTTGGGTCGCTGGACCCCCCCTCGCCCCCTTTGTGACACAGTCCCTCGCTTCGGTTGTGCTGGTCCTGTTCGCGGTTCTTGCGTCGTGTTTTGCGGGCCTCGGGGTAGTTTGGGCCTTATATGGCTGGCTGCAGAGTTTGTGAGTTGTGTCTTGGTGGGTGGGGAGTGATGCCTTCAGGATGTTCCGCCTTTGCCCTCTTAGTGTCCAGGATTCTCCTTTTCTGGCTTCCTGTCAGCTCTTGCCTCCTTCTGTTGGTTGGATACCGTTTTTCGGGTTTGGTGGTGAAGTGCAGCCGCTTTCGGGTGGGGTTTTGGTGGTAGCGTGCTTTTAGCTAGAGGGGTGTCGACTGTCGAGGCGGGGTATCAGCTTTGTTTAGGCCTTAATCAAAATTTTCACGCATGAGTTATTGCAGCTGTGTGAATGCTTGTATGCCTTTCCTGTTCCTGCTTGCCTTTTCTCTGCTGCCGATGAGGGCCCTATGCGCACCTGGGCTGTTTTTGTGTGTGTCAGCGTCTCATGTTTTCTAGGGTTGGGCGGCCGGCCTCACACCTTGTAACGTCAAAATAAAAGATGATGACGCGCGAAGCTTGTAGAGGCCAGATATCATCACGATCACTTGGTTTCCAATAGTTGTATTCATTGGACTCAGCCACATACAAGCCTCACGAATTCGTCCCATCCTAGTCGCAAGCCTTCATCTGTGCATGGCATCATAGACCCAATCTACACGATCCAGCTGGACGCGGAGCGAAACCTGAGCCTGTCCCCCCGCTTCAAGTCCCACCCTCCGTACAGCTGGCAGCTGTCCCGGCGTGTGAAATGGCTGGCAGTGGCCAGGGATGTGCGCCAGCAACTCTGCTCCACCTGCCCGCTCTGCGTGCAATCGGCAGGAACAACCACAGTCTCGTCACTTAATGCACCAACCTCTCAAACAGCCGGCTACCAGCTTGCCTCTGCTCCCCTGCATGGCCATTCTGAAGCAAAGCACCCCGTGCCTGCATGGCAGGCGCAGCGTCGCCTCCTCCCTCAGCATCTCACAAGCTTCCACGGGAGCAGCGGTCGAGGAGGCAGTCCCCGCACCAGCAGTGGCGGCGGCAGAAGCCACGGCGGTGGTAACTGCGGCGGTGGTATTACCGGTGACAGTGGCGGTGGCGTAGGGCACAGCGGGCAGCTCATGTCCGGCTGCTCGCCATGGGGCCTGCATCGGCTTCGGCAGGGTAGGCAGGCAGCCAAGGAGAGAGTCCTGCAACGCCGGCAACTGCAAGGTAACCCGGGCGCCAAAGGGCGGTCACAGCAGACTGGCACTGGCAGGACCACCACTTGCAGCAGCAGCCTCGGTGACTCAGTGCCCTCTTTGGGCCTGTCGGGTGTCATGAGACGCCTGCAGGCCGGGGCATGCATGTGGATTAAGCATCTAGGGGAAGCCGCTGTGGGCGGCGCCGCTGCAGCCAAGACCAGGCAGCAGCCCAGCATGCACCGAGCACTATCGCCGGCCCAACCGGCCCGCGAGTGCCCGCACCCGATCAGCCTCACTCGGGAGAATGTTGAGCGGGTGGCGCTGAGCATCGACCGCCACTTTTTCGGCAGCAGCTTTGAGACGGCGGTGGCTGCTGCCGCGGGTCGCTCAGACCTGGCGGTGGTGTCGGCTGATCTTGAGCTGCCACCCTGGGAGCGACAAGACTGGGAGAAGCCTGGCGGTGGTCTACCTTTGAGGTACCCATGCCCCGTGCTCTGGCAGACGGCAGCCATGCCTTTTTGCTCCGTGTGACCATGTTCACACAGCTTTTTTATAATATAAGGTTATAATTATAATTATCATAATAAATTTAGCTGCCAACATCCAGACCCTTCACACAGTTCCCATAAAGCATTGTGCATGACCGGCATACAAACCAGGAACTTGGAATCGAAAGTTTAAAAGAGGGAAATAAAATCTCGCTTCGCACTTTGGACTTCTCACTCCCGCTGCTAACTTTCCACGTCTCACTTTCGACTTCTGACCAGTATTCAAACCTCGATTTCGACATTTTATTTGCATACCGGTATTAGCACTCTCTCACTTTCCACTTTCCCCCTACTGGGTATTGAAACTCACTTTCCACTTTCAAACAACTCAGTTCCTACCTAACACTTCTCACTTTCCACTCTAATGCACTATTGCTTCGGTTAACTCTAAAATAAGCTACTTTGACCTGAACCTCAGGCACAACGTTGAACGTACCGTACTTATTTTATTTTGGATGATGGCATTCAGGTCCTGAGACCCTGTTTCCTCTTTTGTGCAACACCCTTCAGGTATTTCGTCGTGGACGGCTTTTCCGAGGATGAGTACATGGCCTCACAAGAAGCAGGATCCACTGTGGGCACGGACCGTGTGGGTCCGCACATGGCCATTGAGTGTACGTCCCGCTCTTCCGCCCGCTACGATCCGCACCACCACGCAATTGTGCTCAACAGGTCGGTCTGGGAGCCTGAAGCTACGGCGCAAGGCCGCTCTACATGCGCACAGGCCGCGCCTGGCAGCGGGGCGCGGAGGGAACGTGCCCAGGCAGGCAACGGGTCACAGCGGGAGCACAACCCTGGCGAGCTGAACACAACCCCGGCCTGCGATGTGCCGTGGCCCAACCTGCCTCAAACCGTCAGGTCAGATGCCAGCGAGAGCAAAGTTGCTCACATGGTCAAACCTTTCACCTCGCTTAGTAGAATTGTATACCCTACCACGCTAATCCTTGTCCATGGCCGCCTTGAACCATGGCCGCCTTGAACCATGGCCGCCTTGAACCATGGCCGCCTTGAACCATGGCCGCCTTGAACCATGGCCGCCTTGAACCATGGCTGCCTTGAACCATGGCCGCCTTGAACCATGGCCGCCTTGAACCATGGCCGCCTTGAACCATGGCCGCCTTGAACCATGGCCGCCTTGAGCCATGGCCGCCTTGAACCACGGCTGCCTACCACCCGTGCAACCGCCACCCATTCCCTGCCCGCCCTGCCCGCCCAGGTCAGATGGTGTCGTGTGCAGCACGCGTCTGCAGTGGCTGGCGCACACCATTGCTCACGAGATGCTGCACGTGATGACATGGACCCTGTGCGGCCGGGGCCAGCAATGGTCCCCTGGGGTCTGGTCGCGGGGCGGGCACGGTCCGCTTTTCCAGTGGCTCAACTGGCACTTGTTCGGCCACACGGAGTTTCAGTTCGCTCTGGGTGCAGGCAGGGTATATCAGCTGCGATGAGGGGGGGGGGGGGGGCGCTGGCAGGGGGGTGAGGTTTGCGCGTTGGGGCTGCCCTGGCATGAGTCTGACAATTATGCCTAGTGATCCAACACGCTGAATGGACCGGGAGGGAACTGTCGGCACGTCAATTAAATTACTGTGAGCCATGCTGCAAAAGCTGGGTGCCCGAATATCTGGTCGGGAGGGAAAAACTAAAGAGGAGAAAGGAAAGGAACAAACGAGAAAAGGAGACAGAAAAATGACCATCCCATTAGGAGAAGGAAATCCGAAGAAACTTCAGCCCGTCCGGATCCTAGCCCTCAAGAAAGAGAAAAGAAACAACATACACGACATAATGTCAAGGGGGACGCCAACGCGGCCGAGTCGTTTGAGCATGGCCCAGACGTCTTTAGCTTCCAGTAGTTGGATTGGGGATAAGGACTGTTTTGTTTTTGAGGGGTCTCTTTCCGCTCTCTCTTAAGTTTCCAACCTTGCTGTTGGACTCTGACACGGCCGAGCTTTGCAGCATGGCCCAGTGGTGTAACGTCCTTGACATCATGTCAAGGAAACCTGGAAAGAGAAAAAAACGAAAGGGACAAGAAAAGGACTGGGGGTAAAAAGAAAAAGGAAGCCCTGGCCTCTGAAAAACCAAGCCTCAACGAAAGCTACCACATCCTCCACAAAGGTCAGAGGGTGGTAATCAAAGAACCAGGGGTGATAATCTGAGCAGCAGCCGCAAGTCACCACGCATTACATCTCTTGTGCGACAGCGAGTTGCATGTTGGCCGTGAGCTGCCATAAGGGGGCTGTCTTGCTGGGCTGCTGGTGCTACCGATGCGATGAAGAAGCAAGGTATTGGCTGCCACCAACCTCGCTGCAACGGTGGATCTGCAGCTCCCCCATGACCCCCGCAGCCTGGCATAGGTTCTGAAGCATGCTTGATTGCATCCTGCTACTGAGGCAACGCCGCGGCTTGAGGTGACCGGTAGCCCACACCACATCATCGTAGTTGGCCGCAGTCACAACATAGACTGACGCCAACCGGATGCGTGTGGGCAGAGGATGCCTCAGACGCACCTTCACAGCCATGCAGGGGACACGGTGCAACGCGGCAGCCAAACGCACCTCTATACTTTGCATGGCCCTCTGCATGTTGCCGCTCTCGTTTTGAATGATGCCCACGAATCTGAATTATTGGACACGCTTCAGCACTAACCTATCTGGGCCGTACACGCAGGTTTAGGGTGATTGCCTACACTGCTTCATCACAAACCGGCCACACTGCTCCTAGCACTGCTTCAGCACTCCTAGATTGCCTACACCGCTTCAACACTATCTGAGCCGTACACGCAGGTTTGGGGGGCTTGCCTACACTGCGCTGCTAAGCGGCTGCCAAACTCCAATATCTCTGCCTTGCTGACGTTGGCCGGAAGCTTTTTAGCTGCCCTATATTTTATATTTATGCAGGGCGTCGAGCAAGCACTGCGGGCCTGCTGGGCTGCCGGTTAGGGGGGAGAGATCGTTCGCATATAACAGGCACCTGAGTCGTGGCCCTGTCTCCAGCACAACGCCCTCTGCCGGGCGTTTGGCTGCAATAATATCCAACAGGTCGCTGATGTAAAAGCTGAAGAGCAGACGTCTGAGAGGGCGACCTTGTTTGATACCTCTGGTGCAAGGGACAGGGCCAGTGCTTTGACCGTTAGTGAGCATGTAGACTGCACCTATATGAAGCGCTTGGACAGCGCGCAACAAGCCTGAAGGCATGTTTATGTGCTCAGACAGATGCTGCTAAAGCTGCACCTGGGGCACGCAGTCCAAGGCCTTGAAGAACTCCACAAAGGCCACATGTAGCTCGCTACGCCCCTCAGCTGCTCATTGCGCATGAACTGCATGCATCAAGAGGAAAGCAGCATGGAGCGTGCTAGGGCGCGCCGCTGATACGAACTCTTCATGAGGGATGTGCTCGTGCAAGCTTGCCCAATGATCAGTGATGGCGGTAAGCATGCTAGCATACAGCCGGTACAGCACGCTGGTGATTGCAATAGGCCGGTGATGGTGCTTCAGTGCATTTTCAGTAGGATTTTCAATAGTGCTCAAATGAAGTTTCAGCAGGACTAGGGGAGATTTAAACTTAGGTCCGGGGGGGGGGGCAAAAAAAATAACACACCCCTCCCTCGAAAGTTGTAGGGCTTGACAAAGCTTTCCATATCTGGTCTTAACATTGTTTTTGGCCCAGGGAGCTGGGAAATATGGAGGGTCAAAGTGGGGGGGGGTCCATAAAAAACGATTTTTGGAAATTTTAGTATTTTCTTTAAACATCAGATTGAGACGATAGCTACACCGTTGCATTCCAACTGTCATTTGCTACAGATATGTATATCAAAGCGCTGGCCCTTGGGCCCGCCTCCCGAGTTTCCCGTTTCGTGTTGCATTGTTTCATTGCGCCGGTAATGCGGAGGTTTGGATTTGGCTGAGCAGCCCTGCAGGGTGGAACAGCAAGCTGTATTGCAAGAGTAGGAGGGGCGAGGGAACAGGAAATGTGCCAACTCTAACCCTTTTTGGGGAGACATTGCTTTGACCATTGCAAGTGCACGGCTGTTGCGCAGCCCGGCTTGCTGCTCTCTCATGCTCAATCACGCACTGCATCCCCCTCAATCACATACCAGGATGGCATGGCTGAGCTGCAATCACATACCAGGGTGGTCTGGTAAGGTCACCGGGTTCCATGTTCTTCCCCCTCAATCACATACGAGGGTGGCATGGCTGCACCATGGTCCTGGCTGTGCATGGTGGCTGAAATTGCTTGAGGTTGCTCATCCCCGACCGACCCCACGCGGCCAAGCGGTCATCAGCAGGCCCAGCCGGTAAGTAAATCATAAAAACATTGCATGCATCGCGACATTTGCGCCTTTGCCTTGGGCTACTAAGGGCATTCAAGAACCCTCACTTGATGCAGGCCCACTCACGAATGACATTATGGCCCATGCACATCCAGTGAACCATGCCGAACGCCGATCACGCCACGGTATCAAGCCACGCCAAGGTCAATCATGCTGGTCGATCATAAGGAGCTGATTTAGAGGCAGAATGATTGAGCGTTGTGAGGAGGTGTCGAGGGCTCCGGGAAGGCATGCAGCTATGTTTCTTACATCGGGAACCCTAGCAGTTCAGGAGCAAATGTTGCAAGATTCGGAGTGTGGGGTTCACATATTCTGGCCCCTGGCGCTATCTGTCAGGACATCTGCGTTTACAACGGTGGGTAGGGAAAGCGTACATCTCTGGGATCCCCGCGGGGAGTCGTCTGGCCAGGAACACTCCACACTTGTATACAATGGCAGATCTACACCACAACCTTGCTCGATCCAAAATTCGCTCTGCTCCAAACATAACTCCTGACGTAGAGACTACTGTCGACACAAATAGAACATGAAGAACAGTATTTTGAATTCTCGAACTAGCTCCCGCTCTTCCGGAGCGCTGTTGCCTCGAGCCACATATCCGAAGCCAGCTGCCCGGTCATGTGGCCTCGTATCGTCCTCCAGGGCTCAGCCCCAAATCGCTACCATCAGCAGCTCCGGATTCATGCTTAGCAGCGTCCACGCGTTTCCTCAGAACCGCTCCTCCTCGTCCCCCACCCGCCTGCTCGCTGCTTCCATCGATGAGGTCGTGTCGGAACCCAATGGGGAGACCACATCACCCGAAACCCCCTCAGCAGCAGCGCCATCAGCACCATCTGTGGGCAATGTCTCTCCAGCTGCTGCTGCCGCTGCTGCTGAGAGCCCTGCCATGGAAGCGAGAGAGCGTAGGCGGATGATCATGGAGGATGCCAAAAGCTTTCTGACTAGCGACTTGGCCCTAGTCTTTGAGAAAGGGGTGAGCTTGAGGATATTTCGAGTGTTGGGAAGGGGCGTGAGATGTGATCGATGTATGTTGGAGAGTGGAGGATAGGTGGAGGGTATGTTTCCAAAAGACCTTGTTGGGAAAAGGGGTGAGCGACTGACCGCTGGGCTGGTGGATTTGTTTTGAAATTGGATTATGCTATGAAATAAGTTGGCGATAGTTCGAGGCTACACAGAGGATATGATGATTGAGCCATACCATTGTCCCCCCCAGGGAAATCTCCACAGCGTTGCTGCTGCTGTGCTGCTCACGTCACCTTTGTGCACACCTGACCCCCTAAGCTGGCCACTACGCGGCCACCTGTGACACGCAGAAAACAAAACCTTGACAAGCCTACAGCGGGTGGCCCAAGCAGCAGGCCCTGATGCACCAGGTCCCAACAGCTGTAGGCCATGATGTAGCTAAAATCCATCCACCCTTTCACTTTTAGGGCGGTAAACATGAGCTACATCATGGCCACTGTCAAGTATACTATTTGCAGCACTGCCTCTCTAGCACCGCTCCAAAACGTCAGAGGTTCCGCACATTTCTCTTTTCCTCCTATTTGCACCACTGGGCCCTTTGCTCCCAAGCGCCCCAAACAAAATTCAAATAAGTAGGCGATTGCTGGTTTATTTTGTTGGATAATCTCCAAAAGAACACTTCAAACGGCACGGATCTTCTTCTTGCCTTTGTTGATGCCGCCTGCCCGGTCCTCCATGGCGCCCTCTTCAAAGAAAGTAAGCTGCGTCCCGTTGGGGGTGTGAGAGTCAAGGAAATAGCGCAGCCTGGGCCGAAGCCACATCCGCGCCGTCACCGTGCGTCCTCCTCATCTGATTCATGTGCGGTGTCTACAGATGGTGTAGGCACTACGAGCTAGAGAAATCCCAATTAAAAAGAGGTACTGAACCCGTATTATATTGACATATTGAACCCGCAATGAAACCCTCTGCTGCTCCAGCTGGTGATATCCGTGTCGTCCCTCTCTGGTTGGTTGGATGTGTATGTGCTGTCAGAGTCAGAAATCCCTCCTGTCTCTCTGGTCCTGGTTGACGTCAGTTTTCGTTTTTCGTGAATCAGCTGCATATCAGCTACACTCCGGCCTCTGGCCGGCAGCCCCATTTGTGGCCAGCCATACTACGTTGACCACCAGTCGTAAATCGGGCCAGGTTTGGTCCTAATCTGCCTGGGGGCGGTCCGCTGTAGGTGGACTGGTAGCCGAAGCATAATAGACTTTGGGCAGTGTCTTCCCCTCTTTTAAAAGCGGAATCTCAGGTGGTAGACAGGCCACCTCATGCAGGGTAGCACATACTGGGGGAACCTAAGACCAATGCATACTAGGAACCCTGATCAACTTTCAGCGGATCCCTATTTGATTGACAAATGGTTCCTTATACGGTGCTTGTTGGCCGAGTGCCCTTCTCGTTCCTGCTCGCCTTTTCTCAGTTGACGACGAGGGCCGCATGTGCACCCGGGCTGTCTTTTGTTCGCGTCTTGGGTTTCAGGGCTGCGCGACCGGCCCCCACACCTTGTTAATTCCAAGGTGTAAATATACAATGCATACTCGGAGCCACCCAGCCACACAGGAGATCACCAAGTCTCAGTACAGCAAGACCCTCCAGTTTGAGGACCCCATCACCTTACACAACCCCGGACCTCCCCTGCCATGTTTATCTCCCCCCTTCCACACACCCTTCCCACTCACACAGGAGATCACCAAGTCACGGTACAGCAAAACCATCCAGTTTGAGGACCCCATCACGTCATACAACAACATTGAAGGCTATGTGCTCAACATCAGGATGCTCAAGGTGGGTTCAGGCGCGCACGTGTGTGTGTATGTGTGTGTTTGTGTGTGTGTGTGTGTGTGTGAAGCCATGGGCTGCTCAATGTGGGTGTAAGTGGTTTGGTGCGAGCATGCGCAAAGACATGCATGTGTGTGTTTGGGTGGAAGGGTGGGTGCAACCCTGAAAATGCCGTGGGGTGTGTGTGACTGTGTGTGTGTGTGGATGGGTGTGTGTGGATGGGTGCGTGTGAGGTCTGAAGTTTTCCATGGATGGATGTGGCTGTATACATGTGTGTCGAGCACCCACTGCGCTGCTGAAATGCGCTGGGCAAGCGAGGCCATCCTGATAATCTGCCCACACTTTTTGTCTTTAAGAAGAGGCTTGACCCGTTCCTGGCCGACCATCCAAGCTTAGAGCAGGCTTGGCAACAGTCTCACACCCCTAATAACACAGATGCCTGCGTAGCCTGTCTCTATGAGCCTGTCTCTATGCCACGCCCACCCCTGCCTCCCTCCACACTTTGCCCCCACAGCTACGCCCACCCCTGTCTCCCTCCACACTTTGCCCCTACGGCCACGCCCACCCCTGCCTCCCACCACACTTTGCCCCCTACGGCCACGCCCACCCCTGCCTCCCTCCACACTTTGCCCCTACGGCCACGCCCACCCCTGCCTCCCTCCACACTTTGCCCCTACGGCCACGCCCACCCCTGCCTCCCTCTACACTTTGCCCCTTAGGCCACGCCCAGTCGCCCACCCCTGCCTCCCTCTTCACTTTCCCCTACGGCCACGCCCACCCCTGCCTCCCTCCACACTTTGTCCCTACGGCCACACCCTCCCCTGCCTCCCTCCACACTTTGCCCCTAGGGCCACACCCTTTCCTGCCTCCCTCCAAACTTTGTCCCTACGGCCACACCCTCCCCTGCCTCTCTCCACACTTTGTCCCTACGGCCACACCCTCCCCTGCCTCCCTCCAAACTTTGTCCCTATGGCCACACCCTCCCCTGCCTCCCTCCACACTCTGTCCCTACAGCCACACCCTCCCCTGCCTCCGACCACACTTTGCCCCTACGGCCACACCCTCCCCTGCCTCCCTCCACACTTTGCCCCTATGGCCACACCTCCCCTGCCTCCCTCCACACTCTGTCCCTTCGTGCACTTCGTCCCCTCCCTCCCCTACCTCTCTCCGCACTGCGCCCCTGCGGCCGCACTCTCCCCTGCCTCCCTGCACACCGCGCCCCTGCCTGCTCCTTCTGACCCGCCACACTCTCTCCCCTGCCTGCTCTTTTTCAGACTCTGTCACTTGCCTTTTTTGTTGCCTACCACACCCTCTCCCCTGTCTGCTCCCTCCCAGACCCTGTTCAACATCAGCTGGAAGCTCCACACTATTGACATCACGTCTGAGGACGGAATAACTGCAAGGTGCGTGTGTGCTTGTTTTGGGGGAGACACACGCATGTCTGCCAGTGCATGTTTGTGTGCGGCCAGTGCATATGTGTGTCTGTGTTTGCGTGTTTGTCTGGCAATGTGTGTGTGTGTGTGTGTGTGTGGATGGCAAGTGTGTGGCATGTAGCTGAGTCATGGTAAAGTACGTGCTTCTTTTTGGCGTGTCTCGGCTACAGTTCAGCTCCATCACCGCCTAGTGACTGGGTGGGAGGGCAGGTATTGCAAGGTGCCTGCTGCCTTGGCTTTTTTAGCTGTTGGCCAGGGTGGTTCTCGGCAATGAGCCCACGGAGGACCGCCCATCCAGCAGCCCCCAATGTTTTGATTTAATAATTACGCCCCCGGGAAATAAGGTAAGAAAGCTTCAACGTCGATAAATATTGCAGCGAGGGGCCGACTGTTGAGAAGCCGTTATCCGTCGTGCTAGATCTGGAGAGATAGATCCCAGACACACAAACGGAGAGGAAATAGAGCGCATGGTTCAGCTCAGGTTAAGTCAACTTCAGAAAAGAGAAAGCAAGAAACAATCGAAACATCTCTACTCTGCGGAAAGACCTTATGAAAAAGCCCCCCCCATGGTCGTGTGGTGTGCGCCCTCGCCCCAAATACCCTCTCCTAGAACCCTGTGCCAAAAATACCTTCCTTCTTGCGCGCCACGAAATAATCCCTCTCCCTCTTTCTTGCGCTCCGAAATGAACATACGTGTCCGAAGTGAACCTGGGACTAAACCTGACCTGATTAAACCTGACTAAACCTGACCTGATGAAACCTGATTAAATCTGACCCGATTAAAGTGCATCAGTTCTGGGGGGTGCAGGCCGTATTACCTTGGGATGCTTGATGTTCAGAGTCGTGGGATGCGCCTTGAAATAAACCCTCCTCTATCTTGCGCTCCAAAATAAACATACGTGTCCCAAGTGACCCTGGGACTTAACCTGACCTGATAAGAGCACATCACGCCCTAGCGCGCGAGCTGCATGCCATATAAATTTGGGATGCTTGATGTTTCAAGTCATTCGTGGGATGCGCCCTCTCTGTTCAAAAGCGAGGGCGCATCCCTCTCTGTTAAACATACAGGTCCAAAGTGACCCTGGAAACCTGGCCTAAGAGCGCATCATGCCTTGGTGCGCGGGCTGCAGGCCATATTAACTTGGGATGCTCGAATCTTGATTCGCGGCTTTCAAAACCCGTTTTGGAAGATTATTTGAGAGTGACCTTGCAGGTGCTTCCCTTACACTAGCACTTGTGGTCCCCAACACTAACACTTGTGGTCAAATGCAGCACCTCCTGGTGCCCAGGCCACCTGCCGGTCACACGATTTGATCCCGATCGGCCCAGCAGTGGCAGTCTGGCTTGCTTGACCCCCTGGACGGTTCTGAAGCGCATTGGCAATCAGTGTAGGACGGTGCACACCTGCTGAGCCCTGCCTAACCCTCCGCCACGCGGGGCTGGTAGTAGGGAATGACTAAGCTCGATTCCAGCTACCATGCACAGCCAGGATCAGGCCTGGCAACCAGTGTTGCTATTCGCAAAACACACTCAGGCCCTCCACCAGCGGTACACGGGGGCACACACAGATGCTGCCTCGCTGCTGGCCATGCCTCCCCCATGACCGATACTCCCCCTATGACTCACACCTGATACGGTGATACCTCATGACGCCCTATGACGCTCCCCTAAACGGCACTTCCCATGAGTCCCCCTGACTCTACCATGACCATTACTCCCCTATAGCTCGCCCATTACCATAGCTCCTCCTTCACCCCACATTACCTCTAATGACCAGTACCCCCCCCTTCACCCCCCGATGACTCCCCATGACCAGTCCCCCCCCATTACCACCCGCCCACCCCCCATGACCCCCCATGACCAGTCCCCCCCCATTACCACCCGCCCACCCCCCATGACCAGTCCCCCCCCATTACCACCCGCCCACCCCCCATGACCCCCCATGACCAGTCCCCCCCCCATTACCATCCGCCCACCCCCCATGACTCCCCATGACCAGTCCCCCCCCATTACCACCCGCCCACCCCCCATGACTCCCCATGACCAGTCCCCCCCCATTACCATCCGCCCACCCCCCATGACTCCCCATGACCAGTCCCCCCCCATTACCATCCGCCCACCCCCCATGACTCCCCATGACCAGTCTCCCCCCCATTACCACCCGCCCACCCCCCATGACTCCCCATGACCAGTCCCCCCCCATTACCATCCGCCCACCCCCCATGACCCCCCATGACCAGCCCCCCCCCATTACCACCCGCCCACCCCCCATGACCCCCCATGACCAGTCCCCCCCCATTACCACCCGCCCACCCCCCATGACCCCCCATGACCAGTCCCCCCCTTCACCCCCCATGACCAGTCCCCCCGTTCACCCCCCATGACCAGTCCCCCCGTTCACCCCCCATGACCAGTCCCCCCCTTCACCCCCCATGACCAGTCCCCCCCTTCACCCCCCATGACCAGTCCCCCCTTCACCCCCCATGACCAGTCCCCCCCTTCACCCCCCATGACCAGTCCCCCCCTTCACCCCCCATGACCAGTCCCCCCCTTCACCCCCCATGACCAGTCCCCCCGTTCACCCCCCATGACCAGTCCCCCCCTTCACCCCCCATGACCAGTCCCCCCCTTCACCCCCCATGACCAGTCCCCCCCTTCACCCCCCATGACCAGTCCCCCCCTTCACCCCCCATGACCAGTCCCCCCCTTCACCCCCCATGACCAGTCCCCCCCTTCACCCCCCATGACCAGTCCCCCCCTTCACCCCCCATGACCAGTCCCCCCGTTCACCCCCCATGACCAGTCCCCCCCTTCACCCCATCTTGACCCCCCCCATGACTCCACTGACCCTGTACATGCACCTGCAGGTGGACCATGGGCATGCAGATGTGGCTGTTGCCTTGGAAGCCCAACCTCATGTTCACAGGGCGCACCTTTTACAAGGTGAGACAGGGTACAGGGTGGAGGGGCACACGTATGGGTGGGCTGTGGGTATGGGAGCGGTCTACGGGTGTGGGAGGTGTGAAAGTTGCAAGGCTGGACATGCTCTCACCTTTTGTTTATCATCGTGGATGCCGGCGTTCAAAGTTAACTGAAACAACCGACAAAATAAATTCTGAATCCTCCGAACTAATCGACCTTTCAAAACCTGTACCGATGTGTGGATTTGCAGACAGCCTGTGACGCCGACGTTTGAAGTGGACGGAAACCAGTACTGTAGATTTGCTTTGCCTTCCCTCATAAGTAACGTTGTTTGGGGTTGAGGGATCCATGAATACACTATTTATTGAACGCCAACGCCAGATTTCAGCCATGACTGAGCGAAAGAAACTGCGCTGCGTGGGAGGTATGAGAGTGAAGAAAACAGCGCTGCCTGGGCCTAAGCTGTAACCGCACGCCGCTACTTTGCTTATATACCGAAAGCCCTGACTGAGAAAAACGGGTACCTGGAGCTCCAACCCACCTTTTCAACCCCTCCTTTCTGTGCAGGTCAACCCAGACACTGGTATTGTCGTGAGCCACATTGACGTGTGGGACGCGCTTCGAAACAACAGGTGCGGCTGTCGGTACGAAGTGCCAGATAGGGTGTGGGAAGAAATTTTGGACAGCATGTGTGGCTGTCGGTATCAAGTGCCAGCTAGGGTGTGTAGGGAGGCTCCCCCCCCCCAGGGTGTGTAGGGAGGCTCCCCCCCCCAGGGTGTGTAGGGAGGCTCCCCCCCCCCAGGGTGTGTAGGGAGGCTCCCCCCCCCAGGGTGTGTAGGGAGGCTCCCCCCCCCCCAGGGTGTGTAGGGAGGCTCCCCCCCCCAGGGTGTGTAGGGAGGCTCCCCCCCCCCAGGGTGTGTAGGGAGGCTCCCCCCCCCCAGGGTGTGTAGGGAGGCTCCCCCCCCCCAGGGTGTGTAGGGAGGCTCCCCCCCCCAGGGTGTGTAGGGAGGCTCCCCCCCCCCAGGGTGTGTAGGGAGGCTCCCCCCCCCCAGGGTGTGTAGGGAGGCTCCCCCCCCCAGGGTGTGTAGGGAGGCTCCCCCCCCCCCAGGGTGTGTAGGGAGGCTCCCCCCCCCAGGGTGTGTAGGGAGGCTCCCCCCCCCCAGGGTGTGTAGGGAGGCTCCCCCCCCCCCAGGGTGTGTAGGGAGGCTCCCCCCCCCCAGGGTGTGTAGGGAGGCTCCCCCCCCCAGGGTGTGTAGGGAGGCTCCCCCCCCCAGGGTGTGTAGGGAGGCTCCCCCCCCCAGGGTGTGTAGGGAGGCTCCCCCCCCCCAGGGTGTGTAGGGAGGCTCCCCCCCCCCAGGGTGTGTAGGGAGGCTCCCCCCCCCCAGGGTGTGTAGGGAGGCTCCCCCCCCCAGGGTGTGTAGGGAGGCTCCCCCCCCCCAGGGTGTGTAGGGAGGCTCCCCCCCCCAGGGTGTGTAGGGAGGCTCTCCCCCCCAGGGTGTGTAGGGAGGCTCCCCCCCCCCAGGGTGTGTAGGGAGGCTCCCCCCCCCAGGGTGTGTAGGGAGGCTCCCCCCCCCAGGGTGTGTAGGGAGGCTCCCCCCCCCCAGGATGTGTAGGGAGGCTCCCCCCCCCCAGGGTGTGTAGGGAGGCTCCCCCCCCCAGGGTGTGTAGGGAGGCTCCCCCCCCCAGGGTGTGTAGGGAGGCTCCCCCCCCCCAGGGTGTGTAGGGAGGCTCCCCCCCCCCAGGGTGTGTAGGGAGGCTCCCCCCCCCCAGGGTGTGTAGGGAGGCTCCCCCCCCCCAGGGTGTGTAGGGAGGCTCCCCCCCCCCAGGGTGTGTAGGGAGGCTCCCCCCCCCCAGGGTGTGTAGGGAGGCTCCCCCCCCCCAGGGTGTGTAGGGAGGCTCCCCCCCCCAGGGTGTGTAGGGAGGCTCCCCCCCCCAGGGTGTGTAGGGAGGCTCCCCCCCCCCAGGGTGTGTAGGGAGGCTCCCCCTCCTTTCCTACCCCCCTCCCCCTCCTTTCCTACCCCCCTCCCCCCTCAAACCCCCTCCTCTCAATGTTTTGTCCTCTGCCTCATGTTTCTATACACCGCCGCTGCCGCAATTACTGCCACCGCAGTTTCACCTAGCCCCTGTACCCCCCCCCCTCCCCAGGTTTCTGTCCAAGGAGGCGCGACAACGTGATCCGCATGTGTCTCCTAGTCTTGGCCTTCCCAGGGTATCAGCCCGTCCCTTGGGCTGACACCGTCACACTCTCCCCCCTCTCACCCAGGGTATCTGCAGTCCCTTGGGCTGACACCGTCACACTCTCCCCCCTCTCACCCAGGGTATCAGCCCGTCCCTTGGGCTGACACCGTCACACTCTCCCCCCTCTCACCCAGGGTATCTGCAGTCCCTTGGGCTGACACCGTCACACTCTCCCCCCTCTCACCCAGGGTATCTGCAGTCCCTTGGGCTGACACCGTCACACTCTCCCCCCTCTCACCCAGGGTATCTGCAGTCCCTTGGGCTGACACTGTCACACTCTCCCCCCTCTCACCCAGGGTATCTGCAGTCCCTTGGGCTGACACCGTCACACTCTCCCCCCTCTCACCCAGGGTATCAGCCCGTCCCTTGGGCTGACACCGTCACACTCTCCCCCCTCTCACCCAGGGTATCTGCAGTCCCTTGGGCTGACACCGTCACACTCTCCCCCCTCTCACCCAGGGTATCTGCAGTCCCTTGGGCTGACACCGTCACACTCTCCCCCCTCTCACCCAGGGTATCAGCCCGTCCCTTGGGCTGACACCGTCACACTCTCCCCCCTCTCACCCAGGGTATCTGCAGTCCCTTGGGCTGACACCGTCGCACACTCCCCCCTCTCACCCAGGGTATCTGCAGTCCCTTGGGCTGACACCGTCACACTCTCCCCCCTCTCACCCAGGGTATCTGCAGTCCCTTGGGCTGACACCGTCACACTCTCCCCCCTCTCACCCAGGGTATCTGCAGTCCCTTGGGCTGACACCGTCACACTCTCCCCCCTCTCACCCAGGGTATCTGCAGTCCCTTGGGCTGACACCGTCACACTCTCCCCCCTCTCACCCAGGGTATCTGCAGTCCCTTGGGCTGACGCCGTCACACTCTCCCCCCCTCTCACCCAGGGTTTCAGCCCGTCCCTTGGGCTGACGCCGTCTCACCCCCTCTCCCCCTCAACCAGGTTTCTGTCTATCGAGGCTCTGCAGCATGTGATCCGCATGTTCCTCCAAGTCCAGGTGACGCCCAGCATCGAGACCCACAAGTATGTGGTGCTCAAGAAACTCAAGGTGGGAGGGAAGAGCGCACCGTCGAGAAATTCTTGGACCTGTTTCAATGAAGCATGTGTCGTACCGGGACCCAGGTTTCAAAACTTTAATGCTGAAAATGATGCGCATGTACATAAATCAGCAATAATTAAATCAGCAATGAATCAGCAATGCACAAATCAGCAATATAGAAATCAGCAATTAATCAGCTATGTGCACCCTCAGGGTTGAGAGTTAGGGCTTGACCCTAAACCCTTAAAACGACGAGACCGTTGAAGCCCAAAACAGCTATCCTCGGGAGGCCTTTTCTTGGCTTGAATGTGAACAATTGTCCCCCTCTGCACGCGTGACACATGCCTGGGACGTGCTGGGGTGGCCTCACCGACAAAACATTGTCCATCAAAACATTGTCCAACAAAAGATCATTGTCCATCTTAACCCAGGAGTATGAGATCCGCGAGTACGAGTCGTACCTTGTGGCTGAGATGGCGCTGCCAGCCGGATCAGGTGGGAGCTTCGTGGTGTTCAAAACCCACCCGTTGTTAATACCCCTCGGGCTCTTGCCTGTTTCTTTCGGATGAATAGGTGCACACCTTTGCATACCGAAGACCTACCGAAGACTTTTCTTTCTCTTATAATTAAACGTTGTTTGGGGTTTGAGGGATCCCTCAGTTTCATTGACCAATTGTCGAGTGTCAATATCGCCAGTTTCTAATTGGAAATTCAGAGTTTTTGTCGACAGTTTGCCCTGAGGGAGCAGCTTGAATAGAAAGCGTGTCTTGTTCCCTGAGGGCAGGCAAAATAAATCTACGTTAGTGGCTGAGAGATGGCGCTGCCAGCCGGATGGGGTAGGAGGTTACATAGATTTGAAGTAAACCTCCCCCAGCAGCCACTGCCCATTCCTCTTCCCCTCTGATGAATTGGCAGTAGACCTCGCACCTAGCGGTAGAGAGATGACGCTGCCACCTGGATTGAATACAATGTTGTGCCATTGCGCCAGACAAAATAGCAATTTCGTATATATTCTAGGATGTGGGGTGTATGGAATTTTCGGGGGGGAGGGTCTTTGCGCGTCGATCTTAATTCATTAATCGAGTACGTAGTTACGGCGTCTGATGGGGAATAGTAGCTGACTTTGCCTTGGAATAACCCTAACTGAGGCTCAGCTACGTAAATAAGGTAAAAGGTAAATAAGGTTAAGGTAAATAAGGTAAAAGGTAAATAAGGTAATACAGCCGCCATAAGGACCGTAATTGGCACAACAATGCTTGAATTGGGCTAACTGCTGTCCCCGTTGTGCTAAATCTTTGTGCAACTCAGCTAAAGTACTCCTTAAGTAAGGTACAAAAACGGTAATCAAGACCGATCCTGAACCCTGCTTCCTTAGCCTTCAACTCTACCAGCACAGTCCAGGCCTGATGCTGGACGTGGCGCGAGTCGGTGTTGCTGTCACAAAGTCCACCCACAGCCTTTTGCGAAAGGGCAAGGCAGAGCGAGCCGGGGGGAAACCAGCGACCAGCACATGTACCTGCAGCATCTTAGGATGATGAGGGGTTGCTGTTAGTCGTGACGTAGCTGAACTGAAGCTGAATCACCCTAATGAAACAGCGTCTTGTCCCTGATAGAGCTTTGGTGTGGCTCAACTGTAGCTGAAGCACCCTACTCTATGCTTGGGCTGCTATTACCTCTACGGTGACGTAGCTTAAGTGTAGCTGAATCACCCTAATGAAACAGCGTCTTGTCCCTGATAGAGCCTTGGTGTGGCTCAACTGTAGCTGAAGCACCCTACTCTATGCTTGGGCTGCTATTACCTCTACGGTGACGTAGCTTAAGTGTAGCTGAATCACCCTAATGAAACAGCGTCTTGTCCCTGATAGAGCCTTGGTGTGGCTTAACTGTAGCTGAAGCACCCTACTCTATGCTTGGGCTGCTATTACCTCTACGGTGACGTAGCTTAAGTGTAGCTGAATCACCCTAATGAAACAGCGTCTTGTCCCTGATAGAGCCTTGGTGTGGCTCAACTGTAGCTGAAGCACCCTACTCTATGCTTGGGCTGCTATTACCTCTACGGTGACGTAGCTTAAGTGTAGCTGAATCACCCTAACAGAACAGCAGTTGTTCCTGCCAGGTTGTGGAAACAACGCAGCTTGGGGCCGTGGCCATATTGACGCCGTTATCATTGCCTGTTGTCCAGGGCCTGCCAGCGGGAGTGGCTTCACTGAGCTGGCGCAGTACATATTTGGGGGGAATGATGAGAAGGTGCGGGGGAGCACTTTGGAGGGAGCCACGATAATGTCCTTGTTGGAGGTGTTTTTGAGGTTTGGGCTAGATGTGGTGCAGAGGTGCGGCCTTTCTGGGGAAGGCCAAGAGTGCCCTTATATTTCGGCGACGAGTTTACCTTTGGCAGTGTGTCCCGCGGCCGCCAAAGGCCCGTTTGAGACCCAACCAGGACCGGCGGACAGCTGGTGTTCAAGGCAGCTTGGCAGGCCACTATGGAGGACCCTGTCCAGAGGCCAGAGTGTAGCTGAAATGTAGCTGAGTCACAACAAAATGAACACTGCAGACCAGTAGCAGGTGTATGTTTAGGGGGTTTCGGTTAAGGGTTTGGGTTGGGAACGACTCTCCACTCTTTCTTGTTGCGGCTCTGAGGCCACCATTAGCAGGCCGCCCCGCGGCCGTCGGAGGCCCCATTGGGACCAACCCTGTACCCGCCAACGTCTGGCGGCCGAAGCAGCATGGCTGGCCACACCTGGGGGCCTTTGGTAGGGAGCTGGGTTGTAGCTGATATGTAACTGAGTCACGAAAAAAGAAACGCAGCTTTCCAGGCAATGGGCCACCGTGGCCGCTCACGCTTCAAACCATTCCGCTGTCCCTACCACCTGCCCTCCTGCCTTCAGATGGACCGCCACCCTCCCATCATCCTTCGCCCACCCACTGGCACATCGACCCTCCTGCATTCTCGACTTGAAATGCAAATGGAGATGACCGTGTGGGTGTGGTCCACCCACCCACCCATGCACAGCCTCCTCCCACCCACGTATTCACACACACACAGTAGAGGTCGGACACTATGTGATTCAGAAATGGGACTGCCAGGCATCAGCGATCTAGACTTTTACTGTGGTCTTTGAGCAGGGTCCAGGTTAACAACGTCCTTTACAAATGGTCATCAGCCATCTAGACTTCTACACACACACCTTGAACGCTTCATATGCAGATGGAGAGGACCGAATGGATATCTATCCACTCTCCCACAGTCCCACATACTCTAATACCTACCCACCCACAGCCTCCTCCCACTCACCTACCCCCACCCACCCCCACAGCCTCCTCCCACTCACCTACCCCCCCCCACACACACACACAGTCTCCTCCCACCCACCCACCCACCCCCCACTCACCTACCCCCACTCACCCCCACTCACCTACCCCCACCCACCCCCCACCCCCCACTCACCCACCCCACGCACATTCAATGATCCAACCCTTCAGATGCAAATGGAGATGACGACGCCGGTGCTGTCGACGGTGGCGCCAGGCAGCGGTAGTCAGTCCACCAATATGCAGTTCGTGATGGAGGGCAGGTACGCATGCATTTAGACTCCAGTTGACCAGCATAATGGATTACGACCGCTGTTCCGGGTTTTAGCCCTCATCCTGCGCATGTCCTCAGATTATTTGTTGCGGCCGTCCCTGTGGACTCGACGTTGGCGGTGTAGCTGAGTAGTAGCTGTATTGTGGCTGACGACCGCATCAAAAACAGTGTTATGCTCCATCCTACGCAGGTTCAGGGATCCCTCAAAGCTATTGCCCCTACTGACCCGATGGCGATGGTGAAGCTGAATTGTAGCTGAATGTGGTTCTCAATGATGCGCAGGTTCAGCGATCCCTCACAGCTGCCGACCCCTACGGACGCCAAGGTCGTGAAGAAGGAGAGGAGCGGGGGCTTCCTTGCGTCAATCGCATTCCCTGGATGGCCCCTGGACTTCGAGGTAAGGGTCAGAAAACGTTTGAACAAAACATATCACCGATTTTAAGCAGGTGATGGTAAGAATCGATATAACTTCAGCTACAAAGTTTGTGTTAAGCTGGTTTGTTCAAAATGAAGCCACGAGATTGGGGGCTTCATTGCGTCCATCACATTCCCCGGATGGCCCCGGGACTTTGAGGTAAGGGTCAAACCATTTTCACAGACATATCATAAAAGCAGATGATGGTGCAAATCAATCGTCAGCTATCGAGTTTTAGTCCAGCCGGTGTGTTAAAAATGAAACCAGGAGACTGGCGGGTCCTTGCGCCCATCACATTCCCTGGATGGCCCCTGGAGTTTGAGGTGAAGGGGTCAAACTGTCTGCACAGACATGTCATTTAAGCAGGTGATGGTACAAACTACAAATCAATCTTCAGCTATCGAGTTTCAGTTTAGCTGGTAGTACAAACTGAAACCAGGAGACTGGGGGGGTATTTGTGTTCATCACATTCCTTGGATGGCCTTGGACTTTTGGGGAAGCAACTAACAGACCATTCAACAAACAAAGCATTTGAAGCAGTTTATGGTACCAATCAGTCTTTGATGATCGAATTTAGCAAGTGGGTGAGGTGAGAGGAAGATCACATGCACCCCGCCTCCCCTCCTGCTGCACCCACCTGCCCCCCCCTAGACTTGCACCCCAAGTCAAATGCAATCTGCCTCACCCAACACTCCCCCACCCCCACCCTCTGACATCTCCACTACCACCCCCATGGATGGCCTCTCCCATACCCCCTGTCGGTCCCCCAGGGCTGCCCAGGTAGCCTGCCCCACCGCCTACCGCCCCCCCCCCCCTCCCCCCCCCATCTCCCCGATCCCCTGGCATCCCGCCCCCCCCCCCCCAAGCGCATGCACCCCGCCTCCCCTGACATCCATTCCCCACCCCTCGTCCCTGCTCTCCCCCCCAAATTACACGAAAATTCATGATACGAATAGCTTCCCTACCACGGCACTAAAAAACCTACCTTGTTTCAAGGCAAGTGGACATGCAGCCTGCCTCCCCCGACATCCATCCTCCACCCCCCATCCTCTCCCCCTAAAAGCACGACAATTCAATATACGAATAGCGTCCATACCCCGACACTAAAAAACCTTCCTTGATTCAAGGCAACTGGGCAGGCAGCCTGCCTCATTTAATATCCACTCTTCCACACCACTTTCGACAGGTGGTGCAGAATGAGAAGCTGCTGCGCAACTGCCTGCTGCGAGATGGCCTCATCCCCAAGCAAGGCTACACACTTGCCAGGTATGTCCCTGCTTCTCTGCGGTACACTTGCCAGGTATGTCCCTGCTTCTCTGCGGTACACTTGCCAGGTATGTCCCTGCTTCTCTGCGGTACACTTGCCAGGTATGTCCCTGCGTCTCTGCGGTACACTTGCCAGGTATGTCCCTGCTTCTCTGCGGTACACTTGCCAGGTATGTCCCTGCGTCTCTGCGGTACACTTGCCAGGTATGTCCCTGCTTCTCTGCGGTACACTTGCCAGGTATGTCCCTGCGTCTCTGCGGTACACTTGCCAGGTATGTCCCTGCTTCTCTGCGATACACTTGCCAGGTATGTCCCTGCTTCTCTGCAGCAGATGTTGCTGAGCGCGTGGGTTAGCTTACCTTGGTTGCCCCTTGCCTGCATTGTTTCTCCCCTTAGCACTGCCTGCCTTAGCTGGTGTTGCGGTTGCAAGTTTAGAGCGGTGCATACCTGCTAGGATAGGCCCTGCTGAACCCTCGGGCAGATGGTGCTGGTAGCGGAAGAGCAATGCAATGCCAGCTGCCATGCAAAGACAGGACCATGGTGTAGCCATGCCAGTCTCTTTCGTGACGGCAGCAGGAACATGGAACCCGGCGATCTAGACAGGGGGAGGGAGAGGATCGTTCGGCAGGTATCATCTCTCAACCTTTGGGGACGGATGCCACCAGCGTTGTACCACGGGACCAATGTCCCCCTGGCCGAGTGGTTGCAAGTACAGCATTATTCCTAGGGGTTAGAGATCCCTTTACTCTAAACCCTCCCCCTGCCTGATTGCTCCACTGGTTCCAATGAATGATTTCGTGACACCTCTGGGCCCTGCCCAAAAAGACTCGGCCGTGTTGGTGCCCAACTGTCCGTCTAGAAACAAAAGGGTAGACGAGAAAGATTGGTGGAGAGTCTAGACGAGGCTAGGCAAAGAAAGCTAGACAAAGAAAGCTAGACAAATGCTAGACGAAGGCTAGACGAGAAAGATTGGTGGAGAGGCTTCAGGGACAATGACCCCCACTGAGACATCCCACTCCTGGAATTGCGGAGCAGGAAAACTTTGTGTCCACTTCCACATATCCACTTCCATTACCTTTGTTAAGTGCAAGGGTTCCAATTGTAAGCAAGTTACCATAGCAACCGGGACACCCTTAATGTGATTTTGCATGCATGATGACCCACCCTGACTTCTCCTCCCCCTTGCTGCTTCCCTGGTCAAGTTGCCTTGGACGCAATGACCCACTCATGCACTTCCCTCTGCATGTCTCTGCATGTACAGCGACCCGCTGTTGCCCCCTCCCCCTTGTTGCCTCACTGGAGAACTAGCCTCGGGTGACCCACTCATACAATATCTATATGGGATGACTCTGCAGGTACATCAAGCCGCTCAAATTGCCCCCCCCCCCTTGTTGCCTCACTGGAGAACTAGCCTCGGGTGACCCACTCACACAATATCTATATTGGATGACTCTGCAGGTACAACGACCCGCTCAAATTGCCCCCTCCCCCCCCCCCCTTGTTGCCTCACTGGAGAACTAGCCTTGGGTGACCCACTCACACAATATCTATATTGGATGACTCTGCAGGTACAACGACCCATTGACGCCTCCTATGGTGAGGAGGAACGAGGTGCTGATAGAGCTGGAGGGCTACCAGTGGCCACCGGCCAAATAGTCGGGGGAGCATGATATGGTATGGCAAGAGACGAGGAGGGGACAAGGCGGGGGAATGTGATGTGAGGAGGAGACGGCTATAGATAGAGTAGGAGATGGGGTTAAGCCGAAAACAACATGTCCTCCTTGATGCTAGGAGTGGCAGGCACTGTTATGTATTTGGAGTGAACTTCCTGGCAACAAGCGAGGGTTTTGACCGAGTTTTACTGGACTGGCTGAAAGCGCTGCACGGCATAAAATTATTGTAAATGAGGCGCGATGTTAAATTAAATTACCTACTGCGCGGCTTGAAATTGAGTTAGAATTTCGTCGCTGCGCGGCTGTCTTTCAAGTCCTTTTTGGGGTGCGCGTTTAAAATTCGAATGCTTTTTTTTGGTGGGGTGCGCGGACCCTATGTCGATTTACGGTAACAGGATTTGCAGTCCCAGCGGGAAGGTGGGAAGCAGTTTCAGCAATGTCATCCCGATCATACCCAGATCTGGATCCGGACCGCCACCATAACCCTGAAGCAGCGAGGCAGAGCAGGCCAGCAAGGGTACTGCCTTCTGTGCAGGAAGCCGAGGGCAGCCAGAATGCTGTGAGGACGGGTGTTGCCAATGACGTTACACCTCTGGGCCCTGGTCAAGAAGGTTCGGCCGCGTTCGAGGAAGGGTAGTGTAGAACAGGATATTGCGGGCCCGTCGGGGAGCGAGGACCCAGCAACCTGGTTGGGTACTGTGGCGCGGGTAGACCGAATCTTCCTGGATAAGGCTGCGGGCCTAACCAATAGAGCGGCCAGCCTGGCAATTACCAGGCGAGGAATTGACCGGTTCCCGCATCGTTGGAGGATTCTCTAGGTTTCAACCTGGCTAGGTTTCGATAGGTGGAAGCAGATGATGGGTGGCACCCCGCCCAGTGAATGACGTCACATCTCTGGGCCCTGCTCAAAAAAGGCTTGGCCGCGTGAGTGCCGAAGTGAAAGGGGCAGAAAAAAAAGAGGAAATGGGGTAAAAAAGTTCCCACCCAGTGCCAGCAGGCCAGGCCAAGTTCCAGGGAGAAAAGGTCCAAGCGGGGAAGAGGGGGAAACCAAAGCCAAGGAGGGAGCCGGTATGAGTTTATCAATAACCCAGCTAGGACGCACCTGCCTGATGCGCAGGCTGCAGGTCCCTAGTGTGGATCTGGGGGTGCTGCATGGGAAGACCCAGGGGAGCAGGAAGAGAAATTGGCCCAGTCGAAAGGGTGGGTCAGCTTAGTGCAGTGGGCCACTGTGTTGTGGTAAGAGGCGTGTGATAAATGCTTCTCTAACGTGGGGGACAGGGTAGTTGCCTTGGACGAGTTCCGGCGCCACCACCTCGAAGAATAGGCCACAAAGGCCCATTGGAGGATCCCACACACCTTAAATGACAGATCTGCACTACTGGACGGCTTTAGAGAGGCGTCCAAGACAGGGGTCCGGCAAGAGGCGGCTCAGGCACTTACGGCTTTCCCTGAAACATGGTTCCCTGAGTAACTGAGGGAGCAGGATCTGTTCGGAACAGACACATCCTAAACCGGATTACCGGTATTCATAAGGCACAAGGGCCATCGCATTCACAGCCATGCACAGGTCACAAGTTGCCGGGGCACACATGTCACTCAGGGGCTGCGCCAAATGCACAGCTTTTACAAATACACAGGTGGTAGCATGGGCACATGGGGTGATGCACGGGTGCACGGGTATAGCCCATGTGAGCTGCTTACCAATGTTTGCCTGGCACATACATCACACCACACCATATCTATGGCGATTCACATTCTTTGGACCTGAGACTGTTCTCGTCTTCCATCTTGATACAGCCATCAACCCACAAGCGGGTGTCCTGTTTCCCAGATGTTGGTTGCGACATTACGTCTTACCGCTCTCAGTTTCTATCAATTGGAACTGAACTGAACGATAAATGACAATCTATCGGGAAGAAGACGTGGAACAGACTCCTTTTCCTTTCGCCTCTAGCCCTGTTCTTTAGCCTCTAGTTGATTTTTCTAATTTTCTCCCGACCAGACATTGAACGCCCATGCGGCCAAGCATTTTCAGCCAAGGTAGCACGATATAGTCTTTGGCCAGGGCCATCATATCATATCATATGAGCAATATGATGATATGATATAGTAAAATATGATATGATATGATATCAACTTCTCCATGCATGGGCATGAGTATGGTGAATTGGTAATGAGTAGGGAATAGGGCTGTTCTGCCATGCCGACCGTTCTACGCCAGAATGGGCCTAGTTGTTGCAAGATTTTGCGACAAAAGAAAAAAATATGATGAAACTTGTGCATTTACCATGGAAATTGTGGATGCATGGACGCATGGTGACCTTTTGAGCCGTAGGGGTCAGTGGGAGACTGGGAGCGCTCGCATGCTGCATGCTGCCATGTCAGTACGTATGTGAATGGGGTCAAGGGTAATGTGCCCACCTGAGGCATGGGCTTACCCATTGTCAATTCTGCAGTTTTTAGGCTAAAATAATTGTTTTAAACTCAAGATATCATATGGTCAAAACACCATATCATATCATATCCATATCGTGCTACCTTCGTTGTCTTCAGCATAGCACAGCGGTGTAAAGTCATTGACCTCTGCTCTGCAAAATCCATATAAAATTCGGCGTTAACTTCGGCTTTGTCGTGCGGCGATGCGCTGCATTTGAAGGATCTGCCTAACTTGGCTGCTGCTGGCTCGCTGGCAGCCCTGCCTATGCTAAACTGCTACTGTTGTCATCCAAGAGCTCAACAGCTGCGCGTGAGTCATTGACGAGTCAGTATCGAACTCGGTGCATCGTTTAAAACGCCATCGAGCAGTTTCTGTTTTTTCTTCTTGGGTATGCTTTCATACGTGACCCTCTTGTTTAGTTTGCAAAAGATACGGGAGCCAGTCATTTCGCCACGCAGGGGTGGGCAACGGTCACCCCCACCCACACATGCCATATTCTTGCCCATGCATCACCATCATCAAGAGATAAATATGTTCTGTTATTATCACCACTTTGCCAGCAGACCAACGTCAAGCCCGATCTCACATAATTGCATACCGTATGAAATGTCATAGGGTTTCCCATTATGCCGTAGCTTCTGCATGTCGGTTGCGAACACGGTACCTCACATTGACAGCAAGTCGCAGGCCGCTTTAACATCTGCCTATGTACGCATAGAGTCCCATACACATTCTTTACACATTGCCTACCGGTACCGGTGTTGTGAGATACACCAAATCTGCTGCACATCAGGGTACTGCCTACAATAGCTCTTCACGACACATGTTAGCACGGCGTTGATACAACTGGACGCCACTACTGATCTGCTGGACGCCATTGCGAAAATTCTTTACCCGGCAGGTCACAGGTAAGCGAGCACGATAAAACACTCGGAGCCATTCACATGCTACTCTACGGCTCTGCCTGGCCCTTTCGAAGAAGGCTGTGCGGTGGTTGCATTGTCGCCGCATCATCAGCACACGTTCAATGTAGCGGAATCTGCCAATTTAGCGTTCGCCGCACTGGGGACTTTAATGCGAATATCCCTTTCGGATTTCTGAGACCGAAATCCGGCGTGTGCCATGTTCCCTGCGCCTTTCGTTTCGAAAATGAACCCGGCATCAGCGAGGATAGTCGCCTGGATTCTTTTTCAGATCCATGGACCTTGCCGGTTTGTCGCACACCTCAGGCCCCGCCTGTCGTTGCTGTTGCAGCACCTACGCATCCACCCTCTGTAGCCTTCTTCGAAAGGACCAGGCAATTCAAACGGGCCTGACCCGTCAGCGCCTTCAAAGCATTTAGTAAATCGTTGAATACATCGAACATCTTCACGCTCCAGTTTGACTTCATGCCAGTATGCATGACATATTATTGACCGGTTCTCCAGTACCGGTGTCAGCCGTCAGGCAGGCAAGCAGCATGAGAGTGCATGCACCCATT
Source organism: Limnomonas spitsbergensis (assembly GCA_037349105.1). Lineage (NCBI taxonomy): Eukaryota > Viridiplantae > Chlorophyta > Chlorophyceae > Chlamydomonadales > Limnomonas > Limnomonas spitsbergensis. The sequence continues at coordinate 3,542,249 of JAYJMM010000038.1, forward strand.
TATTTTTAGCGTGCGCTAGATAGGCCGCTGCTCAGCCACCATTGGTCCGATGAGGACAAAACCAATACCCCTTACAGCCGGTGACCTGACCCAGGCAGCAAAGTTCTGTGCTCCAGGCCCCAGCGGCGCAGACCATAATGTATCTGAACTGCAGCTGAAAACCCTTCAATATTACGGTGGAAAGACCTGCATCGTGACAGTGAACAGCATTGCCGGCAGGTTGACTTTCATATGTCTGCGATTGGTCCGAGAAGGCCCTGGTGGCACAATCTGGCTAAACCTGTGCCCTATCGTGCTACCTTGGTGGGATAATCTGGCTGATTCTGCGCTGGATTGTGTAGCTTTGGTAGCACAATCCGGCTGAATTCGGCTATGCCATATTATGCAAGCCGTATCGTGCTACCTTGGATAGAGTCCAGGGCGAGGAGTCCTGATGGCTGGTCAAACAGACCATGCCGCAACTGCAGAATTCTGAGACAATGCAGGCGCAGAAGCGACTGAATCAAAGTTAATACGTTGTCCTTTCATCAGCTACTCCTTTGGCGTGCTGTTCGCGAGCCAACGTAGCGAAACGAACGACAGCCCACTTATTTGGGGTTCAGGATCAAAGATACTGTGGCAGCGCGGCCACTACGAAAGTACAAGCCTCCTTTCGGAGGGGCCATGCAGAGCGAGCCTGTAGGCTTCAGTGTTTCAAACTTATCTAATGCATGAGGTGCAGCTTCGATGCCTTTGCGTGGGATGAGGCATCCAGCCACTTGACACCCAGAGCAAATGTTTTGATGCTTGAAAATTGCTGCCAATACATCTGCATGGTTGCACATCGCAGGATCCCCCACCGTGTTGCCCACAGCTGGCAGTACCTGTACCTACCAGGCAACTCAACCGTACCCTGTCCAGATCTTCTAGCTTCTAGGCAGCTTCACTAGATTCTCCCCGCCCGCCACCAGCCGCAGCGAGAGGAGCACAGGCCCGCGCCGTCAGACCGCCATGCTCGGCCTCATTAACATCTCGTTTGAGGCGTTCATCCTGGACAGCTTCGGCGAAGAGGTCTGGCTCGAGATCAAAGGGGAGGCGGGGCTGGCTTCGCAGGCCTGGGTGTCCGGCTGCCCTTATGCTGACGGAGAGACGTACAGGTGAGCAGGAGGACCCGGTCAGGGTCTGGGGTTGCAGGTACAGAAGTACAGGTCAGCAAGGTACATCGGCAGTACAGAGTAAACTCTGGACTCAGCGCACAATGGACCGCTGTTGTGAAGCAAGGCAATGACGCAGAGAGTACGGAGCAGGGAAGGGACGTCAGAGGAAGAAAACCTTATCCGGCGATAATCTGGTAACGTGGTTGACCCCCGTGGTTGACCGGCCCTTCCCTGGTACCGAGTGTGCCCCTATGGCACTGTTTAATTACTGGGTGTCTGAACGCCTTAAACATGCCGCTGGGGAGTCACCCCTAGGGGCCCTTAGGGGCGTAGCCTTCACTGACCTGCAGCCAGTGGCATAAACAACGGGCCTGAATGCACCAGCCCCCCTCGGCCATAGGTCATGATGTAGCTGCGACACGCCTAAAAGTACAGTTTGTCACACTTGAATTACAGTGATCTACGGTACAGAACAGTACAGTGCAGCACACTTAAAATTACAGAGGCAATGAGGGCAATGTTATCTGAGGACACTGACAGGTACAGGGACGTATGGTGCGACATGCCGAATGGGAAGTGCCTGAGTGCATCACCCTGAAATCAACGGTTGCACATGCATGCGTCCCGCGCCATGCTTTTGAGCAAGGAGCAATCGCGCATGCGAGGGTCAACGACATTGTAACTTCCTTTCAGTTATGACTCATCCCCTCTGCGCTCCCAGCCTGATCGACGCCGCCTCTGCGCTCCTCGTCGTGTCGCCCGCCGCGGTGCTGGAGGCCTATGGCGGTTACTTTGTGACGTGCTATCTCGACCAGCTTGGCTACCTGGACCTGGTCCGTCACCTGGGCAGCGACATCGTGCAGCTGGCCAGCAGGCTGGACGACCTGCACCAGAGCCTGGCCTCTATCATGCCGGGCATGCAGCCTCCCAGCTTCCGAGTGAATCAGGTGAGAGCAGGTTAACATGTTAGGGTTTGACATGCCCCGTAGATTTGATTTGCCTGCCCTTGGGTGTGAATTAAGTATTTGTTGTACGCTTGCCACAGGGCAAAGTTTGGACGGAAGCTCTCCATTTTTGACTGAAACTGGCGTTGGCAATCTAGAATCAGTATTTGTAACAAGTTCCTCACCCCTAAACAAAGGTTTTTGTTACGGGAACGCAATTCGAACACACTGTACAGGTTGGTATGGTAGGTCAAGGTTTTTAATATCGGCCAAGGTTCTGGGTGGAAGTGTTAGGTTAGAAGGTTGAAGTCTCTAGCTGCATCAGCGGGAGTACGGGAGCGCAGATTTTTCTACTTAGGGCTGTTTGCACGGAGCCTGCTATAAGGAATTCTGGTAGCTCAGCTGGCCAGGTCTAAGCCTGTGGAATCGGGATTTAGGGTATGCGGTCGGGTCGACAGAGGGCGTGTCCAGCTACTCTTTGTTTGTGCCGCAGCGCTAGCGCCCGAAATGCAGCGTGTCTGCGTCTAGCCAGCAAATATGAGGGAGGATATTGGGAGGAGGAGGTAGGCAGAAACAGATTTGAAAATCGGACATGGAACGTGAGGCATGCATGGGAGGGCTGCATGGGAGGCATGTATGGGAGGGGAGGCATGGGGAGGCTGCATGGGAGGGCTGTATGGGAGGCATGCATGGGAGGGCTGCATGGGAGGGATGCATGGGAGGCATGCATGGGAGGGGATGCATGGGAGAGATGGATGGGAGGCATGCATGAGAGGAATGCATGGGAGGGATGCATAGGAGAGATGCATGGGAAAGGATGCATGGGAGGGTATGCATGGGAGGCATGCATGGGAGGAATGCATGGGAGGGGATGCATAGGAGGCATGCATGGGAGGGCTGCATGGGAGGGATGGATGGGAGGGGATGCATGGGAGGGATGCATGGGAGGGGATGGATGGGAGGGATGCATGGGAGGGGATGCATGGGAGGGATGCATGGGAGGGGATGCATGGGAGGGATGCATGGGAGGGAAGCGTGGGAGGGTGTTGATGGTGTGTCTCAGGTTCAAGATGGATGTAGAATATCCATTCAAACACAGTTTATATGTTGCTTCTCCTGGTTTTCCTTATGCTGCAAGCGTTTCTTTTCAAACTCTTGAGACAGGTTTTCCAAATGCTCCTTGCATGTTTTACTGAACGCTGTTTATGCCCCCCCCAATTTCTTATGACTTCAGGTCACTCCTTCAGACACCTCATGCAGCGCAACCACCCCCACCGCCCGGGGCTGTGACTATTATCTGCCGGTTTCAATCCCTCTAAGCACGTCGTCCTTTGGGCGTGCCTGTCTCTTTCTCAGGTAACTCCAGAGTCGCTCATGCTGCACTACCACTCCCATCGTCCCGGCCTGTGGCCGTTCTCTGCGGGTATCCTGAAGGCCATCGCCCAGAGCCGATTTGGCCACGACCTGTCCGTGGAGCTGGTGCTCTCCAAGGAAAACGGCCACGACCACGAGGTAGGGCTTAAAACCCTCAGTGATGATATTGACGACGTAAATCTGATTTAAAACAAAACCTTTGTTTTGTTTAAAAGGTTTCTTTTAGTACCCTGTTTTTTCCGTTTGCACGACCTGAACGTGGTGCTGGTGCTCTGCCCAAGGGGAACGGCCACAACCACGAGGGAGGGCTTAAAATCTTAATTATGTGACATGAAGGGTTCCCTCTTGAAACCTGCGTATAACCTTTGTTTTTCTGCACAGTAATCCCCCCCCCTCCCACACACACTTGATCATTTGTTGGGCAGCATTTGGCGACATTGGGGCTTTAAATCAGAACGTCTGAGCTGCATCTAGCGGCCCAGAAAGCAGGGGATGGCCGGGCCATGATAAGGGGCCAACGGCCTCCCCAGTCTTGAAGCCAAGAATAAACACCGCCTGCTTTTCCGCAGGTAGCGGCCGCCCTTTTTTAGGGTTCATGGTACACCCTAACTTATGGTACAACCTTGAACCCTAAATCCTGACATTGGTAGAATTTGGAACTGATTTCAACCCTGGCTGGTATGCTTCACTTCGCTTCACGATATAAGGGGTCATGAAGCTTGGCCTCCCAATCCTGGATGCCAGGACTCTCATCGACAAGCGGCTGTGGCGACGCCGGCAGCGGCTGCCCTGTCATGAGCATAATTTGGGATAAATTCCAAGTCTAAACCCTCAACCCTAAATACTCAAACCCACCTCATGCTCTCAGGTCATGAAGCTTGGCTTCCCGACCTTGGACATGGTGACGTCCTCCGACGAGCGACTATCGTACTGTGAGCAACGGCCGCCCTCCATGCGGGATGACCTGGGCACCGTTGCAGCGGGCGGCTGCGTTATGATGGACCCGCGGCTGATCTGCGGCACCTTCCCCTTCCACCTGGCGGTTGACGAGGACATGGTCGTGCAGCAGGCAGGGCCCGGGGTGATCAAGCTGGTGCCGTCCCTGCGCCTAGGCGTGACACGGCTCAGCGACTTTTTCAAGGTGAGGCAAGGGGCACGTGTCCCGTGAGAGTGAGTAATTCAAGGTGAGGCGAGGCGCACGTGCCCAGTGGGTGCGAGTCAGCATGCCCTCCAAGCCAGCCAGCACGCCCTGGTTGCCAGTCAGGATGCCCAGTCGCCCAGTGGACTTCAGTCAGTAGCACAGTACTAGATGCACGCCCCGAGACCCTATGGGGTTTTGAGCAAATGCTCTGTAGGCGCATGTCAGGATCTGTAGGGGCCTGGAGGGCGCTCGAGGCACGGAGGGTATTGGTTGTTCTTGGGTTGAGGGTTTAGTGTTGGAACTTTAAAGGGTACCGGTAGTTGTGTTAAGGGTTTAAGGTTTAGGGTTGGAAGGGTACTGGTCGTTCGTGTCTACTGAAAATGTCTCACTAATTTCGAGATGTCTCAGAGGGAAAAAAGGTCGTGGTTTTCGAGGGCCGTGCCTGAAAGCTTACATACTGTCAAGGTGCGTGAAAGGCATGGGGTCAGATATATAATATAACCGACATTATCACACGCGCACATACGTGTCCCTGGTGTCAACCTGCAGTTTTGCGTATAACAGCCAGTAAAGAGGGATGGTGAAGAAGAATGGCGAGGCGGAAAATACCACACCGTTGCAAGCATTAGCCGTCAGAGGTTAGAAATACAAAATGTGTTGTAATAAGAAAGGAGGAGCTAGCGAACTTCACTGCATGTTCCATATGCCCTAATCTGCCATTCCTTCCAGATTCAACTGTGCACCTTTCAGTCTCCATTCACACGTGTGCCTCGCCGGACCGACACCCCCAGACCCCTCATTTAGGGTAAGAGTTTAGACCCTAACCCTTAACCGAAACTCGACACTCACCTCAGGCCCCCTGGTTTAGGGTTTAGGGTACGTTTTTGACCCCAACCCTTGACCCGATCCTCACCCCAGTCCCCCCCGTCACCACACTGCCTGCAGGTCGTTGGACCTCACTTTCACTCCCAGAGCGACATTGATTTTGCCTGCTTTGAGGCCAACAAGCACTCTAGCTTTGTCCTTGAGGTCATGCCCGCCATCGCCGATGATTCCCGGAAGCCCGACTCGCCTGCTACTGCTGCTACTGCTGCCTCTGCAACCGCTGATAGTACTACTTCTGCACCTTCTGCCTCTGCTTCTGCTACTTATGCAGCCACTGGTACGACTACTTCTACAGCTGCTGCTGCTGCCTCTGCTGATGGTATTACTATGATAGCAGCTACTGCAGCAACAGCTACTTCTGCACCTGCTGTTGCTGCTGCTGAGCCACCAGCCCCGGCAGCCAGTCCGCACCAGCCACTGCTGCTCAAGGGCCAAATGGTTGTTGCATACTTCCCTTGCACCAAGCCTGCAGCGATGAGCACCTATCCCCGGACATGCCCTCACGGTGGACCAAGAGCAGCAGCAGCAACAGCCAGCACCACCAGCACCTGCTCAGGTGCACTGAAATCGGCACGGGTGCCTTCAGACCTCGCCCTCGGAGGCAGCTCACGCACACACCCGGCTGCTGTCCCCGAAGCCAGCTCCCCCGGACCTCCCTCCCCCAGTGCTCCCGAGACCTGCCCCTTCCCGAGGCAAAGCAGGCTGCGCATGCTGGGGGCGGCGGCGGCGGTCTCCCCGGCGGCCGCCGCCAGCGGTGAGCGTGCCTCCAACCGGCTCAGTGACATGATCAAGACCTCTGCGCCGGGCCAGCATGTCGAAGCTATCTTTTCCTTGGCGGAGCGTGTGCGGCCCGAGCCGACCTTTCTGTACCCAAGGCGCATGGCCATGTTCCTCGGGTCGCCACTCGTGCAAGTCATATCGCAGCTGGGCCAGCATGGGCTGTCCCTGTCAGACATGCCCATGTTTGACAGGTATGTGTGGGGTTCATACCTGGGAATGTCGCGGTAGGGTATGCCCATGTTTGACAGTTATGTATCGGGTTCATACCAGGGAATACCTCTGGATGGCATGCCTATGCTTGACAGGTATATGAGGGGTTCATGTCTGGGAATTTTACTGTAGGGCATGCCCATGTTTGACAGGTATGAGGGTCTTGGAAGGGTCTCTTCTCAGGGAAAACCTCTGTATGACATACCCATATTTGACAGGTATGTGAGGGATTCATACTTGGGAATGTCCCTGTCGGACATGCCCATGTTCGTCAGGTATGAGGGTCTGATTCATTGGAATACGTCTGCATGGCATGCCCATGTTTGGCAGGTATGTGTGGGGCTCGTACCTGGGAACACTTGTGCATGGCATGTCCATTTCAACAAAGGTGTGGGGCTCGTCCCCTTGCCTGGGAATGTTCCTGTGTGGCATGCCCATGTTGGACAGATAAATAAATAAACACACCCATACCAATATTTACTAATGGGTTCATGGTTCTGGGCTTAAGGTATCAACAGGCTCGTTGGGGCTGCTCATCAGCATAATCAGCATGTGCTGCATGTACTGCATGCTCGTGTTTGGCTGGAAAGTTCAACGCCTCAATAGCGTTATGAGCACGATCGATCTATCTATATGGGGCATGAGCGATTTTGACAAGTACGATGGAAATATTTATTGTTGTGCGTGCGTGTGTGTGTGTGTGTGTGTGTGTGTGTGTGTGTGTGTCGGTTCTCCTGCTGCCTGCTGGCTCAGGTAGACCATGTTTTGAGTATGCTTTGCATTATCACAACATGTTCATCATTGGTGGGCTGATGTAGCATCCCAGGAGTTAGAGACCCAAGTGCATCCTCGTGTCCCTCTGCCGCGCCGTAGGAGCATCGACATGGCCCTGAAGACTGAGCAGTCGTTGATCGAGATGGGCATCCGTGAGGGCTACGAGGCACTCACGCTACAGCTGCAGGATGAGAAACAGAGGAGCGAGTCTTTACTGTACAGGTGGGGACAAATGGGTGGAACAGAAAGTAGGGGCAGCTTACTGCAGAAGCAACAAATTGGAGGAGCAGCAGGCAGCAGGAGCGGTCCCTGGTGTAGAGGCGGGGGGAAATGGGCAGAGGGGAGCAGCAGAAATTCGGCCATTAGGGTTAGATGACCACAGGAGCAGAATAGTGGAGGAGCAACAGGCAGCATGAGTGCTAGAGATGAGCGAAATGGCAGGAGCAACCTGGTGTTGGGGCAACACATGATAGGTGCGAGAGCAACAGAGATCAGGAGCACAAGATAGATGGGGTAGCATAGAGCTGGATCAATACAGTAATATTTATGTTGCTAAGGTAACTGCCCCCCCCCCCCCCCCTAGCTAGCCCCTACTTTCTGTCCAGATTCACTCCACACATTGTGCATTATATGTCGTGTCTCGTATGATTTGGACATGTTGCAGGCCCTACCCGTGGCAATTTTTTGATGGCGTCACATGCATTGGAACACTCTTTCTCTCAGCTTTCCAACGACCCCTTGCAATATCATTTTAGCCCATCCCATGCCTTTAAATAAAGGTGACCTCACTTGGGCTTACCTATGTATAAGCTGCTTTATTTTTTGCTCATAAAGCATATCCCTATCCCCATTTGCATTGTGTCTTTGTTCACACCTTTCTGCAGGTGTGTCCCCAAGGACATTGCGGAGCAGCTGCGTAGAGGGCAGCCTGTCAAGGCCACCTCGTTCAGCAAGGTCACCATCATGTTCACAGAGTGAGTCTTGGATTTAAGGTTCAGCGTTTTCAGCTAGGTTGCCCTCATGTTCACAGAGTGAGTCTTGGTTTTTTGTAGTTGAGGGTGAAGGGTTAACAGTCGTGGGTTAAGGGTTTGGCGTTTTCAGTGGAGTCACTGCGACTTGCACTGAGTTAGTTTAAGGTCCATACTTTTATACTTTAGGGTAAGTGGTTCAGAGTCGTTTCATTCAGATCTGCATCATGTTTACAAAGTGTGTTGAGGGTTTACAGGATAGGGTTGAATGTTTAGCGCTCAGCGTTTTCAGCAAGATCACCACAGCGGCCACTGTCTGCTGTTTGTATCGCACTTCAGCTACAATTTAGGCATGATGGCACAATCCGGCTGAACCTCTACCGCATCGCGCCACATCCTGCTACCTCAAGAGTACAATCAGGCTAGAACGGTGCCGTATTTTTTCGTATCATGCTACCTTGAATTCAGCTACTACCCGTTCAACGACCTGCGGGTCTAGAACCCTAATGCAGTAAGCCCTGTTGCTTTGAGCCACCGGCTGAGGGTCGGTCATACTTTGGTCTCAAAAGACCCGTGATGGCTGCCCGCAGCCCTCCCAAGGTGGTCTGATACTCTGATGTGCACTTAAATAAGCAATGGGTGCCAACTATCTGCCTGGCCTCATTTCAACACACCTCAACCTACGCACATGCCGACTCTGTTGTATCCCTGCCGTCCATTCTCTCTGTGCAGAACTGTGCACTTAAATGTAAGTGCTGTAAATTCGACTTGCCCTCCCTCGACATAAACGTTATCTAGGGGGGAGGGATTCATTAAAATACTAATTATCCATCGGTGATGCCACTTTCAGTTGGATATAGAGATTTTTCATATTTCACTCCCGAGGCTTGCAGACAATAATGAATTAATTCACACCTGAGGGAGGGCGAATCAAATCTGCAGTGCTGGTGAGTAAAAATAAAAATTCTCTGGTGAAATCCCTGCCTCGCTCAAAAGCAGGAAAGAAATCCCTGCCTCGCCCATAGATCCCTCTGCAGCATTGTGCACGACAGCACCACCAGAGAACGAACATCGTGCATCCCAACCTTTGTTGCCCTCATCATTCCAATGTATCTCAACTGTCTACGGTATGTGCCAACGGGGTCTACACATTATAAATCCTTCTCCCTCTGCAGCATTGTGGACTTGCACCACCATCAGAGAACGAACATCATGCAAACCTAACCTTTGTTCCACACATTCATTAATACATTATCCCAATGCATCTCAACCGCCTGTGTGCCGACTCGGTCTAAACATTTTGTATCTTTCTCCCTCTGCAGCATTGTGGACTTCACCACTATCAGTGGCCAAATGGAGCCCATGGAGGTGTGTCGCATGCTCAGCGAGCTGTACGAGCGCTTCGATGCCATCATCGACCTCTACCCGGATGTGTGGAAGGTGAGTGTGGGAGGTGTGAACACGGTATGTGTGAGAGGTGTGGAAGGTTTGTGTGTAGGAGGCGTTGTGGCTGGGTCTGGCGCCCCCCCTGATGAGGGCTCTGTAACTGAGTGTTATGAAATGTATATTTACCGCAAGCCTGACGTTCCGGGCTTGGGTTTAGCGTGTAGGGTTCAGCCCAATAGCCCTCTCTGGGAATGCACTGGTGCGTTGTACAGCCTGATATATAAATCTAGCTGGATGTGCTTACTCTCACCTTGCATCTCTGCCCGAATGTGCGTTGCTCACGGGCTGATGTCATTGGGGACACGCGCATGCTGTTCTCCATCCTGACGCGGGCGGTGCATGACTACCGGTTGCTGATCATCCCTCCAAACCCTAAACCCTGAACCCTAGACCCTGAACCCCCGCCTGCAGGCTGATGTCATCGGGGACTCATACATGCTGGTATCGAACCTGACGCGGCAAGTGGACGACCATGTGGACCAGAACATCGACCTGGGCATACGGATTCAGATCGCCACGAGCAAGGCCTGCCCGTGGCTCGACAAGCCGCTCCAGATCCGCATCGGCATCCACACCGGCCCGGCGGCAGCGGGCGTTGTCGGGAGCGCAACGTCCACGGGCCTGATGCGGTACAGCATCTACGGGGATACTGTCAACACGGCCTCGCGCATGGAGAGTCACGGCTTGCCCGGGAAGATCCACATTAGCCAGGTAATTTCATTTACGTGTCGTTTGTTCTGTGAGGCTCGGCAACTGTTTGGCTACAGCTCAGCTGCATAGAGGACACAAGGTCAATACGGCCTTGCGCATGGAGAGCCACGGCCTGCCAGGGAAGATCCACATTAGCCAGGTAATCCACCCCCTCTTTCGGGGGCGGTTCAGCAACCGTTAAGCAGTTCAGCTACACTTCAGCTACTTGGTGACACGGTCAGTACGGCCTCTAGCATGGAGAGCCACGGCCTGTCTGGGAGGATTTATATGAGTCGGTGCGCATGATGCTGCCAGGCTCAGACAGGCTCAAGGCCCAAGGAAGTATGAACCCTATGACGCGAGTTCCTCACCCGGGTAGGTATGAAATACGCCATGTGGGCTCAACACGACTGCCGTAACAACTTGACACGTCGTGTGCGCGCAGGCCTCCTTCGACTGCCTCCGTGCTGTGGACAAGTATGTGATCCGTGAGCGTGGCCTCATCAATGTCAAGGGCAAGGGACCCATGGTGACCTACCTGATTGCAAGCCACCAGGAGGGATGGCTGCTGCAGGTGGGGGATCTGCACAAACAAATGAGGGATGGCGGTAAAATGGGGGGGGGCTACACTGCAAAATTAGACTTGGCTGCTTCAGGTGGGGGCTGCACATTAGAATGAGGGGGGGCTGTGCATAAAAGGGGGGGGCTCATAACGTGAGGGATGGCTGCTTCAGGTAGGGGCTGCACATCAAAATGAGGGAGGGCTGTGCATAAAAAGGGGGGGCTGCTCATAACATGAGGGATGGCTGCTTCAGGTAGGGGCTGCACATCAAAATGAGGGAGGGCTGTGCATAAAAAGGGGGGGCTGCTCATAACATGAGGGATGGCTGCTTCAGGTGGGGGCTGCACATCAAAATGAGGGAGGGCTGTGCATAAAAAGGGGGGGGGGGGCTGCTCATAACATGAGGGATGGCTGCTTCAGGTAGGGGCTGCACATCAAAATGAGGGAGGGCTGTGCATAAAAAGGGGGGGCTGCTCATAACATGAGGGATGGCTGCTTCAGGTAGGGGCTGCACATCGAAATGAGGGAGGGCTGTGCATAAAAAGGGGCTGCTGCTCATAACATGAGGGATGGCTGCTTCAGGTAGGGGCTGCACAACAAAATGAGGGAGGGCTGTGCATAAAAGGGGGGGGGCTCATAACATGAGGGATGGCCGCTTCAGGTGGTGGCTGCACATCAAAATGAGGGAGGGCTGTGCATAAAAGGGGGGGGCTCATAACGTGAGGGATGGCTGCTTCAGGTAGGGGCTGCACATTGAAATGAGGGAGGGCTGTGCATAAAAAAGGGGGGCTGCTCATAACATGAGGGATGGCTGCTTCAGGTGGGGTCTGCACATCGAAATTAGGGAGGGCTGTGCATAAAAGGGGGGGGGGGGCTGCTCATAAAATAAGGGACAGCTGCGTCAGGTGTGGGGCTGAACATGAGAATGACAGGTGGCTGCACATAAAATGATGGATGGCTGTTTCAGGTGGGGGGGGGCTGCATATACAAATGTTTAGGGGTAAGGGTGAAGGGGTTTTCCCCTCTAAATCCTAAACCTTGAAAAAGGCTGGCAGCTGTCTCAATGCAAGCCACGAGGAGGGATGGCTGTTGCAGGTGGGGGGGATGCACATGACAATATTATTTCCTCTCTGGCCAATATGAAATCTTTCATTTTAAACAAGCAGGAGGGATGGCTTAAAAAACCTGCTGCAGGTGGGGGGCTCTGCCGATTCTGTCTAGCTTTCTCCTTGATACAACACGCATACTTAACAACATATCAGCAGAGTGCAGAGTGCAAGCAATCCTTTCTATGCCTACTGTTAGTCGCATGGCTTTACGCCGGCTTCATGCGGTTCTGCAGAACCTACCGATATATCTGATCTTGAGATGGGTGAGATGAACGGCAGTGCCATTTCCCAGATGATGTGTTACACTTCTTTAACGTTTCTTGCTGCTACTGCTGCTGCTGCTCCTGCTCCCACAGGCAACGAATACTACGGCCCTGAAGGACCGCATCAGCTGCCCTGAGATGGACCATCACCTGATGACTCCTTCGCAGACCCTGGAGGCCCACAGCCTGTCCGCGTTCGGAGCACATGCTCCGGAACCGATGCGGGCCTCGGCTCCAAGTTTTGTTGAGACGTCGGTCAGCCGCCTGATGCTGGCTAGTTTGGAAAGCAGGACGAGTACGGACAGAGGAAGTGTTGCTGGGGGGCCTGCAATCTCCCGGGCTGGCTCCTCTGCCTGGTCGTATGTCACCTCCGAGGCCGTCCCACCCTCCCGGCTGAGCGAGGCGTCCAACCAGGAAGGTGACAGGGGCTCGTCTGCCTCCTTCCAGTGTATCAACAGCAGCAGGAGGGTCATGTCCCGCAGCGCACGCAGCATTCCGAGCAACCATGCTGAAAGGGGGCAGCAGCCGGCGGCAGCGGCAGCGGCAGGCAGGCCGCGGCAGCACGGGCAGCACATCATGCCCAACATACGAAGGCGCTCTGTGACACCGTTACCGTCGCCGGCGCTCCTGTGGGGGGACCGCTTGTATGGGGGCAAGGGTGGCTGGCAGGCGGCGCCGGCAGCATCGGACCTGGTCCGCCCCTACTGCTCCGAGACGCTGCCGCAGCTCAAGAGCATCAACGAGGCCTGCACCGAATCAGCTTTGCATCCAATGCAACGGATGCAGATGCTGAAGGGTGTCCCGGCGAGTGCCAGCATGCGCATCATTTCGTTGTCTGGGGGAGGGCCAGAGGAGGAGCACCTGGTGGTGCTGGGGGAGGACGGGGACTCGACGACTAGCTGCACGTCCAAGGCGGAGGGCATGGAAGACGATGGCTCCTTGGCGGTGGATGTGAGCGTTACGGACCTGCAAAATATCGGGGTGAGAGTGGGCCCGCCTGAGGGGGCAGCGCCGGGAGGCTTGGACAGCGGGGAGCACCTTGCCAAAATGATGTCTAGGAGGCCGGGAGGGATGGGGCAGCAGAGGCTCGGCACGCTGAGGCAGCAAGCCTTGGAAATGCTCCGGTCAAGTAGCCGAGGAGGGGGCCAGGGCTCGAGCGAGGCGGCTGATGTCGGCTCGAGCCAGCAAAGCTTGCTGATGGCAACGTTGAACAACATGCCGGGTGGGGATGCTGCCGCCACACCCATGGGGGCTGCGGGAGCGCTGGATGGTTTTTCCTTCACCCAGCCGCCGATGGGCAGCAGGCACACGAAACCGCGCGTGAGCGCCGCCCCGCCTCACGACGATGGACAGCGGAGGTCAGCGATAGGGCCGCTTATGCAAGAGGCAAGCGGGGAGGAGAACCATGGCGCACGTGCAGGGACGGGGGGGCTGAATCAACAGTCCGAGGAGGGTGGGGTGAGCTGTCAGGATGTCACGCGCCAGCAGCAGCAGCTAGGTGCACTTTGCGGCTGCTGCATCTCTTAAGGGATTGAAAGAGATGCAGCTGCAGTCGGCAGGTGTACTGAAGGGGCAGCCCAGCCCTAGGCGATCCAATCAGAAGCGCAATGCTATGTATCTCAACTTGACATGCCAAGGAACGTGTACAATTGTATGAAGTATAAAGCTGAAGTTAATGACACCGGGCTTGGTATGCTGCATAAGTTGATCATCATCTATCCACCGCTAGTAACGGTATCAGTCTAGTAATTATTTAGCCGTGCTTCATCAATCATCATTCACCGCGATCTATTCCGAGCAATTCTGACACAATGCCCGTTTCTTCTGAGGAGGTTAGTAACTGTGCCACATTTGCAGCACACCCGTTCCTCCTACATGACCTGTTCCGCTGCACACTTTTGAGCATCCAAAGCTGCAGGACTCTTTTGACTAGGGAGATCGGGAGACTCTCAGCTGGTTTGTCTGGCAACCCAGTCTTGATAGATTGATGCCTACTTGTTCCCACAGGCCAAAAATTCCTTCCACACGCCGCTGCGCATTGACGTGCATTGACAGTCTATGGAGTTCAGAGCATGGTAACTGTTTGGAGATTTTTTTGTATATTGGTGTGTCCTTTAGGCCCCCCTCATCATAGTATTAATCATGTTGTAGGTAAGCAGTGTCTTTTTATTTTTCGATGGCAAGCACAAACATTAACTTGATTTCTGGGGGGGTGTTTCTTTTTATCTCCAAACGGTGAAACGCCAACATTGATAACTGCGAGAGATTTCAAAACCGCACCGTTTTGCTACCAGCGATGCAGATGGATAGATAGATATATATCCCGTGCATGTGCTTCCACCATCCAGCAGTGCTTTATTTACTTATAACCTCGGCGAAGGCTTGCAGTGTGGAATGCCAGGGGATTGGTAATGTGTGTCGTTGTGGCACGCAAGATGTTTCTGTCCAGACTTAGACGGGGCTCGCAATGTTCCTGAACAGATCAGACTGTGTGTGTGTACGTCTAGATGCATTGATTGATTATTTGGCAGAGAGGGATAATTATGACTCCGAGCCACAATTGATTATTTTGCTAAAAAAGAAGGATTGTTATGTCTACCATGGGTAGAGAACCGTTGGGGAGCTGTAATTGATTATTTGGCTGAGGAGGATACCGGTATTAGCGACTGGGTGTCATAATTGATTTCAATATTAGCCCTTCAGGCCTTCAGCCTTTGCTTAAAGCAGGTTTAATTGTGGGAGGTCATCAAAGCGGTTTTTCTTGTAATTATTCGTACTACAGTACACCTGTACTATGTGTTCTGCTGGCAATGCTTGCTCATATTCATATATACTGGGTACAAGCCGGTTGTGAGGGAAACATTGCTCTTGTCTAGGTCTTGATTCTGTGGATTCTGTGGCTCATAAAACCAGATTTTGATTCAATTTCGTCCAAGAAGCTGTGAATTCAAATGGAAGGATGTTGTCACGGTATATTACGGTATACGTGCCAAAACCGTTTAGGCCGCAGTTTGCGTCCTCGGAGGCTTCGCAGCTTCCCTGCGGATCCTCCTTATTTGAATAGGAACCTAGAAACCCGCTTACGCCAGGGGTTTAGCTGTCCCGTACTAGGAATTGGGCCTGCTGGGTCCCTGTATCCAGGCGATTGCCTAAACTAGTTACTTCGTCCCTTTCAAAAGGACAGACCTCTTCTGTAACAAGCTCCGGCCGTCACCCAGTGCGTGAGACCCGAGTTGTGCCTTAAGTCAGTACCTCCAACAAGTCAAGACTACCTCAGCCTCCGCTGAGATAGCAAGAGAACAAGACCTCAGTTGAGGAACGAGATCCCTGCCGAACAAGTAGTTCGCAGTCTACGATCCCGTACCCTCACCGCTTGTGACGCGGTAAGTGCACCTGATTGCCTAGCTGGATCGCGACCAGACAGCCTGAAGGCCTGCGCCAACCCTTGCTATTGCCTGACATACAAATACAAATCTAGCAGCTTAACTCGATGAGCACCCGCAGCCAGTGAGTAGTCACGAAGTCTGCCCGTAGGCGCCCATCACTGTCGTGAGGGAGAAGTCCGCCACGGACCTGAAGCGCACAACGCGTGTCCTTTTGAAAGGGACGAAGTAGATTGAGCCTGATCAGCCTGATTTGCCAGTTCCTGCAGAAAGTGTTTGTGCTGCGAAAAATTTGAATTTTGCTTGTCAGCAAACAGCCTGGAATTTGGCGCTTGAACTGCAATTTGGCTGAGGTAATCTCCAGAGCGAGATTGCCAAGTTAAACCCTGTGAATCACTGTGTGTGGTAACACAGTGCTGGGTCCAGGAGAGGCTTGAAGAATTGGCTGTGGATTTATACACCCAGCAATTTGTACCTGTGTGATTGAAGATTGTGATCAGGTGGATCCAATCTGTCATCATTGACAGAAGTTAACTTGTGGATAGAAGATCCAAGGTTAAAACTTTCTTGGTGGGCCAAAGCATCCCCGCAGGACCGCAGAGCAGAGCGGGTACCAAGCAAGAAGCCCCATCCACGCAGGGCGTGCGACTTCTAGAAGCCACCCAGCCAGAAAGAGGTGGGAAGTGCTGAAGGCGACGGAGGATTCCGCCAGATTCTGATTATTAGCAAGAAAAAGCAGGAAGGCAGAGACCTGTCCTGTTTTTTGCTGTACCTGTCAACTTGACCTGACTGGCAAGTCCTCACCAGGCTGCAGTAGGTGCAAGAGGCAGAAGCCTGAGCGTTAGCAGATCCTGTTTTGGTGTTGCCAGCACATTGCAGGATCGTGTGGATCGTATAAATTGCCTGTAGGAATGGCAGAGATTAACCTGCATCCTGATAGGCACCAGCACCCCGACGTCCAGCGCCGCAGCGGGCGGGTACGGGGGCTGGAGCCAGGTGCAGACCTGATAGAGGTAGCTGATTCACAGATTGCAGAGGAAGCCCTGCGGATGGCGGAGAAACTGGCAAGGCCAGCGGATCCGGCCGCACGGGCCTGCAAGGTGACAGGACCTGACCACTTCCTGCCCGGAGCGGCAGGAATGCTGGAAGGTGGCGCTGTGTGTGTGATAAGGACAGGCATTGGGCGAGGAGGCCCACTGCCTGCTGATTTCAGAAGCAGCCTGGAATCTGAACAGGGTCCGACGCAGGCGGGAACCCCGGATCTGATCTTGGATCAGGTAACTGAGGTGTCCCAGAGCAGCGGCATACGACGTGACAGCGAACCAGATGCCGCTCCGCAGCAGATCCCGTCCAAGGGGACGAGGGTTGCGCAGCGAGTATTGGTAGAGCCCTGCCAGCCGGAACTCAGTTCAGAGAGCGCTGCAGGCCCAGAGGGGCTAGCAGGCCATGACAAATTACAGCCAGGTGGAAAGGAAATGGGAAGCAGGCAAGTGCCTGCAGTGGTCAAGCGCGAGGGGGCAGGTACCCAGCCAGCGGTGACCAGGCAGACTTGGCAGGACAGTGCAGAGCCGCTCGCAGCATTTAAAAATTCAGCGGTACCGGTGGGAAAGCCTTGGGCTGACCTGATATCCGAGGAGGAGATGTCAGATCCAGCCCAGGAGGAAAGAGTGCAGCGATCCAAGGCAGGGATGAGGCCTGTGCAGCAGCTGCGACAGCGCAGAATGCTGTTGAGAAGAGGAGCAGGTTCCACGGCCTACGGGACACCACTGTCTAGGTTCCCACCCAGTGTGGGTAAACCGGCGCAGCGATCCAAGGCAGAAGCGGACAGCAGGTTCCGGACAGGCACCAGCAAGAAGGACAGCCTGTATGGATTCTTCCATAACCCAGCTTGGGCACAGGAGGAAAGCTCAGGAGATCCAGAGAGATCCAGAGCCAGGACTGTGGTGAAGGTGGAAGAGGCAACAGAGGAACAGCCGCAGCCGTTTGGCTGGGCAAGAATCTTGCTGTGGGCAACGCACCTGTGGAAGCAGATTTGCTCCAGGACGTTTGCTCATTTCAGTGACCAGGTCACAGCAATTGAGGAGTTCAAGGCCCATCACCTGAGGGAGTGGGCGACAAAGGCCATGATGGGTATCCCCCATACAGGCCAGGACAGGGCGACGTTGTTAGCCGCCCTTGGACAGGTGTCCAAGGGAGGGGCGGAGCACGAAGCGGCCCTGGCTGTTAAGACCTTCGCAGACGAATGGTGTAACGGCGTAACAGGAGATCAGGAGGAACCTGGATCTGAGCCTGAGGACGAGGAGAATCAAGATTGGGAAGGATTTGAAACAGTGGCGCAGCGGCCTGAGGAACTCAGAGAGGTCCAAAGGTGGCAGCAGCAGGCAAGGGCCGCGCCAACGCCGATACCCAGATCAGAAGTTTTTGAGATCAGCAGTGAGCCGAGCCTCAGGGGGCGGCCAAGAGGCGGGGAAGCGCCCAGGGCCAGCAGCCCAGCTGCCAGTGAAAGGGCAGAGCTGACTAGCCGATCGCTCGCCAGGATGGCAGAGCAAGGCGTAGACACGCGCAGAGCCAGCAGACAGGAGTCATATGCGCTGCTGCGCATAGTGGAGGGCAAGGAGAATATTTGCCAAGAGGTGCAAGTGGACCACATTGAGGAATTCTTGAGGAACAGACAAGTGGGACCAACAAGGGGGATCCTGCAGGAAGTTGAACCTGCAGGCAGCACCAGGAGCAGCGGACCCAGAAGGCAGGAGGCCAGGGAGGAGACGCGATCAGACTCCTACGCCAGAGACTATACTGGTGGAACACAGCCAGGCAGGCAGTACCAGGCGCCGCCCAGGGGGCAGGCAGGCAGTACGGAACAGCCAGGCGGATACAGCCAGGAGCTGCCCAGGGAGCAAGCAGGCAGCAGAGAGCAGCACGACCGGCAGAACCGAGAGCCGCCCAGGGGGCAGGCAGACGGCACGGATCAGCGAAACTGGCAGGGCCAGGGACCGCCCAGGGGGCAGGCTGGAAACAGCGAATCAGCACAGCAAAGTTGGCAAAACCAGGGGCCGCCCAGGGGGCAGGCAGAATCGGACAGAGGAGCACAGCCTCGGAGATCCAGACCTGTGGAGCAGCATAGTAGAAGTGAGGCGGGATGGCCGCCACCTGCAGGAAGCAGAGACTCAGCAGGCAAGGCAGGCAGACTACCGTCTGGAGAGAACCATGCTCAGGAGGAGCCAGATATCAGACACAGTGGATACCAGCAGGATCGCAACCCATCAGGGGGCGGCGGAGATGGATCTGGATCACACTCTGGATCAGAGGATTCAGGGTCAGCTAGAGCAGACAGGCGCGGGCAAGGGGCCAGGCGGGAGTTAGGTGACCAGGAAATGAGAAGGCTCGAGTGGGAGCAGGCAAGGAACAACCTGCAGCTGCAGCAGCAGATGATCTCGCAGTTGGTAGGCGTCGCCAAATTTGCCAAGATTCCCACTATCCAAGGCAATGTGCCGGTGCTGGACATGTCGCACCCGGGCGCGGTTGCAGCCAGGACGTATTGCCAAGCTTGTGGCTACTGGGGTTCACACAACAGACTGGCACTGTCAGATGAACCGCCAGCGCTGGCGGTGGTAGCAGGGGAGATTACAGGATCGTGCCAATCGCCATCAGCTATGGCTATGCTGGTGAAGTCACTGGTCAAGCTGTGGGACAGCAAGCCTGCGTGTGTAGGGCCGCTGATGTTGGCCATCAGGGCAGCGCCCCACGCAGGAGAAAGGGCTGCCAGAGAGGTGGACAAGATCAGGGATCTGTGGACTGCCCCAGTGGGGGAGCAGTGCCAAGAGACGTCGCTGCTCACCCTGTGGATCAGGGTGGTGCAGGCGGAGGTGGGGAAGCCAACCTCAGAGGAGAGGACAGCTATCTCCAACCTCAGGTTGGGAGTGAAGACCACTCTTGATCTGGAAGTTAAGTCAGAGGAGACTGTGGAGGCGTTTGCTCACAGAGTACTGTCAACAGCGCAGTTGCTGCAGATCTCGAGGGATGCAGTGGACCACTTTGGCAGGCGACACTCAGTCTCGCACATGTTTCATGACGGGCTGCCAGCAGCTACAAAAGCAAAGCTCAGCGAGTTCGTCGTCACAGTGCCAGGGTACCTGAGTATGACGGATGAAGACCAGATCACAGTGCTGACTCAGCAGGTGGTGCTGTGGGAGAAGTTCGCCCTAGAAATGGGGGACCTAGGAGGAGCAAGCCTGAGGCAGGTGGCCAGCAGTGGACTTGGCCAGGGCGAGGCGCAGTACAACAAAGGAAGGAGAGAGCGGACTGGACAGTGGGAGATGCGGGCTCGCCTAGACGGGGCAGTAATCCCCGCAGGCCCAGTTGCAGCACAGCCACAGCGGAGTGAGGGTAAACCAGAGGAGTTTCCTGGGCAGACCAACCCGCAGCGCAGAACAACAGCGCAGGGAGCGCTATGGGGGTACCCAAGGCGTGTTACCAGTGTGGTAGCACAGCGCACCTGGCCAGGGACTGCAGAGTACCCAGGGCCAGGGATGAACGCAGAGATGAGCGCAGGGATGAACGCAGGCCAGCGCCGCTAGCTACAGACATAACAACTGGGCAGGCCAGACCGCCGCCGCAGCAGTACCTTCTACCGCCCAGGCCGCCGCAAGGACAGGCGGCTGGCAGGCCGTATGATCGGAACCAGGGCAACAGGCCGTATCCAAGGCCAGGGCCAGGCCAGGGTGGTCAGGCGCAACAGGCGGCACATGTGTCGCACCTGACCAGCCCAACAGGGCAGGCTGAGCCTGAGGGATGGCACCAGACGATGGCTGAGATGCTCAGCGAGTCGGTGGCTCTAATGACGCAGGTTGGGCTGATGCCCAAGCCTGTGGAGTTTAAACAGGCAGTCCACAATGCCCGCCCTAAGTCATTCTTGCCAGAACCTTTCAGGGAGGAGGAACCTGAGCAGAGCCTCAGGGAACCTGCCTCCAGGAAGGGAGAAAAGAGGCTGGTGTTGAGCAGATTGGCTGACGATATGATTGATATCCGCCTGCAGGTGTTCAAGCTGAACGAGAGGTTGTCGTCACTCTCTTGCGCAACCTTACCCATGGGAACCGACCAGCGTGGTGAGGCCAGTAGGGGCAAGCAAGAGAACAGGGTGGTGCCAGCAACGCCAAAGCTGCAGTACTTCCGAAACGACAGGAGCAACCTGGAGCAGTGTGTGGGTCTCATGGTGAAGGGCAAGGTCCTAGTGGCTCAGAAAGCACTGATGGACTCTGCTTGCTCCTGCCATGTTATCACAGTGAACATTGCTGAACAGCTAGTGGCCATGGGCGCTGAGCTGGTGCGTACGGATGAGAAGATCCGTACCACGGACAATGCAGGGGCAGACCTGTATGGTATCCTGTTTATTTATGTGGTGTATGGTTACGGTGGGCCTAACGCCATCATGGAGCCCACAGTGGTCCGTGTGGTGAAGACGCCGCCGGACGCATACGAACATCTGGTGGGGAACCCGGAGTTTCTCAAATATGATGGAGTCCTCGAGGCAGCAGGAAGGCTGACCTTACGCCCCAGAGAGGGTGCCCAGGGGGCGCGCGGGTCCAGGGACCTTACGCTGCCACTGGAGTTGGCATCCCCAGTGGGGGGATATCAGGCAGCAGCCGTGGCGTGGGCAGGGATCCAGTGCGGTTTCGCCGATAGGGAAGGATGGCATGCGGCCAGTGTTGAGGACGAGCATGAGCCCCTCTTACAACATGCCATGGCCCACCGTGCAGGTGCAGCCATGAGGGCTTCAGCAAACTATGGAGAGCCCCATGGGGCGTCCCTGCAAGACAACAAGCCGCAGCAGGCGCGGGGCACCCAGAGGCTGCACAGAGAGGCGCCGAAGGTACCCGCAACAGCGCCGCCTCAGGAGAGGCGTGAGCGCAGACAGGCGGAGGAACCTCAAAGCCGTGCAGAGCCGCAGGCAGAGGCAGCGGCAGAGATGGCGGAGAACATCCGCAGAGCGCACCTGGCAGCAACCATGCCGGTAGCCAGGAAGGAGTTCCTGAGGAGGAACAATACGCCCAGCAAGGAGAACCCGTGCACCTTGTGCGGGGCCAAGGGGTGGCACACAGCGGAGTGCTGTGACAGCAGGGTTCTGGACCTCAGCAGGTCAGGGCTGCGGGCAGAGGCGCCAAAACCCATGCGGCAAGAGGTCTGCAGGGGCAGGCCAGATCCAGGTACCCGGAAGGCTGACAAGGTTGTCGCCCCGGAGGTGGAAGTTGCAGAGCAGGGCGCAGCAGCCCAGGGTGGCAAAGCAGATATCAGCCAGGGCCAGTCCGGCAGTCAGGATGATGAGGAGGAGGAAGACAGCGAAAGGGAGGCAGAGCCCCAGGGGGCGCTGCGCAGCAGGGCATCCAAGGAGTTGGATAGGCTGCAAGCCCAGCAGCGGTTCGCGCAGAAGGCGTTGAGAGACATGGAAGTACAGCTGTACAAACAGAGCGCGGCTTTTGTGCAGTACCTGCGCTTGCAGATGGCACGGTGGGATGACATCAAGTCAGTGGACAGCGTCATGACAGACGTGCAGAAGGAGTATGTTCTGCGGGCAGACCAACTGCCAGGCCTGTATCAGGCCATCGGGGACCTGCAGGCGGGGAGGCCGCAAAACAGGGTGCAGGTGGACCCGGAGCTGGCAGCCAGCATCCAGGAGGCGTTTGTGCCAGCATCACCGTGGGATAGCGACCCGGAAGGGGAAGTCGAGCCACCCAGCACGGTGGTACCAGTGGAGGCAAAGCAGAGGAGCCCGGGGCTAAACAACCCAGGGGACGCCAACAGAGCTCAGATGGCTAGTCCCGATGCCCGCAGGGAGCGGAGGGGGACAGAGGCAGCAGCTGAGGCCGAGGACAAGGCCCCCAGGGAACGCAGCAGGAGCGCCCAGAGAGGGCAAGTAAGGGAACACCAGGCGGTGGCTCCCACGCCAGAGGTCAAGAGCCAGCTGACGGGGCACAACCCAGGGGATAACAGCCCGGCCGATGTACAGGCCAAGGGCAGGTGGCGCAGGTCCCCGAGTGAGGGGGACAGCGACAGGCGTATCCATGCGAGGCATCAGAGCCCAGGACCAGATCAGAGGGGCAGCATGCCCCGAGGCCGATCCCTAGAGCGAGGCTCAGGGAGCCTGGCCAGATCACTCAAGAAGGGAGACCAAGAACAAGACAGGAGGAGAGCAGTTGACCGAAGTCCGCCCGGCAGGGCCACGGCGGGACAGGGACGGATAGCCAAGCCGGCCCGCCTGGGACCCCGAGATGGGGGAGTGTGTTTCAAGTGCCATCAGCCAGGGCACTACGCCAGCGAATGCCCAGACTGGAGGCCGGTGATGGCAGCTAGCAGCGGCCGCATGGACAGGCCTAGGGTCCCAGCTGGCCCAGAGAGGGGTGTGAAGGCTGATGGACCAGGCTACAGCCTGGAGGGTCCAGAGGACAGGTTAAGGAGGGCCTACGAGGCCGAGCAGCGTACCTCCTTCGAGGAGTGGAAAGCGCAGAAGGCTGCTGCAAGCCAGAGTGAGCTGCCAGGACCACCAGGCCGACAGGGCACAGTGATGCAAGAGGCGCCCAGGTGGGAGGGTCTCGCAAGGCACACGTGCCTGGTATCGATCCCTGGGGGGGTTGATCAGGCCAACGGCACAGCCCAGGTTCAGAGCAACCAGGTGGCAGAGGTACCGGGGGACACCCAGTGGGTGCTAGAAGGGCAGGTGCCCCTTCAGAAGCACCACTGGAGGGTGGTGATGGAGTCATTGGCTATGAACCATTACGGCACTATGCCCGCAGGATCAGCCAGGTCCATCCACCATGCAGGGTGGGTCCTGAGGGACCTCCAGCGCAGGGGGTGCCCAGCCCCTTGTGAGGATTGGCCCAACATGTTGCAGAGGTTTCTGATAAAGGAGCAGTCAGATCACTATGATAATATGAATGACACCAACAGGGGAGCACAGGCGGATATGCACCAGCACATTGATGAGGAGGGGGAGGCCAGTCCCAGTGAGGATGGCTCAGCCAATTCCGATAGGGGGTCAGATTCACGGGAGGACACTCCCATGCCTGACCAAGAGTCTGTATTACCATGCCCAGGCACCCCGGAGGTACCGCTGCACATCGGAAGCGCGGCAGACGGGGCAGCCGCCAGGGCTCAGGTGTCAGTCAGCAGGACTGGTCGCCACCGAGAGGCTCAGGGAGCCGCAACGGGGAGCTCGGGTGGCAATACGGCAGAACCCGTTAGAAGCCACTGCTGCACCACCTCCAGGTACAGCCCTGGAGGATGGGGGGAGGCGGCCAGTGGCCCGCCCAGCAGGGGTGTCAGCGACAGGTGGTCCGCCGGAAGGGACGAGGATACAGCTTATGACCAGGACGGTGAGGACCACCGCAAACAAGCCAGCGACAGGGAGCATGCCCAGCCCAGGCCTATACCGCCGGGCCAGCCAGGGGGCAGGAGCTTCGTGCAGTGGTATCGCTTGGGAGACGAGCTGCCAGGATCAGCGGATACTGAGGCGATGCTCACAGTGCCAGAGGATGGCCAGGATGGGATCTGCAGGATCCAAAACCACAGGCTGCTGCCTAGCCGTGAGGTAGGGTGCGTCAATAGGCAGGCAGCCATGCAGGCAGTAGCCAGGCTGGTGTTCCCATGGGATGCGGTTACGGCAGTACTGCTGATCGTAGCTCTCAAGGGGTACATCAAGCCCAGCACAGTGATGGCTGAGTTGATGCAGCGAGAGTGGCGGCATCCCGTCTGGTTACAATGCGTAGACAGAGCCGTGCGCCTGGTGTGCCAAGAGGGAATAACAGCGGTGAGCGCTGCGGACATGGCACGATGGGAGGTGCCCGACAGCGTGCGCACCGATGGCGTTTGGCAAGGGGCGCAGCTGGGATTCATGAGCGCGCCTTGGGCGCAGCATTGTGCCCACAGCTTGCTGGGACACCCCAGCCTGAGGGAGTGCGCCTTCTACGTGCCCGTGCAGGCAGTGGCTGCAGGGACGTATGGAAGGAGCAGTGAGGCGGCCGAGGGAACCTACGACGGCGCGGGGCTCTGCCATGGGGACAAGCCCAGGAGGATTGAAGACATCATCGAGGCAGCCATCCTCATACCCAGGGTGGTAGCAGGCCAGGCTGTGCCATGGGGATTGGCGCCGGGGGACGCCAGGGAAGCCATCCCAGTGCAGCGGGCCGTGTCATACTACTATGATCAGGTGCAGGAGGAAGAGATCCCGGTGTCAGAGGCGTGGATCCACATGCACGCCTCCAGGAATGACATGCCGGTGTTCTTCTTCGCAAGGAGCGAGGGGAACGTAGCCATTGTCAGATGTGCCAATGTAGAGGAGGCAGAGTTCCACGCGCACGAGTACGCCAGGGGTGCAGATCCAGCAGTGTGGACCATCATGATGATGGTGCTGCAAAGGACCATGCTGCCTGGACAAATGTCAGCAGCCATGCAGGAGGTGTGGAGCGTGGGAGCGCAGTGGGCGCCTGCGGAGTTTGAATGCCCCACATGGCCATACGGGGCGAGACCAGCGTCCGACAGCGGATCCATGTGGGAGGGGGAGTTTGAGCTGGCGCGCTCGCCGTTCGCGCTAGAACGGTTGGAGGACTGCGTGCAGCAGTGGGTACGCAAGGAGAGGAAGGCCTGGCAGGAGGACAGGGCCAGCAGCGTGACGCCTCACTGGCAGGCTGACGCCGTGACGGTGCAGTTGTGGAAGCAGGTGCACCCAGCAGGGGTGCGCACGCTGCACCCTTTGTTCAGGGGAGTGGGATCAGGAACCTATGAGGAAGAGCTGATGGAGCTGAGGGACCAGCCAGCGCTGGGTCAGTGGAGGATCGGCAGGTGGGGTGCCCGCAGATGGGACCCCAACCCTGACAGTAGTGAGGGGTCCCAAGAGTCTTCAGAGCAGCCAGGGCCGTTTGTGCCGTTTCAGGCGGCTTTCGTCACTACACTAGGTGCAACAGCATCAGAGTGGGAGTGGCTAGAAACAATTGACCAGGAGCTGGCAGCACCGTCAGCGGAAACCAGGGACCGGGCAGAACCCCGGACGCCCTCGGGTAGCTGCGGCGGGACCAGTGTTCCGAGGGACAACAGCGAACGCAGATTGATAGCAGGACACCCTGCCAACAGAAACCAGGGGTTCTGCGAGGGAGAGGATCCAGACCAGTGGGGCACGAGCCTACCAGGTGGGGAGAGAGAAGACCCCTTGGAGGGGTTGCCACCGCTGGTGGCTGACTCAGAGTCAGATGAGGAGTATGGGGCAAGTAGCTACCGGCTGCCTGTGGGCATGATCAGCATCGGCTGGCCAGTGGCCAGAAGTGCAGACATGCCGGGGGAGTCAGCCTCAGCATACCTAGGACCAGAGTGTCCAGAGCAGGGCTTCGAGGAATCAATGGAGCAGCTGCAGCAACAGTGGATGAGCAATGGAAGTTGGGAGAGAGCCGCCATTGAGGAAACAAGGCGCATCCGCGAGTGGGAGGTTGAGCTAGGGGAGCACCTGCCGGCATTGAGGAAGAACCGGCGGCATGCTGCGGTCCTGCCCATGTTGTACAAAAACTTCATCAAACAAGTCAGGTAGACTTCTGTAATCAGAAGACTCAACTGGCTGCATTTGGTTAGAACTTACTGGCGGTGTTCTCTTGACACTGGAGGTCCACTGCATAGTGCTTCAGCATTCTGATCAACCACAATTTGTGTGCCCCCTACTTGGTGACACAAATTGCAGGCTTTGAAGGCTGAAACATGCTTTTCACCATTGGTACTTTCATTGGACAATCAAGGAAGTGGGGAGAGTGCCTTACCCTACCTAAAGTGTACCCGTTAACAAAGGAACTACACTACACTGTCATTACCCGCGACCTAGTCTAAGGCAGCGGGACATGCTGTCCGTCGGGTTGTTGAGATTTGGTCCCTACAATCTCAACCAGCCTGCTGGAAGGGCTCTTTCGTGCACTGATATGAAGTGGCATCACTACAAGCATGATGCTTGGCATGCCAATTAACCCATTGACTCTAGGAGAGAGCAAAAACAAAAAAAAATCGACCCCATGCCCCGTTTTTGTAGAGCTTGACGAGAGCGCTCCATATCTATTTTTAAAATATTTTTTTGCCCAGGGGGGTGGGAGATATGGGGGGGCAAAGTGGGTGGGGGGTGGGTGGGTGGTCTCCCAAAACATCCAATTTTTAGAAATCTTCGTATCTTTTTTCTGGATATCTGTTGAGACTGGCAGTGGCACCTCTGTGTTCCTCTTGCCAACATGAATCCATTTACATCATAAAATGTTGCTTGAATTACCACATGACCCCCTAATGCTGCTGCCCTCCAGCGCTGGCACCTCCTTCTGCTACAAGTCCAAGGGGCTGGCCTGCACCATTTCAACATTCTTCCAGGTCTGGCCTGGCCAATACTACTGGCCCATCAACTGGGATGTTGAGACTGACATGGCACCCATCTGCTGCACCGTCAACATCCCCCCTCCTCCCTCTCCTCCTCCCCCACCCTCTCCCCTTCCTCCTCCCCCCCCTTCTCCTCCTCCCCCTCCCCCTCCCTCTCCTCCTCCCCCCCCTCCCCCCTCTCCTCCTCCCCCCTCTCCTCCTCCCCCATCTCCCCCTCCCCCTCCCCCCCCCTCTCCTCCACCTCCCTCTCCCCCTCCCCCTCCCCCTCCCTCTCCTCCTCCCCCCCCTCCCCCCTCTCCTCCTCCCCCTCCTCCCCCCAGGCCCCCTCCCCCCCCTCCCCCTTCCCCTCCTCCCCCCCCTCCCCCCTCTCCTCCTCCTCCCTTCCCCCCTCCTCCCCCTCCTCCTCCCCCACCTCCCCCTCCACCTCCTCCTCCCCGCCCTCCCCCCCCTCGCCCTCCTCCCCCATCCCCTCCTCCTCCCCCTCCCCCATCCCCTCCTCCTCCTCCTCCCCCCTCTCCGCCCCCTCCCTCTCCTCCTCCCCCCCCTCCCCCCTCCCCTCCTCCTCCTCCTCCCCCCTCACCCCCTCCCCCATCCCCTCCTCCTCCTCCTCCCCCCTCTCCCCCTCCCCCTCCTCCCCCCTCACCTCCTCCCCCTCCTCCCCCCTCACCTCCTCCCCCTCCTCCCCCCCCAGTGTGTGTCATCTGTGTTGAGTTCTGCGTGGTCAGGGCTCCTACCAACCCCACTCAGCCCCCTTTCCCCACCTCTGCCACATGCACTGCTCTCTCTGCGTACATGACGCGATACAGCAACATGACCCTGGGCAAGTCCAACCTCTTTTACTCCTGCTCCACCTCCAGCATGCCTGGCATGTGCATCAAGACCTGCGCCATGGGTTCTACAGAGACCACCACTGTCTGCAACTCCATGATGCCCTTCACCTCCCTGGTGGTGAGTAGGGATGTGCAGTACCGCCTTGCGACTAATTGTACAAAGCATGGCCACGATTTACAAACAAGCCTTGACTTCCTTACATTTCCGTATTGTCTGACTGTGGTTATGTCCTTGGCCGAGTCTAGCAAGGAAGACAAGGATTGTTTGTAAATCGCGACACCATGTATAAACCAACTTGAACACCAATGAACGCAATGATTAATTGCTCAACGCTGACACGGACATTCCATTGTTTGTAACAGGCACTGCAAGGCGGCATCAACTATGACGCGTACACCTGCGGGACCTCTACGTCTGTGGTTGACACCTGCGGCTGCAGATTCAACGACACGTCCGTCGCTTGCCAGAACTACAACCCTCCTCCCCCTCCCTCTCCTTCTCCCCCCCCTCCTCCTCCCCCCCCCAGCCCTCCTCCCCCTCCTCCCCCTAGCCCCCCTCCCCCTCCTCCCCCTAGCCCCCCTCCCCCTCCTCCCCCCAGCCCTCCTCCCCCTAGCCCTCCTCCTCCTTCCCCTCCTCCCCCACCTCCCCCCTGTCCTCCTCCTCCCTCCCCTCCCCCTCCTCCCCCTCCCTCCCCTCCCCCTCCTCCTCCCCCCAGCCCTCCTCCCCCCCGCCCCCCTCCCCCCTCCCCTCCTCCTCCTCCTCCTCCCCCGGCATTCAGAGATTTTCCCCACACTTGTTACCCTGGTAACACTAAGGAGAATGGAGGCGTGGCCCTGGGCACTGGTGACGCTGTGAGTTTTCTTCACCACTGTCTATGTCATTGCCCACAACATGCGAACATCACGATCAGTCATTGGACTATGCATTCACTGGAACAGTCCTGTGCCAGCTCCAGTACACTGTTTGCACTTTCAGTTTCACAACCCCTTACTTTTCTCCCACACCCTTTCTTGTGCAGGCATACGCCTACAATGTGAATGCGGTGTACACACCCAACGCCAGCAACACCATCAAGTTCCTGATTGAGAAGAATCCCTCTTGCAACCCCCAGTTTGGCTGCTGCTCAGTGAACATGCAGAAGGTCGAGTTCCTGATCAACTGTGAGTACCTCTGCGCATGTGGTTCTGACTTATGTCCGGTTGTTTACCTGCTCATTACCTACACATTTAGCTCTGCATGTTGCAATTAGGATGTTCTGACAATGATGATGAAAGTTCGATATGTATCATGTAGCAGCATTGACTGAAAAACGTACAATTTTGCTCCCCTCTCAGTCAACTGCCGCGGAGCTATCCAAGTTCTCCAGGGAACCGACATGATGCCTTCCTACAACGAGCAGACTTGGTATGGCAAGGCCCCTTCCGGCTTCACTGCCGGCGTCAACGTCCTTGCTGCCAAGGTCACAGGCCTATGCCCTGGCCTGACCAACTCCTCCAACGTCCCGTCCTGCCCCCAAGCCACCCTCATCACCATTACGCTGGACCAGGCCAACACTGCTTGCAACACAGCTGAGAAGTTCCTGCTGAACGGACAGTTCTGGTGGGCTGCCTATGGCAGCCCCTATGGCTCCGAAAACGGTTGCTGCGAACCAGCGGTTAAACCCAGCAGACCAGCACTTGAGCTATCGCCAATCTGTGTCAAAAACCTGAAGGTGCCAAATGACAATTTATTGTACGCAGCTCGTACTTTCGGCTAGCACACTCAATTGATTGATTCTTCCAATCCCGTACGTAGCTAGTAGAGAAACAGCTCAGAGTGTGCAGCAGCAAGTTTCATCAACGTATTTGACCCTGCGCTAGTGAAGTAGCGAGCGTAGATTCCTGACAAATTTATGAGTAAATGCACATGCCTGTCTCACAGGCATGTGCATGCAGGCGTTGCTTTACCGGAACTGGTGTAGTTTGCATCCCCAGCTTCCTTAGTTGTCATTTTACAGCACTGAAAAAGCACTGTACTTTCGATCAGGTAGTAGCAGTTTGAAATTCTCTCTTAGCTTTTTGTCCTCTGGTTTTTGTCACAACAATGCCACTTGATGTAAGCTCTGCTGTCTTCATTCTTGAATCGGATTCGTGTGTCTGGTACAGTTAAGTCAACGGCAGTTGCACTAAGACCATGGTCAGCAAGTAAGCAGTTTCAGGACGAAGTCATGTATGTACCTAACCAAAATCAAATCAGGTGACGCATATAACTCTGTACCTGCAATCGTTGTAATGAGGATGGCATATCTGTATAGACTGGTACAAGTTGTACAAAAACTTCATCAAACAAGTCAGGTAGACTTCTGTAATCAGAAGACTCAACTGGCTGCATTTGGTTAGAACTTACTGACGGTGTTCTCTTGACACTGGAGGTCCACTGCATAGTGCTTCAGCATTCTGATCAACCACAATTTGTGTGCCCCCTACTTGGTGACACAAATTGCAGGCTTTGAAGGCTGAAACATGCTTTTCACCATTGGTACTTTCATTGGACAATCAAGGAAGTGGGGAGAGTGCCTTACCCTACCTAAAGTGTACCCGTTAACAAAGGAACTACACTACACTGTCATTACC
This sequence comes from Limnomonas spitsbergensis, assembly GCA_037349105.1. Classification (NCBI taxonomy): domain Eukaryota; kingdom Viridiplantae; phylum Chlorophyta; class Chlorophyceae; order Chlamydomonadales; genus Limnomonas; species Limnomonas spitsbergensis. The sequence continues at coordinate 3,572,742 of JAYJMM010000038.1, forward strand.
CGCGACCTAGTCTAAGGCAGCGGGACATGCTGTCCGTCGGGTTGTTGAGATTTGGTCCCTACAATCTCAACCAGCCTGCTGGAAGGGCTCTTTCGTGCACTGATATGAAGTGGCATCACTACAAGCATGATGCTTGGCATGCCAATTAACCCATTGACTCTAGGAGAGAGCAAAAACAAAAAATCGACCCCATGCCCCGTTTTTGTAGAGCTTGACGAGAGCGCTCCATATCTATTTTTAAAATATTTTTTTGCCCAGGGGGGTGGGAGATATGGGGGGGCAAAGTGGGTGGGGGGTGGGTGGGTGGTCTCCCAAAACATCCAATTTTTAGAAATCTTCGTATCTTTTTTCTGGATATCTGTTGAGGCTGGCAGTGGCACCTCTGTGTTCCTCTTGCCAACATGAATCCATTTACATCATAAAATGTTGCCTGAATTACCACATGACCCCCTAATGCTGCTGCCCTCCAGCGCTGGCACCACCTTCTGCTACAAGTCCAAGGGGCTGGCCTGCACCATTTCAACATTCTTCCAGGTCTGGCCTGGCCAATACTACTGGCCCATCAACTGGGATGTTGAGACTGACATGGCACCCATCTGCTGCCCCGTCAACATCCCCCCTCCTCCCTCTCCTCCTCCCCCACCCTCTCCCCCTCCTCCTCCCCCCCCTTCTCCTCCTCCCCCTCCCCCTCCCTCTCCTCCTCCCCCCCCTCCCCCCTCTCCTCCTCCCCCCTCTCCTCCTCCCCCATCTCCCCCTCCCCCCCCCCCCCTCTCCTCCACCTCCCTCTCCCCCTCCCCCTCCCCCCCCTCTCCTCCTCCCCCCCCTCCCCCCTCTCCTCCTCCCCCTCCTCCCCCCAGGCCCCCTCCCCCCCCTCCCCCTTCCCCTCCTCCCCCCCCTCCCCCCTTTCCTCCTCCTCCCTTCCCCCCTCCTCCCCCTCCTCCTCCCCCACCTCCCCCTCCACCTCCTCCTCCCCGCCCTCCCCCCCCTCGCCCTCCTCCCCCATCCCCTCCTCCTCCCCCTCCCCCATCCCCTCCTCCTCCTCCTCCCCCCTCTCCGCCCCCTCCCTCTCCTCCTCCCCCCCCTCCCCCCTCCCCTCCTCCTCCTCCTCCCCCCTCACCCCCTCCCCCATCCCCTCCTCCTCCTCCTCCCCCCTCTCCCCCTCCCCCTCCTCCCCCCTCACCTCCTCCCCCTCCTCCCCCCCCAGTGTGTGTCATCTGTGTTGAGTTCTGCGTGGTCAGGGCTCCTACCAACCCCACTAAGCCCCCTTTTCCCACCTCTGCCACATGCACTGCTCTCTCTGCGTACATGACGCGATACAGCAACATGACCCTGGGCAAGTCCAACCTCTTTTACTCCTGCTCCACCTCCAGCATGCCTGGCATGTGCATCAAGACCTGTGCCATGGGTTCTACAGAGACCACCACTGTCTGCAACTCCATGATGCCCTTCACCTCCCTGGTGGTGAGTAGGGATGTGCAGTACCGCCTTGCGACTAATTGTACAAAGCATGGCCACGATTTACAAACAGGCCTTGACTTCCTTACATTTCCGTATTGTCTGACTGTGGTTATGTCCTTGGCCGAGTCTAGCAAGGAAGACAAGGATTGTTTGTAAATCGCGACACCATGTATAAACCAACTTGAACACCAATGAACGCAATGATTAATTGCTCAACGCTGACACGGACATTCCATTGTTTGTAACAGGCACTGCAAGGCGGCATCAACTATGACGCGTACACCTGCGGGACCTCTATGTCTGTGGTTGACACCTGCGGCTGCAGATTCAACGACACGTCCGTCGCTTGCCAGAACTACAACCCTCCTCCCCCTCCCTCTCCTTCTCCCCCCCCTCCTCCTCCCCCCCCCAGCCCTCCTCCCCCTCCTCCCCCTAGCCCCCCTCCCCCTCCTCCCCCTAGCCCCCCTCCCCCTCCTCCCCCCAGCCCTCCTCCCCCTAGCCCTCCTCCTCCTTCCCCTCCTCCCCCACCTCCCCCCCGTCCTCCTCCTCCCTCCCCTCCCCCTCCTCCTCCCCCTCCCTCCCCTCCCCCTCCTCCCCCCTCCCCCCTCCCCTCCTCCTCCTCCTCCTCCCCCGGCATTCAGAGATTTTCCCCACACTTGTTACCCTGGTAACACTAAGGAGAATGGAGGCGTGGCCCTGGGCACTGGTGACGCTGTGAGTTTTCTTCACCACTGTCTATGTCATTGCCCACAACATGCGAACATCACGATCAGTCATTGGACTATGCATTCACTGGAACAGTCCTGTGCCAGCTCCAGTACACTGTTTGCACTTTCAGTTTCACAACCCCTTACTTTTCTCCCACACCCTTTCTTGTGCAGGCATACGCCTACAATGTGAATGCGGTGTACACACCCAACGCCAGCAACACCATCAAGTTCCTGATTGAGAAGAATCCCTCTTGCAACCCCCAGTTTGGCTGCTGCTCAGTGAACATGCAGAAGGTCGAGTTCCTGATCAACTGTGAGTACCTCTGCGCATGTGGTTCTGACTTATGTCCGGTTGTTTACCTGCTCATTACCTACACATTTAGCTCTGCATGTTGCAATTAGGATGTTCTGACAATGATGATGAAAGTTCGATATGTATCATGTAGCAGCATTGACTGAAAAACGTACCATTTTGCTCCCCTCTCAGTCAACTGCCGCGGAGCTATCCAAGTTCTCCAGGGAACCGACATGATGCCTTCCTACAGCGAGCAGACTTGGTATGGCAAGGCCCCTTCCGGCTTCACTGCCGGCGTCAACGTCCTTGCTGCCAAGGTCACAGGCCTATGCCCTGGCCTGACCAACTCCTCCAACGTCCCGTCCTGCCCCCAAGCCACCCTCATCACCATTACGCTGGACCAGGCCAACACTGCTTGCAACACAGCTGAGAAGTTCCTGCTGAACGGACAGTTCTGGCTGGTGGGCTGCCTATGGCAGCCCCTATGGCTCCGAAAACGGTTGCTGCGAACCAGCGGTTAAACCCAGCAGACCAGCACTTGAGCTATCGCCAATCTGTGTCAAAAACCTGAAGGTGCCAAATGACAATTTATTGTACGCAGCTCGTACTTTCGGCTAGCACACTCAATTGATTGATTCTTCCAATCCCGTACGTAGCTAGTAGAGAAACAGCTCAGAGTGTGCAGCAGCAAGTTTCATCAACGTATTTGACCCTGCGCTAGTGAAGTAGCGAGCGTAGATTCCTGACAAATTTATGAGTAAATGCACATGCCTGTCTCACAGGCATGTGCATGCAGGCGTTGCTTTACCGGAACTGGTGTAGTTTGCATTCCCAGCTTCCTTAGTTGTCATTTTACAGCACTGAAAAAGCACTGTACTTTCGATCAGGTAGTAGCAGTTTGAAATTCTCTCTTAGCTTTTTGTCCTCTGGTTTTTGTCACAACAATGCCACTTGATGTAAGCTCTGCTGTCTTCATTCTTGAATCGGATTCGTGTGTCTGGTACAGTTAAGTCAACGGCAGTTGCACTAAGACCATGGTCAGCAAGTAAGCAGTTTCAGGACGAAGTCATGTATGTACCTAACCAAAATCAAATCAGGTGACGCATATAACTCTGTACCTGCAATCGTTGTAATGAGGATGGCATATCTGTATAGACTGGTACAAGTTGTACAAAAACTTCATCAAACAAGTCAGGTAGACTTCTGTAATCAGAAGACTCAACTGGCTGCATTTGGTTAGAACTTACTGGCGGTGTTCTCTTGACACTGGAGGTCCACTGCATAGTGCTTCAGCATTCTGATCAACCACAATTTGTGTGCCCCCTACTTGGTGACACAAATTGCAGGCTTTGAAGGCTGAAACATGCTTTTCACCATTGATACTTTCATTGGACAATCAAGGAAGTGGGGAGAGTGCCTTACTCTACCTAAAGTGTACCCGTTAACAAAGGAACTACACTACACTGTCATTACCCGCGACCTAGTCTAAGGCAGCGGGACATGCTGTCCGTCGGGTTGTTGAGATTTGGTCCCTACAATCTCAACCAGCCTGCTGGAAGGGCTCTTTCGTGCACTGATATGAAGTGGCATCACTACAAGCATGATGCTTGGCATGCCAATTAACCCATTGACTCTAGGAGAGAGCAAAAACAAAAAATCGACCCCATGCCCCGTTTTTGTAGAGCTTGACGAGAGCGCTCCATATCTATTTTTAAAATATTTTTTTGCCCAGGGGGGTGGGAGATATGGGGGGGCAAAGTGGGTGGGGGGTGGGTGGGTGGTCTCCCAAAACATCCAATTTTTAGAAATCTTCGTATCTTTTTTCTGGATATCTGTTGAGGCTGGCAGTGGCACCTCTGTGTTCCTCTTGCCAACATGAATCCATTTACATCATAAAATGTTGCTTGAATTACCACATGAACCCCTGGCCCCCCACACTGAGGGTTTGGCCCCATTGGACACACCCCGAAACCAGCTGAGCCAGCCTTAGAAAGAGCTGTATTACATGCAGCACATGGTAGTGTTGGTCTGGTGGATCATGAATGAACAGATCAGTTGTGATCGTTGTGGCAAGGTCTTCAAATCCGCTGACCCTGCAAACGTCAGACGCCACCAGAATGGGAGGGAGTGCAAGGCAGCTTCCGCGAAACCACGCGATTCGAAGCGGCAGAGAACGCTCGGGTTTGCTCCCGTTCCACCCCTAGCTACCCCTGCTGGCACAATGTTGTCAGGCCAGGTTTATGGCACCACGCTCTCATTCTGTACCCCTCGTTAACCTTTTAGTCATCCAACGCCACCTGCCTGGTGATATCCCAGGTTTATAGCCGCCTTCTGTTGAATAAGGCCAGAACAGCAGTGCATGAAGCGGCTAGAGCAATGTGAGTCAAGCTGTCAGTAATGCTGAGACCCTCAAACGCAGAGCCTCTGCACAGACCAGTTTCAAGATCCCACACGCTGACAGTCCCAGAACACAACTTGCATCTGGGTCAAATCACACTAATTCCGGCAGTAAAGAGGTGGCGATTAATTGAAACAACACGATCTCAGGCTGCTTATCTTTTGACAGGCTACATTGGCAGGGTGGAACATGAGGGAGGCCATGGAGGCCTCCACACCATGCATGGGACCACGAGTCAAACAGATGCATGGGGATTGATCCACGGGATACATCACTTGTCCACCAGAGAACTCACGCAGCTGATGCTGGGTTCACTTACTGACACAGTAGAAGATTAACGGAAGATTATGCATCAACAGCAGCCTGGCTAGCATGCCTCTTCAAAGATGCTTCATCATGGTGCGCGTTCGCTTCTGGCATGAACTGTTGCATAACAGCAGACGCCAGCACGAGAAGCGTCCGGTGTGCCTTGACGGAGCGGCCATCGGGAAATCTCAATGTGACGTCACCCCGAGGTGAAGTCCCGTCAAGCGTAAGCTAAGTACTCATGGGATTCCGGTGTCAAGTTGGTGATTGCTTGATTCGACGTTTCCCTTCTTTTGGATCTCAAGATTAAAGATCAAGGATTCCAGACTACACACGGTCTTTGTTTCAGCAGGTTACGGACAGCCAGGGTGGAACAGCCTCCTGGTGAGGGGATTCGCCGTTGAGAGAGTCAGCTACTCATCAGCTACGAAAGCTGATATAGGTAAGGTTCCGCAGCGTCAGTCGTGATGAGGCCAAGAAACCCAGGGGGGGATTAACATTGCACCCCTCAATGAATGTACATGAAGCAATGTCGCATGAACCTCTCCATCGGGCCTCCACTGGGCCAGCGTCCCCAGGTAAATTTTGAATTTTGAACCCAGTTTTCCGAGAGGCCGGAATTCATTTCATCATTTCCCCGACAGACCAAGCAATTCAAGTTACCAGTACGCTCTAACATCAGAGGTGGTTACTTCGTTTCGATAGCTTTACATTCATCAAGATCATTCAATTTACTGGAGACACGAGGGACCTGCCGACCTGCAAGAGCTCGTGAATCGTGACAGGTGAAAGCAGAGGTGGGATACTGGAATGCACAGGTTATTTAAGGCCCTCATTAAGCTATATCACAGGGGAACCAGATTATACCATGAGTGGGCCGGTAGGATTTGTCTCTTCCAACCCGCTTTTGCCCCCGGTGGTGGGCTATGTGTCTGCTTGAGGTGGGTCAAGGTTTGTCCCATTTGGCCCAATGGTGGCTGTCCTGCTGGCCTGCACCCCAGGGCGGCCCCGTGTGCACTAAATTAGCACTGGTGGAAGGACGGCAGTATTTTGCCCATTTGGATGCAGACCGGAGCCCGGAGCCTGAAATTCCAGTTGTTTACCGCTATTGGTTCACTTTCTCGCCCATCCACAGGAGGCAACTCTGGCACCAGCAGAGCGCACCATCCGAACCTTGCGCCCCACAGCCAGGGCAGCTCCTCACAACCACGGTGCGGTGTCCTTAGTCAGGAAGTAAATGAAAATCCCAACGAGTAGCAGTGGCAAACTTTCAACGAATCATGAGTGCTGTAGAATCTTGTCCACATTAATGTCGGATTTAGAGCAGTTATTTCTAGGCGTTTCGCTACTCTTATCTTTTTGTGTGACAATATTTTCAATTCTTACTTTCGAATTGGACTGGAATGTGTGCCACACAAGCCAGATCAGTGGAATATGGTTGCGACCTGATACCCTGAGTACGGGGAAAGGATTTGTTAACATCCTTCCATTTGAATTCACAGCTTCTTGGACGAAATTGAATCAAATTCTGGTTTTATGAGCCACAGAACAGAATCCACAGAATCAAGACCTAGACAAGAGCAATGTTTCCCACACAACCGGCTTGTACCCAGTATATATGAATATGAGCAAGCATTGCCAGCAGAACACATTGACGTATTTTCCTTGCTGGTTTATGCAGCAAAATGGTACGTGCTGTTGGTTCTGAAATTCAACATTCCACCCATCATATTACCAGTAGAATTCACAGTACAGGTGTACTGTACTACTGTAGTACGAATATTTACAAGAAAAACCGCTTTGATGACCTCCCACAATTAAGTGTAGTTCAGCTACACTTCAGCTACTTGGTGACACGGTCAGAACGGCCTCTAGCATGGAGAGCCTCGGCCTGTCTGGGAGGATTTATTTGAGTCGGTGCGCATGATGCTTCCAGGCTCAGACAGGCTCAAGGCCCAAGGAAGTATGAACCCTATGACGCGAGTTCCTCACCCGGGTAGGTATGAAATACGCCATGTGGGCTCAACACGACTGCCGTAACAACTTGACACGTCGTGTGCGCGCAGGCCTCCTTCGACTGCCTCCGTGCTGTGGACAAGTATGTGATCCGTGAGCGTGGCCTCATTAATGTCAAGGGCAAGGGACCCATGGTGACCTACCTGATTGCAAGCCACCAGGAGGGATGGCTGCTGCAGGTGGGGGGTCTGCACAGAAAAATGAGGGATGGCGGTAAAAAAAGGGGGGGGGGCTACACTGAAATATTAGTCATGGCTGCTTCAGGTGGGGGCTGCACATTAGAATGAGGGAGGGCTGTGCATAAAAAGGGGGGGCTGCTCATAACATGAGGGATGGCTGCTTCAGGTAGGGGCTGCACATCGAAATGAGGGAGGGCTGTGCATAAAAAGGGGCTGCTGCTCATAACATGAGGGATGGCTGCTTCAGGTAGGGGCTGCACAACAAAATAAGGGAGGGCTGTGCATAAAAGGGGGGGGCTTATAACATGAGGGATGGCCGCTTCATGTGGGGGCAGCACATCAAAATGAGGGAGGGCTGTGCATAAAAGGGGGGGGGGCTCATAACATGAGGGATGACTGCTTCAGGTAGGGGCTGCACATCGAAATGAGGGAGGGCTGTGCATAAAAAAGGGGGGCTGCTCATAACATGAGGGATGGCTGCTTCAGGTGGGGGCTGCACATCGAAATTAGGGAGGGCTGTGCATAAAAGGGGGGGGGGGGGGCTGCTCATAAAATAAGGGACAGCTGCGTCAGGTGTTGGGCTGAACATGAGAATGACAGGTGGCTGCACATAAAATGATGGATGGCTGTTTCAGGTGGGGGGGGGCTGCATATACAAATGTTTAGGGGTAAGGGTGAAGGGTTTTCCTCTAAAAACCCTTCCTTCCAAATCCTAAACCTTGAAAAAGGCTGGCAGCTGTCTCAATGCAAGCCACGAGGAGGGATGGCTGTTGCAGGTGGGGGGGATGCACATGACAATATTATTTCCTCTCTGGCCAATATGAAATCTTTCATTTTAAACAAGCAGGAGGGATGGCTTAAAAAACCTGCTGCAGGTGGGGGGCTCTGCCGATTCTGTCTAGCTTTCTCCTTGATACAGCACGCATACTTAACAACATATCAGCAGAGTGCAGAGTGCAAGCAATCCTTTCTATGCCTACTGTTAGTCGCATGGCTTTACGCCGGCTTCATGCGGTTCTGCAGAACCTACCAATATATCTGATCTTGAGATGGGTGAGATGAACGGCAGTGCCATTTCCCAGATGATGTGTTACGCTTCTTTAACGTTTCTTGCTGCTACTGCTGCTGATGCTCCTGCTCCTACAGGCAAAGAATACTACGGCCCTGAAGGACCGCATCAGCTGCCCTGAGATGGACCATCACCTGATGACTCCTTCGCAGACCCTGGAGGCCCACAGCCTGTCCGCGTTCGGAGCACATGCTCCGGAACCGATGCGGGCCTCGGCTCCAAGTTTTGTTGAGACGTCGGTCAGCCGCCTGATGCTGGCTAGTTTGGAAAGCAGGACGAGTACGGACAGAGGAAGTGTTACTGGGGGGCCTGCCTCCTCCCGGGCTGGCTCCTCTGCCTGGTCGTATGTCACCTCCGAGGCTGTCCCACCCTCCCGGCTGAGCAAGGCGTCCAACCAGGAAGGTGACAGGGGCTCGTCTACCTTTTTCCAGTGTATCAACAGCAGCAGGAGGGTCATGTCCCGCAGCGCACGCAGCATTCCGAGCAACCATGCTGAAAGGGGGCAGCAGCCGGCGGCAGCGGCAGCGGCAGGCAGGCCGCAGCAGCACGGGCAGCACATCATGCCCAACATACGGAGGCGCTCTGTGACACCGGTACTGTTGCCGGCGCTCCTGTGGGGGGACCGCTTGTATGGGGGCAAGGGTGGCTGGCAGGCGGCGCTGGCAGCATCGGACCTGGTCCGCCCCTACTGCTCCGAGACGCTGCCGCAGCTCAAGAGCATCAACGAGGCCTGCACCGAACCGGCTTTGCATCCGATGCACCGGATGCAGATGCTGAAGGGTGTCCCGGCGAGTGCCAGTATGCGCATCATTTCGTTGTCTGGGGGAGGGCCAGAGGAGGAGCCCCTGGTGGTGCTGGGGGAGGACGGGCACTCGATGACTGGCTTAACGTCCAAGGCGGAGGGCATGGAAAACGATGGCTCCTTGGCGGTGGATGTGAGCGTTACGGACCTGCAAAATATCGGGGTGAGAGTGGGCCCGCCTGAGGGGGCAGCGCCGGGAGGCTTGGACAGCGGGGAGCACCTTTCCAAAATGATGTCTGGGAGGCCGGGAGGGATGGGGCAGCAGAGGCTCGGCACGCTGAGGCAGCAAGCCTTGGAAATGCTCCGGTCAAGTAGCCGAGGAGGGGGCCAGGGCTCGAGCGAGGCGGCTGATGTCGGCTCGAGCCAGCAAAGCTTGCTGATGGCAACGTTGAACAACATGCCGGGTGGGAAAGAAGGACGTTGTGGTCCACATTGGGGAATTCAAGTATTGCAGAGACACCGAGCATGGGGACCAATTAAAAGCTTGCTTAAACCAGCACACCGACCTTGTTGACCTACTAATCTTGAACGGGCACCAGCGAAACAACATTAAAATTATCCCAATCCTGATCGGCACTTCAGGCACTATTTATAATAAGCACACAATTGAAGCCATGATGTCTCTTGGGATCTCCGCGCTCCATGCTAAGAAATGCGCCCGTAAAATGCATGTCCATTCCATAAAACTCCTGCATAGCATAGTGCAAACCAGACGCAGACTCGAATATTTCTCCGCCACAAAGCCTGTCACTGGGCCAATAAAGCACACCCATAAGAGAAAACCACCGTGAGGAAGTTGCTTCTTTCTTTTGCCTCATGGTAACGGCGCGGATGTGGCTACGGCCCCAAGCTGCGTTGTTTCCTTAACATTCACGCCCCCAATAGGGCGTAGCTTTCTTTCTTTCTCTGCCGGGTGGGGATGCTGCCGCCACACCCATGGGGGCTGCGGGAGCGCTGGATGGTTTTTCCTTCACCCAGCCGCCGATGGGCAGCAGGCACACGAAACCGCGTGTGAGCGCCGCCCCGCCTGTCGCCGATGGACAGCGGAGGTCAGCGATAGGGCCGCTTATGCAAGAGGCAAGCGGGGAGGAGAACCATGGCGCACGTGCAGGGACGGGGGGGCTGATTCAACAGTCCGAGGAGGGTGGGGTGAGCTGTCAGGATGTCACGCGCCAGCAGCAACAGCTAGGTGCACTTTGCGGCTGCTGCATCTCTTAAGGGATGGAAAGAGATGCAGCTGCAGTCGGCTTGTGTACTGAAGGGGCAGCCGAGCCCTAGGCGATCCAATCAGAAGCGCAATGCTATGTATCTCAACTTGACATGCCAAGGAACGTGTACAATTGTATAAAGTAAGTATAAAGCTGAAGTTGATGACACCGGGCTTGGTATGTCGCATAAGTTGATCATTATCTATCCACCGCTAGTAACGGTATCAGTCTAGTTATTATTTAGCCGTGCTTCATCAATCATCATTCACCGCGATCCATTCCGAGCAATTCTGACACAAAGCCCGTTTCTTCTGAGGAGGTTAGTGTATGTGCCACATTTGCAGCACACCCGTTCCTCCTACATGACCTGTTCCGCTGCACACTTTTGAGCACCCAAAGCTGCAGGACTCTTTTGACTAGGGAGATCGGGAGACTCTCAGCTGGTTTTTCTGGCAACCCAGTCTTGATAGATTGATGCCTACTTGTTCCCACAGGCCAGAAATTCCTTCCGCACGCCGCTGCGCATTGACGTGCATTCACAGCCTATGGAGTTCAGAGAAACGCATGGTAGCTGTTTGGAGATTTTTTGTATATTGGTGTGTCCTTTAGGCCCCCCTCATCATAGTATTACTCATGTTGTAGGTAAGCAGTGTCTTTTTATTTTTCGATGGCAAGCACAAACATTAACTTGATTTCTGGGGGGGGAGTTTCTTTTTGTCTCCAAACGGTGAATCGCCAACATTGATAACTGCGAGAGATTTCAAAACCGCACCGTTTTGCTACCAGCGATGCAGATGGGTAGATAGATATATATCCCGTGCATGTGCTTCCACCACCCGGCAGTGCTTTATTGACATATAAACTCGGCGAAGGCTTGCAGTGTGGAATGCCAGGGGATTGGTAATGTGTGTCGTTGTGGCACGCAAGATGTTTCTGTCCAGACCTAGACGGGGCTCGCAATGTTCCTGAACAGATCAGACTGTGTGTGTACGTCTAGATGCATTGATTTGGCAGAGAGGGATAATTATGACTCCGAGCCACAATTGATTACTTTGCTAAAAAAGAAGGATTGTTATGTCTACCATGGGCAGAGAACCATACCTGCTTTCAGCAAAGGTTGAAGGCCTGAAGGACTAATATTGAAATCAATTATGACACCCAGTCGCTAAAACCCGGTATCCTCCTCAGCCAAATAATCAATAACGGCTCCCCCACTGCTTAACGGTTGCTGAACCGCCCCCGAAAGAGGGGGTGGATTACCTGGCTAATGTGGATCTTCCCTAGCAGGCCGTGGCTCTCTATGCGCAAGGCCGTATTGACCTTGTGTCCTCTATGCAGCTGAGCTGTAGCCAAACAGTTGCCGAGCCTCACAGAACAAAGGACACGTAAATGAAATTACCTGGCTAATGTGGATCTTCCCGGGCAAGCCATGACTCTCCATGCGCGAGGCCGTGTTGACAGTATCCCCGTAGATGCTGTACCGCATCAGGCCCGTGGACGTTGCGCTCCCGACAACGCCCGCTGCCGCCGGGCCGGTGTGGATGCCGATGCGGATATGGAGCGGCTTGTCGAGCCACGGGCAGGCCTCGCTAGTGGCGATCTGAATCCGTATGCCCAGGTCGATGTTCTGGTCCACGTGGTCGTCCACTTGCCGCGTCAGGTTCGATACCAGCATGTATGAGTCCCCGATGACATCAGCCTGCAGGCGGGGGTTCAGGGTCTAGGGTTCAGGGTTTAGGGTTTGGAGGGATGATCAGCAACCGGTAGTCATGCACCGCCCGCGTCAGGATGGAGAACAGCATGCGCGTGTCCCCAATGACATCAGCCCGTGAGCAACGCACATTCGGGCAGAGATGCAAGGTGAGAGTAAGCACATCCAGCTAGATTTATATATCAGGCTGTACAACGCACCAGTGCATTCCCAGAGAGGGCTATTGAGCTGAACCCTACACGCTAAACCCAAGCCCGGAACGTCAGGCTTGCGGTAAATATACATTTCATAACACTCAGTCACAGAGCCCTCATCAGGGGGGGCGCCAGACTCAGCCACAACGCCTCCTGCACACAAACCTTCCACACCTCTCACACATACCGTGTTCACACCTCCCACACTCACCTTCCACACATCCGGGTAGAGGTCGATGATGGCATCGAAGCGCTCGTACAGCTCGCTGAGCATGCTCTCTATGGGCTCCATTTGGCCACTGATAGTGGTGAAGTCCACAATGCTGCAGAGGGAGAAGGATACAAAATGTTTAGACCGAGTCGGCACACAGGTGGTTCATTGAGATGCATTGGGATAATGTATTAATGAGTGTGTGCAACAAAGATTAGGTTTGCATGATGTTCGTTCTCTGATGGTGGTGCAAGTCCACAATGCTGCAGAGGGAGAAGGATTTATAATGTGTAGACCCCGTTGGCACATAGACAGTTGAGATACATTGGAATGATGAGGGCAACAAAGGTTGGGATGCACGATGTTCGTTCTCTGGTGGTGCTGACGTGCACAATGCTGCAGAGGGGTGACAGGCCGGGTCGTCACATACACAGTTCAGATGCGTGTGGATGATGCCGTCCCGCACATACTAACATACGGATGGAGCGGGAAATTACTCACGAACACGCAAGGGTATGTACAACAAGGTCCGAACTTTTAGTATTATTAAAACCTCTGTCGGCTATCATAATATTACATTCGACAAGCTGTATACCGCGGCCATCGGTTGTGCTTGATCGTGGTGAGTTTACCCTGACCCTCTACAAACACACACCCCTCGACACTTTCGGCACCAATAGCGACGGGGTTGTGCGGTTGTACGCCCGTTGCATTACTGTCTTCTCATCACAGCGACCACATCGCCCCTCTGTTACCTCTCAGCTTTATTGCTGACGGCAGGAATCATGGACGAGAACGTCCTTATGTGTCTCTCTCCTTCTGCATCCGCCGAATGCCCCGATTGGCATGCATTATACTGATGACAAGCGCAACTGCCCCAGTCTGCACATGCGCAACTACCACACACCTTCGCCCTTGCAACTCTAAACGACGCGCCTTTGCAAATGCCACAGTGGCGTTCGACGTCGCCGCATCACTATGTCTTAACTCCCCAACACATACCTTAACTGCCCTTGCTTACTGATGACAAGCCGACCACTGACTTAGCACGTGTATGCCCGAAGTGTGGCCCTCCCTCGACCCCATGCATGCATAGCCAACTAAATGTGTTTCTTAAATCCTTTCAATCATCGATGGCGGTTGCAATACTGGATCAGACCGTCCGGGTTGTCCGACAGCCCTTTCCCTTGCACGCGCCGTGGCCCAATCCTAGGGATACCACCACGAAGCCTGTCTGCTGGTGGCAACCGGCCTCGCCACATGAATACACCGAAACTCCACGCCCCTCACTCACTGCTTTCCGATGACTGATACCCGACTCACATCGCAATACGCAGGATACCCAAGCCAAGTTCTCGTGATGATGATGTCCCGGTCGTGGACGCTGGTCGCCCTCGTGTGCGCCGCAGCACTCTCTGCCGTGAACGGTGAGCCCGACTAGGGGAGATGCAAAGAGAACAATGCCGTGGAAAGCAGCTTCCTCACTGAGATCGCCTGGATATGGAGTGCCGGTAGTTGCCCCTTATCATCCTATTCTTTATAATTTCCATCTTGGATCTGAGCAGTTGAAGTACTATGCCACCAGCCTTTCCTTGTACCACCTGGACCTCCGCACACAAGTGTAATTATGGGTTACCTGCATTGCCCTGGCCTGAGACCATTCATTTCAATCTATGTATTGCCTTTGTCCATGCAATGCTCTGTCCATGCAACGCCTCTCAAACCCTTTTGCCTTACCTCCCCTGCGTAGGTCAAAGCAATGTGTGAGTCCCGATGAGGTTGCCGGATGCTCTGGGCCATCTTGGGTTTGTCTGGGTCTGCAAATGTGTTATCGCTCACTGGGGGATGAGTGACCAAGCTCACTTTGGATTGGTGTTGCCTGCCACGCCAGTGCTCTGCAAACTGAATGTGATGTGCATGCGCCGTCCTTGCTGATATAAGACCTGGCACAGATGAATGTTTGCACACGCCATCTGGATAAATGCGTTATCCATTACAGGATGAGGTGTAAACGCATGCGCCACATGAATGTATGTGCCATGCAAGCTGCCCTGGTTCTCTGCTGAACCCCCCGTCATGCATGAGGCTCCAGCAAAACGGCATGTTGCCCTAAACACGTGTCCATGTCCCCCTCCCCCGAGCAGGCCCGTTTTCCCTTACCACCGATGCACCGACTACAACGCCACCTCCCTCCCATTCGACCTGACCAAGCCTGTCGAGACTACCCCTGGCATGTACTGCGTGACCTTGTCCTACAAGGGCCCTGTTGCCAGCCCCAGCACCTGCTACACCACCATCTCCACCTACGGAGCAACCCGCCTCATCATGGGAGTCAGTGAGTAACACTGCCTGGAATAATTGGGGAACCATACTGTTATCTCCTATGACAAGGGTGCGTTGAATTGGACCCAATGAAAGTCAGAGAGACAGAGAGTACCTCTCCCTGCAGTGTACCTATGAATGCATGTTTCGCACAAGAAAAATGTTGTGCCAATATTGTGCTGCCTTATTCAATTGGCCATGAGAGTTGCTGTCTCAGTAAGAGATGCGATACGCACTAAGACAGAAGAATTTTCTAAATGTACGCTACCGCCTGCTGATTCCTGGTATGTTTCCTGACAGCGCTGCACCCCCCCTCCCCTGCAGACCCTGACTAATATATTGCATGGCCGACTAACACCTACATGCCCATTGCATGGCCTTGAGCACTGTGCGCATGACCTATCTGAACTAGCGATGCGCGCTTTCAGCCCGCCAAAACCAACGAGCACGCAATGGCTTGACAACAGTGCTTGAGCTAGTCAGTCCTTTCTAGCAGCTTGTACACAACCAGGCATTTCAGCACATGATTTTCAGTCTTTTTGCCAAGACTGACATCACACCACCTGTCTCCCCTGCAGACCCCGCCTGTTTTGACGACTTTGACCGCAAGAATGGTCTCTACATCAACGGTCAGCTGCAGTCTGCCAACGTTGCATGGCTGTCCTACGGAAGCAAGGCGATCATTAAGGCTTACAACCTAATGCTGCTGCCCTCCAGCGCTGGCACCACCTTCTGCTACAAGTCCAAGGGGCTGGCCTGCACCATTTCAACATTCTTCCAGGTCTGGCCTGGCCAATACTACTGGCCCATCAACTGGGATGTTGAGACTGACATGGCACCCATCTGCTGCCCCGTCAACATCCCCCCTCCTCCCTCTCCTCCTCCCCCACCCTCTCCCCCTCCTCCTCCCCCCCCTTCTCCTCCTCCCCCTCCCCCTCCCTCTCCTCCTCCCCCCCCTCCCCCCTCTCCTCCTCCCCCCTCTCCTCCTCCCCCATCTCCCCCTCCCCCTCCCCCCCCATCCCCTCCTCCTCCCTCTCCCCCTCCCCCTCCCCCTCCCTCTCCTCCTCCCCCCCCTCCCCCCTCCCCTCCTCCCCCATCTCCTCCTCCCCCTCCCCCTCCCTCTCCTCCTCCCCCTCCTCCCCCCCCTCCCCCCTCTCCTCCTCCTCCTTTCCCCCCTCCTCCCCCTCCTCCACCCCCCCCTCCCCCTCCCCCTCCTCCTCCCCGCCCTCCCCCCCCTCGCCCTCCTCCCCCATCCCCTCCTCCTCCCCCTCCCCCATCCCCTCCTCCTCCTCCTCCCCCCTCTCCGCCCCCTCCCTCTCCTCCTCCCCCCCCTCCCCCCTCCCCTCCTCCTCCTCCTCCCCCCTCACCCCCTCCCCCATCCCCTCCTCCTCCTCCTCCCCCCTCTCCCCCTCCCCCTCCTCCCCCCTCACCTCCTCCCCCTCCTCCCCCCTCACCTCCTCCCCCTCCTCCCCCCCCAGTGTGTGTCATCTGTGTTGAGTTCTGCGTGGTCAGGGCTCCTACCAACCCCACTCAGCCCCCTTTCCCCACCTCTGCCACATGCACTGCTCTCTCTGCGTACATGACGCGATACAGCAACATGACCCTGGGCAAGTCCAACCTCTTTTACTCCTGCTCCACCTCCAGCATGCCTGGCATGTGCATCAAGACCTGCGCCATGGGTTCTACAGAGACCACCACTGTCTGCAACTCCATGATGCCCTTCACCTCCCTGGTGGTGAGTAGGGATGTGCAGTACCGCCTTGCGACTAATTGTACAAAGCATGGCCACGATTTACAAACAGGCCTTGACTTCCTTACATTTCCGTATTGTCTGACTGTGGTTATGTCCTTGGCCGAGTCTAGCAAGGAAGACAAGGATTGTTTGTAAATCGCGACACCATGTATAAACCAACTTGAACACCAATGAACGCAATGATTAATTGCTCAACGCTGACACGGACATTCCATTGTTTGTAACAGGCACTGCAAGGCGGCATCAACTATGACGCGTACACCTGCGGGACCTCTATGTCTGTGGTTGACACCTGCGGCTGCAGACTCAACGACACGTCCATCGCTTGCCAGAACTATAACCCTCCTCCCCCTCCCTCTCCTTCTCCCCCCCCTCCTCCTCCCCCCCCCCAGCCCTCCTCCCCCTCCTCCCCCTAGCCCCCCTCCCCCTCCTCCCCCTAGCCCCCCTCCCCCTCCTCCCCCCAGCCCTCCTCCCCCTAGCCCTCCTCCTCCTTCCCCTCCTCCCCCACCTCCCCCCCGTCCTCCTCCTCCCTCCCCTCCCCCTCCTCCCCCTCCCTCCCCTCCCCCTCCTCCTCCCCCCAGCCCTCCTCCCCCCCGCCCCCCCTCCCCCCTCCCCTCCTCCTCCTCCTCCTCCCCCGGCTTTCAGAGATTTTCCCCACACTTGCTACCCTGGTAACACCAAGGAGAATGGAGGCGTGGCCCTGGGCACTGGTGACGCTGTGAGTTTTGTTCACCACTGTCTATGTCACTGCCCACAACATGCGAACATCACGATCAGTCATTGGACTATGCATTCACTGGAACAGTCCTGTGCCAGCTCCAGTACACTTTTTGCACTTTCAGTTTCACAACCCCTTACTTTCTCCCACACCCTTTCTTGTGCAGGCATACGCCTACAATGTGAATGCGGTGTACACACCCAACGCCAGCAACACCATCAAGTTCCTGATTGAGAAGAATCCCTCTTGCAATCCCCAGTTTGGCTGCTGCTCAGTGAACATGCAGAAGGTCGAGTTCCTGATCAACTGTGAGTACCTCTGCGCATGTGGTGTGCTGACTTATGTCGGGTTGTTTACCTGCTCATTACCTACACATTTAGCTCTGCATGTTGCAATTTGGATGTTTCTACGACGATGATGAAAGTTTGATATGTATCATGTAGCAGCATTGACTGAAAAACTTACCATTTTGCTCCCCTCTCAGTCAACTGCCGCGGAGCTATCCAAGTTCTCCAGGGAACCGACATGATGCCTTCCTACAGCGAGCAGACTTGGTATGGCAAGGCCCCTTCCGGCTACACTGCCGGCGTCAACGTCCTTGCTGCCAAGGTCACAGGCCTATGCCCTGGCCTGACCAACTCCTCCAACGTCCCGTCCTGCCCCCAAGCCACCCTCATCACCATTACGCTGGACCAGGCCAACACTGCTTGCAACACGGCTGAGAAGTTCCTGCTGAACGGACAGTTCTGGTGGGCTGCCTATGGCAGCCCCTATGGCTCCGAAAACGGGTGCTGCGGAACCAGCGGTTAATCCCAGCAGACCAGCACTCGAGCTGTTGCCAATCAGTGTAAGAAACCTGATGGTGCCAATTGACAATTTATTGTACGCAGCTTGTACATTCGGCTAGCACACATTGATCGATTTTTCCAATCCCGAACGTAGCTAGTAGAGAAATAGCGCAGTGTGCAGCAGCAAGCTTCATCAATGTATTTGACCCTGCTCTAGTGAAGTAGCGAGCGTAGATTCCTGACAAATTTATGAGTAAATGCACAGACTGTGAGACAGGCATGTGCATGCAAGCGTTGCTTTATTTTTGTGTACCCTCGTCTTACACAGGGTTTTGCTGCATATAATTCACACATTTCACATTGTCTGAATTCCTCACCAGAACTGGTGTAGTTTGCATCCCCAGATTCCTTGGTTGTCATTTTACAGCACTGTGAAGTCACTGTAAAAGTCACTGTTCAGTTACTGTAAAGTAACTGAAAAATCACTGTACTTTCGATCAGGTAGTAGCAGTTTGAAATTCTCTCTGACACCCCTAGGGTTTTGTCCTCTGGTTTTTGTCACAACAATGTCACTTGATGTAAGCTCTGCCTTCTACTTTCTTGAATCGGATTCGTGTGTCTGGTACAGTCAAGTTAACGGCAGTTGCACTCAGACCATGGTCAGCAAGTAAGCAGTTTCAGGACGAAGTCATGTATGTACCTAAACAAAATCAAATCAGGTGACGCATATAACTCTGTACCTGCAATCGTTGTAATGAGGATGGCATATCTGTATAGACTGGTACAAGTTGTACACAACTTCATGAAACAAGTCAGGTATAACTTCTGTAATCAGAAGACCCAACTGGCTGCTTTGGCTTTGAGAACTTACTGACGGTGTTCTCTCGACACTGGAGGATCACTTGCCTAGTGCTTCAGCATTCTGATCAACCACAATTTGTGTGCCCCCTACTTGGTGGCACAAATTGCAGGCTTTGAAGGTGAAACATGCTTTTCATCATTGGTACTTTCATTGGACAATCAAGGAAGTGGGGAGAGTGCCTTACTCTACTCAAAGTGTACCCGTTTACAAAGGAACTACACTGTCACTACCCGCGACCTAGTCTAATGCAGCGGGACATGCTGTCCATCGGGTTGTCGAGATTTGGTCCCTACAATCTCAACCAGCCTGCTGGAAGGGGTCTTTCGTGCACTGATATGAAGTGGCATCACTACAAGCATGATGCTTGACATGCTAATTAACCCATTGACTCTCTAGGACCCTCAAACGCAGAGCCTCTGCACAGACCAGTTTCAAGATCCCACACGTTGACAGTCCCAGAACAGGCTTCACAACTTGCATCTGGGTTAAATAACACTAATTCCGGCAGTAAAGAGGTGGCGATTAATTGAAACAACACTATCTCAGGCTGCTTACCTTTTGACAGGCTACATTGGCAGGGTGGGAACATGAGGGAGGCCATGGAGACCTCCACACCATGCATGGGACCACGAGTCAAACAGATGCATGGGGATTGATCCATGGGATACATCACTTGTCCACCAGAGAACTCACGCAGCTGATGCTGGGTTCACTTACTGACACAGTAGAAGATTATCGGAAGAGTATGCATCAACAGCAGCCTGGGCTAGCATGCCTCTTCAAAGATGCTTCATCATGGTGCGCGTTCGCTTCTGGCATGAACTGTTGCATAACAGCAGACGCCAACACGAGAAGCGTCCGGTGTGCCTTGACGGAGCGGCCATCGGGAAATCTCAATGTGACGTCACCCCGAGGTGAAGTCCCGTCAAGCGTAAGCTAAGTACTCATGGGATTCCGGTGTCAAGTTGGTGATCGCTTGATTCGACGTTTCCCTTCTTTTGGATCTCAAGATTAAGGATCAAGGATTGCAGACTGCACATGGTCTTTGTTTCAGCAGGTTACGGACAGCCAGGGTGGAACAGCCTCCTGGTGAGGGGATTCGCCGTTGAGAGAGTCAGCTACTCATCAGCTACGAAAGCTGATATACGGTAGGTAAGGTTCCGAAGCGTCAGTCGTGATGAGGCCAAGAAACCCAGGGGGGGATTAACATTGCACCCCTCAATGAATGTACATGAAGCTATGTCGCATAAACCTCTCCATCGGGCCTCCACTGGGCCAGCGTCCCCAGGTAAATTTTGAATTTTGAACCCAGTTTTCCGAGAGGCCGGAATTCATTTCATCATTTCCCCAATAGACCAAGCAATTTTAGTTACCAGTACGCTCTAACATCAGAGGTGGTAACTTCGTTTCCATAGCTTTACATTCAATAAGATCATTCAATTTACTGGAGACACGAGGGACCTGCCGACCTGCAAGGCTGCAAGAGCTCGTGAGTCGTGACATGTGAAAGCTGAGGTGGGATACTGGAATGCACAGGTTATTTAAGGCCCTCATTAAGCTATATCACAGGGGAACCAGATTATACCATGTGTGGGCCGGTAGGATTTGTCTCTTCAAACCCTGCTGCTTTTGCCCCCGGTGGTTGGCTGTGTGTCCGCTTGAGGTGGGTCAAGGTTTGTCCCATTTGGCCCAATGGTGGCTGTCCTGCTGGCCTGCACCCCAGGGCGGCCCCGTGTGCACTAAATTAGCACTGGTGGAAGGACGGCAGTATTTTGCCCATTTGGATGCAGACCGGAGCCCGGAGCCTGAAATTCCAGTTGTTTACCGCTATTGGTTTACTTTCTCGCCCACCCACAGGAGGCAACTCTGCCACCAGCAGAGCGCACCATCCGAACCTTGCGCCCCACAGCCAGGGCAGCTTCTCACAACCACGGTGCGGTGTCCTCAGTCAGGGAGCAACTGAAAATCCCAACGAGTAGCAGTGGCAAACTTTCAACGAATCATGAGTGCTGCTGAATCTTGTCAACATTTATGTCGGATTGAGAGCAGTTATGTCTAGGCGTTTCGCTACTCATATCTTTTTGTGTGTCAATATTTTCAATTCTTACTTTCGAATTGGACTGGAATGTGTGCCACACAAGCCAGATCAGTGGAATATGGTTGCGACCTGATACCCTGAGTACGGGGAAAGGATTTGTTAACATTGTCGCACCATAAAGCAGTAAACGCGCCAATATGGTAAACTCCGTAATCTCCGGTAAAGGCGCCTTAGAGAGGTGTCCTTCTACTCACAAACAGGCTCCTTGTACTTCAGACAAGAGCTGTTAACTGGCTACTGTAAGGTTCAGCCCTAGCAGGAAGTCTCTCTGCCTAGGGGTAAGTCTGGGTGTCCCTGTCTCGTGGGTACCGCCCCTACTACTTCACTCGCGTTGTGCGCTTCAGGTCCGTGGCGGACTTCTCCCTCACGACAGTGATGGGCGCCTACGGGCAGACTTCGTGACTACTCACTGGCTGCGGGTGCTCATCGAGTTAAGCTGCTAGATTTGTATTTGTATGTCAGGCAATAGCAAGGGTTGGCGCAGGCCTTCAGGCTGTCTGGTCGCGATCCAGCTAGGCAATCAGGTGCACTTACCGCGTCACAAGCGGTGAGGGTACGGGATCGTAGACTGCGAACTACTTGTTCGGCAGGGATCTCGTTCCTCAACTGAGGTCTTGTTCTCTTGCTATCTCAGCGGAGGCTGAGGTAGTCTTGACTTGTTGGAGGTACTGACTTAAGGCACAACTCGGGTCTCACGCACTGGGTGACGGCCGGAGCTTGTTACAGAAGAGGTCTGTCCTTTTGAAAGGGACGAAGTAACTAGTTTAGGCAATCGCCTGGATACAGGGACCCAGCAGGCCCAATTCCTAGTACGGGACAGCTAAACCCCTGGCGTAAGCGGGTTTCTAGGTTCCTATTCAAATAAGGAGGATCCGCAGGGAAGCTGCGAAGCCTCCGAGGACGCAAACTGCGGCCTAAACGGTTTTGGCACGTATACCGTAATATACCGTGACAGCTGTCGCACCATAAAGCAGTAAACGCGCCAATATGGTAAACTCCGTAATCTCCGGTAAAGGCGCCTTAGAGAGGTGTCCTTCTACTCACAAACAGGCTCCTTGTACTTCAGACAAGAGCTGTTAACTGGCTACTGTAAGGTTCAGCCCTAGCAGGAAGTCTCTCTGCCTAGGGGTAAGTCTGGGTGTCCCTGTCTCGTGGGTACCGCCCCTACTACTTCACTCGCCCCCCCGCTCCTCAGCGTTAAGCCTATCGGGCATGCGCTGGGAGCCGGAAAAAGGGGTCGGTACTGTTAGGAAGAAATTTCTGGCAATATGTACACCTCAGAAGATCAAAGTATCAAAGCAAATCTGCCTGGTTCAGGCCTTCTACACGCGTCTGCCTGGTTCAGGCCATGTACACAAATCTGCCTGGTTCAGGCCGTCCACACGCATCTGCCTGGTTCAGACCTTATACATAAATCTGCCTGGTTCAGGCCGTCCACACGCATCTGCCTGGTTCAGGCTTCCTTCAAGGCAAAATTCACATAATCTCTGCAAGCAATGCGCACATACTACTCGTCATTCTAAGCATCTCAGTTGCTTATCACCAAACTTGGCTGTTAATCAGAATCATCAGGCCCGGCTAAGTATAACCGCTGCTCTCGCCCCACTGCGCCCTAGACGCCTGGTCTTTTAAGGCCACAGGAAATGTGCGCCGCAGCAGCGGCTTCTGCCCCCTTGGCTACTATCACTACTCCACAAAATCAAGTCTTGTTGTCCACGCTCCCGCATATGTACTACCGCAGCCTTGCTGCTGCGGCTCTGGAGAAACAAATTTTCATAACCCGTTGCTGCTCTAGGTCTTGTCGCCACCTAGCATAAACTGCCCTTGACTTGCTGGCCTCCGGACCAGCACCTGCCGCGCCCTAGGACCAGGTGCGCTGTGCCTGAAAGCGTCTCTGCTGCACAGCCTCTGCCCTTTCCTGTCGGTTGCGGCGTGAGTACCGTCACATGCTCAGCAGCCTTGCCGCTCTGGGCTTGGCCTTCTATGAGGTTCAGGTATCGGTGCACCCTTCAAGTGCCGATTCCTCCTCCTCCTTCGCTGCTTCTTTGGCCACCTTGGCCCGTCTGGCAACTGCCCTCGGGGTGACATTGGCCTCTCCCCGGCCAGTGGTGTACGAGATGTCGTACAACCCGTTCGCCATTGGCCTTGCGATGCCCCGCTCCATTTGCCGTGTAGCTGGGTTGGTGGCCATAACTTCCACCTCAGGCTTATCCATGATGTCGGCATCCGGGGCAGCCCTGGCTGCTGCCCTGGCAGCTGGGCTTGGCCGCCCCTGGACGGCTGCGCTGCGCTCTGGCTCTGCAGCGGGCCCCGCTATCTCAGCTGGCCCAGCGACCTTGTCGTCCGGCTGGCACCGTGGGCACAACCAATCGCCCTCAGGCACCTCATCAAGAGCTGGTACCAAGCAATCCATGTGCCAACCTGTGTTGCAGACATCGCACAATAGCATCACATCTCCGCGGTCTGGCAGTTGGCACACCTCACAAGACAAGCTGTTATTGGGCCTTGCCCCACTGAAATCGACCACCCCTCGGAGGTTGGGCAAGTGGCACGGGGAGCAGTTGACAGCGTTCTCTGTCACTGTCAAACCGTCTGCTCCCTCCAACACCAGTGTGCCTGTTTCTCCCAGCTTTTTAACTCTCAGGATCTCTGGCCTAGCCTTAGGATCCAGGCTACGGCGCTCCGATGAATATCTGACATATACGTAATCGCCTTCTGCGAAACGTCTGATCTGGGGGACATATCCTCCCCCCCTGATCCTTGCATAGCGCAGCTTATCGCGGTGCTGTGCGATCTTTAGGTGCTCACCCGCAACTGGCAGCGCCTCTTTGATCCTAGCCACTCTGGCCAGGAGTAGGTCCGCTGCCTCCTCTGCTGTTGCCACCTTGGCGGTGCTCCATAGGTCCGCCCCCACTCTGGAGGGGAACGTGGGTCGTTGCCCAAACAGGACCTCGTATGGCGCCATGCGCGTGGCCTGCTGCGGCGAGCAGCGGAAGCCCAGCGCCACCCAAGGTACCATCTTGTCCCAGGACTCGTCGCTGCTGCCCTCCTGGCAGCACTTGCGCAGTCCTGTCTTGAGAGTCTGGACTGCCCTCTCTGACAGCCCGTCTGCCTGGGGGTGATTGGCAGAAGTGGTGCGGTGATCAATAAAGCAATCCAGTAACATGTCCTGGAATTCTCCCTGGAACTCTGTTCCCTGGTCAGTCACCACCTCTGCGCAGCCCCCGAAACGTGCTACCACATTCTGGAAAAAAGCCAAGGCCGTCACATCCGACGCCTTGCTTGGAATGGGGATTAACTCCACCCATTTGGAGTAATGCTCCACACACACCATCACAAATCGATTGCCCCTGGGCGTGGTGGTGAATGGTCCACACAGGTCCACTCCCCACCGGAAAAATAACCCCTCAATGGGCAGCGGATGCAGGTCGGGCTGTATGTGATTGAATGTGGACGCCCTGGCCCGGTCACACACACCACACTCCTGCACCACCTTCCTGACTGCTGCCCTGAGCCCCCTCCACCAGTGCTGCTGCATGACCATGAAAGCTGTGCGGTGGCTGCCAAAATGGCCCGTACCAGCATGGGCCTCCTGAATCACTGCCAGCCTGTCCTCTGGCCTGGGTACTACACATCGTCTTCCGTCAGGCATAAGCCGTATCAACACTCCTCCCCTCTCTGATTCCCACAGGAAGGGAGCGGCTCTGCGCTGTACCCTTGCCTGCTCTCCTAGCTCCGTTCCTGGAGCGTGTATTTTCTCACGTAGGAATCTCAACACTGGCGCATCTGACCACACGTCCACCTTGGCTGGGGTCCCTGCCCCGAACCCAGGTGGATCACATTCTCCCCCACCGTCAGGGCTCTCAACACTGCCAGCATCTGCTTTGGCCACAGGTGTATTCCCACCTGGTTCCTGCGCTGCATCTGCCCAATCTGCCGCAGCTGATTCTCCCAGGCACTGCCTGTACGTCGCTGCCACCTCCCCACTGCCAGAGCACGCGTTCCCTGCGGTAGCAAGGGCGTAGTGGCTGGACATTAAAGTGGCACCCAGCGCAGGATCCCTGTCCTGGCCTGGCAACCTTGCTCTGCGCACCAGTTCACCCGGTAATATTTTGGCACATTCAAGTGCCACATTGAACCATGCACTCAATGCCCACGAATCCATGCACCTGCCCAAGGCTGCCCTCCTGGCAGCCTCTGGGAAGTCTGGTCGCGGCAACGTGGAACCTACAGCATACCCCATAGCCCGTTCACGTTCATTGGCATTGGGCTCCTGCAGGTCCCCCATGGGCCTGTACACCATCCCATTCTGCCCATTCCTGAAAGAATATGACGCGGGAGTCGCCATCAAGCAGGGCAGCACCCTTCTGGGCTGTCCTGTCACATTGATGCGATACCCTCCATTGTCTGGACAGGCGACCACCTGGGCCCTGCTGCCCTTGTCCAGAATATCATCCACGACCCCCTCATGGGGCCTGGCCGAAGCGCAAATCACAAACTCGATATCCTCAGACGGGGCTATGTTCCCCCAGTAGTTGCGGGTACGGTGGGCGTAAGACCCCACCTGTGCCGCATCAAACAGTGCAGGCGTCCCCAGGACCCTACACACTTCATTGAACCCGTCTACACTGGCCTTGGTGCTCCTCTGATTCAGCTGCATCGCAACATTCTCAATCAGGTATGCGGGCGGTCTGGACAATTGCAGGACCTGCAAAGTGCCCAACAACTTGACCAGCGGGAAGAAGGACCTGCTTCGTTCCCCCGCCAGCCCGCGCCCCTTGCCTGCCGAAGAGAGGTCCTGACACTCCCATCCAGCCACCATAAACCACTGGCGCCCATCCTGGGCGCCTGCTCCCCGGAGGTGCTCTGCCGTAATGGCGTACACATCCTGGGGTAGCGCTCTGAACACATCCTCAAACGCTTTCACTGGAAGCAGCTGGGGAAATCGCTTGTGCAACTGCACCAAACGTCCTCCAGCAATCTCCCTCACTTCTTCGCTGATATCCGCATACAAATACCGAACTACTGGAATTCCTGCTTTGAGCACCATTTCCAGCCCAGAGCACATACCTCCAAAGGGCTCAAAGAGGACCACCCCTTCCTTCTCCATGGTCCTCACAGCCTGTACCGGCAGGCACGCTGTGTCCACCCCTGCGTGTGCGTGAGGCGGTACAACCCGGGGCAGGTCAGACAGTACATCGCTGATCATTGTCCTGGCTCTGTCTCGGCCACTGAACGCCTGCTCTGCCGTACTGACAGGCTGAGCCTGCTCATCATCCTCAGTGGCGGCAGAGGATATCTCCTGCCCAACCACGCTTGTCGCACAAGCTGCCTCTGCAGCCCGCAACAGTTTCACTCCCCTTCGTCCTTCCTGTGCCATACGGACCAACTGGTCGGCATGCCACTGGTTCACCCTGCTCATCCCTGTGAGCATGGCTACCTGCCTCCCACTCTCCTCCCCTCTGACCGCCGGCTCTGATGCAACCGCATCAAGCCTAGCTCCTGTGCGGTCAGCGGAGGACGGGAGAGGCGACCTGGACGGAATGTCCGCATTCTGGTGGCATGCTCCAGAGCGGTGGACAATGGTAATGTCCAGCTCCTGGAGCATGAGTGCCCACCTAGCGTGCTGGCCCACTAGCGTCTGGTTGTCCATGAGGTAGGTCAGTGGCTCATGGTCAGTGATGAGGTGCACCTTGCACCCGCCGAACAGCATGTGACGGTACGTGCGCGCGGCATACACTGCAGCCAGCATCTCCCCCTGAAATGAGGAGTAGTTCTTCTCACTCTTGTTCAGGGATCTGGACGTGCATGCAACCATATATTCACGACCACTGTCATCGCACTGCCCTAGTACTGCTCCAATACCCTGCTTAGAGAAGTCAGTGTACAGCAAGAAGGGCCTTGGCGGTCCTTTGCCATCGGGCCCTGTTCCACTGTAATCCGGTCTGCGCAGGACCCTACCGCCCTCGCACATCTCCGTTTTGATCAGCTGGAACGCCTGCGACTGTTCTGGCCCCCACACAAACGGGACCCCCTTGACCAGCAATGCATTGATGCATGCTGCCTTCTTGGAGAAATCCGGAATGTAGCAGCGGTAGAAGTTCAGGAAGCCCATGACTTCCTGAATGTTCTTCACCGTTGCGGGCTCAGGCAGCGCCATAACCGCTGCAATCTTAGCAGCATGCGGCGTGAGACCCCGGGCCGACACGTTGTGACCCAGGTATTCCACCGTTGCACATCCAAACAACGACTTGTCGGGGTGTGCCCTTAACCCGACATTGTGGAGCATGTCCAGCATGAGTTCCACATGCTTGATGTGCTCTGCTGGTGTATCACTGTACACCAGCAGATCATCAATGAAAGCCACACAAAAGGAACTCAGGCCCGCTCTGGCGATCTCCTCTTCCATCATTCTCTGGAAGAAAGGAGGCCCATTGCGCAGCCCAAAATTGAGCTTGGTGTACATCCACAGCTCAGGTCCCATCCAGAATGCCGTCTTAGGCTGGTCCTCAGCTTTGATCGGTATCTGCATGAACCCCGACCTGAGGTCCACCTTACTGAATATCTTGGCCGTACCCAGGTTCTGAAAAATTGTTTCCATCCTGGGGATGGCAAACTCCTGCTTAGCCGTACGCAGGTTCAACCTGCGCATATCGTGTGCTATGCGGTGATCAGTCCACTCGCCAGTCTCAGCGCTCTTCTTGGCCGCAACCACAGAGTTGGCTGCAAACTTGATGGGGCCCCCTTGGGGCACCTTCACAATGATACCTGCTTGTATCATCGGCTGGCACTTTTCTTTAAAGATGGCAGCCTTTGGAGGTGGCATGTCCCGCGACTTCTGAAAGCACGAGCTGACCTCGTCTTCCAAAGCCAATGTAAACTCACCCTGCGTGCCGCAGTAGCCTGGCAGGTCTTCCATGGAGTAAGCGAATGCTCCCTGGCGGTCCCTGAGGCTCTGCTCGAGGGACGCCTGCTGCTCCTCCGTGAAGTCAGGGTGCTTGCCCAGCAGCCATCCTTCTTCAGTCTTGACATATTCCGAAGGTGGTTCAACCACACCTCCTGGCTGGAACATGTCGATCATCTCTGCCGCCTGCGGGTCGTCCACTGCTGCTGGTGCTTCTCCCTCGGTGCTGCTGTTGCGCTGCCAATCCTCCTGCTGGCTGTAGGCGCCCCCTGCCCCGCTGGCATCCCCCAAAGAGATGACAGCCGGCGGGCGCAGCCAGCCTGACGTAAGCTTTGCTGCCGCCTCCTGGCTGGACACAAAAGCACCCTGGCTGGCTGTAAATCCCCCTCCACGGACGCCCTGCTCAGTGGCCCTTGCACCCGGGATGCACGCTGACAGCAGTAGCCACACCAGCAACAGCTGGAATGCACCCGTAAGCATTCCCTTGAAAGCTGTACAGGTCAAGAGTCCCCCGCATGCTGGCGGCTGCCGCCCAGCAGGCGGCTGTTGCCCTGCTGGCTGCGCCAATAACGGTTCAGCATGTGGCCCTGGCCTCAACTGCTCTGTGGCCCATGTGATCTCCAGCTCCACCCGGCTGATCCTGCCTGGCTGGCAAGGGCAATCCCTGCCCGGCCTGCTGCCGCGATCCCTGTCTGCAGCCTTCCCCTGCGCCTTCCTTGCGCGGCGCATAGCCTTTTTTGACTTCTTCCCCTGAAGCTCGGCTGTTTCCGTCCAGGCTGCGTCGGCCCCTACTGGCCGCACCTCTGACTGAAATCCCCTGCTGCGCTTGGCCTGCTGCCCCTGTTCGACTGTCTGCCCTGTCTGCTGGCAACTGCCGCCTTCTGATGGCTTCCAAGGGCGCGTCCCCGTCTGGGCAGTCCTTGGTCTGGTGGCCAATCTGGGCGCAGATGAGGCACCTGCCTGCCCTCTCCCCTGGGTCTGGGCAGGCGTGATAGTCGTGCCCATGCCTGCTGCTTCGCAGGCCTGGCTCCCCGGTAGCTGACCCACGGCCCCCGGCTGGATGCGCCAAGTCACTGCATTTATGGCATGCCCACACTCCTCTGCGGGTGCCGCCAATGCTCCTAGTGCCGGCACACGCCCCGCAGGCTGTACCGCCACACTTGCAGCACTTCCTGCCGGTCCCTTCCTCTAAGCTGACCATGCAGCCTAGGCACCGCTGGGGCATGACTGCGACAATTCTGCCCGGTGGCTCCCTGCTGACTGTTATGCCGCTGGTTAGGCTGCAAGCTCCACGGGCTGCGCCTCTGCCCTGGATCTCTGGCCTGGGTGGGTGCCTCACTGGTGTCTGGCTGCTGGCGGGTCCTACCCGGCCCATGCCGCCTGCTGCTGCCTGTGCATCCCTGTCGCCCTGCTCATCGCCTGAGCTCGCGCTGTCTGTTTCTGCACCCTGTATGCACATAAGCCCGGGGGTATTGCTTGGTCGCCACAACACCCCCTGCCCTTCTCGGGTGCTAACCCATTCTGCAAGCTGGCGCTTCACTACCCTCAGGTTGAGGTAAATGTCATCGGCGTACACCAGAGCCGCCTGCTCTGGTCCCCTGCCGCTGGCCCATTTGGCCGCGCCTCTCAGTTGGCGCAATCTGCGAGCCAACCCAGTTTGCAACTGTCTGATGGCTGCTTGAAGCCCCACTTCTAGCAAACCTGCTCCCTCCCGGAGCCCAGTCATCATGCTCAAGTGTATTGCTATGGTTCCGGTATCGTCCTCTTCAGGCTCTACCGCTGTCCCTTCAGCTTTCCTCAGCTGGTATTGCAGGATATGCCTGACAACCCGCAGTCCCTCCAGCTGGCTGTCCGACTGCGCTCTGGCATCGTCCAAGCCTTCCCCTGCTGAAGAGTCTCCGTCACTCCGCTCCTCAAGGCAAGTCCGCCAATGAGCGGTGACTGCCGGTGAAACCTCGTCTATGAGTGCAATCATACTGACGCCCAGTTCCCTCTCCAGGTCTTCCAACGCCTGGTTGTACTGCCGCATCCTGGGATCTGGACTCTGCCCTGGCAACGCTCTGATTTTGAACCACATGCTGGACCAGGCCACGGCTGCGCTGCTGTTCACCAGCTCCTGACCCGTCTCATAAAGGCCCATCTCTTCCCTCCTCTGCTGATCAAGCCGCTCTAGACAATTCCCCAAGGCAGACTTCCAGCGCTGAGTGCTGTACAAGGCTGGGTCCCCCCAAGGGTCCCTTGCCACTGGCTGCACAGGTCATTTTTGGGTCAAGCCAAACTGGGGGTTGCAAGAGGGATTCTTCTCAATCAGGAACTTGATGGTGTTGCTGGCGTTGGGTGTGTACACCGCATTCACATTGTAGGCGTATGCCTGCACAAGAAAGGGTGTGGGAGAAAAGTAAGGGGTTGTGAAACTGAAAGTGCAAACAGTGTACTGGAGCTGGCACAGGACTGTTCCAGTGAATGCATAGTCCAATGACTGATCGTGATGTTCGCATGTTGTGGGCAATGACATAGACAGTGGTGAAGAAAACTCACAGCGTCACCAGTGCCCAGGGCCACGCCTCCATTCTCCTTAGTGTTACCAGGGTAACAAGTGTGGGGAAAATCTCTGAATGCCGGGGGAGGAGGAGGAGGAGGAGGGGAGGGGGGAGGGGGGCGGGGGGGAGGAGGGCTGGGGGGAGGAGGAGGGGGAGGGGAGGGAGGAGGAGGACGGGGGGGAGGTGGGGGAGGAGGGGAAGGAGGAGGAGGGCTAGGGGGAGGAGGGCTGGGGGGAGGAGGGGGAGGGGGGCTAGGGGGAGGAGGGGGAGGGGGGCTAGGGGGAGGAGGGGGAGGAGGGCTGGGGGGGGGAGGAGGAGGGGGGGGAGAAGGAGAGGGAGGGGGGGGAGGGTTGTAGTTCTGGCAAGCGACGGACGTGTCGTTGAATCTGCAGCCGCAGGTGTCAACCACAGACATAGAGGTCCCGCAGGTGTACGCGTCATAGTTGATGCCGCCTTGCAGTGCCTGTTACAAACAATGGAATGTCCGTGTCAGCGTTGAGCAATTAATCATTGCGTTCATTGGTGTTCAAGTTGGTTTATACATGGTGTCGCGATTTACAAACAATCCTTGTCTTCCTTGCTAGACTCGGCCAAGGACATAACCACAGTCAGACAATACGGAAATGTAAGGAAGTCAAGGCCTGTTTGTAAATCGTGGCCATGCTTTGTACAATTAGTCGCCAGGCGGTACTGCACATCCCTACTCACCACCAGGGAGGTGAAGGGCATCATGGAGTTGCAGACAGTGGTGGTCTCTGTAGAACCCATGGCGCAGGTCTTGATGCACATGCCAGGCATGCTGGAGGTGGAGCAGGAGTAAAAGAGGTTGGACTTGCCCATGGTCATGTTGCTGTATCGCGTCATGTACGCAGAGAGAGCAGTGCATGTGGCAGAGGTGGGGAAAGGGGGCTGAGTGGGGTTGGTAGGAGCCCTGACCACGCAGAACTCAACACAGATGACACACACTGGGGGGGGAGGAGGGGGAGGAGGTGAGGGGGGAGGAGGGGGAGGAGGTGAGGGGGGAGGAGGGGGAGGGGGAGAGGGGGGAGGAGGAGGAGGAGGGGATGGGGGAGGGGGTGAGGGGGGAGGAGGAGGAGGAGGGGAGGGGGGAGGGGGGGGAGGAGGAGAGGGAGGGGGCGGAGAGGGGGGAGGAGGAGGAGGAGGGGATGGGGGAGGGGGAGGAGGAGGGGATGGGGGAGGAGGGCGAGGGGGGGGAGGGCGGGGAGGAGGAGGTGGAGGGGGAGGTGGGGGAGGAGGAGGGGGAGGAGGGGGGAAGGGAGGAGGAGGAGAGGGGGGAGGGGGAGGAGGAGGGGAAGGGGGAGGGGGGGGAGGGGGCCTGGGGGGAGGAGGGGGAGGAGGAGAGGGGGGAGGGGGGGGAGGAGGAGAGGGAGGGGGAGGGGGAGGGGGAGAGGGAGGTGGAGGAGAGGGGGGGGGAGGGGGAGGGGGAGATGGGGGAGGAGGAGAGGGGGGAGGAGGAGAGGGGGGAGGGGGGGGAGGAGGAGAGGGAGGGGGAGGAGGAGAACTAAGGGGGGGGAGGAGGAGGGGGAGAGGGTGGGGGAGGAGGAGAGGGAGGAGGGGGGATGTTGACGGGGCAGCAGATGGGTGCCATGTCAGTCTCAACATCCCAGTTGATGGGCCAGTAGTATTGGCCAGGCCAGACCTGGAAGAATGTTGAAATGGTGCAGGCCAGCCCCTTGGACTTGTAGCAGAAGGAGGTGCCAGCGCTGGAGGGCAGCAGCATTAGGGGGTCATGTGGTAATTCAAGCAACATTTTATGATGTAAATGGATTCATGTTGGCAAGAGGAACACAGAGGTGCCACTGCCAGTCTCAACAGATATCCAGAAAAAAGATACGAAGATTTCTAAAAATTGGATGTTTTGGGAGACCACCCACCCACCCCCCACCCACTTTGCCCCCCCATATCTCCCACCCCCCTGGGCAAAAAAATATTTTAAAAATAGATATGGAGCGCTCTCGTCAAGCTCTACAAAAACGGGGCATGGGGTCGATTTTTTGTTTTTGCTCTCTCCTAGAGTCAATGGGTTAATTGGCATGCCAAGCATCATGCTTGTAGTGATGCCACTTCATATCAGTGCACGAAAGAGCCCTTCCAGCAGGCTGGTTGAGATTGTAGGGACCAAATCTCAACAACCCGACGGACAGCATGTCCCGCTGCCTTAGACTAGGTCGCGGGTAATGACAGTGTAGTGTAGTTCCTTTGTTAACGGGTACACTTTAGGTAGAGTAAGGCACTCTCCCCACTTCCTTGATTGTCCAATGAAAATACCAATGGTGAAAAGCATGTTTCAGCCTTCAAAGCCTGCAATTTGTGTCACCAAGTAGGGGGCACACAAATTGTGGTTGATCAGAATGCTGAAGCACTATGCAGTGGACCTCCAGTGTCAAGAGAACACCGTCAGTAAGTTCTAACCAAATGCAGCCAGTTGAGTCTTCTGATTACAGAAGTCTACCTGACTTGTTTGATGAAGTTTTTGTACAACTTGTACCAGTCTATACAGATATGCCATCCTCATTACAACGATTGCAGGTACAGAGTTATATGCGTCACCTGATTTGATTTTGTTTAGGTACATACATGACTTCGTCCTGAAACTGCTTACTTGCTGACCATGGTCTTAGTGCAACTGCCGTTGACTTAACTGTACCAGACACACGAATCCGATTCAAGAATGAAGACAGCAGAGCTTACATCAAGTGGCATTGTTGTGACAAAAACCAGAGGACAAAAAGCTAAGAGAGAATTTCAAACTGCTACTACCTGATCGAAAGTACAGTGCTTTTTCAGTGCTGTAAAATGACAACTAAGGAAGCTGGGGATGCAAACTACACCAGTTCCGGTAAAGCAACGCCTGCATGCACATGCCTGTGAGACAGGCATGTGCATTTACTCATAAATTTGTCAGGAATCTACGCTCGCTACTTCACTAGCGCAGGGTCAAATACGTTGATGAAACTTGCTGCTGCACACTCTGAGCTGTTTCTCTACTAGCTACGTACGGGATTGGAAGAATCAATCAATTGAGTGTGCTAGCCGAAAGTACGAGCTGCGTACAATAAATTGTCATTTGGCACCTTCAGGTTTTTGACACAGATTGGCGATAGCTCAAGTGCTGGTCTGCTGGGTTTAACCGCTGGTTCCGCAGCAACCGTTTTCGGAGCCATAGGGGCTGCCATAGGCAGCCCACCAGAACTGTCCGTTCAGCAGGAACTTCTCAGCTGTGTTGCAAGCAGTGTTGGCCTGGTCCAGCGTAATGGTGATGAGGGTGGCTTGGGGGCAGGACGGGACGTTGGAGGAGTTGGTCAGGCCAGGGCATAGGCCTGTGACCTTGGCAGCAAGGACGTTGACGCCGGCAGTGAAGCCGGAAGGGGCCTTGCCATACCAAGTCTGCTCGCTGTAGGAAGGCATCATGTCGGTTCCCTGGAGAACTTGGATAGCTCCGCGGCAGTTGACTGAGAGGGGAGCAAAATGGTACGTTTTTCAGTCAATGCTGCTACATGATACATATCGAACTTTCATCATCATTGTCAGAACATCCTAATTGCAACATGCAGAGCTAAATGTGTAGGTAATGAGCAGGTAAACAACCGGACATAAGTCAGAACCACATGCGCAGAGGTACTCACAGTTGATCAGGAACTCGACCTTCTGCATGTTCACTGAGCAGCAGCCAAACTGGGGGTTGCAAGAGGGATTCTTCTCAATCAGGAACTTGATGGTGTTGCTGGCGTTGGGTGTGTACACCGCATTCACATTGTAGGCGTATGCCTGCACAAGAAAGGGTGTGGGAGAAAAGTAAGGGGTTGTGAAACTGAAAGTGCAAACAGTGTACTGGAGCTGGCACAGGACTGTTCCAGTGAATGCATAGTCCAATGACTGATCGTGATGTTCGCATGTTGTGGGCAATGACATAGACAGTGGTGAAGAAAACTCACAGCGTCACCAGTGCCCAGGGCCACGCCTCCATTCTCCTTAGTGTTACCAGGGTAACAAGTGTGGGGAAAATCTCTGAATGCCGGGGGAGGAGGAGGAGGAGGAGGGGAGGGGGGAGGGGGGCGGGGGGGAGGAGGGCTGGGGGGAGGAGGAGGGGGAGGGGAGGGAGGGGGAGGAGGGGGAGGGGAGGGAGGAGGAGGACGGGGGGGAGGTGGGGGAGGAGGGGAAGGAGGAGGAGGGCTAGGGGGAGGAGGGCTGGGGGGAGGAGGGGGAGGGGGGCTAGGGGGAGGAGGGGGAGGGGGGCTAGGGGGAGGAGGGGGAGGAGGGCTGGGGGGGGGAGGAGGAGGGGGGGGAGAAGGAGAGGGAGGGGGGGGAGGGTTGTAGTTCTGGCAAGCGACGGACGTGTCGTTGAATCTGCAGCCGCAGGTGTCAACCACAGACATAGAGGTCCCGCAGGTGTACGCGTCATAGTTGATGCCGCCTTGCAGTGCCTGTTACAAACAATGGAATGTCCGTGTCAGCGTTGAGCAATTAATCATTGCGTTCATTGGTGTTCAAGTTGGTTTATACATGGTGTCGCGATTTACAAACAATCCTTGTCTTCCTTGCTAGACTCGGCCAAGGACATAACCACAGTCAGACAATACGGAAATGTAAGGAAGTCAAGGCCTGTTTGTAAATCGTGGCCATGCTTTGTACAATTAGTCGCAAGGCGGTACTGCACATCCCTACTCACCACCAGGGAGGTGAAGGGCATCATGGAGTTGCAGACAGTGGTGGTCTCTGTAGAACCCATGGCGCAGGTCTTGATGCACATGCCAGGCATGCTGGAGGTGGAGCAGGAGTAAAAGAAATTGGACTTGCCCATGGTCATGTTGCTGTATCGCGTCATGTACGCAGAGAGAGCAGTGCATGTGGCAGAGGTGGGGAAAGGGGGCTGAGTGGGGTTGGTAGGAGCCCTGACCACGCAGAACTCAACACAGATGACACACACTGGGGGGGGAGGAGGGGGAGGAGGTGAGGGGGGAGGAGGGGGAGGAGGTGAGGGGGGAGGAGGGGGAGGGGGAGAGGGGGGAGGAGGAGGAGGAGGGGATGGGGGAGGGGGTGAGGGGGGAGGAGGAGGAGGAGGGGAGGGGGGAGGGGGGGGAGGAGGAGAGGGAGGGGGCGGAGAGGGGGGAGGAGGAGGAGGAGGGGATGGGGGAGGGGGAGGAGGAGGGGATGGGGGAGGAGGGCGAGGGGGGGGAGGGCGGGGAGGAGGAGGTGGAGGGGGAGTTGGGGGAGGAGGAGGGGGAGGAGGGGGGAAGGGAGGAGGAGGAGAGGGGGGAGGGGGAGGAGGAGGGGAAGGGGGAGGGGGGGGAGGGGGGCTGGGGGGAGGAGGGGGAGGAGGAGAGGGGGGAGGGGGGGGAGGAGGAGAGGGAGGGGGAGGGGGAGGGGGAGAGGGAGGTGGAGGAGAGGGGGGGGGAGGGGGAGGGGGAGATGGGGGAGGAGAAGAGGGGGGAGGAGGAGAGGGGGGAGGGGGGGGAGGAGGAGAGGGAGGGGGAGGAGGAGAACTAAGGGGGGGGAGGAGGAGGGGGAGAGGGTGGGGGAGGAGGAGAGGGAGGAGGGGGGATGTTGACGGGGCAGCAGATGGGTGCCATGTCAGTCTCAACATCCCAGTTGATGGGCCAGTAGTATTGGCCAGGCCAGACCTGGAAGAATGTTGAAATGGTGCAGGCCAGCCCCTTGGACTTGTAGCAGAAGGTGGTGCCAGCGCTGGAGGGCAGCAGCATTAGGGGGTCATGTGGTAATTTAAGCAACATTTTATGATGTAAATGGATTCATGTTGGCAAGAGGAACACAGAGGTGCCACTGCCAGCCTCAACAGATATCCAGAAAAAAGATACGAAGATTTCTAAAAATTGGATGTTTTGGGAGACCACCCACCCACCCCCCACCCACTTTGCCCCCCCATATCTCCCACCCCCCTGGGCAAAAAAATATTTTAAAAATAGATATGGAGCGCTCTCGTCAAGCTCTACAAAAACGGGGCATGGGGTCGATTTTTTGTTTTTGCTCTCTCCTAGAGTCAATGGGTTAATTGGCATGCCAAGCATCATGCTTGTAGTGATGCCACTTCATATCAGTGCACGAAAGAGCCCTTCCAGCAGGCTGGTTGAGATTGTAGGGACCAAATCTCAACAACCCGACGGACAGCATGTCCCGCTGCCTTAGACTAGGTCGCGGGTAATGACAGTGTAGTGTAGTTCCTTTGTTAACGGGTACACTTTAGGTAGAGTAAGGCACTCTCCCCACTTCCTTGATTGTCCAATGAAAGTACCAATGGTGAAAAGCATGTTTCAGCCTTCAAAGCCTGCAATTTGTGTCACCAAGTAGGGGGCACACAAATTGTGGTTGATCAGAATGCTGAAGCACTATGCAGTGGACCTCCAGTGTCAAGAGAACACCGTCAGTAAGTTCTAACCAAATGCAGCCAGTTGAGTCTTCTGATTACAGAAGTCTACCTGACTTGTTTGATGAAGTTTTTGTACAACTTGTACCAGTCTATACAGATATGCCATCCTCATTACAACGATTGCAGGTACAGAGTTATATGCGTCACCTGATTTGATTTTGTTTAGGTACATACATGACTTCGTCCTGAAACTGCTTACTTGCTGACCATGGTCTTAGTGCAACTGCCGTTGACTTAACTGTACCAGACACACGAATCCGATTCAAGAATGAAGACAGCAGAGCTTACATCAAGTGGCATTGTTGTGACAAAAACCAGAGGACAAAAAGCTAAGAGAGAATTTCAAACTGCTACTACCTGATCGAAAGTACAGTGCTTTTTCAGTGCTGTAAAATGACAACTAAGGAAGCTGGGGATGCAAACTACACCAGTTCCGGTAAAGCAACGCCTGCATGCACATGCCTGTGAGACAGGCATGTGCATTTACTCATAAATTTGTCAGGAATCTACGCTCGCTACTTCACTAGCGCAGGGTCAAATACGTTGATGAAACTTGCTGCTGCACACTCTGAGCTGTTTCTCTACTAGCTACGTACGGGATTGGAAGAATCAATCAATTGAGTGTGCTAGCCGAAAGTACGAGCTGCGTACAATAAATTGTCATTTGGCACCTTCAGGTTTTTGACACAGATTGGCGATAGCTCAAGTGCTGGTCTGCTGGGTTTAACCGCTGGTTCCGCAGCAACCGTTTTCGGAGCCATAGGGGCTGCCATAGGCAGCCCACCAGAACTGTCCGTTCAGCAGGAACTTCTCAGCTGTGTTGCAAGCAGTGTTGGCCTGGTCCAGCGTAATGGTGATGAGGGTGGCTTGGGGGCAGGACGGGACGTTGGAGGAGTTGGTCAGGCCAGGGCATAGGCCTGTGACCTTGGCAGCAAGGACGTTGACGCCGGCCATGAAGCCGGAAGGGGCCTTGCCATACCAAGTCTGCTCGCTGTAGGAAGGCATCATGTCGGTTCCCTGGAGAACTTGGATAGCTCCGCGGCAGTTGACTGAGAGGGGAGCAAAATGGTACGTTTTTCAGTCAATGCTGCTACATGATACATATCGAACTTTCATCATCATTGTCAGAACATCCTAATTGCAACATGCAGAGCTAAATGTGTAGGTAATGAGCAGGTAAACAACCGGACATAAGTCAGAACCACATGCGCAGAGGTACTCACAGTTGATCAGGAACTCGACCTTCTGCATGTTCACTGAGCAGCAGCCAAACTGGGGGTTGCAAGAGGGATTCTTCTCAATCAGGAACTTGATGGTGTTGCTGGCGTTGGGTGTGTACACCGCATTCACATTGTAGGCGTATGCCTGCACAAGAAAGGGTGTGGGAGAAAAGTAAGGGGTTGTGAAACTGAAAGTGCAAACAGTGTACTGGAGCTGGCACAGGACTGTTCCAGTGAATGCATAGTCCAATGACTGATCGTGATGTTCGCATGTTGTGGGCAATGACATAGACAGTGGTGAAGAAAACTCACAGCGTCACCAGTGCCCAGGGCCACGCCTCCATTCTCCTTAGTGTTACCAGGGTAACAAGTGTGGGGAAAATCTCTGAATGCCGGGGGAGGAGGAGGAGGAGGAGGGGAGGGGGGAGGGGGGCGGGGGGGAGGAGGGCTGGGGGGAGGAGGAGGGGGAGGGGAGGGAGGGGGAGGAGGGGGAGGGGAGGGAGGAGGAGGACGGGGGGGAGGTGGGGGAGGAGGGGAAGGAGGAGGAGGGCTAGGGGGAGGAGGGCTGGGGGGAGGAGGGGGAGGGGGGCTAGGGGGAGGAGGGGGAGGGGGGCTAGGGGGAGGAGGGGGAGGAGGGCTGGGGGGGGGGAGGAGGAGGGGGGGGAGAAGGAGAGGGAGGGGGGGGAGGGTTGTAGTTCTGGCAAGCGACGGACGTGTCGTTGAATCTGCAGCCGCAGGTGTCAACCACAGACATAGAGGTCCCGCAGGTGTACGCGTCATAGTTGATGCCGCCTTGCAGTGCCTGTTACAAACAATGGAATGTCCGTGTCAGCGTTGAGCAATTAATCATTGCGTTCATTGGTGTTCAAGTTGGTTTATACATGGTGTCGCGATTTACAAACAATCCTTGTCTTCCTTGCTAGACTCGGCCAAGGACATAACCACAGTCAGACAATACGGAAATGTAAGGAAGTCAAGGCCTGTTTGTAAATCGTGGCCATGCTTTGTACAATTAGTCGCCAGGCGGTACTGCACATCCCTACTCACCACCAGGGAGGTGAAGGGCATCATGGAGTTGCAGACAGTGGTGGTCTCTGTAGAACCCATGGCGCAGGTCTTGATGCACATGCCAGGCATGCTGGAGGTGGAGCAGGAGTAAAAGAGGTTGGACTTGCCCATGGTCATGTTGCTGTATCGCGTCATGTACGCAGAGAGAGCAGTGCATGTGGCAGAGGTGGGGAAAGGGGGCTGAGTGGGGTTGGTAGGAGCCCTGACCACGCAGAACTCAACACAGATGACACACACTGGGGGGGGGAGGAGGGGGAGGAGGTGAGGGGGGAGGAGGGGGAGGAGGTGAGGGGGGAGGAGGGGGAGGGGGAGAGGGGGGAGGAGGAGGAGGAGGGGATGGGGGAGGGGGTGAGGGGGGAGGAGGAGGAGGAGGGGAGGGGGGAGGGGGGGGAGGAGGAGAGGGAGGGGGCGGAGAGGGGGGAGGAGGAGGAGGAGGGGATGGGGGAGGGGGAGGAGGAGGGGATGGGGGAGGAGGGCGAGGGGGGGGAGGGCGGGGAGGAGGAGGTGGAGGGGGAGGTGGGGGAGGAGGAGGGGGAGGAGGGGGGAAGGGAGGAGGAGGAGAGGGGGGAGGGGGGGGAGGAGGGGAAGGGGGAGGGGGGGGAGGGGGCCTGGGGGGAGGAGGGGGAGGAGGAGAGGGGGGAGGGGGGGGAGGAGGAGAGGGAGGGGGAGGGGGAGAGGGAGGTGGAGGAGAGGGGGGGGGAGGGGGAGGGGGAGATGGGGGAGGAGGAGAGGGGGGAGGAGGAGAGGGGGGAGGGGGGGGAGGAGGAGAGGGAGGGGGGGGGGGAGGAGGAGAAATAAGGGGGGGGAGGAGGAGGGGGAGAGGGTGGGGGAGGAGGAGAGGGAGGAGGGGGGATGTTGACGGGGCAGCAGATGGGTGCCATGTCAGTCTCAACATCCCAGTTGATGGGCCAGTAGTATTGGCCAGGCCAGACCTGGAAGAATGTTGAAATGGTGCAGGCCAGCCCCTTGGACTTGTAGCAGAAGGTGGTGCCAGCGCTGGAGGGCAGCAGCATTAGGGGGTCATGTGGGAATTCAAGCAACATTTTATGATGTAAATGGATTCATGTTGGCAAGAGGAACACAGAGGTGCCACTGCCAGCCTCAACAGATATCCAGAAAAAAGATACGAAGATTTCTAAAAATTTGATGTTTTGGGAGACCACCCACCCACCCCCCACCCACTTTGCCCCCCCCATATCTCCCACCCCCCTGGGCAAAAAAATATTTTAAAAATAGATATGGAGCGCTCTCGTCAAGCTCTACAAAAACGGGGCATGGGGTCGATTTTTTGTTTTTGCTCTCTCCTAGAGTCAATGGGTTAATTGGCATGCCAAGCATCATGCTTGTAGTGATGCCACTTCATATCAGTGCACGAAAGAGCCCTTCCAGCAGGCTGGTTGAGATTGTAGGGACCAAATCTCAACAACCCGACGGACAGCATGTCCCGCTGCCTTAGACTAGGTCGCGGGTAATGACAGTGTAGTGTAGTTCCTTTGTTAACGGGTACACTTTAGGTAGGGTAGGGCACTCTCCCCACTTCCTTGATTGTCCAATGAAAGTACCAATGGTGAAAAGCATGTTTCAGCCTTCAAAGCCTGCAATTTGTGTCACCAAGTAGGGGGCACACAAATTGTGGTTGATCAGAATGCTGAAGCACTATGCAGTGGACCTCCAGTGTCAAGAGAACACCGTCAGTAAGTTCTAACCAAATGCAGCCAGTTGAGTCTTCTGATTACAGAAGTCTACCTGACTTGTTTGATGAAGTTTTTGTACAACTTGTACCAGTCTATACAGATATGCCATCCTCATTACAACGATTGCAGGTACAGAGTTATATGCGTCACCTGATTTGATTTTGTTTAGGTACATACATGACTTCGTCCTGAAACTGCTTACTTGCTGACCATGGTCTTAGTGCAACTGCCGTTGACTTAACTGTACCAGACACACGAATCCGATTCAAGAATGAAGACAGCAGAGCTTACATCAAGTGGCATTGTTGTGACAAAAACCAGAGGACAAAAAGCTAAGAGAGAATTTCAAACTGCTACTACCTGATCGAAAGTACAGTGCTTTTTCAGTGCTGTAAAATGACAACTAAGGAAGCTGGGGATGCAAACTACACCAGTTCCGGTAAAGCAACGCCTGCATGCACATGCCTGTGAGACAGGCATGTGCATTTACTCATAAATTTGTCAGGAATCTACGCTCGCTACTTCACTAGCGCAGGGTCAAATACGTTGATGAAACTTGCTGCTGCACACTCTGAGCTGTTTCTCTACTAGCTACGTACGGGATTGGAAGAATCAATCAATTGAGTGTGCTAGCCGAAAAGTACGAGCTGCGTACAATAAATTGTCATTTGGCACCTTCAGGTTTTTGACACAGATTGGCGATAGCTCAAGTGCTGGTCTGCTGGGTTTAACCGCTGGTTCCGCAGCAACCGTTTTCGGAGCCATAGGGGCTGCCATAGGCAGCCCACCAGAACTGTCCGTTCAGCAGGAACTTCTCAGCTGTGTTGCAAGCAGTGTTGGCCTGGTCCAGCGTAATGGTGATGAGGGTGGCTTGGGGGCAGGACGGGACGTTGGAGGAGTTGGTCAGGCCAGGGCATAGGCCTGTGACCTTGGCAGCAAGGACGTTGACGCCGGCAGTGAAGCCGGAAGGGGCCTTGCCATACCAAGTCTGCTCGCTGTAGGAAGGCATCATGTCGGTTCCCTGGAGAACTTGGATAGCTCCGCGGCAGTTGACTGAGAGGGGAGCAAATGGTACGTTTTTCAGTCAATGCTGCTACATGATACATATCGAACTTTCATCATCATTGTCAGAACATCCTAATTGCAACATGCAGAGCTAAATGTGTAGGTAATGAGCAGGTAAACAACCGGACATAAGTCAGAACCACATGCGCAGAGGTACTCACAGTTGATCAGGAACTCGACCTTCTGCATGTTCACTGAGCAGCAGCCAAACTGGGGGTTGCAAGAGGGATTCTTCTCAATCAGGAACTTGATGGTGTTGCTGGCGTTGGGTGTGTACACCGCATTCACATTGTAGGCGTATGCCTGCACAAGAAAGGGTGTGGGAGAAAAGTAAGGGGTTGTGAAACTGAAAGTGCAAACAGTGTACTGGAGCTGGCACAGGACTGTTCCAGTGAATGCATAGTCCAATGACTGATCGTGATGTTCGCATGCTGTGGGCAATGACATAGACAGTGGTGAAGAAAACTCACAGCGTCACCAGTGCCCAGGGCCACGCCTCCATTCTCCTTAGTGTTACCAGGGTAACAAGTGTGGGGAAAATCTCTGAATGCCGGGGGAGGAGGAGGAGGAGGAGGGGAGGGGGGAGGGGGGCGGGGGGGAGGAGGGCTGGGGGGAGGAGGAGGGGGAGGGGAGGGAGGGGGAGGAGGGGGAGGGGAGGGAGGAGGAGGACGGGGGGGAGGTGGGGGAGGAGGGGAAGGAGGAGGAGGGCTAGGGGGAGGAGGGCTGGGGGGAGGAGGGGGAGGGGGGCTAGGGGGAGGAGGGGGAGGGGGGCTAGGGGGAGGAGGGGGAGGAGGGTTGGGGGGGGGAGGAGGAGGGGGGGGAGAAGGAGAGGGAGGGGGGGGGGGGGGGTGTAGTTCTGGCAAGCGACGGACGTGTCGTTGAATCTGCAGCCGCAGGTGTCAACCACAGACATAGAGGTCCCGCAGGTGTACGCGTCATAGTTGATGCCGCCTTGCAGTGCCTGTTACAAACAATGGAATGTCCGTGTCAGCGTTGAGCAATTAATCATTGCGTTCATTGGTGTTCAAGTTGGTTTATACATGGTGTCGCGATTTACAAACAATCCTTGTCTTCCTTGCTAGACTCGGCCAAGGACATAACCACAGTCAGACAATACGGAAATGTAAGGAAGTCAAGGCCTGTTTGTAAATCGTGGCCATGCTTTGTACAATTAGTCGCAAGGCGGTACTGCACATCCCTACTCACCACCAGGGAGGTGAAGGGCATCATGGAGTTGCAGACAGTGGTGGTCTCTGTAGAACCCATGGCGCAGGTCTTGATGCACATGCCAGGCATGCTGGAGGTGGAGCAGGAGTAAAAGAGGTTGGACTTGCCCATGGTCATGTTGCTGTATCGCGTCATGTACGCAGAGAGAGCAGTGCATGTGGCAGAGGTGGGGAAAGGGGGCTGAGTGGGGTTGGTAGGAGCCCTGACCACGCAGAACTCAACACAGATGACACACACTGGGGGGGGAGGAGGGGGAGGAGGTGAGGGGGGAGGAGGGGGAGGAGGTGAGGGGGGAGGAGGGGGAGGGGGAGAGGGGGGAGGAGGAGGAGGAGGGGATGGGGGAGGGGGTGAGGGGGGAGGAGGAGGAGGAGAGGAGGGGGGAGGGGGGGGAGGAGGAGAGGGAGGGGGCGGAGAGGGGGGAGGAGGAGGAGGAGGGGATGGGGGAGGGGGAGGAGGAGGGGATGGGGGAGGAGGGCGAGGGGGGGGAGGGCGGGGAGGAGGAGGTGGAGGGGGAGGTGGGGGAGGAGGAGGAAGAGGAGGGGGGAAGGGAGGAGGAGGAGAGGG
Source organism: Limnomonas spitsbergensis (assembly GCA_037349105.1). Classification (NCBI taxonomy): domain Eukaryota; kingdom Viridiplantae; phylum Chlorophyta; class Chlorophyceae; order Chlamydomonadales; genus Limnomonas; species Limnomonas spitsbergensis. Next base: position 3,616,528 of record JAYJMM010000038.1, read on the forward strand.
GGGAGGGGGGGGAGGAGGGGAAGGGGGAGGGGGGGGAGGGGGCCTGGGGGGAGGAGGGGGAGGAGGAGAGGGGGGAGGGGGGGGAGGAGGAGAGGGAGGGGGAGGGGGAGAGGGAGGTGGAGGAGAGGGGGGGGGGAGGGGGAGGGGGAGATGGGGGAGGAGGAGAGGGGGGAGGAGGAGAGGGGGGAGGGGGGGGAGGAGGAGAGGGAGGGGGAGGGGGAGGAGGAGAAGGGGGGGGAGGAGGAGGGGGGGAGGGTGGGGGAGGAGGAGAGGGAGGAGGGGGGATGTTGACGGGGCAGCAGATGGGTGCCATGTCAGTCTCAACATCCCAGTTGATGGGCCAGTAGTATTGGCCAGGCCAGACCTGGAAGAATGTTGAAATGGTGCAGGCCAGCCCCTTGGACTTGTAGCAGAAGGTGGTGCCAGCGCTGGAGGGCAGCAGCATTAGGGGGTCATGTGGTAATTTAAGCAACATTTTATGATGTAAATGGATTCATGTTGGCAAGAGGAACACAGAGGTGCCACTGCCAGCCTCAACAGATATCCAGAAAAAAGATACGAAGATTTCTAAAAATTGGATGTTTTGGGAGACCACCCACCCACCCCCCACCCACTTTGCCCCCCCATATCTCCCACCCCCCTGGGCAAAAAAATATTTTAAAAATAGATATGGAGCGCTCTCGTCAAGCTCTACAAAAACGGGGCATGGGGTCGATTTTTTGTTTTTGCTCTCTCCTAGAGTCAATGGGTTAATTGGCATGCCAAGCATCATGCTTGTAGTGATGCCACTTCATATCAGTGCACGAAAGAGCCCTTCCAGCAGGCTGGTTGAGATTGTAGGGACCAAATCTCAACAACCCGACGGACAGCATGTCCCGCTGCCTTAGACTAGGTCGCGGGTAATGACAGTGTAGTGTAGTTCCTTTGTTAACGGGTACACTTTAGGTAGAGTAAGGCACTCTCCCCACTTCCTTGATTGTCCAATGAAAGTACCAATGGTGAAAAGCATGTTTCAGCCTTCAAAGCCTGCAATTTGTGTCACCAAGTAGGGGGCACACAAATTGTGGTTGATCAGAATGCTGAAGCACTATGCAGTGGACCTCCAGTGTCAAGAGAACACCGTCAGTAAGTTCTAACCAAATGCAGCTAGTTGAGTCTTCTGATTACAGAAGTCTACCTGACTTGTTTGATGAAGTTTTTGTACAACTTGTACCAGTCTATACAGATATGCCATCCTCATTACAACGATTGCAGGTACAGAGTTATATGCGTCACCTGATTTGATTTTGTTTAGGTACATACATGACTTCGTCCTGAAACTGCTTACTTGCTGACCATGGTCTTAGTGCAACTGCCGTTGACTTAACTGTACCAGACACACGAATCCGATTCAAGAATGAAGACAGCAGAGCTTACATCAAGTGGCATTGTTGTGACAAAAACCAGAGGACAAAAAGCTAAGAGAGAATTTCAAACTGCTACTACCTGATCGAAAGTACAGTGCTTTTTCAGTGCTGTAAAATGACAACTAAGGAAGCTGGGGATGCAAACTACACCAGTTCCGGTAAAGCAACGCCTGCATGCACATGCCTGTGAGACAGGCATGTGCATTTACTCATAAATTTGTCAGGAATCTACGCTCGCTACTTCACTAGCGCAGGGTCAAATACGTTGATGAAACTTGCTGCTGCACACTCTGAGCTGTTTCTCTACTAGCTACGTACGGGATTGGAAGAATCAATCAATTGAGTGTGCTAGCCGAAAGTACGAGCTGCGTACAATAAATTGTCATTTGGCACCTTCAGGTTTTTGACACAGATTGGCGATAGCTCAAGTGCTGGTCTGCTGGGTTTAACCGCTGGTTCCGCAGCAACCGTTTTCGGAGCCATAGGGGCTGCCATAGGCAGCCCACCAGAACTGTCCGTTCAGCAGGAACTTCTCAGCTGTGTTGCAAGCAGTGTTGGCCTGGTCCAGCGTAATGGTGATGAGGGTGGCTTGGGGGCAGGACGGGACGTTGGAGGAGTTGGTCAGGCCAGGGCATAGGCCTGTGACCTTGGCAGCAAGGACGTTGACGCCGGCAGTGAAGCCGGAAGGGGCCTTGCCATACCAAGTCTGCTCGCTGTAGGAAGGCATCATGTCGGTTCCCTGGAGAACTTGGATAGCTCCGCGGCAGTTGACTGAGAGGGGAGCAAAATGGTACGTTTTTCAGTCAATGCTGCTACATGATACATATCGAACTTTCATCATCATTGTCAGAACATCCTAATTGCAACATGCAGAGCTAAATGTGTAGGTAATGAGCAGGTAAACAACCGGACATAAGTCAGAACCACATGCGCAGAGGTACTCACAGTTGATCAGGAACTCGACCTTCTGCATGTTCACTGAGCAGCAGCCAAACTGGGGGTTGCAAGAGGGATTCTTCTCAATCAGGAACTTGATGGTGTTGCTGGCGTTGGGTGTGTACACCGCATTCACATTGTAGGCGTATGCCTGCACAAGAAAGGGTGTGGGAGAAAAGTAAGGGGTTGTGAAACTGAAAGTGCAAACAGTGTACTGGAGCTGGCACAGGACTGTTCCAGTGAATGCATAGTCCAATGACTGATCGTGATGTTCGCATGTTGTGGGCAATGACATAGACAGTGGTGAAGAAAACTCACAGCGTCACCAGTGCCCAGGGCCACGCCTCCATTCTCCTTAGTGTTACCAGGGTAACAAGTGTGGGGAAAATCTCTGAATGCCGGGGGAGGAGGAGGAGGAGGAGGGGAGGGGGGAGGGGGGCGGGGGGGAGGAGGGCTGGGGGGAGGAGGAGGGGGAGGGGAGGGAGGGGGAGGAGGGGGAGGGGAGGGAGGAGGAGGACGGGGGGGAGGTGGGGGAGGAGGGGAAGGAGGAGGAGGGCTAGGGGGAGGAGGGCTGGGGGGAGGAGGGGGAGGGGGGCTAGGGGGAGGAGGGGGAGGGGGGCTAGGGGGAGGAGGGGGAGGAGGGCTGGGGGGGGGAGGAGGAGGGGGGGGAGAAGGAGAGGGAGGGGGGGGAGGGTTGTAGTTCTGGCAAGCGACGGACGTGTCGTTGAATCTGCAGCCGCAGGTGTCAACCACAGACATAGAGGTCCCGCAGGTGTACGCGTCATAGTTGATGCCGCCTTGCAGTGCCTGTTACAAACAATGGAATGTCCGTGTCAGCGTTGAGCAATTAATCATTGCGTTCATTGGTGTTCAAGTTGGTTTATACATGGTGTCGCGATTTACAAACAATCCTTGTCTTCCTTGCTAGACTCGGCCAAGGACATAACCACAGTCAGACAATACGGAAATGTAAGGAAGTCAAGGCCTGTTTGTAAATCGTGGCCATGCTTTGTACAATTAGTCGCAAGGCGGTACTGCACATCCCTACTCACCACCAGGGAGGTGAAGGGCATCATGGAGTTGCAGACAGTGGTGGTCTCTGTAGAACCCATGGCGCAGGTCTTGATGCACATGCCAGGCATGCTGGAGGTGGAGCAGGAGTAAAAGAGGTTGGACTTGCCCATGGTCATGTTGCTGTATCGCGTCATGTACGCAGAGAGAGCAGTGCATGTGGCAGAGGTGGGGAAAGGGGGCTGAGTGGGGTTGGTAGGAGCCCTGACCACGCAGAACTCAACACAGATGACACACACTGGGGGGGGGAGGAGGGGGAGGAGGTGAGGGGGGAGGAGGGGGAGGAGGTGAGGGGGGAGGAGGGGGAGGGGGAGAGGGGGGAGGAGGAGGAGGAGGGGATGGGGGAGGGGGTGAGGGGGGAGGAGGAGGAGGAGGGGAGGGGGGAGGGGGGGGAGGAGGAGAGGGAGGGGGCGGAGAGGGGGGAGGAGGAGGAGGAGGGGATGGGGGAGGGGGAGGAGGAGGGGATGGGGGAGGAGGGCGAGGGGGGGGAGGGCGGGGAGGAGGAGGTGGAGGGGGAGGTGGGGGAGGAGGAGGGGGAGGAGGGGGGAACCCACTAGCAGACATAATTATGACACCTGCGGCTAAAAATAAAGCTGCTTTAAAACTTGCATGGGAGGAGGAGGAGAGGGGGGAGGGGGGGGAGGAGGGGAAGGGGGAGGGGGGGGAGGGGGCCTGGGGGGAGGAGGGGGAGGAGGAGAGGGGGGGGGGGGAGGAGGAGAGGGAGGGGGAGGGGGAGAGGGAGGTGGAGGAGAGGGGGGGGGAGGGGGAGGGGGAGATGGGGGAGGAGGAGAGGGGGGAGGAGGAGAGGGGGGAGGGGGGGGAGGAGGAGAGGGAGGGGGAGGGGGAGGAGGAGAACTAAGGGGGGGGAGGAGGAGGGGGAGAGGGTGGGGGAGGAGGAGAGGGAGGAGGGGGGATGTTGACGGGGCAGCAGATGGGTGCCATGTCAGTCTCAACATCCCAGTTGATGGGCCAGTAGTATTGGCCAGGCCAGACCTGGAAGAATGTTGAAATGGTGCAGGCCAGCCCCTTGGACTTGTAGCAGAAGGTGGTGCCAGCGCTGGAGGGCAGCAGCATTAGGGGGTCATGTGGTAATTCAAGCAACATTTTATGATGTAAATGGATTCATGTTGGCAAGAGGAACACAGAGGTGCCACTGCCAGCCTCAACAGATATCCAGAAAAAAGATACGAAGATTTCTAAAAATTGGATGTTTTGGGAGACCACCCACCCACCCCCCACCCACTTTGCCCCCCCATATCTCCCACCCCCCTGGGCAAAAATATATTTTAAAAATAGATATGGAGCGCTCTCGTCAAGCTCTACAAAAACGGGGCATGGGGTCGATTTTTTGTTTTTGCTCTCTCCTAGAGTCAATGGGTTAATTGGCATGCCAAGCATCATGCTTGTAGTGATGCCACTTCATATCAGTGCACGAAAGAGCCCTTCCAGCAGGCTGGTTGAGATTGTAGGGACCAAATCTCAGCAACCCGACGGACAGCATGTCCCGCTGCCTTAGACTAGGTCGCGGGTAATGACAGTGTAGTGTAGTTCCTTTGTTAACGGGTACACTTTAGGTAGAGTAAGGCACTCTCCCCACTTCCTTGATTGTCCAATGAAAGTACCAATGATGAAAAGCATGTTTCAGCCTTTAAAGCCTGCAATTTGTGTCACCAAGTAGGGGGCACACAAATTGTGGTTGATCAGAATGCTGAAGCACTATGTAGTGGTCCTCCAGTGTCAAGAGAACACCGTCAGTAAGTTCTAACCAAATGCAGCCAGTTGAGTCTTCTGATTACAGAAGTCTACCTGACTTGTTTGATAAAGTTTTTGTACAACTTGTACCAGTCTATACAGATATGCCATCCTCATTACAACGATTGCAGGTACAGAGTTATATGCGTCACCTGATTTGATTTTGTTTAGGTACATACATGACTTCGTCCTGAAACTGCTTACTTGCTGACCATGGTCTTAGTGCAACTGCCGTTGACTTAACTGTACCAGACACACGAATCCGATTCAAGAATGAAGACAGCAGAGCTTACATCAAGTGGCATTGTTGTGACAAAAACCAGAGGACAAAAAGCTAAGAGAGAATTTCAAACTGCTACTACCTGATCGAAAGTACAGTGCTTTTTCAGTGCTGTAAAATGACAACTAAGGAAGCTGGGGATGCAAACTACACCAGTTCCGGTAAAGCAACGCCTGCATGCACATGCCTGTGAGACAGGCATGTGCATTTACTCATAAATTTGTCAGGAATCTACGCTCGCTACTTCACTAGCGCAGGGTCAAATACGTTGATGAAACTTGCTGCTGCACACTCTGAGCTGTTTCTCTACTAGCTACGTACGGGATTGGAAGAATCAATCAATTGAGTGTGCTAGCCGAAAGTACGAGCTGCGTACAATAAATTGTCATTTGGCACCTTCAGGTTTTTGACACAGATTGGCGATAGCTCAAGTGCTGGTCTGCTGGGTTTAACCGCTGGTTCCGCAGCAACCGTTTTCGGAGCTTAGGGGCTGCCATAGGCAGCCCACCAGAACTGTCCGTTCAGCAGGAACTTCTCAGCTGTGTTGCAAGCAGTGTTGGCCTGGTCCAGCGTAATGGTGATGAGGGTGGCTTGGGGGCAGGACGGGACGTTGGAGGAGTTGGTCAGGCCAGGGCATAGGCCTGTGACCTTGGCAGCAAGGACGTTGACGCCGGCAGTGAAGCCGGAAGGGGCCTTGCCATACCAAGTCTGCTCGCTGTAGGAAGGCATCATGTCGGTTCCCTGGAGAACTTGGATAGCTCCGCGGCAGTTGACTGAGAGGGGAGCAAAATGGTACGTTTTTCAGTCAATGCTGCTACATGATACATATCGAACTTTCATCATCATTGTCAGAACATCCTAATTGCAACATGCAGAGCTAAATGTGTAGGTAATGAGCAGGTAAACAACCGGACATAAGTCAGAACCACATGCGCAGAGGTACTCACAGTTGATCAGGAACTCGACCTTCTGCATGTTCACTGAGCAGCAGCCAAACTGGGGGTTGCAAGAGGGATTCTTCTCAATCAGGAACTTGATGGTGTTGCTGGCGTTGGGTGTGTACACCGCATTCACATTGTAGGCGTATGCCTGCACAAGAAAGGGTGTGGGAGAAAAGTAAGGGGTTGTGAAACTGAAAGTGCAAACAGTGTACTGGAGCTGGCACAGGACTGTTCCAGTGAATGCATAGTCCAATGACTGATCGTGATGTTCGCATGTTGTGGGCAATGACATAGACAGTGGTGAAGAAAACTCACAGCGTCACCAGTGCCCAGGGCCACGCCTCCATTCTCCTTAGTGTTACCAGGGTAACAAGTGTGGGGAAAATCTCTGAATGCCGGGGGAGGAGGAGGAGGAGGAGGGGAGGGGGGAGGGGGGCGGGGGGGAGGAGGGCTGGGGGGAGGAGGAGGGGGAGGGGAGGGAGGGGGAGGAGGGGGAGGGGAGGGAGGAGGAGGACGGGGGGGAGGTGGGGGAGGAGGGGAAGGAGGAGGAGGGCTAGGGGGAGGAGGGCTGGGGGGAGGAGGGGGAGGGGGGCTAGGGGGAGGAGGGGGAGGGGGGCTAGGGGGAGGAGGGGGAGGAGGGCTGGGGGGGGGAGGAGGAGGGGGGGGAGAAGGAGAGGGAGGGGGGGGAGGGTTGTAGTTCTGGCAAGCGACGGACGTGTCGTTGAATCTGCAGCCGCAGGTGTCAACCACAGACATAGAGGTCCCGCAGGTGTACGCGTCATAGTTGATGCCGCCTTGCAGTGCCTGTTACAAACAATGGAATGTCCGTGTCAGCGTTGAGCAATTAATCATTGCGTTCATTGGTGTTCAAGTTGGTTTATACATGGTGTCGCGATTTACAAACAATCCTTGTCTTCCTTGCTAGACTCGGCCAAGGACATAACCACAGTCAGACAATACGGAAATGTAAGGAAGTCAAGGCCTGTTTGTAAATCGTGGCCATGCTTTGTACAATTAGTCGCAAGGCGGTACTGCACATCCCTACTCACCACCAGGGAGGTGAAGGGCATCATGGAGTTGCAGACAGTGGTGGTCTCTGTAGAACCCATGGCGCAGGTCTTGATGCACATGCCAGGCATGCTGGAGGTGGAGCAGGAGTAAAAGAGGTTGGACTTGCCCATGGTCATGTTGCTGTATCGCGTCATGTACGCAGAGAGAGCAGTGCATGTGGCAGAGGTGGGGAAAGGGGGCTGAGTGGGGTTGGTAGGAGCCCTGACCACGCAGAACTCAACACAGATGACACACACTGGGGGGGGGAGGAGGGGGAGGAGGTGAGGTGGGAGGAGGGGGAGGAGGTGAGGGGGGAAGAGGGGGAGGGGGAGAGGGGGGAGGAGGAGGAGGAGGGGATGGGGGAGGGGGTGAGGGGGGAGGAGGAGGAGGAGGGGAGGGGGGAGGGGGGGGAGGAGGAGAGGGAGGGGGCGGAGAGGGGGGAGGAGGAGGAGGAGGGGATGGGGGAGGGGGAGGAGGAGGGGATGGGGGAGGAGGGCGAGGGGGGGGAGGGCGGGGAGGAGGAGGTGGAGGGGGAGGTGGGGGAGGAGGAGGGGGAGGAGGGGGGAACCCACTAGCAGACATAATTATGACACCTGCGGCTAAAAATAAAGCTGCTTTAAAACTTGCATGGGAGGAGGAGGAGAGGGGGGAGGGGGGGGAGGAGGGGAAGGGGGAGGGGGGGGAGGGGGCCTGGGGGGAGGAGGGGGAGGAGGAGAGGGGGGGGGGGGGGAGGAGGAGAGGGAGGGGGAGGGGGAGAGGGAGGTGGAGGAGAGGGGGGGGGAGGGGGAGGGGGAGATGGGGGAGGAGGAGAGGGGGGAGGAGGAGAGGGGGGAGGGGGGGGAGGAGGAGAGGGAGGGGGAGGGGGAGGAGGAGAACTAAGGGGGGGGAGGAGGAGGGGGAGAGGGTGGGGGAGGAGGAGAGGGAGGAGGGGGGATGTTGACGGGGCAGCAGATGGGTGCCATGTCAGTCTCAACATCCCAGTTGATGGGCCAGTAGTATTGGCCAGGCCAGACCTGGAAGAATGTTGAAATGGTGCAGGCCAGCCCCTTGGACTTGTAGCAGAAGGTGGTGCCAGCGCTGGAGGGCAGCAGCATTAGGGGGTCATGTGGGAATTCAAGCAACATTTTATGATGTAAATGGATTCATGTTGGCAAGAGGAACACAGAGGTGCCACTGCCAGCCTCAACAGATATCCAGAAAAAAGATACGAAGATTTCTAAAAATTTGATGTTTTGGGAGACCACCCACCCACCCCCCACCCACTTTGCCCCCCCATATCTCCCACCCCCCTGGGCAAAAAAATATTTTAAAAATAGATATGGAGCGCTCTCGTCAAGCTCTACAAAAACGGGGCATGGGGTCGATTTTTTGTTTTTGCTCTCTCCTAGAGTCAATGGGTTAATTGGCATGCCAAGCATCATGCTTGTAGTGATGCCACTTCATATCAGTGCACGAAAGAGCCCTTCCAGCAGGCTGGTTGAGATTGTAGGGACCAAATCTCAACAACCCGACGGACAGCATGTCCCGCTGCCTTAGACTAGGTCGCGGGTAATGACAGTGTAGTGTAGTTCCTTTGTTAACGGGTACACTTTAGGTAGGGTAAGGCACTCTCCCCACTTCCTTGATTGTCCAATGAAAGTACCAATGGTGAAAAGCATGTTTCAGCCTTCAAAGCCTGCAATTTGTGTCACCAAGTAGGGGGCACACAAATTGTGGTTGATCAGAATGCTGAAGCACTATGCAGTGGACCTCCAGTGTCAAGAGAACACCGTCAGTAAGTTCTAACCAAATGCAGCCAGTTGAGTCTTCTGATTACAGAAGTCTACCTGACTTGTTTGATGAAGTTTTTGTACAACTTGTACCAGTCTATACAGATATGCCATCCTCATTACAACGATTGCAGGTACAGAGTTATATGCGTCACCTGATTTGATTTTGTTTAGGTACATACATGACTTCGTCCTGAAACTGCTTACTTGCTGACCATGGTCTTAGTGCAACTGCCGTTGACTTAACTGTACCAGACACACGAATCCGATTCAAGAATGAAGACAGCAGAGCTTACATCAAGTGGCATTGTTGTGACAAAAACCAGAGGACAAAAAGCTAAGAGAGAATTTCAAACTGCTACTACCTGATCGAAAGTACAGTGCTTTTTCAGTGCTGTAAAATGACAACTAAGGAAGCTGGGGATGCAAACTACACCAGTTCCGGTAAAGCAACGCCTGCATGCACATGCCTGTGAGACAGGCATGTGCATTTACTCATAAATTTGTCAGGAATCTACGCTCGCTACTTCACTAGCGCAGGGTCAAATACGTTGATGAAACTTGCTGCTGCACACTCTGAGCTGTTTCTCTACTAGCTACGTACGGGATTGGAAGAATCAATCAATTGAGTGTGCTAGCCGAAAGTACGAGCTGCGTACAATAAATTGTCATTTGGCACCTTCAGGTTTTTGACACAGATTGGCGATAGCTCAAGTGCTGGTCTGCTGGGTTTAACCGCTGGTTCCGCAGCAACCGTTTTCGGAGCTTAGGGGCTGCCATAGGCAGCCCACCAGAACTGTCCGTTCAGCAGGAACTTCTCAGCTGTGTTGCAAGCAGTGTTGGCCTGGTCCAGCGTAATGGTGATGAGGGTGGCTTGGGGGCAGGACGGGACGTTGGAGGAGTTGGTCAGGCCAGGGCATAGGCCTGTGACCTTGGCAGCAAGGACGTTGACGCCGGCAGTGAAGCCGGAAGGGGCCTTGCCATACCAAGTCTGCTCGCTGTAGGAAGGCATCATGTCGGTTCCCTGGAGAACTTGGATAGCTCCGCGGCAGTTGACTGAGAGGGGAGCAAAATGGTACGTTTTTCAGTCAATGCTGCTACATGATACATATCGAACTTTCATCATCATTGTCAGAACATCCTAATTGCAACATGCAGAGCTAAATGTGTAGGTAATGAGCAGGTAAACAACCGGACATAAGTCAGAACCACATGCGCAGAGGTACTCACAGTTGATCAGGAACTCGACCTTCTGCATGTTCACTGAGCAGCAGCCAAACTGGGGGTTGCAAGAGGGATTCTTCTCAATCAGGAACTTGATGGTGTTGCTGGCGTTGGGTGTGTACACCGCATTCACATTGTAGGCGTATGCCTGCACAAGAAAGGGTGTGGGAGAAAAGTAAGGGGTTGTGAAACTGAAAGTGCAAACAGTGTACTGGAGCTGGCACAGGACTGTTCCAGTGAATGCATAGTCCAATGACTGATCGTGATGTTCGCATGTTGTGGGCAATGACATAGACAGTGGTGAAGAAAACTCACAGCGTCACCAGTGCCCAGGGCCACGCCTCCATTCTCCTTAGTGTTACCAGGGTAACAAGTGTGGGGAAAATCTCTGAATGCCGGGGGAGGAGGAGGAGGAGGAGGGGAGGGGGGAGGGGGGCGGGGGGGAGGAGGGCTGGGGGGAGGAGGAGGGGGAGGGGAGGGAGGGGGAGGAGGGGGAGGGGAGGGAGGAGGAGGACGGGGGGGAGGTGGGGGAGGAGGGGAAGGAGGAGGAGGGCTAGGGGGAGGAGGGCTGGGGGGAGGAGGGGGAGGGGGGCTAGGGGGAGGAGGGGGAGGGGGGCTAGGGGGAGGAGGGGGAGGAGGGCTGGGGGGGGGAGGAGGAGGGGGGGGAGAAGGAGAGGGAGGGGGGGGAGGGTTGTAGTTCTGGCAAGCGACGGACGTGTCGTTGAATCTGCAGCCGCAGGTGTCAACCACAGACATAGAGGTCCCGCAGGTGTACGCGTCATAGTTGATGCCGCCTTGCAGTGCCTGTTACAAACAATGGAATGTCCGTGTCAGCGTTGAGCAATTAATCATTGCGTTCATTGGTGTTCAAGTTGGTTTATACATGGTGTCGCGATTTACAAACAATCCTTGTCTTCCTTGCTAGACTCGGCCAAGGACATAACCACAGTCAGACAATACGGAAATGTAAGGAAGTCAAGGCCTGTTTGTAAATCGTGGCCATGCTTTGTACAATTAGTCGCAAGGCGGTACTGCACATCCCTACTCACCACCAGGGAGGTGAAGGGCATCATGGAGTTGCAGACAGTGGTGGTCTCTGTAGAACCCATGGCGCAGGTCTTGATGCACATGCCAGGCATGCTGGAGGTGGAGCAGGAGTAAAAGAGGTTGGACTTGCCCATGGTCATGTTGCTGTATCGCGTCATGTACGCAGAGAGAGCAGTGCATGTGGCAGAGGTGGGGAAAGGGGGCTGAGTGGGGTTGGTAGGAGCCCTGACCACGCAGAACTCAACACAGATGACACACACTGGGGGGGGGGGAGGGGGAGGAGGTGAGGGGGGAGGAGGGGGAGGAGGTGAGGGGGGAGGAGGGGGAGGGGGAGAGGGGGGAGGAGGAGGAGGAGGGGATGGGGGAGGGGGTGAGGGGGGAGGAGGAGGAGGAGGGGAGGGGGGAGGGGGGGGAGGAGGAGAGGGAGGGGGCGGAGAGGGGGGAGGAGGAGGAGGAGGGGATGGGGGAGGGGGAGGAGGAGGGGATGGGGGAGGAGGGCGAGGGGGGGGAGGGCGGGGAGGAGGAGGTGGAGGGGGAGGTGGGGGAGGAGGAGGGGGAGGAGGGGGGAAGGGAGGAGGAGGAGAGGGGGGAGGGGGGGGAGGAGGGGAAGGGGGAGGGGGGGGAGGGGGCCTGGGGGGAGGAGGGGGAGGAGGAGAGGGGGGAGGGGGGGGAGGAGGAGAGGGAGGGGGAGGGGGAGAGGGAGGTGGAGGAGAGGGGGGGGGAGGGGGAGGGGGAGATGGGGGAGGAGGAGAGGGGGGAGGAGGAGAGGGGGGAGGGGGGGGAGGAGGAGAGGGAGGGGGAGGGGGAGGAGGAGAAGGGGGGGGAGGAGGAGGGGGGGAGGGTGGGGGAGGAGGAGAGGGAGGAGGGGGGATGTTGACGGGGCAGCAGATGGGTGCCATGTCAGTCTCAACATCCCAGTTGATGGGCCAGTAGTATTGGCCAGGCCAGACCTGGAAGAATGTTGAAATGGTGCAGGCCAGCCCCTTGGACTTGTAGCAGAAGGTGGTGCCAGCGCTGGAGGGCAGCAGCATTAGGGGGTCATGTGGTAATTCAAGCATCATTTTATGATGTAAATGGATTCATGTTGGCAAGAGGAACACAGAGGTGCCACTGCCAGCCTCAACAGATATCCAGAAAAAAGATACGAAGATTTCTAAAAATTTGATGTTTTGGGAGACCACCCACCCACCCCCCACCCACTTTGCCCCCCCATATCTCCCACCCCCCTGGGCAAAAAAATATTTTAAAAATAGATATGGAGCGCTCTCGCCAAGCTCTACAAAAACGGGGCATGGGGTCGATTTTTTGTTTTTGCTCTCTCCTAGAGTCAATGGGTTAATTGGCATGCCAAGCATCATGCTTGTAGTGATGCCACTTCATATCAGTGCACGAAAGAGCCCTTCCAGCAGGCTGGTTGAGATTGTAGGGACCAAATCTCAACAACCCGACGGACAGCATGTTCCGCTGCCTTAGACTAGGTCGCGGGTAATGACAGTGTAGTGTAGTTCCTTTGTTAACGGGTACACTTTAGGTAGAGTAAGGCACTCTCCCCACTTCCTTGATTGTCCAATGAAAGTACCAATGGTGAAAAGCATGTTTCAGCCTTCAAAGCCTGCAATTTGTGTCACCAAGTAGGGGGCACACAAATTGTGGTTGGTCAGAATGCTGAAGCACTATGCAGTGGACCTCCAGTGTCAAGAGAACACCGTCAGTAAGTTCTAACCAAATGCAGCCAGTTGAGTCTTCTGATTACAGAAGTCTACCTGACTTGTTTGATGAAGTTTTTGTACAACTTGTACCAGTCTATACAGATATGCCATCCTCATTACAACGATTGCAGGTACAGAGTTATATGCGTCACCTGATTTGATTTTGTTTAGGTACATACATGACTTCGTCCTGAAACTGCTTACTTGCTGACCATGGTCTTAGTGCAACTGCCGTTGACTTAACTGTACCAGACACACGAATCCGATTCAAGAATGAAGACAGCAGAGCTTACATCAAGTGGCATTGTTGTGACAAAAACCAGAGGACAAAAAGCTAAGAGAGAATTTCAAACTGCTACTACCTGATCGAAAGTACAGTGCTTTTTCAGTGCTGTAAAATGACAACTAAGGAAGCTGGGGATGCAAACTACACCAGTTCCGGTAAAGCAACGCCTGCATGCACATGCCTGTGAGACAGGCATGTGCATTTACTCATAAATTTGTCAGGAATCTACGCTCGCTACTTCACTAGCGCAGGGTCAAATACGTTGATGAAACTTGCTGCTGCACACTCTGAGCTGTTTCTCTACTAGCTACGTACGGGATTGGAAGAATCAATCAATTGAGTGTGCTAGCCGAAAGTACGAGCTGCGTACAATAAATTGTCATTTGGCACCTTCAGGTTTTTGACACAGATTGGCGATAGCTCAAGTGCTGGTCTGCTGGGTTTAACCGCTGGTTCCGCAGCAACCGTTTTCGGAGCCATAGGGGCTGCCATAGGCAGCCCACCAGAACTGTCCGTTCAGCAGGAACTTCTCAGCTGTGTTGCAAGCAGTGTTGGCCTGGTCCAGCGTAATGGTGATGAGGGTGGCTTGGGGGCAGGACGGGACGTTGGAGGAGTTGGTCAGGCCAGGGCATAGGCCTGTGACCTTGGCAGCAAGGACGTTGACGCCGGCAGTGAAGCCGGAAGGGGCCTTGCCATACCAAGTCTGCTCGCTGTAGGAAGGCATCATGTCGGTTCCCTGGAGAACTTGGATAGCTCCGCGGCAGTTGACTGAGAGGGGAGCAAAATGGTACGTTTTTCAGTCAATGCTGCTACATGATACATATCGAACTTTCATCATCATTGTCAGAACATCCTAATTGCAACATGCAGAGCTAAATGTGTAGGTAATGAGCAGGTAAACAACCGGACATAAGTCAGAACCACATGCGCAGAGGTACTCACAGTTGATCAGGAACTCGACCTTCTGCATGTTCACTGAGCAGCAGCCAAACTGGGGGTTGCAAGAGGGATTCTTCTCAATCAGGAACTTGATGGTGTTGCTGGCGTTGGGTGTGTACACCGCATTCACATTGTAGGCGTATGCCTGCACAAGAAAGGGTGTGGGAGAAAAGTAAGGGGTTGTGAAACTGAAAGTGCAAACAGTGTACTGGAGCTGGCACAGGACTGTTCCAGTGAATGCATAGTCCAATGACTGATCGTGATGTTCGCATGTTGTGGGCAATGACATAGACAGTGGTGAAGAAAACTCACAGCGTCACCAGTGCCCAGGGCCACGCCTCCATTCTCCTTAGTGTTACCAGGGTAACAAGTGTGGGGAAAATCTCTGAATGCCGGGGGAGGAGGAGGAGGAGGAGGGGAGGGGGGAGGGGGGCGGGGGGGAGGAGGGCTGGGGGGAGGAGGAGGGGGAGGGGAGGGAGGGGGAGGAGGGGGAGGGGAGGGAGGAGGAGGACGGGGGGGAGGTGGGGGAGGAGGGGAAGGAGGAGGAGGGCTAGGGGGAGGAGGGCTGGGGGGAGGAGGGGGAGGGGGGCTAGGGGGAGGAGGGGGAGGGGGGCTAGGGGGAGGAGGGGGAGGAGGGCTGGGGGGGGGAGGAGGAGGGGGGGGAGAAGGAGAGGGAGGGGGGGGAGGGTTGTAGTTCTGGCAAGCGACGGACGTGTCGTTGAATCTGCAGCCGCAGGTGTCAACCACAGACATAGAGGTCCCGCAGGTGTACGCGTCATAGTTGATGCCGCCTTGCAGTGCCTGTTACAAACAATGGAATGTCCGTGTCAGCGTTGAGCAATTAATCATTGCGTTCATTGGTGTTCAAGTTGGTTTATACATGGTGTCGCGATTTACAAACAATCCTTGTCTTCCTTGCTAGACTCGGCCAAGGACATAACCACAGTCAGACAATACGGAAATGTAAGGAAGTCAAGGCCTGTTTGTAAATCGTGGCCATGCTTTGTACAATTAGTCGCAAGGCGGTACTGCACATCCCTACTCACCACCAGGGAGGTGAAGGGCATCATGGAGTTGCAGACAGTGGTGGTCTCTGTAGAACCCATGGCGCAGGTCTTGATGCACATGCCAGGCATGCTGGAGGTGGAGCAGGAGTAAAAGAGGTTGGACTTGCCCAGGGTCATGTTGCTGTATCGCGTCATGTACGCAGAGAGAGCAGTGCATGTGGCAGAGGTGGGGAAAGGGGGCTGAGTGGGGTTGGTAGGAGCCCTGACCACGCAGAACTCAACACAGATGACACACACTGGGGGGGGAGGAGGGGGAGGAGGTGAGGGGGGAGGAGGGGGAGGAGGTGAGGGGGGAGGAGGGGGAGGGGGAGAGGGGGGAGGAGGAGGAGGAGGGGATGGGGGAGGGGGTGAGGGGGGAGGAGGAGGAGGAGGGGAGGGGGGAGGGGGGGGAGGAGGAGAGGGAGGGGGCGGAGAGGGGGGAGGAGGAGGAGGAGGGGATGGGGGAGGGGGAGGAGGAGGGGATGGGGGAGGAGGGCGAGGGGGGGGAGGGCGGGGAGGAGGAGGTGGAGGGGGAGGGGGGGGTGGAGGAGGGGGAGGAGGGGGGAAGGGAGGAGGAGGAGAGGGGGGAGGGGGGGGAGGAGGGGGAGGAGGAGAGGGAGGGGGAGGGGGAGGAGGAGATGGGGGAGGAGGGGAGGGGGGAGGGGGGGGAGGAGGAGAGGGAGGGGGAGGGGGAGGGGGAGAGGGAGGAGGAGGGGATGGGGGGGGAGGGGGAGGGGGAGATGGGGGAGGAGGAGAGGGGGGAGGAGGAGAGGGGGGAGGAGGGGGAGGAGGAGAGGGAGGGGGAGGGGGAGGAGGAGAAGGGGGGGGAGGAGGAGGGGGAGAGGGTGGGGGAGGAGGAGAGGGAGGAGGGGGGATGTTGACGGGGCAGCAGATGGGTGCCATGTCAGTCTCAACATCCCAGTTGATGGGCCAGTAGTATTGGCCAGGCCAGACCTGGAAGAATGTTGAAATGGTGCAGGCCAGCCCCTTGGACTTGTAGCAGAAGGTGGTGCCAGCGCTGGAGGGCAGCAGCATTAGGTTGTAAGCCTTAATGATCGCCTTGCTTCCGTAGGACAGCCATGCAACGTTGGCAGACTGCAGCTGACCGTTGATGTAGAGACCATCCTTGCGGTCAAAGTCGTCAAAACAGGCGGGGTCTGCAGGGGAGACAGGTGGTGTGATGTCAGTCTTGGCAAAAAGACCGAAAATCATGTGCTGAAATGCCTGGTTGTGTACAAGCTGCTAGAAAGGACTGACTAGCTCAAGCACTGTTGTCAAGCCATTGCGTGCTCGTTGGTTTTGGCGGGCTGAAAGCGCGCATCGCTAGTTCAGATAGGTCATGCGCACAGTGCTCAAGGCCATGCAATGGGCATGTAGGTGTTAGTCGGCCATGCAATATATTAGTCAGGGTCTGCAGGGGAGGGGGGGTGCAGCGCTGTCAGGAAACATACCAGGAATCAGCAGGCGGTAGCGTACATTTAGAAAATTCTTCTGTCTTAGTGCGTATCGCATCTCTTACTGAGACAGCAACTCTCATGGCCAATTGAATAAGGCAGCACAATATTGGCACAACATTTTTCTTGTGCGAAACATGCATTCATAGGTACACTGCAGGGAGAGGTACTCTCTGTCTCTCTGACTTTCATTGGGTCCAATTCAACGCACCCTTGTCATAGGAGATAACAGTATGGTTCCCCAGATATTCCAGGAAGTGTTACTCACTGACTCCCATGATGAGGCGGGTTGCTCCGTAGGTGGAGATGGTGGTGTAGCAGGTGCTGGGGCTGGCAACAGGGCCCTTGTAGGACAAGGTCACGCAGTACATGCCAGGGGTAGTCTCGACAGGCTTGGTCAGGTCGAATGGGAGGGAGGTGGCGTTGTAGTCGGTGCATCGGTGGTAAGGGAAAACGGGCCTGCTCGGGGGAGGGGGACATGGACACGTGTTTAGGGCAACATGCCGTTTTGCTGGAGCCTCATGCATGACGGGGGGTTCAGCAGAGAACCAGGGCAGCTTGCATGGCACATACATTCATGTGGCGCATGCGTTTACACCTCATCCTGTAATGGATAACGCATTTATCCAGATGGCGTGTGCAAACATGCATTTGTGCCAGGTCTTATATCAGCAAGGACGGCGCATGCACATCACATTCAGTTTGCAGAGCACTGGCGTGGCAGGCAACACCAATCCAAAGTGAGCTTGGTCACTCATCCCCCAGTGAGCGATAACACATTTGCAGACCCAGACAAACCCAAGATGGCCCAGAGCATCCGGCAACCTCATCGGGACTCACACATTGCTTTGACCTACGCAGGGGAGGTAAGGCAAAAGGGTTTGAGAGGCGTTGCATGGACAGAGCATTGCATGGACAAAGGCAATACATAGATTGAAATGAATGGTCTCAGGCCAGGGCAATGCAGGTAACCCATAATTACACTTGTGTGCGGAGGTCCAGGTGGTACAAGGAAAGGCTGGTGGCATAGTACTTCAACTGCTCAGATCCAAGATGGAAATTTTAAAGAATAGGATGATAAGGGGCAACTACCGGCACTCCATATCCAGGCGGTCTCAGTGAAGAAGCTGCTTTCCACGGCATTGTTCTCTTTGCGTCTCCCCTAGTCGGGCTCACCATTCACGGCAGAGAGTGCTGCGGCGCACACGAGGGCGACCAGCGTCCACGACCGGGACATCATCATCACGAGAACTTGGCTTGGGTATCCTGCGTATTGCGATGTGAGTCGGGTATCAGTCATCGGAAAGCAGTGAGTGAGGGGCGTGGAGTTTCGGTGTATTCATGTGGCGAGGCCGGTTGCCACCAGCAGACAGGCTTCGTGGTGGTATCCCTAGGATTGGGCCACGGCGCGTGCAAGGGAAAGGGCTGTCGGACAACCCGGACGGTCTGATCCAGTATTGCAACCGCCATCGATGATTGAAAGGATTTAAGAAACACATTTAGTTGGCTATGCATGCATGGGGTCGAGGGAGGGCCACACTTCAGGCATACACGTGCTAAGTCAGTGGTCGGCTTGTCATCAATAAGCAAGGGCAGTTAAGGTATGTGTTGGGGAGTTAAGACATAGTGATGCGGCGACGTCGAACGCCACTGTGGCATTTGCAAAGGCGCGTCGTTTAGAGTTGCAAGGGCGAAGGTGTGTGGTAGTTGCGCATGTGCAGACTGGGGCAGTTGCGCTTGTCATCAGTATAATGCATGCCAATCGGGGCATTCGGCGGATGCAGAAGGAGAGAGACACATAAGGACGTTCTCGTCCATGATTCCTGCCGTCAGCAATAAAGCTGAGAGGTAACAGAGGGGCGATGTGGTCGCTGTGATGAGAAGACAGTAATGCAACGGGCGTACAACCGCACAACCCCGTCGCTATTGGTGCCGAAAGTGTCGAGGGGTGTGTGTTTGTAGAGGGTCAGGGTAAACTCACCACGATCAAGCACAACCGATGGCCGCGGTATACAGCTTGTCGAATGTAATATTATGATAGCCGACAGAGGTTTTAATAATACTAAAAGTTCGGACCTTGTTGTACATACCCTTGCGTGTTCGTGAGTAATTTCCCGCTCCATCCGTATGTTAGTATGTGCGGGACGGCATCATCCACACGCATCTGAACTGTCTATGTGACGACCCGGCCTGTCACCCCTCTGCAGCATTGTGCACGTCAGCACCACCAGAGAACGAACATCGTGCATCCCAACCTTTGTTGCCCTCATCATTCCAATGTATCTCAACTGTCTATGTGCCAACGGGGTCTACACATTATAAATCCTTCTCCCTCTGCAGCATTGTGGACTTGCACCACCATCAGAGAACGAACATCATGCAAACCTAACCTTTGTTGCACACACTCATTAATACATTATCCCAATGCATCTCAATGAACCGCCTGTGTGCCGACTCGGTCTAAACATTTTGTATCCTTCTCCCTCTGCAGCATTGTGGACTTCACCACTATCAGTGGCCAAATGGAGCCCATAGAGAGCATGCTCAGCGAGCTGTACGAGCGCTTCGATGCCATCAACGACCTCTACCCGGATGTGTGGAAGGTGAGTGTGGGAGGTGTGAACACGGTATGTGTGAGAGGTGTGGAAGGTTTGTGTGCAGGAGGCGTTGTGGCTGAGTCTGGCGCCCCCCCTGATGAGGGCTCTGTGACTGAGTGTTATGAAATGTATATTTACCGCAAGCCTGACGTTCCGGGCTTGGGTTTAGCGTGTAGGGTTCAGCTCAATAGCCCTCTCTGGGAATGCACTGGTGCGTTGTACAGCCTGATATATAAATCTAGCTGGATGTGCTTACTCTCACCTTGCATCTCTGCCCGAATGTGCGTTGCTCACGGGCTGATGTCATTGGGGACACGCGCATGCTGTTCTCCATCCTGACGCGGGCGGTGCATGACTACCGGTTGCTGATCATCCCTCCAAACCCTAAACCCTGAACCCTAGACCCTGAACCCCCGCCTGCAGGCTGATGTCATCGGGGACTCATACATGCTGGTATCGAACCTGACGCGGCAAGTGGACGACCACGTGGACCAGAACATCGACCTGGGCATACGGATTCAGATCGCCACTAGCGAGGCCTGCCCGTGGCTCGACAAGCCGCTCCATATCCGCATCGGCATCCACACCGGCCCGGCGGCAGCGGGCGTTGTTGGGAGCGCAACGTCCACGGGCCTGATGCGGTACAGCATCTACGGGGATACTGTCAACACGGCCTCGCGCATGGAGAGTCATGGCTTGCCCGGGAAGATCCACATTAGCCAGGTAATTTCATTTACATGTCCTTTGTTCTGTGAGGCTCGGCAACTGTTTGGCTACAGCTCAGCTGCATAGAGGACACAAGGTCAATACGGCCTTGCGCATAGAGAGCCACGGCCTGCTAGGGAAGATCCACATTAGCCAGGTAATCCACCCCCTCTTTCGGGGGCGGTTCAGCAACCGTTAAGCAGTTCAGCTACACTTCAGCTACTTGGTGACACGGTCAGAACGGCCTCTAGCATGGAGAGCCTCGGCCTGTCTGGGAGGATTTATTTGAGTCGGTGCGCATGATGCTTCCAGGCTCAGACAGGCTCAAAGCCCAAGGAAGTATGAACCCTATGACGCGAGTTCCTCACCCGGGTAGGTATGAAATACGCCATGTGGGCTCAACACGACTGCCGTAACAACTTGACACGTCGTGTGCGCGCAGGCCTCCTTCGACTGCCTCCGTGCTGTGGACAAGTATGTGATCCGTGAGCGTGGCCTCATTAATGTCAAGGGCAAGGGACCCATGGTGACCTACCTGATTGCAAGCCACCAGGAGGGATGGCTGCTGCAGGTGGGGGGTCTGCACAGAAAAATGAGGGATGGCGGTAAAAAAAGGGGGGGGGGCTACACTGAAATATTAGTCATGGCTGCTTCAGGTGGGGGCTGCACATTAGAATGAGGGAGGGCTGTGCATAAAAAGGGGGGGCTGCTCATAACATGAGGGATGGCTGCTTCAGGTAGGGGCTGCACATCGAAATGAGGGAGGGCTGTGCATAAAAAGGGGCTGCTGCTCATAACATGAGGGATGGCTGCTTCAGGTAGGGGCTGCACAACAAAATAAGGGAGGGCTGTGCATAAAAGGGGGGGGCTTATAACATGAGGGATGGCCGCTTCATGTGGGGGCAGCACATCAAAATGAGGGAGGGCTGTGCATAAAAGGGGGGGGGGCTCATAACATGAGGGATGACTGCTTCAGGTAGGGGCTGCACATCGAAATGAGGGAGGGCTGTGCATAAAAAAGGGGGGCTGCTCATAACATGAGGGATGGCTGCTTCAGGTGGGGGCTGCACATCGAAATTAGGGAGGGCTGTGCATAAAAGGGCGGGGGGGGGCTGCTCATAAAATAAGGGACAGCTGCGTCAGGTGTTGGGCTGAACATGAGAATGACAGGTGGCTGCACATAAAATGATGGATGGCTGTTTCAGGTGGGGGGGGGCTGCATATACAAATGTTTAGGGGTAAGGGTGAAGGGTTTTCCTCTAAAAACCCTTCCTTCCAAATCCTAAACCTTGAAAAAGGCTGGCAGCTGTCTCAATGCAAGCCACGAGGAGGGATGGCTGTTGCAGGTGGGGGGGATGCACATGACAATTTTATTTCCTCTCTGGCCAATATGCAATCTTTCATTTTAAACAAGCAGGAGGGATGGCTTAAAAAACCTGCTGCAGGTGGGGGGCTCTGCCGATTCTGTCTAGCTTTCTCCTTGATACAGCACGCATACTTAACAACATATCAGCAGAGTGCAGAGTGCAAGCAATCCTTTCTATGCCTACTGTTAGTCGCATGGCTTTACGCCGGCTTCATGCGGTTCTGCAGAACCTACCGATATATCTGATCTTGAGATGGGTGAGATGAACGGCAGTGCCATTTCCCAGATGATGTGTTACGCTTCTTTAACGTTTCTTGCTGCTACTGCTGCTGATGCTCCTGCTCCTACAGGCAAAGAATACTACGGCCCTGAAGGACCGCATCAGCTGCCCTGAGATGGACCATCACCTGATGACTCCTTCGCAGACCCTGGAGGCCCACAGCCTGTCCGCGTTCGGAGCACATGCTCCGGAACCGATGCGGGCCTCGGCTCCAAGTTTTGTTGAGACGTCGGTCAGCCGCCTGATGCTGGCTAGTTTGGAAAGCAGGACGAGTACGGACAGAGGAAGTGTTACTGGGGGGCCTGCCTCCTCCCGGGCTGGCTCCTCTGCCTGGTCGTATGTCACCTCCGAGGCTGTCCCACCCTCCCGGCTGAGCAAGGCGTCCAACCAGGAAGGTGACAGGGGCTCGTCTACCTTTTTCCAGTGTATCAACAGCAGCAGGAGGGTCATGTCCCGCAGCGCACGCAGCATTCCGAGCAACCATGCTGAAAGGGGGCAGCAGCCGGCGGCAGCGGCAGCGGCAGGCAGGCCGCAGCAGCACGGGCAGCACATCATGCCCAACATACGGAGGCGCTCTGTGACACCGGTACTGTCGCCGGCGCTCCTGTGGGGAGACCGCTTGTATGGGGGCAAGGGTGGCTGGCAGGCGGCGCTGGCAGCATCGGACCTGGTCCGCCCCTACTGCTCCGAGACGCTGCCGCGGCTCAAGAGCATCAACGAGGCCTGCACCGAACCGGCTTTGCATCCGATGCACCGGATGCAGATGCTGAAGGGTGTCCCGGCGAGTGCCAGTATGCGCATCATTTCGTTGTCTGGGGGAGGGCCAGAGGAGGAGCCCCTGGTGGTGCTGGGGGAGGACGGGCACTCGATGACTGGCTTAACGTCCAAGGCGGAGGGCATGGAAAACGATGGCTCCTTGGCGGTGGATGTGAGCGTTACGGACCTGCAAAATATCGGGGTGAGAGTGGGCCCGCCTGAGGGGGCAGCGCCGGGAGGCTTGGACAGCGGGGAGCACCTTTCCAAAATGATGTCTGGGAGGCCGGGAGGGATGGGGCAGCAGAGGCTCGGCACGCTGAGGCAGCAAGCCTTGGAAATGCTCCGGTCAAGTAGCCGAGGAGGGGGCCAGGGCTCGAGCGAGGCGGCTGATGTCGGCTCGAGCCAGCAAAGCTTGCTGATGGCAACGTTGAACAACATGCCGGGTGGGGATGCTGCCGCCACACCCATGGGGGCTGCGGGAGCGCTGGATGGTTTTCCCTTCACCCAGCCGCCGATGGGCAGCAGGCACACGAAACCGCGTGTGAGCGCCGCCCCGCCTGTCGCCGATGGACAGCGGAGGTCAGCGATAGGGCCGCTTATGCAAGAGGCAAGCGGGGAGGAGAACCATGGCGCACGTGCAGGGACGGGGGGGCTGATTCAACAGTCCGAGGAGGGTGGGGTGAGCTGTCAGGATGTCACGCGCCAGCAGCAACAGCTAGGTGCACTTTGCGGCTGCTGCATCTCTTAAGGGATGGAAAGAGATGCAGCTGCAGTCGGCTTGTGTACTGAAGGGGCAGCCGAGCCCTAGGCGATCCAATCAGAAGCGCAATGCTATGTATCTCAACTTGACATGCCAAGGAACGTGTACAATTGTATAAAGTATAAAGCTGAAGCTGATGACACCGGGCTTGGTATGTCGCATAAGTTGATCATTATCTATCCACCGCTAGTAACGGTATCAGTCTAGTTATTATTTAGCCGTGCTTCATCAATCATCATTCACCGCGATCCATTCCGAGCAATTCTGACACAAAGCCCGTTTCTTCTGAGGAGGTTAGTGTATGTGCCACATTTGCAGCACACCCGTTCCTCCTACATGACCTGTTCCGCTGCACACTTTTGAGCACCCAAAGCTGCAGGACTCTTTTGACTAGGGAGATCGGGAGACTCTCAGCTGGTTTGTCTGGCAACCCAGTCTTGATAGATTGATGCCTACTTGTTCCCACAGGCCAGAAATTCCTTCCGCACGCCGCTGCGCATTGACGTGCATTCACAGTCTATGGAGTTCAGAGAAACGCATGGTAGCTGTTTGGAGATTTTTTGTATATTGGTGTGTCCTTTAGGCCCCCCTCATCATAGTATTACTCATGTTGTAGGTAAGCAGTGTCTTTTTATTTTTCGATGGCAAGCACAAACATTAACTTGATTTCTGGGGGGGGAGTTTCTTTTTATCTCCAAACGGTGAATCGCCAACATTGATAACTGCGAGAGATTTCAAAACCGCACCGTTTTGCTACCAGCGATGCAGATGGGTAGATAGATAGATATCCCGTGCATGTGCTTCCACCACCCGGCAGTGCTTTATTGACATATAAACTCGGCGAAGGCTTGCAGTGTGGAATGCCAGGGGATTGGTAATGTGTGTCGTTGTGGCACGCAAGATGTTTCTGTCCAGACCTAGACGGGGCTCGCAATGTTCCTGAACAGATCAGACTGTGTGTGTACGTCTAGATGCATTGATTGATTATTTGGCAGAGAGGGATAATTATGACTCCGAGCCACAATTGATTACTTTGCTAAAAAAGAAGGATTGTTATGTCTACCATGGGCAGAGAACCATGGGGGAGCCGTTATTGATTATTTGGCTGAGGAGGATACCGGGTTTTAGCGACTGGGTGTCATAATTGATTTCAATATTAGTCCTTCAGGCCTTCAACCTTTGCTGAAAGCAGGTTTAATTGTGGGAGGTCATCAAAGCGGTTTTTCTTGTAAATATTCGTACTACAGTAGTACAGTACACCTGTACTGTGAATTCTACTGGTAATATGATGGGTGGAATGTTGAATTTCAGAACCAACAGCACGTACCATTGTGCTGCATAAACCAGCAAGGAAAATACGTCAATGTGTTATGCTGGCAATGCTTGCTCATATTCATATATACTGGGTACAAGCCGGTTGTGTGGGAAACATTGCTCTTGTCTAGGTCTTGATTCTGTGGATTCTGTGGCTCATAAAACCAGATTTTGATTCAATTTCGTCCAAGAAGCTGTGAATTCAAATGGAAGGATGTTAACAAATCCTTTCCCCGTACTCAGGGTATCAGGTCGCAATCATATTCCACTGATCTGGCTTGTGTGGCACACATTCCAGTCCAATTCGAAAGTAAGAATTGAAAATATTGTCACACAAAAAGATATGAGTAGCGAAACGCCTAGAAATAACTGCTCTAAATCCGACATTAATGTTGACAAGATTCAACAGCACTCATGATTCGTTGAAAGTTTGCCACTGCTACTCGTTGGGATTTTCATTTACTTCCTGACTAAGGACACCGCACCGTGGTTGTGAGGAGCTGCCCTGGCTGTGGGGCGCAAGGTTCGGATGGTGCGCTCTGCTGGTGGCAGAGTTGCCTCCTGTGTGTGGGCGAGAAAGTAAATCAATAGCGGTAAACAACTGGAATTTCAGGCTCCGGGCTCCGGTCTGCATCCAAATGGGCAAAATACTGCCGTCCTTCCACCAGTGCTAATTTAGTGCACACGGGGCCGCCCTGGGGTGCAGGCCAGCAGGACAGCCACCATTGGGCCAAATGGGACAAACCTTGACCCACCTCAAGCAGACACATAGCCCACCACCGGGGGCAAAAGCGGGTTGGAAGAGACAAATCCTACCGGCCCACTCATGGTATAATCTGGTTCCCCTGTGATATAGCTTAATGAGGGCCTAAAACAACCGTTGCATTCCAGTATCCCACCTCTGCTTTCACCTGTCACGACTCACGAGCTCTTGCAGGTCGGCAGGTCCCTCGTGTCTCCAGTAAATTGAATGATCTTGATGAATGTAAAGCTATCGAAACGAAGTTACCACCTCTGATGTTAGAGCGTACTGGTAACTTGAATTGCTTGGTCTGTAGGGGAAATGATGAAATGAATTCCGGCCTCTCGGAAAACTGGGTTCAAAATTCAAAATTTACCTGGGGACGCTGGCCCAGTGGAGGCCCGATGGAGAGGTTCATGCGACATTGCTTTATGTACATTCATTGAGGGGTGCAATGTTAATCCCCCCCTGGGTTTCTTGGCCTCATCACGACTGACGCTGCGGAACCTTACCTATATCAGCTTTCGTAGCTGATGAGTAGCTGACTCTCTCAACGGCGAATCCCCTCACCAGGAGGCTGTTCCACCCTGGCTGTCCGTAACCTGCTGAAACAAAGACCGTGTGTAGTCTGGAATCCTTGATCCTTAATCTTGAGATCCAAAAGAAGGGAAACGTCGAATCAAGCAATCACCAACTTGACACCGGAATCCCATGAGTACCGTAGAACCACTTTAGCTCCGCTCGTAATTAAATAATTATTGGGGTGCGCGGACATGACTGCGCGCTAATATTAATTCAAAAATTGCCGCTGCGCGGAGCGTCAGTCAGGTGCCCAAACAATTTTTTGGGGGGTGCGCGGTATGAATTAAAAACAGCATTTTTACAAAATTTTGCGCGCTAGCGCGCGACTGTTTGATTCGACATCCGTTCAGGCATCCTTGTCAAGTGTGCCCAAATAGCCCTGCTAGGTTACGTAGTACCACTGAGCCCCCCGGGCCCAAATAGCCACACGTTTCCTGAGGCTAGGAATCGGCGGAGGAGGGGGATGACGACTACGGTATGCGGGTCCTGCAAACATCAAACGAAGTTGTAACTGAGCTTGACTGTACTGGCTGAAAGTGCTGCGCGGACGAAAATTTTAATTATTTCCAGTGATGCGCGATGTTTAATTAAATTTCGTGCTGCGCGGCGTTAAATTAAATTAAAATTTCGTCGCTGCGCGACCGTTTTTTAAATTCTTTTTGGGGTGCGCGGCCGAAAATTAAATTCTTTTTTTTGGGGTGCGCGGAGCTTAAGTGGTTTTACGGTACTTAGCTTACGCTTGACGGGACTTAACCTCGGGGTGACGTCACATTGAGATTTCCCGATGGCCGCTCCGTCAAGGCACACCGAACGCTTCTCGTGTTGGCGTCTGCTGTTATGCAACAGTTCATGCCAGAAGTGAACGCGCACCATGATGAAGCATCTTTGAAGAGGCATGCTAGCCAGGCTGCTGTTGATGCATAATCTTCCGTTAATCTTCTACTGTGTCAGTAAGTGAACCCAGCATCAGCTGCGTGAGTTCTCTGGTGGACAAGTGATGTATCCCGTGGATCAATCCCCATGCATCTGTTTGACTCGTGGTCCCATGCATGGTGTGGAGGCCTCCATGGCCTCCATCATGTTCCACCCTGCCAATGTAGCCTGTCAAAAGATAAGCAGCCTGAGACCGTGTTGTTTCAATTAATCGCCACCTCTTCACTGCCGGAATTAGTGTGATTTGACCCAGATGCAAGTTGTGTTCTGGGACTGTCAGCGTGTGGGATCTTGAAACTGGTCTGTGCAGAGGCTCTGCGTTTGAGGGTCTCAGCATTACTGACAGCTTGACTCACATTGCTCTAGCCGCTTCAGGCACTGCTGTTCTGGCCTTATTCAACAGAAGGCGGCTATAAACCTGGGATATCACCAGGCAGGTGGCGTTGGATGACTAAAAGGTTAACGAGGGGTACAGAATGAGAGCGTGGTGCCATAAACCTGGCCTGACAACATTGTGCCAGCAGGGGTAGCTAGGGGTGGAACGGGAGCAAACCCGAGCGTTCTCTGCCGCTTCGAATCGCGTGGTTTCGCGGAAGCTGCCTTGCACTCCCTCCCATTCTGGTGGCGTCTGACGTTTGCAGGGTCAGCGGATTTGAAGACCTTGCCACAACGACCACAACTGATCTGTTCATTCATGATCCACCAGACCAACACTACCATGTGCTGCATGTAATACAGCTCTTTCTAAGGCTGGCTCAGCTGGTTTCGGGGTGTGTCCAATGGGGCCAAACCCTCAGTGTGGGGGGCCAGGGGGTCATGTGGTAATTCAAGCAACATTTTATGATGTAAATGGATTCATGTTGGCAAGAGGAACACAGAGGTGCCACTGCCAGCCTCAACAGATATCCAGAAAAAAGATACGAAGATTTCTAAAAATTGGATGTTTTGGGAGACCACCCACCCACCCCCCACCCACTTTGCCCCCCCATATCTCCCACCCCCCTGGGCAAAAATATATTTTAAAAATAGATATGGAGCGCTCTCGTCAAGCTCTACAAAAACGGGGCATGGGGTCGATTTTTTGTTTTTGCTCTCTCCTAGAGTCAATGGGTTAATTGGCATGCCAAGCATCATGCTTGTAGTGATGCCACTTCATATCAGTGCACGAAAGAGCCCTTCCAGCAGGCTGGTTGAGATTGTAGGGACCAAATCTCAGCAACCCGACGGACAGCATGTCCCGCTGCCTTAGACTAGGTCGCGGGTAATGACAGTGTAGTGTAGTTCCTTTGTTAACGGGTACACTTTAGGTAGAGTAAGGCACTCTCCCCACTTCCTTGATTGTCCAATGAAAGTACCAATGATGAAAAGCATGTTTCAGCCTTTAAAGCCTGCAATTTGTGTCACCAAGTAGGGGGCACACAAATTGTGGTTGATCAGAATGCTGAAGCACTATGCAGTGGTCCTCCAGTGTCAAGAGAACACCGTCAGTAAGTTCTAACCAAATGCAGCCAGTTGAGTCTTCTGATTACAGAAGTCTACCTGACTTGTTTGATAAAGTTTTTGTACAACTTGTACCAGTCTATACAGATATGCCATCCTCATTACAACGATTGCAGGTACAGAGTTATATGCGTCACCTGATTTGATTTTGTTTAGGTACATACATGACTTCGTCCTGAAACTGCTTACTTGCTGACCATGGTCTTAGTGCAACTGCCGTTGACTTAACTGTACCAGACACACGAATCCGATTCAAGAATGAAGACAGCAGAGCTTACATCAAGTGGCATTGTTGTGACAAAAACCAGAGGACAAAAAGCTAAGAGAGAATTTCAAACTGCTACTACCTGATCGAAAGTACAGTGCTTTTTCAGTGCTGTAAAATGACAACTAAGGAAGCTGGGGATGCAAACTACACCAGTTCCGGTAAAGCAACGCCTGCATGCACATGCCTGTGAGACAGGCATGTGCATTTACTCATAAATTTGTCAGGAATCTACGCTCGCTACTTCACTAGCGCAGGGTCAAATACGTTGATGAAACTTGCTGCTGCACACTCTGAGCTGTTTCTCTACTAGCTACGTACGGGATTGGAAGAATCAATCAATTGAGTGTGCTAGCCGAAAGTACGAGCTGCGTACAATAAATTGTCATTTGGCACCTTCAGGTTTTTGACACAGATTGGCGATAGCTCAAGTGCTGGTCTGCTGGGATTAACCGCTGGTTCCGCAGCAACCGTTTTCGGAGCCATAGGGGCTGCCATAGGCAGCCCACCAGAACTGTCCGTTCAGCAGGAACTTCTCAGCTGTGTTGCAAGCAGTGTTGGCCTGGTCCAGCGTAATGGTGATGAGGGTGGCTTGGGGGCAGGACGGGACGTTGGAGGAGTTGGTCAGGCCAGGGCATAGGCCTGTGACCTTGGCAGCAAGGACGTTGACGCCGGCAGTGAAGCCGGAAGGGGCCTTGCCATACCAAGTCTGCTCGCTGTAGGAAGGCATCATGTCGGTTCCCTGGAGAACTTGGATAGCTCCGCGGCAGTTAACTGAGAGGGGAGCAAAATGGAACGTTTTTCAGTCAATGCTGCTACATAATACATACCAAACTTTCATCATCATCGTCAGAACATCCAAATTGCAACATGCAACATTGCAACAGAGCTAAATGTGTAGGTAATGAGCAGGTAAACAACCGGACATAAGTCAGCACACCACATGCGCAGAGGTACTCACAGTTGATCAGGAACTCGACCTTCTGCATGTTCACTGAGCAGCAGCCAAACTGGGGATTGCAAGAGGGATTCTTCTCAATCAGGAACTTGATGGTGTTGCTGGCGTTGGGTGTGTACACCGCATTCACATTGTAGGCGTATGCCTGCACAAGAAAGGGTGTGGGAGAAAAGTAAGGGGTTGTGAAACTGAAAGTGCAAACAGTGTACTGGAGCTGGCACAGGACTGTTCCAGTGAGTTCATAGTCCAATGACTGATCGTGATGTTCGCATGTTGCGGGCAGTGACATAGACAGTGGTGAAGAAAACTCACAGCGTCACCAGTGCCCAGGGCCACGCCTCCATTCTCCTTGGTGTTACCAGGGTAGCAAGTGTGGGGAAAATCTCTGAAAGCCGGGGGAGGAGGAGGAGGAGGAGGGGAGGGGGGAGGGGGGCGGGGGGGAGGAGGGCTGGGGGGAGGAGGAGGGGGAGGGGAGGGAGGGGGAGGAGGGGGAGGGGAGGGAGGAGGAGGACGGGGCGGAGGTGGGGGAGGAGGGGAAGGAGGAGGAGGGCTAGGGGGAGGAGGGCTGGGGGGAGGAGGGGGAGGGGGGCTAGGGGGAGGAGGGGGAGGAGGGCTGGGGGGAGGAGGTGGAGGAGGGCTGGGGGGGGGAGGAGGAGGGGGGGGAGAAGGAGAGGGAGGAGGAGGAGGGTTGTAGTTCTGGCAAGCGACGGACGTGTCGTTGAATCTGCAGCCGCAGGTGTCAACCACAGACATAGAGGTCCCGCAGGTGTACGCGTCATAGTTGATGCCGCCTTGCAGTGCCTGTTACAAACAATGGAATGTCCGTGTCAGCGTTGAGCAATTAATCATTGCGTTCATTGGTGTTCAAGTTGGTTTTACATGGTATCGCAATTTACAAACAATCCTTGTCTTCCTTGCTAGACTCCAAGGACATAACCACAGTCAGACAATACGGAAATGTAAGGAGGTTTGTACTTTGCACAATTAATCGCAAGGCGGTACTGCAGATCCCTACTCACCACCAGGGAGGTGAAGGGCATCATGGAGTTGCAGACAGTGGTGGTCTCTGTAGAACCCATGGCGCAGGTCTTGATGCACATGCCAGGCATGCTGGAGGTGGAGCAGGAGTAAAAGAGGTTGGACTTGCCCAGGGTCATGTTGCTGTAGCGCGTCATGTACGCAGAGAGAGCAGTGCATGTGGCTGAGGTGGGGAAAGGGGGCTGGGTGGGGTTGGTAGGAGCCCTGACCACGCAGAACTCAACACAGATGACACACACTGGGGGGGGAGGAGGGGGAGGAGGTGAGGGGGGAGGAGGGGGAGGAGGCGAGGGGGGAGGAGGGGGAGGGGGAGAGGGGGGAGGAGGAGGAGGAGGGGATGGGGGAGGGGGTGAGGGGGGAGGAGGAGGAGGAGGGGAGGGGGGAGGGGGGGGAGGAGGAGAGGGAGGGGGCGGAGAGGGGGGAGGAGGAGGAGGAGGGGAGGGGGGAGGGGGAGGAGGAGGGGATGGGGGAGGAGGGCGAGGGGGGGGAGGGCGGGGAGGAGGAGGTGGAGGGGGAGGTGGGGGAGGAGGAGGGGGAGGAGGGGGGAAGGGAGGAGGAGGAGAGGGGGGAGGGGGGGGAGGAGGGGAAGGGGGAGGGGGGGGAGGGGGCCTGGGGGGAGGAGGGGGAGGAGGAGAGGGGGGAGGGGGGGGAGGAGGAGAGGGAGGGGGAGGGGGAGGGGGAGAGGGAGGTGGAGGAGAGGGGGGGGGGAGGGGGAGGGGGAGATGGGGGAGGAGGAGAGGGGGGAGGAGGAGAGGGGGGAGGGGGGGGAGGAGGAGAGGGGGGGGGGAGGGGGAGGAGGAGAGGGTGGGGGAGGAGGAGGGGGAGAGGGTGGGGGAGGAGGAGAGGGAGGAGGGGGGATGTTGACGGGGCAGCAGATGGGTGCCATGTCAGTCTCAACGTCCCAGTTGATGGGCCAGTAGTATTGGCCAGGCCAGACCTGGAAGAATGTTGAAATGGTGCAGGCCAGCCCCTTGGACTTGTAGCAGAAGGTGGTGCCAGCGCTGGAGGGCAGCAGCATTAGGTTGTACGCCTTAATGATCGCCTTGTTTCCGTAGGACAGCCATGCAACGTTGGCAGACTGCAGCTGACCGTTGATGTAGAGACCATTCTTGCGGTCAAAGTCGTCAATACAGGCGGGGTCTGCAGGGGAGACAGGTAATGTGATGTCAGTCATGACGTAAAGACTGAAGGTCATGTGTTGAAATGCCCGGTTGTGTACAAGCTGCTAGAAAGAACTGACTGGCTCAAGCAGTAGAGGACTGACTAGCTCCAGCACTGCTGTCGTTTGCGTGCAGATTGATTTGGGCGGGCTGGGGGCGCTCATCGCTACTTCAGGGGATAGCTCATGCACACAGTGCTCAAGGCCATGCAATGGGCATGTAGGTGTGAGTCGGCCATGCAATATACTAGTCAGGGTGCAGGTGAGGGGGGGGGGCAGCGCTGTCGCGAAACATACCAGGCGGTAGTGTACATTTAGAAAATATTTCCTTCTTATCGCGTATCGCATCTCTTACTGAGACAGCAACTCTCATGGCCAAGTGAATAAGGCAACACAATATTGACATGGCATTCTTCTTGTGCGAATCATGCATTTTTAGGTATACTACAGGGAGAGGTACTCTCTGACTTCGATTCGGTCCAATTCAACGCACCCTTGTCATAGGAGATTACAGTATGGTTCCCCAAATATTCCAGGAAGTGTTACTCACTGACTCCCATGATGAGGCGGGTTGCTCCGTAGGTGGAGATGGTGGTGTAGCAGGTGCTGGGGCTGGCAACAGGGCCCTTGTAGGACAAGGTCACGCAGTACATGCCAGGGGTAGTCTCGACAGGCTTGGTCAGGTCGAATGGGAGGGAGGTGGCGTTGTAGTCGGTGCATCGGTGGTAAGGGAAAACGGGCCTGCTCGGGGGAGGGGGACATGGACACGTGTTTAGGGCAACATGCCGTTTTGCTGGGGACTCGTGCATGACGAGGGGTTCAGCAGAGAACCAGGGCAGCTTGCATGGCACATACATTCATGTGGCACATGCATTTACACCTCATCCTGTAATGGATAACGCATTTATCCAGATGGCATATGCATACATTCATTTGTGCCAGGTCTTATATCAGCAAGGACGGCGCATGCACATCACATTCAGTTTGCAGAGCACTGGCGTGGCAGGCAACACCAATCCAAAGTGAGCTTGGTCACTCATCCCCCAGTGAGCGATAACACATTTGCAGACCCAGACAAACCCAAGATGGCCCAGAGCATCCGGCAACCTCAGCGGGACTCACACATTGCTTTGACCTGCGCAGGGGGAGGTAAGGCAAGAGGGTTAGAGCGGCGTTGCATGGACAGAGCATTGCATGGACAAAGGCAATACATAGATTGAAATGAATGGTCTCAGGCCAGGGCAATGCAGGTAACCCATAATTACACTTGTGTGCGGAGGTCCAGGTGGTACAAGGAAAGGCTGGTGGCATAGAACTTCAACTGCCCAGGTCCAAGATGGAAATTTGAAGAATAGGATGATAAGGAGCAACTACCGGCACTCCATATCCAGGCGATCTCAGTGAGGAAGCTGCTTTCCACGGCATTGTTCTCTTTGCAACTCCCCTAGTCGGTCTCACCATTCACGGCAGAGAGTGCTGCGGCGCACACGAGGGCGACCAGCGTCCACGACCGGGACATCATCATCACGAGAACTTGGCTTGGGTATCCTGCGTATTGCGATGTGAGTCGGGTATCAGTCATCGGAAAGCAGTGAGTGAGGGGCGTGGAGTTTCGGTGTATTCATGTGGTGAGGCCGGTTGCCACCAGAAGACAGGCTTCGTGGTGGTGTCCCTAGGGTTGGGCCACGGCGCGTGCAAGGGAAAGGGCTGTCGGACAACCCGCACGGTCTGGTCCAGTATTGCAACCGCCATCGATGATTGAAAGGATTTATGAAACACATATAGTTGGCTATGCATGCATGGGGTCAAGGGAGGGCCACACTTCGGGCATACACGTGCTAAGTTAGTGGTCGGCTTGTCATCAGTAAGCAAGGGCAGTTAAGGTATGTGTTGGGGAGTGAAGACATAGTGATGCGGCGACGTCGAACGCCACTGTGGCGTTTGCAAAGGCACGTCGTTTAGAGTTGCAAGGGCGAACTACTGTGTGGTAGTGGCGCATGTGCAGACTGGGGCAGTATGCGCTTGTCATCAGTAGGATACACCAATCGGGGCATTCGGCAGATGCAGAAGGAGAGAGACGCATGAGGAAGGACGTTCTCGTCCATGATTCCTGCCGTCAGCAATAAAGCTGAGAGGTAACAGAGGGGCGATGTGATTGCTGTGATGAGAAGACAGTAATGCAACGGGCGTACAACCGCACAATCCCGTTGCTATTGGTGCCATAAGTGTCTAGGGGTGTGTTTTGTAGAGGGTCGGCGTGAACTCACCACGATCAAGCACAACCGATGGCCGCGGTATACAGCTTGTCGAAGATAATATTTTGATAGCCGACAGAGGTTTTTAATAATGATAAAAGTTCGGACCTTGTTGTACATACCCTTGCGTGTTCGTGAGTAATTTCCCGCTACATCCGTATGTTAGTATGTGCGGGACGGCAGCTACTCGCCAGTTCCAACCCGACACCTGATTTTAAACTATGATGTGCGGTGAGCGTGCTCTGCGGGGTTACGAAAAAAGACCGCGTAATATGAGCAACAACCTCTACCGGTAACACCCGCAAGACAGCCAAGGTGCCCCCATAATGAAGGGGTGCATACAATAACACGGAACACAAAATACAAAGAAGACATTTTCAAAATAACATGTTTGAATTGCCTGCTGAAGGTGCTGTACTTCATGACCTAACGTGTAACTGTCGATTAGTCATGTTTCACCAGCAAAGGCCGCGGAGTGACCAAGGCCGCGGCCTGACGGTGCCTTTCTGCACGGTCGCCCCCTTAACGACCGCCCGATACGCATGTGGACAGGATCATGCAACGCTCTGATTTGGTACCGATAGCCTCTCCAAGGCCTAAAAAAACCTCCGGGTCCTTTGGAAATTCCGGGGAGGGGCGGGTGGGGGAGGGGGGAAGGTCCCTGTGAAAACTGCGGTGGGAAAACTGTGCTAATCATGGTGGTCTGACGAGAGATTTTCCGGTGTTTCAACCCGGAAGGACCCCGGAATGTGTCCGGGGCCAATCATAAACTCGCTGTCAGCCATCGTCGTTGCACCATGGTGCAGGAAACGTATACATGTATAATTCGTCCAGAAGCTGATGAGTTGCTTTCCATGATCAGGGTTCAACTGCTGATTGCTTAAGAGGCGATTCACACCGGGTCGGATTGGTCAGATTGGTCACTTTCGCTCCGAAAGTGGCATGGGTTCGCTTCGCCAAAACAACCACTTTGGGGCCGGATTGGCGACGACAACTGAATATGGCATTTTGAGCCAGATTCACTTCGCGTTGGCCATTTTCGCCACATTGGCAATTTCCGAAGGCCATCTGCCTTCGCCCCTATATTTTCCCTTTCTCCGTCCTGCCGCCTCTTTATCCTGTGGCCGAGAGCATCCGTTGTTATGGTTTCGCTGATGTAGAAAGGGCTAATAAACGTGA
The DNA here is from genome assembly GCA_037349105.1 of Limnomonas spitsbergensis. Lineage (NCBI taxonomy): Eukaryota > Viridiplantae > Chlorophyta > Chlorophyceae > Chlamydomonadales > Limnomonas > Limnomonas spitsbergensis. Next base: position 3,651,827 of record JAYJMM010000038.1, read on the forward strand.
CCGAAAGCAGACGGAGAAGGGTGCGGAGAAGGCACTGTCGAATGAGAAACGGAAGGCGAAAAGGAGGCTTGTAGCCGAGGTGTGTCAATGACGTTACACCACTGGGCCGAGGTGTGTGTTGTCATTTCGGCTTACTAGCCTGGTGCTTAGGCTAGGTGATGATGAACATGCTATCAAATTCAGAGCAAGTGGCTATATCTTGCAGCAATGTTCAACAAGGCACTGAAGAACAAAAGTGAGCTGGTTTTGCTATGGTCTATGCGGCTATGCATGGAATCTTACATAAGTCCTGGCAGCAGGGCATGCCTGCTGCCCCAAGCCACGGGCCCACGGCCATAGGCCGGGATGTATCTGAATTGGACATATAAAATTATTCCTAGCAGCAGGGCATGCAAGCTGCACCAAGCCATAGCCAAAGTCCGTGATGGATATGTATTGGACATGTAAAATAAGTCATGGCAACATGGCATACCTGCTACACCAAGCCACGGCCATGGGCTGGGATGTATCTGAATTGGACATGTAAAAGTATTCCTAGCAGCATGGCATGCATGCTGCACCAAGCCGCCTCGGCCATAGGCTGGGATGTATCTGAATTGGACCTGACACACGCTGCCACTAACTTCCACCAGTTGTACCAGGCTGAGCATGGGTGGGACGCACTTGCTTTTGTGGACTGTGTTGTGGGCATTATTGAGGGTTAGTCTCCGGGGTTTCTGAGGCCGATGTCGTTGGCCTTTCCGGCCTTCTCTTTTGGCCTTTTTGTTGTTGTTTTTGTTGTTGTTTGCCCCTTTTCAGTTTCTTCTCTTCTCCCTTTTGATCAGTGGAGCGCCCTCGCGGCCAAGCAGGGGTGGGATACGCTTGCTTTCCTGGACTTTTCTTTTCTTAGTGGCTTTGTTGAGGGTTAGTCTCTAGTGGAACTCAGGTGTTGGACTTGGTCTGCTTCGCCTTCCCGGCCTCTCCTTTTGTTCCTTTCCCCCTCTCATCCCTTTTAGTGCCTCCTTAACTCCCTTCTTAAACAGTTGGGCGCCCACGCGGCCGAGCTTTGAGCGGGCCCAGAGGTGTAACGTTATTGACATGCTGGAGATAATCGGTCTTATACGGCATATACTGAACATATGCAGGAGGGAGGTTTGGTCCTAGAAAAGTGAAGAAGTCAGATGTCATGTGCAAAGCCCACGCTATCCTGCCTGGCGCCTCAGAGATGTCAATCAGTTCAGTCAGGACAGCCCAAGCAATGACGGCGATCAATGTGGTACGATGTAGACTCGCGACAACAACACGTAGCAATGGAAGCAGGCAATCAATAGAATGTCCCATCTTGGAAGTAAGAGGAATACAATTACGCTACTTTGGAGAATATATCTGGTGAGAATCGGTCTCCAGCGGTCGGATTGGGAACGCGAGATAGCGTGGGTTCACTTCGACCAACTGCCACATTCAGTTCGCCGGTGTGAAACGCCTCTAACTGTAACAGGCACATATTTTGATATTTTCGATTCAAGCATTTACAGTCTCAAGTCACCCAGGGTGGTCTCAAGTGAGAGTATTGTGACAAAAACAGGGGGGGGGGGCAAAGAGGATTTCAAACTGCTACTACCTGACCTAAAGTACAGACTTAACAGAGGAGAATGGAAGTGTGTCCTTGGGCACTGGTGAGTGGTGACGCTGTGAGTTTTCTTCTCCACTGGCAATGACATTTATTTTGCTGTGACTGTACAATGTGTGAGACCGGCTGCCCAACTAACCATAGAAACCTGAGACGCTTGCCCGCAACATGCACACATCACTACCGTAAGCCATCATCTGATTCAGCCTTTCGAAAGTTCCTTTATCCATTCCTCGACACCTGTTCCGCGAGATTCGATGGACAAAACTGTTTCCTCACTTCCTCCACCAATCAGAACCGTGGTGTAAGAGGTACATAAGTCTTCACCCCGCCCCCAACAGCGACAAAGGCACAAAGCCCTCTGCTGGGCACTGGGCTGCGATCTTGCCCGGCAGATCGCTGATATAGAGAGTTAGAGACTATAGAGGGGGGTCTGCTTCAGTTGATATCGCGGGTGCAAAGCACTGGGCCAGTGCTTTTATGGCCGTCTGTGAGCGTGTAGACTGCACATTGGTGCAGCGCGTAACAGCCAGGCATGCAGGAATGTGAAGCCGCTCAGAAAGGTGCTGCCATAGCTGCTCCTGTGGCACACAGTCATAGGCCTTGGTGAAATCCACAAAGGCCACGTGCAGTTTGCCACGGTCTGCAGCTGTTCGTTGCGCATGCATGCATGCCTCAAGAGAAAAATAGCCTGGAGCTGGCTGTTGGCTGGCTGGCTGGTGCAGCACACTGCTACCGACAGCATGTTGGGGCTAAGGGCTGCGCCGGATAAATGACTGCGCAAGCACAGGAAACATATAAGCAAGTATTAATACAGTTAGTTACCTGGTAATACTGGTAACTAACTGATAATCAACTGATTAGTACGTACCCTCGTGGCCGGGTAGGCAGAGTTAAACCCTTACATGCGGGAGGGTCAGGTACATGCAGGTCAATGCCATTACACCTCTGGGCCTTGCTCAAAATGCTCAGCCGCGTGGGCGCCCACCTGTCCCGTTGGAAGAAAAGAAACTTAAGGTAAGAGGGTCAGGTGCACGCAGGTCAATGACATGACACCTCAGAGCCCTGCTCAAAAGGGCTAGGCCGCGTGGGCGCCCATCTGTCCCGTTAGGAGGAAAGAAACTTAAGGTACCGTAAGAGGGCCAAGTGCATGCAGGTGAGGATGCCTAATCTTCCTTGGGATGCGCATTTGGTTCGTCAGTCATGTGCAACGAAGTAACACACCTTCAGCAGTTGCAAGATGGCTGGTGGTTGGCCGGACTGTTATGGGGGCTCCGTTTCTTTCTGACCTCTTTCCTATCTCTGGGATGTTCAAGTTTTCTCTTTCAGGGCTGGGGGACCCACCTCCTTGACAGATGGAAACCCCGCTGGGTTAAAATCAAACTCTTTTGGTCCATGACTTAACACCTCTGGGCCCCAACGGAGTGGTCGCCTTATTGCTCAGTTTAAATTAATGGAATTACAGCTGTTTTACCACATTGCTTACAGAATACAGAATTACAGATGGGCTACCGTAATTGATCAGCAATCATCATCAGGGACACAGGATACGGCCCGTATGGGCCAAAAATCCCGTAACGTAACGTATCGTAACGTAACGTATCGTTACGGTCCACTACGGTGCACCGACTGAAAGTCCGCACTTCTTGAGTATGTGTGGAATGACCGCGCTGAGATTCCACACATCGACACGACCATCGCTAGTGATAAGCCCAGCAACTCGTGCATTGCACATTTGCAGCGATGCATGGCGCAAAAAATATGCTTCTACTTTACACTGGCATTGTGTGTTTGTGAGCACAGAGTGTAGGAAACAGACGCATGTCATGTTCGGACAGCCCGTTCGAAATTTCGTGGATAATGCACCCGTTTAACGCTAGGGGATCCTTCATTCGTCTCTTATGTTAACCTTCCGATAAACCAGCACTTCAGGAGCTCACGGAATTCAAGCTTGCAGCTCAGCTGCTCAGCTAGTCAGATGTAACAGATCATGAGGTGGGAGAGTGACTGACTCAAGTACCGGTACTCAACTGAGAGGGGATGTGCTAGTGCTTATACAGACTGGGTGAAATTAGGAGTTAAATATCCATCATTGCCCGGATGATTGTCTGCTTAAACTAGCATTCTGCATGGTCAATCTGCATGCATACATGGTGACCCTTAGGGGTTACTTGGGGGCCATGCAAGATTGCATGGGGGCTGGCATGCAGCCATGCATGCCGGTTTGGGCCATGGCACCTCCACCTCAAATGTGGGATTTGGGGGGGGGGAGGTCGTATCGTGAATCCCGTATCGGGCCAAAGGCCCGTATCGTAACGTAACGTATCGTAACGTAACGTGATACCGTAACACGTTCCCTGTGTCCCTGATCATCATACGCTGGTCGGTATCCCCCACGAATACGGTGCCAACAACAAAATCATTTCAGTGGGGGTAAAAGTCTCACAACACTCAATCTTGTAGGCACATTCACCAGCCAGTACCGGTTCGTGAGGCCTCTCGTCCCATGCATACAAAATGTTGCTCTGGCGGACTTCGAAGCAACGCTTCAAATGAATCCATCGTAACCCCGGATCGTCACCGGTGTGCGGGCTCACATCTCATGCACCGCGTCTCATGCTCTGAAGGACTTCGAACGATTTACACAATTCAAATCATACCGGTCAAATATGGAGGCATACCAGCATAGGGCCATACATGAGCAACGAGAAACTTTGCATGCATAAGAGGTCAGTGTATGCCTGGGTGCATCTAATAACGCCAAGAGGGTTTAGAATTAAATGGAATTTGGATGCTGGTCTGACCACATGCCCCATCGGCACGCCCGTGTGCAAGATGTGACACCATACATTGTTTTAGTGTGCACAGTTCTGTCTCAGGAGGATCACGAGGCGGACACCACTGGACCGATTGGGATCAGGCCAGACAGGCCTACGGCGACTTTTAAGGGAAGAGACAACTCCCGTATTTTTTATTATCAAGACAAATTCTCATTGGCTTGCTGGTGTGGATGAGGTGTGGAAACACAACAGGACAACTCATACCGATTGCGGCCCACAGACATTGATTCGCAATAGCAGCAAACTAAGAACAAAGCACCGGTAATACCATGCCTTATGAAAAGTGCAGGTACTACCGTACTTCATAAATAGGTGCAGGTGCTACCATACCGAATGAAACGGTACTACTGCACCTTATGCAAATTTGGAACCTGCATTCGCACGCGGACACGTATACGAGTCAAACCTCATGAATACGCAGGGAGTGCTCAGACTCACGAGAACTAACTTCAGTCCCTCAAAACGAGCTGACGAGGATGACCGGGGATCAGGAAAACGACGGCTCAATCGTGTATCATATGCAACTGGCATGAGCGCTCAATACTGCATACCGCCCACAACATCTCCTCCATCTACCGCCATCACTTATCTTTACTTGGCAGTTGGTATGCTGCTGCCTCCTCCTCCACCTCCTTGGCCTCCCCCACCTCCCCCCCTCCTCCTCCACCTCCTCCCCTCCTCCACCTCCCCCCCTCCTCCTGCGCCCTCACTCCAAGCTGTGCGGGACATTGTGTCTCCGTTTCTCGATCAGAAACCTCAGCCGCTGAATAATCATCCACCCGGCGGTTGTTAATTCTACTGCTGCCGTCCTTATCATGGTTTGCCTCTGCAGCTACCCACTCTCTCGTACTTCCCGGTACCGATAGCTTACAACCGTATATTTTTAGCCGCAACCGCTACCCGCCGTATCGTTATGACCATTCCAGCTACCGTCCGCATCTCTGTCAACCGCCGCCAAAAAGGGCAGCAATGCCACCTCTGTCTCGTCGCCGGCGGCTGCCGCCGCGCCGGTGAGCGGCAGCGCCGCCAGCTCCATCTCTGCGCCACCCTCAACGGCACTGCTCAGCTGCTGCCTATGCATCTCCTGCAGAAGACTGCCAGGGTTTCCCGTCACAGCCGTCCGGCTGCTGCGGGCACTGACAGGAGTCCACCGGCTGCTGATCCGCTTGGCAGAATCCTGTCCCGTGCTCCTGGCCTGCACGCAGCCCTTCATCTCAACCATCAGAGTATCTTTCGATGTAGTTCCACGACCCCACGCCCCGCCGCCGCCGCCGTCGCCGCTGCCGCCGCTCGCATCGGCATCGGGGAGGATCTCTGGGCTGCAGCGGACTAGAGATGGAGCAGGGCCGAGCGACACACGCTTACCAAGCACGATCTCTCCTGGCAGTGACATCGGCAGACATGCGGCCATGTCACCCGGAAACCACGCCTGGCTGCCCATCGTCACCCCGCTGTCCGGCTGCTGGAAGAATCCCGCCGCGTCGCTGGGGGCATCCATGCGCACGGCGGGCCAGGCCCCCGGCCGCCGCAGCATGACCGAGGACCCCCCCGATGCGTGCAGGCCGAACGAGCGGCTCAGAGGCGACTGCGGCATCGCCTGCATGCTGGCGCAGCGCTGGCGTCTGGGCGAGTCGGCCGCCAGGGCCTTGGGCAGAAGCCTGACGGCGCAGCTGTGGGGCGTGGATAGGGTGGGCAGGGACCTTGCGAGAATAAACCTGCTGGGCGTGGATCCACCAGGACTGGGGCAGGGGGACTGAGGGTGATGAGGGCTGGGCTGGGCCATTGGGTTGCGCTGTCGAACGGCCTCGAATCCGCTTCCAACCTTTTTCTGTCCGCTCCCAAACCTGTTACACCTGGCCTCGATGTCAGCAATCATGCGCTGCATCGCCAGGTTGGCAGCCTGAGAGGGTGGGTGTAGAGGGTAGGGTGGGGGGCAGGGGGTGAGGAGCAGGGGTTGGGAGTGGGGTGTGTGGAGGGTAGGGTGAAGAGTAGGGGGGGGGGTAGCGGGATGAAGAGGAAGGAGTGGGAGCGGAGTGTGTGGACAGTGTGGTCAGGGGAAGGGGTGATATATTTCAGTCAGGGATGCATGCTGAGGAAGGCAACATGGGACGAGGCAAGCAAGTGATGCGGTCCCTCCAAGGGCGAGGTGGCGGACATGGGCTGCTTACCATGATGAATTGATGATAGGCAAACCGACATGGGCTGCTTACTGTGGGCACATGGGCTGCTTACCATGATGAATTGATGATAGGGCAAACCGACATGGGCTGCTTACTATGGGCACATGGGCTGCTTACCATGATGAATTGATGATAGGCAAACCGACATGGGCTGCTTACCATGGGCACATGGGCTGCTTACCATGATGAATTGATGATAGGCAAACCGACTTGGGCTGCTTACTATGGGCACATGGGCTGCTTACCATGATGAATTGATGATAGGCAAACCGACATGGGCTGCTTACTGTGGGCACATGGGCTGCTTACCATGATGAATTGATGATAGGCAAACCGACATGGGCTGCTTACTATGGGCACATGGGCTGCTTACCATGATGAATTGATGATAGGCAAACCGACATGGGCTGCTTACTATGGGCACATGGGCTGCTTACCATGATGAATTGATGATAGGCAAACCGACATGGGCTGCTTACTATGGGCACATGGGCTGCTTACCATGATGAATTGATGATAGGCAAACCGACATGGGCTGCTTACTATGGGCACATGGGCTGCTTACCATGATGAATTGATGATAGGGCAAACCGACATGGGCTGCTTACTATGGGCACATGGGCTGCTTACCATGATGAATTGATGATAGGCAAACCGACATGGGCTGCTTACCATGGGCACATGGGCTGCTTACCATGATGAATTGATGATAGGCAAACCGACTTGGGCTGCTTACTATGGGCACATGGGCTGCTTACCATGATGAATTGATGATAGGCAAACCGACATGGGCTGCTTACTGTGGGCACATGGGCTGCTTACCATGATGAATTGATGATAGGCAAACCGACATGGGCTGCTTACTGTGGGCACATGGGCTGCTTACCATGATGAATTGATGATAGGCAAACCGACATGGGCTGCTTACTATGGGCACATGGGCTGCTTACCATGATGAATTGATGATAGGCAAACCGACATGGGCTGCTTACTATGGGCACATGGGCTGCTTACCATGATGAATTGATGATAGGCAAACCGACTTGGGCTGCTTACTATGGGCACATGGGCTGCTTACCATGATGAATTGATGATAGGCAAACCGACATGGGCTGCTTACTGTGGGCACATGGGCTGCTTACCATGATGAATTGATGATAGGCAAACCGACATGGGCTGCTTACCATGGGCACATGGGCTGCTTACCATGATGAATTGATGATAGGCAAACCGACATGGGCTGCTTACTATGGGCACATGGGCTGCTTACCATGATGAATTGATGATAGGCAAACCGACATGGGCTGCTTACTATGGGCACATGGGCTGCTTACCATGATGAATTGATGATAGGCAAACCGACATGGGCTGCTTACTATGGGCACATGGGCTGCTTACCATGATGAATTGATGATAGGCAAACCGACATGGGCTGCTTACTATGGGCACATGGGCTGCTTACCATGATGAATTGATGATAGGCAAACCGACATGGGCTGCTTACTATGGGCACATGGGCTGCTTACCATGATGAATTGATGATAGGCAAACCGACATGGGCTGCTTACTATGGGCACATGGGCTGCTTACCATGATGAATTGATGATAGGCAAACCGACATGGGCTGCTTACTATGGGCACATGGGCTGCTTACCATGATGAATTGATGATAGGCAAACCGACATGGGCTGCTTACTATGGGCACATGGGCTGCTTACCATGATGAATTGATGATAGGCAAACCGACATGGGCTGCTTACTATGGGCACATGGGCTGCTTACCATGATGAATTGATGATAGGCAAACCGACATGGGCTGCTTACTGTGGGCACATGGGCTGCTTACCATGATGAATTGATGATAGGCAAACCGACATGGGCTGCTTACTATGGGCACATGGGCTGCTTACCATGATGAATTGATGATAGGCTAACCGACACTTCTTTGATTGCAAAGCACAGCTTCTGATAGGTGAGGTGGCGGGATGTGCGGCTTCAGATTCAAAAATGGCAGCAAAGGGATCCTCCTCTGTGGGTCACGACCGAGGAGATGGGACTGGCGTCTTTACCCTAACCACTAACCACAAAAACCTGTTAACCCTAACCACTAAACCCTAAGCCCTGGCCACTAATGCCTGACCACTTTACCCCAAACCCTAACCACTGAACCCAATAAACCCTAAACAAACAGGCGGCCCTGAGCCCACCTTGAGCTGCGAGGACATGACAGCCGCCGAATCCATGAGCTCAATCAGGTACAGCCTGACAGCCTGGAGCCGCTCGCCTGGTAGCACGTCTTCGCCTAGGCTGGAAGGCACCAATGTGTTGCTCTCTGAATCCCAGGCCAGCGTGGGCTCCTGCGGGCAGGCCAAGGGGGAGGGGAGTGCGTGCGCACCCTTCGGACAGATGAAACCGTATGTGTCAACGAGGCAGATGCTGACATTGCCTGCCCGCCATGATGAATTGACGATAGGCAAATCAATATTTCTTGGATTACAAAGCGTGACTAGTCTGACCACCTGAGTTTGAGCTTGACCACTGACATGTTGAAGTGTGACCCCAGAGATGTTCAAGTGTGGACACATGTGCTTGTTTCTGCGTGCCGTACCTCCTTTGAAGGGCCACTGTGCAGCAACCAATGTGACGTTTCGAACCTTACCTTGACTGGCCTACGGCCCTGTGGCGGGTGGCCTAGCAGCAGGGCTATTGCTGTGTCAAATGTGAAGCCATGCCGGTCAGGGGCTAGGCTTAAGCAGGAAGTGCAGCCGAAGCACCCTTTATACATACTAGCCGCTGCCATGTTTTTCCGCTGAGCAATGAGTCACTGGCCCAAGGCCTGCCAAGGTCTAATCCCCATCAGCCTAGTGGTGGCTATCCACTTACTGCCCGGTGCCCAAACTGGCGGCCCGGTTCCCAACACAGCTGCCCACTCAGGCCTGCCAAAGTTTGTCTGATGGGATCTAACATACACGCTGCTGCTGCTGTTGAACCCTCCCACCTCCTGCACGGTAAGACTTGGAGGCTCGACCCCGAGCTGCCTGGAGATCGTGCTCAGCGCAACTGCGAAGCTTGGGACGGCCAGGGCGGACTGGCTGGTGGCGCTGCAGCTGCGGCCCTCCCGCGACGCAATGTTCATCCCCACAGCAGCCGGCTCCGCCCCACCCAGGTGTGCCTTGAGGATGTTCAGCGCCTCAGAGAACGACTGCACCTTCACTCCCCTCTGGCCCCGTATCGTCTGCGCCATGTGCTCCAGAGATAGGAAGGCGAGCAGAGGCGGCGTCGGAGTGGGTCCGGGAGCGGTGGTCGCCGATGCTGCCGGCGGGGGCGCGCCGGTCAAAGCGTGGGCGGGCGTGAACGCCAGCGTTTTCTTCCGTAGGCTTCTCGCCGACGGTTTGACGGGCCGACAGGTAATCTCCTGGATTCCCCCCAGGACCGGCTGGTGCGACAAGTGCGATTGGGATGCATTCGACGGCCCCTGCATAAGGTCCTTGATCAAGCGACTGAGCCCAGCGTTGCGCTGCGCCAGCGCGACAAGCGACGTGTCGAACAACGCGGGCTCGGTCGACTCCAGCGCGGTCGAATGCGCGCCGTCGGATATTACCCGCGAGCGCGCAAGCTGGCTGACCTTCTTGGAGCGCGCGCCAATGACCTTTTGCTGTTGCTCCTTCGGGTCCACGTCGCGTACCACGCCCACCATGCGCCGGTTGCCAAGGCGCAGCAACAGATTGTGTCCGACGATGGCGGCCCGCTCACCCTGAGGGGAGAGAGAGAGAAGCCAGGATGGGCGCATCAATTGAGAGGACCAAGTGCAGCAGGCCAGAACACCCAAACGAAGCACCATTCAAGAGGCAGCAGCAGCAGTGTGTGCCCAGCAATGGTGGCCCGCACGCCCTGAGGGGACAGAGTAACAGAGAGAGAGGGATGGGCGCATCAGGTCAAAGGACCAAGTAAGGGCAGCAGGCCAGAACACGAAAAACGAAGCAACATTCAAGAGGCAGCAGCAGCAGCAGTTTGTGCCCAGTAATGGCGGCCCGCTCGCCCTGACGGGACAGAGAGAGAGGGATGGGCGCATCAGTTCAGACGATCGAGGGCAGCAGGCCAAGCAGAAAAGTGAAGCGCCATGGCTGGGAGCCTTGAAAGAGCCAGGCGGCAGCAGGTTCTGCCCAGCATTGGAGGCCCGTTTGCCCTGGCACACGGAGAGAGTCGGTGCATCATACTGGGGCAGGCGTCAGAGTGCTAGGGGCAGCAGGCCAGAAGCCCTGAGGCAGAGGGCAGGAGACCAGTATAAGTTCAAAGCGCAGCAACAGGGAGAGTTGTTGGAAGCTTGAGCAGGTTATGCCCGCTGGCCCTAATATAAGGAGAGGGTAGGCACATCAGGTCAGGGGGAAGGCCAGAGTCCCTAGGGCAGTGGGCAGAAGTCCATAATAGGCAAGCAGGCGCAATGGTCGCTTGCCCTGGCTGGGGGAGTGGAAAGGCGCATCAGGCTAGAGGCCCTGAGGCAGCGGGTAGGAAGGGGCAAACTGGGCCCAGCAGCAGGGAGAAGTTTGAGGAAGGCTGAGCTGCTTATGCCCGCTCGCACTGACATACGGAGAGGGTAGGCACCGATGACTTTTTTAGTCGGTACCGGGTACGACTCGTACCGAAATGCGGTATCGAACAATTATCGGACTTGAGAGCAACGCACTCGCACAGTACCGAAAACATCCTGAAATACAAAGAATAGCAAAAACAGCTGGGAATCGAGAGTTTTTGCGCCGGCGGCGCTCGTTCCGAACATTACACTGCCCAACAATTAATAGCGGATATCACTATAAAGTCACTGGTAGGCACAGCAGGTCAGGGCAGCAGGTCGGAGGTCCTGCAGAGGCAGCAGGCCAGAAAAAATAAAAAAGGCTCAACGGATATTCGCTCCAACAGGGAGAGTGGATGGGCTCGTCAGGCCGGAGGGCAGCAGTCCTGAAACGGCAAATAGGTGCGATAGCCGCCCGCCCTGACAGGGGGAGACAGGGTTTGTGCGTATGAGGCCAGAGGCCCTGAGGCTGCGGGCTGCAGGAAAAAAATAGGCAAACAAAACAGAGCCTTTGAAACAAAACAATTTCGCTTTCAGAAGAGGGAGGGACAGTGATACATTTTGCGTGGCTCAGTCAAGGTGCTCTGACACCTTTACAGGGATTCAGGCAGAAGTTAAAACGGGGAGTCACACCGAAAAAAAGTAAGATTTTGACTGAAGAACCATTACACGTTTGTGGCCCCGTCAAACCGTCAAACCGTTGGGGCCGTAAATCGCCCAGCACTGCTCATTCATTGTTACAAAGTTGACGCAACCACCGACAGCTCAGTCCCAGAGTAGCGACAGGTGATGTACCCCCTGGCCTCTGACCGGCTACGTCCATAGCACTTTTTGGTGGATATTCAGGATCTCCACCTGTCCAGGAGGAAGAAGTTGCACATCCCGGGCTGTTTTTTGTGTTAGCGTCTCAGGTTTCTGGGGTTGGGCGGCCAGTCTCACACCTTGTAAAGTCACAGCAAAAGAACCATCTCAGAGGTGGGAAGGAGGTCGGGGAGAGACAGAGCATTGGCTGACAGCGACCCTACTTGGTTCGGTCCAATGTTTTCGCGCCCATCGGGCCTTTCGCCTTTTCTGTCCAGTGGCCTAAACAATTTAGGGTGTAGGCTTTATAGGGTTTATATCAGTCTTAAATGACCATCTCTCAGGCTTTCGAGCCCATGCTCTATTCCATCTCCCAGTCCCGATAGCATGGCAGACGTCCGCAGGTGGCCTTTCAAGCCGAACGAACAAACGCTGACAAGGCGCTCATGGGCGCATGGGGCACATGGGGCACATCGAGCACATGGCAGCGTGGACTTACCTCATCCTTGTCCGTCAGCATGTTGACCTTAATGTCCGAGGGACGCCGCAGTGAGGACTTGGCCTCATGGCCTGATGGCAGGCCCGCCCTGGCCCCGAGGCTCTTGCTCCGTTGCGGCATCTGCAGCTCGGATGGAACCTCCGCTGACTGCGCCGCCAGAGGGCCCGGCAACGGCATCCCGCGGCCGGGGCTGCCTTCCCGCAGTGAGCCGGCGGCGGCAGCAGGGCGCTGCGCAAAGGAAGCCACAACCGAGGCCGTGCGAAGGGCGCGGCCGAGGTCATAGATGTCGTCCGAGGCCTGTCGGCCGGGGTTGTCCGCGGGGCTTCGGGCGTTGAGCGCCGAGCCGCGGCGGCCGAGCTTGGAGGCGCAGGCACGAGCGCTGTATGCCATGCTCCAGGGGTCGATCTTGTCGATTGGGTTGCGTTCGCTCAGGCCAGCCAAGTTTGGGCCCTGAAAGATGAAGGGTTAAGCATATGCCAAGGGGGGTGGGTTTGTGTTTCAGGCTCAGGATATTCCTAGGGTTTATGATTTTATGCTATAATTTTGTCAAGTTATGGTTTGTTTTGGTTTTGCTACGACTTTGTTATGATTTTGTCATGATCATGTTATGGTTTAATATTTACCCCCCCTCAAACACGCACCAGTAACGAGCTGTGATTCACTGCATTACCGGTATGTCCCATTGCATTGTACCTAGCATCCATCAGACTGTGCACACTCAACCCATCCCCCTCCCCCACACACACATACCGGTAGAGAGCTCCAAGGAACTAAATCATGATCCATTGTACCGTACCTTTGCGAGGCGAGTATGCATCAGACAATAAACACTCAACCCTATCCCCCTCCCTCCCCCCCACACACCGGTAGAGAGCTGCGGTTCACTGCATAATGTCACGCTACAACGTACCTAAGCAAAGTGAGCATGCATCTGACCATGCCCCCCCACACATACCGGTAGAGAGCTGCGATTCAATGTACTATGCCCCATCGCGCTGAGGCTGAGCATGCATCTGACCATGCCCCCCCACACATACCGGTAGAGAGCTGCGATTCAATGTACTATGCCCCATCGCGCTGAGGCTGAGCATGCATCTGACCATGCCCCCCCACACATACCGGTAGAGAGCTGCGATTCAATGTACTATGCCCCATCGCGCTGAGGCCGAGCATGCATCTGACCATGCCCCCCCACACATACCGGTAGAGAGCTGCGATTCAATGTACTGTGCCCCATCGTGCTGAGGCTGAGCATGCATCTGACCATGCCCCCCCACACATACCGGTAGAGAGCTGCGATTCAATGTACTATGCCCCATCGCGCTGAGGCCGAGCATGCATCTGACCATGCCCCCCCACACATACCGGTAGAGAGCTGCGATTCAATGTACTGTGCCCCATCGTGCTGTGGCTGAGCATGCGTCGGACCATGCCGTCACCGCTGTCTTGCCTTTTCCGAGAGATGGAGTGCTTGGCGGACATCACAGCATGGCTGGCGATGCGGTGTATCCTGAGGAGCACACTCTCTTCTTCATTCTTCAGGATCTGTGGCAAGGTAAATGGTGGAGTGAACAAAAGAGTGGAAGAAAGAGTGGATCGAGACTGGAGGCATGGCTGGCTATGCAATGTATCCCGAGGAGTTTATGTTCCTCGTCCTTTAGTGCAATAAATAGTGGAAAAGAGTAAATACAAACAAAAGCGAGTGGACAAAAGAGTGAAAGGTGGCTATAGTCTTGGCTGACAATGCCGTGTATCCCAAGGAGTATACATGCCCTTTTCATCTTGTGGATCTGAGATAAAGTGCAAGGAAGAGTGATAGGAACAGTGAAAAAACAGTGGAAGAAAGTGAGGTACACGACTTGAGGCTTCGCTGGCAATTCGGTGTATTTCGAAGAGAATGCCTCCCTCTTTCATCTTGACAGGATCTGTAAAAGAGTGGGACGAGAGAGGGAGGGAAAGGGAGATTGGACAGAGGCAGGAGGGATGAGTGGAAGGGGGCAAGAGGGGTGTGTGGAAGGCATGCACCTAAAAGTCCTGGGCCTCCTGACTGAGAAAGCTACCAAACTTGGAAAGCCCATTCGGGACAAGTTGGGAGACGCCTTTTGGGACCCTGGTGTATGGAGACAAGGTTTCAACACCCGATACGGCAGGGTAACATTTTTATGGAAGGGGGCTTCAGCTGCATTTCAGCCACAGTTCAGCCACTGTTCAGCTACATTTCAGCTACATACGGCCGTCGGGGCCATGTGTAGGAGATCTATGGGAAGATCCGCGAGGACAGGGCAGCAGTCGCACCTCATCCATGAGCTTATCGATGAACCTGTTGGCCGGCGCTTTGCTGACCCATTTCTGGTACTGCCACTGGAACAGCTGCCTCAAGTCCTGGGAGGCACGGGCGGGCAAGGCAGCGTTAGGAAGAGAAAAATAGGCACACCAGAATAACAACATGGTCATTCCGACATGCGTATCAGAATAATATAATTTGGATTCAAACATGCAGTATTCAACCATGCATAACGGTATTCAAAAATGCATTATTCAATGCATTTGAATTCAAATACGGTAGGCACAAAAGAATCACACCGTTTAAATCCAGACATGCAGCCATCAGCGACAGGCAGAGATCAGACGGCGAAGCCTGCACGCTAACGGTCATGCTTGAATTCAAACATGCACGCATGGATATCAACGTTTTGATTCAAAAATGCACAAGCGAGCGACCACATCTCAATTTGAATAAGGAGAGTATGACACGCGTCGTAGAGTGCTGGGCATCGTGGTTATCCGAGGTACTCCAGCAAGCATGTCCTTCAATCGCTTTCAACAACATGGAAGCAAAAGTTTACGACCACGCGCTCAGACTTGAAGCCGTTTCGAATCTTTGTTACCTGAGGCACTCCTGGCCAGAGTTGTGAATGAATAGGCAAAGAGGCTCATGCAGGAAAGGATGATGTATCGAGCCAGGTAGTTTTACGCCCTGGCTTAACGGAAAAGTCCATGATTTTGTTCCAGCCAGGCTTTTACCTGTGGCACGCCCGGCCAGTGCTGCGAGTAGGCGTTGAGGCCCATGTAGGTGAGGATGATGTACGCCGCCAGGAAGATGCGTAGAATGTACATCAGGAGGATGACGCCGTACGCCCACACCAGGCCGGCTAGCGCCTTCTCCGCACCCCTTGTGCCGTACATGGGATTGGCCACGGCCTGTTTTGATGGGGGGGGGACATTTGAATTTGAATGCGTGCCCGGGGTTTTGGTTTGAAACTGGGCCTTGATTTGCACGGTTGCTTCTCCATGGCCTGTTTGATGGGAAGGGATATTTGAACTTGAATGTGTCCCCAGAGTTTTGATTTGAAATCGGGCTTTGATTTGCACGGTCGCTTCTCCACGGCCTGCTTTGATGGACGTGGTGGGGGGGATATAAGACAGGGTTGGAATACCTTGTTGAAAGAAAAAGGGATTGAACCCAGCAGGGATCCTTCTTGTATGCACCCAGGATTTTGATTTTGATTGGAATTGGAATGCACCCTCGTTTCTTTATTTGAAATCGGACTTTGATTTGGTCGCCCGCTTTGCTCCCTGGGGTGGGTTTGCTGGAGGAGATTGGGCTGCTGCAAGCGCAAGCGACTGATTTGATTGCAAGGCCTGAAGCTAGACACAGCTGGAATTGTGAAAGCTAGGGCCCTTTTTTTTTAGCTAGGGCCTTAAGAATATATTATGCTAGGGCTCTTTGAGATTGTTAATGCTGGGGCAAGGGGTCTGAACCCCGAGGTGACAGGCCCCTTGGGCCTATTGCCTAGGGGTTCAGACCCATACCCCGGCTTATAATGCAGGATTTGTTTCCAATTGATGTTAATAAGAGATTTCAGAAGCCAGGGTAATTGCCAGGGCCCTAAATATTTGTCGATGATAGGGACCTTTGAATTCGTTTATGACAGGCGCAAATTGCCAGCGTGCGTTCACTCGCATTTCCCTCGAGCTACGCACGCCCGATCGATGCCTTAATTGCCGGCGAGCATGTCGATGCATTTATCCAGTGCTGTGCCGATAACGTTTTTTAAGGTGGCTGAATCACATAGCTGAGCTTAATTTGCCATAATACCAAGGCAAATCCAGCTACTTTCACCAAACCACCTGCGATGGACCGTAATTACCCACCTCATTCCTAAATTGCAGCGCAATTGCACAGCTCTATTTTTCCCCCTGGCCAAACATACCAGGTAGATGCACATATTGCCGACGTGCATATGGTCAAATAAAGTGAAAGACGAGGAACACAATTAAATTATACATTGGAAGAATTAATTTAAGGAGAAAAAAAGGAGGGAAGCCGTCCATTTTGTCTTGGGGACTAAAATATACACTGCTGCCCCACAGCACGCATTTCCCCCCGTAGCCAGCCAGCCAGCCAGCCCGAATTTTCCCCTAGCCAGCCAGCACGCATTCCCCTTAGCCAGCCAGCCAGCCAGCCAGCCAACACGCATTCCCCCCCTAGTGAATCAAACCTGATAGATGCGCATGCCAACTTCGTTGTCCACGACAAAGTGCGCAAACATGGCATAGATCGCATCGCCGATGGTGGAGATTTCTCGGACCCTGCCAGGGACAGGAAATGCCAGAAAAAGAATTTTGACAAAATGAAGGGGGGAAATGACCTGGTGATACGTTAGATGGCATCGCGGATGGTGGAGATGTCTCGGACCCTGCGAGGGACAGGAGATGCTAGGGGATGAAGATTTTTTACAAAACGAGAAGAAGAAAAAACTACTTCCCACGTTCCACGCAGGATGATGTTGAAGGTGCATGGATGCCCTTTTTCCCTGTTGGGTTCCAGGACTTTGCCTAAACCCTAATCCAGGCTAAGAGGCAAACCCTAGGTCTCTGGCTGAACCCCTTACGCCGCCTCCTGGCCCCAAATCCTCACTTTGGAGAGGCATCGTTGCGCAGTGCACCCGTAAGCAAAGCTAGTGTAGATCAGGGTACAGAAGCATTCAGTCCTAGGGGTTTGGTGCACCAGCCAAGGCTTCAGGGTTCCTGCTCAACCCTTCTGGCCCTTAATCCAGAGACTTGTTTGACATGGCGGTAACGGTGCGGATGTGGCTTCGGCCCAGGCTGCGCTGTTTCCTTAACTCTCACGCCTCCCATGGGGTGTAGCCTACTCTCTTTCTCGTTAACCCTCCATCCCAGGGCCCTTAACCCAGAGAGGCAAAATCAGGACGCACCTGTATCCAAAGTAGCGCTGAGCCATAGGCTTAAAGGACAGCTGCCTAACCCCTGTTGCCCCTGTTAAACCCTAATTCACCAAGGTCCTGAATCAAAAGAGGCAGGATCACATGGCACCTGTATCCAAAGCTGACATACACTAGTATGCCCTAGCTGAAGTGTAGCTGGAGTGTAGCTGGAGTCTAGCTTAAGTGTATCTGAAGTGTAGCTGAAGAGTAGCTGACGTTTAGCTAAAGTGTAGCTGGAGTGTAGGTGGAGTGTAGCTGGAGTCTAAATTAAGTGTATCTGAAGTGTAGCTGCAGAGTAGCTGAAGTTTAGCTGAAGTGTAGCTTGAGTTTAGCTTAAGTGTATCTGAAGTGTAGCTGGAGTCTAGCTGGAGTCTAGCTTAAGTGTAGCTGAAGAGTAGCTGAAGTTTAGTTGAAGTGTAGCTGAGGTGTAGCTGGAGTGTAGCTGAAGTGCAGCTGAATAAACAAAGGATCACATCGCACCTGTATCCAAAGCTGACATACACCAGAACGCCGAGCATGGAGCAGATGACGCCCACGACGAGGATGAGGTGGAACAGCTCCGGGACCAGGTGGGCCTGCACAGTGAAGTACATCATGACCAATGAGCAGTACAACTGATGTACAGGTGATGCATACTGATTTACAACAGAATGCCCAGTATGTAGCAGATGACACCCGCAACGAGGATGAGGTGGGATAACTCCGGGACCAGATGGGCCTACAGGGAAAATATACGTCATGAGCATTGTCTGAGCAATGCTGTCACCTGACTGATGCAGTTAAGAACGCTGGGCACGCAGTGCACAGAGCCGTCAACGAGGATCAAGTTGAACAGCTCAGGCACCAGGTGAGCATGCAGGAAGGGACACGATCAACATAATGCAGCTTTGAGACGTGGAAAGAGGACGCATCCCATCTCGGCTGACAGCAATGAGCGAAACAAGGCTGGGGACATGGAAGAAATCAAAGCGTTGTACATGCTGTACTTTATTATCAGGTGGGGCAGCTCAAGCGCCAGGTAAGTCTTCAGTAGGAACGTGCATCCAGCTATAGCTGAAGATCTATATCTAAATCCAGGCCAAAATAGACAAGGAGGGGATATCACGAAGGTGCATCCCGAGCAATAAGCTGACACGACGGTGCAACAGAACCTCAGAGGCAGCCGCCAGGGGCGGCATGTACAGATCTATCTATCTATCTATCTATCTATCTATCTATCTATCTATATAGATCCAGGGCAGATGGGTATGGGATCTACCTGGTGTGCCTCTGATGACCAACTGCCACATCGGAACACAGTACAAATCACGCCATTTTGTTTCAAGCCAAGCCTTAAGATCTAGATCTCTATCTGGATCCAGGCCAAGGCAGACGGGGAGTGAATCTCATTAGGTCCCCTCCAGATGACCATCAGTCCCCTCCAGATGACCATCAGTCCCCTCCAGATGACCATCAGTCCCCTCCAGGTGACCATCAGTCCCCTCCAGGTGACCATCAGTCCCCTCCAGATGACCATCAGTCCCCTCCAGATGACCATCAGTCCCCTCCAGGTGACCATCAGTCCCCTCCAGATACCGAGGTACATAAAGGGCCACGCCTTAATATTCCCAGCTAGATCCCAAGATCTATATCTTGATCCAGTCCAAGGCAGACGGGGATGCGGATCTCACTAGTGTGCCCCTGAAGACCGACATCCCCCCTCAATGCCAAGGCACGTGAAGAACCACACGATTTATGTTTCAAGGTAGAACTCGAGATCTAGATCTAGATCCAGGGAGGCGCGGATGGTATCTCACTAGAGTGCCTCCGATGACTGGCAGCCGCTTCAGGAAGCTCACGTACATGATAATGCACACCTTAAAGATCTGGATCTAAAATCTAAAATCTAGATCCATATCTAGATAACGGCCAAGGTAGATCAGGATCCCACCAGAGTGCCCCCAATGACCGACAGCCGCTTCTGAAAGCTCAGGTACATGACCATGCGGATGATGAGGCCGATGAGCACAAGACCTTGGAGCAAGTAGTACAGCACCTGTGAGGGGCATACAAGCAGCAACCAAATGGAGGAAGAGGCCGGTCATCAAGAGTCATTGGAGCAAGTAGTACAGCAGTTGAGGATGTGTGTGTGGGTGTGTGGGGGGGGAGGGGCATATAAGCAACACCCAAATGGAAGAAGAGGCCGATCAACAAGAGTCATTGGAGCAAGTAGAGCAGCACCTGAGTATGTGTGTGTGGGTGTGTGTGGGGGGGGGAGGGCAAACAAGTGCAGGTAGGCCCGCCAAACTGGCATTAGGAGACGATACGTCGCCCATGGTCCTCTGAGATCCTGACGATGCACCTGTCGTACTCACATAGGTCTGGTGCATCTGTTGGATACGTGTCGTCATTTGCGCCATCTTCGTCAGCCCGCTCAGGTCCTCGCCAAGCTTCCAGCGCCCCCCGTCGCCGACGGCGGCCGTTTCGTCCGCGAGCACGACGGTGCCGTTGGCGTACACGCCGGTGCGCGTCGGGAGGAGGTAGCGGGCGGGCGCGTATGCGTCGGCGTCGTAGGCAGGGTACCTTAGAGGTTGGTTTGGGGTTTTGGGTTTAGGGTTTAGGGTAAACAAAATGTACCTTAGAGATTGGTTTAGGGTTTGGGGTCTAGGGTTTAAAGTTTAGGGTTTAGGGTAAACAAAAGTGGGCCTCACCTCAGTGTTTGTTTTGTGACTACGAGTCCACCTTCGGCAGACCGCCCAGCAGCCGCCCGCTTGGGACGGAAACTGGATCGAGCTATGCCTGGTGGCCAAAGCGGCATGGCTGTTCAGTGATAGGGACTCTGGCCAGAGGCTGGAGTGTGGCTGACTGCTGACATGAAGCTGTGGCTGACTGCTGACATGTAGCTGAGCCTCGAAAAAACAAACACTGGTCGGCCTGGATGTGAAGCTGGAGATGTATCAATCATAGAGGTGCACAAATGCGCTTTTAATAGCTGTTTAATCGCTACCAACCAACATCAGAACAGCCATGTAGGAACTAGTGCAAGAGGCCACCGAGTCAGGACCCAGGAACCGAGATGAAGCTCAGCGCAAGCAATGCTGCAAGACACAGACATCGATCGCTGTCCACCTTTTTCCAACTGGCTTGCAAGTCAAAAAACAGTTGGAAAGCAGGTGGACAGTTGTACAAATTGTAACTGCTTTTCATGCAACAACAGCCACTCAGGCAGCCGCGCTGAGGTAAGTTAGCCCTTCTGAGTTTAGAATTACAGTGCAAGCAAATCATTTAAATGATCTGCACAACAATAGAGTGCCAATTTCTTAGGTGTTGCCCTTGCTAAAAATTGCCCGCCTTGTTGGATCCCGCAAGCAAGGCAGCAACGCCCCACAGCATAAAACTTTGCATGCAAACTTATTAGATGTTGTGCATTCCCAACGTTTTGTGCAGGATACCCTCCTCTCTCTTAGTTAAGGATGTTGTATGGGTTTCAATGATCCGGACTTGGCTTTGGCCCCGTGCTGCGCATAACACCTGCGCATAACACCTGCGCATAACACCTGCGCATAACACCTGCGCATAACACCTGCGCATAACACCTGCGCATAACACCTGCGCATAACACCTGCGCATAACACCTGCGCATAACACCTGCGCATAACACCTGCGCATAACACCTGCGCATAACACCTGCGCATAACACCTGCGCATAACACCTGCGCATAACACCTGCGCATAACACCTGCGCATAACACCTGCGCATAACACCTGCGCATAACACCTGCGCATAACACCTGCGCATAAGACCTGCGCATAACACCTGCGCATAACACCTGCGCATAACACCTGCGCATAACACCTGCGCATAACACCTGGTCGAGAAGATGCTGTGCTGCAGCGACTAGAGGGCATGCAACATCTTTATACATCCGTACTACATCGCACCTGGTTGATATGGCGTTATCCTGAACCAGTCGGATTGCATAGACACACCAAAGCGTGATGCAAACCAGCATTAGGCCGAACAACATCCGCACAACACCTGTACTACATCCGCACTGTATCCGTACTACAACAGTACAACTTCGCACCTGGTTGAGAAGACACTGTCCTGCACCAACTTGACTGCGTACACAAACCACAGCGCGATGCAAGCCAGCATCAGCCCGCATAGCGCAGCCTCCCATGCCATCCAGAAGGGAGTGGCGCGCGCCTCATACTTGACTTTCACAACGCGGGCGGCGGCGCCGGAGGCGACGCGAGGCGCCCTGGTGGGGAGGGGGGGATTGAGGGTGACAAACGTAGGACTACGCAGGCGGCGACGGGGAAGAGGGGGAAAGGACAAGAGGTTGATAGGGAGGGAGTAGCAGCGCGATGCTGCCTGGTGGGGAGGGGGGGACTGAGGGTGACAAACGAGGGACTATGCGAGTGGAGATGGGTTAGAGTGGTAAAGGACAAGAGGTTCAGAGGGAGGGAGTAGCAGCGTGATGCTGCCTGGTGAGAGGGGGGACAAGGTGACAAACGTGGGACGATGCGAATGGAGACGGGTTAGATGGGGAGAGGAGAACAGTTTGAGGGGGAGGGAGTAGCAGCGAGATGCTGCCTGGTGAGAGGGGGGACAAGGTGACAAACGTGGGACTATGCAGGCGGCGACGGGGATGAGGGGGGAAGGACGAGATTGAGAGGGAGGGAGTGGCAGCAAGATGCTGCCTGGTGGGGAGGGGGGGACTGAGGGTGACAAATGTGGGACTATGCGAGTGGAGACGGTTTAGAGTGGTAAAGGACAAGAGGCTGAGAGGGAGGGAGTAGCAGCGCGATGCTGCCTGGTGGGGAGGGGAGACCGAGGGTGGAAAACGTGGGACTATGCGGGCGGCGATGGGAAAGAGGGGGAGAGGAGTGAAGGTTGAGGGGGAGGGAGTGGAAGCGCGATGCACCCTGGTCGGGAGGGGGGACAAGGAGGTTATGTGGGGCTATTCGGGTGGAGACGGGAAAGAGGGGGGAAGGACAAGAGGTTGAGAGGGAGGGAGTAGCAGCGCGATGCACCCTGACAGACAGACAGGGGATTCAGGAGGCAACAGGTCCAGATTAGTCAACTTTTCTACATATACCGGGTAAGTCAGGTACTATATATTTTTCTTCTATGTTCATAGAAACGACCGTATTTTTATATGTTTAATATTGCATATAACAAAACACCTGCTGACACACACACACACACATACCCACACATATTGTACGATAAAGACGGGGGGCAGGGGGATGATGCAGGGTGCCCCCTGAGCAGTCCTGTGTCAATTACGGTCCTTACAGTGGATGAATCACGCAGCTGAGTATGAGTCACCGTAAGCCCAAGGCAAATTTAGCTACTTTGACCCTTGAGGGACCGTAATTACCAGGAGTACCAGGGGGCCTGTCACTTGGGAGGTGCCCCATCTCCGAAAATAGGTATACCCGAGAGCCACACAATGAAACTCTGGTTTCTGAAATATCTTATTGACATCAATTGGAAGCACATTACAAGCCGGGGTATGGGTCCGACCCCTCTAGGTGACAGGCCCCTTGGGGTACCCGCCCCTGGCATGATTTCTAAATTTCATCCCTTATTGCTGTGCCTAAAATGAGGCTGCACTTGGATCCCTGCTCACCAATCTTCCGCATCTCTCCCCCTCATGCTCTTCTGGCGCCGCATCACCTCCGCCAGTTCGTCGGCCAGCTCGTCCTGGTCATCGCCGCCCCCGTCCTCGCTGCCGTCCCCGCGCGTCGCCTCGGAGACGGGCCCGGGCCTGCTGGCGGGAGCCGGCAACCCTGTCCGGTCCTGTCTGCGCACATCATCTGAAAAAGCCCCGGGATCGAAAGTAGGCAGCGCCCGAGGGCTGACTCCGGCAGGCCCGGGGAAGCCCTCCGTGCGGAGCGCTGGCATGTGGATCTGAATGCCGAGCGCCGTGTGCAGTGCCTCCGTGATGGGCCTAGTGGTGGGCCTGACGGCAGGCAGCGGTCCGGGTGGGCCTTCTGCGGGCAGCGCTTTCTGCATCCCAATCCGAACCTGCTTGCGCTGCTTGCCGGCCAGGGAGGCCCGACGCAGCATGTCGCGCTGGCGCTCCTGCGAAGGCTCCTCGTAGCTGTCTCCGCCGCCCAGGTGGATGTCGCCGGACGGTGTCAGCCCTAAGGAGGCCTTGTCGATGCCGTCCGACGGCATCCCAGTGGCTGCCGAGCCACGTTTGAGCGCGCCTTTGACAGGCTTGTCCCAGGGAGAGGGCGGCAGGTGCGAGCCACAAGGCTTCACCAGGCCACTAGCGGGCCTGTCGCTGGTGGCGTGTCCGCCCCCCACCCAGCCCCTGCCGGCGACGGCGGTTTCGGGACTGGCTCCGGAACCGGCGTCGGAGCCGTTGCCGTCGGGATGCACTGAAGACCTCCAATGAAACAGCTTGCGGTTCATACGCAGTGACGCGTAGATGTCAGCCACCGTAAAGCAGATGTAGAGCGCGACGATGACAATAAGGAAGATGTCGGGCAGCATCTGCCGCACACGCCACTGAGTGACGTCAGAGCCGTACTCGACAGCAGGAAGCGCCTGGCATGTGAAAAGTGTGACATGGGTCGGGCAGCATCTGAGAGAACCCATCCCTCTAAAACGCTGAATTCATTCCTCTAAACCCTCAACCCATCCCTCTAAACCCTCAACCCATCCCTCTTAACCCTCAACCCATCCCACTTAACCCTCAAGCGATCCCTATTAAACCTTAACCCATCCCTATGTACCTTCAATTCATCCCTCTAAACCCTCAACCCAGCCCTCCAAACCCTCAACCCATCCCTCTAAAACCTCAACCCATCGCTCTTAACCCTCAACCCATCCCTCTAAACCCTCAACCCATCCCTCTTAACCCTCAATCTATCCCTCTTAACCCTCAACCCATCCCTATATACCTTCAACCCATCCCTCTAAACCCTCAACCCATCCCTCTTAACCCTCAACCCATCCCCGCACCGTCATGTCAATGGTGAGCTTGATCGAGCCGCTGGCCTGCCACTCGAAGGAAGCCATGATGTAACCAAACACGATGGCAGCTGGGTTATATGCAACCGCCTGTGAGGGTTAGGCTTCACGATTAGGGTTTAGGGTGAAAGGTGTAGGATCCGAGTTGTTTGTGCCGCTGGCCTGCCACTCAAAGATGACTGTTATATTGCTTAACACGACCTCTGCCTCAACTCTGCTGTATCCAGTGTCGGCATGTCCTGCTGTTTGCAGGTTTCGATGTCCTCATGAAGCTCATCCAGAGGCTTGGCACAAAGGCTGTACGCAACTGCCTTCGTGGTTCAGGGTTCAGGGTGAATGATAAGGGTTTAAGGTCTATGATAATGGTTTAGGACTATTGCGCTGCTGGCCTGCCACTCTAAGGTGGTCGTGATGTTTCCCAACACAACTGTTGCTCAGTTATATGCAAACGTCTGCGTGGTTTGGGGTTTGGGGTTTCAGGGAAGGGATTAGGGTTTAGGAGAAGTATTAAGGAGAAGGGTTAAGGGTTAAGAAGAGGGGTTTTGGTTTTAGGGTCAGGGTTTGGGATATGGGTTTAGGATATGGTTTATTGCACTGCTGGCCTGTCACTCTTCGGTGGGCATGATGGATCTTAGTCGGGTGTGCCTCCCTCTTGAAAGACTTCTCCCCCTCACCTTCATAGTCATATTTTTGGTCAACTGAGGGTTCAGCAAGCCGCCGTCCTGAAGGTAGGTCAGCAGCTGGAATGCTCTCTATCTTTGAGAGACCCTCCCCCCCCACACACAGCAATACACACCTCCATGGTCATAGTTTTGGTCAACTGAGGGTTCAGCAAGCCGCCGTCCTGAAGGTAAGTGAGCAGCTGGAGGGTCCTCTTCTCACTCAGATGGGTGTCGAAGAGAACTGGGTAGCCGTCCGGGTAACCTGGGCAGATAACAGGGTTCAGGGATAAGGAATTCGGGGCCCAAATTTCAAGGTTGGGGGTTACGAGACAGATATGCTTACATATTAGAGGCAGGTTCAAGGCTTTAACGTTCATGTTCAGGGTTTGGCTTAAATGTTTAGGGGCAGTGATCAGGCTTACGTATTTCATGTCCAGAGATTAGGCTGCAATATTTTAGGGTCAGGGTTTAGGCTTTGTTGTCTTGTGTCAAGGGACTTTGATATGCCCCCCCCCCCCCCCCTCCCCATCATGTGCAGCCTAACCAACTCAACCGACCTGGCAGCTGGTGGTGGAAGAAACCAAAGGGCACGCCCGTGTTCCCGCTGATCTCTGAGGAGTTGCTGCTCATGTTGTAGAAGTCGGACGGCATCAGATCTTGATCGTAAAGGGAGGAAAGGCTGCAAGGGCAGGGGACATGGGGCAGGGGCAGCGTTTCTTCTTTTGTGACTCAGCTACATGTCAGCTACATGCCAGCTACACTCTGGCCTCTGGCCAGAGGCCCCAGTTGTGGCCAGCCAAACCGCCTTGGGCATCAGTCGTAGGCTGGTCCTGGTTTTGTCTCATTAGGGCCTTTGGCGGCCGCGGGGCGGCCTGCCGAAGGAGGACTCGTGGCCAGCATGAGAAACACTGACAGGGTGGAAGTTCTTGATGTAATAGGGTTAGGGTCTAGGATATAGGATTCGAGGTTTGGGTATAGGGTTTAGGGTTTAGGGTTAGGGGCTTGGTGTAGTGGCACAAGGATGCTATGCCAGCCAGCAGCAGCGCCACTTGAAAGTAGAAGGAGCCAGGGAGGAGCGCACACATGCAAGGGAATGTGTGTGTGTGTGTGTGTGTGTGTGTGTGTGTGTGTGTGTGTGTGTGTGTGTGTGTGTGTGTGTGTGTGTGTCTGTGTCTGTGTCTGTGTCTGTGTCTGTGTCTGTGTCTGTGTCTGTGTCTGTGTCTGTGTCTGTGTCTGTGTCTGTGTCTGTGTCTGTGTCTGTGTGTGTCTGTGTGTGTCTGTGTGTGTCTGTGTGTGTCTGTGTGTGTCTGTGTGTGTCTGTGTGTGTCTGTGTGTGTCTGTGTGTGTCTGTGTGTGTCTGTGTGTGTCTGTGTGTGTCTGTGTGTGTCTGTGTGTGTCTGTGTGTGTCTGTGTGTGTCTGTGTGTGTCTGTGTGTGTCTGTGTGTGTCTGTGTGTGTCTGTGTGTGTCTGTGTGTGTCTGTGTGTGTCTGTGTGTGTCTGTGTGTGTCTGTGTGTGTCTGTGTGTGTCTGTGTGTGTCTGTGTGTGTCTGTGTGTGTCTGTGTGTGTCTGTGTGTGTCTGTGTGTGTCTGTGTGTGTCTGTGTGTGTCTGTGTGTGTCTGTGTGTGTCTGTGTGTGTCTGTGTGTGTCTGTGTGTGTCTGTGTGTGTCTGTGTGTGTCTGTGTGTGTCTGTGTGTGTCTGTGTGTGTCTGTGTGTGTCTGTGTGTGTCTGTGTGTGTCTGTGTGTGTCTGTGTGTGTGTGTGTGTGTGTGTGTGTGTGTGTGTGTGTGTGTGTGTGTGTGTGTGTGTGTGTGTGTGTGTGTGTGTGTGTGTGTGTGTGTGTGTGTGTGTGTGTGTGTGTGTGTGTGTGTGTGTGTGTGTGTGTGTGTGTGTGTGTGTGTGTGTGTGTGTGTGTGTGTGTGTGTGTGTGTGTGTGTGTGTGTGTGTGTGTGTGTGTGTGTGTGTGTGTGTGTGTGTGTGTGTGTGTGTGTGTGTGTGTGTGTGTGTGTGTGTGTGTGTGTGTGTGTGTGTGTGTGTGTGTGTGTGTGTGTGTGTGTGTGTGTGTGTGTGTGTGTGTGTGTGTGTGTGTGTGTGTGTGTGTGTGTGTGTGTGTGTGTGTGTGTGTGTGTGTGTGTGTGTGTGTGTGTGTGTGTGTGTGTGTGTGTGTGTGTGTGTGTGTGTGTGTGTGTGTGTGTTGTGTGTGTGTGTGTGTGTGTGTGTGTGTGTGTGTGTGTGTGTGTGTGTGTGTGTGTGTGTGTGTGTGTGTGTGTGTGTGTGTGTGTGTGTGTGTGTGTGTGTGTGTGTGTGTGTGTGTGTGTGTGTGTGTGTGTGTGTGTGTGTGTGTGTGTGTGTGTGTGTGTGTGTGTGTGTGTGTGTGTGTGTGTGTGTGTGTGTGTGTGTGTGTGTGTGTGTGTGTGTGTGTGTGTGTGTGTGTGTGTGTGTGTGTGTGTGTGTGTGTGTGTGTGTGTGTGTGTGTGTGTGTGTGTGTGTGTGTGTGTGTGTGTGTGTGTGTGTGTGTGTGTGTGTGTGTGTGTGTGTCTGTGTGTGTGTGTGTGTGTGTGTGTGTCTGTGTGTGTCTGTGTGTGTGTCTGTGTGTGTCTGTGTGTGTCTGTGTGTGTGTCTGTGTGTGTCTGTGTGTGTGTCTGTGTGTGTGTCTGTGTGTGTGTCTGTGTGTGTGTCTGTGTGTGTGTCTGTGTGTGTGTCTGTGTGTGTGTCTGTGTGTGTGTCTGTGTGTGTGTCTGTGTGTGTGTCTGTGTGTGTGTCTGTGTGTGTGTCTGTGTGTGTGTCTGTGTGTGTCTGTGTGTGTCTGTGTGTGTCTGTGTGTGTCTGTGTGTGTCTGTGTGTGTCTGTGTGTGTCTGTGTGTGTCTGTGTGTGTCTGTGTGTGTCTGTGTGTGTCTGTGTGTGTCTGTGTGTGTCTGTGTGTGTCTGTGTGTGTGTCTGTGTGTGTGTCTGTGTGTGTGTCTGTGTGTGTGTGTGTCTGTGTGTGTGTCTGTGTGTGTGTCTGTGTGTGTCTGTGTGTGTCTGTGTGTGTGTGTGTGTGTGTGTGTGTGTGTGTGTGTGTGTGTGTGTGTGTGTGTGTGTGTGTGTGTGTGTGTGTGTGTGTGTGTGTGTGTGTGTGTGTGTGTGTGTGTGTGTGTGTGTGTGTGTGTGTGTGTGTGTGTGTGTGTGTGTGTGTGTGTGTGTGTGTGTGTGTGTGTGTGTGTGTGTGTGTGTGTGTGTGTGTGTGTGTGTGTGTGTGTGTGTGTGTGTGTGTGTGTGTGTGTGTGTGTGTGTGTGTGTGTCTGTGTGTGTCTGTGTGTGTCTGTGTGTGTCTGTGTGTGTCTGTGTGTGTCTGTGTGTGTCTGTGTGTGTCTGTGTGTGTCTGTGTGTGTCTGTGTGTGTCTGTGTGTGTCTGTGTGTGTCTGTGTGTGTCTGTGTGTGTCTGTGTGTGTCTGTGTGTGTGTGTGTGTGTGTGTGTGTGTGTGTGTGTGTGTGTGTGTGTGTGTGTGTGTGTGTGTGTGTGTGTGTGTGTGTGTGTGTGTGTGTGTGTGTGTGTGTGTGTGTGTGTGTGTGTGTGTGTGTGTGTGTGTGTGTGTGTGTGTGTGTGTGTGTGTGTGTGTGTGTGTGTGTGTGTGTGTGTGTGTGTGTGTGTGTGTGTGTGTGTGTGTGTGTGTGTGTGTGTGTGTGTGTGTGTGTGTGTGTGTGTGTGTGTGTGTGTGTGTGTGTGTTGTGTGTGTGTGTGTGTGTGTGTGTGTGTGTGTGTGTGTGTGTGTGTGTGTGTGTGTGTGTGTGTGTGTGTGTGTGTGTGTGTGTGTGTGTGTGTGTGTGTGTGTGTGTGTGTGTGTGTGTGTGTGTGTGTGTGTGTGTGTGTGTGTGTGTGTGTGTGTGTGTGTGTGTGTGTGTGTGTGTGTGTGTGTGTGTGTGTGTGTGTGTGTGTGTGTGTGTGTGTGTGTGTGTGTGTGTGTGTGTGTGTGTGTGTGTGTGTGTGTGTGTGTGTGTGTGTGTGTGTGTGTGTGTGTGTGTGTGTGTGTGTGTGTGTGTGTGTGTGTGTGTGTGTGTGTGTGTGTGTGTCTGTGTGTGTGTGTGTGTGTGTGTGTGTGTGTGTGTGTCTGTGTGTGTGTCTGTGTGTGTGTGTGTGTGTCTGTGTGTGTGTGTGTGTGTGTGTGTGTGTGTGTGTGTGTGTGTGTGTGTGTGTGTGTGTGTGTGTGTGTGTGTGTGTGTGTGTGTGTGTGTGTGTGTGTGTGTGTGTGTGTGTGTGTGTGTGTGTGTGTGTGTCTGTGTGTGTGTCTGTGTGTGTGTGTGTGTGTGTGTGTGTGTGTGTCTGTGTGTGTCTGTGTGTGTCTGTGTGTGTCTGTGTGTGTCTGTGTGTGTCTGTGTGTGTCTGTGTGTGTCTGTGTGTGTCTGTGTGTGTCTGTGTGTGTCTGTGTGTGTCTGTGTGTGTCTGTGTGTGTCTGTGTGTGTCTGTGTGTGTCTGTGTGTGTCTGTGTGTGTGTCTGTGTGTGTGTCTGTGTGTGTGTCTGTGTGTGTGTCTGTGTGTGTGTGTGTGTGTGTGTGTCTGTGTGTGTGTCTGTGTGTGTCTGTGTGTGTCTGTGTGTGTGTGTGTGTGTGTGTGTGTGTGTGTGTGTGTGTGTGTGTGTGTGTGTGTGTGTGTGTGTGTGTGTGTGTGTGTGTGTGTGTGTGTGTGTGTGTGTGTGTGTGTGTGTGTGTGTGTGTGTGTGTGTGTGTGTGTGTGTGTGTGTGTGTGTGTGTGTGTGTGTGTGTGTGTGTGTGTGTGTGTGTGTGTGTGTGTGTGTGTGTGTGTGTGTGTGTGTGCGAGCACATCCCCAACACACACGCATTTCCCCCCTGTTTAGGGCCCAACACACAGCAGGCAAAAAATCCGTGTGTGTGTGTGTGTGTGCGTGTGTGTGCGCGCACATCCCCAACACACACGCATTTCCCCCCTGTTTAGGGCCCAACACACAGCAGGCAAAAAATCCGTGTGTGTGTGTGTGTGTGTGCGTGTGTGTGCGCGCACATCCCCAACACACACGCATTTCCCCCCTGTTTAGGGCCCAACACACAGCAGGCAAAAAATCCGTGTGTGTGTGTGTGTGTGTGCGTGTGTGTGCGCGCACATCCCCAACACACACGCATTTCCCCTCTGTTTAGGGCCCAACACACAGCAGGCAAAAATCTTTGTGTGTGTGTGTGTGTGCGTGTGTGTGCGCGCACTTCCCCAACACACACGCATTTCCCCCCTGTTTAGGGCCCAACACACAGTAGGCAAAACATCCGTGTGTGTGTGTGTGCGTTTGCGTTTCCTGCACGGTAGCACCTGCTGAACACTGGGTCGTTGCCGATGCCTCCGTTGTCCTTGACGGAGGACACAAACTTGGTGTCGTTGAGGGAGCAGCTTGCAATCAGGTTGGCATGTGAGGAGCGTTGGCAGATGGGCGCATCATCGATGTTGCCAAACACCTGTCACAGGCGGGAGAGTGTTGGGGGGGAGAGGCAGGTGTCATTGTGGATGTTGCCAAACACCTGTCACAGGCGGGAGAGTGTTGGGGGGGAGAGGCAGGTGTCATTGTGGATGTTGCCAAACACCTGTCACAGGCAGGAGAGTGTTGGGGGGGAGAGGCAGGTGTCATTGTGGATGTTGCCAAACACCTGTCACAGGCGGGAGAGTGTTGGGGGGGAGAGGCAGGTGTCATTGTGGATGTTGCCAAACACCTGTCACAGGCGGGAGAGTGTTGGGGGGGAGAGGCAGGTGTCATTGTGGATGTTGCCAAACACCTGTCACAGGCGGGAGAGTGTTGGGGGGGAGAGGCAGGTGTCATTGTGGATGTTGCCAAACACCTGTCACAGGCGGGAGAGTGTTGGGGGGGAGAGGCAGGTGTCATTGTGGATGTTGCCAAACACCTGTCACAGGCGGGAGAGTGTTGGAGGGGGAGAGGCAGGTGTCATTGTGGATGTTGCCAAACACCTGTCACAGGCGGGAGAGTGTTGGGGGGGGAGAGGCAGGTGTCATTGTGGATGTTGCCAAACACCTGTCACAGGCGGGAGAGTGTTGGGGGGGAGAGGCAGGTGTCATTGTGGATGTTGCCAAACACCTGTCACAGGCGGGAGAGTGTTGGGGGGGAGAGGCAGGTGTCATTGTGGATGTTGCCAAACACCTGTCACAGGCGGGAGAGTGTTGGGGGGGAGAGGCAGGTGTCATTGTGGATGTTGCCAAACACCTGTCACAGGCGGGAGAGTGTTGGGGGGGAGAGGCAGGTGTCATTGTGGATGTTGCCAAACACCTGTCACAGGCGGGAGAGTGTTGGGGGGGGAGAGGCAGGTGTCATTGTGGATGTTGCCAAACACCTGTCACAGGCGGGAGAGTGTTGGGGGGGAGAGGCAGGTGTCATTGTGGATGTTGCCAAACACCTGTCACAGGCGGGAGAGTGTTGGGGGGGAGAGGCAGGTGTCATTGTGGATGTTGCCAAACACCTGTCACAGGCGGGAGAGTGTTGGGGGGGAGAGGCAGGTGTCATTGTGGATGTTGCCAAACACCTGTCACAGGCGGGAGAGTGTTGGAGGGGGAGAGGCAGGTGTCATTGTGGATGTTGCCAAACACCTGTCACAGGCGGGAGAGTGTTGGGGGGGGAGAGGCAGGTGTCATTGTGGATGTTGCCAAACACCTGTCACAGGCGGGAGAGTGTTGGGGGGGAGAGGCAGGTGTCATTGTGGATGTTGCCAAACACCTGTCACAGGCGGGAGAGTGTTGGGGGGGAGAGGCAGGTGTCATTGTGGATGTTGCCAAACACCTGTCACAGGCGGGAGAGTGTTGGGGGGGGAGAGGCAGGTGTCATTGTGGATGTTGCCAAACACCTGTCACAGGCGGGAGAGTGTTGGGGGGGAGAGGCAGGTGTCATTGTGGATGTTGCCAAACACCTGTCACAGGCGGGAGAGTGTTGGGGGGGAGAGGCAGGTGTCATTGTGGATGTTGCCAAACACCTGTCACAGGCGGGAGAGTGTTGGGGGGGAGAGGCAGGTGTCATTGTGGATGTTGCCAAACACCTGTCACAGGCGGGAGAGTGTTGGGGGGGAGAGGCAGGTGTCATTGTGGATGTTGCCAAACACCTGTCACAGGCGGGAGAGTGTTGGAGGGGGAGAGGCAGGTGTCATTGTGGATGTTGCCAAACACCTGTCACAGGCGGGAGAGTGTTGGGGGGGGAGAGGCAGGTGTCATTGTGGATGTTGCCAAACACCTGTCACAGGCGGGAGAGTGTTGGGGGGGAGAGGCAGGTGTCATTGTGGATGTTGCCAAACACCTGTCACAGGCGGGAGAGTGTTGGGGGGGAGAGGCAGGTGTCATTGTGGATGTTGCCAAACACCTGTCACAGGCGGGAGAGTGTTGGGGGGGAGAGGCAGGTGTCATTGTGGATGTTGCCAAACACCTGTCACAGGCGGGAGAGTGTTGGGGGGGAGAGGCAGGTGTCATTGTGGATGTTGCCAAACACCTGTCACAGGCGGGAGAGTGTTGGGGGGGGAGAGGCAGGTGTCATTGTGGATGTTGCCAAACACCTGTCACAGGCGGGAGAGTGTTGGGGGGGAGAGGCAGGTGTCATTGTGGATGTTGCCAAACACCTGTCACAGGCGGGAGAGTGTTGGGGGGGAGAGGCAGGTGTCATTGTGGATGTTGCCAAACACCTGTCACAGGCGGGAGAGTGTTGGGGGGGAGAGGCAGGTGTCATTGTGGATGTTGCCAAACACCTGTCACAGGCGGGAGAGTGTTGGGGGGGAGAGGCAGGTGTCATTGTGGATGTTGCCAAACACCTGTCACAGGCGGGAGAGTGTTGGGGGGAAGAGGCAGGTGTCATTGTGGATGTTGCCAAACACCTGTCACAGGCGGGAGAGTGTTGGAGGGGGAGAGGCAGGTGTCATTGTGGATGTTGCCAAACACCTGTCACAGGCGGGAGAGTGTTGGGGGGGAGAGGCAGGTGTCATTGTGGATGTTGCCAAACACCTGTCACAGGCGGGAGAGTGTTGGGGGGGAGAGGCAGGTGTCATTGTGGATGTTGCCAAACACCTGTCACAGGCGGGAGAGTGTTGGGGGGGAGAGGCAGGTGTCATTGTGGATGTTGCCAAACACCTGTCACAGGCGGGAGAGTGTTGGGGGGGAGAGGCAGGTGTCATTGTGGATGTTGCCAAACACCTGTCACAGGCGGGAGAGTGTTGGGGGGGAGAGGCAGGTGTCATTGTGGATGTTGCCAAACACCTGTCACAGGCGGGAGAGTGTTGGGGGGGGAGAGGCAGGTGTCATTGTGGATGTTGCCAAACACCTGTCACAGGCGGGAGAGTGTTGGGGGGGAGAGGCAGGTGTCATTGTGGATGTTGCCAAACACCTGTCACAGGCGGGAGAGTGTTGGGGGGGAGAGGCAGGTGTCATTGTGGATGTTGCCAAACACCTGTCACAGGCGGGAGAGTGTTGGGGGGGAGAGGCAGGTGTCATTGTGGATGTTGCCAAACACCTGTCACAGGCGGGAGAGTGTTGGGGGGGAGAGGCAGGTGTCATTGTGGATGTTGCCAAACACCTGTCACAGGCGGGAGAGTGTTGGGGGGGAGAGGCAGGTGTCATTGTGGATGTTGCCAAACACCTGTCACAGGCGGGAGAGTGTTGGGGGGGAGAGGCAGGTGTCATTGTGGATGTTGCCAAACACCTGTCACAGGCGGGAGAGTGTTGGGGGGGAGAGGCAGGTGTCATTGTGGATGTTGCCAAACACCTGTCACAGGCGGGAGAGTGTTGGGGGGGAGAGGCAGGTGTCATTGTGGATGTTGCCAAACACCTGTCACAGGCGGGAGAGTGTTGGGGGGGAGAGGCAGGTGTCATTGTGGATGTTGCCAAACACCTGTCACAGGCGGGAGAGTGTTGGGGGGGAGAGGCAGGTGTCATTGTGGATGTTGCCAAACACCTGTCACAGGCGGGAGAGTGTTGGGGGGGAGAGGCAGGTGTCATTGTGGATGTTGCCAAACACCTGTCACAGGCGGGAGAGTGTTGGGGGGGAGAGGCAGGTGTCATTGTGGATGTTGCCAAACACCTGTCACAGGCGGGAGAGTGTTGGGGGGGAGAGGCAGGTGTCATTGTGGATGTTGCCAAACACCTGTCACAGGCGGGAGAGTGTTGGGGGGGGAGAGGCAGGTGTCATTGTGGATGTTGCCAAACACCTGTCACAGGCGGGAGAGTGTTGGGGGGGAGAGGCAGGTGTCATTGTGGATGTTGCCAAACACCTGTCACAGGCGGGAGAGTGTTGGGGGGGAGAGGCAGGTGTCATTGTGGATGTTGCCAAACACCTGTCACAGGCGGGAGAGTGTTGGGGGGGGAGAGGCAGGTGTCATTGTGGATGTTGCCAAACACCTGTCACAGGCGGGAGAGTGTTGGGGGGGAGAGGCAGGTGTCATTGTGGATGTTGCCAAACACCTGTCACAGGCGGGAGAGTGTTGGGGGGGAGAGGCAGGTGTCATTGTGGATGTTGCCAAACACCTGTCACAGGCGGGAGAGTGTTGGGGGGGAGAGGCAGGTGTCATTGTGGATGTTGCCAAACACCTGTCACAGGCGGGAGAGTGTTGGGGGGGAGAGGCAGGTGTCATTGTGGATGTTGCCAAACACCTGTCACAGGCGGGAGAGTGTTGGGGGGGAGAGGCAGGTGTCATTGTGGATGTTGCCAAACACCTGTCACAGGCGGGAGAGTGTTGGGGGGGAGAGGCAGGTGTCATTGTGGATGTTGCCAAACACCTGTCACAGGCAGGAGAGTGTTGGGGGGGAGAGGCAGGTGTCATTGTGGATGTTGCCAAACACCTGTCACAGGCGGGAGAGTGTTGGGGGGGAGAGGCAGGTGTCATTGTGGATGTTGCCAAACACCTGTCACAGGCAGGAGAGTGTTGGGGGGGAGAGGCAGGTGTCATTGTGGATGGAGCAGCTTGAAGGCGGATGGTGTGGATGGTGGGATGGGGTGGGTGGGTTGGGAGGAGGGTGGGTGGGTGGGTAGAAGGGGGATGGAATCAGGCTGGGGTGGGAGGGGGGGGGTAGAAGGGTGGGAGCTAGAGTGGGGGTACGAGGGGGTTGGGAACATGAGGGGGGTTGAGAGGCGGGTGCGATGGGAATGAGGGTGGGAGAGGGGGGGGGGGGATTAACATAATAGCGGCCCCCTTTAAGGAGGGTAGAAGGGCTTGAGACTGGCGGCTCTTCATGGTTCCCAAGCCAGCCTATAACCTCGCCATCTCCGACGGGATATGCGTCACACCGCCCCGCCCCGCCCTGCTTGTACCCTACCGACCGTGTCCAAGTGTTCACACAATTTGTTTTCCACACACTCATACATTTCGACACCGCTGGTTCATGGGAAAGCAAGTAACAAAACTGGAAAGTGAGAAACTGTCCCAATGGGCATGCATGGGAGAAACTGTCCCAATGGGCATGCATGGGAGAAACTGTCCCAATGGGCATGCATGGGAGAAACTGTCCCAATGGGCATGCATGGGAGAAACTGTCCCAATGGGCATGCATGGGAGAAACTGTCCCAATGGGCATGCATGGGAGAAACTGTCCCAATGGGCATGCATGGGAGAAACTGTCCCAATGGGCATGCATGGGAGAAACTGTCCCAATGGGCATGCATGGGAGAAACTGTCCCAATGGGCATGCATGGGAGAAACTGTCCCAATGGGCATGCATGGGAGAAACTGTCCCAATGGGCATGCATGGGAGAAACTGTCCCAATGGACATGCATGGGAGAAACTGTCCCAATGGGCATGCATGGGAGAAACTGTCCCAATGGGCATGCATGGGAGAAACTGTCCCAATGGGCATGCATGCAAACACACCTGACTAGTTTGAGAAGGCCTAGACTCAAAAGGCAGACCTGCGGTTCTTCTTTCCGCTTCTTCCACACTGTGTGAAGCAGCAGGCCTCCCAGCATCCGGTTGTGGCACGCTTCCTCCAAGCACCTGCAAACAGATTCAGCCAGGGCTGTGTGTTCAGGAGGCCACCAGCACAACTCCTTGAAGAATCCGTTTAAAGGTCCGGCCAGGGTTTAGGAATCCAGGTTAAGGTTCAGGGTCAAGGATTGGGGACACCTCCAAGCACCTGTAGGTGGATCCACATAGATCCACATAGATCCAGATAGATCCACATGGATCTACATAGATCCACATAAATCCACATGTATCAACATACATCCACATACATCTACATAACTGCATTGGCTGAGCACATGGGCAGAGACAGTGTCTGTGTATGCCAGTGCGCACCAGAACGCTACGTTTAGCAGGCGGCTGAGGGGCCACCACTGGACCAGCAGCAGGTAATGCTGCTACAGGCTCCCGTGGCCGTATGCCATCATGTAGCTGAATTGTAGCTGAATTGTAGCGGTGTGAAAGCAAACAGGAGGCCCCAGGTGTAGGTGGGTGAGTAACAAATTGCCTGCACCCAAGATGTGCTGCACACACTTTTCATGTCTCTATGTGGCACCGTTTAATTAAGGGCAAAGGGAGTAGGGTTTAATGAAGGGCAAATGGAGTAGGGTTTAATTAAGGGCAAAGGGAGTAGGGTTTAATTAAGGGCAAAGGGAGTAGGATTTAATGAAGGGCAAATGGAGTAGGGTTTAATTAAGGGCAAAGGGAGTAGGATGTAATTAACTGCAAAGGGAGTAGGATTTAATTAAGGGCAAATGGAGTAGGGTTTAATGAAGGGCAAAGGAAGTAGGGTTTAATGAAGGGCAAAGGAAGTAGGGTTTAATGAAGGGCAAAGGCAGTAGGGTTTAATTAAGGGCAAATGGAGTAGGGTTTAATTAAGGGCAAAGGGAGTAGGATTTAATGAAGGGCAAAGGGAGTAGGATTTAATGAAGGGCAAAGGAAGTAGGGT
Source organism: Limnomonas spitsbergensis (assembly GCA_037349105.1). Lineage (NCBI taxonomy): Eukaryota > Viridiplantae > Chlorophyta > Chlorophyceae > Chlamydomonadales > Limnomonas > Limnomonas spitsbergensis. The sequence continues at coordinate 3,689,052 of JAYJMM010000038.1, forward strand.
TTAATGAAGGGCAAAGGAAGTAGGGTTTAATTTAGGGCAAAGGGAGTAGGATTTAATGAAGGGCAAACATAGTAGGATTTAATTAAGGGCAAAGGGAGTAGGATTTAATGAAGGGCAAAGGCAGTAGGGTTTAATTAAGGGCAAAGTGAGTAGGATTTAATGAAGGGCAAAGGGAGTAGGGTTTAATTTAGGGCAAAGGCAGTAGGGTTTAATTAAGGGCGAAGGGAGTAGGGTTTAATGAAGGGCAAAGGGAGTAGGATTTAATTAAGGGCAAATGGATTAGGGTTTAATGAAGGGCAAAGGAAGTAGGGTTTAATGAAGGGCAAAGGAAGTAGGGTTTAATGAAGGGCAAAGGGAGTAGGGTTTAATTAAGGGCAAAGGCAGTAGGGTTTAATTAAGGGCAAAGGGAGTAGGATTTAATGAAGGGCAAAGGGAGTAGGATTTAATGAAGGGCAAAGGAAGTAGGGTTTAATGAAGGGCAAAGGAAGTAGGGTTTAATTTAGGGCAAAGGGAGTAGGATTTAATTTAGGGCAAAGGGAGTAGGATTTAATTAAGGGCAAAGGGAGTAGGATTTAATGAAGGGCAAAGGGAGTAGGGTTTAATTAAGGGCAAAGTGAGTAGGATTTAATGAAGGGCAAAGGGAGTAGGGTTTAATGAAGGGCAAAGGCAGTAGGGTTTAATTAAGGGCAAATGGAGTAGGGTTTAATTAAGGGCAAATGGAGTAGGGTTTAATTAAGGGCAAAGGGAGTAGGGTTTAATTTAGGGCAAAGGCAGTAGGGTTTAATGAAGGGCAAAGGGAGTAGGGTTTAATGAAGGGCAAAGGAAGTAGGGTTTAATTAAGGGCAAAGGGAGTAGGGTTTAATTAAGGGCAAAGGGAGTAGGGTTTAATGAAGGGCAAAGGGAGTAGGGTTTAATTAACGGCAAAGGGAGTAGGGTTTAATGAAGGGCAAAGGGAGTAGGGTTTAATGAAGGGCAAAGGCAGTAGGGTTTAATTAAGGGCAAAAGGAGTAGGGTTTAATGAAGGGCAAAGGAAGTAGGGTTTAATTAAGGGCAAAGGGAGTAGGGTTTAATTAAGGGCAAAGGGAGTAGGGTTTAATTAAGGGCAAAGGGAGTAGGGTTTAATGAAGGGCAAAGGGAGTAGGGTTTAATTAAGGGCAAATGGAGTAGGGTTTAATGAAGGGCAAAGGGAGTAGGGTTTAATTAAGGGCAAAGGGAGTAGGGTTTAATTAAGGGCAAATGGAGCAGGATTTAATTAAGGGCAAAGGGAGTAGGGTTTAATGAAGGGCAAAGGCAGTAGGGTTTAATTAAGGGCAAAGGGAGTAGGGTTTAATGAAGGGCAAAGGGAGTAGGGTTTAATTAAGGGCAAAGGGAGTAGGGTTTGATTAAGGGCAAAGGGAGTAGGGTTTAATTAAGGGCAAAGGGAGTAGGGTTTAATTAAGGGCTAAGGGAGTAGGGTTTAATTAAGGGCAAAGGGAGTAGGATTTAATTAAGGGCAAAGGGAGTAGGGTTTAATTAAGGGCAAAGGGAGTAGGGTTTAATTAAGGGCAAAGGCAGTAGGTTTTAATTTAGGGCAAAGGCAGTAGAGTTTAATATCAATGCAGCAAGGCTTGATTATTACGGCCTCGGGTTTTGGTTTCAAATTCCGACGCAGGGGAGTTAAATCTAGGGCTCAGCATTGATGCTGTAATTTCCAAATCAACAATGTTTGACGTAGAGGGTATGGCAGCTACGAGACAGCCACAATCCTGGCCTAGTGCTGAGGGGGCCCGCTGTATCAAGCCCTGCTCGTTGAGCCATCACAAAAACGTGGCAATGCCCTTTGCATGCCCCCAATGCGGCCTGGAACGCTCACCTCTTTGGATCCAGATTCCAATCCTGCGAGGCAGCAGCAGTAGGAACAGTATTAGCAGCAGCAGCAAGAGCAGCAGCAGCAGCAGCAGCTAGAGCAGCAGCATTGATATATTGTCATTTAGGCCAGTCAGACATGGCTCGTTTTAAGATGCAAATCAGCTATTTTAATTGGTGCATCACAAAGACAACACCCGGCAAAAGCATGTGAGTGACTTTGAAGCCAAGGGAGTGTAGTACGGCACAATACGGCACAATGCAGTACAATACAGAACAATACAGTACAATTTCGTACAATACAGCATATTGCAAGCTGGATTGTATTACCAAGGCAGCACGATACATGATAGGTTAAGCCAGATAGTGGTACCATGATTTAAAAAAAAAAAACAGATCTGTATGGCTGTGCCTGTCGCCTGGTCCGGGAGGAAAATGTCAGGGAGCACTAGATGGCCTGCAAACAAGACCACCTTTGGCAGGCGGCTGGGCAGGAACCACCAGGGGGCACCACTGGCTGATTACGGCCCACTCTTTACGGGCCTTCAGCCGGCGGCCTTGGCTGCAGGGCTCACTGCACCAGGAACCCATGGCCGCTGGCTGCGATGCAGCTGAGGTTCAACTGAAGCAGGTGGGGCTCACGGCACCATGACCAGGGGCACAGGACCCTCCCGCCAAATATATATGAATATACAGGCTGTGACGTTAGCTGAAGCGTAGCTAAAACCCTAAACCCTGACACGACCATTGTGATACCCACATCATATAAGTTGTACTGGAAGAAGGATGCGTCTGGGAGCACTTGGTAGCCCCCGAATGAGATGGTTGAATCCACAGGCGACGGAGATGATGACCCGCCGCGCAGCAGCTGACGCCTGCAGGGTTGGGTTTTGGGGCAAGGGCTTCGGGTTTAGTGGCTCTTGTGCAAGGTGCCTCCCGCTGAAGTCCAGGAGGTAGATGAGCTGTAGCTACACTGAAGCTGAGCCACGCGAATGACAAGAGACTCTCGGGCTCTTTAACTGCTCAGCTGTTGCGCCGCTGCCTGAGGACCTATTAGCCGCCCAGTTGACCCATGAGCTGTCAGTCAACTGGGCATCTCGGAATACGTTTCCCCCGTCCAAGCAGAGGCCGCCTTAGAGCCCCCCAGCCCCAGCCCCAGCACTTCAAACCCCAAATCAGGGCTGTGCCGATTTCCCTCCTAACGGTGGCTGAATTACGCAGCTGAGTGCCTGTCACCGTAATTGCTAGGCAGATTCAGCTACTTCACCAGTAATGGACCGTAATTACTGACACAAATTCTGAATGATGGCGCAATCGCACAGCACTGCCCCATATGCACTGCTCAACCCCTGGCTGCTCTCACCGTGTTGTCGTGTTATTTGCGGACTGGGGAGCGGTCGTGTTTTCGTTGGAGATGCCAGTCAGCCTGGGCTTCTCAGAGTGCTTGTACACGTCGAAACGCAGCCTCGGCTTGCTGCTGAGTCGCTCCAAGCAGGCGGCATACACTAGCGCATCAGGCCTGCAGACAAAATGTTTTGTTTGTCTTGTGTGAGTGATCTGCGTGTGTGTTTATTACCGTATGCGTGTTTGTCTTGTTTATTTCGCCTTCGTTTTTCATGGGTTTGCATCTGGCCTGCATTACTTTCATACTTTTTCTGTTGTTTATACTTGCATGGTTGTCCCCCGAAGGCTAACTGACTTACTTATGCCAGTAACTGAAAATCTCCCAGTAGATCTCCAATTAGATCTACCTGTGTATCTCTCGATAGATCTCTCTGCAGTGCTCAATAACATAGGAGGCCAACTAAGCCATCAAGAACGGGCAGCAGCACGTGCGCCTTGCGCTCCGAAAGGCTCTTCCATCCACCACAATGAACGACGCACAGGCATTGAGGCCACCCCTAATAAGGAGGGCTCTGCAAGAAAAGCATTCCACCTCTACACGCCCCGCCACTCCTCCAAATCACAGAACGTCGTGAGCGGGCTATCCTACCAACTTGGATAGAGCTGCCGTGGGTCGAACGGTTGTCACGCCTCCTGCTTCGGCGGAAGAGGAGTCCTTCATTCTTTTTTTTCTTTCTCCTTCAAATCCATCTTCACCTCCGCCTCCTCTTCAAGACAAAAAAATAAGACAAATACCACTCCCCTCCTGCTCACCCCTGCCACCGCCCTCAACCTTTTCTTTAAGGCATGGTGGCAGAATCCGGTTCTAAACTGTGCCGTATCGTGCTGCAATGCGCTACCTTGGTACCGGGAGTACAATTCAGATAAAATTGCCGCATTGCGCCGTATCGTGATGTATTGTGCGACCTTGCTCTACAGGGTACATGCTGCGCCCCTTCCACCTGGGACAGACTGGTTTTGGGTTAAGGGTTTGAGGATGAGTTTCACCCTGAACCCTTAACCTTACGACAACATTTCTCCTACCATCTAGGACAGAGTAGCTTAGGGTTTAGGGTTAGGGTTTAGGGTTAAAACTAAACTCAACCCTAAACTAAGCTTAACCCTAAACCCTTAGGGTTTAAACTAAACTCACCCCTAGACTAAACTTTTATCTAACACTTTAGAGTTAAGGGTGAAACCCGGCCCTAAACCCTATGCTAGTCAGTTCTATCCACCCCGGGCATACTAGCGTTTCCTGCCACTGTAGTCCAGCCTTCGTTAGCCGGCAATGCCTGGCCAAGTCGGAAAAACCCGACGGGTAGATGCATGCCTTGACTCCACAGCAACATGAACAACAACATTAAAAGCTACAACAACAGCAACAGCAACAACTGACTTACGTCTGGCCAACACCGAGCCCGCGCAGCACGTCCCGGGTCGTGGCTGTGACGTAGTTCACCGACTGCGTCAACGCTTCCAGTCCTGCCTGGAAGACCTGCAGCGTCGCTGCTGCCGCCGCGTTGTTCTGCGTCTGCAGCATCAGCGTCTGGTCCAGCAGGCCCGACAGCACCGTGATCTGCTGCGATACGCTAGCGTTGGCGGAGTTTGCGCCAGCCTGCATGGCGGAGAAAGCGACCTGGCCGCGGCTGTCGTAGGCGTCGAACTTGCTGACGAGTGGCACGATCGTCGCCGTCATGTTGATCGCGGCAGCCTGCGAGGATCGTCAGCGTGCGATCAGCCAGGTCGAAAGCGCTAAGAGAAGAGTACAGCATCGGGCCTGGACGTCATCGCAACTCCCGACAGTTTGAATTATGGTCGTCAGCGGCAATAACTACGGAAGCACGGGGCGTTAAAGAGTGACACCCACCGGTGGACACCCACCTCGATGAAGGCTGTGGCTTGTGCACTACTGGTGATGGCGCCATGCAAAAATGCAACCAGGAGCCCCCCCTCAGAAATAGACGGGTGTCATGTACGGTATGTAACTCAATTGCAACAGTAGGTAAATCACCCGGGGGAAAACGGCCATCACATTAACGAGGGCTGTGGCGTACGGATGCTGGTGATGGCGCCACGGTGGGACACCAGTCGGTTGCTTAATTGCTGGGAGGCACTGGCTGTTTGCTGTCGTCCTAGCTTATTTTGTGCTTGTACCTGTTTGTGGGTGCCCTTCCCATGAAAGCTGTACTGGTAAATTTTCACCTCAGACTTCTGAGCCCCCTGGCAATAGGCCGTGATGTAGCTGAAGTGTCGGCGAATCACCGAGAATTTTTCAGTGACAGCCACCTCATGATTTATGACAGGGGCTTATCTGCTGCACTATGTGGTAGGTTAATTTCCACACTACTGTTTTGTAATTATGTGTTGGTTGCTTGCCGAGGGTTGTCACTGGTTTTCGTGTGCTTTAGCTGAACTGTAGCTGAATCACCGGGGATTAAACAGCAGCACCCACCTCAATGAAGGCTGTGGCCTGTGCGATACTGGTGATTGCGCCACCGAGGGACGCCATCAACAGGCTGTCCACGGTGATTGCGCCCGAGTTGCAAGTCGTGACCGGCGGCATCGAAGACAAGATGGCGCCGGACGACGAGTTGCCCGCACCGCCTGAGGAATTGGTCGGCACCAGCACAGCCGCGCCGCAGTCCGCAGCGGCGGTGGCTTCAGCAAGCAGCAGCCTCCTGGACGGCGGCTCCACCGCGTCACGCTCCCGGCACCGGAGGCTGGGGGAGCTTCGCTGCGCGGCGGCGCGGCCGCCCGGCACGGAATGGTGTACAGTGGCATTGCTGCCCCCTTCTTCAAGTTTTTCTCCTTCTTCGCACTGACCCCCCAGCAGCAAGACGAGCATCTCAACCAGTGGCAGCAGCCGCTGCCCCATGGCTTCATTGAAAAACTCGGACAAGCCCTGCACCGAGCCGCAGGCAACCGCCATAGCTCCGCGCATCCTCACCTCCTCCCGCGCTGCAGCCGAGCGGTTATCCGCCCGCTCTAACCTTGCTTCATCACTAGGAAGCTGGGCGGTAGCTGTGTGCTGTCCATTGCAGTCCAGCCCCATGCAGTGGCCCCTGCACGTGTCGCCGTGGGAAACTTGCTGGCCGCTCTGCAGAAGCTGCAGCTCAGTCATGAGGCCAATTGCGGCCGACAGCAGCCCGCGCCGCATGTGGAGCTGCCCGGCAGTCTCGTCGGTGTGGGAGGGCAAGAGCAAGGCGTAAGGCAGCTGTAGTAGCAGCCTGCGTGTCGCACCATCACCGTTCACCTTCTCGCGCAGGAGCTCGGTGAGGTCGGGGGGGAAGTCAACGGCCTTGGTAGAGCCCTGCGAGGGTATATATATGTTTGAGGGTTTAGGGTGAAGGGTTGAACATTTATCCCCTCAGTTTGAGGGAATAACCATGGAATGTGGAGAGTCCTCCGAGGGTATAGGGTTGAGGGTTGAGGGTTGAGCATTGATCCCCTCAGTTTGAGGGAATAACCATGGAATGGGTAGAGTCCTGCGAGGGTTAAGGGCGAAGGGGTGAACCCCTGTTGGGTCGGTGGCCCCGTTCCAGCCCTGTGCTAGTCCAGTGATTATTTTGCTGCGCGCCAGCCCACCATAAGGGGGTTGCCGTGCGGCCACCTCTAGGCCGATGGGACCAAACCTTGACCGGCCTATGGCCGGTGGTCCAAGCAACAGGAATGGTTGCGCCAGCCCCTCAAGGCTGTGGACCGTGATGTAGGTGAATTGTAGTTGAAGCGCGCTAAAATAGGCACTGTGTGCAAACCGAAAAGAAGCGAGATGTTCGTTCCCCCAGGCGCTGCTGCATGTTGGGCAAGGGCCGCTAAAATTCATCAGAATCGGTAAACTCAGACCTTGCCCGTTGTCATACGTTGGGCACGGGCTACTGAAAAACAGAAAAACACTTAAGTCATTCCTTGGCCATAGCGACTGGTTGGGTGCAGGTGACTAAGAATCAAAATTCAATTGCCTCCTGATGCGGAAACAGGGAGGGCATTTGTTAGCTCAAAACTACGAGCAAATCAAGTTCAGGTTTAAGGATTTGCCCACTTGTTTTCTCAGGATTTTAGGTTTCAGGGCTTGCCCATGCGTTATATGCCCATGCATATAACCCATAACAACCTGGGTTAACATTTTTCCACAGGATTCAGGTTATAGGGTCTGTCCACACATCTCCACCGGGTTGTTAGACCTCACCAGTGTCACGGTGTACTTCATCTTGATGATGTACACGATGGCTCCGGAGCCAGCCGCCGACTGCCCCATCGAGGTCTCGTTCATCTGCACGTCGCGAATCGAGTTGACGTCTACGCCGTACTCCTGTGGGAGCTGGGACCTTGCCAGCTGCATGAGCAGCGTCGAGTTGGCCCTCAGGCTCTCGACATACGTCAGCGTAGCCGCGGAGTCGGTGCTGCAAGGGAGGCACAGCAGGCAGAGCCATAGACTTACTTTCAGACTCTTACTAAAACTAACGTACACAGTGCAGTACTGTTTCTTGAAGCCATTGAACTAAGCTACCTTCAGACTTTTCAACAAGCTTTTTATGGCTCTTCGAGTACGTTAACGGAAGCCTGTAATTTTCATGAGCTGCTCATAGTGTAATAGCCTGTGGCATAAGTGATTTACCCTTAATGAGCTCATAGTGTAATAGCCAGTGATGCTTAGAGTGACGCGCTACCAGTTCTTCCAAAACCTGTTTCAATGGGAAACACTCGAACCGAGTACCCAATCCCTTAACTCCAAACACTGAACTCGAAACACTCAACCCTAAACCCCAGACACTTAGCCCTAAACCCCCAGGCACTTGACCCCAAACCCCAAACACTTAACCCCAAATCTCAAACGCTGAACTGCAAACCCCAAACACTTACCCAAACCCCAAACACTTAACCCCCAGACACTTCACCCGTAAATTTCTATCACTGGACTTTATACACTTAACCCTAAAACACAGACACTGACCCCTTAAGCTTACATGGCCTCTGTCTCTCCCACCTGTTGGCGCCCACGAAACTGTAACTGAACAGGTTGGTTGTCAGCCGTTCAATGTTGACCGTCAGGAAGGCTTCGGGGCCGTCCGGCATGCTGTACATCAACGTGTACTGCCCCGGCAAGCAGGTGCCAGCAGTCATGGCTGAGGCGTCGCACCTGGCGGCCAAACAGGGCCAGGGAATGTGAGACAGGGTTAAGGGAGGTGAGACAGGGTTAAGGGAGGTGAGACAGGGTTAGGGATTGGTATTTATTTTTGGAACGCACTTTCCGATATTGCCGACCGACACGTCCTGTGGCGTCTTGATCAGCCCCGACGCGTCGGCCCAAGTGCCGTTCGCGAGCACCGTGACGGCCACGGCTGCGCACGCGACCTGCGGTAAGAGCGAGTTTGCCGAGGCGCACGGCTCCAGCGAGAACGGCGCTGTGGTGTTGTACACGAGGAAGACGGTCTGGCTCGCCGGGGCCCCCCCGAGCGACGCGAGCGCCGTGAAGTTGGTCGAGGCGCTCGGCAGCAGGCTGAGCACCGTCACCGCCGCCGCCTGGACCGGCTGCCTGCCGGGCAAATTACTCAGCTTGCTCAACGTTGCGCAGTCCACCGCCTCGCACTTGCCGCTGCATAGGTGCGGCTTATCGGAGGAGCAACGGCTGACAACCGTGATGGTACGGGTGGCCGTGGCGGACAGGCCCGCGCTGTTCTGCACGAGGTACTCAAGCAGCAGGACGGTGCCGACATCCTTGTTGATCGTGTCCACGCCGCACGAGTCCACGTCCTTCTCGCCCAGGTGATGGCCACTGTACCCGTACGCCGCGCTATCTTGAGGAGGGCAAAGGAGCACCTTCATGCAGCGAGGCATGCACCATCAGGGGTTGACATTCAGAGACCTGCGCCGTTTCGGCTGTACAGTACTGTATTTTTTAATTCATCACGTCAGTGCACTGTCAGGGAATGGGTTTAACTGTATAAGGTATTGGTACGAGCTGCACTGCCACTAGGACATCGTGTCTTAGTGGCAGTGCAGCTTGCACCCATTCCCTGACATGCACCCTTCCAGGATGCACTGATGCAGTCTTGAGGCAGGCACAGGAGGGCCTCTGGTACAAGATCGAGACATTTTCCAAAACCCACGACGTCTTGCCTTTTGAAGCCAAAAGGCAGGACCTGAGTGCAGCCAGTCACCTCAGGAGGGGGCATTCACCATGCTGGAAGCTCCGGACGCCGTCAGCTTCCCCCCCCAGACATTGGTGAAACAACTTCAGTGAATCCCACCTTCACCCTAAACCCCAAACCATGTAACTAATCACACCTAGCTGCTGGGTGTCAAAACCCAACATTGACATTAAATATCGTAACCGCAGACGAACTTCAATATTAAGATAGAGCTTAAGCCAGGGAGCAGCAAAATCGAGAGTGAACGTGTTTTTCTCTGGGAATTTTTGTCCCAAGATGCATCAATTCATACACATCGACAAATTGGAATTTTTGTAACAACAACGAAACCTGAAAAAATTGAAATACGCCCGAGTGGAACCACGGGGCACCAGATGCCCCCATCAACAAGCAAGGCTATACTGCTAGCCAAGGCTATACAGCTAGCCAAGGATAAACTGCTAGCCAAGGATATACTGCTAGCCAAGGATATACTGCTAGCCAAGGATATACTGCTAGCTAAGGATATACTGCTAGCCAAGGATAAACTGCTAGCTAAGGATATACTGCTAGCCAAGGATATACTGCTAGCCAAGGATATACTGCTAGCCAAGGATATACTGCTAGCTAAGGATATACTGCTAGCCAAGGATATACTGCTAGCTAAGGATATACTGCTAGCTAAGGATATACTGCTAGCCAAGGATATACAGCTAGCCAAGGATATACTGCTAGCTAAGGATATACTGCTAGCCAAGGATATACTGCTAGCTAAGGATATACTGCTAGCCAAGGATAAACTGCTAGCCAAGGATAAACAGCTAGCTAAGGCTATACTGCTAGCCAAGGATATACTGCTAGCTAAGGATATACTGCTAGCCAAGGATATACTGCTAGCTAAGGATATACTGCTAGCCAAGGATAAACTGCTAGCCAAGGATAAACAGCTAGCTAAGGCTATACTGCTAGCCAAGGATATACTGCTAGCCAAGGATATACTGCTAGCCAAGGATATACTGCTAGCTAAGGATAAACTGCTAGCCAAGGATATACAGCTAGCCAAGGATATACAGCTAGCCAAGGATATACAGCTAGCCAAGGATATACAGCTAGCCAAGGATATACTGCTAGCTAAGGATATACTGCTAGCCAAGGATATACTGCTAGCCAAGGATATACAGCTAGCCAAGGATATACTGCTAGCTAAGGCTATACTGCTAGCCAAGGATATACTGCTAGCTAAGGATATACTGCTAGCCAAGGATATACTGCTAGCTAAGGATATACTGCTAGCCAAGGATAAACTGCTAGCCAAGGATAAACAGCTAGCTAAGGCTATACTGCTAGCCAAGGATATACTGCTAGCCAAGGATATACTGCTAGCCAAGGATATACTGCTAGCTAAGGATAAACTGCTAGCCAAGGATATACTGCTAGCCAAGGATATACTGCTAGCCAAGGATAAACTGCTAGCCAAGGATATACTGCTAGCCAAGGATATACTGCTAGCCAAGGATATACTGCTAGCTAAGGATAAACTGCTAGCCAAGGATATACTGCTAGCCAAGGATATACTGCTAGCTAAGGATAAACTGCTAGCCAAGGATATACTGCTAGCCAAGGATATACTGCTAGCCAAGGATATACTGCTAGCCAAGGATATACTGCTAGCCAAGGATATACTGCTAGCCAAGGATATACTGCTAGCCAAGGATATACTGCTAGCCAAGGATATACTGCTAGCCAAGGATATACTGCTAGCTAAGGATATACTGCTAGCCAAGGATATACTGCTAGCCAAGGATATACTGCTAGCTAAGGATATACTGCTAGCCAAGGATATACTGCTAGCCAAGGATAAACTGCTAGCCAAGGATATACTGCTAGCCAAGGATATACTGCTAGCCAAGGATAAACAGCTAGCCAAGGATATACTGCTAGCCAAGGATATACTGCTAGCCAAGGATATACTGCTAGCCAAGGATAAACAGCTAGCCAAGGATATACAGCTAGCCAAGGATATACAGCTAGCCAACGATATACTGCTAGCCAAGGATATACTGCTAGCCAAGGATATACAGCTAGCCAAGGATATACTGCTAGCCAAGGATATACTGCTAGCCAAGGATATACTGCTAGCCAAGGATAAACAGCTAGCCAAGGATAAACAACTAGCTAAGGCTTGGGTGCCCATCCAGTGCCCGTCCTCACGTTCTTCTGGATAGAGTCCCCATCTTGTGAGTCCTTGGCCTTGACCCCGGGTTCACAGGGCCGATCCGCCGAGGGCTCCTTGTTGGGATTGCACATGAGGTAGGGTGTACCCTGAAACCAATCACTAGCGGCTATACCAGTTTTGACGCCCCAAGCCCCCATCCTCACATTCTTCTGGATGGAGTGCCCATCTTGAGCGTCCTTGGCTATGACTCCAGGTTCACAGGGCTGATCCGCTGTTGGCTCCTTGTTGGGATTGCACATGAGGTAGGGTGTACCCTGAAAACAGGTTAAGCAAGCAGTGCTGAGCTCAAAGCACTTCAGCTACACTTCAGCTACACTACAGCTACATTTCAGCTACATCCCAGCTAAATTTTAGGCCTCTGGCTGATTCACTGTATGTGGGCCCCTGTCTGGTCTTGCACATGGGGCAGAGTCGAGGCCCTTGCCAAGATCCTTGCATGGGTGTGCCCTATAGGCAAGACATGCATGCATTGTTAATTTCATATTGCACATCAGCTCACGTCAGCTGCATTTCAACTGCATTTCTGCTACATCTCAGCTGCGTCTCGACCTCCAGCTGATCCCTTGCTGGGCTTGCACATGAAGGCAGGGCAGGCAGGCGTCAGGGCCAGGTACTCAGAAGCACCGTCTATTCAGTAGCTGAGAGTGCTTCAGCTACACTTGGCAACAACCAGGCCACCGCCAGCAGGGCCTCCTGCAGCAAGCCCTGTTGTTTGGGCCACCAGCTGTAAGAGTGTAGGCCGGTCAAGGATGGTCCCCATAGTAGCTAGATTTCGGCATTCCGACAGCCCCCCAAAGGTGGTCTTGCAGACGCAAAAACGAAAGTGTATGGGCAGCTCCTGCTGCATGCTGATGTCAACAGCATGGAGCATCTGGCCAGCACCTTCCAGGGTTCATTCCCATGCCACTGTCTCGTGGTTGTGTGCTAGTTGCTTGCTCAGGGGGGTCAATTTTGTGTGCTCGCTGCCCTAGCGTATCAAGTGCCTGTACCGGTTTAGGGGCACATGTCCCATGCATCAAATGTGATGCTCTGCTGGACTTTGAAAATGTCACATACTTCACCCTGACTAGTGCTGATGGGTTCCAAAGGACCTGGTCAGCACTGCTCAAGATAGGGGACGCGATGTTGCTGAAGTGTAGATGAGGCAATCTAAAATGATAAGGGATACCGGCCTGCGCATGTTCACACTAACGGCGGAGCGGAAGAAGCTGGTCAGCACGAGGGTCAGGGTAGAGGGCGTGAAAATGAGATGTACCTGAAATGTAGCTGAATCACCCTAAATTGAAGAGGGACAGCAGGGTCACACTGTTTCACACTAACGGCAGAGCCGAAGGCGCTGGTCAGCACGAGGGTCAGGGTAGAGGGCGTGAATATGAGATGTACCTGAAATGTAGCTGAATCACCCTCAATTGAAGAGGGACAGCAGGGTCTCACCTGTTTCACACTAACGGCAGAGCCAAAGGAGCTGGTCGTCACGAGGGTCAGGGTCGGGGGAGTGGCGGCGGCGACGGCTTGACCCGACAGCTGAGCAGACGGCGGACAGACTGCAGGGGTTCAGGATACAAACACAGGGTTTTTTAAGCTCGAGGTTCAGCTACAGTTCAGCTACAACTCAGCCAGAGTTGAGTTGCACTTCAGCCACAGATCAGCTACACTTCAGCCACAGTTCAGCTACATCCAGAGGGGAAGGTCTTGGGTTTGGCATGCCATGTCGCTTAGGCCGGTTGCTGTATGCAAAGTGGTCGGGTGCGCATTAAAAACAACTCAAATAAAAGGTTAAGCTTAACCTGCTCTACCTGTCCTGGTGCCTAGTATGGTGCCTAGCGTGGTACCTAAGGAACCCTAGTGCTTTAGAGGTCCCTAAGGTAAAATGATCCCGGTTGCCTTGCGCCCCCTAAGCCCGCCGTACCTGCCATGCACGAGTTGTCGGGGCAAGGGCTGGACCCCGCCTCGCAGACCACCTTGACTTGGACGGTCCTCGTGACCGATGCCATTGCGCCGTCCGTCGTGCTGACGGTGTAATCCACTGTGTAGGTACCAGGCACCTGGCTGCTGATGCCGCAGTACTGCAGTCCAGCGGCGTCGTATGTCTTAGGGTTTTGGGATTTGGAGGCGCAGGCGTAGACCTGTCCGTTGAGGTCCCCTGTAACCAGTCCCGTCGCCCTCACACCCTGCCAGGTGGTAGAATCGTGGCATGAGGTTGGGGGTCAAGGGCTATGGGGGGGCCATGGGGATGGCAAGGGCTAAGCAAGCCAGTGGACAGCCGAGTTCAAAACCCTAAACCCGAGGATTGGGGAATTTTGAGGCGTAATCGCAGACCTGCCCGTTGAGGGCATCTGGAGGAAAGCCTGGTGCTCGCACACACCCTGCCGCTCAATGGAGCATCTTCTCTTCAAAAAGCTTTGTTGTTTTGTAGAGCAGCCATACGATTGGTGTTCAGGGTAGGGTTTGGGCTAGGGTTAAGGATGTCAGTGGACAGCTGAGTGCCAAACCCTTAGCAGCCCTAGGGCTTTGAGATCTGAAGGTACAGGCGTGGATCTGCTCGTTGAGGCCACCTGGAGCGAGTCCCGTCGCCCTCACGCCCTGATAGTTGGCCTGGTCATGGCAAGCGCTAAGCAAGCCAGTGGACAGTTGCTGCTTTGGTGAGCGCCAAACCCTGAACCGAAAACCCTAAGCAGCCCTAGGGTTTTGAGATGTTGAGGCGCAGGCGTAGAGCCAGGATTCCAGTTGACAGTAAAGCGGCAACATTATCTCATTATGGCCCAATCTCCCTCCTGGTCACAGCCTGATATGACGCTCGTCTGGCACTTGATGAAAATGGTGTGAAAGTGTGAACCCCTTCATCCTAACGGCCCTAACCCTTGTCCTAGGCACCTGCCGGTGCACCGGTCACCCACCGGATCACAGCCAACGATCATGCCCGTCTGGCACTTGCTATACACGGTGCCCAGCTCCACCGTCACCGTGTCCGGCCCGATCAACGACATCGTGGGGATCACCGGTGGACCGGCTTTCCGCTCCTCGGACGCCGCGCCGATCGAAAAAGCCGAGTTGGTCGAGGCCTTGATGCCGGTGCCGCACGAGTTCTGGTCGCCGCAGCTCAGCGAGCCGTCGTCGGCGGGCGGGCAGATGTACTCGTCGCCGCTGCACACCACCTGCGGAATTAAGCATTCGGGATTTTAGGGTTGTGAAGTGAAGGAACAAATCCTACACAGACGTCGCCAACGAACCCCCCCTGCAGGATGCAACAGAGATTGAGAGTTCCCCCCAGCAAAGTGTCAGCGGGCAGGGTGTAAAACCTACACGTAACACAGTTAGGTTATAAACCCTACACCCTACACAGTCAGGGTATAAACCCTAAACCCTACTCAGTCAGGTTATAAACCCTAAACCCTGCACAAAGTGGCATGGTGTGGGGGAACAAAACACTCAATATGCTACGCATGTTTCTCAATGGCTTAGTACCATACATGCCTGCATGGCTCAGCACTACTCATGGCTGCATGGCTGTGCATGGCTCAGCACCACGCATGGCAGCATGGCACAGCACTGCGCATGGCAGCATGGCTTAGCACTGCGCATGGCAGGCTGGCTCAGAACCACGCATGGCAGCATGGCTCAGCAACACGCATGGCAGCATGGCTCTGCACCACACATGGCAGCATGGCTCAGCACTGCGCATGGCAGCATGGCTCAGCAACACGCATGGCAGCATGGCTCAGCAACACGCATGGCAGCATGGCTCAGCAACACGCATGGCTGCATGGATCAGCACCAGGCATGGCTGCATGGATCAGCACCACGCATGGCAGCATGGCTCAGCACTACGCATGGCTGCATGGATCAGCACCACGCATGGCAGCATGGCTTACCACCACGCATAGCTGTGCATGGCTCAGCACCACACAGGGCTCCATGCTAAGCAGCCATGCGGCTCACCATGACACGTCTGCGCACTGTCGCCGCCACATTGGGTGGGACCACTCGATCCTGGACGTCGTAACTGATGACGAATGGGCGGGTCGGGAGCGTGGGGTGCTGGGTGTCCACCACGGGCCTGCCGTTGGAGACAATGCCGGAGGAGACGATGGAGGACGTCAGGCCGAGTGGGTTGCCGGGGTTGTTAGGGGACACCTTGATGGCTGTGGCACCTGAATAAAAGTGTGTGGTTGGGGGTGGGGGGTGGGGGGGTAAAGTGTGTGGTTGGGGGTGGGGGTGGGGGTGGGGGGGGTAAAGTGTGTGGTTGGGGGTGGGGGTGGGGGGGGGTAAAGTGCAGGTTCGGCACTCGGCCCCGGGACAGAATATGAAGAGAGGGCTGCTTCATTGTGCTTGTGAGCCCAGTGGCTGGATCTGAATCCAGGCGAGCCAGTGCTCTGCATGGTGATGCTTCAGTTTCCTTCCCGCTGGAATATAGGTATCAGTACCGGTACCGATACCAACATTTTTATACATTTATTCTTTCTTATCCGCACCAATAATAAGTATTGGTATCGCGTGTGGCTACCTGGATCCTCATACGTGCTGCCCACTGTGATGTAGGTGATGATCCCGATGCCGCCCTCAGAGTTCTTGAAGCTCTGGCTACGGTATGGTCCAGCCAGAGCCGTGATGACCGGTAGCGTTGTGTCGGGGAGCAGCACCGCCGTCGTCTGCGGCGCTTGGTTGCTGTTGCTGTTGGCCTGCTGCGTGGACAGGAGGCGGGACAGGGCCTCCGACACCTCTGTACATCTGCGGAGACAGATTTTGAGGGGGGGGGGGGCGGTCGAGTGGGTGAAAGCGGATTTTTCTACCTGATACCGGGGTGTCGGATTGAACCAAATTTAGGTACAGGTGGGTAGAAAAATAAATAAATAAACGATACGCCCTGAGGCGTGGATTAAGCCACCCGTTTGGCCGTAGCACTAGGTGAGCTACCAGGATATAATTAATTAGGCCTGCAGGGTCGTGTGAGGGTTAAGGAAAGAGTGCGGCATGGGCGGAGGTCACGTCTGCGTCGTCCAGCCTTGAATTCGGTACCCTGAGAGCTAAGGGTCCTTGAGCGTGCAATGTGGGGGGCCCTCAGAGGGACAGCCAATTTGCGCGCGTTGGGAAAATACCCGTAGGACCCTCTCCTCTCTAAACCCTTCCCAAAGCTGCATTTTCCTAAACCCTAAACACCACATTCCACTCCCGAATCTGCACCTCCCTAAACCCTCATCCTCACAATCCACTCCCAAAGCTGTACTTCCCTCAACCCTCAACCCACTTCCTCACATTCCATCCCCGAAGCTGCATTTCCCTAAACCCTCATCCCTAAACCTCACACTCCCTCCCTGAAGCTGTACTTCCCTAAACCCTCAACCTCACATTCCCTTCCTGAAGCCTCGCAACCCTTAACCCTCAACCTTTTCCTCTGTAAACCCTTCCCGAAGCTGCATTCCCCTAAACCCTCAACCTCACGTTTCATTCCCGAAGCTGCACTTCCCTTAACCCTCAACCCTCAACCTCAACCTCACATTCCCTTCCCCAAGCTCCATTTTCCCTTCCCCTAAACCCTCAACCTCACATTCCATTCCCGAAGCTGCACTTCCTGGTGTTGAGGCACGTGAACTGTGCTGGGTTGGCCGCAGTGCAGGGGTCCGCGACAGACACACTCCTGGTCGCGGTGGAGGAGAAGGTACCCATGGCACTGATTGCCTCATAGGTTATGAGCAGGGGCACCAAGGTGACGTTGCTTGTGAAGTTGATGGGGATCATGGACGTGACCCTGACTGCCAGGTAAACCTTAGAGACGGCATCCTGGGCGTATGCTCCTGCGGATTGTCATGGCACAGCAAGGGGGAGGGGTAGGGTCATTCTGCTATAAATGTATAATAAATTGCAGGAGCATAGGCTGTGAGGTTACTGATATTGTTAAGATGGCATCCTGCACATGTGCCCCTGCGGATTGTCATGGCACTGCGACGATAAGGGGAGGGGACGGCGGGTCTCAGTGGTAGTGAGTGGCAAAGGCTGTTGAGAGGGCATCCTGTGCGTGTGCCCCTGCGGATTGTCAGGGCACAGTGAGGGGTAGGGGAGGGCTCGTTATAAAGTATAGGAAATATAATAGCAGTAGTATAGGCTGGTAAGTTACTGTTCGTGTTAAGATTGCATTCTATGCGTATGCTCCTACCTACCAGCGTCCAAAACGGAGGCTGGTAGGTAGCTGAACCCGGAAAAGAAAGCTGGTCCTCACCTGGGAGGTGCATCAGGCTGCACCATAATCGTCATTTGAACCTCCTACGCTCAAGTTCTCCGCACCTGGATCTTTCCACTCTGAGAACACGTTCACTGTTATTGAAGCGCTCCCTTGAAGCGTGATGGTGGGAGGGGCATCAGGCTGCACCAGGGTAGCGTCGTCGAACTCATACTCGAGGGTTGCAAGCACGGGGAACGGCGGCGGTGGCGGCGGGATGGGAGGCGCGAGCAGCGCAGCGAGGGCGTCGGGTGACGGAGGGCGAGGCGGGGGCGGGGAGGGCGGGGGAGGAGGGGGAGGGGACGGAGGAGGCCTCAGCTGTGTAAGAATGAAGACCGAGGTTGCCCCGTATAGCTTGCCGACTGCGATGATGCTGTCCGGGACGTTCCTGGCAATGGTGGCGGCTGAGCTGGTCAGGGTTTGAATGCTGGACGCTGAGCTGGCAGCCAGGGAGACGGAAACCGAGACGCCGGCCTGTTGCAGGCTTCGCTTGCCAGCGGCGTCTGTGATCGATTTCACACCGAGGGGTATGCAAGCTGATGCGTTGGTCGCCGTGATCAAAGCGGCACACACGTCGTTCGACAGCTGGTCGAGGCGCCCTGAGAGTGACAGAGAGGAGTAGGAGGAGCCCGGGAGGGAGAGGGTGATGTCCATTGTGAGGGCTGGTGAGATGGGGGGGAGAGGAGGAGAGGGGGGTGGCCTGGGAGGAGCGGGGGAGGGTGGCGGTGGGGGAGAGGGGGAGGAAGAGGGGGGGCCCGGAGGAGGGGGGAAGGGTGAAGGAGCAGGGGATGGGGGAGAAGATGGAGGGGGGGGTGAAGGGAATGGCGGTGGTGGTGATGGTGGAGGTGGCTCAGGCGAAGGTAAGGGCGGGAATTGAGTGGGAGGAAGAGGACTGGGTGGGGAAGGGGATGGGTGAGGTGCTGGGGAGGGAGGGGCAGGAGGCGGAGGTAGTGGTGGCGAGGCTGTCGGCGGAAAATGTACTAGGGGGGACGGCAGAGGGGGTAGTGGGGGCTTTGGCAAAAGGGGCTTGGAAGCTTCCAGGGAGGGCTGCAGGGGTGGTGGTGAGGGTGGGTAGGTGGAGCGCTGCAGGGGTGATGGTGAGGGTGGGTAGGTGAAGGGCTGCAGGGGTGATGGTGAGGGTGGGTAGGTGGAGGGCTGCAGGGGTGATGGTGAGGGTGGGTAGATGGAGGGCTGCAGGGGTGATGGTGAGGGTGGGTAGGTGGAGGGTGGGTAGGTGGAGGGCTGCAGGGGTGATGGTGAGGGTGGGTAGGTGGAGGGTGGGTAGGTGGAGGACTGCAGGGGTGATGGTGAGGGTGGGTAGGTGGAGGGATGCAGGGCTGATGGTGAGGGTGGGTAGGTGGAGGGCTGCAGGGGTGATGGTGAGGATGGGTAGGTGGTTGGAGGTGGTGGTGGTGGTGAGGGTGGGTAGGTGGAGGGAGGTGGTGGTGGTGGTGAGGGTGGGTAGGTGGAGGGCTGCAGAGGTGATGGTGAGGGTGGGTAGGTGGTTGGAGGTGGTGGTGGTGGTGAGGGTGGGTAGGTGGAGGAAGGTGGTGGTGGAGGTGAGGGTGGGTAGGTGGAGGGAGGTGGTGGTGGTGGTGAGGGTGAGTAGGTGGAGGGAGGTGGTGGTGGTGGTGAGGGTGGGTAGGTGGTTGGAGGAGGTGGTGGTGGTGAGGGTGGGTAGGTGATTGGAGGTGGTGGTGCGGGTGCAGGTGGGTAGGTGGTTGGAGGTGGTGAGGGTGGTGAGGGTGGGTAGGTGGAGGGAGGTGGTGGTGGTGGTGAGGGTGGGTAGGCGGTTGGAGGTGGTGGTGGTGGTGAGGGTGGGTAGGTGGTTGGAGGTGGTGGTGGTGGTGAGGGTGGGTAGGTGGTTGGAGGTGGTGGTGGTGGTGAGGGTGGGTAGGTGGAGGGAGGTGGTGGTGATGGTGATGGTGGGTAGGTGGAGGGAGGTGGTGGTGGTGAGGGTGGGTAGGTGGTTGGAGGTGAAGTTGATGGTGAGGGTGGGTTGGTGGAGGGAGGTGAAGTTGGTGGTGAGAGTGGGTAGGCGGTTGGAGGTGGTGGTGGTGGTGATGGTGGGTAGGTGGAGGGAGGTGGTGGTGGTGGTGAGGGTGGGTAGGTGGAGGGAGGTGGAGTTGATGGTGAGGGTTGGTTCGTAGAGGGTGGGTAGGTGGAGGGTGGGTAGGTGAAGGGTGGGTAGGTGGTGGGTGGGTAGGTGGAGGGTGGGTAGGTGGAGGGTGGGAAGGTTGAGGGTGGGTAGGTGGAGGGTGGGTAGGTGGAGGGTGGGTAGGTATGTGGGTAGGTAGATGGTGGGTAGGTGGAGGGTGGGTAGGTGGAGGGTGGGAAGGTAGAGGGTGGGTAGGTGAAGGGTGGGTAGGTAGAAGGTGGGTAGGTGGTGGGTGGGTAGGTGGAGGGTGGGTAGGTGGAGGGTGGGTATGTGGAGGGTGGGTAGGTGGAGGGTGGGTAGGTGGAGGGTGGGTAGGTGGAGGGTGGGTAGGTGTAGGGTGGGTAGGTGGAAGGTGGGTAGGTGGAGGGTGGGTAGGTGGAGGGTGGGTTGGTGGAGGGTGGGTAGGTGAAGGGTGGGTAGGTAGAGGGTGGGTAGGTGGAGGGTGGGTAGGTGGATGGTGGGTAGGTAGAAGGTGGGTAGGTGGAGGGCGGGTAGGTGGAGGGTGGGAAGGTGGAGGGTGGGTAGGTAGAGGGGGGGTAGATAGAAGGTGGGTAGGTGGAGGGTGGGTAGGCACAGGGAGGGTAGGTGAAGGGTGGGTAGGTAGAAGGTGGGTAGGTGAAGGGTGGGTAGGTGGAGGATGGGTAGGTAGAGGGTGGGTAGGTGGAGGGTGGGTAGGTGAAGGGTGGGTAGGCACAGGGTGGGTAGGTGAAGGGTGGGTAGGTAGAAGGTGGGTAGGTGGAGGATGGGTAGGTAGAGGGTGGGTAGGTGGAGGGTGGGTAGGTAGAGGAGGGGTAGATAGAAGGTGGGTAGGTAGAGGGTGGGTGGGTGGACGGTGGGTAGGTGAAGGGTGGGTAGGCACAGGGAGGGTAGGTGAAGGGTGGGTAGGTAGAAGGTGGGTAGGTGAAGGGTGGGTAGGTGGAGGATGGGTAGGTATAGGGTGGGTAGGTGGAGGGTGGGTAGGTGGAGGGTGGGTAGGCACAGGGTGGGTAGGTGAAGGGTGGGTAGGTAGAAGGTGGGTAGGTGAAGGGTGGGTAGGCAGAGGGTGGGTAGGTAGAGGGTGGGTAGGTGGACGGTGGGTAGGTGAAGGGTGGGTAGGCACAGGGAGGGTAGGTGAAGGGTGGGTAGGTAGAAGGTGGGTAGGTGAAGGGTGGGTAGGTGGAGGATGGGTAGGTAGAGGGTGGGTTGGTGGAGGGTGGGTAGGTGAAGGGTGGGTAGGCACAGGGTGGGTAGGTGAAGGGTGGGTAGGTAGAAGGTGGGTAGGTGGAGGATGGGTAGGTAGAGGGTGGGTAGGTGGAGGGTGGGTAGGTAGAGGAGGGGTAGATAGAAGGTGGGTAGGTAGAGGGTGGGTGGGTGGAGGGTGGGTGGGTGGAGGGTGGGTGGGTGGAGGGTGGGTAGGTAGAGGGTGGGTAGGTGAAGGGTGGGTAGGTAGAAGGTGGGTAGGTGGTGGGTGGGTAGGTAGAGGGTGGGTAGGTGGAGGGTGGGTAGGTGGAGGGTGGGTAGGTGGAGGGTGGGTAGGTAGAGGGGGGGTAGATAGAAGGTGAGTAGGTGGAGGGTGGGTAGGTAGAGGGTGCGTAGGTAGGGGGTGGGTGAGGGTCTGTAGAGTTGGAACCAGAGGGTGGCGGGCAGTCGGGGGGCGCGTTAGTGAAGGAGAAGCCAGCACCGGGGCACTGGGCATCAAAGTAGCAATAGTCTGTGCCGTTGATTGTGCACTGGAGCGGTCGGTCTATGGGACAGGTCTGGTCGGCGACGAGGGCGCATGCGCTCAGCGGGCAGTCGGGCAGAGACGCGGCCGGGGTGCTGGCGACGTCGGCACAGGCTTGGTTCGCAGCTGTGCATATGCTGCTGCCGTTGGTGTTGGTGCAGGTGTTGGCATACGGATTCTTACATTGCTGTCACAGGAGAGGGGAGGGAGAGGAGAGAAATATTGAGGGGGGCAATATCGCATGGGAGGGGGGCAATATCGCATGGGAGGGGGGGCAATATCGCATGGGAGGGGGGCAATATCGCATGGGAGGGGGGCAATATCGCATGGGAAGGGGGCAATATCGCATGGGAGGGGGGGCAATATCGCATGGGAGGGGGGGCAATATCGCATGGGAGGGGGGGCAATATCGCATGGGAGGGGGGGCAATATCGCATGGGAGGGGGGGCAATATCGCATGGTCAGGGGGGCAATATTGCATGGGAGGGGGGGCAATATCGCATGGGAAGGGGGCAATATCGCATGGGAGGGGGGGCAATATCGCATGGGAGGGGGGGCAATATCGCATGGGAGGGGGGGCAATATCGCATGGGAGGGGGGGCAATATTGCATGGGAGGGGGGCAATATCGCATGGTCAGGGGGGCAATATCGCATGGGAGGGGGGGCAATATCGCATGGGGAGGGGGCAATATCGCATGGGAGGGGGGGCAATATCGCATGGGAGGGGGGGCAATATCGCATGGGAGGGGGGGCAATATCGCATGGTCAGGGGGGCAATATTGCATGGGAGGGGGGCAATATCGCATGGGAGGGGGGGAATATCGCATGGGAGGGGGGCAATATCTTATGGGAGGGGGGGCAATGTCGCATGGGAGGGGGGGCAATATCGCATGGGAGGGGGGCAATATCGCATGGGAGGGGGGGCAATATCGCATGGGAGGGGCAATATCGCATGGTCAGGGGGGCAATATCGCATGGGAGGGGGGCAATATCGCATGGGAGGGGGGGCAATATCGCATGGGAGGGGGGCAATATCGCATGGGAGGGGGGCAATATCGCATGGGAGGGGGGCAATATCGCAAGATTCATTTGTATTACAAGCCTGTATGTACTGGTGACTGCCTCAGGTCGCATTTATTTGTTTATGATTAACTGCGCCCTGGCCTCCTGGGGATGGTGAATTGCTGAGGCAGGAGAACGGAGGGGAGGGAAAACGCATGGGAGGTGGGAGGCAGGTGGGTGGGTTTGTGGCAGGGGTGTGGACAGTGCTGAATGGGTGTCGGGCTGACAGGGGTGTGGACGTATGGATAGTATGTGTGGAAGGGGTGTGAAGGCATGGAACCTGATACAAAAGTGGTGAGATTGAAAATTAAATGTACGCGCTGGAGTTTGAAGGGTTTATGGTTCAAAGTGGTGAGGACAGTGCACACATACACAAGATGTCCCTTATGAGCAGTGCCGTGCCATTGCACCGTAACTCAAATTCGTGTTGATAAGTACGGTCCGTTACTGGTAAAAGTAGCTGAATTGGCCTTGAAATTACAGTGATTGAAGCTCAGGTGCGTAATGCAGCCACAGTAAGGCCCGTCATTGGCACAGCACTGCTTATAAGGCTCCTCAAATTGGGGCGTGAGTCATGCAGTGTTTGTTTTGTATGTCTCAGCTACGTGTCCGCTACAGTCCAGCCTCCGGCCGGAGACCCGTTTGTGGCCAGCCATGACACTTTGGCCACCACTCGTAGGCTAGTCCAGGTTTTGTCCCAATTGAGGCTTTGGCGGCCACGGGGCGGCTTGTCCAAGGTGGCCTTGTCGCCGGGGGGGGAACTGTACAGGTAATGGTCATAAGAGACCCAATTAAGTCCCTAACACCTCCAACATTAGTGCTTATTAATTATTAATACTGACCGGAATACCGGTAAAACAAATACCTTGCTATTAGTTATTATTACTTATTATTAGTTAGCATACCTTAGTTATTATTACTAATTATTAGTTATTTACCTTGTTGGGCTGCAGGGCACAGAACACGAAGTCACATGGGGGGACTGTCGAGGCGTTCATCGAGGAGATCGATGAGCAATTACTGCCGGTAAGCAAGCACATGTTGGACGAGTCGGCTGTGCTGTAGGCGCACACCACAGGTTGGGCAGAGGGGCAGTTCTGGCCGGTGTATTGGAGGCAGGGCTGGGCATTGGACGGCGCAGGTCCAGGGCCGGGTGCCGGGGCGTTTGGTGCTGGAGGGGGGGGCGTTGGGTGGTGGGGCAGGAGCACACAAGTTGGGATTAAATAAATGCGTTGTGTTTGTCAGTATAGGGATGACGGTGCATCTGTGCCCCCAAAAATAAATGTGACGTTTTGTTCAGTGTAGGAATGCCCATGCCCGATACTGAAAAACATGATTTATAAGTATGGAAATGACTGTGGCGCACAAATGAGCGACACGCATGTTTAATCAGTAATTGGTTTATTTAGAGAGGATTGTGTTTCTTTTTGTGGCTACAAGGTCACCTTTGGCAGGCCGCACCACGGCCGCCAAATGCCTTTGGCCCAGGTGGGACCAAACCTGGACTACATGGACCGGCCTACGGCCGGCACACCAAGCAGCATGGCTGGCCACACCTAGGGCCTCTGGGCGCAGGCAGTGGAGCTGACATGTAGCTGAGTAACGAAAAATATACACTGGCAGAGAGGTCCATTTTCAGAGGTTGA
This sequence comes from Limnomonas spitsbergensis, assembly GCA_037349105.1. Lineage (NCBI taxonomy): Eukaryota > Viridiplantae > Chlorophyta > Chlorophyceae > Chlamydomonadales > Limnomonas > Limnomonas spitsbergensis. The sequence goes on from JAYJMM010000038.1 coordinate 3,713,427, forward strand.
AGCTGAGGCTGAAATATCCCACACTGCTCACCTATGCGTGCGCCAGATCACCTCTGGGGGGCCGTTAGCCGGCCACCACTGGGCCATTGAGACCAAACCTTAACACAAGGATTCATTTTGGTTACCAAGCCTTGTGCAGCCTTTCTTTGGTCTATTGCCGGCGGGCCCATCTAGCATAAGGGCTTCTTGCACCAGGCCCCCTTCAACGTAGACTGCAATGAAGCTGGATTTTTCAAAAAAAACTGAAGCAAGTTGAGACAAACAGTCATGTCCCGACTCAATACTTTGCCCTCGCATGGATGATTGTATGCACGGTAGGTAACAGTGTCCCATGCTCCAGCCGAATGGGCGGCATCCTGACTCCATGTGCGTCTTCCTAGTCTTACGACGTGTTTATTTTTTTGTTATGGCGGGATACGGCATATGTTGAGTCGGATTATATTATTACCAAGGTAGAATGATACGGCATGATACGGCACAGGTTGAGCCGGATTGTGCTACCATGCTTTTTGGTAGCAAGAGGGCAGCCTTGAGTGTGAATTCAGCACAACTACCATTTTTGCCATGCTACGAGGCCACCTTTGTAGGGCCGCTTCTTGGCCGCAAAATGCCCGAATGAGTGGGGTCAAACCTGGACTGTCCTATGGCCCATGGTAGCACGATACAGCATGATACGGCGCGAAACGGCATAGGTTCAGCCGGATTCTAGTACCAAAGTGCCACGCGACGGCTCGATATGGCACAGGTTCAGCCGGATTGTGCGACCATGCTATGGCCGGCGGCCCAAGCAGACGGGTGTTTTACCCATGCAAGCCGCCCATGAGGTACACAGGGCGGCATAGCTTCTGTTTGAAAAGCTACTCTACAGATATGAAACAATATATGGTACCGGTAGGCCATGTATGCGGCCCCCCGGCAGGAGGCCAGAAAGCAGTTCAAATGCATGAAGCCTGCAAAAATAGAAACACATGGCTTCTGCCCACATCTACGGTGGCCAACGGACACGCCCAGCCCCACTACTTGGTTTATGTCCTTATAAGCGTGCCATGCAGCCATGCATGCGTGTTTGCGTGAGTCATGATGTGCCATTTCACCTGGATTCTGCAGAAGACTTCTGCTTCCCCAGGCTCGTTCAAGGTCTTCTGACGCTGGCGCACCTGCACGTTGTTTGACAGGCTCAATGTTTCGATTCGCTCCGAGTTCATTAACTGGTATCGGGTAGCGACACTGGTGATACCGTACGTTCTTGATTGAAGATGTCAACCCTACGGAACCTCTGCTTCGGGAGCAACATTTTCTTGCCATCTATCCAGAACTTTGCCGTGGATTTTGCGTCAAAAAAAGCTCGCGGTTATTGCTTACCGAATCCAGCGCTATCATCTCCATGCGCCATAAAAATGCACAGCGCGAGGCTGAGCGCAAGCACGCTTCGGGAGCTTTCCATTCCGAAGCGCGGAACAGCACTGTGTCGTTTCATTGTGCACCGCGAATTTCATTTACGTATTTGTAGGAGTAAGTGCACATCGTGGTTGGAGTAAAGAGCTGTGACGCGCCCGAAAACACCGTCTAAGGACTAAGGCTCTAAGCCAGGCTACTAAAAATGATAGACCTCGTGGCAGCCATGTGGTGACGACGTTGCTAAGTCAATGCCCTATGCTCTACCATACTCCACACCTGGAAGTTCAATATGTGTCGGGTGATGTGTTGGTCGAAAGATTTTTGACAGGCATCGGGCAGTCGGGGCACGATTTAAAATCCGAGCCACTCTTCTTTCACTTTTTCTCGAAGTGAATGTGGTGCGTCCTGACCTGCTGACCTGGCGTACAGGGCGGGTCATATGTATCGTAAAAACGTGGACAGGCCCAGCAGTGCAAGGAGGTTAGGTCATGACTTGATATCAGTTACACATTGACTGTGCTCCAACCTGATTGCTAGCAGTGCACTAAGGCTGTGCTTCCATTGGAGTTTGGGGTGAGCAGTCGGGCAGGTCGGTTTTGTTCGGTCCGCGCCAAGGTTTTAGCCCGAGGTGGAGATCACCACAGAAAAATCCGGCCTTCGTTTCCATCGCATGTCCGGGGTGGCCGATTCGCGTTCAAGAACCTTCGCAGGCTAAGAACTTCGAAATGTCGCAGCATTCCTTGGTAGTTGTTGGGTCGCGTTTGTTGCGCCGCTGCAAAACGAATCGCGCTATCGGCTTGTCCATGCGTAGTAGCATTGGGCGCAGCTGGCAACGCTATTTTGAAATTTCTGCACCTGTGTAACGTGACCACGTAGATCAAAGCAACCAGTGGTGCTTACATATACTATTGCTTCTGTGCTCATTCTCATTTACTTAAACCGCTGATAAACTCTGCTGGTTCGAAAGAAGTCGACTGGCTGTCCCGGCACACGGAAGGCCACGTGACGATTTTCTACCCCGTCGTTGCATTGCAGCATGCGCGACCGAATCGAAATAAGGGCTAAAAAACAAGGCTGTGAAGTATTGTCCAGCTGGCGTTTGGGGTGGATGTCACCCAAACTCACTTCGGGTCTCGGACCCGAAGTGAGTTTGGGTAAGTTTGGGCCGAAGAGTCTGGGAAACCAACCGTCGACTGTATGAAATCCGGTCGTGTTTCGACGTCCAATGGAAACGTTTTCGTCGGGGTGGCACAGCTGGCGCCTAGCTGGCAGCCCACCCCGACGTCAAAACAGCCAATGGAAACACAGCCTAATACTGGTAGGCACCAACTGTCCCTTGAGATAATCAAACGCAAACACAATGGGCTTTGTGAGTCCACTAGACAGAATCACCAACTCCAATAAATTTATGTTGTGAGGTAACTTGGCCATGCTGAGAGGCCTGCCTCTAATTTGTTGAGGAAGTTATATTGCAGTGCTGGCCTCCATAGCTGAAGTATTACCTGATGTAAAGCCTAGGGTTGTGGCTATGAAACCACCAGTGTTATTTTCTCCATCCTATCGCAAAACCTGTCCTCGGCAGATCTGGGTGGCTCAGCTAAGATAAGAAGGGGAGCCTGGAATAAAGGACATGAAAATCAATATGTGTGAATAACGAGTGGATACCTGACTTAAGGCATTCTGGAACTCAGTGGCAGTGATCTGGGAGCTTGCATGGCTGAGGGGCTCAGGGGCTGCATGGGGCAAGGGGCATGGCTTCCTGGCAAGTCACCTTTGCCCCAAATTTGCAGCCTCGGGAGTGGGGAATGGTGCAGAAAGTGGGCGGGCAGTCTTAATGAGCTACTCTCAGGCTCTCTGAATCACCAGACATCATAGCAATCAGACAGGTTTGGAGTGAATTCCAATCCATCAAAGACAGCCTTGATGTGGGCCACATGGAAGGCCATGTCTGCATGTTGGATTGGCCAAATGACCCAGGGATGGTGGCAATGCCTCCGTCTATGCCCCACCTACACCCACTTAAGGGTTTACCTTAACCGGGTTTTGGCCACTTTTCAGGCTCAGCCGCCGGAAGCTTGATACCCAATGGGCCAGTTTTTGGCATCCAACTGCCATTCGGATTCAAATGATACCCAACAGGCCTCAATAAACCTTTTATGGCAAGCTGATTATAGCACTTGACGATGTAGCAACAACACACCAGGTCGATTGGGGCAGTTCCGAGAGAGATTACTTCAAATGACAGTTGATACTGCTAGTGTGAACCAGGTTGGGACGGCGGGTCAAACCTCAGTACCCCTAAAACGTGTCGATACATCTGACCCGCCCTGTGCGGCAAGTGAATGCGGACATGCGGTGCAAGCGGACCAACAAGTCCTACACCGACACATGTTAAGTCCAAACTTGTGCTTTAGCTAGAGGGGTGTCGAGGCGGGCTTACATTTTTTGTATGCCTTAATCGATCATTTTACGCATGAGTTCTTGCGGCCGTGTGAGTGCTTGTTGGTCGTGTGCCTTTCCTGTTCCTGCTCGCCTTTTTCAGCCGCCGCCGAGAATCCAGGGCCCCATGCGCACCCAGGCTTTTTTTCTGTGTCAGCGTCTCAGGCTTTCTAGGGTTGGGCGGCCGGCCTTACACCTTAAGTCCAATGAAAAGAAAAGTCCACACAAAATAAATGCACATGCCCCCGTGTCCAATTGGATATTGCTACAAAAGCATTACCGTAGACGATCTTTGCCCCCACACGAAGTTAATGTTGTTTCGCCGACGTGCATTATGAAAACCCCAACTTATGCGGAAAACGCCGATTTTGGGACGTCAAAAAAATCTCCATTGAAGCGCGCTTCAGGGAACAACCATGTTCATTACTCGTTTGCGGAGGCAAAACATGTGTCACAGTATATTACCGTATACGTGACAGAACCGTTTAGACCGCAGTTAGCGGCCGCGGAGCCTCCGCAGCTTATCTGCGGAGTCTCCGGATTTGAACTGAGACCTAGAAACCCGCTTACGCAGGGTGATTTAGCATAATCTGTACTCTGAATTGGGCCTGCCGGGTCCCTGTATCCCGGCAATTGCCTAAGCTACTACTTTTGTCCCTTTTGAAGGACAGGCCTCTGGTGTAAAGAGTATAGGCCTAGCTATCACGGATACTAGCCCTTGCTCGCCACTAAGTCAGTACCTTAAGCTTCAGTCAAGTCTAGCACCACGGAAAGTGGTGATAGCATAAGCAAGTGACAAGCGAGCCCCATCCAGATCACTGGTCATCCCCAGCCGACGCGATCTACGGAGCTCGCCCTGAAGAGCACGCGACCTACGGTGCCGACGGATCCCTGACTACTCGTCCATCGGAGACGACTAATCAGGCAAGCAGTCCCAAGCAGATATTCTCCTAAATAGACCAGGAGGCGCAAAGCCGACCAGGAGCTCTCGGCGTACCAGCTTCCAGCTGAGTCCGCCCGGCGACAAAACCCACGGACAAACTGAAGTCACCTCCGTCGCCGTTCCTTCGCAACCCCGAGCATCCCCGCTCTCAGTGTCCTTCAAAAGGGACAAAAGTGGTATTGCAGCCGGATCAGCTGCTTGCCAACGAGTTCCTCGCTGAGGGAAGCTAAGCTTGTCTGACCTGGAATATTTTTTTGAATTGTTCGCCTTGGACAGCTTGAAAAAGCACCTCTGTCGCTGCATTCTGCTTGGGCTTTTCGCGCCAAATTAGATCTTGCAAACCCCGGCTGTGAAGAGCCTTGGGGAGAAGCTCGAAGATCCAGTTTTGGAGTTATAAACCCAGCTTGATTCCCTGTGCATTTGGTCAGTGGTTAAGGTTGGACCACTTGATTGTGAAAACAAAAGTGTTAACATAAGTGGATCGGCGGATCAGTGATCAATGGATTGCTGAGGCTGAGATTTCAGTGGCCCAGAACTGTGTGAACTGTGTGAACTGAAAGGCAGGGCCTGGACTCAGAGCAGCAGATGGCGCTTGACGGAGAAGCGACGCGTATTTCTCGCGGGCTAGCAGGGATCGAGGATCCCGCAGCTTTGGGGTGCAAGGTGCCCAGTGCAGATCAAGCTTGGCCCAAGGACGTTGGGCAGGCTGATGGCACTGTGGGCGCTGAAGTGTCGCACAAAGGGATCAGCCGAGGTGGGCCAGTGCCCCAATCAACCCTGGCTATTCCAAGGCAAGGCCTGGAATATGCGCAGTGGTTGAGACAGGGAGGAAGAACCCCTGAGCTGACATTGGACCCGGCCGTTGAGGTGTCGCAGACCAGTGGCGCAAATCGGGACAGTGGTCCAGAAGGCGCACCAGAGCAGGACTTGCCCAGTGGGGCAGGGGCCGCGCAACGAGTCAAGAACGAGCCCGATCACGGTGATCAAGGGGCAGGCACCTCGGCAGCCCCAGAGGGGGCAGCAGAGTGCGGGAGAGCAAGAGACCTAGGCAGTGGGCCAGAATACGCGACGCAGAAGAGGCTAATGAGAGTGGCAAGTGCTGCGCAGTGCGTTACAAAGGAGAACGGGACGATGCCCCGTGGTGGAAGTCAGGTGATCAGGAAACCTGCAGATCTGCAGGCGGTGGGTGGAGCAAAAGCCGCCACTGCGGAATGGCCCCCAGTAAAAAGGAAGGAGGATCTGGCTCAGCCAAGAGGGTGGAACAGGCTAGGGCAGTGGGCCACTGGAGTGTGGAAAAGTGTGTGTGACGCAGAGCAGGCGGGGTTAAGCAGTCTGGCTGTGCCCCAGCAGCGCGCACCCTTGGAGGCATTGACCAGGTGTGAGGAGCAGCCAGGTAATCAGGTGTCCCCCAACAGCTGGTCCATGTTTGATATCCTCAGCAGTGACAGTGAGCCAAGTCCCAGGCACCTGATCAACTGTATTACGGCAGAGAGTGCCGGCCCACCCAGGCAGGATAGTCTGGTAGCTAGCGAGCAGCTGCACCTGATCAACTGTATTGTCATGCTGAACTAGTGCACCGTGCGTATTACTGGCTTATCTTTTCTTGAACTAAGGATCTCTGCTGTTGAACTCTGTTTGTGAAACTGTTGTCACAGTCACACTTCTGTGCTTGCTCTGTTTGTCTGTGAAGTGTGTTGTTCACACTTCTTTTGTCTCCCAAAGTGGCTGTTTTGTCTCTTGCAGCCACTATTTCTTTCTTACTTGAAGCCCTGATTTCGTAATCACCCTTTAATCTGAAGTTACATAGTCACTCCTCTTCGAGCAAGCACAAACACTGCTCACTTTATTCCAGCAAGCACAAACACTGCTCGAATATCGATCCATCATACAGAACAAGCACAAACACTGTTCGACCCTTCAGTCTAAGCAAGCACAAACACTGCTTAGTCTTGGAGGTCTTCTCTTGATATTTCGGCCCTTATCAGGCATTCTCCAGCCTTCCAGCTGGTTTACCACCACCAACTCCATCAACACTTCATCAACAGCCAGTCCAGAGGCTCCAAGTCGACTCCTTGATAGATCATCAAACGAGTCTCCCCATCTGAAGATCGCCTACAAGCGACTTCCCACTGAAGATCATCGTACCCTGTCACCAGTGTACTACAACTTCGACTGCTGCTACAGTCACCTTCGGAAGGGTCGACCCATCAGGCAATCTTGTCAACAGTAGAGAATAGTCAGGTAAGTAGTCCAGAGGATACTTATCTTAAATAGATCGACTGATCCCCAGGTTTACAGCTGGGGATTCGAGTCTCAACAGCAGTGATCAGGAATCTGTCATATTCCTGAAGTCACAGCACTTTTCTAAGAAAGAAATAGTCCGACTGGTCGCACCTCCAGTTGTCTGTAAACAGGTCGACTCTAAGAGTCGACTCAAGCAGGTGCCAAGAATCGTCTGTCGACCACTTGATCGATCACAAGAAGTACTTTTCAGTACTCTGGAATTTTTCCTGTCAACAGTCAGGACTGGTTTCATGACTGACGATTCAGAGGATGAACATGGCAGTGTAATGTCTGTTCAGGCCAAGCATGATCAAGATTTAGAGATTGCGATCATCAAAAAGGAACTAGAGGATATGACTACGCAGGACCAGATCCATCTGTTAATGCGATCTAAGGTCAGAGATAAAGACGGTTTGATAATCACTGATTTGCTATATTTGAGTAAGAATGAGCAAAGAAGCCTACGCAACGCAATTAGACATGCTAAGCGATGCGAGATTGATAGGGAACTCAGAATGAACCTAGAGCATAGGGAGGTTTCGAGAAGAAACGCTACTGAAGATAAAGAAGCACAACGCAAAGCTGATCTTGCTGCGCAAGATGAAGAGGAAAAGGCTTACTATAAATTACAGAGCGAATATAACTGGGCAAAAGTTGAGTTAGCAGCTACCCCAGCGATTATTATGATCCCTGTTAGTGACGACAATTATGATGATAGAATTCCCTTTGCTTCAATGGACAATCCTGCTTACAGCCTAATGAAATCTGTAGCTGATTATTCAGCTAGTAAGCTTAACCAATGTGCATACGTTACGAAGAGATCTGGGCAAACTAGTGAGCATAGCGATTCACTATCAGTCAAACGTGAAGATGGTTATCAAGGAGGAGTACCCGTATTGCATTTATTTGCAAAGAAACTTAGAGCAGATGGGACTTTCTCACCAAGCTGCGATAGCTCCAATAATTTCTCAGCTATAGGAGAAGGAGACCAAGCAGCGGGAGTCGAGCACATCACTCCGAAAGAAGGATATGTCCAAAGTCAAGTTCAGAGAATGAATACGGCGAATAATACTGGGTATAAGTCAGCAGTCAGTGCGTTCAGTAAAACGCCACCACCGCCGGTAAAAACTCCAATCAGTGGTCAACCAATTAATCAGGACACCGTTGGAGTAGGCCGAGGGGTAAAACAAGAACAGTCAGATGTTCCCCAGCGGTATTCTAGAGAAGAAAAAGAAAAGTTTCATTCCAGGGAAAACGAAGCTCTAAGATATCAAATAGAACAGCTTCAGATTCAGAATGATTACTACGCTAACGCGGCACGTGACAATGCACCTGAGTTATCTTTTGCAGTCCCAAATACTGGGATCAAGGATGAACACTTTGCTTCTGATCAACGGAACGGTCCCACTGCCAATGCCTCTCACTCTCATAATAAGGAATTTAAACGTGAGTCACCCCAAGAAATCAGTGATTTAGGAAAATATGTAAACCCTGAAGGAGTAGCACCTCACAAAGATGAGGGGTGCAAAATTAAGGCGGCTCTTAAAAGATTCACTGATTCCAGGTCCTCTGGGGCTAAAGGGGTATCGTCACAAAAGTGTGATTTAGATAGTGATGTATCAGATGATAACGAATCAAAGGGGGAAAAGCATAGAGATAAGAAGTCTCATTCCAATAGTAAGGGACGTTCCAGCAGGAAAATGCCATCGTCACACAAGAGTGGTACCGATAGTGATGACTCTGGAGGTTCTGACCCTAAAAAGAGTGAGGCTAAAGAAAAGGAGTCCCGTCCTAAAGGCAGACGTCGCTCAAGCAAGAAATCCCCACCATCATCTGATGGTGATTCTGGTAGTGATGATTCAGGAAGCTATGAGCCGAAAGAACGTAGACGAAAAAGTAAAACCTATAGGGCTGACAGTGATAGTCGTTCAGGCAGAAAATCTACTCCTCCTCACAAGGACAGTGACTCAGATGATGACAGTTCTGATAGTGACGGGCCCTCATGGAAAGATATTTCTAGAAGAAAAAGGTCTGGGTCTAAAAGAGCAACTGAAGCGTTAGACAGGAAGGTCACGCTTGACTCGGCTAAAATCGGCATAAAGTTTGACGCTATTAAAGGGGTTGTTAAATGGAGAAAAGTACATCAAGCTATTACTAGCTATAACGTGCTAAACATGCATAAATTGGTTGGCTTCGTTGAAGCCCAGGTGCACATCATGTTTAGTACATGTACAATTTCAGGTGTCGCTTTTCTCAGGCTTCAGCAGCAAGATTTAATTACGCTCTGTCCAAAATGTAAACCTTTTCTCCTTGACTTACTAGAATCTTTATCCACACCTGCCAGTAGTGACTCTTTGCAGTCACAAATGTCTAAAATAAAGCAGGCAAGAGAGGCACATGAGCTTAAAAAAATTGGATTATCCAGCGACACCTTTAGCATTCATAAGCCTTACCCAAAGCTTAAAACGGGGTCTAAGCCGCGCAACTTCTTTGACGCCATCCTACTGGTGGGTGCGCGTTACCTTAATGATGCGGTCACCGGAGAAATGAACATCTGGACTACTGGAATGAGAATGGGCATGCCCAATTTACTTGACCCTTCAGTAAGTCCCACTGAGTCTCCAGAACAGTTTGCTGAGAGAATCATGGACGTTTACTCAGTTTTCACTATCAGTAATGATCATGCTTTTGCTCAAATCTGTGGAAGGAATACTGTGATTGAAGTCCTTATTAACGGCTTGCCTAAAGACTTGGTGGAGGTCGCCGTACGAGCTCAACAGCATGTCAGCGTAAGACAGCATGGCATTGCGGCGTCCATCACAAATATAATTTTGGATGTTCAGACCAGACATGATTTTAATGAGCTTAGGGCACTTGAAGGAAAAGGGCCACAATGGGTTAACCCAATGGACCCACACTCTCAGTCAGCAAGAGATAAAATTAAACCTAGCCCCGTCCAAGCTCATTTAGCTCAAACTTTGTCACATTGTCAGTCAAGCGGTCCCGACCCTGCGGAACTTGATATGTTCCGTTGTCTCACTGCCAATGCTGTTGATACGGCGTACCCCAGTGGTATGCATCCCAGCAGGTCTGGGGGAGGAAATTCGAGTAATTATCAGAAAACATCGTATGAAAAATCGGCTTTTAAGCAGGGGGTCTTGTTGCCAGATGGGCGCACTCCTGCAGTTAGGCAACATGTTGGATTTCAAGCAAAACCTGCTTACATCCCTCAACCCAAAATTTGCAATATTTGTAATGGTCCACATTACATGGACAAATGTGATGATCTTGCGGATTTCAAGCGCCTTGCACTCAGGGGCAAAGCAATGGAAGACGCTGAGCGCAAGAGTGGAAAGATTACTACGCCATCTGCCTTGAGCACCACTTTTCAAGACTTGAAGGAATGGGCTGACACGGCCTATGAAGAAGAAAAGCTTGGAAGGGCAATTCAGGATGAACACAGGTTTGACAGGGCTGTGGGTCGAGAGCCTCATGCTCTGAAGGCCAGGATTACCCAAGGTAATTTCATGCACGCTGCAGGGACTATTAAACCTGACAGTGATAATGATCTTCATGAAAAAGAACTGCTGCGTGAATTTCAGGAAGAAATGTCTAGAGAGAGTGAAGAGTGACTTTCTTCTGCTAAATTGCCACACCAGTTGCATTCCCTGGCAGTTACCTTAGCGAAGATTCGAGGGACCTTTGCTAAAAGGACCTCACAAATTTTTCCTGAGACATTCGCTAAAGATAGAATACCGCCTAACACACTGGGCATGGTACGACACACTCTTTCTCCTGAGACCAATGCGGGTTGTACTTCATCGTTGTCTTTGAGCAAACCTCCTGTGATAGCTGCCGCACCGCTTCCTGATGAGGACATATTAGAGCATACGGCGGATTTTATTCATGATCGTATTCCTACCGTCCTCAACACGCACGATCGACATTCGCTGCGTTGGGCACCTAAAAGCAGTGCAATAGAGCATTTTTACCCTGATTCACCTTGGTTACCTCCCATTCTCCCAGTACCATCTAAAGATCTCATCGTGCAGGAAAGAACTTTGCAGCCGTTCACAGTGAGTCGGCTGCCTGATTCGGATGAATTGGGCTTGCATTGCTTGTTTTCCTTGGCTGATACGATCAGTCATTACTTTAGGTCTCTGTCGGGAGAACTTCTTTACTTCGCAAACACACCAGGCAATCCAGGTGAGCACATTGGAGTCCTGATTGATGGCAAGAAAATCCTGCCAGTCAAACCAATGCTTGATTGGGGATGCAACTGTGTGCTGATCACGAAACGTGAGACTGAAAGAATGGGTATACCTGTGATTCCTTATAAAATTGGACTTATCAATACTCACGGACCCAGTGCGGTTTTGGGCGTGACGCCACCGACAGCCTTATCATATGGAACTGGCGATGCTGAAATCGTCATCATGCATTGTATGCTTGTGGTTGACAGTGATGATGACAGTGCTTTCTCTATGCTTATTGGCAACTCTGATGCAATATCGTATAAAGGATGTCATAACTTGGAGACTGGCATGTTAGAAATGCATTCTCCTTCTGGATTAATCAGCATGCCTATTGTTCAGCTCAGAGCTGGCTTATGATACCAGCTCAGATCTGGGGGGGATGTCCATATCAGCATGCTTTGTCACTGACCAATGCTTAAAACTCTCCCCTACCAATGGTGCTCCCTTTGCAGAATGGTCAAGTGAGTAAGCAATCGCCAATCGAACGCAGAGCACACAGAATTGAGCGAGCTCCTGCTTTCGACTGCGCGTCTGCAGCGTACTACTTCATACACCTTATACGGGTGTAGTTAATTCTTGTCGAATAATGTCTCAGACGCAGTATAGATGTGCTATGTCTGACGATATCGTTAAAGCAACCAATAGAGTACTTGGGCTAGTAAAACATCACGTAGATCAGTCCTATCATTTACGAGACCTTTATCCACGGGCACCTGGACAGCAGTCTGAGGTACAGTTTCCCCAAATAGTGATAATCCCTAAAGATGGTGTTTTGCTAGTAGGAGAATCATTTGTGCTTAACTCGTCAGGGACCCCACCTCATATGTCCCCAGTGATAATTGACTTCATTATGCACATCATTACTCATCTGATCGTAGAACCAGAATGGGACGATGAAGTGAATATCTTGTTAGGAACACACTGGCTCCCGGGCATGCGTGAATACAACAATGAGTGTTATCACGCAGTGATGTATTACGGATTAAATGACCAGCCGTTCGTCCCAGACAATTTTCAGTTGTCAGATCCTTATTTGACAACTCACTTAGAATCATTGAAAAACCCTGATACTGGAAGAAGGCATTGTGCAATTAGTAGAACAGAAGGTATTCGGTTCTTCGAATCTAAAGTCTACCTTGAAAATGGTGCACATGAATCAGACCAATACTCTTATCCTAATATGATCAATCGAAATTCGGTTAATGAGCCAAAATTAAATCCTTTCAGAGGTACGCAGGCCATGTGCATGGTCATTAATCACTTGTTACAACATGGGTACACTCCATACGACTTGAGATGGAAGATCAATTACATGCCCGCGCACCGTGATGTCAGTTATAATACCTTTCCAGATAGATACGAGGGATATGACCAAAGACCTGCGTTCTTAAAATTGTTCACACAAACACACGTTTGCAGAGATTCATTAGTTAACGCTCAATTCGTGCAAATACCTGGTCTAATTCCTGGTCCACGGATTGAAAGTACAATGGCAACAGCCATGATGCTTCCTCTGCTACTTCCTGCTGTTAACCATTCTGGTAGAATTCTCCCTTAATTGTGCCTCAACCTTAATGATTTCTACAGGCATGGTGGCGTGATAACCAAAGCCTTCACAGAAAAGGATAGACAAAAACAGCTGCGAGAGTCCGCTGCAGAATTTGCGCAGCGGCCAGTGGTTTATACTGCGGCTCCGGCAATGTCGTACCTGCAGGCTGCAGTGTCAGCTCCATCGGCCGCTGGCCACATCATCTCTGCGGCTGCAGCGGCTGTGTCGATCCGCACGCCAAGCCATGAGCCACCGCCGCCAGGGGTCTCCCCGCCTGACGCATTCTTGCTCGCCCCGAGTGGTGCAGCGTCACGGGGGCCTCCCCCGGGATTTGCAGCGGCTATCGTCAACCAGCAGGCTGGAGGAGCGCAGCCAGCGGCCTCCTTAAATGCTCCTAAGACTGACGCTGTCACCAAGCGAGGTCAGGGGACCCCAGCGTCAGCGCTAGCGGCCGAGTTGATTAAATCACTCGCCATTGCAGGATCGGCCTCTCATCAAGCCATATCCGGGGGATCTACGGCCCCCATCAGCCTCGTTGAGCGGCAATTCGCCGCCATGACCGCTGCTCCCAAAACTGTGGCGGTCCCGATGGATGTGGATCCTCCATTGGCTGAGCAGCGCCATTCACGGCCTCAATCGCAACAGTTTCAGCCGCCGCCGCCTCCGCCTCGAAGGCACCAGGTGTATCCTGCGCACAGCCAGGGTTGGCAATCAGCGGGTCATCCGCACAACCAGCTGCCGTTACGGGCAGATTGGCAGGCTCCAGTCCCGCCACCTGCGGTTCGCCGGCACCAGCCTCCTGCGTCAACATCCCAGGGCTACCGGTACAAGATGAAGGGCAACAACTCATCTCGACCGACTAGCGTGGGGCCTGGCCGATCGGCACCGTTTAATGGCGGATCAAAGGCACAGTATGGGGGGTCGGAAGCTGGTAGGGCCAGCTTCACCCCTTCTGTGGTGCCAAGTGTGGTAGAATCGTCGTTTTCACACAAGCAGAAAAGAACGAAGGATTATCTGTTAGATGGGATGGTCAAAACGCTCTCCAAAGCTGCAGGGACTGTTCTGGGACTTAACTTAGCAGACTCGGATGACTCGGATGACCAGCAGCAGCAGCCAAAGCGGCAACAAAGGCAGCAGCAGCATCCTGCAAAGAAAAAGAAAATGAACATTCAAGAAAGAGAGAGGTTGGCTGCATGGGACCATGCAAACATAATAGAGTTTGCCAATCTAGAGTCTCGTTCTGGTCCCGCAGGGTCCCCATCTTGGGGGGGACCCGGGATGCGCTCTGGGCCCCTACATGTCGGGGGCCCCGGGCCACGCCGTGAGTCTCCACCTGTCGGAAACTCCGGTAGAACAGCGACTGTGCCTCCATTTGTCGGAGGCCAGCGCCCTGTGAATCCTCCACCTGTCGGAGGTTCCAGAAGAGCTGAAGGACCCTCACATGTCGGGGGTCCCAGCTTCATCAGTAAGCCTCTTAATGTCGGAGGCGCCCTTAGCAACGGCAGGCTCTCACATGCCGAGGGCACCGGTCCTATTAGCAGGCGCCCACTTGCCGGGATTAGCAGTCAAGGCCCTGCAGCTTTTTCGCAATTCTTTAGCGCTGGAGAGCTAGGTATTCCAGTTGGTACTCCTGTCGAATGGGATCAGATCCCCAGTCAGCTTCTCCACCTCTATGGAGTCGCTCAGGATGCCGATAATGTGCATCAGTTCTGGCTGGAGCAAACGAGCCAGCTTGGAGAAGTCTGTGTCTCCATTCAGCAAAGGCGTCTGGTAAGGAGGCTGTTGTGCAAGTTGTCCCCAGGCCACGTTTTTGATGAGGAAATGCACGTTTTCAGTGTTGTCCTGGGTTTTGTAAAAGGCCGTCACAGCGACTACGCCCTAATGTCTGAGTTGGCTGCTGCGCAGTCTGAGGCTGACGGTCTTCTGAACGCTGACCGTCGTTGAGATTTTCCGCAGCTCAAATATAGGGTAACTGCAGGCAAACTAATTGCAAAACAGTATCCTTGTATATGTGCTGCGGTCGCTAGCTATACCAACCTGCAAGAGATGTATAACGAACAAATTCAAGATGACATTGAGTTACAGTTGATTCACTTACTTGAATTTTTGATATTTGAAATGACTTATACACTGCATTTGAGGCAGGAAGGCAGGGAAGCTAGGCGTACTGTGTTAGTGGATAATTTTATGGTTGCACTGTCTCTGAAGTCAAAGAGAATTTCTCTTTTACGAGCTAAGTTATCCATTTGTAAGAATCTGCGCAAAACTGCTACCCCCGGCCGTAAGTATTCTTTTCCTTGCCGCTCCTTTGCGATGCTCTACTTAATAATGATAACTTGGTGGGTTATTGCGTGTTCAGCATGGGCAACACCTGGACTCACCGATATGCCTTCCGCTTCTCAACAGACTCATTTTGATAAATTGGCTGAGTTTGAGCAATCCTTGATCATGGATCCGCATGCAGTTAATTCTGCTATCTTCCCGGAAGTGATGAATCTTCAGTCACTAGAATATCACGATGGAGATTTAGACACCTTCCCGGTTGAGAATTCCTGGTGTATGGATGCACTTACACCTGAAAGTACAGCAGATCCAATAGAACCTGGAAAACATCATAAAACTGAATCTGGTTGGACAATTGGAGATCACAAGCTTATGACTATGCTTGAAAGACAAAATTTCCAAGATGAACTTGGTGATATAATCAGGGAACGAAGCGCTTACAGCTTAAAAGACTTGACTGGATACTGTGGTCCAGAAGCTGATTTCACTATTGCCCCACCTGGGGGGGAGCTTACCTTGCCCTTAGCTCCAGTACATAGAAAGTGCCGCAGAAGGTCGCCACTAGAGGAAGACGTTATGAATGAACACATGACACCACTGCTGGAAGCAGGATTTATTGAACGTTGCACCAGCTCCTTCTTAACACATGAAGCTGTTATAGCAGCAAAGAAAGACCCGGAAACAGGTGCTTGGACTGACAAGCGTTGCTGTATTAATTATGGTAAGGCTTCTGGAGGAATTAATGCTTTCACACCTCCAGACCCCTATCAATTACCACTGCCTGAAGAATTATTTAACAAAACAGCTGGAGCTAAGTTCTTTAGTGTGTGTGATATGAAATCAGGATTTGGACAAACCAAAATGGATACAAAAGTTAAAAGTCTGACTGCTTTTTGGTGGAACGGGCAATTATGGCAGACTAATCGTAATACATTTGGCTTAACAAATATGCCTGCATACTTTCAACGTATAATGGATAGGACTATCAGAGAGGCAGGCCTCGATGACTGCTGTTGTTGTTTTATAGATGATGTCCTTATTTTTACAAAAGATTTAGCGTCACACAAAATTGCCATTCGTAGACTAATGGCAGCCCTGGCCAAAGTTGGAATGAAAGTTCACCCAGGCAAATGTAAATTCTGCTTTGCAGCAGTTGAATACCTCGGGCACATGATTGGGGATGGAGGAATCACACCCAGTGAAGCTAAAGTAGTTGCTATTCGAGCACTGCCTACACCAACATCTGTACACGAATTGCGGCGAGTTATTGGATTTGCCAATTATTACCGCTGTTACGTTCCAAACTTTTCTGAGATAGCAAGTCCATTGAATGAACTGCTTAGGAAAGATGAAGTTTGGAACTGGACCCCAATCAGAGATAAGGCTTGGGAAAATATTAAAGAAGCCTTATGTAAACCAGGAAATGCACTACGCACAGCAGATAAAAATAGACGTTATATCCTTCATACTGATTGGTCACAGAAAGGAATGTCTGCAGTCCTTGGCCAGTTAGATGATGAGGGTAAAGAATACTTGGTAGCTTGCATTAGCAGATCTTGCAATGTCCATGAGGCAAACTATGGGTCTTACAAAGGTGAAATGCTCGCTGCAGTATGGGGTGTTAAAAGTTTTCGGTATTATTTACTCGGCGCAAAAATTCCTTTCTTAATGATCAGTGATCACAAGGGATTATCATGGCTTATGTCAAATAAAGAGTTAGAAGGACAGTATGCCAGGTGGTCTGTCATGCTAAGCCCATTCTCTTTTGAATTAGAATATAAGCCTGGGCTAAAACACATAGTGGCTGACGTACCCAGCAGATACCCTGTTGCTTCCACATTAGATGTTACGGGCACTAAGGAAACGCATTTCAAGTCTCCATGGCCATCGCATATGGCTAAAGAATACATCAATACTGTGTCTGAGAACAATGCTCCTAAAGCAATGGCTATTATGGCTGCATGTCTCTCCAGGACGCCACAGGATTTGGTTGCGTGGTATCAGTCTTGTGTTGATGATTTCTACGAGCCTAATGACGTATTGTCCCTCATTAATCACGAAAGTGATAGTGACGACGAAACCCTTACACCTCCCATGATAATTGAATCCTGGCCAGGACTGCCGTACCACGTCAGTACAGGAACATCAACTATATATGGACCAACAGTAGCATCTCAAGTTAGCAAATTAGCTCTTTCGTTGTTAGTACCAACTCCTAACTCAGAAGTTATAGGGTCTTTTGATCCAGATTGTTTAGAAACAGCTGTGACTTTTGAAGCAGAACTAGCTGGATTACATAGTTTTGCAACTGCATACTATCAGCCCAATGAAAACGTGCTCACTACTTTACAAATTGAGTTAAAGTCACGTGCTGTTACTCAGATTGAGTTAGTATGGCCTCAATTACTGTCACACATTCCTGACTTACCAGTAGTTTTAAAATTTGAACAATTGTCACATGGTTCTGTAGTGCAATCAATTAATTCTGCAAGCGTCCCTCAGGATTGCGTCACTACAACTATAGATACAGGGGTTCATTTAATAGAATTATTTGGTGGCATGGCAAGTGGGTTAGAATGTATGTTACGTAATGGAATTAAAATCAACCGCTACTTTTATTGTGATTCAGACTCTTCCACTAGAAAAATAGCAATGCATAGAGTAAAGTTACTTCACCAGCAATATCCTTCACTATTAAAAAAAGATGCGTGCCTTAATTCTTTCACTGCCCTCCCGCAGGATGTTTACAATATCCAAGAGTCAGACCTTCTTAACATCGGCTGTTTAAACGGATGTCAATGGATGTTGTTTGCAGGATTTATGTGTTCTGATATGTCCTCTGCGGGATTGAAAACTGGATTACATGGGACTAAAAGCTCTACTTTCTTCCCATTACTCAGGATATTGGGTACGATTCAAGCTCTACAAGTCAACCAAGCTCCTGTGATTTACTTCATAGAAAACACAGCAGTACAATTCGCTAAAGGTCAATCGACTGACATGCGTGAATCCTTTACTGAATTATGTGAACGTCTTGGCATCCCTGTCACATTTGACGCCGTTGCAGTTGGTGCCTTTGCTCACAGGTTAAGGAATTATTGGTGCAACATCTGTGCGCCTACCGCCTTGCAGATAATCATGAATTCCTTTGTCAGGGATCCTGATCTTAAACTTGCAGACGTGTTGGAGCCAAACCGTCACGCGCAACTGTGCAAATCGGAGCACCGCCATCCTTACCACAGCGTCAACAGCAAAGGTCATCTACTGCAGGTGTTGCCTACACTAGTAGCCAGAGTTCACTCGTGGGCCTTCAGCAGAGATGGTGCGGGGTTAGTTTGGGAAAACAACAAATTGGTTGATCTAACTATTTTGGAAAGGGAACGGATCCTTGGGTATGCAGATCACTGCACGGCGGGCAATGGTGCTTCTTTCGATGCTAGGCACAGAATCACTGGAGGAGCTTTTGATGCAAATGCTGTGAGCCACCTCATTGCAGCCAGCCTTGCATTTAGAGCTGCCAATATCGTTCAGTCCTCGCAACAGTTAGTTGCTGCAGTCTCTTGCCTAGAGCTGGGGGGGGAACGAAATCCTGATCAATATTTGCAAAATTTATTTGCATTAGGAGCTGACATGATTTTTCATGCAGCTCAGGCAGAAGCTGCAGAACTGTCCGAGATAGACATCCAACCTGCTAATGAAGAAGATAATGTTGCTATTAATCACGCAGACGTATGGTTTGATGATAATGTCATGACTCACTTAAAGTCTCCAACTTCCTTACTTTTAAATCTTGCACAACCCGCAGAACGGAAACGCATATTAAGGCGTGCTGCATTGTATGAATGGTCCATCCCCAAAACTAAATTATTCAGGCGCATGCCTGGATTAACATTAAAATGGGTTCCGCCACCGTCTGAACGAGTGGGTTTGGTCACTAAAATGCATGCTGATAATGGTCACTATGGTAGAAGACGTACCACAGCACTGGTAACGTTAGGCCACTGGTGGGTAGGCCTGTATAATGATTGCAAAAATGTTGTTAAACGATGTGCAGCCTGCGATTATACTAAAACTGCTTTTAATGCTAACCAAAAAGTATTAAACCCATTGCCCATCAAAGGCATGATGTATAGATGGCATTTGGATCTCACTGGACCTTATGACTCAACCGAACGAGGAAACAAGTTCGTGCTGGTAGCCATTGAAAGCTACTCCAAGTGGATCGAGGTATTTCCCATGAAGGACAAGTCATCTGCAGAGGTAGCGTATCACTTTCTACATGGTATTCTAGGGAGATATGGTGCTTGTGGGGAAGTCGTAACTGATGGGGGGGGAGAATTTCAGTCAGAAATGGACGAGTTATTAACTCGAGCGCTTATAGATCATCGGGTCACAAGTGCCTATCATCCTCAAGCCAATGGCCTTGCAGAACGTATGGTGCAAACTATAAAGGCTTCATTACATAGGTATATTCATGAGACAAAAGACACATTAAATTGGGATCTATATCTTCCTTGGATAGCTTTAGGGTACCGTGTCACTAAACATGCAAGCACTAATTTTAGCCCTTATAAACTCCTGTTCTGCTGTGAACCAGTGGTTCCGCCAAGCATTGTTGAACGATTGCCTTTATCTTTAGATGAAGATTACTTTGACCCAGATACAGCCGCGGAATTATTGCTTGAAAGAGCTAAACTTCTAAAGGACAACTGTGTTATGGTAGGCCAAAATCTTCTTGTAGCACAACAAAGAGACACTCTTCGTTATGCTAAATTAAGATCGGGAGCTTACCTCCCAAAATTAGCTGATTTTTCTGCTGGACAATTCGTGTATGTTAGAGACGAAGATAGGTTACATTCAGTTGCTCGACCTATAGTGCTAAGGATTCATGACGTGAGACCAAGTGGGCTTTTAATTCTGGTTGGACGTTGCGGCCTAACCATAGCGGAAAATGCTATTAACTGTTCACCATGTCACCTGCCTATTTCTGAATTACATTCAGACTCTATGTATTATAAACCTCCTATCGATGCTCCTTGTCAGGAGTGTCTATTTCCAGATCATGAAGAGGTTATGGTCATGTGTGATAGTTGTGAAAGAGGAACTCATACCTATTGTATGCGACCTCCTCTGAAGAATGTTCCATCGGGGATTTGGTTATGTGAGCAATGTATTGCAAAGGGCGCCACTCTGGAGGGTGCAATTCATCGCGCTGCTGCCCAGAAATTAGCAGTAAAAGCAGCAAAGAAGGTGAAGTTAAAGGGATCTGCCATCAAAGTTGCTGCTGCACCCAAAAATGTGGTCATACCTAAAATCGTTGCTGCACCCAAAGATGCTGTCACACCTAAAATTGCTGCTGCACCCAAAGATGCTGTCACACCTAAAATTGCTGCTGCACCCAAAGATGCTGTCACACCTAAAATTGCTGCTGCACCCAAAAATGCTGTCGTATCTAAAATTGCTGCCGCTTCCACAATTGACCCTGCACCAAATCATCCAAAATTAACCATGATTCCAGTACCACTGCGAATGGGGACAAGGGATAGACAACCTATTCGGTCGTTTAATGCGCTTTCCTCCTTTACAGATTTAAGACTTTCATATGACTGGACTACACGCTCTGGTGGTACTGCAGGATTGACTGATCTGATGCCTGGTACATTAAAAACTAGAGAGTCAAGAGCGGTCAGAATTGTCAATCGATTTCCTGGGGGGGCCTTATATAATCATATGGGAATTTTCTATACTAGCCCTACCCTGTTAGAATGTGATACGTTGCTTACTGCTTTATCTCTGGACCTATCCCCCAGTATCATTGTTTTATGCCCGATAGCTGAAAACATAAAAAAAATGTTACAAGATCATAGTAGTTCACTCAACATAGTCACTAATTCTGGTTGGGACCTAAAACATACCACTGATTACTATGTGGATCCGATGCAACCTGCTACGTACCAATTCCTGCAAAGGCAACATGGTATGCATGTCTTAATTGCCAACCCACCTGAAGGGTTCGCAGATGTTATCTGTGCGCTTGCCGTGCAATACGCTCGTCACGTTGCTTGTTGCTTGGTAACTGCTTATTTCTTTCAGGAGTCTTCAGCCAGGAGGATGTGGCTCGAAGAATTGAAGAATCAAGGACGTGTCGTATTGATGACGTCTAATGCAGCCAAGATACACATGTTAGGGCAAACCATTATGCACCCGACTTACAGTAACAAGATGTGGCTTCTGGTTTTTGCAACGGAAGAATTGAGATTGGCAATCATGCCGATGAGTGCTTTTGAACTTGGTTGGACTGCGTTATAAAATTCACGGTTGCTGGTTCCCCTTTTCTTGTCATCCTTCTATAAGGTTCTTATTTCAGGCTGGGGGGGGACTGAAAGGGGGTTACTCCTATTTTAGTTCTTTTCACTGAAGCTGTTGCGCAGTCATTTGCTTGCGCAGCCATTAGCCCCGACAGTATTACGGCAGAGAGTGCCGGCCCACCCAGGCAGGATAGCCCGGTAGCTAGCGAGCAGCTGCACCTGATCAACTGTGTTCCGATAGGGAATGCTTTTTCACCCAAACCAGTGACCGGTGGCTGCGAGCCAAGCCAACTGCAGGTGCAGGCGTCACGGCTGGGTTTGCAGAGAGAGGCGGTTCCTGTGACACCTGTAGGGATCGGTGGCTCCGAGCCAAGCCAACTGCAGGTGCAGGCGTCACGGCTGTGTTTGCAGAGAAAGGCAGTTCCTGTGACACCTGTAGGGATCGGTGGCTGTGAGCCAGACCAACTGCAGGTGCAGGCATCACGGCTGTGTTTGCAGAAGGAGGCAGTTCCTGTGAAAACTGTGGTGGCCGGTGGCTGTGAGCCAGGCCAACTGCAGGTGCAGGCGTCACGGCTGTGTTTGCAGATGGAGGCAGTTCCTGTGACACCTGTAGGGATCGGTGGCTGTGAGCCAGACCAACTGCAGGTGCAGGCATCACGGCTGTGTTTGCAGAAGGAGGCAGTTCCTGTGAAAACTGTGGTGGCCGGTGGCTGCGAGCCAAGCCAACTGCAGGTGCAGGCGTCACGGCTGGGTTTGCAGAGAGAGGCGGTTCCTGTGACACCTGTAGGGATCGGTGGCTGCGAGCCATGCCAACTGCAGGTGCAGGCGTCACGGCTGGGTTTGCAGAGAGAGGCAGTTCCTGTGACACCTGTAGGGATCGGTGGCTGTGAGCCAGGTCAACTGCAGGTGCAGGCGTCACGGCTGTGTTTGCTGAGAGAGGCAGTTCCTGTGACACCTGTGGTGACCGATGGCCACGAGCCGTGCCAACTGCAGGTGCAGGCGTCACGGCTGTGTTTTCAGATGGAGGACGTTCCTGTGACTCCTGTGGTGGCCGGTGGCTGTGAGCCAGGCCAACTGCAGTTGCAGGCGTCACGACGGTGCTTGCAGAGGGAGGCAATTCATGTGACACCTGTAGGGATCGGTGGCTGTGAGCCAGGCCAACTGCAGGTGCAGGCGTCACGTTTGTGTTTGTCGAGGGAGGCAGCCCATGTGACACCTGTGGTGGCCGGCGGCTGCGAGCCGGACCAACTGCATCCGTGGGAGCAGAAGCTGAACCAACAGGTGGCTGAGGGACCAGTTGGACCAAGTGAGGTTGAGGACCACGAGCACAGGCAGGCGCCGGTGCTGGTGCAGATGCACCAGCCAGAAGAGGATGGGCCTGTCACACCACCAGTGGCAGCAGCTCCAGGAGGGGTCCAGGTGCCAATATCAGAACCAGGGGCGGCCCAGCAGGCCAGCAAACAGCTGGAGGCGGCAGAGAATCCTGGCCTGGCCTATACGTACATATTTATCTAGTAGGGGCGGTACCCACAAGACAGGGACACCCAGACATTACCCCTAGGCAGAGAGACTTCCTGCTAGGGCCGAACCTTACAGTAGCCAGTTAACAGCTCTTGTCTGAAGTACAAGGAGTCTGTGTGTACGGTAATGTACCGTGTTTATGAGTAGAAGGACACTTCTCCAAGGCGCCTTTACCGGAGATTCCGGAGTTTACCATATTGGCACGTTTACTGCTTTATGGTGCGACACATGTCTTCGGTGCGGATGTGGTCATACCATATACCGTAGAACCGGTTTCACTCTGCGTTTAATTAATTGTTTTAGGGGGGCGTGAACACTGTGCGCGGTAAAAATAAATCAAGAATCCATGCTGCGCGAACTTAGTAGTCACAGGCAAATAAACCATTTGAGGGGGTGCGCGGACTAATTGCCGGTACCAAATATCAAAAAAACAATACCGGTAGTCGGCATAACGCTACTGTCGACTATCTAGCAGCACTATCTAGCAGGGCTGTTCAGCTCAGGACAGTCGGCCTCTTCTTCTGCCGGAAACACACACGACCGAGGCCTGTAGTAGTGTAGTCGGTTTGTTTGTAACTGCGCGGACCTTTATTAATAAGATCTTAAGGGCTGAGCGCTCAGAAAATAAAATCATTTTCTAAAAATGGGTGCTGCGCGGTAAATGCGCTACGTGGCCACATAGCTGCTTTTGCTGTGGGGACGATTTGCTAAAACCCCTGCTTAAACCCCGCCTTTCTTTGCCTTCGCGTGGGGTAATTAATTAGAGTTTTTTGAACCGCAGGGCAAAAAAATAGCTTTGTTAAGCCGCAGGGGCCATGAACATTTTATTGATAATCCGCGAGGGCACTTAATACGGAAAGCAGGCGCTTCGCTGGCGAAATAAGGCATAGTTTAGGGGTAGGTGGGAATGCATAGAGCAAGGCCATAGGAATACTGGTACCGTTGAAAAAAGTGTGCCGGGGAATTTGTACGAGATCGGTAATCACAGGCGAAATTCCAGATTTTCAAGCCGCACGACCCTAATAATTAATACAAAAACCGCGTGCTTATCCGCGCGGGCCAATTAACATAAAACGGTGCGATGGCAAAATACCTCAACCGTTTCTACCGTTGGTGGCCTCAAATTGAGGGCTTGAGGCTTTCTAGATTTGCCACTGAGGGTTTCCCAGGCTTGCCTCTGGCTGTCCTCATTTCTAGCCTTTTGTCTGTCCCTTCATTAGCTTTCCCCTTCTTCTTTCTTGACCCATTTTCTCTCAAACCTTACAATTGGGCACGCTAGTGGCCAATTCCATTTTTAGCATAGCCCCAAGGTGCATGTGCTATTGGGCACTAATTGAACTAGGACAGAGAACAAGATAAACAAGAACCTGCCATGGGCTTCTTACAAGTAAAAGTGAAGGTGCATAGCCCAATGTGTTGTGGTTTAGGTCAATGCCGAGGTGGTATAGGTACGAAGAGCTGATGAGCCCCAACCGAAAACTGGGCATGCTAGATTGGGGACATAAAGAACGTTGTTTTACAATTTAGGCGTGCCCTCACCCCAGCAGCTTAGACCTAGAGCCATTGGATGTGAAGTTATTCCATCCAGCGGAGCATCACATATTCGCATTTGATGCATAGGACATACAGGTGCCCGCAAATTGGTTTGGGCACCCATTTAAATTAGGACAGTACACGAAAAAACAGTGATCTCCCTGGGCAAGCTAGCATCCAACGCGCAGCCACAAACTCGTGGTCTGGGGATAGATGTTTGGGTCCTTGAAATGCTGACGTGGCCAGAGTAGTACATCCATGTATGGTATAATCGTCAGAGACTGGTCCAATACAAAATCATGGTCATCGGCCCATTTTATTTACACGCTTCACCTAGGTTGCGCTTTTGGCCAGGGATTTTTGTTGCAGCAAAGTCCACTTCAAGGGCCACCTGCCGGTGAAGGACTGGAGGCTGGTCAAGGTACTGATGGCCCCAATCGGCCCAACGTTAACTGCCTGGCGGTCCCGCTAGGGTGGTCTAGCACGCACTAAAATAGACATAGGAGATCAGTGAATACCGCTGCTACTTGTGGTCAGACAATCTCAGGAGCTTCCAAGGATAGCTGCCTCGAGTGCCTGCCGCCTATGATTTGACATGATCACAAACTGCAAGCGCAACTGGTTTGCAAAATAAAACGTTTTAAAGCAACTGAGAAGACAAAATGCAACTAGATAGGGGACACCAAAAGAGCCACGTTTTTAAGCAACTGAGAAGAGTAGCAACTAGATAGGGGACACCAAAATGTTTTACCCCCTGGTCATACTGACAAATGTTACAACCATTGCAGTCCATTGCCTTTGCATAAAACCCACAAATGATTCAAACTGCCGAAGCAACCTCCCAACGTTTCATTTACGAAACCAACACGTGAAGATGTCACTACACCTCTTGGCAATGCAATGAAGGCTCGACTGCGTGGGCGCCCGACTGTCTGTTTGGGGGAAAAGGAAACTGAAGGAAAAGACACCTTACACCCTCTGCCTTACACCCCCTGCTTACACCAAGGCTCCGACAAGTCCCCGCTTGTGAAGTAAGTTACACTAGTGCGGGCAAGAGGCACTCTAGCGCCACACCTGAATGCTAACAGAGAGCGCATCAATTGCCACCGGAACCGCATTAATCTCCTCCGGAACAGCTGTGATGAGGCACAATTTGCTCATGGCAGGGTCGTGGCACCACGTTCTCATTGCGTGTCCCTCCTTAAGCTCGTAGTCATCCAGAGCCAACTGCCTGGTGAGGTCCCAGGTTCTCAGCCGCCTTCTAGAAAATGAGGCCATCACAGTGGTGCCTGAAGGGTCTAGGGCAACCTCAGTATCCTCGTCGGTAATGCTGAGATCCTCAAACGCAGAGCCTCTGCACAAGCCAGTGCCAAGATCCCACACCTTAACAGTTTCACCAGCAGAGCTGCTGACAGCTGTGCGGCCGCTGAAATCCATTCCAACGCTTTGGACCGAATTTTGGTGTCCCTCCATGGTGCGCACACATTCACCGGTGCGTGTGTCCCATAACCGCACCGTCTTATCTTCCGAGCATGAAATAACCAAGCAGTTTTCTTCCGAGGATTTCCAGTCAAGGACAAGGCCGCTGTGCCCTTCCAGACTCAGCATTGCCTTCGCATCATTGGGAATGTCCCACAGGCTGAGTACACTGCCGTTGGCGGTGTTGCGAAAAACGATGCGGCTATCACCGTGCCATCCACTCATGCTTTGTTGGGTAATCTGTCCTCCTGCATTAGGTGTGCCTCTCAGCTGACAGCTGGCCAGATCCCAAATGTCAACTGTCCCATCAAAGCTGTGATAGTCATCACTACTGCTGACGATTGCCAGTCCATTGCGGCTGACATCAATTTTGCGTACGATGACATTGTCTTCATGTCCAATTGGTATGTGGTTTGCCGTCCTCTGAGTGTTGATGTCCCAAAGTAGAAGAAACACTAGGCCTTCATGGAACACATCGAAAACCAGCTGGGAGTTCCACAAGCAGCTGTGCATGCCCTCGTCAGTGGCAGCCCATTGTTGAACAGGGAGACCATCCTTGAGATGGAGCAGACAGATGGGCTCAGATCAGTGCAAGCGACATCAGTGCATACCAGTGCATATCAATGCAGATCAGTGCAGGCAAGATCAGTGCCGATCAGTGTAGGAAAGATCACTGCATATCAGTGCATATCAGTGCAAGCAAGATAGATGCAGATCAATGCAGGCAAGATCACTGCATATCTGTGCAGATCAGTGCAGATCAGTGCAAGCAAGATAGATGCAGATCAATGCAGGCAAGATCACTGCAGATCACTGCATATCTGTGCAGATCAGTGCAAGCAAGATAGATGCAGATCAATGCAGGCAAGATCACTGCAGATCACTGCATATCTGTGCAGATCAGTGCAAGCAAGATAGATGCAGATCAATGCAGGCAAGATCACTGCAGATCACTGCATATCTGTGCAGATCAGTGCAAGCAAGATAGATGCAGATCAATGCAGGCAAGATCACTGCATATCTGTGCAGATCAGTGCAGATCAGTGCAGGCAATATCAATGCAGGCAAGATCACTGCAGATCACTGCAGATCAGTGATAAACAGGTACGGCTGGGCTTAAGTCAGTCACCCCCCCCCCTCATTCAATAACCTCTAATTGATGACAGTAAACATAGTTTAGGCCGATTCAAACAAGCACATAGAATTAGCGCATAACCCCAATTGACCAAGTTAACCCCAATTTCAACCCCTACTCACATGGGCCATTACTGGGCAAAACCCTGGAAGGGGGTTACTGATACGAGGAACGCTTGATCCCTGTGGATATAGAGCGGCATGGATGTTATGCAATTCCATGCAACCTCTGAGTGACTCGAGTGGTGATAATGAGAGACTTAAGCAAGCGGGACTAAAGACTGCAGATTCCAGTGCTATGTCGCGCATCAGATCAGGGCTACATTTCCACAGCAAGAAACATGTACCGGTACCTAACAAAATGTTTCGGACAAATCAGTAGGGAATCACTGTCAGGTGCATAACATGAAGACAGAAACAAACTGGATGTCGGAGACATTGCGTGCCATCCTCACCTTGAAGCCAAATGGCAGGCCTGACATCATGTTAATGACCTCCAGACATGTTTCCTGGCGGAGCCCCTGCAGTAGACCTCTCTGATCTGGGCTGTACAAGGCACCCAGAATGGGCGATACAGCTGGCTGGGTCGCCTCAGAGAGCTGAGACAGGCATGCTTGAACTATGGGCGTGTACTGCAGGGAGTCAGACAACGCAAGCCATTGGAATAGATCTGGTCCGGATGCTGAGCTGGCAGCTGATGCCGATGATGGCGTGTCTGGGCCGGATGTTGAGCTGGCTGCTAAAACTGACGATAGTGCGGGTGCAGGAGCTGGTTGCCAGAATTTAGGCTTGGCTGCATCAAAGGCATTGCGACACCTGTTCAATACGGCCGGCATGTCGTACTGGTGTGCGATTGGGAGAACTCGGAAGGCGACAGCTGGGGTCACCAGGGCTACTTCCTCGCTCATCACTGCAAGCATGATGTTTGTATTTGGCATTAGATCACTGCAGGCAAGCTAGTTTCATTGGGCTTTATGTCCCTGTTGCACTATAAGCAAGATATCTCCATTGGACATCAGATCACTGCAGGCAAGATACTTACATTCAGTTAGTTCACTGCAAGCAGGATATTTCCATTCATTGGGCATTAGATCACTGCAAGCAAGATACCTTTAGTGGGCATAAGTCAACTGCACCAAGGATATTTCCATTGGGCATAAGATCACTGCAGGCAAAATATTATTATTGGGCATTAGATCACTGAAGGCAAGACCATTCCATCGGGCATGAGATCACGAGAGGCGAGATATTTTCACCGGGCAATATATCACTGCAGCTCTACATTGCAGGCATGATATTGGCATTGGGCACTATATCATTACAGCTCTGCATTGCTGGCAAGATATTTATATTCGGCATTAGATCACTGCAAGCAAGATATAATCATTGGGCACGAGATTGGGCACAAGATTCACTGAAGGCAAGATCAATCCATTGGGTATGAGATCACGACAGACAAGATATTTCCACCAGGCACTATATCATAACAGCTCTGCACTGCTGGCAAGATATTCCATTCGGCATTAAATTACTGCAAGCAAGATATTATCATTGGTCATTGTATGACTGCAGCTCTGCTTCGGGCATTACATAACTGCAGGCAAATTTTCCCATTGGGCATCAAACGTTGATGATTGGCCACGTAAATCATACGCGATTGCAACAGGGGGCACAGTCAAAAATCAAGCTTACCTCCGATGTACAGCAGCCTGAGCACCTCCATCCAGTCCTCAAAGCTCCCATCAACCTATCGCAAACAAAATGTGATTTCACATTTGCAGGTACCAGTCAGAACCAGGTGAAGGTAAGCCAAGGAAGCACGATACGGCACAGGTTCAGCCGGATTGTGCTACCAAGGTAGCACGATACTACCAAGGTAGCATGATACGGCAAGATACAGCACAGCGAGAGCAGCGCGCAGTTCTAAGCCTGAACACAAAAGACAGCAATTATGCAAAATGACTGAACATTAATGCTCTGACGATTTGAATATTGTAAGGTATCTTAAAAACACGGCACCAGGGGCACCCCTGACGGCACTTAATCGTATTTGAAACAAGAAGCAGACAAAACTGGTGGTAAGAAAGGCATAAGTCGGTATTAAGGGCAAGATAAAAAGCAAGCTTCATACCGAAAAGTTACACCCAGATACATTCAGGTGGACAAGATATTTTTAAGAGTGAGCAGGGCGGCGTCCCCTAGCACATTATTTGTCCCCCGCGGGTAAGAGCGCTTGGTGCCTAAGAGGGCAGAGATCCAATATAGGGCAAAAGGATCTGGCTGCTTAAGCCTGGACAGGCTACATTGGCAGGGTGGTCTCTAAGGGATGTCCATGCATGGCCGCTTCCATGCCATGAGACCATTGATCCAACATAGATGCATGGAGATTGATGCTGGTGATATTTCGCTGGTCTACCCAGTGATCTCTAGACACTGATCCTTGATTCCCTTACCAACAATGAGGAGGATGCTGCATTAACAGCGGCAGGGCTAGCGTGCCTCTTCTGAGCTGGTTCGTCAGGTTCCATGCTGACATCTAGCAAGAACTGTCGGAGAACCACAGAAGCCAGGACGAGGACGTGCCGGTACGCCTTGACGGTGCGGCCATCTGAGAAGCGCAATGTCATGTCACCCAGAGATAAAGCCTCATCGAGCGTAAGCTGGCGACTCATAGGAAAACCGTGGTATGTAAGTGAGTGGATGAGTTTCGACTTCCCTATTTTTCGGTGGACGAAAGCGATAGAAAGAAAGAAAGGCCTGATAGGCTTGTCGTGTCAGAGGCAGTTCGCTCCCGCTCGCTTAAGACACTTAGGACGTGATGTCTGTGGCAGGGCAATGTGTCTACTGTAACTGCTCATTGATTGATTCGGGCTTTCGGGTTCGGGTCCCGCCAGGGTAGCAGTCTCGTGGAATAAGGGTTCATGAAAACTGGCCTGCATGTAGCACTGCCGGTGTACATTTAATATCCCGTATTCCTCAAGCCACGCTCAGGCGTTTTCTTTCTTTCTTTCACTCAGTTGTCGCAGCAACCACACTTTTAAGCTTCTCGTATTCTTTCATTATTCAACTTGATTCATCGCCATGGGTAGACTCAACGAACAAGGCAATAAGAAGCAGGTCGGCACCGGCCTGAGCCTTGAAAAGTTCGCCGAGGCAAAGGTTTCGAAGTACAACAAGCGCCAGGTGCTGGAGAAGCGACAGGAGGAGAAGCTCCGGCGGCGAAGCAAGTATAACAAATTGCGCAAACAGCTCGAAGCGGAGGGCAAGCTAGCGCCACCATTCGGCGGCTCCACCGGTGCCTCTTTCGCCGTCGTTGACAATGGTACGCACACAGTGTTCCTTTCATGAGCGTTCAGCTACATTTCGGCTGCACACCCCTGGTGCCGCAAGCACTGCTGCATGGGCATCCCCGACCGGAAGATGGTCCAGGTTACATGGCAGTCGCCCAGTGGTGGCCATGTCACGGCCCATCACAAGTGTCCTGTACCCTCGGAATGTCATCATGGTTGTGCATGGGACAGGTGCAAAGCCAGGAGCTGCTTCGGGGAAGAAAATCTTCCAAAGGGGCGGACTTGCTTGCATTCCTGACAGCACCCCCCCGGGCATGCTTGCACGGATAGAATTGCATGCCGGAAGGTGCATGGCTGATGGATGATACTTCCCTGCATCCACTATGGGGACCTAGGGGGCCTTGTACCCCCCGGCCCCCTGGTCAAATGAGAGCGGGCAGGCCGTTAGTGCATGGGATGATGGATCCCGCTTCCTTGCTGAGACCATGGGGATCGCGGGCCAAGGTGGCCATGCTATTCCCCAGAACTGATTGCCACATGAGGGCATGCAGGTCATTAGTGCATGGCAGAAGGATGCCCCCTCCCAACTTGGACCATGGGGACGTAGGGGGGCCATGTGGCCCTACATATGATGATGGCATGTCCACCGTTCATTTGATAGTGCCTCAGCCATAATTCAGCTACATTATGGCCGTGGGGACCTGGTCCAGCAAGCCCAGCTCATTGAGCCAGTGGCAGTCGGCTAGTCCAAGGTTTGATCTCCTTCGGCATCATGGCGGCTGCTGTGCGGCCTGGCGAAGGTGGTCTGGTGCGCATTGGCAGTCAGCACTGGGCATGGCATTAGCCTAGGGATTGGTCACCGCTACAGAAAATCTCAAATCAGTAATGCAGACGCGTTGACTTTTAACAGCTGCAGAACTGCAGACCACAGAACCTTCTCCGCAGACAGGTTTGGGCAGTTGTACTAAGAAACCCAGGGTCAAAGCCGTGTTTATAACCCATGGTCACACACTGCGGTCACACACTCACACACCAGGGTCACCATCCGTGGTCATACCCCGTGGTGACACACTCAACACCCCATGGTCACACTACACGGGCACATACTTAATCCCCAGGGTCACAGCCTGTGGTCACAGCCCATGGTCACACCCTGTGGTCGCACCACATGGTCACACTTGCACCCTGTGGTCGCACCGCATGGTCCATCGCATGGTCATACCAGGTGGCCTATTCCCGTTGTTACACCCCGTGGTCACACCCCATAGTCACACCTCAACCATGTCATGATCTTGACCATGACCGATACATCCACGCCCACTCCCCACTGACATACGTTTGCATCCTTTGCCAACCCCGCAGTGGCCACGCTGGATGAAGACCTGTTGTCACCGGAGTTCAGGGCGGCCCAGGAAGCACTGCAGAGGAAGAAACAGCGCCGTGGTGATGGAGGAGGGGCTCCGGGTGGGTGCATGGCGCCTTTGGGGACGGACGGTTGAAGGTGCTTCTGCTGCAGCTAAAATACAGTGTTTCTCTTTTCGTGACTTTCAGCTACATGTCAGCTACATGCTGGCCACTGGCCAGAGGCCCCAGTCGTGGCCAGCGTTGCTGCTTTGGTCACCAGCTGCAGACCGGTCCAGGTATGGTCCCAATGGGGCCTTTTCACGCCCGCTGGGCGGCCTGACGAAGCTGAACTTGAAGCCGAAAATAGAAACACTGTCAACTTACACTTCACCTACAATTTACTTACATTTACGCTTCAGCTACACTTCAGCTACATTCACACTACAGCTGCACTGCAGCTACACCTCAGCTACATTTCAGCTTCAGTTGTACTACACCTACATGTGAGCTACACTTGAGCTACAACTGCAAGTCAGCTACAGCTATCCCACCGCTACACTTTAGCCAAACCTCAGCTTCAGCCCGGCCTACGGCCAGCAGGGCTTGGTGTAACAAGCTCTGTTCCCTTGGTCACCGGCCGTAGATCGGTCCACTCAGTTCAGTGGGGCCAGCCTGGCAGCTTTATAAAGCTGGTCTGATGTGCACTGGAAGAAACGCTGATGTAGGTGGTAGGTTGGTCATGGTTTCAACCGTTTCAACCGTTTCTGAGCTTGCTTCAACAGTTGATGAGCAGCATGAACCAATGTCAACTGCTCCTGCGCCTGTTTCAACCGGGTTAGTTTCCACATTTCAGCTGTTCTGCGATCCTGAAACTTAAGCCATCAGCCCTGTTGATAAAAATATGTAGCCTGCACCGCTCAGGCCCATGGCCAGCCTGCCTGGCCCATACTCAGCCTGCCTGCTCCATTCTTCCTGAAGCCCATGCCCAGCCTGCTCAGCCTGCCTGCTCCATTCGCCTTCATACACATGCAAACGCAAAGCACAGGATTCAGTGCGTTGAAGTTATGGCCCATCGGCGACCAAATGGAATTCAATTTCAGTGGATTTTTTCGTTGCCAGCTGTGTCCCTCAGCCATGCCAACCAATTAGTCATGAACGTACCTGGCAAACCCCACAAATGCTCAGGCAACACATGCCGCCACACGTCCCCTCCAACCCTTCCGGTTCCCCCTATGCTCTCCAGGGGATAAAAGTGGCGAGAGGGCTGCGTCGAAAGCGGCCGACGCAGGTCTTGAAGAAGATGGAGGGCCTCCCGCTCCTCCCTCCTCATCCGCACCCGGTCGAGCCGGTCAAGGCCCGCAGGTTCCAAGCGAAGGGCCAGCCGCCGGGCCGTCGGGCCGATTCGCGCCGAACTCTGGCCCAAACGGAAAGCGGCAGCAGCAGCAGGAGCGATCAGGACCCGCCCGGGCCGGGAGCAAGGGCGGGCCTGCCACGGGTGGTGATGCGGCTGGCCAGGGAGGAGGGGGGCCTGCCACGCCCGCTGCTGACAACGGGCCCTCGGGCGGCGACGTTAAGGGGCGGCACGTGAGGCCGCCCCGGGCGCTGTCACAGATTGAGCGGCTGTCCACCAAGATCCAGGGGGTCAAGGCGGATGAGAGGCAGATTCGAGATGAGGTGGGAGCAGGGATGAGGGCCTGAGGGGGAACAGAGGAGGCGGGCTGGGCATTGAGAAGTAGGAGTTCAAGGTATCAGGGTTCAGAGTTGTGGTTTTTGTAATCCCTTAAACCTTGTACTGGGACTGCAAGGACCCTCCCCTTCTTTTTTGTTTTCAGCAATTAAATGTTTGCTGCTTAGTGTGAATATGTGTGTGGAAGTGTGAACGTGGTTGTATGGGGGTGATGCGGTGGTTGCGGTGCCCTGGCTGCCCCCAGGTAGGCTCGCAGTGTGAATACAAATACATGGGTGGAAGTGTGAACGCGGTGATGGGGGAGGCTGTGGTGGGAGTGCACCCAGGGAGCCCTGAGTGCCCCCAGATGGGCTCTCGGAGTGTGAATACATGTGTGGAAGTGTGAACGCGGTGGTGGGGGTGCTTTGGTGCGACTCCACCTAGGGAGCCCCGAGTGCCCCCCAGGTGGGCTCTCAGAGTGTGAAGACATGTATGAATGTGTGAACGCGTTGGTAGGGGTGCTTTAGTGCGACTACACCCAGGGAGCCCCGGATGCCCCCAGGTGGGCTCTCAGAGTGTGAATACATGTGTGGAAGTGTGAACGCGTTGGTAGTGATGCTTTGGTGCGACTACACCCAGGGAGCCGCGGGTGCCCCCCAGGCAGGCTCTCAGGAGGCAGGATTTAGGGCACATGGCGTGCAATTCGTGCATGCTGAGCCGTCGTTAAAAAGTTAACGCAAACACCCACAGCCGTTTTCGAAAAGGCCAGGTAGAGCGAGCCGGGGGGAAACCACCAGCATGAATCAGAATTAATAACATAACATAAACCGCAACAAGAAGACGCGGTAAACAAAAGGATTCATGCTCAGTTCCCATCCAGGCATCTGGATACCCCTACGAGCGGACAGGGACAAGGTGCCTGAAACCTGTTAGCCTTTGGGGGTGGACTGCTGTCACAAGTAACCTTCGGTTGTAGTCAGTAACCTGTGGGGGCTACGCTGTTACAAATAACCCTCGGTTGCTGTCAATTGCCGGTGGAGGCTATGCTGTTACAAGTAACCCTCGGTCGCAGTCAGTTAACCGGCGGGGGCTACGCTGTTACCAGTAACCTTCGGTTGCAGTCAGGTACGGGCAGGGGTTATGCTGTTACAAGTAACCCTCGGTTGCAGTAAGGTACCGACAGGGGCTACGCTGTTACAAGTAACCCTCGGTTGCAGTGAGGTACTTGCATGGGTTTCGCTGTTACCTGTAATCGAGGGTTCCTGGTGACAGGGAAACGACTGCTGTTAACTGACTGTAATTTAGCCTTAAATTCTTGTGGACTGACTGAGATATGCAAGTAAGCCCTGAAATGCTCGCAACCCACGTTTGCTCCAAAACATCAACCGCAGGCGTTGCGCGTGCGAGCGGAAAAGCAAGAGAAGTACGATGCTGCGCAGGTGAGCCGAGGGTTAAGGTTCAAGAGTCACTAGCTGCGTTAGCGATTCCTATCATCCCCCTAGTTCGTGCTCATCAGGTGGTGCTCATCAGGTGATGGGGCGTTGCTCTCTTTACCAAAATCCTTTAAACCACTGCATGTGCTCGTAATCCACGGGAAAGCCGGGGGTCAGTGAAGTAGCCAGTTTGTGCCGGGCAAGTTCTCTTTGACTGGCCTAGGCTGGCCGCGGGCTGTAAAAGTGGCCAGCAGTATACCATAGTAGGGTTATGAAAACCCTCGGCATCAGCCGGGGGCAGTATGCATAATCCGTCCACGCAGTCAGCTAAAATTCCACCCGGTTCTGCCGGGAAGGTTGTTTGAAAAATTACCGGGAGAATGGGCCCTCAACCCGATGCCCCCGGTGCCGGCCCCGGCATTCTTTCCCTGACATTCCAGCAATTTCAAAATCACCCTTCTTCCCAGTAATCTTGAAACCCTGTGATCCCCTGAGGCAATGACCCTCCTAGGGATCCCTGTAAACCTGTGACCTGTAACCTTGTGACCCTTTCATCTCGTCACACTTCATCCCTGTGATGTTGCAAACCTGTGATCTCACGACCTTCCTGAAGATCCCTGTAAGCCTGTGAGGGTAACATGGTAGCCCTATCATCCCGTGACTGTGTGACCCTGTTTCCTGTGACCCCGTGATTGTGTGACCTATGCCCCTGTTTCCTGTGACCCCTTGATTGTGTGACCCTGTTTCCTGTGACACTGTGACCCTAATTTTAGTGGGACCCTGTGTCGTGCAGAGGGCGCGGCAACAAGACAAGCGCAAGTTCATGATGAGGACAGCCTCAGGTCAGCCATTGCTCAAGTTCCGCATGGACAAGATCTTGGCCACGTTGGCAGGCGATAAGTCCAAGGCCAAGGGATGATGATGATGATGATGATGATGGTGATGCCAAATTTGAATCTGGCCGCGGAGCTCGTCAGTGACGGGACCAAGGCTGGGTTGACTAAATAATGATGATGATTGCACAAACACTCTGAGTGTCTCTTTCCCCAGATGCTATGACGTAGGGGAGGCGGGGTTGAAAGTTGTGTTATAGAGTTCAGAGATTTCATTACTCCACAACTCCACAACCTTTGGGAACTTCACAGTCCTGTTCATTCCTTTGCACAACAAGAACTGGAATCAGGCCGCTGAGCTGGCTAGTTAGGGGACCACTTAACACACAGGAGATCGCAGCCTTGTCCATGTGTTCTAAGCACTATGGGATTCATTCCCACGCTACTGCTTGGTGGTTGTGTGTCGGTTGCTAGCCCAGGGTGTCCCTGGTTTTTGCTCGCTGTCTTTGCATATATAATGGTACCACTGACGGGTACATGTCCCATGCATCAAATGTGATGCTCTGTTGGACTGAAACAACCTCACAGAAACTTCACCAAGGCAGGGTAGTGGAGTGGGAGTTTGACACAAGCTGTTTGTTTTGGATGCGGTTTTGGCAGAAGGGCTCGCAGGTTTGTCATGTTGGGGATTTTAATATCGGCGTAATCAGCTTGTATGACAAACTAAATACCTTAAATTAAAGTTACTAGGTACCGGTATTGGCATAATTACACAGGTGGAAGCCTTGAATCCACACACAAAATGTCTACCTAAGTTGCCCATGCCCAAATCGGAATAAGCCACAAGCCTGCGTAGGCAAAAAATCTACATCAAAATACGATGTTTCTTTTCGCTCCTGACCAAATCTTGTGGCTGCTGACACATGCATTTCTCTTGGGCGCACTCTTCCGTTAAGACCAGGTTCTTATTTGCACGTGTACATGTCCAGGGTCAGGACCAGCACAGTCGTCATATTACTGCGTCTGCTGAAACATGGTCTGCCACTTCGTGATTTTGAGAGCTGTGCGCTGGGCCATCTTCCTGGACGATGCAAGTTTTATGACGGTACACCTGAACCCGCTAGGAAAGCTAGCGGGTCCATAGGTGTGACGTCAATGACCTCTGGGCCCAGCACCGCCGCATGAAAACTGTCACAGTTGGAAAATAAGCGTGAGAAAAAGATGTTCACCTCAGTAGGAACTAAAAGGAAAGAGGTGGTAGATTCTGCTATTGGTTGCAGTTTTGGAGAGACTGCAGTTTTAATTGGGCTGACTGAGCCTGGTTTGGGCTTCGACACATGCCAATATTATGTCATCGACATGTCAAAGACTCAACTTTTTTTCTCCAAACTCTCATGTTGGGCGGACACACGGCCAACCCTTTTTAGTAGGGACCATGAGTTGTAACGTCATTGACAGGTCACGGACGTCACCTCAATATTTTGGAGTCAAAAACGTTAACACATCAGGTCATTGACGTTACAACTCATGACATATCTCATATGCAAATCCGGACAGGCACCTCAAGCACAGCTCGGTGCATTCAGGACTGAGGAACTTTCAAGCAGATAAAGCTTGAGGGCATACCGATTGAGTTTCCAGACCTGATTATCTGGATCAGAGGCCATGTCATATATCACTTACTCCAACATCCCGGTAATTAAAGTACAAATGAAAAAAACGCCGCAACAAAAATCCGTTATTTACTGCACGATGATCTTTCCAGCCATGCCAGCGCCCTGGTGGGGCTCGCAGTAAATTCCGTACTCGCCGGGGGTGGACAGCTTGACGCTGTACTTCTCGCCGGGGGCGTTGAGGAGCTCGTTACGAGAGATGGCATCGGCGTCAACTCCGGACTGCAGAATACGGAGAATGAAGATCAGGGAAATAGCTACAGAAGGTGGGAATAGGAGGTTGCATTTGTGGTCTGCATCGTGAGAATACCCCATCGCGTGCATCCATGCCCGTGGCATTCAGCAAGAGCAGAAACGACATGCATGAGCCTGGCCTGAGCCAGAAGAGACGCGCCCATATTGCATGCTATGACATAATCATTCGATGCAGATGTGCAAGGAAACTCACGGGGACGTTGTCCTCGTCGAAGACAACGTTGTGGGGGAACCTGTTCGTCATCAGTGTAGGAAACATAGTTAGGGGAGTGAGACACATGGCGAGGGGAGACGGGCAGCAGTCCAATCTTTGCTTTCTAAGCCAAAGCAAGCAGTGTTTGCATGGAGGGCAAAATCATTCCAGGATAGGCTGAAGTCCCCCAGCTTTTCAACAAGGCGGCTTGGCAAGGAAGGTCAGCCAATGGCATGGAAAGCATAGCTCGAGATCAATATTGTTATGTGTGCAAGTGCCATCAACTACGAGATCCTAAGGGTGCGCCAGCACAAAAACAGGAGAACCAGACACGGCAGGAGCTGACAATGAGACAAGGGCAGCCAGGCACTGGTCTGGGATACCCTAGATTCTGTGGAATTGGATGCAAAGGTTGAACGTACCCAGCGTTGTTGACGAAGACTACGGACTCGCCAGATTTGATCGTCACTGCGGATCAGGCGGGCAGATCAGGAGGCGGATCAGGTTGCAGATCTTGGGCATGCGTCGAATGGATTAACCATCGGAGAGCACGGACAGTGAGTGTGCTCGTGTCAGCAACTGCGGGAGGTTTAACTGGGCCGCTGGGTTGTTCACGTCATTTATGCGCACTCTCAGGTTGGCAGTGAGTGGGCATTCGAAACAAATGAGACAGGTCACTCCTTTTCATGAATGCTTGACCGATAGGTGCATTATGGTGGGTTCCTACCGGTCGCAGGCTCGAAAGCGAGGCCACCGTTGTCAGATCCGAGCTTGACAGTGGCATCTGCGAAGACATGTCACCACGTCAGCGGCCATATACGGGGGGAAATCTGCTGGTTGTAACATTGATGTAATTTGTGTGATAAATGATGCTGATGCATTTCAGAGCTGCTTCGCCACGTACCGGCGTGGGCAGCCATGGTCAGGGCCAGGGAGGAGATGGCCACACCCGCAACCTGCATCATCACAGAGTTTCAGCATGGATCATCGGCATCGTGAGTTATTGTTTTCATATTTGGAAGGCCGATTCAGATCAGACTGGGCACATGGGCTGGAGGCTGACCTGGGCAACCCTCTGCACAGTGGCCTTCATGGAGGCCTGGGGGCGCACAGCTGAGCGCGAGACCTTGACGGCCCTGGTGGCAGTGGAAGCACGGATGGTCTGCATTTTCGAGGGGTTGGGAGGTTTGGAAGAGGGATGAGGGATTGGGTCGAGGAATGGAACCCAGTGTCGAACCGGCGCATAATCTTCCCAGCCGCGACCTGACAAACCCTGTTAGGGTTGATCGCATACATCTTCCCGCGGCAACGTCGCAGACGCGCGCCCGGTGCACGCGAGCCCTCTGAAACTCCCTGAAACTCCTCCCGAATCCTCGAAAGTGCTGAAATCACCTATTTTCAATTCACTATGATCCCCTGGTACCAGTAATTGAGCAACATGATCTTACAGATTAGCTCCTACTTCAACTCGCCCTCTATATACCGGTGCAGTACCGCCATATCGATACCTGACTGTGGCATGCTGGTACCATGAGCTGAAGCTGAGCCCTTGGCTCGAAGGCCCAAGTATTCCATGGATGATACCAAGCTTTAGCTTTAGGTCTATCTGCTTTCGGCTCCTGGACTGCCAAAATTATCCTTAAGCTTCCTGCAGCTCACGCTATACTGATATGCTTTTTTCATTTTTTGTGCCCCCTTTTTAGGTTATACAGTTGGGCGCCCACGCGGCCGAGTTTTGAGCGGGCCCAGAGGTGTAACGTTATTGACTTATGTGCCACGCTCTTTTTGAGCTGAGGTGTCATGACATTGGCTCTTTTTGAGCTTCGTCGGTACTGGAACGGCTCACCGAGGGCACCAGGTTGTAAGAAGGTGCGGCAGGCGTGGCAGAACCACTAGTTTTGGTGATTGGCAGCAGTGGACATAAGGACTGTGGCAGCTGCATTTACTGCAATACCGCCACATCAGCTTCTGCTTACTCTTGATGCCCTAGTAGAGAATCCCGTTGACTAAGAAGCCACCATCAGCAACTGCTACTACGGTAATTGCCGCCAAAACTAACCTGCCTGAAGGTGTGTGCAATGAGTGGTTGGTACCATCCAGTATATTCGGACTCAGACTTTTCGCAGAGCCCCTCAGGGTCACTGGAGGGTGAGGGACTTTGCAGGCACCAGGAGTTTTCCTGTGTCTTATCTCACTGGCTGGGTCGGCTGGTCAAGGCAGCTTGTGTTCAACAACGTGGATCTCATGGTAACCCTCTATTTCAGAGTGGTCAATTTACAGGGGATGATGGAGTACTAAGCCATAGTCAAGGTAGCTAAAAGTAACAAACATATCCTTCATTTGTTGCAATGAACCTGCAGTATCAAGTTAACCCTCCTTCGACACCCCCAGTCATGAATGAAGCAAGATCTGGCTGCTTTAAATTGAGCAGCGGATGTGATGAACCTGACAGACCTTTCGCCTCACATTCCGAAGGGCCAGGGTCATAAGGGAGCCTACCAGCAGGTGCAGCTTCAGGCACAGGAGCCCCCGCCACCGAGCACAGGTCTGCAACCGCCTACCACGCTTGGTTCCAGTCTACGGCGGGCGCGGTGTTAGCTCAAGCTAGGAGCCGCACCAGCAATAGGGCGTGTGCTTATGTGAGCACGAACGAACTTACGGCTTTGGGGCTCGGTGTGCTTAGCACGGCTGTCACGAGAGGCCGGCGGAGACTCGCTGCTGCCAGCGGTGTTGGGCTAGGGGAGATGGCGAGCATGTGGAGGATGCCTGCATGTCTCTCAGTGCCCTAGCATGAAGGAGAGGCGTTGGACAGGCTCAACAGAGGGCCGCATATACTTTTATCAGTTGTACCGGGGCAGGCTTGGGTGGGGGGGCCTGACGTTTGTTGACCTTGCTTTGGGGGGATTAGAGGCCCTGAGGCAGGGATGCTTTTCCTTTAAGGAGGGGGCATTTCTCTCTTTTGTATACTTCTCCTTCTTTCCCTCTTACCTCGAGTGCCTTTTCTCCTGACGGGACATTTAGGCGCCCACGAGGCCGAACCTCTTTTGGCAGGGCCCAAGGGTGCAATGCCATTGACATTCAAAAGGCTAGGCTAGGCTAAACATAGGTTACACCAAGTGACATTGATGTCATAATAATCCAAGGGTGCCAAAAGTACGCTTCAAACTTGTTCCTACCTACCTACAGACCTTGATGGTACTGTAAAAATAAAAATGCTAGCCAAAGGAACTTGGCGTACAAATAAGCAGTTCTGGCGAGTAATGAAGTTCCCATGTTAAATGTTTCAATATTTTGCAGGTGTCTTGTGACACTCCTAGCCCCAAAGAGGGTTTAGGGTTAAACCCTGAACCCTGATGCCTGTCTGACTGGCAATGCCAAATCTGCTGATGCTCAAATGCTCATGTTTCTCTCAAGGACACTCTGCGGCTGTACTTAAGACTCCTGCTGAATCACCTACTTTCATGATCCATGCTGCTGCACACTCCAGCTCGTATGATCTAATTACTAAGTATGGAGTATCAATCAATCAATCAATGGGGCGTGGTGGCCAATCTACTAACCACGTAAGAAATAATGGCTGGCATGACAGCTCAGCCACCGGTTCACCAGCTACACAACTAAGCGCTGTTTTAGCAGCTATGTCACGGGTGAATCAACCAACCAGCATGACTACTGGTGAGTCAACCAACCAGCATGACCACGGGTGAATAAGCTCGACATTACTCAACACGAGCTTATCCAGCAGCCAAGCCTTTCGAGGCCCAGAGGTTTGTCGTCATTGATAAGCTTATCCGCTGGTACCGCAGCATCCGTTGTCGCCACCGTAGGGGCTTCCATAGGCCGCCCACCAGAACTGGCCATTGAGGAGGAACTTGTCCGGCGTGTTGCAGGCCAGGTTGGCCTCGTCCAGCGTGACAGTGATCAGGGTGGCTTGAGGGCAGTTGGGAATGTTGGAGAAGGGGGTCTGGCCGGGGCACAGGCCAGTCACCTGGCAGCAGGAAAGTCGAAGGAAAACTGTTAACAAAGGCATCAGTGAGGTGTACCGGAGAGCTGTGCCGCGACCTCTGCTGGCAAAGCCAGTAATTTTCACAGGTGCCGAGGGCTACGCGTCCCTGCTATCAACTGCTGACCGTTCCAGGCTGTAGGCACCCACTCCAAACAAACCAAGACTTTGTGACAGGTTTGACAAAATAATCACCATGAAGGTAGGTCAGCATCCCTGCTAGCGTTTTTCAGCTTGCTGACATACACCACTGACAGTGGACATATTCCCTTATCGTAAGTCCCTCACATCCCCTGGCCACGTAGCTCATTGCTTTTGCTAACCATCCAGCTCACCATCTAGCTTGCAGTAATTCTTCCTAGCAGGCCCCACTCTCTTCTCACCTTGGCAGTCAGGATGAGCTCGCCAGGAGCATATCCAGCAGGAGCCACCGAAGGCCAGGTTTGGGTGCTGTACGAAGGCATCATATCCGTGCCCTGGACCATGAGGATTGCTCCTCGGCAGTTCACTGATAGGGTGAGCGGGTGGAAATAACAGTCAGGGAAGAGAGAATTCGACTCGAGAGAAACTGACAAAATCGGGTAGCTTAAAGATAACTGCCTGTCGTTCTCAAGGACCTGGGCATCCATGCAGCTGCCCACCAGGTCAGCCACACTTCAACCAAGCGCTAAAACTAGCTCAGTAATCGCACACCTCACTCTCGCTACAATTAGCAGACCCATGAAGGGTGCACATGAAGGGTGCAATGTTACTCACTGTTGATCAGAAACATTTTTGAGTAGGTACGACAATCTCAAGGCGGACAGAGTCGGTGCGTCACATACGAATAGGTACTCACTGTTGATCAGGAACTCGACCTTCTGCAGATTCACTTCAC
Organism: Limnomonas spitsbergensis; assembly: GCA_037349105.1. NCBI lineage: Eukaryota > Viridiplantae > Chlorophyta > Chlorophyceae > Chlamydomonadales > Limnomonas > Limnomonas spitsbergensis. The sequence goes on from JAYJMM010000038.1 coordinate 3,756,120, forward strand.
AGCAGCCAAACTGGGGGTTGCAAGCGGGGTTCTTCGCAATCAGGAACTTGATGGTGTTGTTGGCAGAGGTGTCCTGGGCAGTCACGCTGTAGGCGTAGCCCTGCAGGGGAGGTTCAGGGGTGATGGGTTTCAATCAATCGTGAAGAAGGGTAGGTCGGAGGACATAAGTTGCCAGGGCATGAGGAAAAAAACAGGGAAGTGCCGTGCTTGTATCCTCGGCAGGGAAGTGCCGTGCTTGTATCCTCGGCAGGGAAGTGCCGTGCAGTGGGCTACGTGTCCTGTTATGGGATGATGATGATACTACCTTCAGGCTCTTTTGCATTGCAATCAGACCTATGCAGAAAATGATGCACAGGATCAAGCATCGGAGTGAGGTGACCTGATATACAAGTGAAGCCGAAAGTTGGTGATGGTGGTGAAGGGTCTGGAAAGCACTCACTGCATGGCCAGTTCCCATGGAGACGCCTCCGTTGTTCTTGGTGTTTCCAGGGTAGCAGGTGTGGGGGAAGTCCCTGAAGACAGGGGGGGGAGGGGGAGGAGGCGGGGAGGGGGGAGGGGGGGATGGTGGGGGAGGAGAGGGAGGAGGAGGAGAGGGAGGGGGGGGAGGAGGAGGGGAAGGGGGGGGAGGGGGGGGAGGGGAAGGAGGAGGGGGGGGAGGAGGTGAGGGGGGAGGGGGAGAGGGCGGGGGAGGTGAGGGGGGAGGAGGACGGGGAGGAGGAGGAGGAGGAGGGGAAGGGGGAGGAGGGGGGGGGAGGGGGAGGAGGGGAAGGGGGAGGGGGGGGAGGAGGGGAGGGGGGAGGAGGAGATGGTGGGGGAGGAGAGGGTGGAGGGGGGCCGGGAGGAGGAGGAGGAGGAGGCGAAGGGGGGGGAGGAGGGGGAGGCGAGGGGGGAGGGGGGGGAGGAGGAGAGGGGGGAGGAGGAGGGGGAGGGGAGGGGGGAGGGGGGGGGAGGGGGAGGAGAAGGAGAAGGGGGAGGAGGAGGGTTGTAGTTCTGGCAAGCAATAGAAGTATCGTTGAATGTGCAACCACAGGTATCCTTGACAGACATAGAGGTGCCACATGTGAACTCTGAATAGTTGATTCCAGTCTGAAGAACCTGGAAGTGTAGGGGAGTGGGTGATTTGCGTTAGTATCGGAATCATGTATGGTTCCAGGGGAATCAGTATCAGAAAATCAAGGTGAAGGAGGGCAAATGGAGGGTTCATAACCAGTATGAAACTGCTTCGCAGCACCCGAGTGGGAGTGGGAGGCTGACTTGGTTCATAGACTGTTCATAGCATGTTCCTTTGTCCTATATGTAGGACAGTTAGCAAAGTTTCTATATTTTTAGCTTTGGACAAGCATGAAAATTGCAACTCATCCCACATGCTTACCAGCAGAGAGTATTTAGGCATCATTGACTCGCAGACAGTGGTGGTCTCAGTAGATCCCGTGGCGCAGGTCTTGACACACTGGCCGGGCATGCTGGAGGCAACACAAGTGTAGAAGAGCTGAGACGAACCGAGGACCATGTTACTGTAGGTCAGCATGTAGGTTGAGAGGGCAGAGCATGTGGACGCAGTGGGGAAAGGGGGCTGGGTGGGGTTGGTGGCCTCCTTAATCACGCAGAACTCAACACAGATTTGGCACACAGGGGGCGGGGGAGGAGAGGGAGGGGGAGGAGGAGGGGGAGGAGGGGGGGAGGGAGGAGGGGGGGGGAGGGGGAGAGGGGGGAGGGGGAGAGGGAGGAGGCGGGGGAGGGGGAGAGGGAGGAGGAGGGGGAGGGGGAGAGGGAGGAGGAGGAGGTGGAGGGGGAGGAGGGGAGGGAGGGGGAGGGGAGGGGGGAGGAGGGAAAGGGGGAGGAGGGGAGGGTGGGGGAGGAGGGGGCGGGGAAGGGGGAGGGGGTGGGGGAGGGGATGGGGGGGGAGGGCTGGGGGGAGGGGGGCCAGGAGGAGGAGGGGGAGGAGGGGAGGGAGGGGGAGGAAGGGGGGGGGAGGGAGGAGGAGGGCGGGGTGGAGGAGGGGGAGGAGGACTGGGGGGAGGAGGAGGTGGAGGGCTGGGGGGAGGGGGAGGAGGAGGAGAGGGGGGAGGAGGGTGGGGGGGAGGAGGGCGGGGAGGAGGTGGAGGAGGCGGGGGAGGTGGCGGCGGAGGGGGGGGCGGGGGAAATGGGGGAGGGGGGGAAGGGGGAGGGGGAGGAGGGGGCGAGGGAGGAGGAGGGGGAGGAGGTGGGGGAGGAGAGGGGGGAGGGGGAGGAGGAGGAGAGGGGGGAGGAGGACGGGGGGGAGGAGGGGGAGGAGGAGAGGGGGGAGGAGGACGGGGGGGAGGAGGAGGAGGTGGAGAGGGAGGAGGGGGAGGAGGAGGTGAGGGGGGAGGAGGAGAGGGAGGAGGAGGAGAGGGTGGGGGAGGGGGAGGAGGAGAGGGTGGGGGAGGAGGAGGGGGAGAGGGTGGTGGAGGAGGAGAGGGAGGAGGGGGGATGTTGACGGGGCAGCAGATGGGTGCCATGTCAGTCTCAACATCCCAGTTGATGGGCCAGTAGTATTGGCCAGGCCAGACCTGGAAGAATGTTGAAATGGTGCAGGCCAGCCCCTTGGACTTGTAGCAGAAGGTGGTGCCAGCGCTGGAGGGCAGCAGCATTAGGTTGTACGCCTTTATGATCGCCTCACTTCCGTAGGACAGCCATGCAACGTTGGCAGACTGAAGCTGACCGTTGATGTAGAGACCATCCTTGCGGTCAAAGTCGTCAATACAGGCGGGGTCTGCAGGGGAGACAGGTGGTGTGATGGGGAGACAGGTGGTGTGATGTCAGTCTCGGCAAAAAGACTGAAGGTCATGTGTTGAAATGTTGTTGTGTGCAATTTGCTAGAAAGAACTGACTAGCTCAAGCAAGCAGGGGAGGGCAGGAGGGGGGGGGCAGCACTGTCAGGAAACATAACAGGAATCGGCAGGCAGTAGAGGACTGACTAGCTCAAGCAAGCAGGGGAGGGTAGGAGGGGGAGGGCGGCACTGTCAGGAAACATAACAGGAATCGGCAGGCAGTAGAGGACTGACTAGCTCAAGCAAGCAGGGGAGGGCAGGAGGGGGGGGGGGGCAGCACTGTCAGGAAACATAACAGGAATCGGCAGGCAGTAGAGGACTGACTAGCTCAAGCAAGCAGGGGAGGGTAGGAGGGGGAGGGCGGCACTGTCAGGAAACATAACAGGAATCGGCAGGCAGTAGAGGACTGACTAGCTCAAGCAAGCAGGGGAGGGCAGGAGGGGGGGGGGGGCAGCACTGTCAGGAAACATAACAGGAATCGGCGGGCAGTAGAGGACTGACTAGCTCAAGCACTGTTGTCAAGCCGTTCGCGTGCATGTTGATTTTGGCGGGCTGAAAGCGCGCATCGCTAGTTCAGATAGCTCATGCGCACAGTGCTCAAGGCCATGCAATGGGCATGTAGGTGTGAGTCGGCCATGCAATATACTAGTCAGGGTCTGCAGGGGAGGGGGGGGGCTTGACAGGGAGAGGTACTCTCTGACTTAAATTCGGTCCTATTCAATGCATCCTTGTCATAGGAGATAACAGTATGGTTCCCCAAATATTACAGGCACTGTTACTCACTGACTCCCATGATGAGGCGGGTTGCTCCGTAGGTGGAGATGGTGGTGTAGCAGGTGCTGGGGCTGGCAACAGGGCCCTTGTAGGACAAGGTCACGCAGTACATGCCAGGGGTAGTCTCGACAGGCTTGGTCAGGTCGAATGGGAGGGAGGTGGCGTTGTAGTCGGTGCAGCGGTGGTAAGGGAAAACGGGCCTGCTCAATAGGGGGACATAGACACGTGTTTAGGGCAACATGCTGTAATGGGCCTGTTCAGGGAGGAGGGGCGGGCTTCAGGGGGCAGATACATCAGGTTGCATGGCCACAACAGTCAACAGGAATGCTGCATGCGCCATGCGGCAGGGGATCAGGAGATGAATAGAGGAGCTTGGCACATCATGCAGATTGGATCTCCGGCAAATTATCATGGGCGTGTGATAGGATGGTGAAGGTGGTATGGCTGACAGGCGGCGCGCTGGCAAGTAAGGCTGGCCGCATGGCGCTGATCTAGCTGATGCACTGTGGAGTAGAAAACGAGGCTCTCAGGTCCTAGTGAGCAGATGAGGGCGTCCAGCTAACCCAGAGGAACCCAGCTCTTCCAGCGAATCCCGAAAAACTCACACATGGCTTTGACCTGCGCGTTGGGAGAGAGCAAAGGATCGTCAGGGTTGGAATTCAAAAGCCCAGGGTGCACCGCAGCCGGCCTATGACCCTCTTCCATATGTAAAACCGAATAATTGCAATGCGTACTTGGCTAGCGTCGCAACATTGCTGCCATCTACGCATCGCTGGCATCCTTGTATGCGTCATGTGTAAGCCCACCCAGAGAACCAACCCCAAAGGATGACTTGTTATCTGGTAGTTCGGCGTCACACAGTAACCGTCACTCAACCTAGCTTACCGTTGACGGTTGCGAGCGCTGCAGCGCACACAAGGGCGGCCAGGGCCCATGACCTGGACATGATCATGTTGATGGCTTTCCTTGTGTTATTCTGCGTGAAGAGGAGAGAGGCAGGGTGGGGAGTGGGGACGAAGCAGCAACAAGCGGCGGGAATGGACTGTGTATCAGTTAGTGAAGCACAGTATACGCAGGTAGTTACTGGCGTCCCGTTGATGTTGTCCTCGTCTCAGAAGTGGTTTTGAAAAGGGCTGGGAGCAGGCTGTGTAACACCTGCCCCGTACAACGCCATGCAGATAGTAGTACCCAACCGTCAATGATCGCAAGCAGTCCCTTGCTACTGCTCGGCAACATAACTAGTAATCGAGTACAATGTTGAACATATGCACAGTGAATGTGATGCTATTGCTTCTGATACGCAGTCACGTCGATAAGCGTTTATTGGGTGTTGTCATTAGGGTATGTCAATGACTGTTTGCGGCATCGGGAGGTGGATGGAATAGTGAGCGTTGCATTTTAAATTTGTAATGATGTGCCAGGTGCAATGTGTGGTTAGAATTTCGCAGTCCTAGTCATTACAGTTGTTCACGAAAAACAAGTTGCAACGGTAGAATAATGATAGCTCTGATGGGACTCAACTGGCAGCAAGCAACTGTAGCATGGAGCATGATATTGCAAGTGGTAACGGTTGGGGGTGTAAATATGTTATGCTGTGTATTATGCATGTGTGTGTGAGTGAGAGGGCACTCATGGGCTGGGAGGTACTCACCACTATCAAGCACAACCGATGGCTGAGGTGTAGAGCTTGTCGTTATGAACGACTATTACATGTCCCATGTGCTTTTATAATCAAAGCTCGGAGTACCGTACATACCTTTTCGTTTTCGCGCGCAAAATCGATCACGTAAATGTATGCGGGATGGCGGTTTGGTTGCAGCAGCCAGGGTTGTGGCAGTTGTTAGTTTGGATTTGTTTTTGAATTTTAGGTTTATAGACAGACCGTTTCTGATCAAGCAAGGAACCGAACAATTATAAACGTATGACAGCCCGATTTCGATTGATGGAGGAAACAAGGGTGGGGGAAAAGCACAAAAGTGTTCGAAAGTTCCTCCGTCCAGATGTTCCTCCAACCCTGTTCCACGAGGCGTGAGATGGAGGAAGAGTGGCGACATTTAAATATATATACGGTATGGGAGATCATCGCAAGGCTCTTTCCCGCAGAAAAGGGACTGCTTTGCTGCCCCCTACCACGTGCTTCCGTCCATTTCCTGCCAACCAGACAGGACGTCGGAGAGCCCGCAGGCAGGGGGCTGCAGGCCCTGGATTTTGTAGTTTTCGTTGTGCTTTTTTAAGGCTAGTCTCTTCAGGGGCAGGGGGTACGATTAGCCCGACCTTTGTGTTCTTTTCGTTTGGTGGGTGAACTTGCTATCCGTCCTCTCTTTCCTCGTATGCCTTCTCCCTTGGCTTTCCTAGCTGTCTTTTTGTTTGTTGACGTGGCCGAGCTTCATTTCAGCATGGCCCATAGGATTCCCAGAGGTATCAGAGGTGCAATGTCATTATCTTGCAAACATATCTCGTATAGCAGGCGTCTGCTGATCTTGCCTTGGGAGGCACTCACCTGCTGGCACTCATAGATTTCTGGATAGTGGATACCGTACCGCACCCTTGGACAATTAGACGGCAATCGCCAATGCTGTCACATGGGCAGGACCATGCACCTCATGCAGCTCACTAGGAGCTTGTACCTATTTCAACTGATCCTTTGCCAGCAGTTTCTGGTCAGCGATGTGTGCCTAGACTTTCACATTGCTAGATTCTACCATCTCGGGCTTGTTCCACCGACAATCTATGTTAGACAAATTCCACTCAGATGGACACCTCCTTGTCAAGGCCAGCGAGTCTGTGGCTCTGGTGGTCCAAGGCCCGGGGCCAGACCAATATATTGTGAACCTTCCAGTTCAGCATAACATTCGAACACTTGATGCACGGGACAATCTACGGTAGGATGTACCTAACCGGAAGGATTCACTCAAATGTGAGTATGTGACTTCAGATAAGTTCTGAAATTTCTTTAGTGAATTCTGTCCCATGAAGCGTCACATTAAATGCATGCGAAAAGTGCCCACAAAGCGTAGTTAACAGCAAGTTGTGTCTATGAAATAACATTAGGCCATGGCCAGGTGGCAGGCATTTGTTGACATTGTAGTACAGTCCAGATAATCATCATATATAAGTTAGGGTAGGGAGTGACGAGTAGCGTGCTGGAATGAATTATTTTTTGCAAAAAATAAGCCCAAGACACGAACAAGGAGTCAGCGTTTGCGAGAATAGTACGAGCATGCACATTCCAGGCTTTTGGAACGCCAGCTCACCATCCCGTGTGTCACTACGTCCTAGGGCACCCTAGACATGAATTGGGCCCAAGACGCGCCCGCAGAAGAAGCCGTGCCGGCAGCGAGGAGTTGGTCTTGTGACGGCACCCCAGACGCCCAAGCCGGTGACCCAAACGGCCTTGGCTTGCTGATTCCTGTTGCCTGCGGAAATTGCTGACTTGCCGCCGCAGAAGAGCTCAAATCGTTCATGAGAAGGAGGGGGAACCCAGAGGAAACACTTTGGGGCATCTATCTTTGGGAGCCACCTGGTGCTTGGCTGTCCCACATTGACCGTGATTCCGGCAGTGCTCCGCACAAAACGAGCGGCACTTCTGAGAGCCATGCGCCCTGACAGTGCAACCAGCAATGGACACGAGAGGGGCTCGCCACCCTTGTTGCTGTGTCTGGAAACTCCACCAGCTACGTCGCCAGGCAGCTGCTCATCAAGTGAATTCAACGAAATCTGCAGCTGTTGCAATGCTCAGGTCTGCTGCTGCTACTGCTGCTGCCAGGCAGCCAACTGCTGCTGTTGCGAGGCACCTGCCTGCTGCTTCTCCTGTTCCAACTGCCAGGCAGCCAGCTGCGGCTGATGCGAGGTTCCAGCCTGCTGCTGCTGCTACTGCTGCCGGGCAGCCAGCTGTGGCGGTTGCGAGGCTCCAGCCTGCTGCTATTGTTGCTGTTGTTGCTGCTGCTGCCGGGCAGCCAGCTGCGGCTGCGGCAATGCACCTGCCAGCTGTTGCTGCTGCTCCTGCCGCTGCTGCTGCCGGGCAGGCAGCTGCAGTTGTGGCCAGGCACCTGCCTGTTGCTGATGCTGCAAGGCAACCAGCTGCTGCTGTTGCTGTTGTTGCTGCTGAAGTTTTTGCATTTGTTGCTGCTGCTGCACTTCCACTGCCTGTCGTGCTTCGACAGGAGGCAGGGCAGGAGGCAGGGCAGGAGGCAGGGCAGGAGGCAGGGCAGAAGGCAGGGCAGGAAGCAGGGCGGGAGGCAGGGCGGGAGACAGGGCAGGAGGCAGGGAGGGAGACAGGGCAGGAGGCAGGGAGGGAGACAGGGCAGGAGGCAGGGCAGGAGGCAGGGCAGGAGGCAAGCAAGGAGGCAGGGCAGGCGGCAGGGCAGGCGGCAGGGCAGGCGGCAGGGCAGGAGGCAAGGCAGGAGGCAGGGCAGGAGTGTCATTATGGACCTTCTCCTCCAGGGAGTGCCCCTCCGATGCGAGACACTGAGCCCATGCAGCGCACCTGGCGCCCATACTGGCCACCAGGTCAGCTGAAGCGGCCCCTCGCAGCTGCCCGTGGGGAGTGCTCTCCGCCCTGTGAATGCAGTCATGCTTACATAGGAAACGCAGCTCGTCCCTGCCTTGCATTCCCCCCCTCATGCGTATCATGATGAGCCAGCCAGGGCAGCCATTGACCATCATAGAGCAGCTGTAGCAGCTGTACCACTCGGCACCGCTTTGGACTCAGCCTCCTCTGAATATGCCAGCCCTTGTCACGCCTTAGCTGTTCTCGGCCGGCCACATGAGCGTGCCTACTCCTGCTGCCGGTGCCGGTCTTGGTGTTGGCGTTGATGTTGCAGTTCTGTCACCGCCTGTCATGTCGCTGACTTCTGAAACAGAAAAATCGTCCTCTGTCCTCCCCTCATAGTCCATCCCATCCTGCCACGTCGTGGGGTGGGTGTGCCTGACGCGGACAGCTCGCTACTCCCAGACGCACGTGCCTTCCTGACCTAACCGCTGTTGGGTCTTTCCAGTGCTCGAGTGCGAAGGGAATGCTTGCATGCGCCTTGAGGACAGCCTTCAGCGCATGGTAAGCTGTCCGGCAGAAATGTTTCGCCATGGGGTTGAAGAATCTGAGAGTCTTCAAAAGCGGCGTCGGTGGTGAACAAGGTGTTGGCCCCGCCCATGGGCCTGCACGGCTGCACTTGAGGCTTCCATCCAAGGTTACCGAGAAGTTTTTGTTGGCCAGGTGTCTCCTGATCAGCTGATGCCTGATCCGCATTTAAAAAGCAGTACTTTAAACTTTTCAGCTTGAGCTTTGCACCGAGCCCCTCCATGCAAATATCAAGCTGAGCTGTGATGGCAACGAGCCATACAGACAGCAGCAGGAGGGCGGGGGAAGGTGAGGAATACTGCAGGAGGAGGAGGATGTGCAGTCTAGGTGGTTTAGTATGGCTTTTTCAGGTCTCAAGCTCCAAGATCAACACTCACGTGGAATTTCACACGTGTCGCCGTGATTTAGCCGTTGAAAACCCGCAACCTTCAGGTCCCAGCTGAGGATTGGCAGAGGTGGCAACCGAGAGGCTACTATAATAAATGCAAGATATAGATCGATGCCCAGAGGAGTGACGGAAGGGCCTCAGTTTCTTAACGCTGCCGATGAGTCCGTGCGCGGTTTCGCAAATAGTAACTATGACATTAATCTTGACCGTGGCCTCAAGTGCCACCGTGACGTCAAGCTCTCCTCTTCAATCACTCTTGATGAAGCCTAAGTCGCGCAGCGCATCTGCGACGGCAGGAAATTGCTGACGGGGAGCGCTTTGGCAGCAGAGGCAGCGATGAAGGCTTACTCCTCCTGGCCTGAGACCTTCCCGTCATGTTGGCCCAACATCAGGCGCATTAAGCTGGCCAGCAGCACCTCTCCCACCCCTGAACTGCCAAAGGGCATCCCATGCGGTCTGCCTCCCCATGTAGTCTGCCGCCTCCCCATGCATCAGCTTCTTCGCTGGGCACCTCGGCATCCCCGGCGACATCTCTGGGGCAATCACCTTGCAGTAGCCTGGCCTCACGAAGCCAAGCCAGTAGCGAGGCTGGCTCCGGCGATGAGGGAGAGGAGGAGGGGAAGGCGCTGTCGCAGGTGGCCTATGTGGCCCGCCAGCAACAAGGGGCGGGTGCATGCGGCGGGGGGCGGCAATGCCGCCAGCCGCTTGCAGGCTTCCGTGCACGGCGCTGCGTTGTGGTACAAGTGCTTTGCGTGCGACCTGATGGACAGTAGCTGCCCCGGCAGAGGGCTGATCATGCAGCCTCATGATAGCGAGGACATCCTGCAGGTTCGCTTCTAGGGCCCATGCAAGCATGCAGTGGAAAGCGGAGAGCATGGTGAATATCGCGGCATGAGGCGCAAGGACGCGGTCGCCTCCACAGCTGGGCGCAGGCTAGCTGGAGCTCACGGTGCGGCTCTGTAGGAGGGCGGGCCAAGTGCTGCGCACCCGCCCACCAAACTTTCTGGACTCAGGAGCAACATTAAAGACCGCCCAGGCCGCCTGGCTCCCCTGCCCCCTGGCCCCCTGCCCCCCGCCCTCCTGGCCGCTGGCCGGAATGCATGCCCCTGCAACCGCAGCAGACCCTGTGGCCAGCGGTGGCCTCCTCTGGCTTTGTGATGCAGCAGCAACTGCAGCTTGGGTCAGCAGTGCCACCTTTCATTCTGTCAATACCGCACCAGCAACCGCAGCAGACCGTGTGGCCAGGGGTGGCCTCCTCTGGCTTTGTGATGCAGCAGCAACTGCAGCTTGGGTCAGCGGCTCCCTGTGGCACAGAGATGCAGCAGCAACTGCAGCTTGGGTCAGCGGCTCCCTGTGGCACAGTGATGCAGCAGCTACTGCAGCTTGGGTCACCGGCTCCCTGTGGCACAGTGATGCAGCAGCAACTGCAGCTTGGGTCACCAGCTCCCTGTGGCACAGTGATGCAGCAGCAACTGCAGCTTGGGTAAGCGGCTCCCTGTGTTGCAGTGACTGCAGCAGCAACTGCAGCTTGGGTCAGCGGCTCCCTGTGGCACAGTGTTGCAGCAACTGCAGCTTGGGTCAGCGGCTCCCTGTGTTGCAGTGACTGCAGCAGCTGCATCAACAGCATATGGGGTCACCTTTTGGCTCACCAATGCCGATGCCGCAGCAACAAAGTCTGTGAGGCCAGCGGTGGCTGCCTCTGGCTCAGCGTTGCCAACTTTTGTCCCGCCAATGTTAAACCCGCAACTGCAGCAGCAGCATCGGGTGTCAGCACATATGTGGCAAAACTGGCAGCAACAGCCCCCCATTCAAGCGTTCGACGCCCAATCTGTTTTGCAAGCCTTTATGGATCTTGTGCACCCTGCTAAGCGGCATAAGACTGGGTAGTGACTGGCCCTACTGCTTCTCCATTCCGGGGTAGTGCCCATTATCTCATCATTTAGTTTTAGCTATTTGAAGCAGTATTATTATTACTCTTGTATATCCATTAGTTACCCTTTGTAAATATCTTTCTATATATTTCCCTTACAGTAGATGTGTGCTTTGCCTCCCCTCAAAAGTAACGTTGTGTAGGGGTGAGGATGCATTAAAATACTATTGGGCAATCGTCAGCGCTATGCGTCAGTCTGACTACGGTGACGAAGTTGTTTTCCTTACCTCTTTTCCTCTTCCTTATAGTTTCTTCTTTTCCGCCTTCTGAACAGTTGGGCGCCGAGCTTTTTGAGCAGATTCCAGTGCCTGAATTTGACCTTCCATTGTTCAAGCGAACATGGCTTCCGCTCATCCGGGATCTCCTGTAGCTTTGAGCGGACGGTCAATTCCTAACCCTCCACCTCCTCAGCTGCCTCCCTGGGCAGTTGCAGCACTATCGCAGGGAGAAGACTGAAGCGGACTGAGCCGCCAGGCGACCATGCCGCCTTGGCCTTTGGCAGCTGCTGCTGAGACCTCAGCTCGTGTGGTCGTGTTTGTCATGAAGCTGTCACTGACGTTACACCTCTGGGCCTTGCTCAAAAAAAACTCGGCCGTGTGGGCGCCTAAGTAGAAGGGGCAGAAAAAGAAGAAGAAAAAGGGGCAAAAAAAGTGAAGGGACAGACCAAAGGTTGGAAAGGAAAGGCAAAGGATGAAGCCAAGCCTTGCCATGCCCAACTCGGTGTTGGTTGCTTGCTCAGGGGGGGCACTGGTTTTTGCTCGCTGTCCTAGCGTATTTAGCTCCGGTTTACGGGCACAAGTCCCATGCATCAAATGTGATGCCCCGTTGGACTGTAAAAACTTCACAAAACTTCACATCCCACATGGAACAGCAGTTCGGCTTCGGCCGAGTAGATTGTGAAGGTCCGCAACTACCCTGAACAGCATTTGCCCCAGGCTGGGCTGCTCCGCTGTGCACTTTGCCTGTGCCCGCACCCCCAAACGCAGCAGACCGCCTCCTTGGGGTAGGTGTGGAAGAATGCAAGTAGGGCAAAACCACTACAGAGACCACCTCTCCGTCATGCACCTCTAACTGGTTGCGCGCCTGCGCTGTAGGCAAAAATCGCCACCCCTGCTGCGATTTTGTTCATACCCCTGAAGGGGACCACTCGATGGGACCTGCCCTGACACCAGCAAGCATGGCTTGGCCACAAGCCTGTCCCCGGGCATGAGCAAATCCAAGTCCCGGGTGAACTTGCTTGTGCCACTGCCGTTCATTGGGCAGCTGCCAGGGGGGCTATCATTCATGACTCCCAGCAGGTCCTTGTGACGCAAAAACTGACCGAGTTGTGACGACTGATTTTGGTATTGCTGTGGCTGCAGATATTGTGGAAGTTGCTGGTATTGCTGTTGCTGCGGCGGCTAGGCAGTGGCAGCAGGGGCGGCAGGGGCAGCAGGGGTGGCAGTGTCGGCCTGGAGCTGGGCACAGGCAGCGAAGGCTGCAGCGTTCCATGCTGCCGTTTCCATCTCCAGAAAACTAGGCATCTGCATCCCCCCTGCCTCCATGATCCGCCCATACTTATATGCAGCCGGAAAGCCATCCTGCAAGGCTGTGGCCTTAAATATAGAGTTGGGTAAACTTTTTAGTGCAGCCATGGGCCATCTACTGGCGCGAATTGCTTATTATTGTGAACTTCAGCCTCATCACAGCTGCCTGCATCCCGGCCTGCGGGGCAGGGTGCAACATGATACCTAGCTCCTTGGGCTGCTGACGGTAAGCCGGTCATGTGAAGTCCCGTCGGCCCTGTGGTGGCCTTCTGACAGCCTCCCTAACAGTTCCTGGTGTGCACAGCAGATACGGTACGCTCAACTAGCACCGACCTCAATGGCCATCACTATCAGCCGCTGCGGGGAGCTGGTCCCACCCGCTAGCCTTGTCTCCTTGTCCAATGCCCTATGGGCGCCCCATCGCAGCTGCGTCTCGTGTACCTTAAAAAATACACTGGCACGTACCGGTCCTACCTCATCAAGGATGATGACAATGGATCTGGCCTAGGAGCTTTCCCCACTCTCTCTCCTAGCAGCCGATGCTGACGCCCTTCGAGCGTGCTTCGCTATTATGTTTCTGCTAGCGTAAACAAGCTCCGATTTGACAACCTGCAGTTGGAGCCAACATGCACCAGGTGAGTGCGCAATCATGTGTCTGTGCGTGCGCCTGGTGGGGTGCGGCATGTATGGGGGGCTGCAATGCGCCATTGCTGCTTAAGTAGGGGGTTGCAAGTAAAACCTCATTCATCGTAGGTAGATGCGTAAGCATGCAAAAGGGGGCCGCTGAATCTAATCATGTTACAAATACCTACGCTAATCAGTACTCACCACACTCACAGCCTTGGATATTCCCAACTGCTGTCATGCTGTGCATACTTTCGACCCGTTACGTTATTACGGGATTTTTACGCCAGTCACTGTTGCGAGCCAGTGTCATCCGAAACCACCACTTTAGCAACATCGAGATGCGAGCACCGTTGGCCTCGAGAGCGATTGCAAGAGGACGGGAAAATCTGAGGAGTCTCCAAAAAGATTTAGGGCCCGACGCGTGGCCTGGGCGATGCGCATGACCCAGGGGTATGGTTTCCGGCACTGAAACGGCTTCTCGGAGACTGCACCGTTGTTTGCCGAAATAGGCTTGCCAGAAAGCGCGCATTTTTGCGACTTTTTCGGTGAAACTTGTGCCAGTCCCGTGGCTGGAGCGCGAAGCTCAATCCTGGGGGGCGGGGCACGGAATGAACTGACGTACTAAGAAGTGTAACTTGATTGACTGTTGGTCTCTATACGCCATTGTTGTGGAAGGTTCTAGCACACCAGATGAATTGAACGAACGTGTTGCTTTATTAAAGAAAGGAAAGGAAGGAAATCCGTTTTAAGGCGTGGATTTGAGGATGGCAAAGTGTGCTCACAGACTAGCCGCACTTAAGCGATCGCCTCTTGAGAGAGGGCCTGTGCACCCGCAACCTAAATTATATAAATTAATGTCGGGCTTTACACGCTACATTACTTTGGGGCTGTAGGGTACCGGTACTTATACCTTGACGATGCCCTCTTGTTTGCACTGAGGATGAACGATGGATGTACGTGTCCATGCGAATGTTACCGGTGTCCAGAATGTTTCTGTGGCACTCGGAGAATTTGCTAGTTGGAAATTGTTGAGCGCTACGCCGGCTTTAATGCCGGAAGTGGCAGAGAAACTTTTCGCTGCTCAGGCGATGAGACTCGGTCCTGGACGGAGTGCTCAGGTTGGAAAGCTGCAGATAAAAGCGACTTCACTGCATAGCGTACTGCAGGCTACTTGGGAGATGAACCATGTGCCTGGGGTGTCGAGTGAACGAATGACCGCGGTTCATCGAGGAGCGCAGGTGCCTTGCCAGCAGTGTCGGTGGAACGCAGAACCTTGCACATGGACTCTGACATTTGCCTCAGCGCCTGCGTCAGTTGACACAGCTGTTGTTAGCTCAGCGTTGGTCGAGGCTGTCAGCAAGGTGGTGGTCTCAAGAGAGGTGTTTGGTAAGGCGATCGTGGAAGCAGCGGAGAACCAACAGAGAAAGGCTGCAAGAGAGGCCAGCATACAGGAGGCAGGAGCTGAAGCTGTAGCGGCGAGTTCCATGTCAGATACTGATCGTAGGCAGCTGTCCTCTGTTGGAGCTGGACCATCTGCTGAGGAGATCAGCTGTGATGCTGGCTATTCCGGTTCACGGCGTTGCTCAAAACGCATGCTCGGCAAGCGAAAGGCAAGCACAGGTATTTTGGGGGGTCTGAGCATAGTACAGTGAGGCCTAGACCTGGATGGGCTGTGGATTTTAGCTCCAGAAGAACAGAACTGCGCATGGCAGCGTTTCAGTGACATTGTACAGGTTGTCTAATGGGGGTGCATGTAGATCTAGTAGGTGAGTGTCGCACATGGCGTTGTTTCACTGATGCATTGGAGAATCGTGCAGAAACAGCGCATGTGCCTTATGCTTAGGCAAAGTAAATGACGCATGCATGGGTTCGGCAGTTGGATTGAAATTGTGCGCTCGCTTATTCTGCTGCAGGGTTCACAGTGGGTTTGTCGACTGAGGAAGGCGTGCCTGGTGATCAGGGGCCCAAGGCTGGTGATGCAGGTAGGCAAGATCTGTTGTGTTTTGTACATGTATGGAGTGCATGGCAATGTATGCGTGATGTTGTCATGGATTGTGCTATAAAAAAAATTGATTGTTCTGCTGTAATTATGAAAGGCATGGGAGTGTGTTTTAATCTCTGCATCCTGTTATTGCAGGACCCAAGGGAAAGCGAGCTCACAAATGCAGCAGCTGTGGTGAAGTTGGCCACAAGAAGCAAACCTGCCAGCGTGCGTCGCAAGGTCTGACATGTGTTGAATTTTGTTGACTTCCACTGTTGGTAGCAGTTACGTGGCAGACCCAGCTTGTCATAGGCTGGGTTTAGGGACCCTCGGATATTTGTGCAGTAACAGGGTGTGTAGCTTGTGCTGCTTCAAAGCAAATGATGGATTGAAATTGTGTGCTTGCTTGTTTTGCTGCAGGATTGACAGCGAGCTTGTTGACTGAGGAAGGCATGCCTGTTGACCATGGGCCCAAGGCCACTGACCCAGGTAGGTCCTTATTTATGGGTTGTGGGCTGTAGCTTAATTACATCAGTACTGCGCATGGTAGCATGTCATTGGCTTTTCACAGATTGTCTACTACTAGTACATGTAGATTGGGTAGGTAAGTGTCGCACATGGCAGTGTTTCACTGATGTGTTGGAGAATCGTGCAGAAACAGTGCATGTCACGTGTGCTTTGGCAAAGCAAATGTCGCATGCATTGGTTTGGCAGTTCGTTTAAAATTGTGCGCTTGCTTGTTTTGCTTCAGGATTGACAGCGGGCTTGTCAACTGAGAAAAACGTGCCTGGTGGTCAGGAGCCCAAGGCCGATAACGCAAGAAGGTCCTTATTTATGACTGCGAGCTGTAGTTTCAAGATTTACGCACTCAAACAGGTTTTTGTACGTACGTGTGCTAAAAAGAAGGAAAGAAAGAAAACTACGCCCCGCAGGGGCGTGAGGGTACTACGTGTGCTACTAAGACTGATTCTAAGTGTAGTAGCCAAATTGCACAGTAACCTCCGTGTTGACAACTTTGGTCCTGATGTATGTGTGTGTTGTGTCCTGTTTGCAGCCTTTTGACAGCGAAAATGCAGGAGCTGCGGGGAATCCGGCCACGATAGGAGAAATTGTCAGCAGCCGCCTCCAGGTGTGTGACTGCTACTGACATACATGACCTCATGAGACAGACCATGTTGCACGCTTTCTCCTTTCATGTTTTTGCTTTCTACAAGTTCAGAGTGTTGTTTTCTTCTCTCAGATCTAAGTGTGAAAAAGCAGCAATGCAACGTCTGCGGTTTCCAGCCTGACACCGTGTTGTAGCACACCTGTCTCGTTGATGTTCCCTCTCCTTCTTTGTTCAATTCTCCAATGTTGATTTTGTCGTCCAGGTCAGGTTCTTATCAGCCATCTCGGTCACAAGCGCTGTTTCGCTGCATTTCTTTTCCTTTTTCGTTCACTGCTCCAATGCTGATTGTTCTACAGGTCTGTCAGGCTCCCAGCTTCCGTCTCGACGGCGCCATTGCTGCGCCAGTAGTGCACAGCCTTGCCAAGACAATTTGATGTCCTCCATCCAGGTGAACGGTAAGTTCAAAATACGCACTTTAAGCTGCTTCTGTTTGTACAACGTACACCCTTAATCTTGATTGTCCTCTGAGTCTGTCCAGTTTTCAGTTGCAGTGTGCACTGTGCTTGCCTGCCCTGCTTGCTCTGCATGCTCCATTTGCCTCGCCTACCCTGCTTGCCCTGGCTGTGTTGGATTACCATGTTTGTGCATGTCCTGATGACATCGTAGTGTCAGACCAGTTCCGCAGCAAGTCCAGCAGTGGCAAGCTGAGGAAGCAAGGATGATCCCCAACATGTACTGCTGCAGCTTCTGCGGCGCTACTGAGTTTGGTGGTCCAAGCAAGTCCGCAGCTGGGTTTGCCTCCACATTGCCTACCCCTGGGCTGGCGGTGCCGCCGTATGCCCTTTGCAACATGTACCTGCTGAAGCACATGAAGGACACAGATGCAGCCAGCAACGAGCGCTGCTTTCAGTGCCGAGCCTGTCAACAGGACAAAAGCAAGCGCAAGCGCGTGCAGATGTCTCGTGCAGATGTCAGGGCAGTATGAGCATGCGCTGCTGTCAGCGCACGCGCTCGATGCCCAGATGTTAAGCCTAAGGACGTCTCGATCAACGTGCGCGAGCGCGTCTCTTGCCATGCTAAGGGCAAGGTGCGGTCCGACAGCGTGCTGCTGTGTGCGCCCATGGTGGGACGCGGTCCGATGCCTGCAGATGGTGACAGAGTCCCGCCAGAGGTGCAGTAGCTGCTGGCCACGCTCAAGCAAACCAGCCCCTTGGTGCAGCAATGCCTGACGCTGGCCGAGAAGCCGGTGCCGGGGCACGGGCTGGCGCTGCTGCCCCCAGAGTCCATCACCAAGATCACCGAAGCGGTGGCAGCCCGCGATATCCGGTGGCTTGGAGCACTGTGTGATGGAGGACGTGTTCACCCTCGTCGGCACCGTCGATGCCCAACCGCTCGTGCCGCAGCTTCGGACAGCGCCAGCAACGTTTCGCGTTGGCAAGGTTAGGCTGCGAATCGGCGGTCACGACATCGACGTGGTCACCGACAGCAGCGGTCTGCCACTGCATGCAATTGGCCGGAAGCGCCGCCGCGACGACGACAGCTCCGAGTATTCCGACAGCGATGACGATGCAACTGTGCCAGCAGCCCCCAGCGCAGAGCAGGTCACGCTCGAGCTCGCGGTGTTCTGCGCTCTGTACCCTCACGCGCAGGACTACTTCAACAATTGCCGGCTCAGGGACTACTTGCGCTTCCGCACGACGTTCGGCTTTTCGCCGTTCACTCTCTTCAAGCCGTACATCATGCTCATGTTCCTCATCCGGCAGTGCAACATGTTGCATGGTCAGTGCGGTGAGGGGCTGCTGGAGCGCGACATGGCTGCCTACAAGCGCGCCCACCCCGAGGAAGCCGAGGAGGAGGCAGTGCGGCATGCCATGAAGCACACAATGCCCTCAAGCACCCCAGGCAGCCCGGCCTGGCACGACAACGCACTGCAGCTGGCATGGTGCTGCTCACAGGCGGACCAGGCTGTGGCAAGGTACAACTCCTGTGCTACATATTGGTTTGTTAGCTCTCCAGATACATCGTTATCACTTACCTTGGATAGTAAGAAAAGTCAGGGCCAAAACACAGTGCTCCCCTTGTCTGCCGAGTTTTCAACTAACCATTCAACCACTGATGAGCTTCAAAAAATGGCTGCAACACCCATACCCCTGGCTGCAACACCCATACCCTGGCTGCAACACCCATACCCCTGGCACACTGTTTGCTTCCTCGTTCTGCAGACTCACCTTGCCAAGCGCACCGCACACCACCTTGCCAGCGCTGGCAAAAATGTCATGCTCTCAGCCATGACCGGCGCTGCTGCTGCCAACCTCAGCTGCAGTGCCTCAGTGGTGCACGAGAGCTTCGCCATCCCTGTCGATGGCTGGATCCGGCCATTGCCTGTCTACAGCCCCGTACGTGCGTTGCTGCGGCAGGCCAATGTCTTCATCATGGACGAGATGAGCATGCTGACAACAGAGATGCTGCTCAATGTCCTCAGCCGCTTGATGCAGCTCCACGGCTGCAACTCGATAGCTGCATTGTTACAACGCGTGCTCGTGGTCTTGGTACGATTAGGTGTAACTTATCCCCTCTTGCCTCCTCTGCCACCTCATCCCTGCATGCATTGCTTGTTTATACTGCTTTCCTCGCCCACCTTGCCTGGTTTGCCTGTCTGTCTGCCCTGCCTGCTTTGCGTAACCCCTTTGCCTCGCCTGTTCTGCAGCCAAATACTCAACTTGGCCTATCTCAGGTTGGCGACCACGCTCAGCTGCCGCCCGTGTGTGACCACCGACAGCGAGCAGCACGCGCCGCAAAGGCCGCTGCCACTGCTGTGGGCTCAACCGAGCTAGACTGCGACAGCGGTGACGAAGACAACGAGCCAGAGTTCATGCAGCTGTGCCAAGAGTGCCACATCGCCCACTCGGAATTCTGGCAGACGATGACAAAGTTCCATCTGCGGTGCCAGCCTCGCTTCGATGGCGACAGTGGACATGCAGAGTTCCTGAACCTCATCCGCGAGAGCTCCATCACTCAGGAACAGCTGGATCGCCACCTGTCTCCTGAAAACGGCGTCCGCTTCATCTCCAAAGAGGAGGCCTTGCGCACTGTATCAGCCGAGGTCCGCGTCTTGTGCTCCCACCGCGCTGATGTGTGCAACTACAACGACGAGGCTGTCCGCAACACGTTTCATCCAGCCCAGCTGGTGCCGGTTGAGCTCCAAACCAACGCTACTGATGTGAAGCACATGGAAAGGTGGCTGCGCAACCCTGCCTTCCACCGCATAAAGGCCATTGCGATTGGTTGCACGGTTGTTCTCACAGCCAACATTGCGATTGACAAAGGTGACTTTTGGGAGCTCAGTTGAGGATACATGTCAAGAGCTAAGGGTTGACAATGTCCCCAGTTTCATTGCACACAAGCTACAAACTGACACACACCGTATCATTTTTAGAAGCTCTTATGAATGTCTGTTATACATCCTCATCAAATGTAAAATGTACATCAAATTGTCCAGATTCAGCATTAAAGACTCAGGCTGCAGCTTTTCCGTGCCAACGATTGTCAGTGTTGTACTATAACCACCACACTGTCCCTTCAGTGACCTGGATATGCCACTCTCCTCTGCAGGCGCAGCAAACATTTCGACAGGCACCGTGGAAGCCCTGGAATTCCAGGTGGACAACAGCAGCAGCCGCAGCATTGTCGTGCACAACCTGGCCGACGGGCCCCCCAATGCTGGCTCCTTGCATGCAATCCACGTCCGCCTCGATGGCACTGGCACCGTCCTGCGTGTCACCCGCACCGACTTTCGCCGCAAGTACAGGCACTGCAGGACCAGCCGCGCCAAGCAAGCATTTGTGAAAGCAACGTTTCCACTTGCTCTGGTAAGCTACGTCTGCCTGTCCACCTACCTGCTCGCATGCCCGCTTGCCTGCCCTGCCTACCCTGCCTGTTTTCTACTTTTCTCATCCTTTTTGTTCACAAAAACCTGGCCTGCAACCCTGGACTCTAAACCATAGCCAGAAACCTGATCTCAACCCCAGACCTCGTCCCCGAATCCTGGCTCTGAACTGTAGCCATGAAGCTTGGCCATGGGCACTAGCCCTGCACCCTAGATCTGAACCCTGGCAAATCTGCCCGGCTTTAAACCCTGGTCTACATTTGCAGGCTTATTCCATCACCGGCCACAAGGCGCAAGGTGCCACGCTCACCGGCGACGTCAAGTCAGCCTTCGCCCCAGGGTCAGTGTCTCGGGTGGGAACTTGATACTTGACAGCTTTCCCTATGTCATACAGTACGAGGAAACAAAAACTTGTGCACCAAAATGTGAAATCTCCACATTTCTTTCCAACCATTCTCTGTCAGCCTTTCAGAAAACTTCTCATTTTGCCACCGCAGATTGCTGTACGTCATGCTCAGCCGCGTCAAATCACGCCGGCAGCTGAGGATTGTCAGCAAGCTGACGCCCGAGATGTTCCAGCCGATCCAGCTACCCCTCTCGTTTTTGGGTGGGGACTCTCAACCGCAAAAGCTACCTCATCTTCTCAACACCATACATACCGTCGGAAAAAGTGCACGTGGGGCGACCCACTCACTCCACGATGGGTTCGACCGGACTCACCCCACGTGGGGCGCTTGTCGCCCCACGGTGGGTTTACCTACAATGTCCACCACCGTGGTTCCCCCACCATGGTTCATCGTAATCCCCACTGCATGTCTCCCACCCATGGTCCACCCACTGCTGTATCCTTAGGGTGGGTCCACCCACTGCATGTCTCCCACCCATGGTCGACCCAGTGCTGTGTCCCAGGATGGGTCAACCCACTGCAGGTCTCCCACCCATGGTCCACCCACGGTGGGTTTACCTACAATGTCCACCACCGTGGTCCACCCATATGGGTATCCCAACGCAGATATCACAGTGGCCCCCCCCACAGTGGGCCCACCCACTGCGTGTCTCCCACCCATGGTCCACCCACTGTTGTGTCCCCAAGATGGGTCAACCCACTGCAGGCGCCCCACTCATGGCCCACCCACTGTCGTGTCCTTAGGGTGGGCCAACCCACTGCATGTCTCCCACCCATGTGTCCCCAGGATGGGTCAACCCACTGCATGCGCCCCACCCATGGTCCACCCACTGCCGTGTCCTTAGGGTGGGTCCACCCACTGCATGTCTCCCACCCATGGTCCACCCACTCATGTGTCCCCAGGATGGGTCAACCCACTGCAGGCGCCCCACCCATGGTCCACCTGCTGCTATGTCTTTGGGTTGGTATCCCCACTAAAAGCTCCCCATCTATGGGCAGTAACCACCATGCCCATTAAATGAAAACCATTCATGTCTACCAATCCTTGTGTCTCCACTGTCATGTACTTGTATGAACTAAAAAACTACTAGTACTATTGACAGGAAAAACCACCGACTGAATGATCAACGAGTTGAAACAGCAAGCTAGCTCACACATGTGGCACCCTAAACTGACAAGAAAGAACAAACATATCAGAGAAAAACGAAAGCACAAGATATTAATTATCGAACATGTGTTCACCCTCATCATAATCCACATTGTTTGTCAGATGATCCCAGCAAACAAGTTATCACTCAGAGGGGTAACGTTATTGACTCAGAATTAGTGCCATCTGGCTTGTGAGCTACTTCTATGGCAGATGCTTAGCAAGGAAAAGGAAGGCGTCGCACCAGACATAAGTGAATCACGGGCTGCTTAAGCACAGATGTAGCATGTAGAGATGAGTTGGCAGTCCTCTTGGTAATGCGCGAAGCCTACAGTTGAAAAAAGGGGCAGATGTTCAGAACATTGCATATCAAGTTATGAGTGGTCATGAAGTATGATCAATTTTAGGAATTGCCAAGTACAATGCAACGGGGGCATTCAAGAAAGAGTGAGCTGTCCACCATGCAACAAGTCAATAACGTTACACCTCTGTGCACTCAATAGCTTTTGCTGACCCTGTCTGGCCCGACGGATTATTGGCAGCGGCAGAATAGAGCTTTCAGTAGCTTTTGCTGACCCTGTCTGGCCCCACGGATTATTGGCAGCGACAGAATAAACCTTTCAGTAGCTTTTTCTGTCTCTGTCTTGCCCCACGGATTATTGGCAGCGGCAGAATAGAGCTTTCAGTAGCTTGTGCTGTCCCTGTCTGGCCCCACGGAATATTGGCAGCGGCATCAATAGAGCTTTCAGTAGCTTTTGATGACTCTGTCTGGCCCCACGGATTATTGGCAGGGGCATCAATAGAGCTTTCAGTAGCTTTTGCTGTCTCTGTCTTGCCCCACGGATTATTGGCAGCGGCAGAATAGAGCTTTCAGTAGCTTTTGCTGTCCCTGTCTGGCCCCACGGAATATTGGCAGCGGCATCAATAGAGCTTTCAGTAGCTTTTGCTGTCTCTGTCTGGCCCCACGGATTATTGGCAGGGGCGTCAATAGAGCTTTCAGTAGCTTTTGCTGTCCCTGTCAGGCCCCACGGAATATTGGCAGCGGAAGAATAGAGCTTTCAGTAGCTTTTGCTGTCCCTGTCTGGCCCAACGGATTATTGGCACCGGCATCAATGGAGCTTTCAGAAGTTTTTGCTGTCCTTGTCTGGCCCCACGGATTATTGGCAGCGGCATCAATAGAGTTTTCAGTAGCTTTTGCTGTCCCTGTCCAGCCCCTAAACCCTATTAACATTGAACTAGCACATGAACCTTATAACCGCCGAACCCGCCCCTAAACCCTATCAACCCTATGACGTTGGGACTACCATGCCCAGAGCACATTAATGGGTTTACCCGATTTGGTTGGCCCACGGTGGGTAAGCCACGCTATGAAATGATGGGTCTACCATGGTGTGGTCATGTAGCGTGGGTGTAACCATCCCGGAGTTCCCACTGTTGGTCCCCCCATGTGGGGATCCCCGTGATAGTCAGACGACCGTGGGTCAGCCTATCGCTGATGCCCCACTGTGGGTCCCCCCCATGTGGGGATCCCCACGATATGGGACCATGAGTGGTACCGCCCATCGCGAAAGCCCAGTGTGGGGGAATCCTCTCACTTGGACCCACCGTGGGAGTATCCCATCAGACATGCCCCACTGATGCCAACCCATGACGGAGCCCTACGACATGTATCCCCACGGTGGGGATACCCACTGGGTTTGGCCAATTCCCATCGGGGCGGCCCACGGTGGCCGGCGCCACACCAATGTCCCCCACGTGCACTTTTTCCGACGACATTAACCTGGACTTTTTAATTGGACTTATTTTTCATAGCCCCTGACTTCGTTTTCAATCTCTTAGTCTATTAATTGATGAACTGTTGTTGACCGCTCGTTCCTTGGTTTTCTTCTTCTTCTAAGGAAAGAAGCAATTTTCTGTTTGTCCCTCTCTTACTGTCTCTCCTATTTTTTTAATTGGCGAGACAGCAGCGCAAAACCTTCGGGCTTCATTCCTTCTTAGAGTATGGGGGTCTTTCCCTTTGTGTTCCTCTCTTTCTTTCGATCCTCTTCTTGCCTTCAGTTTCCTCAAACTGAGTGAGCAGTTGGGCGCCTAAGGGCACACTTCAGGACTTCTCTCTTCAGGGATTGGACACATCTTTCCCTGGCCTTTACTTTGGGGGGGGACCTTCTCTTCCATTCCTTCCCCTATGCGAAACCTTATCCACAAGTGTCGGTCACGCTACCTCTTTGGGCGTGACGCTCGGCGTCACGCTCTACTGCAAGGCGTGTGCTGCGTTTTGAGAGCTGCCTTCCGGACAGTTTGCGTGTCCATGTCAGGACATGACACCGCAGGACAGCGAAGCCAAGTGATGGATCGGGCGAAATGCAAGCGTGAGAAATGTGAAAAGCGTGACGCGTCACGCACACCGTTTCGTGTCTGTGCATCATAAACGTGGAGTATAATTTGTTTCCTCACGCGCATTATATGCGGATGAAAACGAGAATTGCGCGAGCTGACGTCAGATATTCGCGTCGGGATTTCGGAGCCGTTTCAATAAATTAATATTTAAGCAAAGCTGTTTAAACATTTTTACATTAAAAATGTTTAAATTATAGTTTGTCAATAGTATCAAATTCAAATTTGATTTCTTTCCAAACTTCACAAGCAGCAGCTAATTCTGGAGACCATTTACAAGCAGTACGAATAACGTCTCCACCCTCACGGGCTAAATCTTTCCCTTCATTACGTGCTTGAGTACAAGCTTCTAGATCTACACGGTTTGCTACAGTTTGCTATCCACTGAAAGCCTGTGGATACACTGCGCGAAAATCGTCCACTTGCAGAAGAAAGTGCCATGAAACGGAAAAGGAAGCCAACGCAGCTCGGCCAGCAGCCTTTTGCGCTCGCAAGAAGCAGACAGCAACACCACCCAGCCAAGAAGAAAATTGAAGTAGCACACGAGGAGGCTGGAATCCAAGTACAGCCGACATACCGTCGGTACCGTCGGAGGAGGCGAACAATACGTGTGCAGACAAGCAGAGCAAAAACCTCGTACCGGTCAACAGAAAAACATGCATGTGGTTGGCCATTTGTACATTGCATCTCTCAGGGAAAAACACTCACTAACCTCACCGCACCATCCCTGAGTACCAGTTGCAGCTTCACACTTGGCAAATTTTCTTTCTTATCAACCCAACTCGTTGGAACTCTTTCATTTCTGGCAATGGTAGCAACAGTTTTAGTGCGCCACACATGACGCTCAAACAAATCTACCACTTCTGAGAAAGCAGGTACTTCCAGGTACTTTCGGTTACTGTTGTTCCGTAGTTACTATTTTCATTTGACAGGTACAACATTTATGTTCCTCTCACCCCATACTGTCGTGACACTTGAAGTGGTGGAAATGGTTAAGTCAGTTAAAGTGGTTGAAGTGGTTAAGGTGGTTAGGATGTACACCCCACCATTGCTATCCAAACCGGTCATGGATGGGTTCATATACCACCTCAGCACCAACATGCTAAGGTAATAGCAAGTATTGACAGGAAGCTCATGGGAGGTGCGCGGTGCGATGCGCGATGCGATGCATGTGGCGTGACAAAGGGTCGGTCATCATCTATGGCTTGTACATCGAGGGCGCGGACAGCTGGTACATTGGCCAGACAAACAATCTCCATCGCCGCCTCTCACAGCACGAACGCTCACCACCGAGGCTGATGATGCCCTTGTTACGGCCAACCGACCCGTTCATGCAGCAAATTGTTCCAGTTGTCCTAGCCCGCGTCAAAGGCAGCGCCAGCGCAAACAGGGCAGAGACGAAGTTGATTGCCCGCCTCAGCACCTGCAACAACCTGCCTGGGGCACCTGGTGACAGCGGTCGTGGCCGGGCCATCATCCATGCCCGCAAAATAGCCAGGCACTGAGCAGCCTTAGCGACTGGCAGTATTCACTAGCATTTGCATTAATCGGATGTGCACTCAATATTTTCGTCCTTGGTTTACCACGGTACGTACACTGAACATTTCGTGCCAAACTGGTCAAACTTGAAGTTGTAAACCATGTAAACGTACCGAGGACAGCCACTTCCACTTCCAGGCTCCAAAAAAACACAAACTACTTTTCACAGTAAGCAAGCTGTCTCAAAGGGCCCACACGTGTAACGTCATGAACCGGTGCCTCAAACCTGCCATGGCCAAGGCTCCATCCATCGACGGCTGGCGTACACATTCGTTGCCCATACATACCCGTATATGTTTTTGCCCGTACGGGCAGTATCCTGTATCACTGGCAACAACAGAATGATACTGCCTAATGAAATGACGGAGGCTTGGGGGCACCACAGTTCTAAGAGTCAAAGGAAGGAAAACGGTAGACAGAACCGAATCAGAGCAGGAAAGAGAGTACTCCCCGCCACGGCCCACCCTCCTTCCCTGCCTCCTCCTCTCCCGCCCACGCCCAGCCCGTCTCTTCTCGCGGGCATGTCTCGTCTGCTACTAGGTCTGCTACTACCTTTTGAAACAACATATCATATCAAGTAGTAAGTTACCTTGGGACGCTGGTGCAAGCACCAGCTCATAACTATAATCCACGATTGCGGCAGCAGGATAAGAAGAGTGGCGGGTGCGTGTGAGGTGAGTGTGAGGCAAGTTCATTTTCACTGGTATGAAGGGGTTGGAGTCCACACAAGCTGACGCGCTAATCTGGTCGAGCACTGGAGACACGATCACGGGACAAGGTTGACACTGCTCTGTTCATCTTGCTAGTCATATATGAATATCGCCAGTCTCGACCCCCTTCACCAGAACTGCTCATTTCATATAATTTGCATGACTCGACTCCCTTACGACCATCCCACTGCCAGCGCGCTCTCATAATTATGAAGCACTTATAAACTTTCAGTGACACTGAATTCGAGAGCTTAAAAAAGTTCCAGCCGAGAGTCACTAATGGGAGGGCAACTGGTGACCACGCTGTGTTGTCATACACCAGGGTTGCTGTCTCGTGCGAGGAAGCAGATGTATCAGTTGCAATGATGATAAATCTATTTGGAAGAGGAGTCCGTCGAAGTCATAAACTCCTTTTCGCATGCGGTCTCGTCATCACCGCGGCATCCCAAATCTACCTCCAGCCCTCTGCAGCTGCATCGACGAGAGACTCTTTCGAAGCCTCTTTGCACGCTTCTGGTTCAAATCGAGAGCGCTGCCGCAGGAGCCTGCTCGAGGTCCCGAACGACAGCGAACCGGCACCGGTAGCTCCCTGCGACGCTGCATGCCAGCAGCAGCAAGCCGACCTACTGCTCATATTCTTCCAAAGCCTGAATGGCCACCAGTGGCTTAACGCCTCGGGCTGGGAGGACCCCACCTTGCGGCACCATTGCACCTGGTTCGGCGTACAGTGCTGCTCCCCTAACAGCTCGACCACCGGAGGTGACTGGGCCTCTTTCCGGCACCTTTCCCTCACCTGCCTGCCATCCAACCAGCTGAATGCCTCTCACCAGCCTTCGGTGGTTGGCCTGAGCCTGGTGGGCAACAACCTCCGGGGCAGCCTGCCGCACATGTATGCAGATGCCCCGCCGACAGCTCTGAGCACATCCCTACAGGCCATGGACCTGTCTCGGAACCAGATCAGCGGGGTAATTCCCGCGAGGACGCTGTCATCCGGCATGCTGCGGCATCTCGCTTTGGATAGCAACAGGCTTCAGGGGACGCTGCCGGACAGCCTAGGCGGGCAGCCGCTGCGCCACCTCAGCCTCTCTCTGAACAACCTGTCGGGACAGCTGCCTGCCAGCTTCTCAAATCTATTGGAGCTAATCCTGTTTGACGCCAACCACAACAACTTCATTGGTGCGACGGAATAGGCGCATGGGCCATGCATGGTGCAGGGCACTAAAGATGGATGGCGCATGGGCTGTGCACAATTGCATGGCAAGCACAGCACACGGGCTGTGCACGGCGCATGGCATGCATGGTGCATGGATTGCTGAGCGCATGGGATGTGTCTGATGCATGGGTACAATGGCGCGTGGATTTTGAATGACAAAGGGCATGCACGGCGCATGAACTGTGCTTGTTGCATGGGCTGCATGGCGCTTGGCCTGTGCTTGGTGCATGGTATGAAGTGTCTGAGGCTTGAGGGTTTGAGGGGTATGCAGAGTGGAACTCTCCCAGTGCGTGCCAAACCTCCTTTGGGGGGCTGTCGTGCGACTACGAATGGGCCCATTATGTCAATACTTTGATCAGCCTTTGGCCGATGGCCTAAACAGCAGGGCTCTGTGCACCAGTCCACTTTGGCCACAGGCCAGGATGCATTCGACATGTGCACAGTAAGCCGGCAGAGCTGCGCTAGTTTATGCCATGGCTGTAGAGCTAGGCACGGGTCTGAGCTTGTCGGTCGAGTGTGTGTGTGGCCAAGCTTGTGCAGCCTGCGTCATGTTAAGCATGTTAAGCATATTAAGCATGTTAAGTATGTTAAGCATGTGACCTGCTGGAAAACACTCTGATGGTCTAGTTCGTGTGCTGCTTGAGTGGTTTAAATGTATTAATACCTGTGTGCATGAATAGAGATACCGGTATTCATACCGGCAATGGCATACAGAAATAACACTTTATACTGAGAGGCCCTGATGGCTACCTGTAGGCTCAAACCACGCCTTGGCACCCTCCTGCCGTTACTCCCGGGGTTGGGGTTGTGGGGGGACGTCAGCGGCCATACTGGCTAGCGCGTTAGTTACATGTTCCCCCATTTTGGCGACTCAACAAGTGCAGCCATGTCGCGACCTGTGTTGTGTCTTGCATGTTTCCCTTCTCTCCTCCTGCTTGCCCTCCTCGTGAGCACCTTGTTTGTCTGTATCGATTTCGCTTTTGTCACACCTAAGCACGCGAGTGAATCGTGTCACGCTTGCGCCCCCATCCCCAATTTCCCCCTCCTTCTGCTCCTCCTGTTCCAGGTCTAGTGCCTGTGGCCATGCTGGCGTTGCCAAAGATGCTCACCTTCATGATGTCTTTCAACCAACTGAGCGGAAGCATCCCTGGATTGGACATGGCCAAAGGTATGCAAAGCAGTGCTGTGCCGATAATGGTCCTTACGGTGGCTCAATCACGCTGCTGAGTTTCAGTCACCGTAATTTCAAGGCAATTCAGCTACTTATTAGTAAGGGACTGTGATCAATTACTTGCACGATTCCTGAATAACAGCGCAATTACACAGCACTGATAAAATGCAGCGGTCAAACCCTGGGCACACAAACCTAAAACCTGTAGATTTGAATTGCTTGCCCTCGGGTGTGATCTAATTATTTCTGGTGATGCTGATCCTTGGGGACAAGTAAATAAATAAATAATGGACCCGTGCTCCCGATCACGGCCTGGTTTGGCGGCGGCGCACCGGGCACCGGCGGTCGATAGCTGGTTCGATAATGCATATCTTTCCCTTCTCAGCGTGAATTACCAAGGGAAGGTAAAGCACGCCTATAGAAAATACCAGTAAGTGGCTCTGTTCAATGCCTTCACCCTACACCCTAAAACCTGTGCCTCCAAAGCCCTCAAGGTATGATAGCAGGCAGAGTTCCAGGGAGGGGGTAACCAGAGCGTGACTCGTCTCCCCCCAAGTTTTTTAACGGGGCCACTGGGACAGGAGGATGGGTATGGTGCATGATCGGGTGATGGGTATGGTGCATGATCAGGTGATGGCCTGGTGTGCGTCCCCAACTCCCGGTGTCTGTGCTGTGTCAATGCAGGTCTGTCCCTGAACCGGTTGGCCATCGGGCACAACCAGCTGACGGGGCACATGCCAAGCTTCATAGGGGGCTTGCAGGTCGGGACGCTGGACTTGTCCAACAACCAACTGTCAGGTGCGGGACCCATGCTTCGATGAGGAAACATATACGATGCTTGGCAAAGGATTAAGGAAAACATATGCAAACTTGATGAATACCGGTCACCGTAATACCGGTGCCTTTTGATCATGCTTGTGCCGGCTAACAAATAGTTATGCTAGTGTGATGTAATAAAGAAGTGAATCTTCGGAAATTCATATCCTGATATAGCGTCTCGAGGCGTAGATCAAGGAGGCCGTCCCCGTTGTACCGTAGCGCTGGTTAGGCTTGCACGCCATGCAGCACTGCTTGTTCCCTCTCAAACGCCCATGTCATAGCCTTCACTGACTGCTCACAGACTGTCAGGAGTAGGACCTACCTGGCTGACAGCATGGCTGGTAACTAGCCTGTCTGGCTGACAGCCTGGCTGGTAACTAGCCTGTCTGGCTGACGGCCTGGCTGGTAACTAGCCTGTCTGGCTGACAGCCTGGCTGGTAACTAGCCTGTCTGGCTGACGGCCTGGCTGGTAACTAGCCTGTCTGGCTGACGGCCTGGCTGGTAACTAGCCGGTCTGGCTGACCGCCTGGCTGGTTCAAAGCCTGTCTGGCTGGCTGCCTGGCTGGTTCAAAGCCTGTCTGGCTGACAGCCTGGCTGGTAATTAGTTTTTCTGGCTGACAGCCTGGCTAGTAACTAGCCTGACTGGCTGACAGCCTGGCAGGTTCAAAGCCTGTCTGGCTGACAGCCTGGCAGGTTCAAAGCCTGTCTGGCTGACAGCCTGGCTGGTTCAAAGCCTGTCTGGCTGACAGCCTGGCTAGTAACTAGCCTGACTGGCTGACAGCCTGGCAGGTTCAAAGCCTGACTGGCTGACAGCCTGGCAGGTTCAAAGCCTGTCTGGCTGACAGCCTGGCTGGTTCAAAGCCTCCCTGGCTCGTTAATAGCCTGGCTGGTTAATAGCATGCCTGGCTGACAGCCCGGCTGTAGTATTGCCTGTCTGGCTGACAGCCTTATTCACCAAACTTGCCATGGGTTGATTGGCAGGGTCTCTCCCAGCTGTTCAGCATGCAGCCCTGCGCTGCGCCTGTAGCCGCGGCCAGCTTGCATCTGTATTCATATCAATTGCTTGGCTTATATAGGGCCTAGACCCTGAATCCTACACAATTCCCCCCTCTGGGCCTTTTAGGCCTTTTAGTTGTGTCTTCGGTTGTCCTGTCTGTTGCCCCCTGGTCTTTGGTTCGGCCTTGTGTGCTTGTTTAAGTAATTAAGTGTTCTTCCGTCTTTCTCTGTGTATGTGCTGCTTTGGTTGGCCCCGCGTCTCCTCTTGCGCGTTTTGGGTTCTGTCTTGGTTCTTGTCGCTGCTTTTTCCGGGGCTCGCTTTTCTGGTCGGTTCGCTCTCCTTGTTATTTCGCTTTTCCTGTCCCTTTCGCAAAAGACTGTGGGATACGTTCACTTAATAGCAACAACATCAATAGCCTTGCAGGGCCTATTCCCCTGGACATCGGCAACACGGGGGACCTCTTCAGCCTGCGGTTGAACAATAACCTGCTGACCGGCCCCATCCCTACAATGCACCTGACCATCCACTTGGAGGTGCGTGCCCTGGGCAGTCTTTAGTCGATGTGCGGTCTTCAAGGTGCTGCTGTTGCATGACAGCCAGCTCAGTGGCATAGTTGTTTCTCATTTCTCACTCCCCACTTCTCACTCCTCACTACCCATCTCTCACTCCTCACTCCCAACTTTTTGCTCCTCACTGCCCACTTCTCACTCCCCATCTCTCACAGTCTCACTCCCCACCTCTCACGCCCACTCCTCACATCTCACTCCCCACCTCTCACGTCCACCCCTCACTCCTCACATCTCACTCCCCACCTTTCACTCCGCATCTATGACTCCCCACCTTTCACTCCCCACCTGTCACTCCCCACCTCTCACTCCCCATCTCTCACTCCCCACCTCTCACTCCCCACCTCCCACTCTCCACCTCTCACTCTCCATCTCTCAACCCCCACCTCCCACTCTCCACCTCTCACTCCCCACCTCTCACTCCCCACTCCTCACCTCTCACTCTCCACCTCTCACTCCCCACCTCTCACCCAGGTGCTGCTATTGCACGACAACCAGCTCAGCGGTACACTCACCAGCCCCATCGCATGGGCACATGACCTGTTGTGGCTGGACCTGTCCAGCAATGCCAACCTCAGGTGAGTGTGGCTCGTTGAAAATATTGGGGAGGAGTGTTTATGTTTGGATCTTTTCTGAAAAGGCACCTGTTGTGGCACGACCTCTCCAGCAATGCAAACCTCAGGTGTGTTGGGCTGTTGAAATTAGAGAACACTTAAATATTTT
Source organism: Limnomonas spitsbergensis (assembly GCA_037349105.1). Classification (NCBI taxonomy): domain Eukaryota; kingdom Viridiplantae; phylum Chlorophyta; class Chlorophyceae; order Chlamydomonadales; genus Limnomonas; species Limnomonas spitsbergensis. The sequence goes on from JAYJMM010000038.1 coordinate 3,787,894, forward strand.
GGAGATGTTTACATGGATTTGTGTGGGTTGGGCTCATTGGAAATCGGGTGGGAATTGTTTCATGTTCGGATTTTTCGAGCGGCGGGTGGCATCTGTTGTTGCCTGTTGCCTGTGCAGGAATGCCAATCTCGGACATTTTGAACTTTTGAAAATAGGGAAACAAATATGGAGGACATGGTTTATGCATGATTTTAGAAATGGAAACACCTGTGGCGACCCGTCCAACCATGCCAACCTTAAGACTGGGGACGCCTTGTATGGCATAGGGTTTGTTGGACCTCCCTATCAACCCCCTGATGGCCTCACTTTATGCCCTTTAGGGCCTTCCTGCCAAACATTCATGACACAACATCCCCTTTTTCATCTCATCTCCCCTTTGATCTCATCTCCCCTTTCTGTGTACTGCCATCCTCAACCACAGCGGCTCCCTCCCGAGCGAACTGGACAGCTTTCCTGCTCTGGAGAAGCTTGCGGTTTCAGGGACACAAATGCGGGGCACTGAGAAGGACGCATCGAACGGCTTGCTCCCTGCCTGGCTCACCTTTGCCTCGTGAGTACACGAACAAACAGCCTGCTCCCTGTTCGGCCCTCGTTTGTCTCGCGTGCGATGCATCGAAAAGCCAGCCTGCTCCTGGCCGGCTCAATCTTTAACACGAGTCTTGCAGAAAGGCTTAACAGGGGTGGTCCGTTGGAGGGTGCTGGCGCTGCCTCTGGGTGGGCCGCTGGGGTCCTGTCTAACTAATAACGGCAGGGTGCGGCTTCCATCAACCGCCCGCCCCTGCCCCCCCCCTCCCACCTTGGCACCTTGCCCCCCCGCCCGGCATCCACCTGCTACGCCGTCATCCTGTTGAATTGTGGGCCTAAGTAGGAAAATAGGAGCAAATGGCTGGGGGAAGGGGAAAACGGAAGTGGGGATAAAACCTGAACAGGGAAGGAGAGGGAAAAGGAGCTCTTTTGGGACTCAGCAACTGTGGGTCTGTCTCCACATTTGCCCCTGGAGAGATTTGTAAATGATGCATTCCCGCAGATTCAGGACATGTGACCCCAGAATAATAAAGGCCACGTCTAATTAATTACAAAATAGTCCTTTAGCATGTTGGTGGGCCTGGGGCCATGTGTTCCTTTAAAAAGATCTTACGCCCTAACAAACTGATCTTACACCCTAACAAACTGATCTTACACCCTAACAAACTGATCTTACGCCCTAACAAACTGATCTTACACCCTAACAAACTGATCACAATTCGCTCTTCACAACCCTAAGCCGCATTGACCGGGGTACCCACTTCCCTGCCCCGTCCACCCCCCCCGCCCCTTTTACCTTGATGTGTTGCTGAGCAGGTCGGACAACGTGCTGCAGCTTGTACACGAGCGCATGGCATGCCCGCTGATTGTGCTGAAGAAGCTGGAGAACGGCAGCCTCCCCGACGCCGTGGTCGGTGTGGACCCCTACTACTACGGCTTCCAGGTAGGCTTTGGGCGAGGGTTCAGGGCCCAGGGGTTCAGGGCCCAAGGGTTCAGGGCCCAGGGGTTCAGGGCCCAGGGGTTCAAGGCCCAGGGGTTCAGGGCCCAGGGGTTCAGGGCCCAGGGGTTCAAGGCCCAAGGGTTCAGGGCCCAGGGGTTCAGGGCCCAAGGGTTCAGGGCCCAGGGGTTCAGGGCCCAGGGGTTCAAGGCCCAGGGGTTCAGGGCCCAGGGGTTTAGGGCCCAGGGCTTCAGGGCCCAGGGGTTCAGGGCCCAGGGGTTCAGGGCCCAGGGGGTTTAGGGCCCAGGGGTTCAGGGCCCAGGGGTTCAGGGCCCAGGGGTTCAGGGCCCAGGGGTTCAGGGCCCAGGGGTTCAGGGCCCAGGGGTTCAGGGCCCAGGGGTTCAGGGCCCAGGGGTTCAGGGCCCAGGGGTTCAGGGCCCAGGGCTTCAGGGCCCAGGGGTTCAGGGCCCAGGGGGTTCAGGGCCCAGGGGTTCAGGGCCCAGGGGTTCAGGGCCCAGGGGTTCAGGGCCCAGGGGTTCAGGGCCCAGGGGTTCAGGGCCCAGGGGTTCAGGGCCCAGGGGTTCAGGGCCCCGGGGGTTCAGGGCCCAGGGGTTCAGGGCCCAGGGGTTCAGGGCCCAGGGGTTCAGGGCCCAGGGGTTCAGGGCCCAGGGGGTTCAGGGCCCAGGGGTTCAGGGCCCAGGGGTTCAGGGCCCAGGGGTTTAGGGCCCAGGGGTTCAGGGCCCAGGGGTTCAGGGCCCAGGGGTTCAGGGCCCAGGGTTTCAAGGCCCAGGGGTTCAAGGCCCAGGGGTTCAGGGCCCAGGGGTTCAGGGCCCAGGGTACATGCCTGCGTAAACCCTGCATCTCGCAGCACCTTGCTTGCCCTCCTTTGTGTCCCCACACAAGAAGTGCGCAAAAATGGGCCCATGGGTTCCCAAACTCGCCCTGTCTTGCTCACCTTCATCGTTTAGGGTTACGGGTTTAAGGGTTCATGGGTCCTTTCGTGCATCTCGCAGCCGTGTATGCGCCCTTCTATGCCTCCCTGAATCCGCCCTCTCGTGTGTGTACCTCGCAACACTGTCTTTGCCATGCTTTGTCTATCCCAAAGCCCCGTCCTGCCTCCTCAAACACGCCTTGCCTTACTTTCCTGCCCCCTCCCCCTTTCGTGCATGCATCTTGTAGCGCTGTGTCCCCCCCTCTATGTCTGCGCATGTGTGCAAGGTGTCCAGACAAGCTCTCTCAAATGCGCCTTCCTGCCCTCCCCTTTCGTGTATACATCTTGCAGCGCTGCGTATGTTCCCCGGGGACAACACCGGTCACGACCAGCGACGTTTCGGGCTCTGTGACCAGCCTGCTATGTCAGGAGGTGCGAAGGAACCTGCGGGACTTGGGGCTGTGGTGCTGGGAGGAGAGGGGGGGCGGGGCTAAGAGGGGTGTGGGGAGGGCTGTTGAGGGTTTTTAAATGAATGCAGGGATGGTTTTTAAACGAATGCTTTCACCTTGGATTTGAATTGCCTGCCCTCTGGCATGGCTTTCTTATTTTGTTTCCTTCAGTGCTGCTCCTCTCCTGTCAAACAAGAGACCAAGCCTCTTAATTTTTGACTATTAACGGATGCCGGTGGTCGATAACAGCACCTGAATTGCCTTCCCTCGCGCATGATTCGATTATTACCTTCCAGTGCTGTCCTCCTTTCGACCGAAAGGCCGAGACTCTTGATTTCACGACCATCATACTTGCTATGCACACCCTCTCCACGCCCCTCACGGGCCTCTCTCTCGACCCTTCACGCTCTCACATCGCCCCTAATCCTACACCCTCACACAGGCCACCGTCACACAGGACTTTTCATGGTAGAAAACTTTGCTCCGTCTAGTGAAGCCCTTAACCCTGAACCCTCCCCGGCTACCCCTGAACCCTGAACCCTCCCCGGCTACCCCTGAACCCTCCCCGGCTACCCCTGAACCCTGAACCCTCCCCGGCTACCCCTGAACCCTACCCAGCTTCCCCTGAACCCTGAACCCTCCCCGGCTACCCCTGAACCCTACCCAGCTTCCCCTGAACCCTGAATCCTCCTTGGCTACTTCTGAACCCTGAACTCTCCCCGGCTACCCCTGAACCCAAAACCCTCCCCAGCTACCCCTGAACCCTGACCACCGCCCCCCCGCAGGCCGGTCCAGACGTCCGCGGCTCCCCCTCCCCGTCCAGCATCAGCTGGTACCTCCCGTTTGCGATCGTGATGGGCGTGACGCTGCTCCTAGCCGCTGTGCTGGGCCTGCTGTGGTTCAAGCTTCGGCCAAAGCTGCGGGCGCTCAAGAAGCTAGACAAGGCAAAGCTGATGGCCCCCGGCAGCGGGACACCGGGTCAGGCGGTGACGCTGGTGCTGACGGATGTGGAGGGGAGCACGGAGCTGTGGTGGGTGCCTGGTTGTCGTATGCAGGAGGGGGGGGAGGGTGCTTCCTGGGTGGTGGGAATGGGCAACACGTGGCCTGGTGGTTTACGCTGGTGCTGATGCTGATGCTGCCCCTGCTGGCGTGATGGGAGTAGGACACAGAGATCTTGTCGTTGCTGCCAATGTTGCCAAGACCAGCGCTGAGTCCAATTTGAATGCCAATTCCTGCTGTCAGTGCTCCCTTTGCAGTGTGCTGGGAGTGGAGCACTGCGACCGCGTCGCTGCTGCCAATTTCACCATGGCCACTGCTGTCAATGCCCATGCCGATTCCTGATGCAAATCTTCCCCTTTTCTGTGTGCAGGGAGTGGGACACGGAGATTGTGTCTCTGGCTATCGACATGCACGACAAGTGAGTTGCACTCTTGAAGCACCTTCCTCGTTTTTAGGGTTCAGAGGCCATTCGAGGGTGAACAGGAATCGGGGGTTAGGGTAAAAAGGCATTTTGGGGGCCTGGGAGATCAGGAGAATTGGGATGATAAAGCAAATCTCAGATGTCTGGGACCCTGGGAAGATTTGGGGCCTGGAGGATATTTGGGTTCTGGAGGATATTTGGGGTGGTAAATAAAGCGAATAGTACTTGGACCATCGGACGAGTATGGTGGGCTGATGGTGGATGAGGATGTGGCGACGACGGTGTGATGCTGTTGAGAATTAGGTGCTGGTGTGGAGAATCAGTTGGGGGTCAGTTGAGCACCATGCAACCAGTCAAAAATCAGTTGGGGATCAGTTGAGCACCATGCGACCCGTCAACACTCTGTTCATAATCAGTTGAGGATCTGGCGACCGGTCGAGACTCGAGAGGCCGTTGAGAATCAGGCGACCGGTCAAGCAGCTGTTGGGGGCTTAAGGCAACCGGAATGCGATGACCCTAATGCCTTAAACACTTACATCCCTGACCCCAGAGCCCATTGCTTGCCCCCGCAGGCTTGTGCGCGCCTTCTTGACCAAGTTCAACGGCTATGAAGTCATGACAGAGGTGTGTTTGGAGGGGGGGGGTATGGTAAGAGGCTTTGGCCTGTGGGTTAGGGTGGGGATATGGTATGAGGCTTTGTTTCGTTATCTAAATTCCAGGCTCTGCTAGCCCTTGAACCCGTCTGGGTTTAAACCCTGAGCGCCAAGTCCGGGTAAAAATCCAGAAGCCCGTGCCAAGGTTAAAACTTTTACCTACAAGTTGGGGTTAAACTCCTGAAACCCGAGCCAAGGTTATAACCCTAACCTAAAAGCCTGGTTTTAAACTCTTGAGCCCCAAGCGGCTATGGAGTCACATTCCATATTGATGGGTGCAGTGTTTTTTCGTGACTTAGTAGCATGGCAGCTACACTCCAGCCCCTGGCCTGCGGCCCCATGTGTGGTCAGCCATGCTGCTTTGGCCACCAGTCGTAGGCCGGGCCAGGTTTGGTCCCAATCGGGCCTGTAGGGGCAGCGGGGCGGCCAGCCAAAGGTAGCCTAGTAGCTGGAGAAAGGGGTGGGGTTCTGGGGATGCATGTTGCAGCCGCGGGGCTGCCTGCCAAAGGGGGCGTCTTGTGGCCGTAAAATAATCAATGGGTCGTTGGTGCAGCGGCAGGGCTTACGATGGTAGTGGGAGCAAGATGCCGGGGCCTCCCAAACACTCGCAGTGTGTTCATGTGCCAATGAGGGGTAGGGCAGAAGATCTCACGCGGATGGTATGAGATCACAGGGAAGGCAGGAGATCCTACGGATCTGGCATGGATCTGCTCAATCTCACATGGCCCCCCTCCCCCTACTGTGTCGTTTCAACTCAATCCAATATTATGCTCCTCCCTCCCCCCTGCTGTGCTTTTACTTTGCCGTGCCCACAGGGAGATGCCTTTTTAATCAGGTGAGGAGAGTGTGTGTGTGTGTGTGGTGGTTGGGGGAGGCACATAAGGGGAAGTGGGGGCCCAGGGGGGGCTTCTGAGGTCAGGGGGGAGGGGGGGGGAGGCAGACAGTGGAGGGTTTAGGCTTCAGAGGTGGGGGAGGTGGGAAGCCCCAGAGGTGGGTGGGGGGCAGCCGGGGAGGGGTTTAGGCTTCAGAGGGGGCAGGGGGCAGAGGGGCGGAGGGGTTCAGGGCCTAGAGGGGGGGGGGTGGAGTTAGGCCTCAGAGGGGTGGAGGGGTTGTGTCAGATTGGCTGAGGCTTAAGGAACGCAGAGCTGTGAATTTTTGACCGCTTGTGTCCTTGTCGAGCCATGCGATTTTGACCGCTTGTACCTACTAAAGAGAAAACGGGAGGGGGACAACAAAAGATTTTATTATTTGTGTCTCGCAAAGATTATAACTGTACTGATGTGTTTTCCCGAGCGCATGACGAGGAAGAGTGTGGGCTTGATGTGTGTTGTGGGTGCAAATTAGGCCCCTGTGGGCTGACATGCCCAATGCTATAGATGCTCCTCCGCCAAGCCCTCTCACGTGCACGCGCACACACACACCTCACACATGAGCATGCAAGCACCTGTTCCCCACTAGGCAGCCGCTTCTACTTTCCGTCTCTTGTAGATCGTCCATGAGCAGAGGATACCTGCTGAAGCATCCCTCCACCCCCCTCCCTCCACCCCCCCCCCCCCCTCCAGCCCCCTTTTTTCCTTCTCTTCTCCATGGCATATATGCCTGCTGAAGCGTCCCTCCAACCACCGATTTCCCCTCTCTTTGCGTTGGCATATAACTAATATAAGCAGAGGATGCCTGCTGAAGCGTCCCTCCATCCTCCTGTTCCCTCTCTTCTCGTTGGCATATAAGCAAAGGATGCCTGCTGAAGCGTCCCGCCATCCTCCTGTTACCTCTCTTCTCGTTGGCATATAAGCTAAGGATGCCTGCTGAAGCGTCCCTCCATCCTCCTGTTCCCTCTCTTCTCGTTGGCATATAAGCAAAGGATGCCTGCTGAAGCGTCCCTCCATCCTCCTGTTCCCTCTCTTCTCGTTGGCATATAAGCAAAGGATGCCTGCTGAAGCGTCCCGCCATCCTCCTGTTCCCTCTCTTCTCGTTGGCATATAAGCAAAGGATGCCTGCTGAAGCGTCCCGCCATCCTCCTGTTCCCTCTCTTCTCGTTGGCATATAAGCTAAGGATGCCTGCTGAAGCGTCCCTCCATCCTCCTGTTACCTCTCTTCTCGTTGGCATATAAGCAAAGGATGCCTGCTGAAGCGTCCCGCCATCCTCCTGTTCCCTCTCTTCTCGTTGGCATATAAGCAAAGGATGCCTGCTGAAGCGTCCCTCCATCCTCCTGTTCCCTCTCTTCTCGTTGGCATATAAGCAAAGGATGCCTGCTGAAGCGTCCCGCCATCCTCCTGTTCCCTCTCTTCTCGTTGGCATATAAGCAAAGGATGCCTGCTGAAGCGTCCCGCCATCCTCCTGTTACCTCTCTTCTCGTTGGCATATAAGCAAAGGATGCCTGCTGAAGCGTCCCGCCATCCTCCTGTTCCCTCTCTTCTCGTTGGCATATAAGCTAAGGATGCCTGCTGAAGCGTCCCGCCATCCTCCTGTTCCTTCCCTTCTCGTTGGCATATAAGCAAAAAATGCCTGCTCAAGCGTCCCGCCATCCTCCTGTTACCTCTCTTCTCGTTGGCATATAAGCAAAGGATGCCTGCTGAAGCGTCCCTCCATCCTCCTGTTACCTCTCTTCTCGTTGGCATATAAGCTAAGGATGCCTGCTGAAGCGTCCCGCCATCCTCCTGTTCCTTCCCTTCTCGTTGGCATATAAGCTAAGGATGCCTGCTCAAGCGTCCCGCCATCCTCCTGTTCCCTCTCTTCTCGTTGGCATATAAGCAAAGGATGCCTGCTGAAGCGTCCCTCCATCCTCCTGTTCCCTCTCTTCTCGTTGGCATATAAGCAAAGGATGCCTGCTGAAGCGTCCCGCCATCCTCCTGTTCCATCCCTTCTCGTTGGCATATAAGCAAAAAATGCCTGCTCAAGCGTCCCTCCATCCTCCTGTTCCCTCTCTTCTCGTTGGCATATAAGCAAAGGATGCCTGCTGAAGCGTCCCGCCATCCTCCTGTTCCCTCTCTTCTCGTTGGCATATAAGCAAAGGATGCCTGCTGAAGCGTCCCGCCATCCTCCTGTTCCCTCTCTTCTCGTTGGCATATAAGCTAAGGATGCCTGCTGAAGCGTCCCGCCATCCTCCTGTTCCCTCTCTTCTCGTTGGCATATAAGCAAAGGATGCCTGCTGAAGCGTCCCGCCATCCTCCTGTTCCCTCTCTTCTCGTTGGCATATAAGCTAAGGATGCCTGCTGAAGCGTCCCGCCATCCTCCTGTTCCCTCTCTTCTCGTTGGCATATAAGCAAAGGATGCCTGCTCAAGCGTCCCGCCATCCTCCTGTTCCCTCTCTTCTCGTTGGCATATAAGCAAAGGATGCCTGCTGAAGCGTCCCGCCATCCTCCTGTTCCCTCTCTTCTCGTTGGCATATAAGCAAAGGATGCCTGCTGAAGCGTCCCGCCATCCTCCTGTTCCCTCTCTTCTCGTTGGCATATAAGCTAAGGATGCCTGCTGAAGCGTCCCGCCATCCTCCTGTTCCCTCTCTTCTCGTTGGCATATAAGCTAAGGATGCCTGCTGAAGCGTCCCGCCATCCTCCTGTTCCCTCTCTTCTCGTTGGCATATAAGCAAAGGATGCCTGCTGAAGCGTCCCGCCATCCTCCTGTTCCCTCTCTTCTCGTTGGCATATAAGCTAAGGATGCCTGCTGAAGCGTCCCTCCATCCTCCTGTTCCCTCTCTTCTCGTTGGCATATAAGCAAAGGATGCCTGCTGAAGCGTCCCGCCATCCTCCTGTTCCCTCTCTTCTCGTTGGCATATAAGCAAAGGATGCCTGCTCAAGCGTCCCGCCATCCTCCTGTTACCTCTCTTCTCGTTGGCATATAAGCAAAGGATGCCTGCTCAAGCGTCCCGCCATCCTCCTGTTCCCTCTCTTCTCGTTGGCATATAAGCAAAGGATGCCTGCTGAAGCGTCCCGCCATCCTCCTGTTACCTCTCTTCTCGTTGGCATATAAGCAAAGGATGCCTGCTGAAGCGTCCCGCCATCCTCCTGTTCCCTCTCTTCTCGTTGGCATATAAGCAAAGGATGCCTGCTGAAGCGTCCCGCCATCCTCCTGTTCCCTCTCTTCTCGTTGGCATATAAGCAAAGGATGCCTGCTGAAGCGTCCCGCCATCCTCCTGTTACCTCTCTTCTCGTTGGCATATAAGCAAAGGATGCCTGCTCAAGCGTCCCGCCATCCTCCTGTTACCTCTCTTCTCGTTGGCATATAAGCTAAGGATGCCTGCTGAAGCGTCCCGCCATCCTCCTGTTCCCTCTCTTCTCGTTGGCATATAAGCAAAGGATGCCTGCTGAAGCGTCCCGCCATCCTCCTGTTACCTCTCTTCTCGTTGGCATATAAGCAAAGGATGCCTGCTGAAGCGTCCCGCCATCCTCCTGTTACCTCTCTTCTCGTTGGCATATAAGCAAAGGATGCCTGCTGAAGCGTCCCGCCATCCTCCTGTTACCTCTCTTCTCGTTGGCATATAAGCTAAGGATGCCTGCTCAAGCGTCCCGCCATCCTCCCGTTCCCTCTCTTCTCGTTGGCATATAAGCAAAGGATGCCTGCTGAAGCGTCCCGCCATCCTCCTGTTACCTCTCTTCTCGTTGGCATATAAGCAAAGGATGCCTGCTGAAGCGTCCCGCCATCCTCCTGTTACCTCTCTTCTCGTTGGCATATAAGCAAAGGATGCCTGCTGAAGCGTCCCGCCATCCTCCTGTTACCTCTCTTCTCGTTGGCATATAAGCAAAGGATGCCTGCTGAAGCGTCCCTCCATCCTCCTGTTCCCTCTCTTCTCGTTGGCATATAAGCTAATGATGCCTGCTGAAGCGTCCCGCCATCCCCCTCCATCCCTCCTTTTCCCCTTATTCAGCTTCCACAACCCCTTTGACGCCGTGGCGTGGTGCTGCGCTACCCAGCTGGCGCTCCTTAGTGAGTGGTGGCAGGCAGTGGGCTGCTGGGATGGGTCATCGGTGATGTATCCTTAATACACTGCAGATTTGCTTGGCCTTCCCTCGCAATTAACGGTGCTGGGGGTTGAGGAATCCATGAATCATTGATTGTCGATGCCAATGTCCAGTCGAAGATTAAGAGCTTTTGTCGACTGTGTGCCCTGAGAGCAGCATTAAAATAAATAATGTGTTGATGCCCGTGGGAAGGCAAATCAAATCTACAGCACTTGTGTAAGGACCCGCCTCTATTGATCATACCTTTGAGAAACGTGTTGATATGTCTATACCCTCAACCCTCAACCCTCAACCCTGACTGCCCTGACCCCTCCCTGCACCGCAACCCTCAACCCTTAACCCCTCTCCGCCCTGACCCCTACCTGAACCTCAACCCTCAACCCTCAACCCCTCCCGTGCAGACTGCGACTGGCCGGAGGCGCTGTTGCAGGCGGCCAAGGCGGGCGTGCAGACAGTCTCTGAGCTGGAGGCCGCCCACGTGACCATGCTAGCGGAGCGGCTGGGTACCTCCAGCCTGTTCTCTGGGTGGCCGCAGGGCGCAGCATTCGACGCAAACGCGCTGCAAGCGGCACTACCACATTCGGGCAGGTGGGTGTTGTGCAGCGGGTGGGGAAAGAGGCAGGGAGGGTGGGGCGGGTGAAGTCTTGATGCTCAAGTCTAATCCATATGGGCGGCGGGTTCTGGCTCAGGACTTGGACCTGAAACCTTAACCCTAGTGGCGGTTGTGTGTGTGGGGGGGGTAGGACTTCATCTTAAACCCTGTTGTACGATTTTTCGCACTGTGACATGTTACCGGGATTCCTTCAGTCCTGAGCGACTGCGCGCCGCTCGAAGGCCATCAATTCTTGAATATTGTGTATCAGTACGCGCCGTACCCGGTCCTGACTGAAACTACTCTTCTGAACCCAGCCCACCGGTGACAACGCGGATGTGGCTTCGGCCCAGGCTGCGCTGTTTTCTTAACTCTCACGCTCCCCACGGGGTGTAGCTTTCTTCCTTCCTTTGCATTCAGCCCACCCTGTTTGTGTACCAGAAGCCCAGTGGCCATGAAAGCCGTATTGCATGCTGCCTGCGACGGACTGTAGCTCGCTGCCCCCTGTTTGTGTCCCTTTTAGTTTGTAGCAGGGGCTACGGCTTTGCACCCGCCACCGATTCTCAACTAATTCTGAACTGATCATGAGTACCGGTACTTTCTTTTTCATTCTTAACCCTGCCTCCCCCCTTGCCTGAGGGCCTGGTGACAGGGGCCACAGGATCGCGTCGGCCACCGATTCTGGAGTAATTTAAAACCATGTATTGACAAATTCTCAACCCTGCCCACCCTACCGGTATTCGTGGACCTTGTGACAGGGGCCACGGCATAACATGCACCACGGAATCTCTCAATCATTTCTTAACTGATTCCCAACCATCTCTGAACCAATTCTTTAACCGGCCCCCCCCCCTGCTTGCGGGATTTTTGACAGGGGCCACGGCATCGAGTCCAACGCCGATTGGGACCGGTTCACACGGCTGGGTGTCATCTTCAGAGGTGTGAGAGCTGGGCTCAGGTCCTAAGGCTAAGGGGGGGGAGGGGGTATCAACAGAGATGAGAAAGCTGGGCTCAGGAGATCAGGCTGGAGGGGGTATATTCAGAGGTGCGAGAGCTGGGTTCAGGTCCTAAGGAGGGGTCATTTTTAGTTGTGCGAAAGCTGAGCTCAGGTCCTAAGGCCGGGGAGGGAGGGGGTATCTTCTGAGGTGAGAGAGCTGATCTCCGGAGATCAGGCTGGTGTGTGGGCGGGTGACCGCCCTGAACCCTTCCTGAACCCTACAACCTCAAACCTTTGTGAGGACATCAGGCTGGTGGGTGGGTTGGTGTAAGGCAGTTCGAATTGTGAAGGCCCGTGTCGTGCCTTGTGGCAGCTAATAGCTCCTAATACATATAGGGCCGATTCACGAGGTTGGGTGTCATGCTGTCATGCTCAGATGAACGTGCGTTACCAGCTGTTTAGTTATTACTTGTTACCGGCATGGCCGTTTGGACCACCGAAAGGGCTGTACCGCACCCGTACCGGATCGAAACGGCCGCGGTTGGTGAAGCAAGAGAAACGAATAATTAGTATTTTCCTGAAGTCATGTTTGCGTTGGGTATCGGTCAGGGAACTGGGAGCCGATCAGGTTTTGAGCCCAGATCGGCCAAGGGAATAGAAACGGGCTCGGTAAAACCCTGGTCTCAACGCCAGCCTAAACCAGACGACCCTTTTTAGACCCGCGGCTCGGCTATCAGTGTTCCTGGTAGGAGTCTGCGTCAGGGTTTCATGCTGTGCGCCTGTGTCCCCTGCGCAGGCTTGAGGGTGCGCATGGCCGTCGCGACTGGCGTCACAGACCTCATGCAACTGCATCCGGTGAGGTTTGAGGATTTTCGCATGGCACCTGTCCTGCCCCTTTCCATGCCCCGCACCTCTCTCCTCCCTGCTCCCCTCCCTGCACCCATCACCCTGTACCCCCACCTGTGTCTGCCTCTTTCTATCACCGCAGGTGACGCACCGCATGGAGTACTTTGGGCAAGTGACACGGCGGGCGCAGGCGGTCTCGGAGCTCCCCAGCGGAGGCCAGGTGGGGGGCAAAGAAAAGGGTGTAGGCAAAAATGATCCCTTTTTGTATGTTGGGTTTATGGATTTGGATTAGGGCTCGCCTGGTATAGTGTTTAGGGTGCCGCGTGTGGCCCCGCTTGCATTCCTTGGAAATGCCAATCGATTTTGGAGCTGCTGATGCCCTGGGTGCATCCTTAAAACTGCCGGTACCAGTAATGAAACACACACATCAGGTATTACTGCTGTCACCCCTCTTGCATCGTTCGAAATGATTCGAAACATTGCGACTGCTGTCGCCCCGCCCAGGTCCTGATCGACTCGGAAACTTTCAAGGGCATCAACGCACAGCTCAACCGGTTGAGCATGGCGGTCACCACTGCTGTCGGCTCCAAAACGGTGGCCAAGGTGTGTGAACTGCCGACCTGTGACAGTGTGACCCAAGGGTGTGACGTATGTACTGCGTCAGCAGTACGTTGGTCCTGATCTGGGCAGGACTGTCAGTTTCACACAAAGTCATACTTATTGCACTAGTGTGCGACCTCCGAGGGTTCTGGATGGGTGTTTAAGTATGAAGAGGGGAAATCGCATGGAGGTTATGTGTCCATGGGGCACGCGTCTGCCTGGGCTCCTAAGTCACAGTGTTCCTCTCCCCTCCCCGTCTGCTGTGAGCTTTATGGAGGTCTTCGATCTTCATTCCCTGCCTCTCTGTACGAGCGCGCATGGATTGTACAAGATCTAGGTTCCTCGTGCATTGCATGAGATCTTTCACCTAGATCTCTTGCCCCTGAAATATGTATTAATATATCCTGACCCTGCATGTCCCTGGGTTCCCCGTGCATGGCAAGATATCTTAGATCTATCTCTTGTCCCTGTCCCTCATATCTAGATCTCATGTACACGCTTTTCAGGCACCGGGTTCCTTGTGGCTCGCCCGGCCCTCGATGTCCCTCAACGGCACCCAAGAACACCCGCAGCCACGATTGAGCCTCATGGCCCGCTCGTCCTACCTCATGCGTCAGTCGGCGCAGCTCGCATCGGCGCCGATGAGCACGCCGCGGGGCGCCAGTCGCGCAACCCTGTCCAAGGTGCGGAAGGCCCCAGACACGATACAACGCGTGCCGAGATCGGCCTGGCCTATGCGACGATGGGAACGTGTTCGGGCTTTGATTGATTGTTGAATGGACACCATCTCTGCTCAGGAAAGGCTATGGGTGGTTTCGTTAGTCTTGTGCATCATGACCCGGATGTCCCTGCTCCATGCGTCGTCACTGCGTGCTTCCTCCTCCCGCAACAGCTCGTAGAGGGCATGCGGCAGTTGAACGACCGCATCCTTACTCGGAGGCCTGTTCCATGGCTTTCTCGCACTGTCTGCTTTTCAGTTCCCTCAGCTTGAAAAGGACCTGCACGCGTACACTCACAAGGTTCATGCACACAAGCATGCCAACAAATGATCCTTGCTTTACCTCTCTCTCTCTCTCTCTCTCTCTCTCTCTCTCTGCAGCTCGAGGAGGACATGCGGCAGTCCAACGAAGACATTGAGTCCGGTCCCGCCTCCGGGCCGCATGCCATGCAGAACAGCCCAGGCAGCTCGCGGAGGGCCTCCGTGTATCCCCAGCCCGCTACGGGTAGCCCGGAAAGCGGCGTCTCGCGCCACGCATCTGGCTATGTCGCCGCGGGGGGCAGCCCCAGCGGCTTGCGGCGTGTCTCAGGCTTTGCTCCCCTCCCACCCAGCACCGGCAACAACCTGCCTGGTCTACCGAGCCACGCGGCCTTCAGGCGCTCGATAGACACGACCCCCCGGCACTCACCGATGTTGGGCGGCCTGCCGGAGCGGGGAGGCTCCTTGCCTTCGCTTGGCCTTGACACCCACAGCACCAAGAGGGTCATTCAGACGGACGCGGTGGAGGTGTGTTATACCCCGCCTCACTCCTCAGCCCTAAACCCTTCATCCAAAGAGAGGCTGTGGAGGCCGGCGTGAAACTCCTAAAACCTTAACCCTGATCAGGATGGGCTCCATACTTTCATTTGGTATGGACGGCCACAGCGGCAAAATGGCCATGCACACAAAGGCTGTGGATGTGCGTGCAGCCCCTGAAACCCTAAACCCTAAACCAGATGGAGGTGTGGAGGTGCGCACAGCCCCTGAAATCCTTTAACCTAACCCTAAACCCTAAATCAGATGAGTTTTATACCTTGACTGTGTCTGGACAGTCACAGCATCCGGATGGCCATGCACACAGAAGCTAAGGTGTGCACGCAGCCCTCTAGCACAGTCCTGAACCCTCAATCCTAAACCCTCAACCCTCAATCCTGAACGCTCAATCCTGAACCCTCAACCCTCAATCCTGAACCCTCAATCCTACACCCTCCACCCTCAATCCTGAACCCTCAACCCTCAACCCGTACCGACAACAAGAATTCCCAGCCCTCCCCCCCCTTTGGTCCCTCCTGACCCCTGGCTCCTCGTACCGACGAAAAGAATCCCGGGCTTTCCCCCCCTTGGTCCCTCCTGACCCCTGGCACCTTGTACCGACGTGAAGAATCCCGGGCTTTCCCCCCCTTGGTCCCTCCTGACCCCTGGTACCTTGTACCAACGTGAAGAATCCCGGGCTTTTCCCCCCTTGGTCCCTCCTGACCCCTGGCACCTTGTACCGACGTAAAGAATCCCGGGCTTTCCCCCCCTTGGTCCCTCCTGACCCCTGGCTCCTTGTACCGATGAAAAGAATCCCGGGCTTTCCCCCCCTTGGTCCCTCCTGACCCCTGGCTCCTCGTACTGACGTGAAGAATCCCGGGCTTCCCCCCCATTGGTCCCTCCTGACCCCTGGCACCTTGTACCGTCGTAAAGAATCCCGGGCTTTCCCCCCGTTGGTCCCTCCTGACCCCTGGTACCTTGTACCGACGTAAAGAATCCCGGGCTTTCCCCCCCTTGGTCCCTCCTGACCCCTGGCTCCTTGTACCGATGAAAAGAATCCCGGGCTTTCCCCCCCTTGGTCCCTCCTGACCCCTGGCTCCTCGTACTGACGTGAAGAATCCCGGGCTTCCCCCCCATTGGTCCCTCCTGACCCCTGGCACCTTGTACCGTCGTAAAGAATCCCGGGCTTTCCCCCCGTTGGTCCCTCCTGACCCCTGGTACCTTGTACCGACGTAAAGAATCCCGGGCTTTCCCCCCCTTGGTCCCTCCTGACCTTTGGCTCCTCGTACCGACGTAAAGAATCCCGGGCTTTCCCCCCCTTGGTCCCTCCTGACCCCTTGCACCTTGTACCGATGAAAAGAATCCCGGGCTTTCCCCCCCTTGGTCCCTCCTGACCCCTTGCACCTTGTACCGATGAAAAGAATCCCGGGCTTTTCCCCCCTTGGTCCCTCCTGACCCCTGGTACCTCGTACCGACGTAAAGAATCCCGGGCTTTCCCCCCCTTGGTCCCTCCTGACCCCTGGTACCTCGTACCAATGAAAAGAATCCCGGGCTTTCCCCCCCTTGGCCCCTCCTGACCCCTGGCTCCTTGTACCGATGAAAAGAATCCCGGGCTTTCCCCCCCTTGGTCCCTCCTGACCCCTGGCTCCTCGTACTGACGTGAAGAATCCCGGGCTTCCCCCCCATTGGTCCCTCCTGACCCCTGGCACCTTGTACCGTCGTAAAGAATCCCGGGCTTTCCCCCCGTTGGTCCCTCCTGACCCCTGGTACCTTGTACCGACGTAAAGAATCCCGGGCTTTCCCCCCCTTGGTCCCTCCTGACCCCTGGCTCCTTGTACCGATGAAAAGAATCCCGGGCTTTCCCCCCCTTGGTCCCTCCTGACCCCTGGCTCCTCGTACTGACGTGAAGAATCCCGGGCTTCCCCCCCATTGGTCCCTCCTGACCCCTGGCACCTTGTACCGTCGTAAAGAATCCCGGGCTTTCCCCCCGTTGGTCCCTCCTGACCCCTGGTACCTTGTACCGACGTAAAGAATCCCGGGCTTTCCCCCCCTTGGTCCCTCCTGACCTTTGGCTCCTCGTACCGACGTAAAGAATCCCGGGCTTTCCCCCCCTTGGTCCCTCCTGACCCCTTGCACCTTGTACCGATGAAAAGAATCCCGGGCTTTCCCCCCCTTGGTCCCTCCTGACCCCTTGCACATTGTACCGATGAAAAGAATCCCGGGCTTTTCCCCCCTTGGTCCCTCCTGACCCCTGGTACCTCGTACCGACGTAAAGAATCCCGGGCTTTCCCCCCCTTGGTCCCTCCTGACCCCTGGTACCTCGTACCAATGAAAAGAATCCCGGGCTTTCCCCCCCTTGGCCCCTCCTGACCCCTGGCTCCTTGTACCGATGAAAAGAATCCCGGGCTTTCCCCCCCTTGGTCCCTCCTGACCCCTGGCTCCTCGTACTGACGTGAAGAATCCCGGGCTTCCCCCCCATTGGTCCCTCCTGACCCCTGGCACCTTGTACCGTCGTAAAGAATCCCGGGCTTTCCCCCCGTTGGTCCCTCCTGACCCCTGGTACCTTGTACCGACGTAAAGAATCCCGGGCTTTCCCCCCCTTGGTCCCTCCTGACCTTTGGCTCCTCGTACCGACGTAAAGAATCCCGGGCTTTCCCCCCCTTGGTCCCTCCTGACCCCTTGCACCTTGTACCGATGAAAAGAATCCCGGGCTTTCCCCCCCTTGGTCCCTCCTGACCCCTTGCACCTTGTACCGATGAAAAGAATCCCGGGCTTTTCCCCCCTTTGTCCCTCCTGACCGCTGGTACCTCGTACCGACGTAAAGAATCCCGGGCTTTCCCCCCCTTGGTCCCTCCTGACCCCTGGTACCTCGTACCAATGAAAAGAATCCCGGGCTTTCACCCCCTTGGCCCCTCCTGACCCCTGGCTCCTTGTACCGATGAAAAGAATCCCGGGCTTTCCCCCCCGTTGGTCCCTCCTGACCCCTGGCTCCTCGTACTGACGTGAAGAATCCCGGGCTTCCCCCCCATTGGTCCCTCCTGACCCCTGGCACCTTGTACCGTCGTAAAGAATCCCGGGCTTTCCCCCCGTTGGTCCCTCCTGACCCCTGGTACCTTGTACCGACGTAAAGAATCCCGGGCTTTCCCCCCCTTGGTCCCTCCTGACCCCTGGCTCCTTGTACCGATGAAAATAATCCCGGGCTTTCCCCCCCTTGGTCCCTCCTGACCCCTGGCTCCTCGTACTGACGTGAAGAATCCCGGGCTTCCCCCCCATTGGTCCCTCCTGACCCCTGGCACCTTGTACCGTCGTAAAGAATCCCGGGCTTTCCCCCCGTTGGTCCCTCCTGACCCCTGGTACCTTGTACCGACGTAAAGAATCCCGGGCTTTCCCCCCCTTGGTCCCTCCTGACCTTTGGCTCCTCGTACCGACGTAAAGAATCCCGGGCTTTCCCCCCCTTGGTCCCTCCTGACCCCTTGCACCTTGTACCGATGAAAAGAATCCCGGGCTTTCCCCCCCTTGGTCCCTCCTGACCCCTTGCACCTTGTACCGATGAAAAGAATCCCGGGCTTTTCCCCCCTTGGTCCCTCCTGACCCCTGGTACCTCGTACCGACGTAAAGAATCCCGGGCTTTCCCCCCCTTGGTCCCTCCTGACCCCTGGTACCTCGTACCAATGAAAAGAATCCCGGGCTTTCCCCCCCTTGGCCCCTCCTGACCCCTGGCTCCTTGTACCGATGAAAAGAATCCCGGGCTTTCCCCCCCTTGGTCCCTCCTGACCCCTGGCTCCTCGTACTGACGTGAAGAATCCCGGGCTTCCCCCCCATTGGTCCCTCCTGACCCCTGGCACCTTGTACCGTCGTAAAGAATCCCGGGCTTTCCCCCCGTTGGTCCCTCCTGACCCCTGGTACCTTGTACCGACGTAAAGAATCCCGGGCTTTCCCCCCCTTGGTCCCTCCTGACCTTTGGCTCCTCGTACCGACGTAAAGAATCCCGGGCTTTCCCCCCCTTGGTCCCTCCTGACCCCTTGCACCTTGTACCGATGTAAAGAATCCCGGGCTTTCCCCCCCTTGGTCCCTCCTGACCCCTGGTACCTCGTACCGACGTAAAGAATCCCGGGCTTTCCCCCCCTTTGTCCCTTCTGACCCCTGGCACCTTGCTCCTCTGCCCATACAACTAGGTGGTGGATTGCGGGATTTTTAGACTGCAGGCGGGTGGCGAGGTTGAGTTCAACGACATCATCCAGGTCAGTGTGTAGGGGGTTAGGGTTAGGGTTTAAGGGTAGGGTTCAGACTGCAGGCGGGTGGTGAGGTTGAGTTCAACGACATCATCCACCTCTATCCATTCCAAAACATCATTATGCTCCTGATATTATTATTTATTACAATTGTATGTCCATATACTACGTACTGGACCGTCGCACGGCCGGCCGCCCGAGCAGTTGGAAGCTCAAACCCCTCAGTCACCCAAAACCCTCATATGCCCTTAAACCACCATTAAACCACACTGACACCCATGTCCTGAAACTCCCCAAAACCCTAAACGAAAAGAAACCACCCCACCCCACCCCACCCCACCCCACCCCTCTTTCCCCAGGTCCTGGTCCCTGGTTTGGAGGAGCGTGCTCGGTTCCTGCCCCATCTGGAGCGGAGGGGGCAGCTGACTCCCGGATACCTGGACGCACCGGCCACCGCGCTAGCGCCCCTCGGCCCTGTGGACCATGTGGGCAAGCGAGCCTATCCAGACATCACGCTGGTGTTCTGCGCTTTGCACAAGTGAGCGCAGGGATGGGGGGTGGGAGGAGGTGCTTGAGGGCAGTGTGAGGGAGAGGGGCTCCATTTGAGGGATAAGGGTCGCAGGCTCCTCGGCCCCGTGGACCCTGTCGGCAAGCGCGATTCTCCCGTTATAACGCTCGTGTTCTGCGCGTTGCACAAGTGAGTGCGGGGATGGGGGGTGGGAGGAGGTGTTGGAGGGCAGTGTGAGGGAGAGGGGCTCCAGTTGCAGGTGGTGGGATGAGGCCCCATGGACCCCGTCGGCAAGCGCAATTCTCCCGATATAGTGTTCTGCGCACTGCACAAGTGAGTGGCTTGGGTGGGGAGGGGGAGATGTTTGGGTGGGGAGGGGGAGGTCAGCGAGGGGGGGGGGGGCTCCAGTTGCAGGTGGTGGGATGAGGCCCTGTGGGCACCGTTGGCAAGCGTGCGCGTATCCCTACTCCCTAGGTATCACTAGTGAGAGGGTGGACCATCGGTAGCAAGCGGCGGGTTGTGGGTTGCCAGCGCCCGAGCAGCACGTCGTGTTTTATGTTCTTTGCGGTGCAGGAGCGAGCTGCGGGGGGAGTGGGACATGCAGTTGCAGAGTGGCGGTCCGGCACATCAGATGCCCATACCTGATAGTTGACCCCTGAGCCCGACCCCTGGACCTGAAAGCCCAGGCGCAGAGGAACGAGATGAAATGTTGAGGCCTGGTATCTACTTGGCACTCGTCCCTCCCACATCACCTGCGCACCAAGGTGCTGCGAGATGCCCCCCCGTCACACCAGGCAAACCTGACCCCTGAACCCTGCATCCTGACCCAAAACCCTGAACCCTGCATCCTGACCCAAAACCCTGAACCCTGCATCCTGACCCAAAACCCTGAACCCTGCATCCTGACCCAAAACCCTGAACCCTGCATCCTGACCCAAAACCCTGAACCCTGCATCCTGACCCAAAACCCTGAACCCTGCATCCTGACCCAAAACTCTGAACCCTGCATCCTGACCCAAAACCCTGAACCCTGCATCCTGACCCAAAACCCTGAACCCTGCATCCTGACCCAAAACCCTGAACCCTGCATCCTGACCCAAAACCCTGAACCCTGCATCCTGACCCAAAACCCTGAACCCTGCATCCTGACCCAAAACTCTGAACCCTGCATCCTGACCCAAAACCCTGAACCCTGCATCCTGACCCAAAACCCTGAACCCTGCATCCTGACCCAAAACCCTGAACCCTGCATCCTGACCCAAAACCCTGAACCCTGCATCCTGACCCAAAACCCTGAACCCTGCATCCTGACCCAAAACCCTGAACCCTGCATCCTGACCCAAAACCCTGAACCCTGCATCCTGACCCAAAACTCTGAACCCTGCATCCTGACCCAAAATCCTGAACCCTGCATCCTGACCCAAAACCCTGAACCCTGCATCCTGACCCAAAACCCTGAACCCTGCATCCTGACCCAAAACCCTGAACCCTGCATCCTGACCCAAAACCCTGAACCCTGCATCCTGACCCAAAACCCTGAACCCTGCATCCTGACCCAAAACCACGTACTCGCTGGTTCTCTGACTAGCCCCCCCCCCCCCCCCGGTTGTCCTGTGAGCACACCAGACACAGCCCTAAACCCTTACCCTGAACCCTACACTTAAACCCTCAACCCTAGCCCTCCAACCATAACCCATAGCCCTGAACCCGCAGGTGCTCTGATACGCCCTCCTTTTAGGTCCACACCAGACACAGCCCTAGACCCTTAAACCTCACCTTGAACCCTGAACCCGCAGGTACTCTGGCATGCCCCCCTTGTAAGTCCACACCAGAAACAGCCGTTAACTCCGACCCCTAAAACCTCACCCTGAACCTTGAAGCTTGAACCCGCAGGTACTCTGATACACCCCCCTTTCAAGTCCACACCAGACACAGCCCTAAACCCTAAAACCTCACCTTGAACCCTGAACCCTCAGGTACTCTGATATGCGCTCGTTGGACGCTCTTTTGGCGCGTAGTGTGCTGAATGTGTACACAGATACAGTGCGGAGGTCGCTCATGGTCATGGGAGGATACGAGTGTCAGGTGAGGGGGGAGGGGGGAGGGGATAGGAAGGGGGGGAGGTGTAGAAAGCAATGAGGGGTGTGAGGGGGGAGGGAGGGGGGAGGGGATAGGAAGGGGGGGAGGTGTAGAAAGCAATGAGGGGTGTGAGGGGGGAGGGAGGGGGGATACTAAGGAGGGGGTGAGGGGGAGAAAGTAATGAGGGGTGTGAGGGGGGAGGGAGGGGGGATACTAAGGTGGGGTGGAGAGGATGCTGCGGGGGTGATTTGGAGAGGACAATTAAGGAGGTGGGGTGGAGAGGATGCTGCGGGGGTGATTTGGAGAGGACAATTAAGGAGGTGAGGGGGAGAGGATGCTGCGGGGGTGATTTGGAGAGGACAATTAAGGAGGTGAGGGGGAGAGGATGCTGCGGGGGTGATTTGGAGAGGACAATTAAGGAGCTGAGGGGGAGAGGATGCTGCGGGGGTGATTTGGAGAGGACAATTAAGGAGGTGGGGGGGAGAGGATGCTGCGGGGGTGATTAGGAGAGGTCAATTAAGGAGGTGAAGGGGAGAGGATGCTGCGGGGGTGATTTGGAGAGGACAATTAAGGAGGTGGGGGGGAGAGGATGCTGCGGGGGTGATTTGGAGAGGACAATTAAGGAGGTGGGGGGGAGAGGATGCTGCGGGGGTGATTTGGAGAGGACAATTAAGGAGGTGAGGGGGAGAGGATGCTGCGGGGGTGATTTGGAGAGGACAATTAAGGAGGTGGGGGGGAGAGGATGCTGCGGGGGTGATTTGGAGAGGACAATTAAGGAGGTGGGGGGGAGAGGATGCTGCGGGGGTGATTTGGAGAGGACAATTAAGGAGGTGGGGTGGAGAGGATGCTGCGGGGGTGATTTGGAGAGGACAATTAAGGAGGTGGGGGGGAGAGGATGCTGCGGGGGTGATTTGGAGAGGACAATTAAGGAGGTGAGGGGGAGAGGATGCTGCGGGGGTGATTTGGAGAGGACAATTAAGGAGGTGGGGGGGAGAGGATGCTGCGGGGGTGATTTGGAGAGGACAATTAAGGAGGTGGGGGGGAGAGGATGCTGTGGGGGTGATTTGGAGAGGACAATTAAGGAGGTGGGGTGGAGAGGATGCTGCGGGGGTGATTTGGAGAGGACAATTAAGGAGGTGGGGTGGAGAGGATGCTGTGGGGGTGATTTGGAGAGGACAATTAAGGAGGTGGGGTGGAGAGGATGCTGCGGGGGTGATTTGGAGAGGACAATTAAGGAGGTGGGGTGGAGAGGATGCTGCGGGGGTGATTTGGAGAGGACAATTAAGGAGGTGGGGTGGAGAGGATGCTGTGGGGGTGATTTGGAGAGGACAATTAAGGAGGTGAGGGGGAGAGGATGCTGCGGGGGTGATTTGGAGAGGACAATTAAGGAGGTGAGGGGGAGAGGATGCTGCGGGGGTGATTTGGAGAGGACAATTAAGGAGGTGGGGGGGAGAGGATGCTGCGGGGGTGATTTGGAGAGGACAATTAAGGAGGTGGGGTGGAGAGGATGCTGCGGGGGTGATTTGGAGAGGACAATTAAGGAGGTGGGGGGGAGAGGATGCTGCGGGGGTGATTTGGAGAGGACAATTAAGGAGGTGGGGGGGAGAGGATGCTGCGGGGGTGATTTGGAGAGGACAATTAAGGAGGTGGGGGGGAGAGGATGCTGCGGGGGTGATTTGGAGAGGACAATTAAGGAGGTGGGGGGGAGAGGATGCTGCGGGGGTGATTTGGAGAGGACAATTAAGGAGGTGAGGGGGAGAGGATGCTGCGGGGGTGATTTGGAGAGGACAATTAAGGAGGTGAGGGGGAGAGGATGCTGCGGGGGTGATTTGGAGAGGACAATTAAGGAGGTGGGGGGGAGAGGTTGCTGCGGGGGTGATTTGGAGAGGACAATTAAGGAGGTGGGGGGGAGAGGATGCTGCGGGGGTGATTTGGAGAGGACAATTAAGGAGGTGGGGGGGAGAGGATGCTGCGGGGGTGATTTGGAGAGGACAATTAAGGAGGTGAGGGGGAGAGGATGCTGCGGGGGTGATTTGGAGAGGACAATTAAGGAGGTGGGGTGGAGAGGATGCTGCGGGGGTGATTTGGAGAGGACAATTAAGGAGGTGGGGGGGAGAGGATGCTGCGGGGGTGATTTGGAGAGGACAATTAAGGAGGTGAGGGGGAGAGGATGCTGCGGGGGTGATTTGGAGAGGACAATTAAGGAGGTGGGGGGGAGAGGATGCTGCGGGGGTGATTTGGAGAGGACAATTAAGGAGGTGGGGGGGAGAGGATGCTGCGGGGGTGATTTGGAGAGGACAATTAAGGAGGTGAGGGGGAGAGGATGCTGCGGGGGTGATTTGGAGAGGACAATTAAGGAGGTGAGGGGGAGAGGATGCTGCGGGGGTGATTTGGAGAGGACAATTAAGGAGGTGGGGGGGAGAGGTTGCTGCGGGGGTGATTTGGAGAGGACAATTAAGGAGGTGGGGGGGAGAGGATGCTGCGGGGGTGATTTGGAGAGGACAATTAAGGAGGTGGGGGGGAGAGGATGCTGCGGGGGTGATTTGGAGAGGACAATTAAGGAGGTGAGGGGGAGAGGATGCTGCGGGGTGATTTGGAGAGGACAATTAAGGAGGTGGGGTGGAGAGGATGCTGCGGGGGTGATTTGGAGAGGACAATTAAGGAGGTGGGGGGGAGAGGATGCTGCGGGGGTGATTTGGAGAGGACAATTAAGGAGGTGAGGGGGAGAGGATGCTGCGGGGGTGATTTGGAGAGGACAATTAAGGAGGTGGGGGGGAGAGGATGCTGCGGGGGTGATTTGGAGAGGACAATTAAGGAGGTGAGGGGGAGAGGATGCTGCGGGGGTGATTTGGAGAGGACAATGAAGGAGGTGAGGGGGAGAGGATGCTGCGGGGGTGATTTGGAGAGGACAATTAAGGAGGTGAGGGGGAGAGGATGCTGCGGGGGTGATTTGGAGAGGACAATTAAGGAGGTGGGGGGGAGAGGATGCTGCGGGGGTGATTGGACAGCATTGGACAGCATTGGACATGTGAAGTTTCCAAGTTTGTCACAATATAGCTAGGTGTCCCAATGTGCTTTGGGTCTGCTCGCCTAAGAAAGCTCCAGGTTCGCCCTGGCACAGGGCTCTGGCTGAACGCGGTTGGATTTCCTTTCGCCCTCCGAGTGCTGCATGTGGATGGATTTCTTTCATTTGTGTCCCCTGGGCTTGTTTGATCTCTTCGTTTTCTAATGCTCTGCTCTGCTGCTGTGTGTTTGTAGGAGCTGGAGGGCGCCTTCATGATTGCATTTGAAAAGCCGGACGATGCGGTGGAGTGGTGCCTCATGCTGCAGGAGGTCATGATGGATGTGAGAGGACGGCAGATAAGAGGAGGGGGACGGGGGGGGGGGGGAGAGGAGAGGAGGGGGAAAGGAGGAGGGAGAGGAGGGGGGAGGAGGGGGGTAGTGCCTCATGCTGTAGAGGCGATGCCGCTGTGTGATTTCATGATGAAATGTATGGGTGATGAGACACACGAAGAAGAGGTGTAGGCTCATGGGCCTGTGCTATGCATGCTGGCATGCCATCCAAGCCACCAAGGCAGGCCCCCACATATGCTGAACCCCAGACCCAATTTGCGCAATTAGGTTCCCTGGAGGTCCTTCTGCTACCCGAGTGTGGCCATGGGCATCTAATATGCATGATATACATTCCGTGCTCCCATTGAAGCCACCAAAGCATGCCCACAAAGGCGCTGAGACCCAAACCCCATTTGTGTTATCAGGTTCCCTGGACCCCGGAGGTCCTTCTGCTACCTGAGTGTGGTGAGGTGGCAGGCCCGGGCTCCAGGGAAATGATGTGGTGTGGACCGCGTGTGAAGATGGGGGTCTACAAGGGCATGCCCGCCAAGGTGAGGGAGGGGTGGTATGTGTTGATGCTGCTGTTGTTGCTGCTGCCCCTCATGCTTCTGATGCTGCGGCTGGTATTTGCTGCTGCTACTGTTGTTGTTGCCCCTGATATTGCTGTTACTTTTGTGGTTGTTGCCGGTGGTGTTGCCGATGCTGATATTGTTAATGTTGATGCTGCTGTGGCTGCTGCTGATGCTGCTGCTTTAGTCTGTTGTTGTTGCTGCTGCTGCTGCTGCTATACTCTGTTGTTGTTGCTGCTGCTGCTGCTATTGTTGTTGCTTCTGATCCTTCTGATACTGCTGCTGGTAGATGTTGCTGCTACTGTTGTGATTGTTGCCGATGCTGCCGTTGATGCTGTTGATGCCTCTGTGGCTGTTGCTGATGCTGTTGCACACGTTGCTGTCGCTGTAGGTCACCCCTCACAGTACCACTGGGAGAGCAGATTACTTCGGGCCTTTGGTGAACCGCGCGGCGCGCTTCTGTCACGCAGCGGCACAGGGCGGGCAGGTAAGCCCTCTGGGTGCAGTAGGGGATGGGGGGCATGTAAGCCACGCTGGGTGCAGGAGGGGATGGCGGGGCATGCTGGGTATGTTGTCCCCTTTGGCTGCAGGTGGTGGTCTTCCAGGCAGGGAATACTTTGCCTGATTTCAAAGATCCCGGTATGAGGGAAAATATAATCCAATGTGGTGCAACGCCCCCTTGGTAGGAGGTGGGTGTGTGCCGGGGTACTTCAACCTTGGTTCAAAGATTCCGGTGTGGGGGGACAAGTAACCCAATGTGGTGAATCCCCCCCCCCCAAGGTGCCTGTCACTAGGGGGGTCGGACTAGTTCCTTGACACCCCCCCGGCTTATAATGTGACCTTATGGTTGGTGCATTAGCACACGAAAGAATCGACTGGCGTCCAGGACTTTAACCACCGAATACAAAATGGAACATCGCTTTTTACCTGGCCGATTATTTGTTGTGCAAAGGCTCCAACTGGGCACTGAAAGCCACTATTTTGGGGACTAGGCCGACCCCGCAGTGAGTAGTGACAGGCACCTTCCCCCCCCCCCCCCCCTAGTGTTGCAGGTGATGGTGCGCCGGGCACTTCAACCTTGGTTTAAAGATTCAAGGTGGTGGAGGAAATTGTGGAGGAAACAATAATCTGAATGGCAAATTTGTCCTTCCCCCCTCCACCCTGGTTGCAGGTGGTGGTGTCACGGGACCTGATGGAGGATGTGCTAGAGCGCTGGGTGGGTAGTGAAGGCCTGCAGCAGGCGGGGCGAGCGCTGAAGACACAGGGGCTCAGCTGCCCAGCAGCCCAAGTGACTGCAAGATGCTTCCGGGCCGAGGTGAGCAAGATTGCGAGTGAAGGGGGGGGCAGAATGGGGGGGATGCAGGGAGAGTGGGTAAGGAAGGAAAGGAGGGAGGGAGGGAGAGGGGTAAGGGAGAAATGAGCGTGGGTGAAGAGGGGGAGGATGGAGAGGAGGAGAAGGGAGGATGGAGGGGGGGAGGGAGGGCTAGGAGAAAGGAGAGGGGTGCAGTAGGAGAAAGTTAGAGGGGGGGGGGGGTGAGAGGAGGAGGAAGAGGGGTCCAGCAACAGAAAGGGAGAGGGAGAGGGGCAATCTTTGGCTCTGCCAAACTTATCCCTCGAAATCTCCAGAGCTTGGCTGATAAAAACCGCAAAGTCTCTTTTTGGCTTTGCCAAAGAAAAGCTCAAAAAGTGTTCATCTTTGGCAGGGTCCTTAAGGAGAAACCTCGATATTTCGAGTCCCCGCCCCCGCCACTCCCCCTGCCTGCAGGAGAAAGCGCCCCTTGTCGAAATTCTCGAAATGTCCCCGGCCCCGCCGTTCAAACCCGCCTGCAGGAAATGCGCCCCTTATGGATGATGCCCAAGGATCACAACGCGTATGTCACCGCCTCGGGTCACCCGGTGTCCCGCTGGTGCAGCCTGAACATGCATGGAGCAGCAACCGGAGGGGGAGGAGCAGGGGGAGGGGCAGGGACCTCGCTGGCCATGCAGCAGACAGCAGCGGCAGCATCGGCGGCGGCTCCCGCCGCGGCGCCGTCACTGTTAGTGGCTGGCCCGCCCGACTCCCGCTCGAGGGAGAAGAGCGGCGGTTCGAACACGGTGGAGAAGAGCGGCGTCAGCTACAGGACTTTGCTGACAGGCTTGTCAAAGGTGAGGGCCTGCCAATGAGTCGAAGCAGGTAAAGGTGGTATGCCCTTCACCCTTTGTGACAGGCCTGTCGAAGGTAAAAGGGCCTGCCAATGGGTTGAAGTCTACTGCCCCCCCTTGCTTAATCTTATGGTCTTTGGGGTCCTGGGAAAGAGGAAGGGTCCCAAGAAAAAGCGACTTACAAGTTTATAATCTAAAACCCTTTTCCTGCATGGGCGGTGTCGACCATGCAGGCACTTGTCTTATTCCTCATAATAATGCTAAGGTGGCATGCCCTGAACCCTTTAGGATGAGCCTCTTGAAGTTAACCTAGTTGAAGGGGAAAGCCCTCGATGAGTACAGGGTTTGGGTGGCAATCCCTCAACCTGTTGGGAAATAGGCCCGGATGTATAGGAAAGCAGTACCGGTACTGAAAAGCCTCCCTTGATTGTTTTGCTGCTTGCCCAGGTGATGAAGAAGGGTCGCTACAAAGGCAGCACCGACAATCTGGCCGCCGCCGCCGCCGCCGCTGAGACGCCGACGGCGGCTGCTGGGAGCTACACCCGCCCTTATAACCCGCCTTCTCACTCACCCACGCTTGCACGGGCCAGCGATTTCGCACCCACTTCGAGAACCAGCACCAACAAAATTGGCATTTTGGAGCCGCGCAGGCGCTCGCAGGCGCCATCCTATCGGCAGGAGGGCAGCGAGGCAGCGGCGGCGGCGAGAGACGTCTCTACATATGGCCTGAGCTGTTCTGAGGTCTCGGTCAGGCGCGCCAGTAGTGGCCTGCTGACAACGGGGAACGACCAGCTGGATCTGATAAGCACGACAACGACGGTGGCCATGCCGACAGCGGCAGCTCCGCCGCCGCCGTCACCATCGATGGCGTCGACCGTCGCGCTGCTACGCGGCGTGCGCGCCGCGACGGTCGCGCAGCAGCGCCACCTGGAGACCGCCGCGAGCCCGTTCGTCCTCGCGCTCGAGGCCGCGTTCACGTCGAGCGCCGGCGACCGAAGCTCGTACACGGCGGTTGCGGCGACAGCTACGATCAAGTCTGGGAAGGGATCCCGAGCCGAGGCCTCGCTGTTCTTCTCACCATCCCGGCTGTCTGAAACCGGGCCACAGGGCCTTCTGCTGGACCCGCAGAACCCGCAGCAGCAGCAGCCGGACCAGCAGGAACCGGCACAGCAGGGGGGGCAGCCGGGTCTGCAGCCGGTGCCCCGCGTCCAGGTCAGCCGCGTCGGGAGCGTCCGCTCGTTGCGCAGCTCCACCACCTGCACGGACATCAGGCAGTTGATCCAATCGCAGAAGTTTGACCGGATGCACTCGGGGGGGTGCAGCAGCAGCCCGTCCAACAGCGGCTCTCTCCCCAGGGGCAGCGCCTTGCAGAGAGATTGTCACCTCGCCAGCCCCCCTCTGCTGCCAATCAGGTGCGGCCGCCCCGCCCCGCCGGACCCTCCCATCCCACGCTATTGAGGTATCCCACCACATGCCTGTTCCCGCTATAAAAATGTGTGACTGCCCTGCCCTGCCCTGCCTCGCCCCGCCCGCCCGCCCTTTGCTACCGAGGGCCTGTCCCATCACCCACCCCTCCCTCCTGTGGGATCTTCCCGCCACCAGCCCATCACCAGATCCGTAACCACCCGCTGATAAGGTGCGTGCCTCGCCTGCCCCGCCCCGCCCTGCCACCCACCAAACCAAGCCCTGAACCCTGAACCCCAACCAAGCCCTTTTAAACCCACCACCACCACTGCCTCCTCATGCCGCCTCGACTGCACTTCTTAATGACTTCAACCCAACCACCACCACTGCCTCCTCGTGCCTCCAGCAGCCAAAGAGATGAAAGTCTGTCTCTGGTTTTCGACTGCAACTCTTTGGTCGTCGGCTACCTGCCCATGGGCGGCGATACAGGCGGCTACGGAGCCAGGGAGGGCAGCTACGGAGCTGTCGTGGGCAGCTCCGGAACCAGGGAGGGCAGTTACGGGGCCAGGGAGGGCAGCTACGGAACCAACGGCGCCACGGGCCCCCGGCCTGGGCTGTCCAGGGGCATGTACATGGGAGGTAACACAGACCAGCTGCCCAGGGCCACTGGCGTGCCGACCCCGCAGCAGGCGCCGTCTCCAGGCTCCTCGGGCGCAGGATCAGGGAGGGTGCTGCACACCGTTTCGTTCGGGCCACAGCTGTCTCCTCCGCCGCCGCCGGCAGGTCTGTTTGGCCGCAAGACGCGTAGAATGCAATCTTAACACGAACAGTAACTTACCAGCCTATACTACTGCTATTATATTTCATATACTTTATAACGAGCCCTCCCCTCACCCTCACTGTGCCATGACAATCCGCAGGGGCACACGCACAGGATGCCCTCTCAACAGCCTTTGCCACTCACTACCACTGCAGATCTGTTTGGCCGCAAGACGATCAGCAGCGGGAGCTGGAGGTGGCCGGTCGGCAGGCCCAGCGTGAGGCTCGATGACCAAGGGGTCAGCGATCTGCCACAGGAGCTGCGCCGGCACATGAGCCACACCGTCCTCCCGGAGGTCGGGAGGATGCGGCTGCCGCCAAGGTCCAGGTTCAGTCAGCAGGTGAGTGCGTGCTTGCTGAACGCGTGTGTGTGTTGGAATCAGGTGTTCTTGGGCTCTTTGTCATCAGCCTTTATTTTCATACTTCAAAAAAAAACGGTGCGCTTACCATTACACAGAAGTAACAGCTTCTAGGACCCCTCTCTCCCTGTGAGAAGCACATGAGCATGAGGTTCATATGCAGGACAGTTCCCCTCACTGGGGGGGAAATAGCCAGGAGGTGAACGTTAAGGCTTCCGGACACCGGATTAAAAACTCTACGGACTGCGCCCATTTGTTGCCTGCCTGCCATACCTGCCTGCTACCCTCCCACACCCACACCTATCCCCACACTCCTGGATTAAGACTCAGGGTTCAACCCATGCTGATCCACATGCCCCCCCTCCCCCCCTGTGCAAGCAGAACCTGGTTGCGCGCAGCCTTTCCCCACTCTCCCAAGCCAGCTGCACCCTCCGCACCATGCAGTCTGCGGCAGAGCGTGCCTCCAACCTGGTCGTGGGAACTCACGCTGTCGGCGGAGGGGAGCGGGCAGGAGAGCCAGCAGCAGCGGCAGCGGTGGAAGTACCTTTAGCCACCCACAGTGAGATGCATGCGCTGGAATGCATGGCGGCGGCGGCGGCTGTGGCAGGGATGGCTTGCATAGGAGAGGAGCTGGCAAGGAAGCACTTGAGCGCTCCCGGTACGCTACCCGCCAGCACCAGCCCGCCTTGGACCCACAGCCAGCATAACAGATCACCTGACGTCCGCGACGCAGAAAAGATGAACGGAGGCCCCGTGACCAAAGGTTACGCGATGGATGCGGCGGCGGTGGCATCGGCAGCTCTCGAGATGCACAAGCTCCCCCGTGCCCCTGCTGCCGAGGGGCTGTTGGTGGAGAGCTCAGTGCCTGACTCCGAGGCGATGCGCTTCAAACGAGGCCACAAGCATGCTGGCCAGGCAGCCGCAGCGGCTATCATCACGCCTCTGGCTCCAGGCAGCCGACCTTCGGCGGTGCAGTACGAGCCACTGCCAGCAGTGGCCGCCGCCGCCGCCGCCGCTCCGTTCCAGACGACCGTGCTCAAGTCATCTGTCGGCGTGTTCATGTCGGCCGAGTCGTCTTTCCCTCGTGCGCTCTCTCGTCCGGTGCCGCGGGACAAAGATTCCAACCCGAGAGACCCATCGGCGCCGCCGCCTACAGAGCTCCCGCTGATGCCGCTGTCTTGCCTCAGGCTGCGGTTGCTGCTGGGTCACTGGCTTTGGGCTGGCAGTGTGCAAGTCCATGATCTGGGACTCTTCAGGTAGGCCTCATGTTCTAAGCCCTAGCCTGATCCCTAAACACGAATCCCTTGTGAAAACCGTTTGAAAGGGGGGGTTAAGCTGGCAGGTGCAATTCGTCGTGAGGGGGAATACATGAGGCTCATTTGATTAGAAGGGGACAGCAAGCCTGCATCAGTGTGAGGGGAGCGGCCACCTTGCAGCTGCTGCATCAGGAGCTGGCAGGCAGCTGCTGAACAGCTTCCTGCTGTTCGACGCCCGCGCGCTCTGCATCGTGAAATCCTTTCGATAGCTCGCGACCAAACCTTTGCCATATCGTGCTACCTTGCCCGATCCCCCCCTCTGCTGCTGGTGTTGCGCAGGTTCAAAGGCGTCATGGGACATCATGCCATCTGCAGTGTGACCACTCGCCGGACCAGCGGCCGCGGCTTCACCAACAACATGAAGAAGAGCAAGGGGGAGATGGTGCAGGAGGGCGTAGGGCCACTGTTCATCGTAGAGCTGCGGCCGGACGCGGTCATGAGGCCCCATGAGGCTGAGATTGAGCGTACGTGATGATGAGGGGCCGACAGAATATGAAGAAGAGCATAGAGGAGATGGTGCTGGAGGGCGTAGGGCCACTGTTCACAGTCTTTCTTGTGGCGCTGACGCTGCACACCCTCGGGTTGTGATGGGGCCGCATCTGGAGGAAGGTATGGAGCGGATTCGCCAGGAGGGGGAAATGGAGCAGGGGCTCGGATGCGTATCAAGGGGAGGTTGGAGCAGACATATGAGGACGAGGATGAGGGGCGTTTGATGCCACCAGCTCCCTTGAGCGGAGGCCTTACGAGGAGGAGGGGAGGGGCTGGTGAGATGATGAGGGTGCGACACCCGCAGTTTTCATCTTTTAGCGACATGCTGAAAAATAAACACTGCCGGTGTCGCACTCTCACACTGCCCCGTCGACAGGGGGCCAGCAGCTCTCTCAAGTCTTTGTGAGAGCTGCTGGCCACCTGTATGCGAAAGGGGGGGGGGGGGGGCCTTTGTTGCCAGGAGCGGCATTGAGTGTTGCATAGGTTGGGGGGGGGGGGGGGGGGGGGTATTTGTCGCCTCTGTTGCTCCATATGATGGACGCAATTTTTTTGCGTGCGCATGAGGAATTTGATGGTGGCAGGACAGGTGGGGTCTAGGTGGCGCTTTCCACGCAGAAGCGAGCTCTCCATGAGGTGGAGCGTTAGTGTTTGCTAACTGTTTCAGGTCCAATGTCTAAGGATGCAGAAACTGCGGTACTGCTTTTAGAACGTTGGAACCAGGGAGGGGGGGCGAAGGCCTCCAGCACTTCCGGGGCGGGAATTTTGAAACCCCCGTAGCAGCCCCGAATTGGAAGGTCAAGTTGTATTCGGCCTTCCGGGGGTGTATTTTTTGACTTGTTGATTTCTTCCGCTCGAACTGCCTGGCTCCTAGGGGTCCAGCACGCAGTGTCGGTTGAAGATTGGGAGAGTCGAAGCCATGTCGTGGCTCCCAGGACTTTTCAAAATCATTTGAGGAATTTCACAATTGATTTGAGTACTGTCACAATTGAGTGGCCATTGTGTGACCATACCAGCACAGCACAGGTTTGTGCACTGTACTGGGCGAAAATTGTCCGAGTTCAGCAGAATCGAATGGACAGGCGTTGGGTCCACATGTACGGGGTGAGCTTGAGGTTTTGTCTTAGATGAACCGCATGCCCGCCCTTTGTGCGTTTGTAGCCATGCATGAGAGCGGTTGTTTTGAAATAAAAGAGCTCACATTACACTGCAGGCATGCATGATCACAAGCATCAGCATAATCAGGGCGGTCGTTTTTGTTTTCATCGCCTGGGTTTGTGGGCAACTGAAGGCTGTGAATTTTCACTGTCCAGCAGAGCATCATGTTAGGGCTGTGTGCCATAGTGGGCAAATTAATTTGTTGTGCCATGTGCCCAGTCAGGCACTGCCATCATAGTGCTGATTCTGGATATCTCTTGTAATTCATGCATGGACCATTGGACCCAATCCACCCGCCAATCGGCAACTACAGGTGGCAGCGTGTACAAGAAATCCTTAATGTTCTCGTCATGTCTGTTTAAGTACGGCAGAAGCACATGGGGACAGTGCTCCTTTTTGCGGACACAAATGTCCTTTACTGCGTGACTCAGACACAAAATACTGTAGCGGCAAGAAAGTTGAAACAACCTGAGGCTCGGCTTGTAAGAAAGAATTGTGACTCCACCTGCTCTCTTGCGTATTCTCGCGACAGCCCGTGCTTGGAGTGTAAACATCTTAAAAGGGCTTGATGGGTGAAACCTTTCCTCAGGGGCCCTGCTCAAGGCAAGCGCCATTGAATCAGGCCCCCAGATCCACGTCCATCTCCAATTTACACACCTTCACTTGTATAACATTTTTCCTCCTTTCTATTGTCCTGCCCCCTTCTGTGTTGCTTTCCATCTTTCCTCCCAACTCTTTAGTTATGCGCCCCCGTCGGTGGCCGAGCCTTTTTTGAGCAGGGCCCAGAGGTGTAACTTCATTGACTTGTAGAACGTTATGATAAACCCTGGGTCACCAGGGCCACGCTTCCAGAGCCGGTTTCGTGCAAACATGCCCCCAGCTCCAGGTCCAGCTCCAGGTTCATTTATTGTGCCCCAGACCAATCAGAAGAATTAAGACACTGACATGAATTAATGGCCAAGGAATCCACGTTTGAAAAGGGACACACTGGGACTGCGCGCCATATATGAATTCGTAGATCTTCAAGGGAAAGCTGGGAGGGAAACTGTACAGCATACAAACCTTTGATCAATGCTGAGTATGCCGCTGCTGACTTCATGCCCCTTCGCACTTCGCTTGGAATTGTGCTTGTCTCTGATTTTAGAAAGGTAGGTGGGGGGGAAAGGAGGGAGGGAAAGGGCAAGAAAAATCGGGAGGAGAGAGGAAAGAAGAAGGGGGGGGGAGGAGGGAGAGGAAGGGAAGCACGCAAGAAGGGAAAAGAAAAGAAGAAATGAGGGAGAGAGGGAAGAGGGGGGAAACGGAAAGAGGGCGAAAACGAAAAGAATGAGAGGAAGGGGGGGGGGGCAACGATTAGTGTACCTGTGGACATGTTCTGTGTGGTTTGGCCTGCTCTACCCAAACCAGCTCTGACCACACAATAGATGGCCCTCTTTGGTTTGGCATGGCTTGCTCTTATTATTTTGTGTTACATACTTTGTGCTATACACATTTGTCTCATCAGTGACAATCAGTGGATGTGCAACTCAGCATATCAGTCAGTCAATGACGTTACACCTTTGCGCCCTGCTCAAAAAGGCTCGGCTGCGTGGGCGCCCAACTGTCCCGTTGGGAGGAAAATAAACTCAAGGCAAGAGGAGAAATAGAATAGATCGGGCAGTGGCTGTGTCAGTTGATATATGTTTAGGTCGTGATTTACAAAACACGGGTTTCATCGGACTTCAAGCTTCAGATTACCGCCACCATGGTTGCACAGTACCAAAATCCTTTGGAGTTTTAACACTATTGATCAGCACTGTATTTTTCAAGCAATATCCTTTAGCCAAGGAAAGACATACAAACAATCACAATCATTTCTCAAACAAGATCTATGAAGGGCTTGTGCAGTTAGGGGCACGGGAGTGGTGAGCATCATCAGCAAGCTGTCCGCACCTGGCACACATGCAGTCAAGGCAACCACCTCCAGGCCCCTTGCCGTGCAACTGCTTTGCCCCCAACAAGGGCAACCAACACTTTCGACACAATTGCAGCGCCTTGGACCTGGCCGGGGCCTGAGGCTCACTAAGGCGCCT
This sequence comes from Limnomonas spitsbergensis, assembly GCA_037349105.1. Classification (NCBI taxonomy): domain Eukaryota; kingdom Viridiplantae; phylum Chlorophyta; class Chlorophyceae; order Chlamydomonadales; genus Limnomonas; species Limnomonas spitsbergensis. Next base: position 3,822,724 of record JAYJMM010000038.1, read on the forward strand.
TGGACCTGGCCGGGGCCTGAGGCTCACTAAGGCGCCTCCTGTGACCTGATGTCATGGACAGGGCTGTATTCTTCTGGAGCCAATTGAAGGGGTCATGAAAGTGCTTACGCAGCTTGTGAAGAGGACAATGGTTCTATATATAACAATGGGGCGTCTTGCGACGTGTAAGTACCCATCCCATACCGGGCACTCGAGGCCTCGACCATTACAGCTTGGACGTCCTCCTATTAGGAGCACCATGAGTGCTGAGTAGATCCAAAGTAGAGTTCTACTCCACCTACATATTTGTGCACACTTCACAAGGAATAGGCACACTACCATTGTGGTGCTTGTGAAACATAGCCCAGAACATATCCGTGCCTTCATCAGGCACACAGCGGCTGGAAGGCACGATACGGAACGTGCTCGTGGCAACACCGGAAGATGAAAGAGACTGGGGGTGCCTGCGGGTGATGCTGACTGGTGATCTGCTGGGCAGAATGTGATGCCCCTGCTGCTGCCCTTGGTGCTGCTGCTACTGCCCCTACAGCTCTCTGGCCATCCCCTGCTGCTGCTGCCTCAACAGCTCTCTAGGCATTCCTTGCTGCTGCTGATCCTGCAACTCTCTGGGCATCCCCTGCTGATGCTGCCCCTCCAGCTCTCTGGGCATCCCTTGCTGCTGCTTCCCCTTCAGCTTTCTGGGCATACCCTGCTGCTGCTGCCCCTGCATATCGCTGGGCATCCCCTGTTGCTGCTGCCCCTGCATATCGCTGGGCATCCCCTGTTGCTGCTGCCCCTGCATATCGCTGGGCATCCCCTGCTGCTGCTGCCTCTGCAGCTCTCTGGGCATCCCCTGTTGCTGCTGCCCCTGGCTCTCTGGGCATCCCCTGTTGCTGCTGCCCCTGCAACTCGCTGGACATCCCCTGTTGCTGCTGCCCCTGCAACTCGCTGGACATCCCCTGCTGCTGCTGCCCCTGCAGCTCGCTGGGAATCCCCTGCTGCTGCTGCCCCTGCAGCTCTCTGGGCATCCCCTGTTGCTGCTGCCCCTGCAGACTTCTGGACATCCCCTGTTGCTGCTGCCCCTGCAACTCGCTGGACATCCCCTGCTGCTGCTGCCCCTGCAACTCGCTGGACATCCCCTGTTGCTGCTGCCCCTGCAGCTCGCTGGGAATCCCCTGCTGCTGCTGCCCCTGCAACTCGCTGGACATCCCCTGCTGCTGCTGCCCCTGCAGCTCTCTGGGCATCCCCTGCTGCTGCTGCCCCTGCAGCTCTCTGGGCATCCCCTGCTGCTGCTGCCCCTGCAGCTCTCTGGACATCCCCTGTTGCTGCTGCCCCTGGCTCTCTGGGCATCCCCTGTTGCTGCTGCCCCTGCAACTCGCTGGACATCCCCTGTTGCTGCTGCCCCTGGCTCTCTGGGCATCCCCTATTGCTGCTGCCCCTGCAGCTCTCTGGGCATCCCCTGTTGCTGCTGCCCCTGCAACTCGCTGGACATCCCCTGTTGCTGCTGCCCCTGCAACTCGCTGGACATCCCCTGTTGCTGCTGCCCCTGCAGCTCGCTGGGAATCCCCTGCTGCTGCTGCCCCTGCAGCTCTCTGGACATCCCCTGTTGCTGCTGCCCCTGGCTCTCTGGGCATACCCTGCTGGCTGCTGCTGCTGCCCCTGCAGCTCTCTGGACATCCCCTGCTGCTGCTGCCCCTGCAGCTTGCTGGGCATCTCCTGCTGCTGCTGCCCCTGCAGATCGCTGGGCATCCAAAAATTTCCTGGCGGTCTGGGAATGTCTCCTTAAAATTCTGCACGGAATGATGTGTTGATCTAGTGACCTATTGGCCAGTCGCAGGCTGTATCTTGGGCCTGATCCAGTTCAGAAGTGTGTTTGCAGCGGTCTCCGTGACGGACTCGACCGGGAGAGCGTCGTACTCCATATTTCCGGCCATTTTTGTTAACTTCAGACCGATCAAAGCACAGAAAATTGGGGTCTTGCCATATTTGGCGATATCACTCGTTCTATGCGTGTCATGGTGTACGGCATTACAAGTCATGCATGCAACAACCCTGTCCCTGTTCGTAATTGCTGACGACTCAAACGTGAAAGGGCCGTGTTCACTCATAAACCTATCTCATTGTCGAGGTTCATATTACCAGCTGGACAACTAGGGGTGGGATATTCACAACCTGGCATCATGGGTTGCTGCGATTGTAACAAGAAGAGCGTCAAGCTGCAGACAATGCTGGCCAGGTGCGAGGATGAAGGGGTGCTAGCACACGTAATGAATCGACAGAAGGAAAATGACCGATGTGATCCGATTGGCGTGCGATCCCATGCAACCTGTTGTGTTAAGTGAGATCGCGGGCTGGAAACAAGGTGACACCGTCACTCTCGTACCTGTCTTTGGCGATTTGATTGCTGGTCGTGCAGAACCACTCAGCAGAGTTAGAACACCGGTAGTTTCTGGCACCAATCATCGTTGTGCGATGGAACAGGGGGCGCGGGTGCGGCTCACTGGCAGCTGCAGGAGGTGAAGCGACCCTTCCGAAAAATGCTGTCGGGTCAATGCAGATGCGTACAAGCAGCAACACGAAAAACGGCATATGTATGTACCTGTACATTCACTCAATTACTCCCGAGTGCCTGCGCAATGCGATGAGCAATCAATGTAACATCACATTCTTCCGAAATCAGCTATCAACATAATGCATGGCAACGCACTGGCAGCGTAGAAGCATTTTCCAATCAGGAATAAGGGATGTCCCTGTCCGCTTCGCCTGCCCTGAACGTGGGTGTGATCCGGCCTGGTGTGATCCCCTGGTGTGATCTGAAGCAAGCACTCACACCTACCGCATGGGTGTCATATAACAGCAGCAGATGTCAGCCTGGCAAGTCGAACAGGTATTGCCACTATAACCTGTCCTCTGCAGGAGGAGAGCAGCGCTTCTTTTCGTGTGCACCAGACTTACTTTCAGGGGCCGTCGGGTGGCTATCACTATGCCCATGCACAGTGACTAGACTGGCCTTTTCGGGCCAACGGCTGGTGGCCCTTGTGTACTTTCAGGCCTTCCGGCAGTACAGCATCACACATAACTTTGTGTTCTCCCTGGCTTGCAGATAGTACGAGATCCACTTGTACATTAGTCTACCCCAGCAGCAGGGCTTGCTGCTCCAGATCCCCCTGCCGTAGGCCGTAGGCCGTGAGGTAGCTGAAGTGCAACTTCAGTGCTCGAAAAGTAAAAGTGGATGCCTACATAAACGGATATGCGGCCCAGCCCCCAGCTTCTGCCCTGCCCAGCCCCCGGCCTGGCCCTGCCCAGCCCTGGCCCAGCCCCCAGCTAGCCAGCCAGCCCTCAGCCAGCCCCCGGGACCGGTACCCAGCCCAGGTCTCCGTCTGGGTATTTTTTCGGTCCCAAGTTTGAAGGGCAAACTCATCACGCATGGGATGGGATGACAGAATCTCTGCACTGCCGTACTGACATGCTGTTATCCCATCCCACTTATAAAAGCATGGTACTGCAGCACTGCAGTGATGAGGCATTCAAGGGGGGTGGTACAAGTTGGGTTTGAACCCTCCTCACGGCTTTCACTTTTACAAAACCCACTGCAAGCCTCACTCCTTCCTCCTGACCATTCCTGATCACTCATTTTCACCCCTCATCACTCTTTATGTCGTTCCCCAGACAGGATACCTAAGTTTTAATTCACCACTCACTCCTCTCATCCCTCCCCTCAGACAGGGCACGAAAGATGTTACTTCACAACAGATTTAACAATTCACACCACTCCGCCCCCCAGACAGGATGCCAACGCAAAACCCAATACCTGGGTTGCCTCATGCGGCTGCACCTCATCACTCATTATCACTCTTCACCACTCCACACCATTCATCATCACTCACCATCACTGACCATCACTCCTTGATCCCCATCACTCCTTGATCCCCATAACTCCCCCCCCCCCCCCCCCCCCCCCGACATGACACCAATGTAAACCCCATATGATGACTGCCTCACTGCTCACCACTCTTCACCACTCCTCACCACTCCTCATTCCTCATCATCACTCATCATCACGTCGTACAGTCCATCATTCCTGTTGCCCCCCCCTCGACAGGACACCACTGTGTTCCGCACTCCTCATCACTCCTCATGAATCACTCCTTACTCCTCACCCCTCCTCTCGTCCCCATTCCCAGGCGTTACACTAATGCACACCCCAAGACATGTACCGCCTCATCACTCTATATCACTCATCATCACTCCTCTGTCTCCCCTCAGACAGGACACCAATGCGTACCACACGACACGTACCACCTCGTCACTCCTTATCACTCCACATCACTTCTCTGTCTCCCCTTGGACATGACACATATTCATACCCAAAGAACTGTACCGCTTTGTCACTCATTATCACTCATCATCACTCCTCTGTCTCCTTATACATGACACCAATGCATACCCGAAGAACTGTACCGCTTTGTCACTCATTATCACTCATCACCACACCTCTGTCACCCCCCAGACAGGACACCAATGCATACCCTAAGACATGTACCGCCTCATCACTCCACATCACTCACCATCACTCTTCTGTCTCCCCTCATACATGACACCAATGCATACCCTAAGATAGTTAAAGCCTCATCACTCCATATCACTCATCACCACTCCTTATCACTCATCATCACTCCTCTGTCTCCCCTCATACATGACACCAATGCATACCCTAAGACACGGGCCGCCTCATCACTCCTTATCACTCCTCATCACTCATCATCACCCTCTGTCTCACCTCAGACAGGACACCAATGCATACCCCAAGACTTGGACCGCATCCTGCTGGTGCGCCTGCTGCGAGTCCCCCTGCTTTGGATGCTACGTCCTCCTCTGGTGAGCTTGAAACATATTCCCAGGGGGGAAGCATCATGCGGGTGCGTTGCTGTGAATGTCCCACCTTCGGATACTAAAACGTGTTTTTCTTCAGATCTTCAGATCATGATACAGACAATATCACGCTGCATCTTGCCATGAAAACCGATAGCCAGGCTAAGCAAGGCAACGGGATGGCATGCCTGTAGGGTGGCTTGTTGGATGGCATGTTTGGAGGCATTCGTGGCGTGCCACCTTAGCACATAGGATTTGCCTTCATTCAACCGTGCCCCTCCATCCAACTGTGTAGTCATTGAGCTCAGAAGCTAAGCTGCATCTACCCGTAAGGTATCCCAGCCCTTCTGCCGAATGCATGGTGTGCACAGCCCCTGTTGTCCTTCTCCCTCTGCCTCCCTCCCTCTGCCCCCTCCTTCTGCCCCCTCCTTCTGCCCCCTCCCTCTTCCCCCTCCCTCTTCCCCCTCCCTCTTCCCCTCTCCCTCTTCCCCCTCCCTCTTCCCCCTCCCTCTTCCCCCTCCCTCTTCCCCCTCCCTCTTCCCCTCTCCCTCTGCCTCCCTCCCTCTGCCCCCTCCTTCTGCCCCCTCCCTCTGCCCCCTCCCTCTTCCCCCCTCCCTCTTCCCCCCTCCCTCTTCCCCCTCCCTCTTCCCCTCTCCCTCTATATCCTGCCTCTTCCCCCCTCCCTCTTCCCCCTTCCCTCTGCCCCTCTCCCTTTAGGCTTAGCTGCCCCCTCCCTCTGCCCCCTCCCTCTGCCCCCTCCCTCTTCCCCCCTCCCTCTGCCCCTCTCCCTTTAGGCTTAGCTGCCCCCTCCCTCTGCCCCCTCCCTCTGCCCCCTCCCTCTTCCCCCCTCCCTCTGCCCCTCTCCCTTTAGGCTTAGCTGCCCCCTCCCTCTGCCCCTCTCCCTCTACCCCTCCCTTTAGGCTTAGCTGCCCCCTCCCTCTGCCCCTCTCCCTCTACCCCTCCCTTTAGGCTTAGCTGCCCCCTCCCTCTGCCCCCTCCCTCTGCCCCCTCCCTCTGCCCCTCTCCCTCTACCCCTCCCTTTAGGCTTAGCTGCCCCCTCCCTCTGCCCCTCTCCCTCTACCCCTCCCTTTAGGCTTAGCTGCCCCCTCCCTCTGCCCCTCTCCCTCTACCCCTCCCTTTAGGCTTAGCTGCCCCCTCCCTCTGCCCCTCTCCCTCTACCCCTCTTACTTTTAATCTGCGTCTAGCCATGAAATGTACCCCTCACTCCGCCCCTTGCACGATGCACAGCCCCTGCTGCGCCTCGTTCGGGCTGCGCAAACGTGCGCTGCATGGCGACATGACACGCTACAAGTGTTGCAACGGCGCCATGCAGGGCTGCTGCTGCTCGTGCTGCTGCTGCGAAGAAAAGTGCCCAAGCTGCTGCCTCTGTCTTGAGGTGCGTGCAAGCGGGTGTGTGGGGGGCTTCTGCCCACGGAACTCAAAATTCAATTTTTAACCTGTCCCAAGCTGCTGCCTCTGCCTTGAGGTGCATGCAAGTGGAAGGGGGCTTTGGCCTGCAAATTTCACAATTTAAATTTGAATCTGTCCCACGCTGCTGCCTCTGCTTTGAGTTGCACGCTAGCATGGGGATGTGGGGCTTGGGCCTGCGAAATTCAAAATTCAAATCATAACCTGTCCCAAGCTGCTGCCTCGAAGGGTGCAAGGCTTGGGCCTGCGGAATTCGGAATTAAATTCTAAATTATGATATTCCCAAAAGCCTGCTGCCTCCGCCATGGGGCACACATGACCAGGGGAGCAAGAAGGGGTGCCTACCAAATTAACGTCTCTCATATTGGGATGTCACAAGCTACTGCCTCTGCCTCTGCGTGCTGAGTTTCGGCCAGCTGATTTCGAATTTGAATTTTGAAAAAGTCCGATATTTCCCAATCTGCAAGCCAACTAGTGCATGCCCATGGGGATTTAAAGCAAGTCCTCAGCAATTATAAAAGTTTGAATATTGTATGCTTATAAATCCCAAACTCTGCAGTTGAGGGGCGATGACAAGCCCATCATCATCCAGCCCCCCCGTCAGTACCCTGCCAAGCAAGATGTTTCCGCTCATGGCCTGAGGCCTGGATCTAGGATATTTCCGCTCATGGCCTGAGGCCTGGATCTAGGATATTTCCGCTCATGGCCTGAGGCCTGGATCTAGGAATCTACACTGCACGCTCACCTTCCAGAAGGAGTCCAAGTCTCAGCCCATAAATGTGTGCTAGAAGAAACACTGTCAATAGCCCCGCAGGCCTTGACACGAGAGGATCAGAGTACCAGAGTATACTACCAGAGTTCCTTATTCCCCGCTTACAAGGCCACCTTGGACAGGCCGCCCCGCGGCTGCCAAAAGCCCGATTGGGATCAAACCTGGACCGGCCTGTGAGTGGTGGCCAAAGTAGCATGGCTGGCCACAAACGGGGCCTCCAGGACAGAGGCTCGAGTGTAGCTGACATGTAGCTGAGACACGAAGAAAACAAACTGTATACGATGCTACTTTGCTTGCAGGGCTTCAGCTACCTCTCATCATGCCAGTTGCGTGTGCCCTCAGGACCCATGAGTACACAACTCTGCCCCTCTGTCCTCTGTTTTCGACCACGGATTCGGCCTGTGGTCGTGACTTAACATCAACCTCTCGATCGATCAACAGATTGCCACTCATGGCCTCAGGCCTTGATCCATGACTCTGGGCTGCTGGCCGACCTTCTGCGCGTAACATGCCTGTACCAAAGGGGCACATATGTCGGAGAAGCAAGGACTCTCTTCAAGACAACACATGATCCACACTCTTCCTAATCAATAGGAAATAGTCTTGGAATGATTCCACCCTGCTGTCACACTGCTGATGGCGTCTGGACTTCAACATAACAAAGTGCCGCTGCTGGTCTCATGCCCTGGCATTGATCGTGCCTTGATCCACGCTGCTGGCTGTCCTTCTGCTGATGGCGTCTGGCCTTCAACATGACAAAGTGTCGCTGCTGGTCTTATACCCTGGCATCGTGCCTTGATCTATGCTGCTGGCCGACCTTCTGCTGATGGCATCTGGTCTTCAACATGACAAAGTGCCACTGCTGGTCTCGTGCCCTGGCATCGATCGTGCCTTGATCCAGGCTGCTGGCTGGCCTTCCGCTTATGGCGTCTGGCCTTCAATATGACAAAGTGCCTTGATCCTTGCTGCATGCAGACCTTCTGCTGCTTCACAATGTCGGTGTGGACGACTCGCTTCATGATTCAAGGTGTGCAGCACCTGCTGAGGAGGTCGTAACCCTAAACCCTAAACCTCGCTTCTTGATGGAAGGTGTGCAGCACCTGCTGAGGAGGTCGTAACCCTAAACCTAGAGCCTTAACCTCGCTTCTTGATGGAAGGTATGCAGCACCTGCTGAGGAGGTCGTAACCCTAAACCTAGAGCCTAAACCTCGCTTCTTGATGGAAGGTGTGCAGCACCTGCTGAAGAGGGTGTAGGGTGTAGACCATAAATCCTATGCCCTAGACCCTACAATTTGCCTTGTGATTCAAGGTGCACAGGGCATGCAAAGAGTGATATGATGATGTGCCAAGAGGTCAGAGGACACAAAAAGTGGGATAGTGTGGGAAATGCATGTAGTGGTGTGGCGACATGCAACGTGTCATGGTATGATGCATGTATTGATATAAGGGAACATAAGCAAAGTGTGACCTGATGCTGCAGTGAGAAGTCTGAGGACACACAAAGTGTGGCGGGACGGGATGCTGCATGCAGAGACCTGAGGGCACACACAATGTGAAGTTATTGTGCATTTATTTTTATTGGCACGAGGAGACTCAATGTGTGACATGAGGCTGCATAGAGGACACACAAAGTGTGACGGGGTGGGATGTTGCATGTAGAGATCTGAGGATGCAAACATGTGTGTTGGGATCATGATCCATGTGTTGGTACGGGGACCTGCAAAGTGTGACATGATAGTGCATAGAGAGGTATGAGGACACTGAAAGTGTGGCATGATGACTGCGAGTTATGCAGTGTCTATGCCCCTCCCTGCTCATATCCTTTTCGTTCTTCCTGGCGCACAAGTAGCCCCGCATCCTTGCCCGACACCTCTCTGCCCAAAATCTGCATGACCTCAAACCCTAGGGAAACCTATGAACGCTGGAGGACTGGGAAATCTGGCACACCCTGCTTGGGGTTTAGGGGTTAAGGATTGAGCTGCTACCTGGCCCTGTTTAGGGTTTAGGGTTCAGCGTCGAGGATTGAGGTGCTACCTGTGCCCTGTTTAGGGTTAAGGGTTTAGGGTTCAGTGTCGTGGATTGAGGTGCTACCTGTGCCCTGTTTAGGGTTAAGGGCTTAGGGTTTAGAGTTCAACGTCGAGGATTGAGCTGCTGCCTGTGCCCTGTTTAGGGTTTGGGGTTCAGCGTCGAGGATTGAGCTGCTGCCTGTGCCCTGTTTAGGGTTTGAGGTTCTAGGTTTGGGGTAAGGGTCGAGGATTAAAATGCTGTCTTTGCCCTGTTTAGGGTTTGGGGTTCAGGGTCGAGGATTGAGCTGCTGTCTGCGCCCTGTTTAGGTTTTGGGGTTAAGGGTCGAGCTGCTACCTGTGCCCTGTTGGATTGCATTCAGATGGGATTCGTCTACAGACGGACTGCTTTGGAGGATGTATCATCAACTGCCAAAACGCGCTGGAAAATCCTGGGAATTGAAAATCGGGGAATCCTGCCCCCCCCACAACCCGCTCCCTGATTGCAGATTTGTCTACAGACTGACTGCTGTGATGGCTGCATCACCGGCTACCTGCAGGCGCTGGAAAATCCGGGGAACTGAACAACTGGAAATCCTGCCCGCCCCTACTCCCTGATTGCAGATGCGTCTACAGACCGACTGCTGTGATGGGAGCATCGCTGAATGCCCGAATTCCGAGATCAAATTGAGGAACTGAGAAATGGGAAATCCTGCCCCCGCCCCCTACCCCCTGATTGCAGACGAGATGCGTCTACAGACCGACTGCTGTGATGGGTGCATCATCGGCTGCCTCATCTGCATGGTGTGTTTGAAGACGGGGTCCGAAATTGTAGCTTGAGCATCCTAAAGCAAACGGGGGTCCCAGTTAAGCCTATGCCTTCACTTCACCAGGCGTTGCTGAATCTAGCCATCCAGCCATGCTCGGTGAAGTGAGATAGCTCGGATAGCACCTTGATGCCGACAAAAGAAAGTTCGCCTCTCTTTGTCCTTTGATACCATGTACCGTACTGTGTCGAGGTTGGCCTGTTGGGCACGAGACATTCATTCCATTGAGGTCGGCAAGCACAAGCCTGCGCTTTCTGAAAGTTTTGCAGCCATTTCATGATTTGAGGGTAGTCTTCATATGTCGTGCATCGGGAAACGGCTTCTCATGCCCTGTGTCTTGTGCCATGCTTCATGCACCATGCAAATGTGAGGCTCCATAAATCCTGGCACGTAGTAATTTGCTCGCCATGTACCACGCTCCATGCACCATCCAAACGTGAGGCTCTTTGAATCCCGGGGGCATTGTATACCGGTAGTAATTTGCTTGCCATGTTCCTGGGTCATGCCCCTCCTGGAGTAGCACCTGCATCTACATGCACCATGCTCCAAGTACCGTACATGTGTTCTCTGCACGTCCCGCACCATGCAGTTTGCACCATGTGCCATGCCCTTCCAGGATTGCACCTCCAGTGTCTGCATGTACCACACTCCATGCACCACATACATTGCCCTGCATACCCTGCACCTTGCATCATGTGCCCTCCACCATGCGTCATGCACCAAGCACCTTGCGCCCTGCGCCCTGCACAATGCACAATGCGCCCAGCACCAAACACCATGCGCCAACCCCCTTCAGGTTCACACCGCCTGCATCTGCATGCACCATGCGCCATGCTTCATGCACCATCCACCTTGCTCCGTGCATCTTGAACCCTGCATCATGCACCATGTGCCGTGTGCCATGCATCCTGCACCATGCACCATGGGCCATACACCCTGCGCCCTGCACCACGCACTATGTGTCCTGCACCATGCACCGTGGACCATGCACCACGCCGCCATTCGCCCTGCACCACGCGCCATGAACCATACACCATGTGCCCTGCACCATGCACCATCCACCTTACTCCATGCATCATGCTGGATCTTAATCTGAGCCCTACCCCCTACCCCCCTCCCCGGTCCAGGAGTGCACTGCGTGCATTTGCGGCTGCATCGCATGCCTGACCGGAAACCAGGAAGCTGCCGACATCAGCTCCTGCTGCCACTGTATGGCTGAGATGCTCTGGTGCATGTGAGTTGCTGTTGCTGTCGCTGCAATGTCATGTGAGTGCAGAGCGAGATGGCCGGCAGTGTTGTTTCCAGCCTGCTACTTCAGCTCATGGACCGATTGGCTGGCAGAAAACCTTCGGCTGGCATTTCTTTCCAGACTCTCAAATGAGCTCATGTTGCCACCGCATGGAGGATACCCCTGGTGCATGTTAATCGATGCGATGGTAACGGCGCGGATGTGGCTACAGCCCCAAGCTGCGTTGTTTCCTTAACCTATATGCCCTAATAGGGCGTAAGCGTAGCTTTATCTCTTTCTTTAATCAATGCAGCATCGCGTAGGCTATGATGTAGCTGAACTGTCGACGATGCACCCTTCAGTCCACATTTGGAGTCAGCCTCCCCAATGGTGATTTTGAGTTCAGGGCCGGAACAGCCTCGGTGATTCACCTCCATATTTTACACAAGACTCACAGCGACAAAATAAAACCGTTCAGGTCATAAAAGCTTCCCGTGCATGCAGCGCATTCACCTGCTTCGAAAGACATCACCCCATGGAAGTGAAACCATGCGCCCCGAACCCTAAACTGTTTTTTGTACCTACCGGGTAGTGTACATGCAATGAGTGTACCTACTTCACGATGCTGGCCATGGACTGCTTTGCCCCAGTGGATGGATGGATGGATACTTGGGACAAAACCCGAACCCTTTACCCTTAAAACCTTTCCTGCTGCCTCCTCTGCATGCAGCGCTTGCACCTGCTTCCAGACACAACACCACATCGAAATGGACGTCCGCGACAAGGGCGCACTGGGTCCTCCTCCAGCCATGCAGGCAGGTGGTGAGAGTTCGTTCCCTTGTGGACTTCCCCTGGATTGACTGAAGTGCACTTGACTCCATCCAACATGGACCAACTCTTTTCGGCTACTAGGCCACCTTGGACAGGCCACCCCGTGGCCGCCAGGAGTCCGATTGGGACTCAACCTGGGCCGGCCAATGAGTGGTGGCCAAGGAAGCATGACTTGCCTCTAACAGGGCCTCCGGCCAGAGGCTGCAGTGTAGCTGACATGTAGATGAGACACGAAAGAACACTGCATGACCCACGTTGCAGGCGCCCCACCAGCAGCATATCAACGTAGGACTGCAGCCGACCTACGGCAGTGGCCCAGCTCCTAACGGCTACCCGGCTCCAAATGCCTACACCGCGCCATATGGCTACCCTGCGCCCAATCAGTACCCTTCACCTCAGCAGGGAGGTTACCAGCAGCAACCACCTCACCAGCAGTACCAACCGCCGCCCAACCAACAGTACCAGGCCCCGACGCAGATGCTGGGGCCCAGCTACCCGCAGTACCCTCAGATACACAAGTGATGAGCGTAGCAGCGGGGCAGTAGCAGTCGAAGCGGCAGCTGCAGCAGGAGAAGCAGTTGCAGCAGGAGCGGCAGCTGCAGCGACATTGGCAGTTGCAGCAGAAGTGGCAGCTGCAGCAACATTGGCAGTAGCAGCAGGAGTGACAGCTGCAGCAACATTGGCAGTAGCAACAGGAGCGGCAGCTGCAGCAACATTGGCAGCAGCAGCAGGAGCGACAAATGCAGCAACATTGGCAGCAGCAGCAGGAGCGACAGCTGCAGCAATATTGACAGTAACAGCAGAAGCGGCACAAGCGGCAGCTGCAGCAACATTGGCAACAACGGCAGTAGCGTCCCAAGCGGCAGCTGAAGCAACATTGGCAGTAGCATCATCAAGGCTTGTGCTGAAGTTCCCAAGCACAGAGTGCGGCAATGACGGCATCATTAGCATCACAGCATGAAAAAACAAATTGTTTGAGGAAACACACCAACACAGAAATATAGCACAGCTGTCCCAGGTCTGGGCTGCCTTGCCAGTCCGTTTTGGAAGATCTGGGCACCAGAGAATAGAGGGGTGTGGTGCGGGGCCGGTCTGTTGCTCATGTGCTAGACTGGTCTGCTGCTGAAGTACTGGGTCAGACTCCGCTGGGCAGGTGCTGGACTGGTGCTGGACCGGACTCCTGCTCAAATGCTGAACAGGTCTGTTGCTGAAGTTCCGGGCCGGTGCTGGTCTGGGCTGCACGATCGCTGAACTGCTGTGCAGTGCGCAGTAGAGCACATTGGGCTCCCCTCCCTACACCCTAGCATCCTAACACCCTAACACCCGCTGCCTTAGTCATAGGTAAACGGACGGGTCCCCCTTGCATCCTCGCCACAGGGCAGATAGATTTATTGATTGTTTAGGGTCATGATTTGGCCTCGGACTGATACAATGTTTTCCTGACTCAAAGGTTTGAAAGCCTGGATGATCCGGAGGCCTTCGATGTAATGTGAGGGTCATGTGAAGCTCCTTGATCTGCAATTCTGTCATAGCAGCGTTGGATACATGTTGACGTATATGAGTATTAGACCCCCTTGGACGAATTTTGCGTCGAACCTGCCCTTTTTAAAATGTTTCTCTGGGGAAAGGGCAAGGACTTCAGGAAGGCAAGGGATGAGGAGCCAAGTAGGCCAAGAGGTTGGATTAATTGCCTCCTTGAACTTGCCAGAAGGTCCAGTTTTGATTTCTACCTGCGCCGCTTTTTCTGCCGTTGTCTTCGTTCATTTATTTTTCTATCCTAATTCTCCTGCACGAAACTGTCGCATGCATCGATTATGACACTCACATGGACTGTAAAAATATAAACACGTCGCGCTACATGGATGTCTCAACTCTATGGGAGGACTTGTGCTGAGCAGGGTCAGGAGTTGGGGATAAATTTCATTACCGGCCCTTGTACCAACTTCCTTTCTCTCGACCAGCGGACAGTGGGGCACCCACACGGCTGAGCGTATTGAGCAAGGTCCAGAGGCCAATGACGTTGCCCCTCTGGGCCTTGCTTCAAAACGCGTAGGCGCTTAGGCGCCCAACTAATAGGGGCAGAAGAAAAGAAAAGGGGTAAATGAAGTGAAGGGACAGACAAAAGGCTGGAAAGGAATGGCAAAGTAAGTTCCAGCCTCTGAGAACGTCTGCGCCTCAACGATATCTACCACGTCTTACTCAAAAGTCAGGGCATCCCACCCAAGCCTGCCCCGGCACAACTCGAAGAAGTTTCTAGCATTAGCAAGGTCTAGAGGTGTAGCATCATTGTAATGACCATGCTTGGGGATGGTCCGTACAGGGCACTTGGACCGCTGCAACCATCCACCATTTAAATAAAGATGATTCTCCCTTGAGTTTCCTAGCAGAATTCTCGTTTGCTGACGTGGCCGAGCTTTATTTTTGAGCAGGGCCCATAGGCGTAACGTCATGAACATGTTCAAAAAGGACGATGCCGCAACTTGTGTGAGCCTAACTGAGCCTCAATTTCATTTTGAAATCAAAATACCGATGTCCAATACTCTTGAATAAGGCACTGTTACATTTTATGCTCGTGGTCCAGAACCTTGGTCTTGAGCCCGGGGTTTCTTAAAACAGAAGGACAGTTCTTGGAGGTTTTGCATTCAACATCGTCTTGATGCCATATGTGCTGCTTTTAGAGACTAGGTCCTCTTCCTGTGAATCAAGTTGCTTTTGGGACGCCACACCTTGTCGTTGTCATGTACCGGCATGTTGCTCTTGGGGGGGGGGCACTCTCTTCTTGGTGATTATTTGTTTTGTTTTCATCTGTTCATTTCTCCTCACAGCGGGATCACCAGTAACGTGCCCCCCTTGCGCCACCGAACCATGCGCCCATCATGCAACCGTAGTATTTATGTCAAGGCATCATGCTGAAGAATTACACTGGTGCATGCCATCAGTCAATGACGTTACACCTCTGGGCCATGCTGAAATGAAGCTCGGCCACTGGTGCATACAATCAGTTATGTACGTATGTGGCGTACTACCGATATGCTGCCTGAATTCTTTCTTCCACTCAGATGAGTAGATGACAAACCCTTTCCTGAAAAGACTCTCCACCCTAAAACCCTGTGAACCCTCGTCGTATGGCGCAGCAACGGCTGGATTGCCCACGCCCTTGAATTGCATTTTTACTAATCACCTCCGAGATCACCTCGCCCAAGAGCATGAATCTGTTAAACTACTTGTGTTTCTGCCTGCCTGGTGCGAAACCTGCGAATCATTAACTTCTAGACGGCCGAAGCGGCGCAAAACATCGTTTGAACAAGTAACGAGTCATGCATGCAAGTTACGTGATACCGTATGTCATTGACATGTCATACCTGTTTCAATGACATACCTGTTACATGGACATCATCGAACAATTTGTAAACACTTCCATCTGAAACTAATGCTGAGATCTGGCTGAGATCCCATACAACATGCTGACCAAGACACATCATGGGCTTCATTCATAGTAGCCCAGCCCCGTGTAAACCAATAACCAAAAGGCGCATCAAGAGCTCCAAATGAGAAACAATTGCGATCTCTCAAAAGCAAAGCTTGTAACAGGCCAGTGTGAAGCCCTCCTCCCAACGACCTGTATCAAAAGTCTGCCACCAGGTCTAAAGGTGATGGGTGAGGCCAGGCGTGTCCAGAAAGTGCATCATGAAGGCCCACATCGGTTCAGAACGGTGCATACCCCCTGGCCCACATAGGAGATACGCATGGGTCATTGTTCTTTGTTTCGCTAGGTAGTGAGATACTGAGGTCAGAAGGAATGAGGTGCCGGAACATGACAACCATCATCTTGAGAAATAGAACCAGCCCTGCCTACATTCCGGCAGATGAAATCTAGCACGAGACGCATGTTGAAGCCATTTCGCGCATCCGCACCCCAAGGTTTATGCCCACTGACGGGCCCACGATTGGCCCATGTGCATTTATTTCGGAAAATTTCCCAAGGTGGTTGACCGCTGTTGGGTATTGAAGCAGCAGCAGAACAAGTAACATATATATTCGGAAATGGTAGATATAAGAAAAACCGGGGGCAAGGAAAGAAGTCTCAAAACCAAACGGCGGCCCAAGCCTAGTCCCCGGCCAGACAACAAGCCAGACATCCCATGGCCTCCAAAGCAGAAGGTACACGGCAGTTGGCCCTCTAGATGGTGGGATAGCCCCCAGAAGCCGCAGGTGGTGCGCCATACGGTGGATAGGCGGCAACTCCAGCCGGCGGCGGTGCGGCGTTCCAAGGGGAACCCCCAGTGCTAGGCGGCGGGTGAGCCCCGTAAGCTGGCGGGGGCGCTCCATAGCCAGGCTGGGGCCCTCCATAGCCAGGCTGGGGCGCTCCGTAGCCAGGCTGGGGCGCTGCGCCATGTGCGTGGGCGGGTGGACCGCCGTACCCGTGGGGCGGAAATGCGCCATAACCGGGGTGGGGTGGGGCAACATGAGCGGATGGATGCGCGCCGTATCCCTGGGGCGGAGGGGCACCATACTGGCCTCCAGCGCCTCCGTAGTACGGGAGCATCGTGGGGGGTCCCGCCGGCGGGGGGTAGTGCGCAGGTGGCGCGTACATGCCCGTTTGTGGCGGGTACCCGGCCGGCGGCGGGTAAGCGCCGCCACCGCCATGCAGTGCGGGGTAGCCCCCGGGTGCGTGCCCGCCATGCGCCCCTGCTCCTCCCATCATCGCCGTGTTTTTGATGAATGTTGAAGACACCTGGACAAATCCGCACTGCTTCCCGGTCTTGGAGACAACGGGCATCTGGCTGCGGTCGCTGCCGGCGGTCCGCGTCTTGGCCAGGTTGAAGTGGCAGACGCCGATGTGGTCGTCAGCGCTGACATCCTCGTCCTTGACCTAAGGGTGCAGGGAGGGAGGAGCCACGGCAGGAGGTGAGGGAGGCTATGAGGGAGACTAATGAAATCCAGAGTGGATGGCGGATGCAGCTTCGCTGCCAGCCTTTCTTTTTTTGCGACTCAGCTACATATCGGCTACACCCCGGCTGCGGGCCAGAGGCCCCTAGTGTGGCCAGCCTTGATGCTTTGGCCACCAGTCAAAGGCTGGTCCAGGTTCGGTTTTAATCGGGCCTTTGGCAGCGCGGCCGCCTGCTGCAGTTGGATTTGTAACCGATAAAATAAACTCGGTTCCTTGCACCTTACAGAGCCGCTTGACTGAGCACTGCGTGACAGTTGCGGAGAATACATGGGACAGGGTGTGGCCGCTAGCTGAATCATGGAAAAGTGTCGTCTAGCATGCATCGCTGATGAGCATGGTGCATGGCAGCTGCGATGTGCACGGCGTAGGGCCAAGGAGCATGCATAGCCCATGCTGCATGGCTCTAAGATGTGCACGGCAGAGGGCCAAGGAGAATGCATAGCCCATGCTGCATGGCTCTAAGATGTGCACGGCAGAGGGCCAAGGAGAATGCATAGCCCATGCTGCATGGCTCTGGGATGTGCACGGCATAGGGCCAAGGAAAATGCATAGCCAATGGGCATGGTGCATGCTGCATGGCTCTGGGATGAGCACGGCACAGGGCCTTCGACCTGGAAGAATGGGTTGTATCATACGGGTACTGCAGAATGCAGACCATGCTTGGTGCATGGTTCCCGTGCATGGTGGCTACGCATGGTGCGTGGCAGCTGCGCATGGTACACAGCACGAGGCGCACCTCGAGCACTACGCTGTTCTCATTGATCACATTGAACTTGAAAGTCTGGTTCCATACTGGGTTCTTCCCGCCGTCTGTGTGCGTCTTGCTCCTGTACCGCTGCGTCCCGCAGGAAACTATGCAGTACGGGTCCTGCCTCCCAAACCAGTCCATGTCCTTCAGGCCATTGGCAAACTCCAGGACAAAGCTGAGCTCACCAGCGTCTAGCGCACCGCCAGTAGAGTGCTGCTGCTGGGCGCCGTGTGCTGGCTGGGCCCCATAAGGGTTGCTGGGGTTGTATGCTGGAGGTGGGTTGTAATGGCCCGCATAGGTGCCGTATGCGCCAGCAGGGTAGCCAGCTGGAGGGCCAGTACCACCAGAGCGCCCGATTTCGGAGTTTTTAGTGAACATCAATGAGATTTGAACAAAGCCGTACTGCTTGTTGCTCTTCCCGACGACCGAGACCTTTTGCTGGTCCTTTCCAAACGTCCTGGTCTTGGCCAACTGCACCACGCAGTTGCCGATCAAGTCGTCCTTGCTTGCCACATCTTCGTCCATCACGCAGATGTTGAGCGAATTTTCGTTGATGACGTTGAACTTGAAGGTCTGGTTCCACACCGGATTCTTTCCGCCGTCTGTGTGGGTTTTGCTCTTGTAGCGCTGGGTGCCGCAAGTGAGGATGCAGTAGGGGTCCTGGCGACCAAACCAGTCCATGTCCTTCAACCCCTGGGCGAATTCCAGAACCAGGGTGAGCTCACCAGCTTCTAATGCCATGACAATAAGTGGTAGACAGGAATGTGATTATTTAATACGTGGCTTCGGGGGAAACTTAGCAGTACTGGGGGGAAAGAGTTATCAGGAGGTAATCGGATGAAAAGAGATAGTGAGAGCAGGGGTGAGAGTGCACTTCAATGTGATAACCCAGAGACAATTATTAAGGGTTCATTAGGTTCTGTGAGAAGCTTCCTCTAATCTGCTTCTTTTCCAAAGGTGCTCATAGGTTCCGTGCAGGTTCCGGGTAATCGCTTTGGTAGCTGAAAATACTTGTGACCACCGCTTGTGACCACCGACGCTGTTGACACATCCCACTCGAACCCTATTCTAGCGATCCAAGACGAGAAGAAGCTTCTGCCGCAAATTCATTGATTGCTGCTCGTGGGTTCGAGCCTATCCTTTACAGTGTTCAAATGCTATGAAATCCGCTCAAACGCAAGCTGCGAGAAAAAAGCAAAATCTGAGCTGGCCCGTGATTGGTGTTCGAAGGGTTGAGGGGCTATGAGGCTGAGGGGGATGGTGGCGAGGGTTGACATATTATGACGCTGAGGGGGGTGGTGGCCAGAGGGTTGACGGACTATGAGGCTGAGGGGGATGATGGCCTGAGGGTTGAGGGACTAAAAAGCTGAGGGGGATGATGGCCTGAGGGTTGAGGTACTTAGTACTATGAGGCTGAGGGGGTTGGTGGCCTGGTGGTTGAGGGACGAAGAGGCTGAGGGGGATGGTAACCAGAGGGTTGAGGGACGATGAGGCTGAGGGGGATGGTGGTCTGAGGGTTGAGGGACTATGAGGCTGAGGGGGATGGTGGCCTGAGGGTCGAGGGACGATAAGGCTCAGGGGGATGGTGGCCTGAGGGTTGAGGTACTATGAGGCTGAGGGGGATGGTGGCCTGGGGGTTGAGGGACAATGAGGCTGAGGGGGATGGTGGCCTGAGGGTTGAGGGGCTGTGAGGCTCAGGGGGGACGGGGGCCTATATAGGAATGGGTTACTGTGAAGATTTTTACAGTCTTGCAGAGCATCACATTTGATGCATGGGACCACCAGCGTTGTACCACTGGACCATTCCCCCTTCAGTCAAGTCAAGTATTATAGTATCCTCTAAAGCCTTGAACGCTCCTCTACCATCAAGTCGTGCCCTAGTCTACTCAGGTCCATGTGGATACTGCGAACAGTGAGTCCATAGATAGCACTGTCCCCCCTCCAGGGGTCCCTGCACATGCATGTACACGCTCAGCAAGGTGTAACGTCATTGACTCGCTCAGCAAGAATTGTTCCACTCGGCCGTTAAATTGCTCGAGGTACACTTACAAGAAGGCAGCAATAGGTCAGCACCATTTGATTCAGAAAATATCCAGACGGCAACACCATGTCTAGACATGAAGCCAAATTGTTGTTGATAATAAGCCACTAGTGAACCCCACTCAGGAAAATGGGCTTTGCAGCATTTAGGCCCAGACCTGCCACGCGACGGAACACAGGCTGGAGCTCTTTTTCCTTGGTTAATGGATGGTGAAGTGCTGATGCGATACGCATAATCGCATATGCTCTGTATGGTAAACATGGGGACTTCCTAGGTCACCTAGGGTCACCCCGTGTAGCTGACCCTGGAAGTCCCTCTGTTCCCGATGGTAGGTGATGCGCTTGTTACACCTCATTGTAGATAAAACGTCGTTCTGGGGTGTATCCGGGGCTTGACGCTTCAGGCCCCGGGGTGACTCTTGGGTAGCAGCCGGCGTTATTGCTAGGCGGGTTCCGGTGGGATAGAGTGATAGACGGAGGGTCCGGCTGAGTGAGATGGGCCGGCGGAGAGACGCGGACGGAGATACACGGGGACCAGCTCAGCAAGAAGCTCCGAAAGGCCCCCATTGGGCGGTGACTCCCCGACCATTGTCGAGGGCGCATGACACCGCGGTGAGCGACGACGGATCGTTGGCAGCAACAGCTGAGCCGCCAAGCGAGTATGCAGTGTGCCGCTCCACCGCAATGCCCCTCATGGGCAACACTTCCTCCCCCTCAGTCGGCTCGTCTCAAGATTCATTCTCGTCCTACTCTTCATCCTGGGTTAAAAAGGGGAATTCATGGCGAGTCTATACTTGGCGCTCTTGACAGGGGGCATTCTGAGTTTCTGACAGGATGATTTCGTTGACCCTCGATCTCATCAACTTATTGTGGATATGGAGTGTATATCACCGGGAAGGATGGACAGCCTCGTACAACCTTTAGAACACGCTGTTTAAAAGGCAATTTGGAAGCTGTGTGAATAATGGGGAGACCCTATCCAAGGGAGTGTCAGCTCTGCCCCCACTATGGACACCGTAGAGTAGACTGGCCTCAGAGGAGACACTGATGATGTTGAAAAATCCAAGAGATCCATTGGCAACAGCAGTGTGATTCATGCAGACTGCCGGGTCACGAAGCCAGGGACAAGGTTTCTGATGCAGTTGACAGGTAGAGATGGTATGGACAGTGTGAACCTGACTCCTCCGTCCAAATTGCTACGGAGCTCTGCTCTTGTTATATTACCCAAGAGCCAGCATGTCAACAGCGCACAGACCCACTTGGGCGCCAGCCAAGGGAGGGGAGGAGCAGGGAGGGGCAAGATGGTTCAAGCCCTCCATTCAGACCTCGGCAAAGAACGCGCATGCACACACAAAGCTCAAATTCAGGTTAGCATTTTATTTAAGACTTATTTAAATATGCGACGGGGCTCTGAGGAGGGATAGGAGGGTATGGCATGGTGATATTTCGCTGGTCTGGGCTGCAGGCAAGACGGACAGGGCGGAGTCGATGAGGTCGCCACCAAGGAGGACATGCGCTCTGCGCTAGATGAGAAGGAAAGGAGGCACGTGGCGAAGACCAAAGGCATCAACTTTGAAGGTGGGGAGGTGACAGACCATCTGTGACTGGGGTCCCCGCCGAGCTCTCGGCGACTCTGCCTTCTGCGCTACCTCCGCTTGTGATAACATCTAATCAATATGTATCTTACACTTCTCTTTATTTGCAGAGGAGCGCAAGAAGGATCTACTGCTGTTGCAGACCACGGCGGACGTCGGAGCCAGCGGGAAAGCGCCGCGCGCCTTGATTCCCAAGGCTGTCGATGCGGATGACGAGGATGAACCAGATTCAGAGAGTAGCAGCGATAACGACGATGTGGGTGCTGGATGGGCTCAGCATGGTATGGGAGGCGGGTAGAGAGGGCGCTGCTTTCCTCTGCATGGCATGGTCGATGCCTCTTCACCCACATGGGAGATGGGCGGGGAAGGCACTGCTTCACTCTGCATGGCATGTTCCATGCCACACACCCTACATGGGCAGTGGGCGGGGAGGGCGCTGCGTCATTCAGCATGGCATGGTCCATGCCTGACATCCTACACGGGAGGTGGGTGTGGAGGGCGCTGCGCCACTTTGCTTGGTAAGGTCCATGCCTCTTACCATGCATGGGAGCTGCCTCACCCTGCATGGCATGGGAGCTGCCTTGCACTCTGCATGGGAGGTTGGCGGGAGGGCGCTGCACCCTGCATGGCATAATCCATGTCTAGTGCCCTGCATGGTAGGTGGGTAGGGAAGGCGCTGCCTTAACTCTGCATAGCATGGTCCACGGGTTCTTGAATTACTCCCGCATTAGAGGTGGGAGGGGAGGGTGCTGCACCTTGCATGGCACGGTCCATGCTTCATACCCTGCGTGGGAGGTAGGTCGGAGGGCGCTGCTTTACTCAGCATGGCAGGATCCATACCTCACACCCCGCATGAGAGTTGGGCGCTGCATCCTTCATGGGGGTGGGACCGCGGGGGCTGCTTCAATCTGCATGGCATCTTTGCCCTTATGGCCAAATCCGCACCATTTGCGCTGCTGCCCAGGATGACGAGGAGGAGCTCATGCGCGAGCTGAGCCGGATCAAGAAGGAGCGCGCCGAGGATGCCGCCAAGAAGGTGCGTCGAGGGCCTGAGGCATCCACACTTCTCCATACCATGCATAATTCTTCACACTCTCACGGGTGATCTGAGATGAATCAAGAAGGATGCTGCCAGAAGGTGTGTTTGGAGCCCTGATGTCCACACTCCCTCGCACCTGAGTCAGACAAAAATTACCAGGAGAGTAGTCCAGTCACCTCCAGAGACCATTCATTTCTAATGATCATTCACCATTCACCTCATTCACCCCTTGAACCCCAGTTATCATACACCCCTTGACCCCCGTGACCCCCCCGTGACTATTCACACCATGCATCCCCACTGATGGTAACCCGCTGCTCATGTTCATCTTTTGTTCCAACGTGCAGGCCGCCGAGGATGAGGCCAAGAGCAAGAAGGAGAAAGAAAAGGAGCTCATGACGGGGAACCCCATGCTAGCGCTCGGCAAAGAGGCAAACTTCGCGATCAAAAGGAGGTGTGTTGCATTAAGAGAAGAGAGTCCACAGGGAAGCACGTGCGGAACAAGAGGAAGAGCAGGCGAAGGGGATACAGGGGTAGGGTTGATGTCCTTGTCAAACGGCTGATGGTAATGGCGCATATGTGGCTATGGCCCCAAGCTGCGTTGTTCCCTTGACCTCATCGCCCATGTAGGGCGTAGCTTTCTTGCTTTCTGTCAAACGGGTAGGAACGCAGGTGGGGGGGATACAGGTTGGGGGGTAGGGGGGGTTTATATACATATTTATACATTGATATCCCTGTCGAGCTGAAGCCCCTGTATAGGATGCAGGTTATATGTCTCTATCGATGCAGTGGGAACCCGGTTCAGGGTGCAGGTTTAATGTCTCTATCGATGCGGTGGGAACTCGGTTCAGGGTGCAGGTTTAATGTCTCTATCGATGCGGTGGGAACTCGGTTCAGGGTGCAGGTTTAATGTCTCTGTCGATGCGGTGGGAACCCGGTTCAGGGTGCAGGTTTAATGTCTCTATCGATGGGGTGGGATAGAGTAGGAAGCAGTGATTTTTTGAAGGAATTGGCTTAAGTCTCATATTACCACTCCATGATATTTAGCCCAATCCTGATGTGTGGTTTTACCACTCCGAGGCGCAGCGAAGCTGCGCGGGGGGGGTGCGGGGGTCCAGGGGCGAATCCCGAAGCTCGGAAACAGTAGGACATTTAAGAAGCAATTTATTCATTGAAAATGTCCACTATTTTATAATATGACAGGAAGGCTGAGTTTTGATCAATGAGACTTGTACTCCGCCTCCGATGCCAAGTCGAGATAGGGCCTCCCTTGTGCAGCTTTTGCAGCACTGCTCCAAAGAGCGTGGTCAGCTCTGGCAGCCCCACCTTAACATTCAGCCGTTGTTGCCGCCGCTCGTGCCCTGTGGCGAAGGCTGCTGTCGTGCGCAGTCTGCCCTCCCCCCTGGCCTTGCCATGCTGTTTGTGTGCTTGAGTGTCTTTCATGGTCATCAATCTGACGCTTGTGCGTGCCTACATCCATATGAGTAATATGACAGAGGCTGCAGTGACACATGTACTTGTTCAGGCTCTCGTTGAATCCTTTGTTTTTGAGCCAGGCGCGCCGCATTTCGCGGCCCTGAAAGTACCCGCCTTTAAATGTGTTCGTCCCCTGGCCCTCCTTGCCTCTTCAAGAACCTTCGCTTTCGCCTTTCTTTGGATTCTCCGCCATTTCACTGCAATCGACCGTGCGTGAGCTGAAATAAGCCGTCTGTACTGAGGGGTACTGCCACGTCAAAATCTCAGATTTTACCACGCTGATCCGACCCCGAAAACCGCTGTTTTACCACGAATCGTACCACACCTTAAAGATTCACTGGTAGGAATACTACATAACCCTTAATTGGACCTCTCACTCACTCGTTCTCCTGTGCCTCACTCACCCTCCTGTGCCTCCACTTTCCCACACTTCACTGATGACCCCTTAATTGGACCTCTCACTCACTCGTTCTCCTGTGCCTCACTCACCCTCCTGTGCCTCCACTTTCCCACACTTGAATGATGACCCCTTAATTGGACCTCTCACTCACTCATTCTCCTGTGCCTCACTCACCCTCCTGTGCCTCCACTTTCCCACACTTCACGATGAACCTTTGTTAACCTATGCTTCTTCTCTCCTGGTACAAGTCCACGTTCGGCAGGTCGCCCCACGGCCGCGAAAGGCTTGATTGTGACCAAATTGGCTGTCAAAGCAGCATTGCTGGCCACAAATGGGGTCGCCGGCCAGAGGCCGGAGTGTAGCTGACATGTAGCTGAGTGACGAAAAAACAATCACTGTTCTTAACTCATTCTGATTAACCCGCTCCCATAACTCCATCAGGTGGGACGACGACGTGGTATTCAAGAACCAGGCGAAAGGGGAAGCCAAGCAGCACAAGAGGTGAGGAAGCGGACCGTGTGCTGGGGGGTCAACAAATAAATTACATAAGGAGCTATGGTAGCTCACCTAGTGCTGCGGCCGAACGGGTGGCTTCCTTAATCCACGCCCCAGGGTGTATTGATTTGATTTATTTATAAGGAGTACGCTATGAGCTTGCCAGGATAAAGACCCTTTTGGCCATGCATCGTGCCTGGATCCCGGGCCTTTCTTGGGAGAAGTCTGCATGGCATGGATGGGTGTGAAGCCCCCGCATAGTGTGACCTCGCTGACCAATTTGGAGGGGTATGGGGGTCGCCTGCGCGGCCACATGATATCCCCACCCTGTTGGACTGATAGGACCCTGCTGGCTGCAGTTCCTGACCAGGCAGGGTCTGTCCGCAGTACGTGGGAGCATAGTGGCGGGCAAGCATTCAAGGCGGTGACGGTCCTGTTTTAATTGGAGATAATGCCTGTGTTTATTTTTTGTTTTGGCTACAAGGTCACCTATGGCAGGTTGCCTTGCGGTCGGCCCTGGCCCGAATGGGACCAAACTTGGACCGGCCCACTACTGGAGGCCAATGCAGCATGGCTGGCCACAAATGGGGCCTACGGCCAGAGGGTGGAGTGTAGCTGACATGTAGTTAAGTCACGAAAGAAGAACCACTAGATAGAGCCCACTCGGGTTTGCCCCCATCTTGTGTGTGATTTTGAATGTGTTGCGTTTCCTCTCCAGATTCATCAACGACACCATCCGTAACGACTTCCACCAGAGGTTCCTTAAGAAGTACGTGCGATGAAGGAAAGTGTGGCGATGAAGTACTTGCAGTGATGAAGATAGATGAGCGCAGTGTGGCGATGGACACGCTCATGGCGTCGTCCGCTTGCAAGTGCCTCACTATGCCGAGCCTCATGCAGCTTGGCCGCGCACAGTTGGTCTGCATGCAGCTGGGACTCATGCAGCTGGGCTGCGTACAGCTGAGGCTCATGCAGCTGATGAGCTGAGCCGCAAGCAGCTGAGCCTCATTCCACCATGTAGCTGAGACTGATGCAGCCATGTAGCTGAGCCTCATCACCGTGGATGTGTATGTAGAGCTTGGCACATGGTTGCAGTTTTGTATTGGTTTTCAGATTTGCGGCGCGTTCCTCTTGGACATCTGATGTCCGCTTGAAGAGTGTGGGGTAGCACAAGGATGGTGTTACGATTTTTTGAGGCTATTTGGACGGCGCTCCCGAGGCTTTGGGGTTAAGGATTTAGTGTTCGGGTCGGGCGTCATAGCTCACAGCGCTGCCATCCATTAGGAGAGTGTGTTCAGATGGCCACGCTTAAAATATAAAAACGAAATTTGTAAAAGAAATGAATCTCCCGGCTGTGCAGAGCACTGTCAGTGCAGCAGGTTTCGAATGCATGCTTAACAGGAGTGCTGCCTGGGCGTGTGCTTTGAACAGAGCTGATCCCCCCAAATTCGGTTTCAGAGGTCCCGTTTTGTACGGTGGGAAGAGTTCTGCCATCCATGCGGGCTGGGGACGTACAGGAAGGATCTTTGGTATGGCATGACACCTCTGGACCCTGCTCAAAATATTTGTTTGTGTGGTCCTTCCTTGTAAACCCCGGCAATAAAAACTGCAAAATTTAGCTGAAATATTCTTCCCCGAACATGGTCCTTTTGTGCGGCATTTTGTGTGTGAAAATATCGTCCTCCTTAGCTCACCTTCATTTGGGGGGCTCAGATTGGCAATAGTCTACGAGATAGAATCAGTTTGGGACTACAGTATCATCACTGCCCGTTTATAAAGAGTTGGGTGAAAACGTCCGTCAGAAAGTCGGCGCTTTAAACTGCGGTCATCCCACTCCTCAAGCTTGCACAAGCAGTTCACAGTACGGTAGAGGGTCCTGCCCTCAGAAAGTGTAACCAGTGTCGGGGGGGTCGGTTTCGGAGCAAAAGTAAATCTGCTAGCACTGAACCGGAGACGAATCAAGTCTTCAGAGGGGACAAAACTGACGGTTTGGAGCGCAGTGAAAAGCCCAATAGCCGCTGGCCAAAGGGGTGCTCCAGGGTAACGGGGAGCATCATAAGCTAAAGCGGAGATTAGGGTGGGTGGGTTCGAAAGTAAGAAGCTTAAAGCTCAGACGTGGAGGAAAAACTTTTCCGACTGAAGGTCTTTCACGAGCTTAGCTCCTATACACCCCATATAGGGGTTTAGGGTTACGATCGAGTATTTCCACTCTTTTAGCCCCCGAAATCCTTCAGGTTTCTGCATTACTATGCTCTAACCTTGCTCCTTTTTCTGCTAGGGGAAATTCGTCTTCAGGTATTGCTTATTTTGACGTCCACAGGTATTGGTATCAGGTGATGAGTGAAATGCTAGCCTTTACCCAAGGAATAGCTGCACCATGGCCCAGGCTGTGTGTGAGCTTCAGCAGGGCCCTCAGGTATGCACCGTTCTAAACTCATGCAATGCTAGTCTGAAGTACGTTATCACCCTTTATGTCCTTAGAGCATCTAATTGATTATAATATCTCAGTTTGCATGTGCGGCCTCACATGGTCGCCGTACACTCTTCCTGCTCCCCTCTTTCCTATCGTTTCCCTCCTTTCCCAACCAGGCAGGGCCCACACATGCAACAGCCTGCGTGGCGTGAGACTTCGATGTCTGCCCCCACAGGCCGCCTAGTTCGGGGAAAAGGAGCCGCTGTGGTCAAACAGCTGGACAAGTCCCTCAAATGAGGCAAGCCCACGCTCAGCGGGTCACACAACACGCCAGCAAAGCAGTAATAGAGCACTGTCAGTGCAGAACATTTGCTTTCTAGATTACCGTACCAGCACGTCAAAATCACAGGAGCTCAATCACATTATATATAAGGCCAGCTTGGTAACAGAGACACGGGCCGGTGAAAGCTAATGTACAAGTACCGTAGCCTTCAAACTGTCACAAAAATGAACGCTCTGTCCGGTACCCCTCATCAGTTGCATCCCATCCTCCTCATACCCGCGTTAGGTGCAGATGGCCTCTTTGGTATTTTTACCAGTCGAACCAGATCTCCGGAATCCATAAAGGATTACGTCCCCCCTAAGGAAATCCATGGTATCATTGTCCACAGCTCCACACGCCTGTACTTTCTGACATGGGTTGGAAATCTGTTATGGCCGTATGAGCCAGCCTCCCTGCCCATCGGCCTCACTCTTCCTCGAACCTCCTGGCCTGCCCATCTCAATTTCCTGCCAGCCATCCTCAATCTCCAGGAGGCCTCCGGTTTATCAGCCTCATTCTTCCGCCAACCTCCCTGCCCATCAGCCTCACTCTTCTGCCAGCCTCCCAGCCCATCCGCCTCACTCTTCCGCCCACCTCCCAGACGGGAGATCCTCAGCCACGACATTGTATTGTGCACCCACACAATTCATTACTAATTAATCATACAATCAACCAGCTTGTTCAGGGCATGCACCGTCATAAACAGCCACAGTTAATTGTTGTTGAGCGCCTTGATGGCCTCCGTCGTCTTGTTTGCCTCCACCTTGGCCGCCTCCGCCACCCGGACTGCCTCGTCCTTGACCACATTCGCCGTGTTGGCCGCCTGCTGCACGGCCGGGTTGCCCTGGACGGCCGCCACGGTCGCGGCCGCCGCCGCCTTTGCCGCAGCAGCCGCCTTGCTGGCCTGCACCTTGGCCGCCTCGGCGAGTCTTGAGGCCTCCTTTGCCGCCGCCTCCTTCTCCTTCCGGTTCGACTCCTCCTCAGCGGCGGAAGCCTCCTCCTTGGCCGCTGCCTTCGCAGCAGCCAACGCCTTGGTCAACTGCGTATTTGCATGATTTGTTTTCAGTGATTTAGTCAGTGATTTGTTTCTCCAGCGATTTGTTTCTCCAGCGATTTGTCAACAGTGCATGTTGAGTGTTTTGTTTAGGGTTCAGTATAATCCGAATGTTTTGCTGTTGAGAGTTTTGTTCACCGTGCGGTGATTCTTTTGCAGTCATTCGTTCACAGTCCAGCAGTACATCACATAATGTTGACAGCGGGTAAGCTCAATGACATCCGGCGGCGCCAGATGTCTACTACCATACCCGCTGTCAACAAGGCGACACAATAGCTGCACAGGACAGAATACCGCAAACCGGTCCAGGCTCTACACCAAAAGCGAGCACACACAAAGATGCCCACCCTGGGCAAAACCAGCACAAGCCAAACAACTGACCAGTACGTCTGGTCAAACCCCCCACACCTGCTCCTTGGCCGCTTCCGCCAGCTTCGATGCCTCCTTGGCCGCAGCATCTGTCGCCGCCGCCGCCTGCTTGAACGCCGCCTCCTTCGCATCACTCGCCAGCTTGGCCGCGTCCTGATACGCCTGCGTCTCTCCAACGGCCACCGCAACCTTGACGACTTGCTCCTTAGAGACCTCAGCTGCCTTGGAAGCCTCCTTGTAGGCCATGCTGTCGTGAACTGCCGTTGCCGCCTTCACCGCCGAGTCCTTGGCAGACACCACGAGATTGGTCGCTTGTTTCACGCCTGGGACACTGTAGATGGCGTTTCCAATCTGCCCAACCATGGTTGTGGCACGTGGTTTATCGCCAGAGACGGCCGCGCCGATCTGCCCAAAGAGGGTCGAGGCGTCCGGTTTTGATTCCGCCGCGGCCTGCGAGCGTGAACAAAGGAGGGCAAGTGTTGCTGAGGGGCAGGCCAGTGCACACATTCAAGTGCTACAATTGTGTATCAGGGCAAGCAATTAAGAGCAGGGTGGGTTCACTTAGAGGAAGGCGAGCGCATGCGTTAATGTATTGGCATCGTGGCTCGGGGGAAGGGGGGGGACCCATCAGAATCTTAAGTACTTCAGCTTGCTGATAAGCCTGGAACATCATCGCCTCCCTTATCTGCCAGCCTTCTAAAGCATGCCTGGGACTGATCTCCCTGCTCTGCCAGCCTCCCTAAAACTCAGTTAACCTGGGACCCTCATCTGCCGGCTTACGTTGGGGTTCTTGATAGCAACAGCCGCAGTCAACGCAGTCGCGAAGGTCACCCATCCCTGTAGGAGAAATATGCCACATTTGGGTGATACTAGAAACAGGCAGGACACAGTCGAGTGAGATCAGAATTTTGGTTGATATCAGAAGAGATGCAGGCCTCAGTCGGTTTATATCATAATAGTCGGTTGATGCCAGAGAGTCAGTTGATATCAGAAGAGAGGCAGGCCACAGCTAAGATTGAAAGGCGCGAGTAGGGGACCATGCGCGGCAGCACCTTGGCTGTTCCAATTGTTCTGGTAATTTAGAAACCCTCATTTAAACCTTGCCTGAGGCATACTTCTTCATCAGGCTTAGGGACCCTATATCTTGACGTACCAGGTAGGGGGGACCATCAGCGGCAGCACCTTGGCTGTTCCAACTGTTCTGGCTATTACTAACTCTCATTTAAACCGCGGCTGATGCAGAATTATACATCTTAGAAACCCTCATTTAAACAACTGCTTATGCAGACATATACATCAAGCTTAGGGACTCTGCCTAGTCGTACCAGGTAGGGGACCATCAAGGGAAGCACCTTGGCTGCGCCAGCTGCCTTGGTCATGCTGACGGTGGCGGCGGTGGCCACGCCGAGCATGGCTGCGCGCGGAGAAGAAGACAATATAAAGAAGCAAGAGGATAATAATTTCAGAGCTGCATGTTGAGCATCGGTTTTCTTACCCTAAACATGTCCTTCGTTTGCATGGGGGGGGGGGGTGAGTAACGCAAGCTAAGCATCCATCAGCATGAGGAAAGTTAACATTTCAACATATGTTTACCGTCCGAATGAAGTATATCTTCTGAATCCTAATCCTAATCCCGAGCTGAGCTGTTCCCGTAACCCGCATGCCCCTAAGGGGACGTAGTTTTTATTGGTTTGTCTCTTTCTGAATCCTGGCCCTGCAAGCTTCGCTTCTGCTGAAAGTGCAGCATCAGGTCTCCTCAGCCGTAAGCCCTGATTTAGCTGAATTGTAGCTGAATTATAGCGCGTACAGCTTAATTATAGCTGAATTGTAGCTGAATTATAGCTGACTTGCAGCTAAATTGTTGCTGAACTCTAACTGGAGCACAGTCACGCCGACAGCGCAGTCCAAGCGACCAAACATACGGTTTCGCCGCGGAGCACCTGTATCTGGATCCTGACACCATCATCACCAGCACATCATCCAGATGGCATCCAGAAGTCCAGGAAACCTCGAAAAACGACACAGGTGACTAGCGTACCGTGCCGAGCCGAGGTCAGGATTTAGGTCTACGGTTTATAATTTATGGCACAGTGCCTTGAGCTTTAGGCAAAGGGTTTAGGGATAAGCAGTAAGCTGGATTGTTACCTGCTGCGTCAATGGTCGCCTCGACTGGCCGGTGCAGCTTGAAGAAGATCGGGGTGTAGATGAGGTTAAGGAACAGCTGCAACGGGTACAGTAGCAGGAGTCAGGAGAGGCCGCAGCAGGAGGGGCGAGTGGGGCCTGAACTCCTGGCCCAGGAGGGAGCTGGGCCAGGAGGGGGCTCTGGGAAGGGCTGGGACTGGGCCAGGAAGGGCGCACCAGCAGGCAGCAGAAGCAACAGCAGCAGGAGCAGCAGCAGCAGGAGCAGGAGAATACTCTGAGCGGGGAGGCGAATGTTGCATGTTACAAACTCAAGAAGTAGCCGCACCCACAGCCCTCACCGCTGCGTCACCAGTACACCCAACCAGTGTTCCTTTGGGGGGGTCTCAGCTACACCTCAGCTACACTCTGGTTGCTGGCCAGGGTCCCAATTTGTGGACAGCCTTGCTAATTTGGCCACCAGTCGTAGGCAGGTCCCAGTTGGGTCCTAATTGGGCCTTTGGCAGCCGCCGGGCTTGTAGATGACTAGCAGCCGAAAAAAGAAACAATTAACCCAACGTGACATGCCATCCTGCAGAGCAGTCAAAGGGTTCACATCATACCTAGTGAAGGGGCCTAACAGATGGCTTCCTTAATCATCCATGCCTCAAGGCACATTATTTATTTATAATTAGCTTCACACCTGGACACTGCATGAGGTAAGCGGTACGACCACCTTCACTGCCTTCCTCTCCTCCCAGACTAGCCAGGACACTGTCCCACCCAAGCATCCAGTACGACAGAAGGTACATACATGAACACTGTACAGCGACAGCGGTACAACGTCAGCTTAACTGCCATCCACTCCTCCCATACGTTCCAGGACACTGTCCCACCCGTGCATCCAGTAAAAACAAATGTACATACCTGTACACTGTACAACGTCAGCGGTACGACCACCTTCACTGCCTTCCTCTCCTTCCAAACGAGCCATGAGGCAATGCCTTGGGAGCTGTATGGGGTAGGTGGTGGGCAGGAGGGCAGATGATCAGGAAGGGAGGAGAATGGGGGGACAGATGGGCAGGGGGGGGAGGAGAATGGGGGCGCAGAGGGGCAGGGGGAGGAGAATGGGGGCGCAGAGGGGCAGGGGGGAGGGGAATAGGGGAGTTGTGTATGGGGCAGGTGTTGAGCTGGTGGGCAGGTGGGGAAGGGGTGGAGAATACGGAGGCAGGATGGCAGGGGAGACTTTAGGAGTATGCAGCTGCTATTGCAGCTCGAGAGACGACACCTTGGGGGCAGGAGGGCAGGTGGGGAAGGGGGGGGCCAGAATGGAGGGGCAGGTGGATGGGAGGCAACACCTTAGTAGCTGTGTCAGGGGTGGGGGAGAGAGGTGACAGTGGGTAAGTGGGGCAGGTGGGGAAGGGGAGGAGAAAAGAGGGGCAGGTGGGTACGAGGCAACGTCTTGGGAGCTTGTATGCGGGAAGGAGGTGACTGGGCCAGCAGAGAAAACTTGACTAGGGAGGAGGTGGGAAGAAAGCAATGCATTGGGGGCAGGAGGGCAGGTGGGTGAAAGGGACAGGAAAAGAGAGGTGGGCGGATAGGAGGGCAACCCCTCGAGAGCTGTGCTTGGGGTGGGTAAGGGAGGTAATCAGGAGAAAGGAGAAAAGGGGGCGGGTTGAAAGAAGGCCATGCATTGGAAGGTGACCGCATGCTATATTTTTTAACAAAACGTCTGCTTGCGATAATACAGGCCTGCTTATCTGGCCTCCTTTGACATTCACAAAGCCCCCCTCCCCTTCTAGACCGGGCTATTCATCCAACTGACACACTATGATACCAGAGCATTCGAAAAATGGGCATGCAGTCATGCGCCGGTCAAAAAGAAAAAGAAAACTACAGTACCTATAACACACACTCTAGAGGCGAGAATTTAACACGGCATATCACAGACGCAGATTAAACAAGATTCTCATCAACAACAAAAATATGGAGATCCCAGCGTGCAGGCGGTATCTACTTGGCCTTCCTAGGGCCACTCACACATATAGCACTCCCCAAGCAGGTCCGAACAGCCAGTTCTGCGACAAGAAGCAAGCACTGCTGTTAGCACGTCGGCTGCATCCAACCAGCCAGCCACAGCGATATCCTTCCCATCTGTCCATGCATCCATCTGTTTTGTTCGCACCTGGCTGCCTGTGATGCCCTGCATCTGGCCGTGTGGGTATATGGCATGCCATGCGATGCAGGCAGGTGACAAAAGGCCATAAACCCTTAACCCTAACCCCTTAACCCTAAACCCTAAGATGCAACAACCTGTGCTTAGTTTGTGGCTGTGTCCATCCATCCATCCATCCGCCCAAGCATCTGTTTCTTGAGCACCAAGCTGCCTGCAATGATTCATGCATGA
Source organism: Limnomonas spitsbergensis (assembly GCA_037349105.1). NCBI lineage: Eukaryota > Viridiplantae > Chlorophyta > Chlorophyceae > Chlamydomonadales > Limnomonas > Limnomonas spitsbergensis. The sequence continues at coordinate 3,856,091 of JAYJMM010000038.1, forward strand.
CATGCGCTATGGCATGTCATGCAATGCAGTCAGGTTAAGATGCAAAACCCTGTGTTCAGTTCATGGCTGTGCCCATCCAATTATCCATCCATCCATCCACCCATCTGTTTCATTAGCGCCAGGCTGCCTGCCATGCCCTGCACCTGGCCGGGTACCTCAATGGCTTGGCTTCCAATGCAGACATGTGTCATAAATAAGCAAGCCCTATGGTAGGTACGTGCAGGGGGGGTGCGTGCCTGCATCCTTCCATCCATCCTTCCATCCATCCATCCATCCATCCAAGCCGAAAGTGCAAGGCTGACAGTAATGCTTATTGTCCAGCCTGGAGTCGCTTCGGCATGTTACGCCATGCAGGCGGATGTCATTCGCATGCGCACTATTACCTGAACCCTCATACATCCATGCAGCGCCTAGTATTAATTGCTTCTTTCAGGCATGCAGCAGGCACATGGAGTCTCCCAAGGCATGCTCGCCGTGCTTCGTGTCTGGCTGTGCGTTGCATGGGCGCATTGGTGCCGCTTAAGCATGTCATGCGATTCTGGCTGACGCCATTCACAGGTGCATAACATAGAGAATCCTCAAAGACTGAAGAAAATGAGGGTGAGGGTCCTGCTGGCACTACCTGCATGCAGCAAAGCCATGCAGTGCCTTGCGCCTAGTTCAGTGCCGCTTCAGAGAGCCAGGCCTTGCAGGCAGGTGACTTTGGGAACAAAGATTTTCTTCATGCAATGTAGTTTCTCACATCTGTTATGATGATGACAATTTCCATGGGGGGGGTCATGACGGCAGCTTCCCCCTTGGACCACTAACATGGAAGTATGCAGTATATGAAGAAACGGAATATACTGATATACAAGTTGAGTGTCCATAGACATGCTTGTCAACAAACGAGAATGAGGGTCCTCCCAGTATGGCCTACACAACAGGCATGCAATGGTGTGCATGTAACATGCCATGCTGCATGGCCAGCACAGCCATGCAGGTGAAAGCAGGTATGAGGCCGTGCGACATGACATGCAGCACAGCCATGCAAAGACATGCAGGTACCAGGTAATGCGACATGGCATGCAGCGCAGCCATGCAAGGACGTGCAGGTATCAGGTCATGCGACACGGCATGCAGCACAGCCATGCAAGGACGTGCAGGTACCAGGTAATGCGACACGGCATGCAGCACAGCCATGCAAGGACGTGCAGGTACCAGGTCATGCGACACGGCATGCAGCACAGCCATGCAAGGACGTGCAGGTACCAGGTAATGCGACACAGCATGCAGCACAGCCATGCAAGGACGTGCAGGTACCAGGTAATGCGACACGGCATGCAGCACAGCCATGCAAGGACGTGCAGGTACCAGGTCATGCGACATGGCATACAGCACAGCCATGCAAGGCGGTGCAAGTAACAGCCATCCTATACCAGCGCTTGTTTTGTGTGCAGTAGAATACCTTAGGCATGCCTCTGGGCAGCCTCGACTGGGCCCATGGGACCCAAACCCATTAGCCTAGGCAGAAGGGATTGCAGCACTAGGCTCCTTAAGCCAAAAGCCATGATGCACCAGAATTGCAGCTCAAGTGATCTGATACATCGGTGAGACCGTAAGAGTGATAGCAAAATTCTTGACCGACTCACGGGCAGAGTCCAGCGCGGCATACTGACCTGCTCGTAGCAATCCTTGTTGCCCATGTAAATGCACACTTTGCTATGCCATGCCAGGCAATGCACAGCATGAAACATGGAGATTGCATGGGCGGCATGTGTGGCAGCACGATATGGTGCAAAACTGCACAATGCGGCACAATACTGCAGTACTGCACGATACGACGCAGGCTAAAACGGATAGCACGGGCAAAGTAGCAGGATACGGCACGATACGGCGCAAGGCTGCACATGTTAAGCCGGATTGTGCTTCCATGGCAGCATGTATGGGCGGCATGTATGGGAAGCATGTACCGGAAGCCCAGGATGGGTGGCGTGCATGGGATGAAAGGGGGTAAGAGAAATGCACGAGTGAGGCTTTGTGGAATACGGCAGTTAGGCAATTGCTTTCCTTGCATCACTCATGGGCGGGGTCCAGCGAGGTTTCTCGAGCTGCTTGTACCAGCCTTTGTTATATTGCATGCCCATGAAGTGCACATTGCTGTGCAGTGCAACGCGCAGCATGAATGTGAAGCGAGAATGGATTGGTACTAACTTGTGGTCCATCATCAGTTTAATTGCAGTGCACAGTCCACCGGATGGCCACTAATGGGCCAATGGGACTAAACCTTGACCTGCCTGCGGACTTGCAGGCCAAGCTGCAGCAGGACTTTTCCTGCACTAGGACCCCGGCTATAGACCGTGATGTAGCTCGAGTTTAACTCGAAGCGCTGCATTAGTAAACAGTGTCTGACTCACGGGAGGGGTCCAGCGAGGCTTCTTGAGCCGCTTGTACCAACCCTTAATCTCCGGCCGGGTCAGGATGCTCCCAGCGAAGCCCGCGCACAGCGGGGCACCCACAGCAACAGCCTGCGGGGCATCATGAGGCACGAAATGAAGGGTAAGTGGTAAGAAAGAAGAAAATAGACAGCTGCGTGGATTCCAATGACGCAGGCTGAGAGCGGAGCTGGGGATGATGCGATGGTGCGGGGTGGGAGGAGGGATGGGCCCGAGCGTTTCGATGGTGATGTTGCAAGAATGACGTGGTGAATATGCCTGATGGCTTCATATGATGTGGCGCGGGGTTATTGCAAGGCTCATACGCGTGTTAGTCGTCTCGTTTTCTTCGAGGCAACAAAATATATGAGGTTGCTTGTACACTGGCTACTTACGAGACCGATCATGATAAACGTGAACCAAGTAAAGCAAATTGACGGAAGAGCGGCTCGCGTGGAGGGCACACTCGATTGCAGGTAACAAGCGATGATACAATGACGTTCGGTCTTGGGCTCTGCAAAAACCCTGATCTGTTTCCTGTTCGTGCGGTCTCACAGCTTCTTCGCAGCTACGTTCACTTCCGAGTGATCAGTAGAGATCTGAAACGCCTGCTTCGACAGACAGCAGAACATCGAAGGCGCGTATTGTAACTATCATGTGGCGTTCATGTACCACATTTATGCCACTTGCTCTCCTCGATACGTTCCCGAGTATAGTCGCTCACGCAGAAATAAAGAAAACGCCTGTCTGTTTGTCCCGAAGAATACGTCACCTTCGACCGCAACCTCTTACTAGGTACCACAGCCGATAGTTGAGATTTCGATCATATGAAGATCAAGCGTGCCGTGAGGGCAGTTTGTTTGCATAACAAAACCAGCAGTGGCCAGCCTGTCGCGGCAGCCAACCATGCATGTCGCATGTCAGCATGCCAGAATACCGGTGAATCGGCCGAGGCGCCGATCAGTCAGGTCTCCCATAACTCGAATGTACCGCGAGGGGGGTATACAGCACGATTCTGAAGCGTGGAGGAACTTTCGAAACCACCCTTTCGAAAGTTCCTCCACCCGATCTCGTGGAACAGGTGTGGAGGAACGGGTGGAGGAACTTTCGAAAGGGTGGAGGAACGCATTCTTTTCCGCGGAGGGGGGGGGGTCCGCGGAACTATTGAACTATTGAGCTCATTGCCAGCGTGGCCGAGATAATTTCTGCGCCCTTTCCTTTCTATACGACGTTAATCGCAAGTTCTTTCTTTAACTTTTGATGTCTTTGCGGCGATTTGGCGTGGATGAAGGGAGCAAACGACGGCTCTTTCAGTCGATGATGGAGCGAGCGATCTACAGTCACACAAGACTGCGAGCGATCTACAGCCACAAAAATAATGTGCGACATCCATAGTCGGTCTGCTAGAGAGAATAACAGAACGATATGCAGAAATGATATGCACTGCAAGGAAGAATGCACGAAAGAATTGAAACAGGCGGCAGGAAAGAGCACTGTGAAGATCTCCCGTACAGAACTCCAACCTTCGCCATTCTTCCTCCATCTCACGTCTCGTGGAACAGGGGTGGAGGAACGGGTGGAGGAACTTTCGAAAACTTTCGTATTTTTCCTCCACACTTGTTTCCTCCACCAATCAGAATCGGGCTGATACAGTATGTACCGCAAGGGGGATACTAATGTGAACCCATGCCTTTCGCTCTAAAAGCGATCGCAAAATTAATTTATATATGTGTGTGTATTTGATATGGTCCTAACTCATTCAAAGCATCCTCGCGACAAAGGATAAGTCTTGCTCTCTCAGTGACAGTAGTTAAGCTTCCCCTCTCTGGCCCCTAAGTTTAATACGCATAATAAACTTCTGCCCTGGGGTCTGCGTCAGCTTCACGCTTCACAACCTGGATCGCTTGGTGGCGGGAGCGGCGAAGACGGTGAGGAGGACGACGGCTCGTGGCCCCTCAGTGCTGGGTTGCTTACCAGCAGCCCAAGTGCTCCGACTGCATGGTATGACCAGTGAATGCAGTACCACTGCACCCTGCCCTCCGGGCATGTGCTGCTTGCATGTTGCACCGCCACACCCCTGACCTCTTGGCATGCGCTGCCTGCATGCTGCAGGGCAGATCCTCTCCCCACCTATTGCCCTGCATGCATGCCAGACTACCGTCCCCCATCCACCATGGCATGCGTTGCATACACGCTGCACTGGAGCCTCCCTCTCCCCCGTGGCATACGCTACCTACATGCTGCAATACCGCACCCATCCCCCATGGCATGCGCTCCCTGCATGCTGCACCACTGGAACCCCACCTACCTCCTTGGCATGCGCTGCTTGCATGCTACACCATCGCCTCGCTCCTCCACCCCTGCCTGCATTCTGCACCACCGACCCCCTCCCACCCTAACGCGCTGCCTGCTTGCTGCACCACAGCCCCCCTCCCTCCCTAACGCGCTGCCTGCATACTGCACCACCGCCCCCCTCCCTCCCTAATGCGCTGCCTGCATGCTGCACCACCGCCCCCCTCCCTCCCTAACGCGTTGCCTGCATGCTGCGCCACTGCCCACTCCCTCCCTAATGCGCTGCCTGCATGCTGCGCCACTGCCCCCCTCCCTCCCTAAAGCGCTGCCTGCATGCTGCGCCACTGCCCCCCTCCCTCCCTAAAGCGCTACCTGCATGCTGAACCACTATCCCCCCCCCCTCCCTAACGCGCTGCCTGCATGCTGCGCCACCTGCTTCTGGGCACACAAAAACAGCGACTATTTCCAACAAGCTGGAAAATTTGTCCTGCCCACCAGAGGACTGACTAGCCTCAAAGCTAGGGAGCGCGCATCGAAGGGCGAAGTGAGGGACTGGGCTGTCACAAAAATAAAGTTGCCACAATGACCTGAATTTAGCAGAATCAGCTCTGGCCCTTCTGAGCACAAAAATAGTGACGATTGTAAACAAATCTGAAAATGTTGGTCCTGCCCACAGGGGAGGACTGGCCTCAAAGTTAGCCGGGAGCGCGCGCGCGTCAAGCTGAAATGCTGATCAAGTGCATGCATGAGTGGTGATTTGCTGTTTGTTGGGGTGAGTTGGGCTCAGTATGTCCCTCTCCTATCACTCCTTCAGCCCCATCTGTCCTCCCCGAGTTGGATCTGGCTGGTGAGACAGACACAGACGCATCTAATGCCATGTCATCTTCCCCACTCTCACTGATGCTGCCACTGATGATCCTGTCACCATGCCTTCGTTTCCTCAAAGCTCCCTTGTTCATGCCACTTATCATCCGAATTAGCTCGAATGCTGCAGGGATGAACTGTAGTGCCATCCCTGCTAGCTGTCTGGCCTGATTCGGGACTTTGATCTCCTCTTGAACTCCAAGCTCTAAGTAGGAGCTCACTGAACTCCAAGCTCTTGGACTTCACTGAACCATGAAGTGCCTTGAAGGGCAAGTGACCTTCGCTAAGACGCCTTCTGTACAGTGTCTTCATAGACTCCGCACTTAATTCTCCGCTAAATTCTCGGAGGCACTCTTTACAAACGCCGGCAGATTGTCAGCAAGGCGAAGCGCCAATACCACAGTAGCAGAGGAGCAGCGCTCGCCCCCTGGCGTTGAAGTAGTCAGCAGCTTTCCTGATTAAATTGGAACCTCGTCCAGACACTTCCCGGGCTTGATGAGGTCCTCTCGTGTCTCCAGTGCCTCCTCTGAAGTCAATTCGCCGATCTCCGGCATACGCCTCAATTTCAGCGTGTTAAATATGCACACATGTATATATAAATGCGATCTCTTTTATGGCGAAAGAAGTGGGTTCATATGAGTATCCCCCTTGCGGTACATACTGTATACCCCCCTCGCGGTACATGCGAGTTATGGGAGACCTGACTGCGCCGAGCCTTTTTGAGCAGGGCCCAGAGGTGTAATGTCATTGACCGGTGAATCGGTCGTGATGTCACAGTGAGACAGCTCGCTAACAGGCAATAGTTCTTTACTAATCACCTGGACTTCTTCGATACGGTTAACAAGGGGCCTTACCTGGTGATATGGGCTGTTTCCCTCTTGGAGGGTGGGGAAGGAGGGGGAAAGGGTGAATATCGTGTGAATGTTGATCGTGTGAATATACTCGTGAATATATGGGTGAATATTTACCACAGAAGCCTTCCGGTGCAAGAAGAAGGCAAGTAGAATCCTATGGCTGCTCTTGAGATTATGTTTTGATAAGATTTTACGCTATACGTTAAGCAAAAATGGCATAGGGGCATTTTTATCGTTGAACCTTGCCAAAACAAAAATATTGGTTGTTCAGCGCGGGATACAGGGACAACTCTGCTGTAGTCCAAATCAAGTACCGTAGATTGACGTAGGGTCCTTGCAGCGAAAAATATATCGTTTAAAATTTCGTCCTGCAGCAAAAAAGGTAAAGAAACAGTCGCACAACGACGATTTTTTTGAATGTAATTTAATTTAACACCGCGCAGCAGGTCAATGACGTTACAACTCTGGGCCCTGCTCAAGTAAGGCTCGGCCTCGTGGGCGCCTAACTAAGAGTTGGGAGGAAAGTTGGAAAGAAACACAGAAGGGGGGGGACGAAAGAAAGGGGGGAAAAGTGGGGGGAAAGTGAAGGGACAAAACAAAAGGCTGGAAAACACAAAATACAAAGGAAGTTCCAACCTCTGAAAAAGTCTACGCCTCAACAATATCTACCACGCCGTCCACAAAGGCCAGGGCATCCCACCCAAGCCTGCCCCGGTATAACTCCAAAAAGTCTCTAGCACCGTTCGGACTACGGAGGACCTGCCCATCCCCGCTCTCTAAGTTGATCCTGCACGCCGGGGCAGCAGGTACAACAGGCACCTGACTGACACTATGACGAGAAATTGAGTTCAGCTCTGCGCAGCTCGTCCGCGCAGAAGCTTTTTTGATTATTTTTAGCGCGCAGCTATGTCCGCGCAGGCCAATGATGAATTAATTATGCGCGAAGTCTAAGTCAATCTACGGTATGTTAGCCTTTTTACCAAGGCTGCTTAAAATATTGTCAGACTTTTTGAGCAGCAATCATGAGACATTCAAATAGTTATCTGTTTTTGAATTGAACACAAAATGATCATAAAGTCTCGCATAAAGTAGCTAATTTCTTGGCTACCTGCACTTTTGTCCTCGACTTCTTGAGGGACATTTGTACTTCTAGGATGATCTTGGGCGATTCATTGTGACCTAACTTCAGGGGTTGATGAAAAGATGAGTCGCTGCTTGGCGAACTCTGACGAGTGAAGATACCTCTGATTGCTCAAAGAAACGACTTAGAGCCACCGGAAAGGCAGAAAGGCTGTCTGGTGGAGTTGTGGAGAAGTGGTGGCTATAATATCCAGCTGCGAAGATGGAGTCTCTCCATCTGATATATATCACATGATATGCCTTGCTGTCAAGGAGCAAGATTACTCTTTTTGCTACTAACCTTCGACTGTGGCCTAGTTGCTCAGACAGCTTCGTATCAGGAGACTTAAAGGAGCTTAAAGGAACTTAAAGGAGTGCTAGGAGCCCTTTACCAAGGGCATTTGCTGCCACATCCTACAGCTGCGGGCCTCATGTACTGGCTTACTGCATGGCCATGAAGCCCAGGCTGTAGATCATGATTTTGTTGCGCATTGCATCGTGAGTCCTGGTTAGGTCCCACGCGGCTGGCGCCTACAAGCACACAGATCCAGAGCCCACAAAGAGCAAACGAACCAGATGCGATCGCTCAGACAGGTCAAATGATAGAACAACCGTGGTCACAGGCAAGAGCACAGAGCAGGAACAAAAAACACCCATCTCCACCCACTTCAAAATAAACGAAGCAGCTGTAGGGTGGAACCTCACCCTGCGCACACCCGCCTAGCGTACTTATTCTTGTTGCTACCATACCGGTGTACCCCACCCGGCCGGGTATACCCAGCACCGGTATAATATTTGAATACCGGTGATCCCATTTATGTTCCCCTTCCACTTTTCATTACCAGGCCCAGGTCAGTGCTTGACTCACACCCAAGCGATATCCCCCCTCCTTCCTCGCCCCCCCCCCTCCCCCTTCCCCCCCGTAACTCCTCCTCCCCCCTTTTTGGCCCCCTCCCCCCTCCTCTCTTACTCCTGCCCTAGCCTCATACTTCCTTACCCATTTCGACCGAAGCCTCCTTCATGAGCACCACCTGGTTGGACAGCTCAGCCAAGGTCACCTCACCTGAGCTCAGCCAAGGCCACCTGCCATTGATCAAGGTCGTCCACACAAGCACCCAACACCCGTCGCCTTTTTGAAAAGGCCAGGCATAAAATGCAAATCATCTGCCTTTCTGAACTCAACCTGGACGCTCGTATAATATTCCCAGCCCAGAAATCTGAGAAAGAGTGTCCGTTTTATGTTCACAGCGTCTACCCTCCGGCACCGATACATCCGCTGAGAAGCCATTTGAAATATCGTCAGCCTGCGCCAGGACCTGCGCGCTGCACAGCCCCTTGGGCAGCTTCCACCAGGTCAGGCCTCCGCATCGCCAGCAGACATAGCACCTGATCACCGCCAAGGTCTTCACACAGCTGCTTCACCAGCTGCGGCAACAAGCTCGCCCGTGAGCCGTCATCTCTGTCTTGATCCTCCGCTCCTCCCCGCGCCTTCCTCCAACCGGCAGCCAGCAGCTTGCCTTCATCCGCCGCATCCCTCCGTCCCGGAAAGGAGGGCAACCCGTCTGCCCTCCTAAGCTGTCTACTACCCCGCCTATCTATCTCCACCCCCTCTTTCATTCCCTCCTCCTCCTCCTCCTCCTCCTCCTCCTCCTCCTCGTCCTTCTCTGCCCATACCTCCTCCTCATCCTCCTCATTCTCCTCCCTCGCCACTTCCTCCTCCGCACACCCCTCCGCCTGCTCATCCTCCTCGGCCCGCCCCCCTGCCTGCTCATCCTTCCGCAAAGCTTCTACGAGCACCGCCTCAACCCATGTGAGTGGAGGCGGCATGGCACCAGAACCGCGGCAGCCTAGGCCGCCCAGAGCCAAGACCAGCTCCATCAGCTCCGCACCGCCACACGCCTGTAGCACCTCCCCCCGCTGAGTGTGCAACCATGCAGCAGCCAACCAGGCCAGGGGTAGCACACCACCTGCTGCCGGGATACCACCCAAGGGGCCCGGAGAAAACGGCTCCGGCTCCGTCACCGCTGCGCCCTCTCCGGCCAGGCTGGATTGGTGCCAGGCTGCAAGTGCCCTGGCGGTCAATGCGACCTGTGACACGCTGTGGGAATGCGACATTGACAAGTGAGAGTGAGTCGCAGTGGCGGTGAATCTTGCCTTAGGGGCTGCGAGCAGCTCCCCCCCCCCATCAGGTTAAGAACTTGCCCTGCCCCCTTCACCCTAGAAAGATAAAAAGAAAAGTACGCCCCCCTAGTGGCGTTCGAGTGAGAGAAAAGTGCAGTTCGGGGCCAAAGCCACATCCATCCCGTTACCACCTTCACCCTAACTGAACCGCAAAGGGCAGGAACATACCAAGTGACTACAAGTTTCCTTCTTTATTTGGAGAGAGATTCAGCGCTCACACTTCCTCTCACACTTCCCCCACACTTGCGCTCACACCTGAGCGACGACATGTGTCGCCGAGTCACAGTCTCTGCCGCCTCAACAAAGCGCTTGCCTGGCATCGCCCAGCCGCCCAGCCGCACCAGCGCGCCGCACGCGCGGGCCACGAGCGAGGCGCCGGCCTGTTGCCGCCCCACGGCCCGCGCCAGCCCCGGAACCAGCGCCTCCATCACCAGCCGCCGCAGCGCGCTGCGCACGCGTGGCGGCAGCGCGGCCAGCATACCGTGCTCCCTCAGCCCTGCCAGTGCCTCGAGCAGCGCAACCAGGTCACGCGGCTTCAGCAGCCCCGGCCGGCCCTGGGTGCCCGAGGACAGAGCCTGCCTAACATATGATATGTACCACATCATCCAGTCTGGACACAGCAGTAGCAGTACAGGCCGGGGCTTGCCGCAAGGCTCCGACCCACAGCTGGACCCCACAGCAGCAGGAACAGGAAAAGCAGCAGCAGTAGCAGCAGTACAAGTGGCAGGACCATTACCAGTTGCAGCAGTGGCAGTTGTAGCAGTAGCAGGATCAACAGTAGCTGTGGTAGCAACATCAGTGGCTGCTGCGGCCCAAGTCAGGACGGCGGTGATGTGACTGCCGCTCGGTGGCCAGCCTGCAGACAACACGGTACGGACGGCGCCGGGTAGCGCCCTGGCCAGCAGCGAAATCGAGGATGCTCTCTCCTGTGATGCCTCCTGTCTTGCCTCAGGCACTGCTGCACCTGCCGCGGTCACCCCTGCTGCTGTCCCTGCCCCTGCCTTGCCCTCCTGCTGCATCTCCCCCACCTGCCCTGCCACATCCCATTGTGTCCCTCTTCGCCTTTCTGGACGCGAGGCTCCCCTGGATGCATCCGCCGCCGCCGACGCTGACGCTACGGGCAGTCCGGACTCCTCTGCTCGGAGCCCAATATCATGCAACACCTTCGTCTGTTCACGCCTGTTGCTCGACCTGTCCGACACCAGTGAAGAGGATGATGAGCTACCGCGCACCTGGCCCCGCACCTGCGCCGCCTTTTCCGGCAGCTGCTGCACTGGCCCTGCCTGATCAGCCGTCAGGTCAAGACGCTCAACCGCAGCCGCAAAGGCCGGCTCAGCCCGCTCTGCTGGAGGCTGCTGGTGCTGCTGCAATGATGGCAGCTCATCCTCCCATCCCATTCCCATAATCCCTAACAGCACGTCCGCCAGTTGCTGAGGCGTGAGCCTGTCTAGCTTGCGCAGCAGCTCGCCGCAGAATGCCTCGCGCCAGGTGTGACCGGGCGACAAGCCCATGGCTCCGAGACTGCGCGCCACCGCCGCCAGGTGCCGCGGCGCCATCACGCCCAGCCCCCCCACAGGCGGCCTGCTGCCGTCAAGGCTGAAAGGATATCCAACGCACCTGGCCTCCCAGGCTAGAAGCAAGGCAGCGTCCAGCACACCACAGTCCGCGAGGCCGTCAGGGATGGCTGCCAGCGGGCCGGGGCCAAACTCTGCCAGGCGGGGTGCGGCGGCCGCGCCCACTGCTCGGACCAGCAGCTCAAACGCCTCCCGCTCGCCAGCCTCTGCGCCGGCCATGGCCCCGGAGCTGAACCTCGTCCCTAGCGGACCGCCTCTCCACCGCCCGGCACTGCCGCCGCCACGCAGGTCACTGCCCGAGGCGGCGGCGGCTGTCGCAGCATCCAGCTGCTGCAAGGCTCGTGCCGGCGGCTGGCGGCTGCTGTTTGCGATGCCCTTGAGCCGCCCCGCCCAGGGCTCCCGCTGCTGCTGCTGCTGCAGTTGCTGCTGAGCCTCCTCCCCCCAGCTCACCTGGCCCTGTCCAGCGGGTAAGCTGCGCGGGCGCTGAGCAGGCACTGTCAACGCGTCCTGAGGAGCGCCGCTTGGTTCCTCGGCGCCGGGCTTGGGCGGTTGTAGCCTCCCCAGGCTCCTGGTGCAGGGACAAAGATCAGGAAGGACAAGAGGCTGAGCCATGCCTGAAGGAAGGAGGAAGCCAAGAGGAGGGCGGATTCTCCCAGCAGGGCTGCAATCTTACCCAACTCAAGTCAATATAGTTTATAATAATTTATAACTTTGAGAAGAGCTAGAGGAAGAAACTAAAAGAAGGGACTTACAGGTCCCCATTAGTCCTCTACACACACCTCCCTGGCTTTGCGCTCTACCCTACAACCAGAGGGCATGTGTCAGAGGGGCTCATGAAGGTGCATGATCCTGATGCTGAGTACAGGTCAGCAGCCTCTCTCCACCCAAGCAAAATTCTCCACCCAAACGGGCCAAGGTCCAAGGTGAAGCAATCCTCCTCGGAGCATGCAACACAGAAAAGTCTCCACCCAAACAGGCAGAGGTCCAAGGTAAAGTAATCCTCCTCGGAGCTTTTCCCCACCTGTACAAAAGAGAAAAACAGACTCCATCTAGTCAGGTTTTAGGTCAAAGTTCAGGGTTCAGGTCAAACCCTGAGCACACACCCTTCTCACCTGTACAGGTGGGCAAAGCAGACCCCATCCAGGCAGAGCAGGTACTTCGGCAGCAGCAGGTTGCACAGCCGCGGCCGCCAGGAGTCCATCGCGTACAGCTTGGGGATGAAGGCCCGGCGCAGACCCGGGCTGCAGACTGGCCAGGAGCCCTGGCTGGGGAACAGGCTTATGCGGCGGCTTATGCGGCGGCTGTGAGGCGGGCGATGGGAGGCGGAGGCCCGGCCCTCCGCTGATGCCTCCTCCGCCGCCGCCTCCTCTGCCGGGTATGTCCCAGGAAGGCGTAAAGTGCGGGCCGCGTCTGAGGGCCAGCTGGGTTCCAGACCGGGGATCTCTAGAAGAATCCTGCGTCGGTGCTCAGGCCACACGCCCTCGGGGCCGAAGTCCACCAGCATTTGGTAGAACTGCGGTGCAGTAAGAGTGGACCAGTAGGTACAACACGTAAGGCAAATGCTACTGCAGGCCGCGGCCCGACATAGGACGATTCAAGGGAAGGATTCAAGCTTCTGCCCAAACCAAGCAACCGGGACAAGCGAGCTGCACTGCTCCTGTAATGGCCACAAGAAGGGTGAGAGGTGAGGGCTTCAGGTTATGGAAAAGGACCCTACACCTTGGAGCCACCAGTCGTGTTCTCTCACAAATTAAACATTTATGGTGGATGCATCGAGGAATGGGGAGTATGGTGGGCCAGATGGTGGGCCAGGTGGTGGATACGCAGTTGACACGCAAAATGACATCATGGCAGGCCATACAGCATACGTTGAGGTCTGGGTCGCTCTGCTCAGGTCTGAGGGAAGGGCGCACCTCAAAGGGCTGCAGCCTCCGCGGCCGCACTGGCTGGGGCCAGTAGCCCGCCCCGTCCGGCGCCTCATCCGGAACCTTCCCGAGCCCATACTTCCCGCGGGGTGTGAACTTCTTCCTCACCGGTTCGCTTGGAGGGCCGGCCGGGCGGCGCTCCCTCGCAACCTGGCTGTGTTTAGGGGTGGAGAGGTCAGCCTTCACACGCCGCCTCAAAAGTCCAGACTTCAACAACCGGTGCCACATGAAATAACCAAAAATATGGTTCCATCTTAAAACGAGAAGTTTGGAGAGGCTGCGCACGTGTCCTAGGGCGCTGCATGGAAGATTGGGTGTCTACCGACCTGTGCTGATGTAGGCGGCAGCCACACTGAACGAGATTCAAGACGTTATGCTGGACGACGTGAGCAGCAGCCATGCAAAACCCACCATCTCATGAACTTAGAAGTCATAGCTCTGGGTCCCCTTTTTCAACTGGTACCGGTATGATGAAGTGGACAGCTATGCCAGATGGATGTATGACATGCATGCTGGTGCAAATTCATGCTCATGTGGGCAGCAGAAGGGCATTTGTATGCTGTGCATGAAGACGTGTGAGGCTGGCCGCCCACCCTAAAAAGTTCAGGCATGCATGTCTGGGCGATTGACTCACGAGCCCGGCCAGCCATGCAATAGATCCAAAGGCCCGAGCAGCTTAGATCCTGTCCGCAGGCCCACTGCAAGGCGCAGCTGGTTTAGATCTTGTCGGCCTAGAACTGTACAGTCAGACTGCGTTGTTCAGCAACATGTAGATCTGAAGGAGGCATTGCTGTCATTCCTGTGCGTGTCGTGACATGCTAGCCAGGTGTGAAAACCAGTGCAAGATCGACCGACCGGTTCATACCGCAGATCAACTGCCTGGAGGGCATCAATCAGCAGCAACTGCCTGTCACGTTCCAAGAAGCAGAAGCTAGACGAGGCGCCTCGACGCTTCGAGCATATAATTCGTCTACACGCTCACGGGTTGTGTCGTCCCTGGGTTACACTTACGGATCTTGACCACGACTTCTCCTTGACCTCTCGCCGATTTTCTGAGACCTTGCACGATGCTGCCACTCCGCTGCGGTGCCCAGAACTATGAGTGGGGGAGGTCAGCTTCCGACAGCGAGGTATATGAGGGGATACTGGTGCTCTTATAACTCTGAAAGACAACCTTCATGACCGGTGGACCGTGGTGGGGGTGCTGGTGGTGATGTCGGACCGGGATGCCTTTTTTAATTTGGCAAATTTGTTCAGGTCGCGAAACTTGCAAGAGCGAACGGCAGCGACATCGATGAGAGCAAGCCATTTGCTGAGTTATGGTGGGTCGCATCGATGTTTTCGAGGCGCATGTCAGCGCGAATTGAAATCTGATGTGCCGATGAGGTGATCTCATCTTGCCATTCGAATTGTCTTTTAGGATGGGGACGCATTCGAACTGTCCGTCTGTCGTGGCCTCGAGTGGCGATAGCTTGAAGAGCTGGATCGAATCTCACCCCGAATCTCTCGGCTTAGCTGTTCAGCAACGCTTTGGAGCCCACCTGCCTTTCCTGCTCAAGGTACTATGACTGGCTAGTCGCCTGTCAGCCTGCCACTTGGCTGGGTAGCCACCCATGCAAGCCCCTGCCTCGCGGACTTCAAAGTCGCATGGCTGAGTTGCTGCCTGTGTCAGCAGTGCCGCACCATGTGCACCAAACTGATTTAAACCAATCTGGATTTTAAAAAGGGCTGTTGGGCCCTGACCTTGGTCTTCAAATTCGAGTTGACGAAACCAGCAGCACTTGGCAGTGCCTGAGCATACAAAATAAACGCCACCCAACCGCCACCCCTGATCTTAGTTTCCAACCTGCATACCCAGGTCCTGTCTGTGAAGAAGGCCCTATCCATACAATCACATCCGGACAAGAAGCTTGCGGAGAAGCTACACAACGAACGCCCCAATGTGGGTGTGGCAGCAGCAGGGCAGTAAAATGAAGCAAATACCTGCTTTCGGGCGTGGGTCAAGGTAGAGCTCATAAAGGGTCCCTTCCTCCCCTTTGCATTCCTCCCATCCCCCCATCCAACAAAGGCGATGCCCTTAGAGCTGCCAAGGATAGAAGGGCCAGCAACAGTATTGTCGACACCGCAAATTATGAAATCATAAAGAGCGATTGTTGCAGCAGTACCACAGCAGCCCACACGCCTTGATGAACGGCAGCGTCGGTAGGCAGGCACATCGGCACAACAGTGAGCAAGCCACAGCCAGTCAGCCCAAGGCTGTAGGCATGACCACAAAGCCATATTACTGCATGGCTGCATGAGGCCCTGAGGAAGCTTGCAGTTTCGGTGGTGTCAATGGATTCAGACAGGTCCACGACCAAATTATTATTAAAATATATATGCTGTCCTCCGTAGGCTACCGTAAACCAACGTTATAGAGATCCGGTGTTGCACTTGAATCGCAATCATCATGAACATCTCTCTCACACAACATCACTCACTCTCGCTCACCCCCGCCCCTGCTCTCCCCACACGCCCCTCCCTTAGGCGTACCCCGACGGGAATCACAAGCCTGAGATGGCGCTGGCGCTGTCTGAGTTTGAGGCGCTGTGCGGCTTCTGCCCGCTGGAGGAGCTACAGGAGGCATTGAGGGAGGTTCCGGAGCTGGCAGAGTGTGTGGGGCCTGCAGGCACCCAGGCAATCCTGGGGGCCAAGGAGGCAGATGCTCAGGTGAGGCACGCAGGAGCTGCGGGGAGGGCTTTTTCTGAGGGTGTCAGGGGACAGGCGCTCAGGTGGGGTGCACTGGGGCTGCGGAGAGGGCTGATTGCTGAGGACGTGTCGGGAGAGGCGCTGAAGTGGGGCGCAGAAGGACTGTGGAGGAGGGCTGATTGCTGAGGACGTGTCAGGGGACAGGCGCTGAAGTGGGGCGCACAAGGGCTGTGGAGGAGGGCTGATTGCTGAGGACGTGTCAGGGGACAGGCGCTGAAGTGGGGAGCAGAAGGATTGTGGAGGAGGGCTGATTGCTGAGGACGTGTCAGGGGACAGGCGCTCAAGTGGGGCGCACAAGGGCTGTGGAGGAGGGCTGGTTGCTGAGGACGTGTCAGGCGGTAGGTGATCGGTGGGGCGCACAAGGGCTGTGGAGGAGAGCTTCTGCTGAGGGTGTCAGGGGACAGGCGCTCAGTGGGGCGCACAAGGGCTGTGGAGGAGAGCTTTTGCTGAGGGTGTCAGGGGACAGGCGCTCAGTGGGGCGCACAAGGGCTGTGGAGGAGAGCTTCTGCTGAGGGTGTCAGGGGACAGGCGCTCAGTGGGGCGCACAAGGGCTGTGGAGGAGAGCTTTTGCTGAGGGTGTCAGGGGACAGGCGCTCAGTGGGGCGCACAAGGGCTGTGGAGGAGAGCTTCTGCTGAGGGTGTCAGGGGACAGGCGCTCAGTGGGGCGCACAAGGGCTGTGGAGGAGAGCTTTTGCTGAGGGTGTCAGGGGACAGGCGCTGAGTGGAGCGCACAAGGGCTGTGGAGGAGAGCTGTGAGTGGTGGACGTCTGCTGAGGGTGTGCCAAGTCACGGGAGATTGAGCGCTGAGAGCCTCCGGGCGCTAGTGGGTTGAAGAAGGCAGAACGGATGAGAGGATGCGAGGAGTACTGTGTTGTAAGGGTGGAAGAGAGAAGGGCGGGCGAACGTACACCCTCGCTCGCTGGAAACTGCCGACCTCCTCAACCCACAATCTTCAAACCCTGCAGGCCCTGAAGACGGCCTTCAAGGGCATGCATTTCTAAACCATACACCCTCACCCCCTGGGATCCGCCGACCCCCAACCGCCTCAACCTTCAAACCCTGCAGGCTCTGAAAACGGCCTTCAAGGGCATGCGTTTCTAAACCATACACCCTCACCCCCTGGGATCCGCTGACCCCCGACCGCCTCAACCTTCAACCCTGACCTCTTGCAGGCCTTGAAGACGGCCTTCGAAGGCCTCATGACGTACGAGCCCGCCCAGGTCAAGACAGCCATCGCCTCGCTGGTTGCAAGGCTGGGGCAGCAGGGGGACGGGGGTCCGGGCGGCACTGGCGCTGCAGCTGCCCCGTTGACAGGCCTGCCAGCCAAGTTGGCTCTGTCTCAGCGCCTGGACCAGCAGTACCCTGGAGGCGATGTGGGCGTGCTCTCTGCCTTTTTCCTCAACTTTGTGAGAGGGGGAGGGTGGGGTGTGGAGCCTGGTTTAGGACCTGGGAGAAAGTTTTAGGTAGAGGAGGACGGAGCCGCTGAGGTGGGAAGCAAAGGGTAAGGAAGAATTAGGATGCCAAGACCCCCACCCGGGCATTCACATTTCCTCTCAGATGCCCTATCTCTACCCGTCAGCCCCTCTAGGACCCGCGCCCTCCCAGTCTCATGTGCCACTCACGTCCTCTTACCCCTGCCCTCCCTGCCTCTCACTCTCTCTCCCTGCCACTGTCATCTTCATTTCACATCCTCATGCCCCGCCCCTCTCTACCACTCTCACTCCTTCTCTCTGCCGCTGCTCTGCTCAGGTGCGGCTGGCGCCCGGACAGGCCATGTACCTGCCCGCTAACGTGCCTCACGCTTACCTGGACGGGGAGATCATCGAATGCATGGCGGCCAGCGACAACGTCATCCGCGCAGGACTCACGCCTAAGTTCAAGGACACAGAAGTGCTGTGTGCATCGCTGATCTACGAACAAGGTGCGCAGGCAGCATCAAAACAGTTTGGAGGCCACAGTTTTTCAAATTGAGATTTGGGCACCTGGACCAAATTACGTGGGCACCTGGACCAATAGGACCCGTACCGATAGGGCCTGTACCCTTGAAGGGGGCGGAGCTCATGATTTGATGAGACCAGAAGATCAGCCATCCAGCGTCTTGTCCGTGTGGCTGGTGTGGGTTGGGCAGACTGGATAGGATCGACTGGGGGGGTGGAATGGGTTGGGAATTGGAGATGGTGGCAGTGGAGATTTGGGTGGGCGGGCTTAGGTGGGTGGTCAAGCCATGCTCCCGATCCCCCTACCAATATGTGAGCCATGTTCCCGATCCCCCTACCAATATGTGAGCCATGTTCCCGATCCCCCTACCAATATGTGAGCCATGTTCCCGATCCCCCTACCAATATGTGAGCCATGTTCCCGATCCCCCTACCAATATGTGAGCCATGTTCCCGATCCCCCTACGAATATGTGAGCCATGTTCCTGATCCCCCTACCAATATGTGAGCCATGTTCCTGATCCCCCTACCAATATGTGAGCCATGTTCCCGATCCCCCTACCAATATGTGAGCCATGTTCCTGATCCCCCTACCAATATGTGAGCCATGTTCCTGATCCCCCTACCAATATGTGAGCCATGTTCCCGATCCCCCTACCAATATGTGAGCCATGTTCCCGATCCCCCTACCAATATGTGAGCCATGTTCCCGATCCCCCTACCAATATGTGAGCCATGTTCCCGATCCCCCTACCAATATGTGAGCCATGTTCCCGATCCCCCTACCAATATGTGAGCCATGTTCCCGATCCCCCTACCAATATGTGAGCCATGTTCCCGATCCCCCTACCAATATGTGAGCCATGTTCCCGATCCCCCTACCAATATGTGAGCCATGTTCCCGATCCCCCTACCAATATGTGAGCCATGTTCCCGATCCCCCCACCAATATGTGAGCCATGTTCCTGATCCCCCTACCAATATGTGAGCCATGTTCCTGATCCCCCTACCAATATGTGAGCCATGTTCCCGATCCCCCTACCAATATGTGAGCCATGTTCCTGATCCCCCTACCAATATGTGAGCCATGTTCCCGATCCCCCTACCAATATGTGAGCCATGTTCCCGATCCCCCTACCAATATGTGAGCCATGTTCCCGATCCCCCTACCAATATGTGAGCCTGGCTGCACTTGGCGGCAGTCATGCCTTGGCACGTGGCATGTATTTATTCACAATTCAACCGCCTCGATCCATCAAGTCATGAACCATGCACCGGGCTCCTGTCCTTATTTCACCTAACGTTATGGTGTGATTGTGTGATCATGTGACTGTTGTGGTGCAGTGAAGTGGCCGTGATATTGCGTCAGCGTGTGGCGGTATTGGTGTGACCATACTCATGTGTTATGGCGGAATAGTGTGACGTGTGTGATGTCATTGATGTGTGATTGTGTCCCTCAGGCAAGCCGGAGGTGCTGCTGGGCCATGAGGTGGAGGTGCCGGGGATGCGTGTGTACCGCCCGCCTTTCGAGGAGTTTGAGATACACTCGATTGAGGTGAGGAGGGTGCACCTTATCTTGCCATGTGCTTTGTGAAGAAGATGGCTGTCCACTGGCCCTCTGGATTTATGTTTTGTTTTCTTAGCTGGACAGTAATTTCCAATGGACACTTGTGCATGGTCTGCAACAACGGAGGAGTGGATGCTGAATGGCTGAGAGCTGTGCGGATTATGATGCAATCAGGCCGGCATCAATCTATCATCTAAACCTTACGGTGTAGATAGGTTATCATGGGGTTTGGTGTCTCGGCGCAATTGACGCACCCTCCGAGTGGTTTTTTTAGAAGGGGCCAGGAAGTGCAAGAGGGGAGGACTGAAAAAACGGCAGCAATCTATGTACCAAGATATGAAGAAACCCTAGCGGAAACAAAGTGGGGGAAACAAGATGTGTGCAATATGATGTGGTATATAGGGTTTCGCACTGCCACTCAAGATATCTGACACCAGTCACCAGACGTCTGGAGCGGCAGTGCAAAACCCTTCATACTGCAGCTCACAAACTCGACTGTAAGGGTGTGCTGGATTCCCTTGTTTCATGTGCGCCGTACCCTGCTTTTCATGCCCCTGAGATCGTGGCGGGCTCGCTGGTTGCAGGTCCCGCCCGGCGACAGTTGTGACGTCGCCCCCAGCCTGGGTCCACGCATCTTGCTGGTGCAGCAGGGCAGCGGGGAGGCGAGGGGCAGGGCGTGCGTCGCCCAGGCCCCAGAGCTTAAGGAGCAACTGCACATTGAGAGAGGTGTGTTGGGAGCTGCAGGACTGGTGGGAGAGGTCTTGTGATCCTTATCGTCTGGGCAGGGTGTGAATTGTTGGCCTGCAACAGCGCAGAGGAGATAGGGACAGCACCTCCCTCTCCCTTTTCGCCTTGCTCCCAACCCTCCTCCCGATCAGCTCAAACATTTTCCACATCTTCACGAAATGCTGATGTGCAGTAACCTCCCTCTCTGTTGATGACTCACACAGTCCCACGATTGACCTGACGCTCTGTCCCCTATGACTTCAATGTTTCATCCCTGACGTTACATTCCATCCTGATGTGATGTTGTCCGCTTCCCCGTTGGCCTGCAGGCTCCATCCTGTTTGTCCCGGCGGGAACGGAGCTACACGTCTCTGCTGCAGCGGGCAACAGCAGTGGCGGCCCCCTTGTAATCTGGGCGGCAGCTGTGAACGCTGCTTTCCTGCAGCTCAGCGATGCAGCTCAACCCTCCCAGGCAGTGGTGGAGGAGGCGGAGGAGAAGACGCCGGCGCTGGTGGGATGATGGAGGGGTGGGATCTCCTGGCCCGTCAATGTTGGTGGGCAGCTCGAGCAGCAACGGCTGGAGCAGGATGGCAAGTATCTGTCCAGAAGGCCAAACTCCCTCTTGTGGCCGTGGCTGACTGGCTTGCGGCCGTGGCTGACTGGCTTCCGGCCGTGGCTGAGTGGCTTGTGGTCGTGGCTGAGTGGTTGTGGCCATGGCTAGTGCTCCCCCCAGGCAATATAGGGTATTGGAGCCGCGTGTGGAGGAGGCTGGTGTGAGCAAGAGACTGCCACCTGCTGAAGTCTGCCCGCCGTGAGGCTGCCGTGAATTACAGGATTTGGTGGGGTTGGATAAACTCCCAAGTTGCGTCGCTGCACATTCAAATAAACGCGGGGCTTGTTAAGTGGCAGGGATGATTTATCATGGAACACACATGCAGATTTATCGATGGGGTATTTCAAGTCTCGAGTTCACTGGTACAATATTTGCAGTGTCGCTATTCTCGTAGTGGAGAGGCAGGCTCTATTTCATCTGTTGATAGTCAGGCAGGCAGGGGTCCGGGAAATCAATGTGGGCAAGGGGGAGCAGCGCCCCCACACAGGCTCCAATACATGTTAGGGCGGCAGCATCTGGTACCCACGGCTGCTGCTGCTTGCAGTGCCTGTATCTGAGCTCACTCTTCATGAGGACACTCTTGATTCTTGTAGCCCAGAGCAATTGTTAAAAACCTGATGCGGCAGAGCCTGGAGATCAGTTTAGCCTGTAAACGCAATACCGGTACACTCAGTTCGCTATGGTGACGGGTGAATATCTACATGCATATCCGCGCAACAATTGTAAACACACCCACACTTGCAGCTTTCAGAGCCAATGTCCATGGTGGCAGGCAAGGTTATAACGGTGCATACCCGCTGGGCCCTGCTGAACGCTCAGCCACGTGGGGCTGGTAGGGAATTCTAGCTACCATGTACAGCTAGGACCGTGGTGCAGCCATGCTACCCTCGTATGTGAGGGGGCAGGAACATGGTTCACGGCGATCTAGATAGGGGCGTGTGGCGGGTGGCAGGCAAGTGTGAGAGGTGGACGTGAAGTGCTTAGTGAACTATGGGGCCAGGCGGTCTCGAAGGGGGATGTGCTCAGTGATCACAAGTCCATGCCTTGGCACGTCCAGAGGTCATTAAGCAACTTGGGTGCTGGGTGATGCATCACGGTAATGCATGCCAGCCCTAGATTCCCAGCCTCATGAAACAAAAACAACGTAATGGGGAGGTACCTGGACATGCATAGAGAGCAAACACGCATGCAGCATTTCTTGGCCTGTCTGTATGTTTTTAAGGTGACCCATGGAACGGCAGGAACCTAGACATCTTAGATGATGCCGGTGGACACCGGCTGTACCATACAAAAAAACCTTAGAAGTGTATCCATGCAGCTTGAGGTGCCAGCAAGAGGTGCTTGCTTGGCATGGGTACCCGGACCCGCTGGGGTGGCTGGTTCAAATGGGGTTCAAAAGACCACACCTGATTTTTGCAGGGTCACACTTTCCTTGTCTGGAGCTCTGGTGTGGAGCGGTCCTCGAAACGGCGATTTGCCGCACGAAGCGCCAACGACTGTTTGGCCTCGTCTAAATCTTTTTAAGGATCCAAGTCGTCGCATTGATTGATAACCACTGACATCGGTTACGATCACACATTCGGCACATCACCCCCCGGCTGGACCGTCGTTGAAGCAGGAGCACTAGAGGTGAGGTGAGTAGATGCCGGATTCCCTCCATCAGGGTCTGTAGAGGTGATCTCAAAGCCAGGACTATAGTATACATGATCTGGATGAATCTGCAACACCCATCCAGCATGCTGCAAGCCACCCATGAGGTGTATGCAGGCATGGGCCACAGAATCCTGCATGCCTGAGTCATGCAGAACCTAGGTGTTGCTTGGAGCTCTGCTCAAAGCACCGGTCACTCCAGCGCGGCCGCCTTGATTGCCCCCCCCCCACGCACATGCATGCACAGTCCCGCTCGTACAATCTAAGTGGACTGCTCCCCCCTCGAATGCAGACGAGTGTACTCAGTGTATGGGCAGAACCTGGGTAGTGGGTTACCTTGTGGCAAGCATGCCGCTGTCGGCTGCTTTTGCCCCCTGTCTCTGCATTATATTTCCCTTCCCATTCAGACTATGGGGCCACAAGGGTACCATACCCAGGTGCTGTTTCCCGTAATCACGCCTCAATATCTAAAGGAGCGCCGGCCTTCTGCTCACGCTCGTATATAATCCTAGAAATTTGAAGGGTCCTGGTTGCGGATATGTGTGACGTTGATCCCTAGTGGGGAGCGCCTCAAGGCCGCTGATCTGATGCATACCGTATTCCGTATGTCCTCCTCTCAGGACATACCTCCACCCCTCCACGTATCACCAGCCCTCCAGAGGCTCCTCACGTCTCTGAGGATAGAGAATGCGGCCAGCCAGCCCGGCATCTCCCTCAATGGCCATGCCGAGCTCCTCTTGAGCGCAGCGTGCTCTTTCAGGCTCACCGTAGTTCAGTGGCCGTATACTCCGAGAGCTGTGACTGCATAACAGCAGTGGTTGACGCGCACCACTGGCGCACCTGGGGGGCCCTTGACATCTGTGACCCGCTGACCCAGACAGACGTCTACTTTGAAAGCCGTTAGGCTGTTAGGGTTTCAGGTTGAGAGTGGCTCAGGGTTTACTTGGGAACCTCCCTGGCAACGCTCGTCGGAGAAGCCGCAATGCGCCTCATGCTGTCACTCAACTGCGCTACCTGGGCGGTCTCGGCGGTCCTGATGCTGCTGACAGCAACCCTAGGGGCGCTGCACTTCCTACGTGGCGCTGGACATGCGGCTGTCGTGATGGATGCCTCCGCCGGCCCCGCCGTAGTGCTGGGCGTCGGATCCTGGGAGATGCACGAGCAGCCGTTCCTTCCCACGCGCCCCCCGCCGCTGTACCGCCCCAACCATTACTCCTTGTACTGGACGCCGGTGGCTTCGAAAGGCGGTTTCGGAGCCCTAATGGCGGAGGCCATGCCGCGGTTCGAGCGTGCCGGTAAGAAACCCGGCATCCTGTTTATCGGGGACTCTATCAGCCGGAACATGCTCCGGGATACTTGCTACAGCATGGGCCTCATGCCCACGCTGTTCCTTCTCAACCACTCAGAGGATCGGATGGATGGCGGTCACTATGTGTGCGCGGCCGCGGCGTTTGAGATGGCCAACTTCTTCATCTGGGGCGCAAGCTTGGACGGACCTTACTTTGAGGAGGGAGAGGGCGCACCGCATGGCTTTCCAGGTAAGGTGGGAGGATGGGGGAGGGTCAAACCTCAGCCCTTAAGCCAGGAGGGTGCGTGGTTGGAGAAGGGTAAACTTGTAAGCCTGCATCAAGGTGGCTGGGTGTATGGGTTGATACCGCACTGCTCTCCCTAGTCTTAAACCTATCCTCACCCTTTCTCCTCTACACCTTTTCCTTATCCTTCCTCTGTTCCTTTTTTGCATTCTGCCATTCCCCGATTCCTCTTCTTCGTGGCTCCAGGCATGCCTACAGATACCCGCTCGCGTTTTTCGTCTCATCTGGCGAGCGTGCGGGATGCATTCTCTCAGGGATACCCCGACGTGGTGGTCCTCAATAGCATGTTCTGGGACCTTGGAAGGCTGGAGAAACATGACCCACACGCATACTCCACATTCAACACCTCGCTGTTCCAGCCCTTTGCTGAAAGGTGAGTGATGGGCTGCTGGAGGGGGGAGGCTGAGGGGCAGCAGCAGATGTATGATGCACTGGTGTGGGGTTGGGGGCTGTAGGGGGGGTAGGGAGCAACTATAGACGATGATGCATTGGTTTGAGGTGGGAGAGGGGGAAATCCGGTGGGGGGACAGCAGGTGATGGGTTTTAAAACCGCCTCAGTTGCAAGGAAACATGCCAATGATTACAACTTTCAACTGTGTGATGCTTGGATGCAGGTAGCAGACGGTTGGACTGGATCACTTGGTAGGCTGCCATTACTAGGAAGCATAAAGAAACGGTACTGTTTAGCTCAGATGGCCATACTGCAGGCTAGGGTCGAGCTTAAACAGGCTGACGAGGCAGAAACGGTGCAGCAGACGAACAAACCCTAAACCCTAAGTCCTAATAACTAAGCCTGGATTTTTAACTCCAGCCCTTTCACAACTCAAATACTCAATGCCCGCAGCTGGCTGGCCAACATGACGTGGATGGTGGAGCGTGTCCGCGAGCTCTTCCCCGAGGCGAGGTCCGTGCTGCTGCAGGCCAACCTGGTAGCGGGCGTGCAGAGGCAGGGAGCGCTGGCCGGGCCCGCCACCGTCTTGAAGATGAACAGTCTCATGCGCCTGCTGCAGCGGCGGCTGCATGCGCAGCACTCTTTCCTAGGGCTGCTCGACCTTGCGGCCATGACGGACGACCTGCCACTGAAGTTCCAGCCGGACGAGGCGCACCCCAACGCGCTGGTGAACTACGGCGCGGTGGAGGCGCTGCTCAACCTAGCCGCGTGCCTGCTGTTGCGCAAACAGCGGGAATGCGTGGACCTCCTTCAGTGAGGATGGGAGGCTGTGTGGTGCGCGTTGAGGCTCCTTTCTCGCGGTGGCGCTCCTTTTTGTTCAGGGAGGCTGTGTGGTGCGCGGTGGTGCTCCTCTTTCGTACAATGGGGCTTTTCAGCGCTTGTTAAGGAGGACTTCACTGCCTTCAGGAGTGCGATCAGGAGGCGAGGGAGCTGTTAAGGCCCTTGGAGATGAGCATTGTGTGGACACAACCAATGGGGCTATGCTAAGCATGGCGGTTTCTATGCATGACATTTTTTGCATGATATTAGGGTTGCCAGTTGAGGGTTTGGGTGCATGGCATCTTTCATACGTGTCATGTCATGCATAAGTTTAGGCTGGGTTTAGGGCCTGGCATGCATGGCGCATCTGCATGGCAAACAGCCAAGCATTCCAGGCCGCAAAGCTGCTTGCATGGTGCTATGATGTGCGGACCTAGCCACTGAATGCCTGGCTTCTTACGAGGGATGCATGGAGAACGGCTGAGCGCTGGAGTGGTATGGCTGGCAGGTTTTTTCAAGCAAGGAAGTAATGGTAACGACGCGGACACGGCCTAGGCCCATGCCGCGCTGTTTCCTTAACTCTCACGCCCCTGCGGGCCGTAGTTTTCTTTCTTTCAAAAAAGAAAGGGCCTTTGATGGTCACAGAATTACTTAGGGTGTGGTAAAAGTCGGTGGTGATCGGGAGTTACGTTTTATCTATCGAAGCAGGAGTGGCCCAGTTGTGTTCAGAATGTGCCCGGCGGTCTTTGGTCCCTAAAGTTAAGATAGGAGCACAAACACTCAGACGTGGCCGGTACCAGCTCCCAACATAAGGACTGTTTGTGTATCTGTAGTTGAATTGGTGCCAATAAGGCATGTGATGGCTGGAGTCAGTGAAGGGTGCAACAAAGGACTTTCAGATACAATGAGCAGTTGCACAGGCGGGGCCCAAGAAGACTGCGGCATGCAAAGTTGAAAACTACGGTGTGCCATATATTTTCACATTCGTAAAAATATGGTCCTTCTGCCGAAGTTGATTGTCCCCTGCACGCAGCAGTCAGTTAGGAACTCACCTCACAGACTTCTTTCCATACATTATTCAATTGTAGGGCTTGGCGTCCTGCGGTCCAACCTGTAGGCCCTCTTAACTGGCCTCCAGACACCTTGACATAAGGTTCTTACTTTTCCCCCACTGAAATGGAAGGTCAGTGAACCATTTCAACACCAAGGACTACATGACATCGCATTCTTCCGTTATTCACATTTGCAGGTTTTACACCGATTTATTTGCGTGTCTCTACGGTGGCTCATGGCTGCCAAAAATTTGCAGTCCATGAGACTATGGCTCCAGGGTGCCCCAAGTGACACATGGGTTCTGCAACTGCAAACAAAATTGAGCGCTCTCCCAAATTACCGGTAAACAAATAAAAGAATTGGGCTGAGGAAACGGCACCATGCTTCAAAAGATGGAAGACTTGGTGGCGCCTGAGGCCTGCAAGCAAAATAATGTGCTGACTAATTCGTCTGTTCCACAGCTTATGGCATGCCAAAAGGTGCAAGAGGCCATTCCATGCCCACTACTGTCCTAAGACTAAAACATCACAACAGAGGCCCAACAGTCTCCTTAACGCATATGTGCATTTTTCTGCACATGCACTCAAGTCATGGAAGGTAACACACCGTTCAAGTTTGAAAGATAGCTACACTGCTACAGGTACCTGAATGATGACCTTAACGAAAGCATGGAATGGCAACAAGCTTCATTGGCACCCCTGCCTGGCTCCCCCAATGCAGAAACAACATATGGTACTGGTATCATAAAATATGAAATTGCGATTTGAAAGAGACCAGTATTGATAACACCACGATTTTAAGCATCAGACAGTGAATACCAGTTTTGAAGGCATAAGAAGTCGCAGTCTAATTTACCTCACACCCTCAACCAGCCTTCATCATCCTGAAGTGCTTCAAATGTTTCAACATGGCTTATCAAAATGTCCTCTCAAGCACCGCCCCAATACAACTCAAATGCGCCCCATGTGGATTTAGCATGCTAGCAGCTGATCGTCTGAGTCAGATATGGACAAATATATTACAAAGAATTATCCTAATTGACACACAAAGATCCATAGGGTTGAAATCGACTGAAGCTTGCCAAGGTCTGGCTTCCAATCCACTGATGCCCGAAGCCTGGGCTTTTGATTGAACATCTGTCAGTTGGCTGCTTAACCCTGTACACATATAAACATAAACAACAGGGCCGTTGCAGAGGTAAATAATTGTGTGAACTGTGAACATGCCATGGCTACTACCGCTCATTTTCCGAACGAAGTCTGTACAAAGAAAACGCCTCGCAGCAATAGCAGGGCAGCAAACAAGCCAGCCTCCACAAATACCTCTGATTCATCTCATCAGATGGGAGAGGGCAACGAGGCACTCCTCGTGCCCATCGCAGGAAACCCGAAATGCTTGGTCTTGGATCCGCTGCCACCGGAGTATCCCTTGGACCCGCCTGCGACAAGCGCAGCGGGCTTGGCCCTCCCAGATGCTGCGCTCATGCATCCACTCGCCTGCCTGCCGCCTGTTGATGCTGCACTGGGCTGGGAGCCCCGAGCGGCCTGGAGCCTCCTGGTAGAGGCAGTAGTGTTGCTGTCAAGGCTGTCCCTCCTGCTCAGCGACGGAGGCCCAAAGGCTCCACCCGCCGCAGCCGCTTGCGCTGACGTCGCGGAATGGGGCTGGGCGGAAGCGGCGGCCCGGGGAGCCTTGCCGAATACCTGCACAGGGCTGCTCTGCTTGGGCTTCCTCCCTTGGTCTTTAGAAGATGAGGAAGAGACATCAGACGTGACCACAGCATCCGGTTGCTGGCGGTCCCTTTTGCCTGCAGATGATGAGTAAGCTGCCGGGCTGCATGAGGGCAGCGGGAGGCAATCATCGTATGTGGCGCTCAGGTCATCATCTCTCAGGCTAGCAGGGGTGCTGCAGGTAAAGTTTTCCTCCTGGCGGTACGCTGCGCTGTACTGCTGCTGCAGGATGCCATGCATCCTTGACTCTGGGGTGTGCGTGCCTGCCAAGGCATCTTGGCCGCCCTCAAGGCTGCAGCTGTGGCTGCTGTTGACGGGCAGGAGGTTGCCCCTGGAAGGCTCTGGCCGCAGCTGCTCCACTGCCGCTGTGGTGGTGTCCTCTGCGTCAGCGTCTGTCAGGAACAGCTGGTTTGAAAATTTCGAAAAAACGTCGTCTGCAGAGATGTGGTCTTTAGGCGCAGGGGCAGGGCAGCAGCGGGCGTCAACGTCCCGTGCTTGAACGATGTCGTCCTCGCTCGATCGAGGGGACGCATTGAAGACTTTGATGGAAGGGAGCAGTCTGGTGACGTCACTGCTGCGCATGTCAGCTACTCGAGACGTTGGTTCTCCTTTGCTAGCTGTTGCCACCAGCAGGCTGTCGCTGCTCTGGCAAAGCTGCGGCTGGGTCGACGGCTGTTGACTTGCAGCACCTTTGCTTGTCGCCTGATTACAAGAGGCACCAAGTGTTTTGTCAGGCATGCAAATTAACGGCTCGGAAACGTGGCTCGGGGGGAGCCCATGCATGTGGCCGCTAACTTCAGCCTGTTGTTCGTATCCCAGCCACAGCAACTGTCTTTGGTCAGCGAGCAGCGCGAGTGCGTACCTTCATCGACAATATCTCTTGGATGCCCTTGACTTCGAACATTGCTTTCTGCAGCGCAAGCTGCAGCCTGGACGGTTGCTGACTTGAGAGGTATGTCATAGCTGTCAGCTTACGGTGCCACAGGTCAGTGATGTTAGTTGTTGCAGCATCAGCGCATCCACCAAATATAGTTCTCCAAAGGGTTCGATCAGTGCACACCGAAAGAAACAGATAACGTTGCTATGTTTTTGCGGGTCAGCGATGGTCAATGCTGACTCCCTCCTTCCAAGTTCCAACGATTGATGCCCGGCTAAGCACTGCTTTGCTTTTGTTGCTGTTCGATGTGTTGTGCATAAGAACCAGCTTGAAAGAGTTTGGAGTGGCAGTGGCAGTAGCCGGGCACGGTCATGGTACAGCTACTGCCACAGTAACGTGCGAGCGCAGCCAACATGTACACAGCATGGGAGGCAAGGGGAGGCAGGCTTGAGCCTGGCGGTCAGGCTCGACAGGAATCGGGCGCGAATGTTGAATTTCATCTCTAGATGCATTCCGCCGTTATGCCCGGATCGGGATCAATCCCGGGTCAGCATCACATGGAGGTAGTCAGCAGCAGGCAGGACAGAGTGACTGACAGAAGACCAATGTAGGGGGCTAGGGGCAGAGCCTAGAGCAGCCCACCTCAGCCTGGGCCAGGAAGAACTGAAGAAGGCTTCGAGATTTAGCGGAGCCATAAGAGGGTAATTCAAACCAGGGTTTAGGGCCATGTTCATGAATATCGGTACCAGTTTAGTACGGGTGGTCCGGTACCAGTCTTACCGGGACTCCCGGAGACTGAATGAAGCGTGAATGGTAAATTCTTCGCCATGTAAACCCTGGGGCATGGGTGTGGAAACAAAGAGCCTCCCATTTATGAGGCTGGTGGACTGCCGGATTTAACTGTCAGCATAGTCTGGCACTCAGGCAGTCAGCCGTAACATCATCAATGCCTGCCAGTGGCCAAGGGAACAGGCCGGAAAGGGGCCCTACCCATGCGTGGTGCATCTCCAGTCATAATACAGCCGTGGGTGCTGGTGCAGCAAGTCATCATGCTTGGGCTGCTGGTTGTAGGCTGGTCAAGGATTGGTCCCCATCGGCCCAGTGTGGTGGCCGCACCATGGCCTGCCCAATGTGGTATGGCGCACACTTCAAATAATGAAATCAGCACTGGTGATTTATGACCAGTGATGGGCCAGTTACAGGCCAATTACGGGCCTTACGGTGGCTGAATTACGTAGCTGAGTTTCATTCACCGTCAGTTCAAGGCAAATTCAGCTACTTTTACCAGTAAGGGACCGTAATGACTGACCAACACGATTTCTGAATTACGGCACAATTGCACAGCACTGTTTATGACATGCTGCTTGATGCCGCGATTAGGACACTGTACTCTGCAAGCCTTGGTCTCCACCTTTCCTACCAGCCGTGGCCTGGTGGGCAAAACATCAATCAATACGCAAACATAAAGTTTCTATCCTCCCTCGAGGCATGAGAGCAGTGCAGTGCCCTTACACAACACAATTCGGATTGCCCCCAGACGGTGTTCCCATGCCCAGGTGTTGGACAGAGAGGCTGAGGAGGCCGGGAGGGTAAAGGGGGTAGGTATGGGGGGGCAATCAGGGGTAAACAGGATGGAGACAAGAAGTCAATGTGGGCGAAGGAGGGCAAAATGGGCGTTTGGCTATGAACTAGCCGTGGACATGGCTGTGGGTCCAAATCTGTCCCAAGTGTCAAGTAGGGACACCAGAAAATTACTCATATCTGTATCCCTCGTGCCGAAAACCCGAAGTGACCCGAATTCCTGCCACCTATTGATAAATGATCTTGACTTATATACGGTACCTGCCTCGTGAAGAAGCGTAAATCGATATAGGGTCTGCGGCTCCACGCACCCCCGAAAAAAACATTTAAATTTCTGTCAGCTTCGTCTGGCAGGTAAACAAAAAAATAAAAAACGGCCGCGCAGCAACGAAAATTTAATTTAACGCCGCGCAATAAGCAATTTAATTTAGCGTTGTGCATCAACTACAGTAAGTTTAATTTCCGTCCACGCGGCGCGGAGCCAGTACAGTAAACTCAGTCAAAAGCCTCGTTTGATGCTAGGAAGGACAGTTCACGGTCAGCAATACTCAGCATAGTCATCAATCATCAATATCCTCCGCCGGTTCCTTTAGCGCCTCCAGGACGTAACTCTCCGCAGAAGACCACCCTGGCCGGTTCCTGGCCTCAGGAAACGTGTGGCTGTTGGGGCCCCGAAACATCAGCAGTCGTCAGCACCCGTCTCTGCCCCCAGGATCGAGCTTTGCTACGGGGACTGGCGTAAGGATCACTCCATGGATGTTAATCAAACAGTCGTGCGTTAGCGACTTTTTGATGTTTGCTGTTTTTTATTTATAGGGCGCACCTCCTAAATAGTTGTTTGGGAACCTGACTGACACTCCGTGCAGTAGCGATTTTGAATTATTATAAGCTTGTAGCCATGTCCGCACAGGCCAATCATTAATTAATTTTGAGCAGAGTCTATCTCGATCTATGGTACCGTAAAACCAGATAGGCTCCGTGCACCCTAAAAAGTAATTTAAAATGTTGTCGTGTAAAAAACTGTTTAAAAACGGCTGCCCAGCGGCAAAATTTTGCAGATCACTTTATTTAACGCCTCGCATCAGGTACGGTAATATTAAATTCACCTGGCTGACACTCCGCGCAGCGAAGGGGCCTCTGTCACTGAAGGGGTCGGACGTGTACCCCGTCAACCGCGGTGGACGGTTGGGATGGTGTCTTTCCGCGCGAAAAGTTTTACTGGCTTCCAGGACTTAAGTTTTTTAATATGGAACGAAAGTTCGCTTTTGTTTTCTGTCGAACTTTTTGTGCCGAAAGTCTCCGACCAGGCCGAACCCCCCTAAGTGACAGGCCCCTTGCGCAGCTGCAATTTTTTTATCAATATTAGTGCGCACTTAAGTCCGCGCAACCCAATCATTAATTAATTGTGCGCGAAGTCTACCCGGTTTACGGTATTACCGGTAATCAATCTAGACTTCCATACCTGCCTAGAGAAGGAGCCAGGTGCTGTGATGTGCTGTATGGCATACAGGCTGCGTCACTCGCTCACAATGGTTAGGGTGTACCTAAAGACGTGGAGGGCAGTGATGAATCCAGGGAGGATTGCGGCAAAAACGCTGGCCAACGCTATCATTACGGCACTGCTGGATTGCCATCTGATTTCCGTTGTTTTTGGCAGGCTGACAGATGTGGACGCATAAACATAATTATTCTAGAGGCTTCAACACGATGTGAATGACACTTTGAGGCGTAGGGATCAGGTTTTCAGCTGTGCCCGCCACAGTTTACCATGCTCTGCACTCTGTAGCACTGTTCCTCTAGCGCTCTTTGGCTAGATCTCAGCAACACTTTCCCCTGCTGGGGGAGGGACTTGATACAGCAAGAACTGCTGTTCAGGCCACCGGCAATAGGCAGGCCAAGGTTTTTTCGTTGGACTTTGCTAGTTCACACCAGACAGACCAGCTCTGAGGCATTGTGAACTAAATTATACTGCGTACACGGTCCCAACACCCATCAGACCAGGGCACTGATCTTGCAAGGACAGTCCTGCCCGTGCAAAATCAGTACCATGGTCTGGCTAATGCTTTTCTCAAACCCTTCCTGAAGGGTTTAAGAGAAGCATTAGCCAGTTTTCTGTAAGCACACCTCAAGTACATTTCAGCTACATAACTAACGGCCTAAGGCCAAAGTGTCCTGGTGCAGCGTGCCTGTTTTGGCCGTCGGCTGTTGGCCAGTCTTGGATTGGTCCCAAATGACCCAGAGGTGATGGCCTGACATCCTCCTCAAGCTGGACTGGGGCACTCTAAAAGAAATGGACTGGAGCACTCTAAAACTTAAGTACGCCCCTCCCTGCTGGCCCCTCCATGCTCAGCAGAGTCCTGTCCAGGGGGCCGGGCAAGAGCTAAGGCCGACACCCAGACAGGCTACATGCCAGTGGGGAAGGAGGGGTCGGTTGGGTAGGAGATCCAAAAGGCATGTATTTTGCAGCATACGGTAGGTGCAGTACTGGGTACAGATTGGTATGTCAGCAAAGGGGCACAGTGGGAAGACACAGCGGACAGCAGAGAAAGCAGAGTTGTGACACAGAGCAGAGGGGAGGGGAGAGGGATGAAGCAAGCATTGGACACTGCATGCCAGGCAGGCAGCAGGCCTGAGTGCGATGACTACACTGCCAATCTGCCATCCCAACCTTATCATGCGTTCATACTTCCATCAGTCCCGACTGCAGGCAGCCTCCTAGCCAGCCCTTCCTACTGGCAGCTGAGCACAGTATTTTTGGCGTTGGTCAGCTACATAATTTCAGCTATATCAGTCATGGCCGCCTCAGTCTGGCAGAGGGGTCTCATGCGGCGGCATGCACTTAGCCGCCGGCTGGTAAGGTCCCAATTGGCTTAAGGTCAGCTGCCCAGTAGGCCCCAAACTGATCAGGGGCGCACAGAAATTAGCACTGAACACTCTGGGCTGACCATGTCTACCATGTCATGTACGACACGAACGTCAGCATGCAGCGTGGAGATTTGCTGACTGAGTGGACGACGGCATGCATCACAGATTATCAGTTTAGCGGCCCATCGAAATTCGGAAACAGGATATGCAACGCGTGTACGTAGCACCACGTGGCAGCGCATATGGCGACGATGTGGTGGCGCGCGGCACACCAGGTGCGTGGGTCGGAAGTCGGAACGAGAGTCTTCGAAGTTCGAATGCATGAATGGAGGGCGAATTGGTTGCTAGACCAACGACATTTCACCCTTGAAAACAGGGGAATCTTACATTTTCCCATAGCTCTCCCTAAACTTTCTCCCCGCATCAACATTATCCTTCTCTCCTGCTACCAGCCACCCACATCCCCCGCTGGTACAATTTTCCCAACAACCTGCCCAACAACAAGCCGTACCGTATGTCGACCCGTGTCCAGCAGGTGCAGGTGAGGCTGCCGGTAGGCTAGGCTTTTCCCCCATGGTCGGATCAAGTAGATTTTACTGCATGCCCTGGCAACCTGGTTTAAGGTCTCGTCAGTCTCGCGCCCAAGGCCGAGGCATAGTTGGCATAGCCACTCAACAAATGCATGAATTGCGCGTGATAGCATTCGCCGTGCGTGTCGGGAACATACAGCATAAAACAGCCGCTTCCATCCGTGCAAAAATGCTAGACTGCGCTATCATCCAAATACCGGGCGGCATACGGTACATGCAGGCCTTCACAAATTTAATTTTGAACAGGCAGGGTAGTGCAGGTTGCTTGCTTTCTGCATGTCTGATCTTGCTTGCTGTCGGGTTGGCCAGCAGTCGGGTTTCCAAAACCTACCTGGCAGCTAGCAGAGCGATGAGATTCGTTCCAGAACCGTACCCATTGAAGTATTTATTAGCTAGCTGCAAAGAGCAGTTGTGTTACTTATGAAGTGATGCGACATTCGATTGATTGGATGCCAGAAAAGAAAGGGCGGGCTTCGCGTGTCTTGCTTCCCGCCTCCTTGATTGCATGCTGCTGCGCTTGATTGCGGTGCCCGTGTGCGGTGGGGCGCAGGCCTCGAACAGCCGAACTGTCTGGATGGTATCGTCTGTGCGCCGAACCTCCGCCTGTCACTGATTGCGGAATGCAAGTCTGTGTGCCTTAGTTGCTGTCGACCTGATACTGACTGCGATGTGCACATCTGTGCACCTTAGTTGCTTACCGGTACCAAGAGTCCTGGCTCTGGCCTGTCCCTGATCATTGTGCTGTGTCTGCTGTGTGCCCCATGCCTTGCCACAGATCCATGCCGACGACCTCAAGGTTGATGAGCACGGCTTCCTGGAGTTCAAGGAGGAGAAGGACTTTGGCTTCAACCCAGTGACCGTGCAGCTTCCCGGCGGCCAGCGCATTGCCTTCCGGTTTAACATCAAGCAGCAGACGGCTGCTGCCACCCTGCTGGGCAGCTTCTCCAATCTCTTCGGGGACTCAAGCCCTGAGCCTCCGTCCTACCTT
Source organism: Limnomonas spitsbergensis (assembly GCA_037349105.1). Lineage (NCBI taxonomy): Eukaryota > Viridiplantae > Chlorophyta > Chlorophyceae > Chlamydomonadales > Limnomonas > Limnomonas spitsbergensis. Next base: position 3,891,038 of record JAYJMM010000038.1, read on the forward strand.
ATGGGATCCTCGTCCCTCAATACCAAGGTGAGGCTCCGTCGACGCCTGCATTTTATTTGTATCTGTCTACTCGATGCAGTTGCTGGCGCCTGGCACTAAGCCACTAACTGCCTTCATGCAGCTGCTCGTCCCCCTGCGGATGGCCTTCATAGTCTAGACACTAGACTCTAGACAGGGTATCTGTTTCCTCTCAGTCTCTCATCGATGCACCAGAAAGCAATGTGCATGATGTATTGATGACAGATGAGCCAGTGCCTAGATCTGAGTATGTGTCCATTTCCTATTCTGCAACTGGTGCCTGCTCGGCTCAGTCATTATCTCAGACTTACCTTTTATATTTTCCTATATTTCATGTACAGGGACAAAGTTCCTCCCCCCGCTACGGTACCGCAGCCCACCTGCCCGCCTGCAGCGCTGTCTCTGAGGAGCTGCTGGACTCAACCACCCTGGAGGAGGACATCGGGAAGGCCACAGCCCTCAAGGAGATGGCCCTCTTCTCAGTCGGCGCTCCGACCGGCAGCTCGGCCACCCTGACCTTGAGCAACCTCGGACCGGCTGCTGCGGCTGAGGCTGAGGCCGCTATTGAGTACACAGTGACCATCCTGTTACTGGTGTCCATCATGGTTCTGCTGTCAGCTATTGAATCGGCAGAGGCAGCTCAGGCGACGGCCGCAGCACATGGCAACGCACCCGCCCTGCTGCCAGTAAGGCTGCTCCCGTCGCCCCCACCGCCTCCAGCCACCCCCCTGCCTCCGACAGCAGCCCGATGCCACCGCAACCTGAGCCGACAGCAGCACCGCTTCAGCGGCCCACCTGTACGCAGCTGCAGGGTGTGAGAATGGCTGTCCCCATCACAGTTGCATGCGTATGGCTGTATGAGATCTGCAGCATGACTGTTCATACCTGCAGTATGGCTGTACTAGATCTGCAATATGGCTGTAATATATCTGCAGAAGCAGCAGATGCTTCGTATTCAATGCATGAGATCTTGTAGATCCTGTTGAGAGTGAGGGGTGTATTAGTTGCTGAAATCATCTGAGTGTCCCGTGAATCATGGACAAAGAGAGCTCTCTCCAGCACATTTTGCCATACCACCTTGTATGCACCCTGGTATGCACCATTTGCATTTATGTACACATGTATATCTTTGGGCCAGAACAGCTTCAGCCCATGCCGCAGGCTACCAGGACAGGAGTGAGGGTCTTGCTTTGCTGGAAATGTTGTTTTCCAAAATTTCGTATTAGGGCTCGCTTTTATTCAATGTACACCTTGATCATGGCTTGTTCACATTTCATGACATCTGGAAACGTTGAGAAGATTCTTAACATTCACGTTTTGTGATATGTCCTTTTGTTGCATGGGATCAGGCAAGGTGGATACTACTAGTAGTATAAGCCCCTGATTATAAGTGTGTGAAGTATGCCTTTGTCCTGGATGTCATTGTGGGCTCTTAATTTACAAAGGCTTATTATTTATGAAGGCTTGTTTTTATGAAGGCCTGTTATGTACAAAGGCTTATAATTTTGAAGGCTTGTTATTTACGAGGGTGGGCACAGTAAGGACCCGTGCATGTGCCTTCATTATGGTTCTCCATGAACTGTGCACATACAACTTCTGTACAACAGTTGCTGCGACTCCCGTCAGATTATCTGTTAATCAGTTGATGAGTAGTACGTTTTGTAATTCTGGTACATCAAATGATCCTCATTTGGTATAAAGTGTGTGGCTAGTGTGGCTTCAATGCTGCTTCAAACATTGCCATCCTTGCGTGTCAAACTTAATATCCAGGGAAAGTCTATTGCATACTGTATCACGCACCTGGCTTGCAGCTACAGCGATTCTTAACTGGCCCTAGTCAATGACATTACCGGTACACCTGTGGGACATGCTGCAAAGGCTCGGCCGCATGGGCACCCGACTGTCTAGTCGAGAGGGGGGGGAGAAGGCAAGAGGATAAAGGCAAGGAACAGACGGAAAAAGGAGAGGAAAAATAAGTACCACTCCAGAAAGCGAAGGAAGCCCAAAGAAACTCCCTGAAAAATAGAGGAAAGAAACAAACAAACCAGACAGAAGGTCAGGAAAACCCGGAAAGAGGAAATAAAGTAAGGGAACACACAAAGGGCTAGAAAAAAAATCCACTAGTGCCTTACCTGGCCCTAGTAGTGTCCCACTCACCTACCTTGCAAGTTAACCCAGCCCACTTGGTGCTGTCAGTGACGCTCCCCATAGGGATTGAAGTACGAGTCGACAATTGCGTGGCGCATGATGCAGGGGGTGGGGGTGCGCGAGTGACAGCAATCAGGAACAATCGCATCCAGCAGAGCGGACCATGCCTGCATGCATGCAGATGTTTATGAACGGGTGAGAAGCAGCAGCAGGGGCGTGGCGGGTTTTGTAATCCAGGGGATTTTAAAAGTGAGAAAGCTACGCACGTCCCACGTTACATGGCTGGAGCCAGGAATGCAAGGGAACTGCGCAGCAGCCTTTGAGCTGTTTCTGACCATTCATGCCGACCATGCAGGCTAGCAAACTTACAGAGCATGGTATATCCATTGCCTCATCCTCATGGCAGTACGGTTTCAGTACCGGGCAGTACGGTTTCAGTACCTGTTTCAGGTCAAGAAGGATGCCCTCTCTGGGGAACTGCCTGTGTTACTGCCAGCGATACCGCTGCCTGTAGCACCACCGCCTCCTCTGCATCCGCCGCCACCCCCGCCACTCATGCACCTCATGCGGGCAGCTTTCTGGAGTATCAAGGGTCTGTGAGGTTGCCTAAACAAGCGAAGGATCAAACAAGTGTGCAATGTTTGGAACCTTGAACCATCGGCTTGTGGAGGATGCCGTAATGCTGAGGTGGGCACGCTGCAAAACAGCTAGGCGCAACAATGGGTGTGGGCGGAGGAGGAGGATGATAGGTTACAAGAAGGACAGGGCCTGTGTTGCCAGCCTCGCCTTCGTTAGGAAAGTGCAAGCAAGCAGGCTCTACAGGTCTTCAGCAAGCGCTGGTGAAAGAAGAGGTCCAATTTGTGCTAGGGAAGAGGAGGAAGTTTTTATGACATCATACCTGCATGGCAGCATGGGCCTTGCCTGCTCAAAACAGTCTCGGCCGCATCATGGATGTCCAACCGTCTGAAGGGGAGGCATTAGGCAGTAGCAGGGACTGAGAAGGGTTGGGCCTTTCTGACATGGTGCATCCGAGAGGCTGTCAAAGCTATGACGAACGAACTGCAGGGACACCGCCTCTCTTTCTCAGGAAACAAGATCTCGCTAAAACCTCGCCATACCAACCGGAGAGGGGTGTCATTGGAAATTGCTCACCGCAACCGTCTAAACTGCAATTGCACGCATCGCAAGATGCATGGCCGCGGCCATGGCCGGCACTGGTAGCATCCCGTTGTCTGTGTGCTGCCCGCATCATACTTTTCGAGAGCTAGTTAGCAACATCCACGTCACCTGCTGCAGATCAGCAGGTAACAAGGTCGTCGAGTTCGACAGCATCTGCGTCAGGACCCTCAACAGGACACCTCACTGAATGAGGTGACCCTCGCCCTCGTCAGCAGGACACCTCATTAAATGAGGTGACCCTCGTCAGCAGGTCACCTCATTGAATGAGGTGACCCTCGTCAGCAGGTCACCTCATTGAATGAGGTGACCCTCGCCCTCGTCAGCAGGTCACCTCATTGAATGAGGTGACCCTCGCCCTCGTCTGCAGGACACCTCATTGAATGAGATGATGCTCGTCAGCAGGTCACCTCATTGAATGAGGTGATCCTGGTCAGCAGGTCACCTTATTGAATGAGGTGACCCTCGTCAGCAGGTCACCTCGTTGAATGAGATGACCCTCGTCAGCAGGTCACCTCATTGAATGAGATGACGCTCGTCAGCAGGTCACCTCATTGAATGAGGTGATCCTGGTCAGCAGGTCACCTCATTGTATGAGATGACGCTCGTCAGCAGGTCACCTCGTTGAATGAGGTGACCCTCGTCAGCAGGTCACCTCATTCAATGAGATGTGATCCTGGTCAGCAGGTCACCTCATTGAATGAGGTGACCTTCGTCAGCAGGTCATTCATTGAGTGAGGTGACCCTGGTCAGCTTGTCAGCTCATTGAATGAGGTGACCCTCGTCAGCAGGTCACCTCATTGAATGACGTGACCCTCGTCAGCAGGTCATTTCATTAAATGAGGTGACCCTCGTCAGCAGGTCATTCATTGAGTGAGGTGACCCTGGTCAGCAGGTCACCTCATTGAATGAGGTGACCCTCGCGAAACATCACACTTAAAATATGACGTATGCATATAGCTGCGTCATCGGCATGAGCGAAAGCACAGCAGCAAGCAACACTTGCCGACAGGCAACACATGCAGCACATGCAGCAGGCGAAACCATCAGACAGGCTGCAGGATGGTCTTATGCGGTTGCCCTTACAGAGCGCGTCATCTGGACACTGCAGCCCTGGTGGCGTTCCTTGCATTCTTCCTCCTCGCCGTCAGGTCCGCAAGAGGCGAGGCCGCCCTCCCCGACATGCACAGCTGGAACCTCCACGTTGGGAATGAGCCAGAAGAGTTACGGCTGTGGACAAGAGAGGACATACAGGCAGCAGCGTCTGTGCTGCACCACAAGCAGATGCAGCCGCTGCTGCAAAAACTAGGCAGCGGGCAAGCCATCACCGTTGTGGCGTTCGGGGATTCGATTACCAAAAACTTTGGTGGGTAATGGACGGCAGAAGCCAGGGCTGGGATGACTGCCCCATGGAGGCACAGGGCCATGCGTGCTCATTCGAGGAGATCTGAAGAGCTGGCTGTGAAGAAAGAAAAGCTCGACAGTATAGAGTGGCTTGGCATGCAGTTATGTCAGCAATTGTCGCATGCATGCCCCCCTCCAAGCAGGCCTCCCACCCAGCGGCCATGCAATCCTCCCACTCAGCCCACATGTTCCCACTCATGCATGCATGCCTCCTGTCCAACCCCATGTCCAGCAACATAATCATCACGGGGCTCCCTCTGGATTCCCCCTTTCTGTTCTCCCTCAATATGAGAATGCATGGCTCTAACCAGAATACTTCGTTAAAGTCATGTACCCTCAGCACTGCCTGATCTGTGCCCCGCCACCGCTGCTATTGTCCTGCTGACTGCCCCAGGAGGTTGCTTCCAGAGAGATCCTCTGCACATGAACGCCACCATCGCTGTCCCAAGCAGTTTATTTGAGCATATGTGCCACCAAGCGACCAGCACCTCCGGCTGGCTCTCCGCCTTCATGCGCACGCTCAACTCAACGTGGCCGCACAGAGATCACATCCTGGTCAACCTCGGCATTCCAGGCACATCGTTCCACGACTTTGCTCACAGTGTGTGCATCGAGCCGCTGCTGCCAGTCAAGGCAGACCTGCTTATCTTGGAGCATTTGCCGCACCTAGAGCCACTGCCCCCTGAGCTCTCAGTTCCCCTTCCCCTTCCCCTTCCCCCTCCTCCACCTCCTCCTCCTCCTCTCCTTCCCGCAAATCTCTCTCCTCCTCCTCCTCCTTCTCTTCTTCTGGCGAGTTGGTTGAGCTGCTGCTCCTCAGGCTGCGTCGTAAGTTTGCTGAGAATTCCAACCATGAGGACTCCAGCACTGGCCAGCCACCCCTGCCTGCCACCATCCTCCTGAACATGCACCGCCTCATCGACTTTGGGACGCCCTCGCTCAGCAACCTGACGGCGTGCGTCGCCAGCCGCGGCGCCTTGTGCGCCTCGACTTGCCCGGACAGTTTCTGGCGCCTGCCGGCCGCGGGCATTGAGGACTTGGCCGCCGAGCTCAGCACTAACAGCATTGCCGCTCACTACGGGCTGACGTCCCTATCCTTCACCAAGGTGTTGCGCAGTATCCTCAGGCGGCACGCGGCCGGACACATCCTGAGACCACTGCCGACGCCGACGCCACTGCAGGCGGCTGCGACGGATGAGCCCCAGGCAGCCGACCACGGGAGCAGCAGCAGCAACAGCTGTGCGTCACCTGCCCTGTCTGAGTGCCAGGTGCTATCTGCTTTGTACAAAGACTTCATACACCCCTCTGAGCTTGGAAAGCTGCTGCTGGCTGACCTGCTCGTGGACTGCCTTGCCGGCGCGGGCGACGCCCTTCGCCTCCTCAAGCAGGCCAGCGACCAATACAAGAGCAGGCATGCTGTAGATGGCGGGTGCATGGAAGGTGACTGCAGCCAGCAGCCGCTACCGCAACCATTGCATGTCCACGGTGGTGCAATGCCCATGATGCGTTGCTTTGGCACGGCAGGCAACCCGATGCAGCCCGCCGAGCAGATGGTGGTGCTGAAAGCCAACGGCTGGGCGACCGTTGTTGAGGAGGAGGGCAGGTACCGGCCAGGCTGGGTCGCAACAGAGCCGGGGTCAACACTGCGGGTAGCGGTGGACACGGCGTTCGGCGACGCGGAAGCGGTGCGGAACCGGAAGGTTTCCGTGCAGCTGAGTTTCCTGACGTCCTATGAGCGTATGGGCCGGGCAAACGTCTCGTGCGCAGGCGGGTGCAGGTGTGGGGGCAAGGTTTTTGATGGCCACCACCGGCGGCACAGGCACTCAGTGCCGGAGGGCGTGGTGTTGACCCTGAAGGCGAGCGAGGACTGCATTGTCCAGGTACAGGAGTTGGGTTTGGGGTTTGGGGTGGGGTGGTTGGGTGGTGCATTTAGAGCCTGCCCTGTCACGCTCGGGTACACATGGTGGGTAAACTGTGGTATGTGCATGTATGACACGGGTCCTGACATGGGGGTGTATGGACATGTGTTTGTCCTGAGATAAGGTCGTCCCGATATGGAGGTGTTCTGATGGAGGTTTGTGGCATGGGGATCTTGACTTGGGCAGACAACCTGCCCCCTTCACCGCCCTTGATCTACTAATCCTGGGGTTGAGACCTGCCCCCTGCCCTCTTGCCCCCACTCTTCTGTTAGGTGGTGGTTTTGAACGAAACCAACTCCAATGGGACTAAGGTGAAGCTGACCCAGTTGGCAGTGAAAACCTGGGTGGCGGCAAGCAGCAGCAGCAGGGCCACTGGAAAGCTGATGGAGTGACGGATGGGCCGGCCTCTTTCAAATGGAAGGTGCAGTCTTGGTGGGGTACCTTGTACCCCCTCTGCTTGTACCGGTACCGGTATTACTTTGAGCATTATATTACAAAATTCAATTTAAACTTTAGGAGTGCAATTTGATAAATTTTATTGCATAAAAGCAGCCGTCGGCACTGGATGGTAACATGGCTGATTGCGGGTGACAGTCAGGGCAGGCAGCGGAGCTTTAGTGATGGGCTTGCTGTGCGTTGCTGCCTTGAATCGTATGAGGTTGCAGTGTCTTCATTTAGCTTGACATGATAACATGTTCCCTACTAGGGAATGAAGAATCTATGACGCCGTCCGTCCTAACCTGAAGACCCTGAAGCTTGAACTCTAAAAACTGAGCAGAACATCCCTGGGTCATCCCGATGGCATGGGATGACTTAAATATGCATGCTCTGTGTTTCTGATTGGGGAGGTCGCAAGAGCCTGTGCGTGCCGTCTTACATGGCCAGTAGTGTGAAGAAGCGTGAGGCCCAGCTTGTTTTGGACGATTGCCCACTTTCAGAAATCATGCATGACGCGGCAGGGCGAGATTATTCCTCATGTGCCTTTGGTGTGTGGCATGTCTGGCCGGGGCGATATGGGTGTCTACTGCTGCTCGGATGGCTCAAGACAGGTTTGATGTTCCATGGTCATCCAAACTTGATAGCGTTCAAATGTCTATATCACTCTATCACGGGCCCGGCAGTGTAAATACCCGAATCTCTTCAGCCCTTCAGCTCCAGGCATATTCTCAGAGAAGATATCGTTTCCGCCTTTTGATGTTTATTGTCATCCCTGAACACTTGCAGCGTTAGGGGCATACACACATACATACCCGCCGCTAGAACTTCGTGCCGAAGGAAGCGACAGCCCAATATTCGAAATCAGATACGCACTTCGCGGGGCTTTTTTAAACCATCCTTCAAAGTTTCGCATGACATGATTTCTTTGTGATGGGGCACCGATTAAGGACGGGTTTCAACTTCGCCATTTGGCTCCTCAGGATTTTTCGAGGGTGCGTATGCGCGACCTTGCCCACTGACATTGAGAAATGGAGCGTGAGCAGAAGTGATGATTTGTTGCAAATGGACATTTTGCGAATGTGGGATCGATCCGATCTCGATCAGGCTTCGGCAGTTGTTAACTACAACCAGATGCAGCCTTTCCTGGAAAAACTTTACAGCGGACAGCCGATCACTGTTGTGGCATTTGGAGACTCCATCACTTACCATGGTGCGGCAAGCAATGCCTTCCTCGAAACCTTTGTGCATGGACTTGATACAAATTGCATGCACTTGCTTTAGACTCCATCACGTACCATGGTGCGGCTAGAGACAGCCTCCTTCGAAACCTTCATGCATGGACTTGCTACAAATTGCATGCACTTGCTAAAGACTGCATGCACTTGCTGAAGCTAAAGACTGCATGCACTTGCCAAAGACTGCTGTGCAACATCATTGCACTGCCCATTATCGCACTACCTATGCGGCAGCTTTGCACCTTCTCTCACCTGCTTGCTTACAGCACACATGCAGCATGTGGGACAGATTGTGCTAAATCCAGTTAAATAATTCTTATTACCTGTGCCAATACAGGAATTAGGGCAAGACTTTACTCTGGGCTTTGGATTATGGGAGCCTCGTTAATATTGCAGCCCAACCTCTGTCGCTCAACATGCTGATGCCCAGCCCCTCTGTCACTAACTGATAATGGAAGTTGGAGCACCCATTTCATGCATGGGGAATTTGGGGACATAATTTGGGTACTGTCCAGGCATTTGCTACGGAAGAGGATCAACCCCTTTTTTCTTGGCCATGACAGAGACAGCTGGATGGCTGTTTGTAAGCAGAGGGTCCCTCCCCCCAGCCCTGCCCCCTGGGCATCCAATGAACTGATGAAACATGCCCTAAATAGAAACTGAACCTCTGCTGCTGCTGCTGCTGCTGCTGCTGCTGCTGCTGCTGCTGCTGCCTCTGGGCAGGTGGCTGCTTCCAACTGGACCTGGCCCACATGCAACACAGCGTTTACACCACAAGCCCCGCCTTTGACATTGTGTGCAAGCAGGCCACCACGTCCTCGGGCTGGCTCTCGCTTTTCATGCACGCGGTCAACTCCACGTGGCCGCACGCTGGGCACCTTCTGATCAACAATGGTATCCCCAGCCACGTGTTCGGCAACTTTGCACACGACGTATGCATCGAGCCGCTGCTGCCCACACTCAGTGCCGATCTGCTGATCCTGGAGCACCTGCCATACCTCGAGCCGCAGGGCAAGTCCTCCGGAGAGTCCGCAGAGATCCTCCTGCACCGCCTGCAGCTCAAGTGGAACAGCTCGCGGATGCCCCCCGCCATCTTCCTCAACGCGCACCGCGTGGTGGACCACCATTCACAATGGGAGGACCAGATCGGACGCTGCCTCGCCAGCTTGCACGGACGCGCCTGCGCCAGCGAGTGCCCGGACAGCTTCAAGGGCTTGCCGACCGAGGCGAGCGCGCGGCTGCCGCAGGAGATTGAGACGCACAATGTCGCCGCACACTATGCCATGACCTCTATATCCTACACGGCGCTGCTGCGCCACTTGGTGGCAAAACACGGCGCGGCGCCGGCGGGCAGCCAGTTGACTGAGTGCCAGACGCTTGCGCATGTGTTCCGTGACCCAGTGCATCCCAGCCTGCTCGGGGACCTGCTGCTTGCGGACCTGCTGATCCACTACCTGGCTCGATCGGAGGCGCAATACCAAGAAGAGCTTCAAAAGGATCCCTCAACCTCGTTGCAGCTTAAGCTGGGCCTTGCTGCCGACGCGGCTACTCTTGCTGTCTCTGGGTTGGACGGTGCCCCGGGTGGCAGGGAGCATCAGCGGCGGGTGGGAGGCCCGCGGCGCCCGGAACAGCCCCTGCACCCCGGCAGCACTTTGGTCCCCGCGCTGCGCTGCTTCGGGACTGATGGGGACCATGTCATGTCCACCGGCGGCGTGCACCCGCCAGACGCGATCGCTGTGCTCAAGTCTGAGGGCTGGATTCTGGTCCGCGAGGAGTATGGCAAGTTCAAGCCGGGCTGGGTGGCGACGCAGCCAGGTGCAGCGCTGTGGATCTCGGTAGACACGGCGATCGGAGCCGAGGCCGCCGTGGCAGCAGCCTCGTCTGGCCGCGGCGTCGTCGTGGACCTGACTGTGCTGAGCTCCTACGAGCACATGGGAAAGGCGAATGTGTCGTGCGTGTCAGGGTGCAGATGCTATGGCGTGACGTTGGACGGCCACCTCTTCTTCCAGCGCCACTCCGTGCCTAAACAAATTGTGTTTGCGGTCACAGCCAGCGCGAAATGCGTGATCCAGGTGAAAGTGCTGCAAGGGTGTTTGTACAGAGGGAGGGGCGAAGAGAGGGAGAGGTGGGAGACGGGAGAGGGAGAGGGAGAGGGAGGGGAGAGAGGCGGGAGAGGGGGGAGAGAGGGAGAGGGGGGGAAGGGAGAGGGAGAGGGGGGAGAGAGGAGGGGAAGGGAGAGGGAGAGAGGGAGAGGCGGGAGACGCTGTTCGTGTCTCCCCCCTCTCCCACAGCGCCAACGCCTCCCTCCAACAGCCTTCATGTAGGGCCAGGCGGCAAACGTCTGGTCCTGGGTGAGCGGAGAGCTGTGCTGTGAAACGAAAGAGATGGACCTCTCAGCCCCGCTTTTAGGGCGCCCCGGTAGCGTAGGCCAACTTGCAGGTGTTAGCTAGCCCTCCGAAAAGCAGGACTGCTATGGTGAATATGCCGCCCTGGGGGACCTTGCTGTGCAGAGAACGAAAGGACACAAGTTTGCGTAAGCATGCATGATTTTTTCTCATGGTATTTTCATGCATGATATTTTCTCCCTGCTACCCATGGTCAGAGCCCCTGATTCACGATTGCCGCAGGTGCTTGTTCTGAATAAGACAAACTCTGGGGAGCACAAGGTCAAGATTACCCAGGTGGCAGTCAAGAGCTGGCTGGACATGAAGCAGCAGCTTGGGACGTTACCTGCGCATTAAACTCCATCAGAATCCGGCTTTAGGCCACATGCTAGGTAAAAACTTCCAAGGCTGCATGCCTGCAAGGAGTCCTGCACTGTCATGGTCTCCAACAGACAGGTTTGAATCCCGAGCAATGGACAGTTAAGACACCTGAGTGGCCAGGACTAGTGACTGGGATACACTAGGGTGGTGGTGCATCCAGACAAGTAATCAGAGGTGCTGCTGCGCAGCACAAAAAACGGCAGAGCAGTCGGGTATGTGACTTTTCAGAGGGCAGGCGCAGCCAGGTGCGGACGGGGTCACCTGGACCCCATGCAAACCAGGGGGATCCCCCTGATGCAAACCCCCTCACCATGTTGCAGGATTTCAAAATATTTGTCAGAACTCTATCGCTGGCCAAGTGCG